>OX376188.1:4566521-5910096 GCA_947363905.1 Lithophane semibrunnea | reverse complement strand
ATGTTGATACCATACCAGTAGCCCCGTGTACCAAGTTACCAACCCTATCTTTTACGAGCAACATTACTCGCAGGAAAATTTACGACTACTAGAAAGAGATAACATCTGTACAGCCTCTTTGTGTTCGTTCTGAACGTAGGGTGAGGTAAACAACACTACTTTAATGCATTGTTTTTTTGTATGTAAGAAAAGAAAATAATGTTATTGCGGTTAGCCCTGTTACCCCCCGAAGGCATGGAGAAAAACAAGTTCGTATTTTTTTTTCCTTGTGATTTCCTTGTGAGACTATTGGCTTAGGGACCCAAAAATATCAGTTTCAAAGAAAATATATTGGTTTTTGTTTATTTCGAATGCCTCGAAGATGTGTCTAAAGAACGTCTTCTAATTTATTGTTGAAAGGATAATAAGAATGAGTATTTATAGACAACTCCATGAAAATCGTTTTAACTACATCTATTCCAGTTGTGCTTCAAGACTGACCTGCAAGATTACTAAGTACAACCAAAACCTAAAAAAAGAAAATTCGAAAGGAAAATGGGACAGGTCCATATTTTTTCCGATACGGATGTAAAAACTGTTCACGCTAATATACCTACGTAAAAGCAAACTCCTCATCATAATTAACTCATCAATCTCCACGTCGCCCATTGTTGAGCGAATGAGCGCAGGCTTTCTCGCGCCCGTACCGCACTCGTCCCGCTTACGTCCCGCTCCCGTCCCATACGCTTCCCGCTCACGGCCCATAGCCAATATCGGGCCCCCAGCCATTGTTTCAATGACGTACAAGCGTTATACCAGACACCCGACCAGATACCCAATATGACAAAAATAATAATAGAATTTCGCAAAAGTGGAAATAATTTAATTGGAAATTGGATTTTCATGTCGGATAACATTCGCGATAGGATTACGCAAAGTGCCTTTGCTTTCCAGATTGAGATCTTGGTATTCGTTTTCTTTGTATTAAATGGACGATTGCAAAGTCGTGTCACTTTATTTCTAAGCTTCTGCTCTTCAGACTAAAACTTTACATTAAAATATTCAAATTAGTTGTGTAGCAACTACAGCTCCGTTGTCTTACGCACTAATTCCTGAGAGATTTTAACGTTCCAAGGGAGCTTTTTAAAGACTACCTATTGTAGGAGGAGTCTTTAGACCAGCTTAGAGGATTAATTTTATGTTGTTGTTCTTACTACTTGTCTCTTACTACTCAGTTGTGTGTCATGTTCTTTAGCAGCGAGTCGGCGCCCACAGCTTCCGTATCGTATTGACATTTTAAGCAGGCGTTTTTTTAAATCTCTTTTGTTATTTCTAGTACAAACAATAAGAAAAAATAGGCTTTTGCTTTGAAAGAGACTTGTAAATAGTGGAACGTGCCAAATATTTCGGTTCCTTAACAATACGATGGTAGAAATAATGCTTTAATTAAAGGATCAACTAATTATTTCATTAAAAAAATAAAACTGAAAATGAATATACCTACCTATCTCAGCTCAGTACCTGCCAACCTAAAGCCAAAAGTACAGTCGCGTTATTATTGTTGTTCGCAGTTGTTATTTCTCGTAACATTCTCCTTTGAAAAGAATGTTTTTCGTTGGCGATCATTGTATTTGTTCTTACTATAATTACTAAATTAAACGAACTTACCTAAGTGAAGTTCTATTGTAATTATACGAAATGCTTAGTCCTCGATAATTATCCTGATTTACTATGTAGTCTCACTACACTCCCATCGTGTGCACGCGAATATTCAGAGAATAAATCCTGCAAGAAAAAACTTTTACGCTGGCAACTATAACCAGCTAATGTCATTCTATTTAGAGTAATCTGCAATGAGAGAATTAAAATTAACAGACAGTAATTCCCCAACTTCAATCCCAGGGTCAAAAAACAAACTATGGTCTTGTTCAGGGCTTGGGAGGGAACATAGTATCGAGGACTAAGCATTTCGTATAATTACAATAGAACTTCACTTAGGTAAGTTCGTTTAATTTAGTAATTATACTCCATGCTTAGTCCTCGATAATTATCCTGATTTACTATGTAGATGTTTAGAGAGATGAAGTTGGAAATTACAAACATTTGTTTCACACTAAAACATTCAAATAACATAAAATCAACCTTTTATTGCAAGTGGAAAAACTTTACCACATTTTCAATTAATTCTCTTTTAATAATGCTTCTATTCTAATTATCAACAACCAAGTATGTACCTATTTAGTATGCCTACTCTTTTGGCTCAAAACTTAATTTATGAAAAAAATCACATCAGTCTCAAGGTCAACATTACCAACAAACTTGGCAAAAATTTTGCAAAACTTATGACCAAACAACCGTTTTAAAAATACTGATTATCTTCTGACACACCTCTAGTCGCTATTGAAGCATGACTTGTGGAATGAGGAGTAAATATTTTGATATCTATGCCACTGTCCAACATTGTTTGTTTAATCCAATAAGTAGCTAATTGTTTGGCTAACTAACATAATTATGAGGCATTAATAATTTTTCTGTATTACCTATCTCTGAATTACACCATTTGTGTGTATAATTTATATAATATTGTAATGTAATCACATGACAAATGTCAGGTTCCATATGAAAAGTAGGATAACATAATAATTGTTAGCCGTTTTCCTGTCTTAGATGTTTTTACCAATCAGTGATTTTTATGTTAACACTTGAATTAATAATTTGGATGTTATGAAGTCTCAATTACAGATAAGTTATATTCTTTAAGACTTGAAATAATTCTTACATACTTTTTGGCTACTTTGTCAAGTGATAATTGTTGTAATGGGTACCATCATTCTATAAAATTCAATAACATTGATGGATCCCATACATCCATTTTGACATTGTTATTAATTAGTTTACGGAATTTGCCAAATATAATTTACTAACACTAGTGTGTAAGATGTGTGTGTATTATGATTAATTGTCTAACAAGTTGGATTGTATGATCTGTTAAATAAATGAATTATATTATATTATATATAATTGTAGTTAGTGCAACTTTGTTGTAATTTTAAGATACCTTTAAAGAACCTCTTAATTACAGGATCGGTACCTACATCAGCATTTATGATCAATGACAATGCAGATCTATTAGTGCTGAACGTATATGAACTGTCATTGTTGAATTGTTGTGTAAGAAACTTTAATATTTTAGTGATAGAAATATCGTGAATATTTTTACCATTACAGAAAGTCCGCCACTTATGTAGTGTGCTACTGAATACTGCCTGACACTGTTATCTGACAATGAAGATATCATGACCTTAATGGTGGCATGTGGTATCATTTGCTTCTTAAACGGTTCTCTGCCAATATGCAGGCCCCCAGGGAAAAAAGCTGCAGTGCAAAGGATGCAGCATTCTGGAAGGTGACAGCAAAAATTGGTTTGTTGGTTCAAACTATATACTGTAATCTGTGATTTCACCATGAAATTAAAAAATGGGTACCAAGGTTGTGATAGTCTCATAGGAGAAAGTAAGATGCCAAAAACCTGATCAATTTAATAGTTTGTGAAATTAATCCAAATAGTGGAAATGCATAAAATAATGGGTAATAATTCCAAATTACTGTAAATGCATCTATATTTTCTACAAGTGCCAGGCCAGATATCTCATATCTATCACACTTAGTATTAGCTCTAGTAGCAAATATGTAGATCAATGGAAAAGATTTCCAAAAGATCTCACTATGTCCTGAAATGCTGCAGGAGCCAGACACACAATCAATGTTTTTATTTCTAGACTCAAGATCAGCTTCTATGCTGTCTTTAGATTATACATAAAATGCAGATATCCCCATTGTTAGGGCTTCACACCACTGCCATATTATGCCTAGCCAGGCAATTAAGATTATTAAATTGACTACCACACATTATAATCTAAGGTTGTAGTATTGTTTAACATAAAATTTGGTATACATTTAAGTATTCGGTAAAATATTCTATACCAAGAAAAGCATCACAAAATTTCAAAAAACTTAAATGATTTTTCTTGACTTTCCAAACCCTATTTGCTATCTGACTGTCAAAACAAATATTTCCCATATTTATCATAATTAAATCAAACTCCCTCTCATAGAGAGGAGGCCTGTGTCCCAGCAGTGGGAACATTATAGGCTGATTATGTAAATCAAAGTCACTGTGGTAAACTAACTCTACACATCTTGGATTTTTCCAAATTCTAGTGTAGGTACTTAAGCATAGAAATCCAAAACTCACAACTGGACAACAAGCCGATAGGATAAGGTGTAAAGTAATAGATGAATATCTCTTTATATCTGTCAATGACAATGTCATAATATACTTTGTATCAATCACAAATCCTAAGTACTCAGCAACTTAATTGGGTTTGGGATTAGTTTTAACCTTATTTATGTAACATGCAAGGCACTCCAAAAGCCTATAGTTTTACTAAAATTTTCAAAAAAAAAAATCTTAATAATGTTCTCCAATACAAGTTAAATCCTCAAGATAAAAACACAGATTTTTATCACCCACTAAAGTATAAATAGATATTACTGGTGTGGGGCAGTACACAAGCCAAAGCACAAACAATTGAATTAATTGTTTTTACAATAAACCCTCAAATGTGTTTTATCATAAGTGTTCAATGATATTAAAAAATAGACATCTTATAAATCAATTGTGCCCAAATGATCATTTTATTTTACATAACCTCCTTAGGTATGTCTTTCATTTTAAAACTGTTGTGTATGGATAAATTATATTCAGACATTTTGGATTTACTGGAACCTCCATTTAGTTTGTGTACAATAAATATTTTTGATTAAAAAACTGTCCACTGATAGGTGCACACTGTACACTCAAATCTAACAACTTACCAATTTCTTTTGTTGTATTAAATACATATTCAGACTCTGAAAATGCACAATTTTATAGGTATTATGTTGTGTAGGAATGTCCTTAAATGGAATTCTATATCTCTTCAAACATGACCAGATAACTTTATCTTGTGTGAAAAAGATCACCGCCAGCAAGAGTAAAATATTTAAGGCGACATGCAATTGTCGTTACCTCTATAATTGACATACAGGTTTGTATCAGTACGTCTTGCCTGATGAAATCCTCTGCTGTTGGTACTTCCCAATGGTCCTAGATTGGTACTTGCCCCCCCCCTGCTTGAATCAAACGTGAAGGGGCATTGGAGTTTTCCTTACAATTACTTAACATTGTAGTTGTAGCTGCCTTCTTAATTACCCAGACTTGACATGTTCAATAATGAACTTTTCACCAAACAGGAAACTGTCCCGTTTCGATATATTTGTTGTTTTAATCTTGATTTTTATCTAGTTTAACTGGTATCATCAAAGTAAGTTGCTTAATAATCGTGAAAACATCGGTGAGAATTTTAATATTTGTTGTGTTCCAATTGTTTTATATCAAAATATAGATACTGTTTACACTGCGGTAATGCAATTCCAAATTACTGTGGTGGTCTTCCACCCTCTGGTTGTTTTCCTTGATTGGGTGACTCAGCCGTTTAAATCCATGTTCAATTTTGAAGCATCCAGCAATAGTAAATTCAACAGTACTAGTATTACATGCAGTTTACATTATGTAGGTAATTCTTCTTTCTTGATCATTTTTAAATCTTAGTCATTTTAGATGATTTTAAGAAAGTAAAAACATTTAGGTTTTCTTGGAACTGGACGGGTTTCCCAAGGCCATTATCATTGCTTCATACAACCTCATACATCCTTTAGATCTTGGATATGATCTACAAAGCACACAATAGACTAACTAAGTCTGATGATGCTTAATGTGCAGAACTGATTCTTTATCAATCAATATTGTGATAATAATTTCTCACGAGAGAACAATATTGAATACATATCATAGAACTTCTAGATATACATTTATATTTTGAGCTTTTTGCCTCAACTTGAGGCTGCGAGAGCTAGGCTCCTGCCTTATTGTAATAATAATTTCTCACGAGAAAACAATATTGAGTACATATCATAGAACTTCTAGATATAAGTACATTTATATTTTGAGCTTTTTGCCTCAACTTGAGGCTGCGAGAGCTAGGCTCCTGTCTTATTGTAATAATAATAATTTCTCACGAGAGAAAAACAACATTTTGTGCATAGGCAGTGCATACCATAGAACTTCTAGGTATACATTATATTTTGTGCGTTTTTCCCCAACTTGAGGTTCGAGAACAAGTCTCGACGGGAGTCAACAGGACCTCCTGTTGCACATAGCACTATACTGTCTTGTGTAACACGAACTTCATGTTACGTTGTACAAGAACGGACGGACCGAGCACTGGCAGTATGACGGATAATTATAATCCTCTGCTGCTTTGCAATCCAAATTAATCGTAATCCCTGAAATTTTTCATTATACCACACAAACATACCTGTGTTTTCTTCTTCGTTTACAAAAATAATTGTCTTTTGCCGATCGGCCTGTATTACTGACTCCAAAAAACGGGACGCCGAAGTCGCCCTTGAGCTCGCCTAAGCGGTTTCTTTCCAATTTTCGCCACATTTTGTTGATTGGTATTATTTGTTGTTGATAATAATCAAAAGTAATAAGTTTATAAAAGAAAATTCAATAATTTTCTTAAAATGATGTGCGCTACACGACGCGAAAATAATGAATGACATTAGCTGGTTATAGTTGCCAGCGTAAAAGTTTTTTCTTGCAGGATTTATTCTCTGAATATTCGCGTGCACACGATGGGAGTGTAGTGAGACTACATAGTAAATCAGGATAATTATCGAGGACTAAGCATGGAGTATAATTGATTTTCCTTCGCTCTACGTATCGCAATCTATTCTTTTGTTTCCTTAATTTTTTGTCCGGTCACAGAAGGTATCAATCTTTGTTTTTTCTTATCAACCAGCTATTTTTATTAGGCCAGTATTTTCTGACACTGATTGCAAAGACGAACGTAAACAGGAAGTCAACTTTTGAACTTTGTTATTCCTCCGTGTGCCAATTTACACTGCCCAACGTTTTTTTAGTATGTAGGTATAGATACTTGTGTAACGTATTGCTATGTTTACGACCCCGACATGTGCGACCTATATCGTAAAAGCCTTTTCTTTTACATACACCCAGTTATATTAAACCTTCAGGCCTGAAATCCGGAAATGTTAGAGAAGTTTTTGTACCTACTTTTGCAACAGAAAAACTGTTGGAGAACCGTATATCTTATTAGTTAGATGACAAATAGCTGATCAATAGTAAAGATAAAGATAAGATAAGATAAAGATAAAGGAGATCATTCATTTTGGGTTAATAATTGAAAGCCGGCCGAACAAAAGCAATGATACCTATGTTCCGTTAGAACATGTTATTCTCTTCACTTTTCACTATAAGACCAAATCTGTAGGGCAATTCCCTGCGCTGTTAAACGATTTTGAAAAATACTGTTTTCAGTATGTTTTAGCTAAAATAATTAATAGTAATTAAATTAAAGTAATAGCTTGATGTAATAAAAAATAAAGAGAAAAACGTATTCTTTCGGAATAAAGCTTTATTTTTGTTTGGCTCTTTCACATATCGCCCAAAAATGTATGGACGGTGAATGATCTCCTTTATTTGCTCAAACATGTGTACACATGCTTATAGAAATAAAAACTTGCATGCAGGATAACATTTAAAAAATACAGGTTCAAATATGTTTGTCATGGCGTGCAAATATGAATAATTGTGACTATGGGTAAAATATATCTAAAGGCGTCTAGTGTCCTACATTATGTCCTTAAACATATATTATGTCCTATATTTTCTTAGCTAATAAATTGTTTTGATCCACTCGACATAAAATATCTGCTTCACAGGTCTCAGTGGTGGTGATTGGGCTGCGGAGTTCGTGTACTCAAATTCGATTTTCTTAAGATTGCTCTAAAATCCGAAATAAAACGTCTACACTTTAACTATTCACGTTAAATATTCCTGTTTTCATGTTTAACAGTAAATAATAACTAAACTATTATACCAACGTTACAAATGGCGCCATCAGCCTCAGTTTCAAGGAACTACGCAGAGATTGGTATAATTTTGTGATTTCCAGCGAAATTCTCATTTAAACGACTTCCAAAACAGAAGAGGTTCTATGTTCGACTTTATGTATTATTATTTTTAAGTTTGTTTATCGATATTTTCGTCAAATGTCGTCGATTTTGAAAATTATTTTTTCATTTCGTAGAAAAAGCTTGCGCAGGGATCCCAGATTTTATAAACTTTGCTTGGGTAGTTTTTGAGTTAGCTTCAATAATACATATTTTTCCCTCTTAGTCTATGTGGATGATGTTATAATAAGTACCTGTCACTGCTATTTACATTGCAGGTAGTGGTATTCGAATTAGTGTGGGGTAGGTACAACAACTAAAAAAGTGAAAAATAAAAACTTTGTAAATTTTATTTGGCAAGATGAAGGCTTTTGAATGTTGCGTAACTGTATGGTATTTCTGCTCGTGACTGTACCTACGTGATTCATCAAAATGAGGAATCATAAAAGACCTCTGCATAATATGTTGTAGACATGCCGTGGGAGGAATAAGGATATATCCATGTAAGTTGTTAATGGGACATGTTCTTATTAATGGTAACTGTGTAGGTAAAAGTTTCATTCATTATGTTAGTTACCTACCTAATCCAATCCAACTTTAATATTATAAATGTGAAAGTCAGTTTGTTTGTTTTGTATCTTACGCTTTTACGCTAAAACGACAAAACGGACTTGGATGAAATTTGGCACATAGGTAGACCATGACCTGAAGAAGGATAAAGGATACATTTTATCCCGATATTCCCACGGGATAGAGACTTATGCGGGTTAAACCGCGGGGCGCAGCAAGTTACTGATAAAATTGATTTATTTCGATAAGAAGCTACAGTTTATCTATACAGGGTTATTCGTAAAACACCAACAACCTCTTAAGGAGTCATTGTAATCATCATTATGAACAACTTTTATTATGGGAACATATATGAAATCGCGAAAAAAAAAACAGCTGTTCCGTACATTTTGACGACTTATGCGAACATAAATGTATGGAACATACAGCTGGGTCTTTTTTCGCAATTTTGTACAATGATGATTACAATGACTCTTTAAGAGGTTGTTGGTGTTTTACCAATAACCCTATATATTTAGCCCCTAATGTCCCATTGTTGGGCAAAGGCCTCCTTTCCTTCCCTTCCTTTTCCACATTCACAAGTAAAAAACATAGGTTGGTAGTCACCTAGCTACATTTTGCAAAAGAAATTTTGTGCTCTGTTACGATTGTTAGAAGAACATACTGTCCTCATCTGTTCGTAACGCCATCATTAATCAAAGTCAATGTTTTTGAACATCTACGCATTTACACACACGTACCGTGTGTAATTTTTAGGTACATTCACGAGCGTAAATACCTTACACTCACGTAGAATTCAAAAGCGTTATTCTAGTGACAAAAAAAAATCAAGTTTTTTGAATCCAGTAATGGTTGTGGCTTTGTGGGCCTGTTCTTTGAAGCTAAAACGTGAACGCAAACTGTTCTATCTACTGCTACCGTTCTCACGCGTTGAGAAGCGTCTGTGAAGGTGTTTAGCTCTCTTAAACAAGTGTTGTTACAAGATACCTAACAACTTTAAGAGAAGACGTATTTCATAATAGTATCGATAAAGTTTCTATAATAACACGACCTCATGAGGCCTTGTTTCCCCGATGGGTTAGGCAGAGGTGTACCCATAGTAGCCACACCACACCCACATTTTTGCCAGTTATATTTAAGTCACAAGTAATAGAGGGCGAGCCTATTGCCATCAACCGGGCACAAATCCAGACAACGGGCTCCTACTGAGAAACCTGGAAAAACCCAATATCACTTTGCCCGACCTGGGAATGGAACCTAGGACCTCATGCTCAGCAGTAGCGCTTGCGACCCCTAGACCAACGCGAGGCAGTCGATAATACTATGTTTATAACACTCGCCAAATCGCTTTTAAATTTTGCGAAATTTTAAATTGTTGAAATTTTAAATTTTAGCATGTTGTACCTATTTAGACGTGATGTACCTACTGCTTACACGTGTCTGTAATCAGTACATTGTAACACAACACTCCAACAAAGTACAACGAGATCTGCGGAAACACGAAATCCTTTTTATTTTTATTCCTCTAATGAGTAAAAGGCGGAGCTGGCCGGGTTACGAACAAACAGCCAGGACTAATTGGTGATGCGACCAGACACCTGACACCCCTGACCGGGCTGCTAATGTGTACCTACTGGTACATGGGTACAACACCTACACGTGTACGCCCAGCAATAAAACTCACAATATATTCTACGTTTTTATTTTTCTTGCTGATAAACTGTAACGGAACATTTGGGGATATTTAACTTGTTACCAGATCAGTGCAAATCATGAATATAATGGAAAGTTTTTCTGCTAACGTGTCCTGAAAATTCTGATATTGCGCTTGGAATTTTGACATTCAACACTGCGGCACTCCTCGTTGGTAATTTTTCCAAAAATGTTGTTTCAATATTGTTAATGTACTGTTTTTTAGTGTTTGTTAAAGTAAAAGTTGCTAAAGTACCTATCAAAAATTATTTTTTCTTCCCGACTGGCTACCGTACCGGATTTTTACGAGTTGGATTCATAATATTTAAAAAACACCCACGAAACAAATTTTTATTTTAATAATTATAATTAAGGGGGAGTAGTTTGACAGCAAAAAAACATATTTCACCCGCGCAACCCTTACCTACCCCTCTCATTAAACACGACGAAAACAAAACACAATGCCTTCCCGCCAGCAGAAACTTTTCGTCTGGCGTTTATAGAATTCGAATTTCAATCTTCTGTAGTTTATTTTGCTTATACGATACGCTAAGCTTGAATTCAGTTCTATAGATCATGTTCATGTTTTGGAACTAGAAACTCAATGTTGACGTGAAAAAGTTAAAATTAAATGTTACCAAATTTTATTTAGGATCTTGTACAATTTATACCTAATGACGTCATTGTGGAAAACTGTGTTACCAAGTAATAAATATAATGCTATATCGTGGATTTCTCTCTTTGGAGGATCGTGCAAAGTGATACCCAAGTAAAAAATTATATTCGTATAATGAATTTTGCACTGTATTGTGCAACGAATATGGCATGTGTCATGAAAAACTTTCCTGCGCCAAACGCGAACAATCCCCTTCGAAAACATGTGAAAAAGAGGCCGAGTTCTGTACAAAAGAAATAAATGTAGGATTGTCGGCTTCACCAGTAAAAGAATTGACATCTATTCATCCATGTAAATGGGTGCCAAAGTACCAAAGGGACTAATTATAACAAAGGCCCGAGGTACGCGCTCAGTACCGGCGCTGTGTTTTGGGCGCGCACCCGGCGCGTTTTGGATGCTCGTCAAACGCAACAAGATTTCCACATTTTGTTGTAACTTTTGAACCGTGTTTCTTTTAAGTTTATTACTAATGCGGAGAAAATGACAAGGAAAAATAGTGAAAAAGGAACTCGCGTCCAAGCGTCAAGGGCACGGTTAGGCTTCATTTACGGAGACGCGAGGAGTCGCGCGTGGCTTTGGGCGGCGCGGCTCGCACTGAATTCAAACATATGGCGTTGTATGAGTGCGTTTACGGAGACGCGATTTTACACGCGTTTGTTTGAAATGGAGCGTTTTTTGCGGCGGAGCCCGCGAATGGCATAGCCGCGTCACACGCGGCGTTTCATCACGGCGGCGCACGTAGCAGCAATGCCCGCGGCATACCTTCTCCCAGTCTTATTTGTAAATCGCACAACGGAGATGCAAGTTGAGAGTGGCAAGTTGCGACATGTGCAGGCCTAACGGCGCCCGGCATGGGCGCTTGCTTAGACTGCAGCGCTTGATATAATTCGTTACATAGGAATTCATACAATTTTATTGAGCGCCCGAAACGCAGCGTACAAAATGCGCGTCTCGGGCGCTTGTTATAACTAGTCCCTTAGTAGAAAGTTTAGTATGGTCCCTCTTTGTAACTGTTGAAATTATAGCTTTGAAAACATGCCAAGTTGCATTATAACTTTAGGCCTCATTTACGGAGACGCGGGGCGTGGCGCGTCGCGTGCAGTGTGGGGTCACGCGGCGCGTCTGACGTTTTTTCTGTTTACGGTGCGGCGGCGCGTGAAGCGGCAGTTATCATCCCACGCGTTAACATAAACATATGGCAATATACGTCTTGATTGTCGCGGTTTTTTTTGGGGTTATAATATATATTTTTGAAATGTGCTAATTAAAACCTTTCATTTGATACCCAACATGGTATGATTAAAAAATATTTTTTGTTGTTCATGATATGTCACCTAGAGGGCGCCATTTTCAATTTAATGTGTCTTCATATAGCCTACGACCAGCGGACGATCAAGAAGCTTCCAACGATACCTCATTTGTCAAATTGTGATGAGTCTTTTAGAAGATAATATGTGGGAACAGACATAGATAAATACATAGAAACCGGTCAAAATTATAACCCTCCTTTTTGCTTCGCCGTAGTCAGGTAAAAACTAAAACCCAACTACGACAAAAAAGTCAACTAAAGAGATATAAACAAGACATTACGGATAGACAAATTAAAAATCCGGAGTCATACGGAATCTGTTCGAGTTCGTTCGTTATACCAATAACCGAAGAATAAAGGTATTATTCTAAACAAGTTTTATTTAGGGGCGGTCAGTCGCTCCAATTGTTCGTCTAAGGGTCACCTTACAAGAAGTTTGTCAAAAAAAGTGGGAGTAAACGAATTTGGATCCTGAGTATATCGCAATAAGATTTAATCTCCAGTGCGAACTTTCAAATGAACGTGGAATGGGCTCGTTGGCTACCTATGTTGTCAATTTTCTCCGCAAGAAAATTCACCGCAATACAGAGTAATGGCGCTAGTTTTACCTACTTCTTTCTATACTCCGTGCTACTATACCAGTCAAAAATCTGTCAAATAAAATGTATGTCATCTTGAGTTTTCAAATATCAACATTGAATTTTATATGTTTATTTAGACTCGGTATTTATTTATTTATCAATCAATAACACTTGTAATATTCGTTTTGGAAGTGGTTTTAATGTTTTTTTCATGTTTTCTATGTCTCAGTTTCTTTTGTGGAATGTGATAAATTACGAAAATATTATTTACAAAAATAAATAATATCTCAGCGCAGCTAAAAATTTGAGCGTAGTCCTCTCGTCTCAAAAGAGCGACGCCGACTGATTTGTGAAACAAAAATATGCTTGAAGTTCCCGTAATGTGCGACGGAAGATGGCTTCTTCCACGAACTAAGAACGTCGTAAGTCCTACAAGCTTTGATTCGTAATAAAACCAAAAATATAAGGAATAAAAATAAAAGCCTACACAATTTTTATTGCCTTGTTTTAATACATATAATCATCTAATTTTTATCATAATAGGCATTAGCATTTTAAGTACAAATCGAAAATACGTGAAAATTAGAGGTAACTTCGTGATATTTTTTTATCGAGAAAATTTTGTTTTTGTGTTTCTGTTCCACAAAAAGTTTGGAAATATCATGTAGTTACTCATACTATTTTTATTTTACACCTAAGTCTTATCAATTTCATGAAAAATCAAATTGAAGACAGGCAATTTTGCTTCCTACCCGCCCTTTGGGTTTGATCATTAATAAGTCGTTACACGAGTAATTTGTTAGAACTCGTAGGTGCTGTAAAAATATCATGCAGTTAGTGGACTGGCAGGGTAATTCTTATTTCCCAAATTCTGTTCAAAATGCTCAAACTAAAGCGTAGTTCAGTCATTTAGAAAACTTTTATTACCATAAATAATTAAGTATGCAATCAGGTTCCGTGACTTGGTTAATTATAAATCTAATTAATTACTCATGCATAATTAAACAACAAAGAACAAAATACTGTTTGCTGTATTCAGCTCAATACATTGGCTTACGACCTATTTATCACACGGCACGCCATTGAGCACTAACTTCAATGCTGAACACACAATTTAAATAATTGATAGGGCTAAGTTCTCGACGTGTTACAGTTCATTCATCATTGCAGAGTTGAAAAGCTCGTTTTAATGTACTATTCTGTCTTTCTGGGAGCGTCGTTAAAGACGACTGGGGAATGTTTTCACTTAATTGGCGGCATCCTTCTGAGAGTTAATTACAACATACTCCAATTAACAACTTTACTAATCTTAGTGAAGGTGTCTGTAAACGGAATCAGGGGGATTAATTCTAGCGCGTGATAAAACGCCCACTTGAAACGTGTACTTAAGGAAACATGATTTTGGAATCAATTTAGGGCAAGCAGTAGCACTCTCGTAGCCGTAGATGCGTAGTTCACGCATTGGATTCAATGTGCTTATTCATAACAAATGATGCTGCGTCTCCTTTTATGTAGGCAGTGCCAGTCATTATAGACGACTTTGATGATACTGCTATAAAAAAGGTAGGTGTACCAATCGTCCAGATGAAGGCCAACTTTCAAATGCATACATTCTAATATACACAGAATGAATTTCAACATAAATCCTCTTTTGTTTTATTATATTAAAGTAACTAGAAACAAGGGCAACTCGGTTAACACCAATTACAAAACAATCCCGCTTAAAGGAACCATTTTCGCAAACTTGTTTTTCATTGTTACGAAGCAATAGAAAAACTTTTCCCTGTATACATAGCACTATCTAAAATTGGCGATTGGATCTTCGCACCTAGAGAATAGGTGTCAAAATTGAATGATCGTGATCATCGATTTTGTAGATTGAGTTTCCTACGATCCATCAGAAGCGATTGGAATGAATGAAACCTACCAAACGAACCCTTTTTCCTAATGATCAGATCGTATCTGAATAAGTGATGTACTATAGATGAAAACCTAGATAGATGACAGAAAAATGTATAGAATTTTTATTGGAACGCGCAGAAAGTTCACGTACTTTTTTTTGTTTTCTATTACATTGAAATTATACTTCCTGCCTAAGAATTCGTACATCTTAAGAAACAAAACTTATTGGATATAGTAAACGGTTATAAGCTTTCATTTAAAAAAGCGTCAATATATGTAGTTCGATCTACATAGGTACAACCAAGGCCCACAGTTCATATCAACAGTTCCACCAAAAAAAAAACCTCGCATTTTGACAAAATAAATAAATTCGCACTTTCCTTAAAAAAAAGACAGGGTCCGTGTGTCCAATAGTCGCAGGATTCAGATAGCCCTGAATAAATAGAGAGGTATTACTGTGAAAATTTATTCAAGCCCCTGATACATTGCTCCAATCCGTCTGCAATACGGGTAGATTTACCTAGATCCACTAGATACCTACGAAAATTCATTCGGAAGGTCTAATGGACCAACCCTACAGGTTTTTAGATGTATAAACAAAATTACTTAGCATTCGTTGAGTTTTATTTGTAATTTCGTTAGGTACACTTTCCTGGAAGCGTCTAGGTAAAAGCTAGGTTTTGTCCTCTGAAAATTAGTTTGCCTTTCGTTACTGTAATATAAATGTTACTCTTTTAGTTCGCTTCAATTTTAGCAAAATGATATTCAGGTTATTCTTTTGAGAATTTAGAATTGTGAATAAAAAAATAGAGGAAGACAGCCTTTCCATTAAGTACCTACGTAGTATGAGAGCTACCTAAATTATCTCGCCCACTCATCGTAATTTAATAATAATAAAATCAGACTTCGGCCCTTGCTACACTGAAAATGGACAATTTATATAAAGTAAATGACGAAAAACAACAACGTCCTCAAAAATACAAATTTACATTTAGTAGGTATAACATATAGATAATCCCAACTATCTTTTTGTCTGTCCTTGTCTTAAACCCAGCTTAATCCGTGGTGACCTAATTAAAACTTGTAATTAAAGCTTTACTGTCCGGAGTTCGTAAAAAATGCGGCCTTCAATATAAATAATGTCTGCAATGTATCGTCCACCGCTGTGTAGTTTCATCTCAAATTATTACTATGAAAGATAAAATAAAATTTAATGACGCGCAGCGGCATCGTGATATTAAAACTTAAAAGTTATTGTTAGGATGACATACATAATAAATGAAAAATGATGACTGCGGAATAACGTAATGTTAGCAAACTTTTATGTTTGATTTATCTGATTTTAATAACGCTTTTCACAGTCGAGTACAAACAGTTATGATGTAGGCAATATCCTATATATTTTTACTATCAGAATAATGAATCAAATTCACCTTTAAAATAAAAAAAAATATAAATGTTAAGGCTCACTTGCACCTCAAATCACTACACGTAGCGCTAAACGAGTTTAAAACATAATTCTGTTTCTGTCAAATGTTTGAAGATGACAGAAACAGAATTATGTTTTAAACTCGTTTGTGTGTGGGCCTAAGTATTAAGCACTTTTGTCTTATTTGATATAGTTTAAAAAAAAAAAGGGAAAAGGTCAAAGGGACTAAATTACGAGGTGAGGTCTAACTTTAGGTGGGTATACGTTTCTAGAACAAACTTATATCCAATGGTTCTATTTGCCCACACACGTCCTAAAAGCTTGTTGAGAAAGGTCAAAATAATTACCAAATAGGAGTTGTCCTCCACTAACGAGCTACACCTGACGATATCGCTTCGCACACTTGATAGACGACCTATACGGTGTAAGCGACATTAAACGTGCAAATAGTTACCATGAATTCAGTGGTACACACGGCTACTTACACATCAAAATAAACATTTCCAGTTTATGCTGGTCTCGCATTGTATAGGATTTTCGTACAATGCGAGGTCAGCTTATACTGGAAATGTATTCCTTGATGTGTAGCCGTGTGTACATACGTTCACTCTCGTAGGTATGAATGTAGATGCCCAAGCGTTCAATATTTAAAAAAATCTGAAATGATGTTTTTTTTAAAATAAATTATAATAATACCAGGCTGTTGCTGTCCCACTACAAGGCAATGGCTCAGGCTCATTGACCCTACTAAAGGCTCTTACATACTGGGGCGATACGTCGTGCGACGCGACGTCGCCGCATTGTTCGCCGTGAACTTTTCTCAGAAATTGTTTTGTTAAAATTCGCGTCGCGCGGCGACTCGCGCCAGTATGTAAGAGCCTCAAAACGAATCTAGTGGTAGAATTATTTACTGAATGCATGATAAGTTATCATGAATTCAGTAAAATTATGGGTGTGATACATCGACGCGCAAACCGTTATAGTAAGTCATAAATTGCGCGTCGATTTCCGTCACACCCTGAATACTTAACCGTTTTTTAGAAACTGAAGGGACAAGTACCTTTTTTTTTTTTGAGGATGAGATGTCATCAAATGACTTCCCCCGCTCTGGGCGGAGCGGGTGGGCGTGTCAGACTTTTACTGACTAAAACCCACCCGTGTTCCTTCAGTTGCCTGTTGCCAAGGACTCCGGTATCCTTTTCGGACTTTCCCGAAGCCCTGGTAAGGGACAAGTACCTAGGTTCCGCTTTTTAGGATATCCTAAAGCCTTGAATACGCTTTCTCTTTAATGCTACCTAGTTCCAATCTTAGCAAATAACTGGATGAGAAAATGGCTATCCTACAGTCGTCGTACTGCGAAAGTTTCGCTTCGCCGTTCTCCAACGCGCGTTCTGTATACCAAAGTCTTAGGTAACAGTAGGTATCGAGTCTTTGAAAATCTGTTATAAGATAAGTAAGGCAATGTTGGTGGAAAAGAACCCCACTTACAAACCAGTGTCATCCATTACCGAACAACGGGAGACCTATTAGTGATAATAAGTTAGTGGGTGCGCGCCAAATTAGATTTGTATTCGTTGCTATACAGGGATCGTTAGTGAAGAAGACACTAGGTACTAAGGAGAACATATTTTATTGAGAGTTGCTGAAAACACGGCCACTTATGATCGAGTTCAGCTATTTAATTGCGTAACCGATTAGACAAATCTGTTTCATTTTGACAACATTCATTGAGTTATTTACGTTGTTAAGCAGATTTTTTTTTCGAACTTATGAAGCTAATAAGTAATTTGTTTCAAACCGATTCAGACTGTGATTGATCGTGAATTACGCAATTAGGGTACAGGTAGGTACCATAGGTATAGGCACACCTCACTTTGGCATTATCGAATAATTACCTACACCTGCAAGTTATGGCTAGGGAGAGTTAGATATGAATTGACGAGGATTACTTCTGGGAGGACCTCGTGGCTAAGTAATAACTGCCGCACGGGTCGATCCATCAGGTTTAAGCTACGCTTGCCGGGGTTGGTCCGTGGATGGGTGAACATCTTTACATACCGAGACTCCTCTGTGCCACCGAAATTGGTCCCAGCTGTCATTCGTGGATCTTTGACGACTTCGGAGCCCGAAAGTCTGACAACCCAGTCTTACCAAGGGGTACCGTCCTATTACCAATTTACTGGGTAGTGGAGGCCAGATAGGCAGTCATCATCATCATCAGCCTATAGCAGTCCACTGCTGGACATAGGCCTCTCCAATTGCACGCCATTCAGCTCGATTCTCGGCAGCTCTCATCCAGTTGCTACCAGCCACCCTGCGAAGATCGTCGCTCCACCTAGCCTGAGGGCGTCCTACCTTACGTTTTCCGATTCGCGGTCTCCACTCAAGAACACGTCTACCCCAGCGGTCATCGGTTCTACGGCTAATATGGCCGGCCCATTGCCACTTAAGCTTGCTTATTCTGTGAGCTATGTCGACAACTTTGGTTCTCTGCCGGATTACCTCATTCCGGATTCTATCTCTCAGAGATACTCCAAGCATAGCACGTTCCATAGCTCGCTGATATAGGGAAGTATCGCTGAGATAGGCAGTCGCTCCATGTAAAATACTGGTACCTACTCAGCTGCATCCGATTAGACTGGAAGCCGACCTCAACATAGTTGGGAAAAGGCTAGGCAGGTTGATTGTGACGAGGGTCACTTCTCATTAGAACCTTTTCCTTATCTTGACAATAAGAAAGCTAGGTTTCTACACACTTAACAAAAATTACTATCGAAGCCTCTTTTCAAATCAGGTCATCCAAGAGCTGTGTCTATTTAAAGCACCTGTATAGGTAGGTATTGTGAAGCAAATTGTGGCTATGGGGTTAATTAACAGTAGGACGAGATGGAGACCGTTCCGATTCGCTCCACCGCACCCAATCATAGTAATCTGAGAGATGGATAGGCCACAGCATAAATAAATGTCTATATCGACTGGAGCCAATCAACTTTGGGTGTTAATTACGATTTTTGCAATATTTTATTTTAACATAACATCACTCACGCCTTTAGTTATTTTCCAAAGAGTGAACAGTGATGTCTAGAACACGTCATTTTGCCAGCCATTTACCTACCTACCTCAGTACCTCTACCTATGTTGTGTCCCATTTTTGAAAAATATTCATTAGATGATATTTATCCATTGCAATTTAGCAACACTATAGGTAAATGTGTAATTATTAGGAGGAGATAGGTACATAATTTGCTAGCAAATTCGAAACTCCACGGCCCGCGGCTTTTAGCTACGTAGGTACACAATAGTGTGTCAGTTAAGGTACTCGTATCTACTCAATTAACAAAACATAATTCAATAATGATATTGTAGGTATTTTATTGACTAGCTTTAGGTAGGAAATGTAAAAGTTTACTACCTAAGTAAGTGGATAACTAATAAGGGACATTATAGCTAAGTGCCCATCTGATGTCTTCATAACGTAGGCAAGCAAATTGGATAGATAAGTAACGTCTCAGTCCCAATTTCGTTTAAAACGTCCTGAAATCTCATTCAGATGCAAATTATGACTAACGATATCTCGGAAAGCCGATGTTCCACGTTAAAAATAAGTTGTTATCTCACAAAAAATGGGTCGGCATTCGGCAAGGCTGTTTTATATTCGCAAAAATCGTATCGCGAAGCCAGTCCACTGGTGCCATACCGTAACTTACTGAAAGTGTAAAAAAACGTAGCCAGGCCTTCATATCTAGGTAGGTACACTATGCATAAGCGATCAAAGCGATGGTTTTTTTTTCAGGTTTCGTAACAAGAAATACCGAAACCCAATAGGTAATCGATTTATCACAGGGTAAAAACCTTTGGGGTAAACAAGGAACACCAAAATTACATATTATCTATCTAAATTAACATAACCTTAAGTAGTTACAATGTAAGCAAACAAGCAATTTTCTAATGTACCTAAAATCTTGGTCTCGTTACTAATGGCGCTATTCAGGCACCATAATAGGTTCCTACTTAATCTATAAGGTACTTTTGTTTGTTTGTCACCACCCACCTACCAACAAAGGTAGTGTTTACTACCTTTGTTGGTAACGTTATCCTAACTTTTGAACGACGCATTTTTTGAAGAGATTTATATATTCACTAGGTGATGCCCGCGTGGATGTCGGTTATTATAATATACTAAAATCTTCCTCGAGAACCACTCTATCCATTGGTGAAAACAACATGAAAATCGGTGCAGTATTTTTTGAGTTTATCGAACAGACATACAGACGCGGCGGAGGACTGTTTTATTTATAATAATAATGTAGGTAAGGATGTGTTGTTGAAAATGGCAATACTATTTCCGTAAAAGCCAAGTTCAAAAAAAAAACTGGCGATATTTTCAGGAGCAAAATGTCTGAAAGACCGCGTCAATCATATTTGTGATATTTGTTATATAAATAATGCACGTCCAATCTGTCTCAACTGTCGTACGATTGTAAAAGCGCGCTACTCACCATCGGGACATTTTTACTTAGATCATAGTGGAAATAATCATAAACTATTCTAACTACACAATATTAAAGAAATAATTAACTGATTGTATTATTTTCAGTGTATCAAAGCAAAAGTGGACCTGGGTGAGTTTGTTTGATTCAGTAGTGTGCTTTGCACTGACACGCTTTTTGAGATGAAATAGTCACGATCGACTTCGATTTGCAAAGCGCTTAACGATATTGTGCATGCAATCGAGATTTTAAAAAGAAAAGCGCCGTGAGGGTAGCATGTGGCCGATGTACCTTGTTACCCTCCAATCTCTATAGGTATCTAGGAGGATAGAGGGTACAATAGAGAGTGCGAGCCGTGTTCAGTGTTCCAGGCCAGTGCATCTTCATCAGTCGCCGCGGCCGCCCCACTGCGAGCGCTCACTCAAACTTTGCTTGCTGTGTAAATTAATAAAAAATGAGTATTTTAGATCAATTAGATGAAATAGTGCGCCTTGTGTGATAGTGGCATGATTTAAATACATAATTTGGTGATGTGGTGTTAATTTTAAAATTTAATAATAAAGAAAATACAATTGAATTAAGTTAAAATCAAATAAAATTAAAAATAGTAAACAAATAAATTAGTTGATTTATTACAGTTTACACAGGTTGTCACACTGGATTTGATTTTTCAGTTGGTAATAATATATTTATCATCTCACAACGAATGTATACAAATAAATAATAAGCTTTATTATAGTTTACACAGGCTGCCGCACTGGTATTAATCTCTCAGCTGGTAGTAGCTTCACTACGCAATCAGTACAGTAGTCAGTGCCAGTATTATCCGTCCACCTTGCACCTAGGAACCCAGTTTTCAGGCATCCAACACACATTGTCTTGGTCTGATAAACGGGAGCTGTTTCATCCAATAACCTTTGTTCCTTTGCAGATTTTAGTAACTCTAACATATATCTGTTACTGTTCTTCATTTCTAGTGTGGACACACTGTCATGAGTCTCTCCGCAGTCATATGGATCCTCCATGGTAACAGGAACATGCAGCTGAGGGAAGAACGTGGATTTCTTATAGAACATTGCCTTAGTCTTGTCCCGTCCAACACCTTTTGGAATTCTACCCGGTATTGGCAATCCTGCTTTTGCTAACTTGGCAAAATACTTCTGTATTCTGCTCATTACTTGTATTGGAGTCCTTGTTCCTAATGCTTGAGCTATTTTCTTGTACCGTCTTGCCTCAATGGGCTCTTCAGGGTAGATTTCAAGTAATTCTTCCAATCTTTTCTGCTCTTCACAAGACCATAGTTGATTAAATGTTTCAGGTTTATTATCTGTGAACTTTCGTCCTCTAACTTTAGTACTAGAATCTAGATCATCTTTATTTGGCTTTATGTCCCTAATGTCATCACCGTCCATTGTAGCGTCTATTCCATAACTCGTCCAGTCAATGTTTGGCAGATCAGCAATAGTTTGTCGAGGAGGAAAGTTTGCACTCCCTGCTTTCATTTCGTTTAGAAAAGACAGAGGGTCATTTAGTGCCCTATTTTGAGCTTCTGATAATTCTTCTATGTCTTTCAATGCCTTCACTTTTTGAGCTTCTAATTTGACGATAAACTTCAGCAAGTCACAGTAATCTTTATTCCCGCGAAGGGCCAGGTGGTCCGTTTCAAAGGCGAATTCTTCATCCGAGTCCATGTTTTCAGAGTCTATGTTAGCCATGGTTTTATCTGGAAGAAACAATTTCACATTCAGAGCAAGTCTGCTATAATTTATGACAAAATGAGTGTTAGTTCCGGTATGAAACTGCCGGGTAGTCCAAAGAGGTTGAGTGTAAAAATTAAAAACAAACTAAATAGTGTGCAACAGAAAAAATGCAAACCAGAATACAGGAGCGCTTCTCTTGAAGGATGGTCTGGACGGTAAGTAAGTAAATTAATAAGAATGTAATGTTTTTGGGTAAATCATATCTGTTTTATAAATAATTTAATTAAAAACTCCGCGATTTCGTCGTCGCCCAAGTCCAAAACGTCAAAAAAGATTACGTTTCGAATCTCCATTACATTGGTACAAGCCAACGTTTCTGCCAGTAACATCAAACAACTATTTATGATTAAAATAATTAAAAATGGAACATTTATGCAAATTGGATTTAATAAAATTTCTTCTGTTTTAATAAATAATAATCGTAAATGTCGTATTGGGTTGCAAATATATACGACAAGAATAGTCAGGTACAGAACGCACCCGCGAAAGTTGTATTTTGCGCCCTCTAGTGAATATAGTTAGAACTTTTATGCCAAATAAGCTACAATAGATGTCGCTGTTCATACAACACCAAGATTTGTTTTGTATGAGAAAGATAGATGGAGCTGCAATACGTTGTTCAAACAAAACAAATTACCTAAATATAGTGACAGATGGCGTCTTGAACTAAGACAAATTAGATTTTTTTTTCAAATTGGAACACATTTTGTTACAATTATTCGGCTTTGAAAAATAATTAAGAACCAATCAAGTTGCTGTACGGACCTGCATACAAAAGAAGGTCAGTAAGTAGGTAAGTACGTAACTACCTAGTTATCTCTGTAAGTATAAGTGCCTCGTATCTAGAAAAAAATCAAAGAAACAAAATATCATTTAAATAATTTATTTTTAGGGTTGAGAGATAGTAGTGAGAGAGATAGTGGATAGTAGGTATTCTAAAAACAGCTGCATTTCGGCAGGAAATCCATTAAAGTACGTGTTTCCGCTCACGTAGGACAAGGTCGATGCCTCAAACCTCAAAGTTCAAATTCGAATATGACTTAGTGAAATCTGTCACCACCACGAAAAGGGTTCCGCAACCCTGTTAACTCACATAACTGCGCGCATTTCAAGCTTTATTTATTTGTTTCAGTTCTTACTAATTAATACTGTAATAATAAGCTAATAGGATTTATTTCGATCTTTATTGCCTTTTGTTGTCAGGGCTTTGCCTATGTATTACTAGTTACGCTGTCACTACAGTACGACCTACCTACCTAATTTGTTTCTTTATTCCCTAGCCGGTCTTCAGAATTTTTGGAAACTGCCTTACCAAACCCCAAAAAATACTTACTTTTGCAATTTGTAGCCTATCCTGGGGCTTCAGACAACGCTTTTTTAATCTAAGTATACATAGATATCCCTTCGAATGTTCTCTAGGTCAACATCTCGTCATATTTTTGCGAAAATTTCTTATTCTAGGTATAACGTATTTTCGAACAAGTCACTGTAAGGTCACGGGGCTTAACATAAAACTTACTAAGTAGGTTCGTGTCATATAAAGGTGGTTTCCACTCGGTTTATCAAAGGCGTTGTAGGTCAAATGTAGGCGGACGATGAGACAACAATCATGTTGAAAGATTTTCAGTAATATTTATTAGGTGCTAATTAATAACCCTAAGTGATTAAGTGGGTAGGTACCTAAGTTCCTACGTCACGAGGATTTGGCTTTGCGTAGGTAGATCCTTTCTATAAATAATCTGTCGAACTAATTATTTTAATCAGAAGGAATAAGTAATTAGGCAGGTAGGTAGGTATTCATAAACTATTAGCCCAACCTGTTCCACGTGCGTTTTTTAGCTAGGAATAGATTCATTCGTTCTTCATGATATTTACCCATTAAATTATAATCTAACTCCTAACCTAAAGAAGTCACTGGCTCCTCAAATACAGGTAGGTACTCTAATCTAGTTCTGGAGCCAGGGTCTCACATTTTTTCTGCAACCTGTGTTTAAATAAATAATTTATTTATTACTATATAGCTTTTGCCAGCGGCTTCGTCCGCATGTTTGTCGGAAATTATCTCACGGGAACGTATAACTACCGGAATAAAAGAATCCTTTCTCCTAATCTAGGTTATGGTATACCCGTGTGCAGAATTTCATCTAAAACCGTTCAGCCGTTTTAGCGTGAAAGTGTAACAAACAAACTCACTTTCGCATTTATAATATTCTTTAGGATTAAGATTGTTATTTACTATCTAATTTATTATTTGGATGCCTTAAGTCAACTGTCGTTCATCAATAACTTTACCTGCACTTCAGAAACAAAGTCATACCTAAGTAACTTAAATTAAAATCCAAACAGAACACTTTCAAACACATTTATTTCCAATTCCTTTAAACTTGAATATCAATATAGGAGTAGAGATCTTTCTGAGGTGTATCCGAAGAATAGTTCGTGATCTGGACAGGTGCCAGGCAAGCGATTGTCTTCTAAGTTACCAACTTAAATGGAGACTGTTGCGAGTCAAGTTTAAGTTAGGATTAAGGCGGCATTAAACTGGAACGGATTTCATTTAAGTTGAGCTTTTAAACAGGGTTACCGGATTTATGATAAGGGGATTAAAATATAATGTAGACATATTTAAGGCGTAGGCTGGGGAAGAATGCCGCTGTTTTAAGGCCAAAACAAATAATATTTTGGATATTATGTCGTCAAAATTGGAGGAGCTCGTGGTCGATCCATCAGGTTAAGCTTCGCTTGCCGGGGTTGGTCCGAGGATGGGTGACCATCTTTACATACCGAGACTCCTCCGTGTCTCGGAAAGCATGTTAAGCCGTTGGTCCCGGCTGTCCTTTGTACATCTTTGACAGTTGTTACGAGTCGTCAGAAGCCCGAAAGTCTGACAACCATTCTTACCAAGGGGTATCGTGTTACCCAGTAACGGTTAGGCAGTCGCTCCATGTAAAATACTGGTATTCAGCTGCATCCGGTTAGACTGGAAACCGACCCCAACATTGTTTGGAAAAGGCTATGCAGATGATGTCGTCAAAATTGGAGTGAACTGGTTTAATCTAGAAGTGGTATTGCCGGGAGGTAACGTTTCGTATCTTAGGCTTCTGATTAAGTTACTATCAACGATTTGGAATTATAAAAAGGTCCAACTGCAATTCCGTACTAGACCTAAGTCTTAGAAATTCCCCTAAGTCAGATCTTGTAGTAATTCCTTTTTTATTAATAGGCCCTACCGACAAAAGTAGAAACAACTGCCCATCTAAGACTTAAAGGGTTACGAAACCCACTCGATGAGAGGGGTCTTGTAGATATTTCCATAAGTTACGCAATTCCTTTGTATCTACATATAGTGTAAAGAGATGCGAGTAAAATACCCGGAGCAATCGAACTATAATTGGCAGCAGTCAATGGGGCTATTTTTATCAGTTGAGTCACTTGGGTAAAATTACCCTATGTGGTCGAATCTACTTTTAGAACTGGTAAGACATTTCTATTTTAATTTGTAAACTTGAGGGGTCGTTTTACTTATTCAGATGAGTCGCGCCATTGTTTTAAACTGACTTGCATGTTGGCTACCAGTGGTTACTTGTATCCAGCAGTGGGTTTTTCCTCTTTTCTTGTAAAATATTCTTCTTTTTGAGCTGGAATGCCAGCGGATCCGGGATCCGGGATTGGATATAGGCTTGTGTTGCTTCTTGTTTGATTCCGGGCGGTTCCGTATTAAACAAAAATAAACGTAGAAAACCACATAAAAGAACAGCTGTCTTATAAATTATTTCAAAGTTTAAAAGCAGACCTATATTCCTGAATATATCGCTTTTAAAAACGATACGACCACAACATATTTCGGGATAGATACGTTACCGCTCGGTATTTCGCTCACCCCAGTGAAGTGAAACAGAAAGATCCACGAATCGGAGGAGTCTCGCGTATGTAAAGATGGTCCCCCATCCACGGACCAACCCCGAGAAGCGTAGCTTAACCTGATGGGTTGACCCGTGTGGCTGTTATTAGGACTTAGCCACGAGCCAATAAATAAATGTATTTATTTAATATTTTGATTCCATGATATCTACTATATTTTACTTCTTCTGAGTAAATAGGTGCTACCAATGCCAGATCGACTGTAATTAAATCTCGATTTTGCTACAAATAACATAATTACATTTTTGGCCCCTTTTTACTTATTAAAACTTTATGTACACAAGTAAAAAATAATACCGTACAAAGGCGGACTGCCTGAGGCATTTTCGTTAGCCTTTAAGTCAACCTTAGTTACGGTTACGGGTAGTAGTTTTTATTTTTATTTACATTATTGCAGCGATTTTCGTAGAAGTCCAGTTTCAAATCACACCAGCAGCATGCATCATAGTCACACCATTAGTTTACTTGTTTTGCGCATATTGTTGTTGCCTAATCGACTTACCGTCTGAATTCTATCCCACTTTGCTAATTGCGCTGGACCATCATATTAGCCTATTAGACTGAGACGAGACCAATTAATAGCCCGCGAGAGCTTAAAAGGAGACCATAGCCTAAGATTATTAAGGTTCATTGGTCATTGGTTCATTGGTTGTTCTCGTGTATCTTTGGCGTAGTTTTAGGAAAGTGTGCCAAAATATTTTGTTTTGTGCTCGTTGTTTTAAGCAAAACTTTATGCACTTTAAAGTATTTTGGCTCGCTCGACTGGCGTACATAAGCATGATTTTAGAATCTGCAATACATGGAAGCCTAATTTGTCGGACAACTGTAGTAAATAATAATCTTATTATGTTATTATTTTACAACTATTTGAATAGATTTACAAACCTTCTCACATTTAATGCTTAGTGTTAAGAATCCTACTCATCTTTAATAGTTTTATCATCATATGAATCAGCTACTACGGAAACATTAAAAAAATAAAAATCTACCTTATTAGGTACCACAAAACCGTGTTTATCAGTTGTTTAGCATAAACACCTTTTAAACATGACATTTCTGTATGGAGTTTGACATAAAACTGACATTAAACACGCGTTGAACAAATGTCTAAGTTTTTGTGATAAGGCCCCTAGTGTTTAACACACCCGCGCCCACATAAAAGGTTATATGTTGATGTTATGAAATTATTGTTTCTTCGTCAAAGGCGAATTCCATTAGGTTTTGTGGGCAAAAGGGTTTTTTTTTATTTTGTGAGTATATTTGTGGCCGCAATTCCATATCAATCTGGAATTATACCGAGTGCTGTGGAGCAGGAAATGAAAATCAAAATGTAGCCGACAGGCGCCAACTCACTCACTGCCGACATGCTCTCTACCTACTAAGGTATAATTATGTAGATGTACTTTATTCAAATATGACTACCGAAAAGATACATTAAGCATCTAAAATAATGGAATTATGTTCATTTATTTTAGCTGCCAAACAGACAAAGATTAGTCGCCTTCGTAATTGTTCCACTTTTGACAACAATTCTCAGTAAATTGAAACTTAATAACATCACGCCTGTTTATAGTGAAGGGTTAGGCAGAGGTGTACCTGTAGTACACCTACATTTCGCCGGTTATGTTTAATTCCCATGTAACGGGCGAGCCTATTGCCAACTATTAACTCAAACTCAACGTCTTATAGACAAATAGACCTTGACGTTTTATGACGTGCAAGTCAAGACCATCCAACTTTGAGGCCGACTATACCAAAATAATCACTAGCTGCGCTCCGCGGTTTCACCTAAATAAGTCCTAATCCAGGTGATGGTCTACCCATGCCGTGTGCCAAATTTCATCCAAATCTGTTTAGCAATTTTTGCGTGAAATTAACAAACAAACAAACTCACTTTCGCATTTATAATAGTAGTTAGGATTAACAATTTAATAAATCGGTCAAGCCTGTGTATATGTATAGGCGTTTGCTTTCTTTAAAATCTAGAAATTTCTTCTCTAATTAATTATTTATACAAACTGGAATAAAAGAAGGCACGTACCTACGTAACGCATTTAACTGGCACTCGTTAAAATATTCCGGACCTTTAATGCCTACCGTAAAATCGCCATATATGTTACGGAACTATGTAGCAAATGTTCTTACGAGGTACTTTAACTATTTCAGTAATCGCTTGCAAGTTCTGTAGGAAAATAATTTGTTTCTTAACCATGTTGCAATGTTTTACCTAGACATACCTACTTCTATAATCCGTATACCTACTACTCAAACTCAAACTCAAACTCAAAGCATTTATTTCAATTAAACCATTTACAGGCACTTTTGAATTGTCAAAGAACCGGTCAGTTAGTCAAAAAGTTGAAGCTAGTTGCCCATTCCAAATCGTAGATCTCTATGGAGAAGAACGGGCAAGAAACTCCAAGGACACTCTTTTAAAAATGGATATAGATATTACAAAATCCTGGGTACAGTATTCTTGGTGCTTCTATATGTGAGAACAATGTCAAATGAAAAATAATCAAAAACAATTCAAAATATAAGATTAAAAATAAGCCCTGGCATGAGAGATGACCAGTCTCAACTGACAGCGCCCGTTCACGAACATGACACGTGGATCAGCACCATCCAGCTCAACCATTTAGTAGGGAACCGAATGATGAAATACTATAATCCGTAAACCAGCCTGTTGGATCCTTATCAAGGGACATAGAAACTCCTCGACACATCCTCTTTTCACCTGTATAATAATAATAATTGAGGTCTCCTCGACCACAGTAGATATTTTTTTCGGCGAACTACGAGCGCGGGAGTAGTAAACATAACGTAAATTCGAACGATTTTAAAATAATAGGTCCTCACTTCGCACATAACATAATTATACTACGTTTAAAGTCTTTATTCTTATCGAAAGGTGAACTTAATTGTGCTTGTTGCAAAACTTTAAACCAAAATGCTTAGAGGATAGATGTCTTTTCGATAAAAAAATTGTTCGAATTTACGTTACGTTTACATCGAGCTTTGAACTTTTCTCTTGCCATTCCCACTTTCAATATAGCCTTCTTTAATATGTTTATGTGTGTAGAGTCGTACAAAACAACGAACATGCCAAGAAGTCTTCATTCATCTTTTACTTATTTCCTTACGTTAAGCTTAAAGTTGTATCTAGATATGGGTACGTTGAACAAGTATGCCAAACCAGGCTAGCAGGCGCCAAAGAGTCTTGTAAAGTGTTCTGTATTTTAGTTCTTATTCGTAGATAAGATTGACTATCTGAAATATGATCTTTTAAGAGGAAATAGGGTGGGTCTTTTTCTCCATACAAAAATTCATAATTCGAGGTTCGGCTCTCGTCTATTTCCACCTCCAATATTGGACCAATATGAAACATATTTTATAAATTCAATAAGAAGGATATTTACTGTGCCCTATGTTTTCTATTTTGTTGATACATTATCTGTAAAAGCATTAGAACCCTCAGAAAATGCTCAAAATTGCCTGTTTAGACCGCTGTAATCAGAGGCCTATTGTACAAATTTAACAACTATAAATGAAAACATAAAACATAGAGGCACAGTCAATATCTTTCTTATTCAATATTAAAAATATCTTTCAAATTGGTCCAATATTGGAGGAGGAAATATACGAGAGCCGAACATCGAATTATGACTTTTTGTATAGAGAAAAATACCCACCCTATTTCCTCTTAATGTCTTTGTCGAGTCTACCTCATAATAACCTAGATTTTATGGTTACTTATAAGCTACGCCCTACGCTATGGCGTAGCGTAGCAGTACGATACGAGTGCGACTATTGGCAATGTTGCTTGAATTTTAGCTAATACCAACAGCGATGGTTATGCATAATAGGTATCAACTGAACTTCAAACTCAAAGCATTTATTTATATTACACCAATTACAGGCACTTTTGAATTGTCAAGGGTTCGGTCAGTCAGAAAGATGAAGCTGCCCATTCCAAAGCGTAGTAGGTTCCTATGGAGAAGAATGGGCAAGAAACTCCACGGACACTCTTTTAAATCAAAATATTGTTACAAAATATTGGTTAAGTAGGTACATCATTCATGTTGATCGTATCTAAGCCTATTTTGATTCAGTCGATAAAAGTCGAACTAAACGGGTTAGCGGTTGTCTACATTGTAACCAGCACGTGAAGCCTTTCATAGAGTAGCTTATTGGATTGTAAAATCACGAGAGCTAGCGAAGTGACAAGTTGCTCATAATACTATAGTCATAATGGTTCACTCGAGTGTGATAACTTATGCGATGATACCCACAGCTCTGCGATCTGACGAGTTTAGTCACGGGGTTTAGGTTTTAAGATAAACGAGACTAGTATGTAGGTAAGTACAAATATTAATAGGTACCTTCTTCTACTGTTTCATCGCTTTCGTTGTTCCGCCTGCTACGGTGACAATTTTAGGTTTTATTCCTAGTTTTTTTTGTTAAAAATCATAACATAATATCACGCCTATATTTCTCCGAAAGGTTAGGCATGGGTGCACTTATAGTACACCCACATTTCGCCAGTTATGTTTTAAGTCCAAAGTAATAGGGGGTTGCCATCAATCGGACACAAATCCAGACTCCGGGCTCCTCCTGAGAAATTCCAGATGAAAAACCCAATAACACCTTGCCGGACCCGGGAATTGAACCCAGGACCTCATGCTCAGCAGTAGCACTTGCGGTCACTAAGCCAACGAGGCAGCCGTGTTGGAAAATCGTACTATCAATTTATTTGAAACTAGTTGCGCCCGCGTATGTCTCGTTCCCGTGGGAATATCTGGATAAAAAGTCCCTATCCTATATCCTATTCCAGGTCATGGTCTATCCCTGTGCCAAATTTCATCCAAATACGTTCAGCCGTTTTAACGTGAAAGCGTAACAAACAAACAAACACCCTCTGAACTCCAAATATTTGTATTAGGTTTTACGAACGCTGCCAGTATTTATTAGATACTTACTTAACGAGTTTTAAGGACACCGAAATCGTTTCGAGTTCCGAAATCGAAATCATTATTTGTTAGGTCATCCCGATGATAACAAGTTTATGGGATAGGTATATTTAAAACTTACTCGCATACATTTTTCAGAGCTGTCAGTGTGATATCTATGTATATTTGGTTAGTTATTGCGATGAACTGGGAGAAAGGGCCATATAATAAAAAAGCATGCATAATTAGAAGCTCAAAACGTTTTTAGAAGTTCATTAATTTAAAAAAGTCGTACATCGTTAAGTCATAAATAAGTTTTTAGAGGATCCATTGAATATTTCCCTACAAATAATAAGATGTAGGCAGGTACGTATGTACTGTATTACACACGAATGACAGTAATAATTGCACTGCATTGCCTTGTACCACAATCTTCTATTCTGTTAGTACCCTATTGAGGTATGTATCCTGTACACAAATCCTTCTGGATCGACTTGTTTTGTTCCGGAAATGTGCCCTCGAGATAACGCCATGCTCAGCTCCGCGAAGGGGAAGGAAAATCATTTCACTTTCCCGTGGGCTAAGGGCGTAAGTGCTTATGCCATGTGGAAATCCAATACTAGCTTTTACACGCGATTTTACTCATGTGGAATTATTCGCCCCAGGGAAATGTATGATTTAAGATCTAGGCAGTCTTAAGCCTGATTTTCACGGTGCTATCCTACGGTAGATCTATACCATAAGTTCAGGGTCTTACCACAAAAACGTAGACACTTGTTCAATGTTCAACGCGTGTTTAATGTCAGTTTTATGTCAAACTCCATACAGAAATGTCATGTTTAACAGGTGTTTAGGCAAAACAACTGATAAACACGATTTTGTGGTAAAAAGGTAAAAGTTGCACATATCGAGACTCCTCCGTGCCTCGGAAAGCACGTTAAGCCGTTGGTCCCGGCTGTCATTTGTGGATCTTTGACAGTCGTTACGAGTCGTCAGAAGCACGAAAGTCTGACAACCAGTTTAACCAAGGGGTATCGTATTATCCAGTTACTGGGTTTTGGAGGTCAGATAGGCAGTCCCTCCATGTAAAATACTGGTATTCAGCTGCATCCGGTTAGACTGGAAGCCGACCCCAACATAGTTGGGAAAAGGCTAGGCAGATTGATTGAAGGTAAAAGTTGCACCGTCTAAACAGTGTTAAGACGATGCAAGTCATTTGCCGCTCCAATTTTATTGCATGCAACATGCAAGAATCTTGCATCGTGTATATTATTTCTTTATTGTTTAATTACTTTATGAGACTAATGGATATTTTTATTTGAATGATTCTGGGTTATTCGATACCTCAGTCCTACTTCGTTTTGTATTCAACATTAATACAAAATGGTTTCAGTTATGACACATTTGCACTCACAATTTTATGGGCTATGAATTCATACATATTTAGCTTTCATATTTGTTATTTTGAGCTATAACGATGCCTATAAAATTTTAAAGTACAATCGTTTAGTTTGGAATACATAAAATACAAAGTAAATGTATAATCATAAAGTGCCCAAGGCACCAGCAGTGGTTGTGGCTGCTTCTGATGTGTCAGCCCAACATTTATTTATTTATCTATTTATTTATTAAACAACCAACATATTTACAGTTGCACCACACATATAAGTTAACGGTCAATATCTGTAAGGAATCTACACTAATATTATAAAGAGGAAAGATTTGTATTTTTGTGTGTATGTTTGTAATGAATAAACTCAAAAACTACTGCGCCGATTTCATAAATTCTTTCACCATTAGAAAGCTACATTAACCTTGAGTAACATAGGCTATAATTTATAAAGATTAGACGCGGGCGAAGCCGCTGGCGGCAGCTAGTTACATATGTACGTACATTGTTACCTACAGTTTACTTTTGTATAATAATATTTTAGGGACTCTTAAGCATTCGTGGATCTTTGACAGTCGTTACGGGTTATCAGAAGCCCGAAACCCGGTATCGTATTACGCAGTTACTGGGTTGTGGAGGTCAGATAGGTAATCACTCCATGTAAAATACTGGTATTCAGCTGCACCCGGTTAGACTGCAAGCCGACCTATAACATAGTTGGGAAAAGGCTAGGCAGATTGAATATTTTAAGGACTCACATCTAAACACGCTGTTTTAATGAATCAAAGTAGAATTTCTATCCACATAAATTGTCTAGTTGCTGAACGTATCCCCCGTCGTCTATCCCCCATAAGCTCTTACGACGATCCCTTACGGGGTTGTGGTTCTTGGGAATTTACTATAATTACCAAGCTAAGTAAGCCATTGTTAATTGCAGGATTCATATAACATTTGTCTTCTCTTTGCGATACAATAGTACTTATGTATATACCTACTTATTAAAATTCTTAAATTCATTCATTCTGCACTGAAAAACTACACAGCCTAAGCCGTTGGCTCTGTAGAAGCATGGTATTTCGCAAAAAAAATCCTGAGCACAAGTGACGAATTATTGAAAATGGGTGAATTTTCAGGCGGTAAAATAGAGGATGAAAGTTTGTTTGTACTGAAGTGATTTTGCAGGTTTATTGGCGTTTCATTATAGTAACCAAAAGTATACAACTTGCTCAATTCTGTTGTGAAACGTCAACGCGATTAACAGTTGTTGTTTCGGTCAACCAACCACAATAATCACAACCAATAAATTAAACAGCCGATTCTGATCAGAGGCTGATCAAGTAATCATCCTTTCAAAAACCGAACACCTCTAATAAACGACAAAAGAAAACATACAAAGTGTACAACTACGAATATTTGTAGGTATGTACGTACCGTGATGAAACTAGTTCAAAAATCGTTTATTGATATAATGACGTCACGCGATGGATAGTGCGGCTTTTGGCGAGGGTTCCGTGCATAAAGCGTTCGTTGACCCGACCCGGCGACCGAGTGCCAGTGTCAACATCTGCAGCGGACATTTCCACTTTAGATGTACAACTAAGTTATATTTAGACATAGGTACTTTCCCTCACGAGGAAAATCTTAGCTATATTTGGCCAAGGGCAGGCATAATTTACCCCCAAAAGCAAAATCCAGAAGTCGAGTATCTGTATCAGCTGTCTACGTAGCCAGATTTTCCACGTGTGCTGCACGTTCAGATTTATAATCATCCGAATCGATCTGAATTTTGTTCATCAATCGACAAGCGATTATGTTTTGGGGCGATCAAAATCAACTGGTTAACATTGATCGATTGCAATCTATGACTTACTTTATTTTTCAATTTAAAGCAGCTTTTATGAATTACTTTCGAAGTACAAATCTTTGTCTAAATTGCTTTACAATGTCATTCGTTCACAGGTGTTACATCTATCCTTAGTTATAACAACTTGCTAGTGGTTTTTTACGACCCCCGGGGGATACGGCGCAATCCTAATCGTAATAGGACCCAATGACCTTGAGCTTGGAACGTTGGTAACTGGCATAGAAGATACTGGTAATAGAAAGACGTATAATGCAGTTATGATATTATACAGGAATGATTTTTCGAATTCCATAGATATACGCCTAGGCTATCTAGGGTGATTAAATGTTGTAAAGAGATCACACTATCACGGTCTGGAAAAAACAAGTTGAATAACAGTTCAACCTGTATAACGGCAATTTTCTACACAAACATCCATGATTATATATGTTTTTTTTTAATATTTGATCAGAAACATATACAATAAAGTCATTATTTTATAATTTGCGGGAGGCGGCTCTTGGGATCGAAGTACTGAATAAAAGACTCCTAACATGTGAAATCTTTTCAGTCCAGTATTTCGTTCCATGAAAATAATCTTGGTCGAACTGAAAGCTGTCAACCGTTCATTGTATGGGAATTACTTATAACAGAACATCATTATTAAAACCTCTCTCCGTTTTACGAAAGCAATTACACTTAGAAATCTTAAACATTAAAACAAGACAACCAAAAAGCTTACCAGCTCCTGAAACAGCCTCATTAGTCAGGCCTTGAGCGATCCGTTTCCGTTCCAAAGTCGCCTCAAATCTGTCAGCTTCAGAAAGAGTCTTATATTCTTTTATATTTCAGCATTTTCACGGTTAAAGACACGTGTATTGTTCTTATTTAAACACTAGCGACCCGCCCCTGCTTCGCACGGGTTGTACGACTTGACGAAACATTGAGATTTCTTTATTATATGTAAGCTAAATATTAATGTATTATACATATAAACCTTCCGGAATATATTCCCTAAATGATGGAGAAATCTGCATCAAAATTTGTTGCGTAGTTTAGAAGAACGACGCGGTCACACAGACAGAGACGAAAAACGACTTTGATTTATAATAAGAGTACTTCTAAGAAATAACTTGAAAGGTTCCAATACACGTGTTTCAATACTGGACACATTATTTCTTAGTTTTTCTCGAGTGTATTATTTCCTTTGCTAGGAAACAGTTGCTCTCGCTATTGCGCGATTGAAAGCTTGCAGTAGCCGAACGGACTTCGTGGCACGTTTTTAATTTGCAACGGCTCAAAGTTTGCAAGTTCTGAGATACCTGACTAGAAAAGTGTTTTATTCTTTGCAAGGTTTATAAATTAAAGTTTCCTACTTTCAGACAGTTTTTCATAAAGAAAACTTAATTCTTATTTGAATGATACCTCTTTTTAGCGACGATCGCTTTTCGTAGCAAGCGTTTCGGTAAATAGTTTCATATAATAGGAGACTTAATTCTGCATAAAATTAATGCAATAATAAGACCGTGTAGCATTTTATGTAACTAACCCAAAAAAACGTACCTATTTCTGTAATACCTTTATACTCTCAGAGTGAGAGAACGATATTCCTATGGATCAAATTATTATAGTACTAACTGATGCCCGCGGCTTCGCCCGCGTGGTATTATATACTAAAACCAACCTCGAACCACTTTATCCATTGGTGAAAACAGCATGAAAATTGGTGCAGTCGTTTTTGAGTTTATCGCGAACAGACAGAAGACGGACGCGGCGGAGGACTTTGTTTTATAATATGTAGTGATAACCATTGAAAAGTTTCCATTTACGCATTATATGGACTCAGATTTATGTAAATTGTTCCAAGCGTATGGGTAATGTTATCTTCCATTATGTCAATGTTATCTATGAAAAACATAACCGCCCTGGAGATGATGGTAATAGGTACATAATATAACTTCTGTGTTACATAAATATGCGTAACTAAACTTTTTTTTTTTTTGTCGCTGATATATGCATTACGGATCCCCGCTCGTGGGGGACGAGTCTGGGGTATGTGGGACTCCTGTCGCTAACGACAGTATACCCACTAAAACTCAGCGGTTTTCCCACATCGCCGTGATGGGAGGGCCATGGGAAACCGGCTCAGCCTTTACATCTACAACCCCCCCGGCGCATGCCCGGCTAGCTGGCGGGCCCCGCATAGGCGTAACTAACCTAACTACCTACTACCTACTATTGATATTATCTAGACCTAGATAGAGATCAGTTAGTAAGTTATCGTAATAAGTTAATACGGGTTTCGGCATACTAAATAGTTGAAAAATATTTTCACTATAAACAAAAATAATAAAAATCAATTGTCGTTCAATAACTTCCGGATTTAGCTGATGTTGCAACTTTCAAATCCGACTATCGCAAATGTACCTCAATATACGCGTCCATTAATGTAAGCAATTCCGTCGTGATTAAATTGTACGCGCTTGTGACGATGGCACTTATGAAACCCCCCTTGGTATAAAGCAGCAAACTTTACGCAAGTTTGGGTGACAACAGCGCGTCAAACTTAGCCGTGAGGGTGCGCTATACTATATCGCCTGTGGTGGAACATGGGACGCGGTGGAAGGCGTTCCGACGTCGGTCGCGTAGACACGGCTACGGTCGTACCGCGTAGTACTGCGCCGAGCTCGCTCAGTCGGCGAGAAGCGCTCCATGCGACACAACACCGCCCCCGGTGGTCGCTCGCACCTCGCGTCGGCGGGAAACTTCTATATAAACATCCCGATTACTTCGCAAGCTACTTCCGATTCTATCTCGACCGCCGCGGCTGTCAAAAAAGTTTCAAGTTCTTAAAAGTTTAGCTGCACTTTCTGGCATCGTGATAAAACCGGGCCTACCTCCTCGCGTGATGTAACTACTACGACTTTGCCCCATTTACTAATGCGATTGTTTCTCCGTGTAAGCCACACTTATCGCCCGCCGTCTACCACATGATAAACTCCGTGATTAACTTTGTTCGTGAACTGGCACATCACTAACTTGCGCCGCCTGACAAAGTTTAATTGTTCGAGTGAATATTTAATTCGCGTGTTCTCGGTGGCGTCCATCCGTTATAACACCAAAAAGAAACTCAAACTACTAATATTGAAGAAAAATAGAGGGTGAAGTTGAAAAGTTTTCGTTAAATATTATAAAAGACTACGGCATACGGTGTATAATTTGTTTGAGTAGTTAGTTGGGGCCTTGTGAGCGAGTTGCACTTTTAATGCATAGAGAAAACGATGTCGACGTCATCATACATTTGAATGAGTCACGTTCGTAGTGTGGTTCCGAGCTAACCCATTAACGTTCTCGGTTCAGTTGGGCGATAAAAAGATCGTAAGATATCGGGGTTAGTTGTAAAAGGAGTACGTTGGAGATTTGATGTGTTGAGTGTTCAAGGGTGGTTAAGGCTGGGTGGGGCAGGGGACCCGGATGGTGTGCGATGGTGGCGCCATGCTGTGCCTGGAGTCGCTGATGGCGCGGTGGCGCGAGCGCAGCGCGCGGGAAGGGGAGCGGCGCGCGCGCTCGCGCAGCCTTTGCTCCTCGGGCGCCGACGGCAGTCTGCTGCAATTACTGCATAGGAGAGCTAGCAGTGCTATGTAAGTTAAATAGTTTTATGGGTATCTCTTTTCCTTTCGTTGGATTGGGAAATTATTTCCATAATCGACATTTGATTAGAACTTTTCCAAACACGAACGAACTTGGAATATTATACAAACTATATTGGCAGTATCTCGTTACTGGTAACGGCGCATCATAAACTTTTCATGCATCGTATATTCACAAAAAGCTTTGAACTATCCGATGATATATCTTTTTACGAGACATCCTAAAACCAAAGTTTTAAGAACATTTTATTACTACAATATTATCCAACATGTCACCATTAACAAAGGGCACAATAAAAATGCAGTCATCAAGCGCGCTTAGTATAAGCCTTTATTCGAAAAGCAATATTCATTATTTTGTATTGTTTTCCCCTTTGATTGTGCTATATTCATCCCTATATACCTACGAACTATGTATTCAATTAAATAAATCGCGTTTATTAATTTAGGTTTATTGTTTGGTTTTCAAAGTATTAGGTACTTTGATACTACACTATTATGGTGCAAAAATATGTATTTTCCTGTCTTAAATTACCTACTAAACCGATTCAGTTTGTATTATCCTAACTATAATATATAATATAATAATATTATAAATGAGAAAGTGAGTTGTTTGTTTGTTTGTTACGCTAAAACGGCTAAACGTATTGGGATGAAATTTGGCACAGGGGTAGACCATGACCTGGAATAGGACATAGGATACTTTTTATCCCGATATTCGCACGGAATCGAGACTTACGCGGGTGAAACTTACGCGGGGCGCAGCTACTTTACAATAATCATATTAGATAGAAAGCATTTCCTGTAAATTTTATTGGAAATGCTACCGGCAGATGCAACTGCACGAAGGTACTCAGCAAGCGTTTCATTTGAAACAGATGCACGAGTATCAGTTCTAATACAGACAGCAGCATGAGGTAAGCTTCAGTAAACGCTGTCATTGTTTACTTTAACATTCATTTCCAGCTTTCTAACTAAACCCATGTCCTCTAGTCAACCATCTTCTCCAATTTCTTTAGCTACTCTTAACTGTCCCCTGATAATGCTGACTACTGACCCCTGACAACCCATGGCTACTGACCCATGAGAACCCATGGCTACTGACCCCTGAGTCAGATGACCTTACAAAGGGAAGATATATTACCAATAAATCACATGCCGTTACTCCGAAATACGTTTCAGTCCATGATAAAAACAAAAAGATATTTTTTGTGCCCATTGTAGCTCAATGTGTCTAGCTAAAACTACCTAAGTTAGCGAACAAAAACAACCGTAAAAGGTATTACTCCACTTCTATTCAACCCATTATGAGGAAAATGAAAGAAAAACTGTGTAATCCGGAGCGTGGACGGAAAGTGTATTACAAGATTTTAAGGACATTTTATCCCTTCAGTCGTGTAGAAGACCTTGGAAAGGCGTTAAGAGGGATCATCAACGCTATTGTGTGCCTTAATAGTTATGCCTTCCTGTTGGCTTATATATGATAGTTAGGTACTATTACATAACAATAAAAAATGCTAAACAAATGGCCCATACACTAGGATTTCAAGCACGGACTTATGGTGCCTACAAATTATTTGCACGAATGCTATCAACACGCAGTAATCTTCGCCTTCAATCAGTGAATTAAAATGCCTACTGAAAAACCAAAACCGGTAGCTCTTATCAGTGAATAATAATAGCTTACAAAAGTTACAACACGTTGAAATGTGCTTCTACCAAGTAATTAACGATCCAGGCCTATAAACATAAAGGCACTGTGTCCGAATCATTTATAACTATAAATCTTCATAATCTCGGCCCCTTCAACCTTACTACGCAAATGAAAGATTTTTGACTGTTTTTCTTTTTTTAGACGTTTTCTTTCAGGGCCAAAATTGGGGTAGCCATTCATAAGATCAATCGTTTCTCACGTTGCATTACCTAAACTGCTTTTTTTATAGATTTCATTTTAAATTTAGGTATTAAGTACATCAATCATTATTTTACTAAAACAATCATTTAAACGTAGGTACAATCACGGACTTTAATTGATGAGCCACCTGGCACTGTTCGTATTTTAGCCGTGTAATACAAAAATCGGGTTTATTTGGTTCCCGACTCGCAAAGACGACTCGCTTCGTATTAGAAGAAGAAAATTATATTTCATATCTTTACCGGTTGGCTAACCTGAGAGCCAGAATTACAATCTTGACAGCAGAGTGACTCCCAAAGTCAACCAATTGCAAGTCTAGCAACAGTAACCTAGCAACGATTGTTTATCGTTGCTAGGTTACTGTTGCGATAGTAACGTTAGCGTACGGAGAAATAATAATAGTCATTTCGACAAGTTCGAAAGTAACGTCTCTGACATCTATATTTCAACTGTCCGTGTCTTCAGTTTTGTTTTCAGAATTACGAGTTAATGAGCTATAATTCAAAGGAGGTCGGTATCAAATAGATTGGATAAACTTATTGCAACATGGTATTTATTTTTATCATTGCTGAGAACTTATTAGTCAACCTCTATGGATAAGACTATTTCCGATTAAAAGTAATTTACCTTGTTTACGAGCGTGCGATTTGAATTCGTGTTTAATCGTGTAATCTCGTGAATGTATGAAACTGCAAAATTGAAAAGTTTGAAGGTGGCTCGTCAATTAAAGTCCGTGACTGTACATACCTTTTCTGATCTCCATAATTGTCGACAAGTTGTTAATAAAAAATTACAATGTGAAAGCAAGACAGATTGCTATACAAAATTAAAACAATAAACAAAGCAAACGGAAGTGGACAATCCCCACTGATTGGGGGGAAAATAATGTCGTAAAATATATCATTTGCTTATCTTTCCACAAGTCGTGACTGCGTGGGGCCAACTAAGAAAAATAGGTTACTAGGTGCCGCCTACCGCCTGCCGAGCTGCTCCAATGCACTTTATATTGGTAGCTTTGGCTCTGTTTTCTCTGCTTAGGCCCTTAGTGGAAGCGCTGCTGTGTAAGCGTGACGCAAAAGTATTATACCTAGTGTCATCGTGGTATTTTTATTTTAAGTAGGTTGATCAGATTGCGTGAAAATGGACTTGTGCTGCAGCACAATTTTGTTGGTTGGAGATGACTAACACTTTTTGACGCGCCGTGTCCAGAAGTACCGCTTTCTGGATCAAGCCCTTGTTCAGGTGTTGGTCGAGGCTCTTGGCTATTATGCCATTGGCCGTCACGACTATCGGTACAATGATTGCTGTATCCACATCCCACATGTCGAAAACTTCGCGTGTCAGGTCAAGATACTTAATCTGGTTATCTTTTTCAGCTTTCGTCATGCAAGACCGCTATATGCTAATATTATTATTAAGTACATGGCTGACCGAGCTCCACTCGGGTGAAAATACAGAAAACGAATTTTCCCAGAAATGAGAGCTAAGCTAGATCGATTTTTCGCCCCTGTAAACCCCTATTTTGCAACTTTCATCGAAACCATTCGAGCCGTTTTCGAGAACGGGATTACAAATATTTCTCATTTAATAGTATAAGTAAGTTAAAAAGGTAAAATATGTGAGTTTGTATTTGTAGGGGATAATCTTCGGAACTACTGATCAGATTCCGAAAATTCTTTAATTAATGGGAAGCTACAGTATTATGTTAAAACAATAAATTCCACGCGAACGAAGTTGCCGGCAGAAGGTAGTCTTCAATATTTTAGCTCTCCATCAGCCAACACCTTCGTATTGACCCTCTTTTCAATCATATTTCCTTTATCACAATCCATCCATGGCTTCCTTGGTCTTCCTTTGTTCTACATATTATAACCATTCACATCAACACTTGTGCTCCTTATGTATGACACACGAGTTCATTGTTAACTAAGTATGACACATAATTAATTTAGGTACACCAACAAACAGCGTGTTGCATGTCTGTTTAAGATATCAACTGCTTCATTGTTTTAAACTAAAATCTATTAAATCAGTAATTATTCTAATACGACGAGTAAACAGGAAATCTAATTTAAAAAACCGTAGTACCTATTTATAACTTCCCACAACAACTAATTAGCCCCTATTATTATATACCTATAATATTATACTCAAACTCAAACTTAAAGCATTTATATCAAATAACCAATTACAGGCACTTTTGAATTGTCAAAGGGTCGGTTAGTCAGAAAATATGAAGCTAGTTGCCCATTCCAAAGCGTAGTAGGTTCCTATCGAGAAGAACGGGCAAGAAACTCCACGGACACTCTTTTAAATCAGAATATTGTTACAATATCTTGTTTACATCATTCATGTTGGAAATTATAATTATATAATTATAATATGAGGCTCTCGTATGCGGTTGGATCAAGGCCGGATTCAGAAGGCAGCGCTAGTACTCCTTGATACGGCTCTCATTGTAAGGACGTTCCTGTCACTGCAACCCTAACCACAGGTACCTTGGACCCTGGTCCCGACACCTCTACTTTTTATATTTTTTAATGTTTTTTTTTGTAATTTAAAAGTGTAAATAGGTAAGAAGAAAAAAATAAATAAACGAAGCAATAATATTATATTATTATTACCTACCTATCTAGTTCATGCGTAATTACATATACCAATTTAGTTAACTAGTTCAGTCGATGGGGATATTTGCTAGTTTTATTATCTTATTTTAATAAAGAAACACTTCGAGTCAAGTCTAGTGGTCGCAAACGCTACTGCCGAGCATGAGGTTTGTGCCCGGTGGATGGCAATAGGCTCGCGCCCTATTAACTTTTGGAACTTAACACTTTGACGGACAGTAAACGCACATAGACGTAATAACAATAAAACTTCAATTGTGTCTCATTCACTGTCCGCCAATGTTAATCATTACTGGCGAATTGTGAGTGAATTATGTATCCTCCAGCCACATACCTCTGTCTAACTCTTCGGGGGAAACTAGCGTGATATAGCATCACGCTTTGTGACTCATGTAAGTATCCGGCTGCGGTCCAAACCCGACTCCTAATGTACCAACATCTGTTTATACAATTTATATGTCTGTTCCCTAATTATGGAAGCACGAAGCTAAACAGGAACGATAGCTGATAATAAAACATATTTGTTTATAATTTATACATCGTTAAGAGCCCATTAATATTTATAACTTTCCCTATCATACAGCATACGTTATGTGTTTACGTTTAGGTTGTTTACGAAAAAATATGTTTATCGAGCCATTAGAGCTGTTTATGAGTCAAAACAACGAGTTTATTCGATTTTTAATGACGTTAAATAACTCAGAAACTTTTGGATTTAGGCTTCTTGTACATGTCTATGGAACCGCATCGGCGCCGGACCGCATGTTTGTGTATACGAATGAATATCACCCATACACCGCACCGCCGCCGCGGGCGCCACTGCACCGAAGGCGTTACATCTCGGTATGAGATATTCTGTTTTTTTTTCATTTTGCGGTCCGGCGCCGTTGCGGCTCGGCGTCATGTACAGGAAGCCAGATTAAAAAAACACATTTAGCCTGTATAAAGAAAAGCTGAGGTAGGTGTCCTAGTTTGCGAAGGAGACAACATTTTCAGAGACAAGTTTATTGAAGGGGGATCAGCCTTTTTGTAACAGGCGTTATATCGTCTTTCACACGTAGAAAACCACACTACGACACCTCAACAACAGAATAATAGTGTAAAAAAAATTGTCGGTTCTGTTTTATCCTCTTTCTTACCAAATCCCCAAACATTTCCATTTCATTTCATTTCATTTATTCATTCATTAACAATTTACATTGTGTTGAACATTACGTATGCGGCTTCATTCGCTATCAAGTATCAAGACGTTACAAGCGTTTAACTCCAGGACTCTATTAAAGTATTAGAGGAAGTACCTCATAAACCGCAATTTTCTGCCAAGGACAGTCCTTCTCCGATTCTTTTCTTAAGAATTTTATAAAGGTTGTTAACTTATAAGTAGAAATAAAATTGCAGGATTCCTAAAGAATAACTGACGGACACTCTTACTCACTGGGTGTTTGCCATTTCACACCAATAAACTACGGTACTTGGGGTATTTGGTCAAAGTGTGCTTTCACCATTAGTACCCAAGATTATTGGAAAGTACTATCATATAATATTGAAAGTCTCTCACAACTCCAACTTAGCAACGGTCACGATAACAATTCAATAAAATTAAATGACTCAACAAACTTTCCGTATGAGGAAGACGAAACAAATATTTATTTATAGCAATGGCGTCCTAGTTCGTGGCTGTTCAAATTAGGTCATCTTGACAAAGAGATGGGCAATGAGATGCATCCCCGCTCCCCAATGTGAACAAAACAAGATCCCCGCTGTCTCTGAATTGAAACGTACCGACTATTGGACTAGCAACGGTCCTATATTCATTATAGTTACGCTTTGCCAAGTGGGTTGAACAGGACTAATTAGATCAGATGTATTAATAGCGATCGTAAACCATTTTATTTCATTTCAGAACGGTACCCCAACTCATCATCTGCCTAGCCTTTTCCCAACTATGTTGAAGTCGGCTTCTAGTCTAACCGGATGCAGCTGAATACCAATATTTTACATGGACGACTGTCTATCTGACCTCCACAACCCAGTATCTGAGTAATACCCCTTTTGGTAAGACTGGTTGTCAGACTTTCGGGCTTCTGACGACCCGTAACGAATGTCAAAGATCCACAAATGACAGCCGGGACCAACGGCTTAACGTGCTTTCCGAGGCACGGAGGAGTCTCGGTATGTAAAGATGGTCACCCATCCACGGCCCAACCCCGGCAAGCGTAGTTTAACCTGATGGATCAACTCATGCGGCTGTTATTAAGTAGCCACGAGCTCCTCAGAACGGTACCCCAATTACGTAACATATTTTCAACCATAATCCGAAGGATTTTGGAGAAAATTCCTACAACATTCCTTCAATAAATTTTGACTTGTATTTACATTTGCCTGCCTAAAAGCTTCTTTAGCTGAATAAGCATTTATACGCTAGCCGTACAATATTTGTTCCGAGAGGGAATCGAACTTGTAATGTACGATGTTGACCGCCCGGCGTGTGTTGGGCCGCATCGGAGTGCATTTTATAATGTGTTAAAGGAAATTGAAGCCTTTATGAAGAATTTAAATATCATATTTGGCGCCTGTGTAAATCGTATTTTATTCGCACAATAGCCAGTAACTTAGCTACTGCACCAATAAAGCCATCAACAGTAGATAATAGCCCTAAAAGAATACATTACGCCCATGCTTATTACTTACAGTTTCACATTTTATCCTTGTTTTATCCATTAAAATGAGGATAGTTCTTCTTGCAAGTGTTTGTACTGTCTGGCGTCGAGGTCCGCTTTCTTGTTCCCGTCCCAACTTTATCTGTTCGACTACTTCTCAAGTAAACACAGCGGTACCAGATCTTTTAAACGACACTCATCTATCAACTTAAAATATAGGGCTGCAACTTTTTGCTGGTCTTTTAGACGGGTGACGTCAGCGATATTTAATTAAAAGTCTTAAGTATTAATGAGCGGACTCTCTCTGTCTTACAAAACGAAAATGTTAAAAGCCGAATACAAAAGGATGGTTATCTTAGTAGATAAGAATCTATTGGATAATAATACTCGACCCCCGATAGATTGAACCCTAACCGATAATATTTGTGCTGATATTTTATAAATATAAAAGTTAAGATTTAAAATTCTACACAGCCTTTTTCTTTAATAAGCAAAAACAGTTTCTATTTATTCCCAATCTCAGACTATTCTTACGTGTCAGTCGTCTGTAATTCCGTTCAATTAAACCGTGTTCTGTAATTAGTGGAAGTAGGTTTAACAAGCATTATATCTAGATGAATGGTCAGATGGCTTTATTACCATAAACACATGCAATCTACTTTGTTTGCGTCCGCAATCCTCGGCGCGGTCTGCGTCAAGGTAAACGTTCTCATTGACCAAACCGATAATTAAAAGCTAAGGGTAGGGTCGGCGATAAACCTGACGAGAATGACACGATTGGGGCCCACAAAACTAGGTTTATACCGCCTCTTATGTTCTACTTTTATGCATATTACCTAATACTCGTCCTCGCACGTGAAATTGAAATCTTTGTGGTGGGAAAGTTTGTTAGTCGTTATTAGTCGTGGGGCTTGTGATTAGAACCTACCTATGCTACATAAAGAGGCATGTTAGAACTAAGAAAAGTGTCAGTTGGGAGAGTATTGTTTCTAACTAATGTAACGGCTTTCTCTTTCTCATTCCCTTATGAATGTCTTGAACTTGTCAAATATCTTATACCATTCTGTAGACATACAAATCTTGACGCAAATATCATAGTCAGGCAGCAGCAAGTACCAGGCATGCAGAACTATCAGGAAAGTTTCAATACTAAGAGAACTAATACAGCAACAGTCAAGTGTTGGTATGTGGAGCAGTCTCCATCAGAACTTCGGCAATAAAGCAGGTCCTGCTTCTAATGGGCGCTTCGACATGCTAATTCAGGCGAATTGCCCGAACATATTTCAATGATAGCTCAAAGTTATATTAAGTTATTCCCCATTTTATATTCTAGAGAGATCTTTTATGTCTCAGAGTTTTAATAAGTTTTTATTATAGTGAGGGCAATGGGCTTTGGTTAAAAGGTTATTTACTGTCTGAAGCTAAGATTTGATAAGAATAATACTGCGGACTCCGGCGTGCTCATGTCAAATCCTCTTAAAAGCTCTTGTTTGATGATACGGCTCCTTAATTATATCAAGACATATTGCATTTCTTAGTACCTAGACAATATTATTATTTTATTTATTAAATTTTAACTGTACTTGTAAGAGTCCTTTAGTAGGTTTTTTTTTAATTATGTCTCAAGGGTTTATTGTATAATCAAGTTATTTCGCACAATATAAAGATATCAGTATCACTTAAATTGAAATTTATTCGCTGCTCGAATTTCATGAGAGTTAACAGGCCGAGTATAAACTTGGTTGTACATGAACCGTAATTTTAAATTACGATGCCGGTAAAGCCGCGTGAAACTTTACGTAATAAATTACAGTGAAGGAACACCACATATGTTCCGGATATTCGAAATACAGCTGCGATGATATTATTTCGAATTAATTCATAATTAATTAAAATATCCAACAAAAATGTTAATGCAGCTGTCGACTTTCGAGTTTAATTTCCAACGTCAGATAAAATGCGATTGTGTTTTTCTCTTCTGCTTATTATTTAAGTGATTTATGAAATCTATGAGGCAATCCGAATTTAATGGTCCATAATCGCCAACACGTAGTTAGAATGCGTGATATTGGAGAAAAAACAATCAGCCTAACAGTCAACAACAGTACCTAACAGTATTTATGAATCCTCAGTCGCTTCATATTTATTTTAAAGTAAATAAAAGATTCCCGCGGCCTGGCGCTGGATGCGAGAACCACAGAACCGGTCGAAGATGGCGGTGCTTGAGACGTCTTTCGGCTGAAATGATGATGACGATGATGAAATAAAAGATTAGAAAACAAGATATATTATGGTCTCTGATGCCTGTAGAGTAAAAATAGACAGTACATCACAGAGTTACTCGGTGCGTGGTCAAACTTAGCGAAAAAAATATAAAACGTAAGAAAAGCCTTGGAAAACAGTAATGTATACTATTCTAACAAAAACTTACACCATAACTCTCCGTATAACGAATTTGCACGGTACTCACATTCGTAGATATTCCTGTCTGAATTCCAACCCGAACTCTTTGGATAGAACAAAGTGCTTGCTCGGCTAGTTGCTAATACTTAGCACTAAGACAGGCGTACATATAACTCACTCTGACTTTCACAAGTTTGGCGCTTCTCAGATAAGGAACGCATTTGCATTTTAAGTGCACGTGTAAGAAGTGATTCGTTGTTATTTGAATTCGTGTCTAATTTTACCTCTTTGCTTGCTCCAGTGACATCTTTTGACTGGGTCTTTGGACCAAAATTTGTCTCATGTCTTCCTGATATTATGGCCGGAATAAACTACCTTAGTTACTAACATAAGATAACATACCAACACGCTTGTTTCCCCAAAGGGTTACGCAAAATTGTACACTATACGGCACCCACTTTTCGGCAGTTACCATTAGTTACCTTGGTTAGGTTTTATTGTTGTATACAGGGTGGCAAGGACATCGACGCGCAGCCTGTTACCATGGAATCAGTACATGACTCTGAAATTTTCCGTCGGTTATAAAAAAAAAAATTGTTGTTCCATTGAACTTTTTTATGAAACAGCTCATTTTTTTAATAATCGACGAAACACTACTTATGAAATAAAATATAAAATTGTATATGGAAGCTACATCTGCGAACAAACTGCTTTGCAGTTTGGCAGAAGAAATTTTTTTTTTTTTTGTAAAACTTTTTTATAAACGCTTTTTCATTTTTCAAACATTTCAACGCAGTCCAGAATCATGTGATGAATCCATGGTAACAAGTTGGGTAACAGTAAAATGTGTTGTTATAATTAACCTAAACCAAATCACAATTCATATTATTATGTATCCGTATAACTTAAGAACAATTAAAATGTGTGCTTAACTCCGTCAGCTATACAATAAATACCTACTTCTAAGGCACCGTATAATTTACATAACATACCGTGCTGAGAAACCGCAATAAAATACAGCTAACCGGCATAATTTGAATAACACCACAATTTGCAGCGGGGAATGAAACCTTTTTATATTTTTTCTTTGACTAAGATTAATTGATATTATGATAAACAAAGTTTAAAATTCATGATCGGACGTAGAAAGAAAATTAATAAAGATACATTTCAGTGCTAGGGAAATGAGCCCGCCGCGGTCAGGAGAAATTCCATTTTAATCAAAGAGCTACTGAAAATTAATTTCTTACCAACTTAAAATGCAAATGTATGGGCGTCAAGTAAGTATTTTGTGATTCAAATAGGGTATAATATGCCTTTCGTGTAAGATAAAAATGACAAAATCTAATATTAACTAGACAGTGTCGTAGACTTGGCGTAGCGGTCGTAGCCGCGTAGCGGCGTCGTAGCACTTGGTTTACGGGAGGTTAGTTTGCGTACATTATTTGTACTGCTACTTCAAACAATATACGTATTTTGTTTGAAAGGTTTCCCGTACCATGCATGATATTCAGGTCTACATTACGAATGGTGACTCGAGAGAAATAACTATATTTAGCATCCATTCATTCGGAGTTTTAGATTTGAATTTCATTTTTAAAGGCTTTTTAGATGCTTTTTACGAATTTAAGACATGCGATGACACGAGATCTTTCTTTGAATGATATTCTTAAATAATATTATAAACCTTACACCAAAAGATCAGCTTTTATGATTTACTGTACCTACTAAAAGAAATGAATTTTAAATGACCTTGTTCCCACAATGAAAGAAAAGTGCCTTCAATTTCAAATTCGACCCGTTCCAAGCTATCAATCACAAAACCGGAACGTACACAGGTCGGACGTGTCCCCGTTCGCTCCCGGCCCGTGCCGGCGCCGGCCACAGCCAGTAATTACTCAAATCAATAATACAATACGTGCCGACGCTCTGGTACTAAGGTACTTCCGATATAATGCATTTATCTTCGGGTCCAGAAATAGGTTAAAAGCAGACGTCTTCGTTTGTCTTTTGTGTTAGATGATGGAAAGACTCAAAATATTGAATACCATTTTTAAATATTGCATTTGGCGTACTATTTATTATAATACATACTAATTCCATGCCTTTGACACTGAAAAACAAGTGCCGACTACTTAGTAGGCAATCGTTGTTTGTTCTGTCAACTTTGACAGGTCATTTGAAGACAAGTAATATTGAAATTAATGAAAAAACACTGAAGCTGAAATTTTTATGCGATAAACAAAATGTAGGTTAACAACTTGTCGATCAAAAGTTCAAACAAAACATTTCATGGCCGACATTTTACTAATAATTATATTGTATATTAATATAGGTGCTTTGCGGAGCTTGGGGAACAGACCTATATGTCCAGCAGTGGACGTCTTTCAGCTGAAATGATGATGATGATGGTATTAAATATAAAAGCAAAAATAAATAGACTATTGTGTCGTATTTCTTTTCATTTATTTTGGGGATATTCACACCATTATTACAATTGGAAACCGAATCAATAAACAAAAAACAAATGTTGAATTCAATAATAAACACTAATAAAGGATACATTTGTCTTTCCACAGAGTAATAGGAGATTAATAGGTCAGAGGCGACAGCAAAATAGCGGCCATTTAATTTGCTTAAACTTTGGCACAAATTAATTCACGCTGTCATTGTTTTTATCGCTTGCCAGGCAATAAAGGTTGTCTTCCCTCTACTTAAAAGTTAGACAGTTTGGATTTATTGTATGGTGATGATGTACATGTTGGAAGGCCTCCCAGAAGGTGGACGAATGACCTTGTGAAGGCCGCAGGAATCCGTTGGATATAGGAAGCACAGAACCGGTCGAAGTGGCGGTGCTTGGAAGAGGCCTATGTCCAGCAGTGGACCTCTTTCGGCTATAATAATAATGATGATGATGTACATGTTATAATTGAATCTTTGTTTACGTTAGGTTGGCAGGCGCTTTTAAAGCTTTAGAATCGTTCTATATACTAACAGCTCTCGCGTAGGTCAGCGTTCTTCTTCTACGTGTCGATGGCACGATATTTTATTAATATTTTTTGGCCCAAAACTTCTACTTCAGGGAAGGGTTAAAAAGAAATTTAGTATTTCGAAGGTTTGTATTTTCCAACCTTGAAAACCTATTATCTTTCTAGGCTATTTCATAAAATCACAAAATCTTAATAACGAACGATTCATTAAACCCAAACAAGTCGCCATAAATAACAAGTTCATTTTATTTAACTGTTAGGTACCCTGTTCATTCCATTTCGTGTCGTTAATTACTATTTTATCTCCACGTAAGACTGCCTCGTTGGTCTAGTGGTCGCAAGCGCTACTGCTGATCATAAGGTCCTGGGTTCAATTTTTGTAAAGTATTATTGGGTTTTTTCATCGGGAATTTCTCTGTAGCAGCCAGGAGTCTGGATTTGTTCCCGGTTGATGACAATAGGCTCGCCCCCTAGTAAAATATTCACAATAAATATTAAACTGATACGGAAAAGAAACACTCTGTACACGCACACTTGTCACACTTGTCTTTCCACGTTGAAATACAAATATGCGTGTACAGAGTGTTATTTTATGTATTCATTTAATATTTTTGTGAATAATTAACAACTTATACTTAAATAAAAAAATAAAAAAAAAATTTGAGTGGTATTTTTTTTTTCCTGTATGGACTATAAACTATTGCGGGTTAGCGGGAACACCCTTTGTTAGCTAACGTACTGTATAATATCGGAGTGCAGCAGGTCAATCTAATTACTGAAACTGGTTCAGAGCTGCAACAATCAGCGCTAACTTCTACATATTACGTCCTGGCAGCGAGTAATGGATTTAGGTAAACAATCCGCTTTCCGAAGTTAAACAGTACCGTACGTGTACACTCTAATACCAACTTAATTCTATATTTGTTTAAGGAAGGAAGTAAGATACCTACAATTGGTGAAATATTTTAGCGTAAAATGTTGAAAATTAAACTGTTTTATTGACGGACTTTTCTCTCTACAGGTTTACAGGGAAGATCGATTAGTATAATTTATAACACTTGGTTCATTGCTCTTTCTTGCTGTCATTGCTGCAGGCTATGTTGTGTACCTTATGTTTTATAATTATGTAGGTAGAGACGGCAACTTCGATAGGCAGTATCCGAACAATTTTTACACCCTACAGACAACATCTCGCAAACTTGCAACCAAGATTCAGGAAATAAACAAACCAATTCCAATCAAACTGACAACATCTTAACATCCCACCGCTGTCGCTTCCCACATCAATTAATCCAGGATCGGTGATTCCTGTGTCGATAGCTACCCACAGGGATCACCGAAGTTTAAATAAGCGCGGTCTCTTTGAACCCGGGTGATTACACCACGCATCCGACAATAATGGCCTAAGCCCGCTCCCTAAGGAAACGTCCACGCGACCAACGGACCGTGAAAAACAGGATTTGCCCTACTTAGAACTTGTTTGCTACTTATTTATGTAACGTACAAGTGTTTGCGGATAAGTATTTATAAATAGAGACTTTTGGTGGTCGTGTCTGTACAATTCTACAGCTGCTGTACGGGGTGGAGATACATCATCATTGGTATTAGTTGCGGCGTGTATTGACGTTGATGGAGTGATTATGGTGTAACTCAGTCTTACGACACTATACATGTAGTATTGGTTGCCGCTAATAAGATAAACTTTCGTGATGCTAAAGATAAATCCATCAGTTCCTCTTAAAAACAGTGTCCAATAGCGATCATTTCAAAGTTATGATAACTCGGAAAGTTTATTTTCATACCAAAGTATATGAAAGCTTATACTACTTGTAATTTGAGTACGTAGGTCTCCCTATATCTACGTACTCAATGTTCAGAACAGACGCGTGAAGGAAGAACCTCAACGTCTGACGTTATATTTACGAAAACAATTATAGCTTCATGTTATATTCAACACACTCCGTCATATTATGGGGTAATCCAATATTAGTCCGTTTAGACTTTAGACCTTCGATTAACCAAAATATCTTTCACCAAAATTACGTGAGGCGACCTTTTTGTTATATAATTAAAAACATAATTATTTAGATACATTTTCAGTAAAAATAGCCATGCTGCAGCTATTCACTGTCATAAAATAAACAGAAAACATTTATTTTTGAAATATGCTTTTATTTGAAATATTTGTCTCAAAAAGTCGTCATTTTTCTGCACGTAGACGAGACGTCGTAAATGTTAATTTAAATCTCCGATCAAATATTTTTCAACTAGCTGTTCGTGCCCGGCGTCGCCCGGGTGTAATTCCGACTTTTACGGTGGATTAACAATAAAAAAAAATCATACAAACCTTGTCCAGATACAAATACAACAAAAAAAAGTCAGCCGAATCGGCCGAGCCATTCTCTAGTGATAAACTTTCTTTCATACAGGCGACAATTGATTTTTATTTTGAGATAACAGAGATGTACTTAAAATAATCTAAACGTGAATTCATGCAAGCCTATTACTTTTTGTTAGTTATAACTATTTGAAATCCTATTAGTTAATACTATCGTGAATTCATGCAAGCCTAGTTAGGTTACAGCTCGGAAACTGCACAATTTCTTGTGAACAGAATACCGTCAAGCATGCACGTAATACCTGGATAAAAAAAAAATCATTAGTGTTAAATCCTGGCACCGTTAAATCTTTCGATTCTGCAGGTTGATTTTCATGAAATAGAGACTAAATGTTACTCACAATAAAGCTTCTTATTGTTCAGTAATTCAATTTGGAATTCAATGAGTGGCTTTTACGTGATGCGCTCACAAACGAACAAACAAACAGAAAAAAAATTCAATTTTTTTTTTTTCCTTTCTATTACTTATTTCTCGCGGCTTCCAGTACTTTTTTTGCAAAAATCTTTAATGTACAGACACGGACCGTTTACGATTTTATTATATGTATAGATAGATAGATAGATAGAAGATAAACGTTTGAGTTGAAATAGTCCACAATACCAGCTGTGAAACGGCTGCCAAACGCACTGAACTCACATTTTGATTTCTATTGAACATAGTCATAACATTATGCCTGTAGTCCCCGAAGGGCTAGGCAGAGATGTGCCTATAGTACACCCACATTTCGACAGTTAGGTTTAAGTCCCATGGAACAAGGGGCGAGCCTATTGCTATTAACCAGGCACAAAACCAGTCAGTCAGTTGATGAAAATCCAAAAAAAGATATCTAAATAAAGTTACGTTACGTAGGTTAAAAAGTACCTAACAGTACACCAAAGAAGATAAACTTTACACACTATGACAGCTGATAAGTATATCTTCTTCGTCTTCTTCTTTTCATGTGTGACTAACCTGCAGGCGTAGCATGAGCACCGTTTTGTCGACGGAAGAGTAGACAAAAATGACGTTTCCTATGGACAGTAGACAGAACGAGACGGCAGCAAAATAGAAAGAGTCAACTGCACTTTTTACAAAATTCACTCTTTTACATAATTCGACTCAGAATTCTTTGTTTTATCATAGGATTTATCGGTTGTCAGTTTGATTTTGATAGTAAGGATAGAAAACTTTCTTCCGAAATAGTCTACATATTATAAAAAGACCTAGACAAAGATCGTTAGAAATGATAGACAAAATGACAGATTGTAGAAAGATTTCTACGGTGGATGTCAAAAATGAAGAAACAAATTGTCACTTTGTATAGAAAAAGCTATGTCTATTCTTCGTAGAGATAGAAAGCGCCATGCTACGCCTGCTGGTGTAGGAGTTTTAAAGCCGTCCATGGGCCTCTGACTTGGTTTCACATGCCGTCGAGAAATATCTCGCAGGCATGTCGATTTCCGGATGGGTATATGCCATGCAAAGTTCGATTACAAAGAATTTGATATAAAACGGGCAAAATATAATTAGCATATCAATGCGATAAAAGTAATCAATCGGGCCTTCATTAATTTAGATAGCCACTCGAGTGTAGTCGAGTGGCATCAACTGATCTGATAAATACCTCTCAATATTGGTTAATGAAGTGATTTACATTTATGGTGCAATGCCCTTTTATCTAATTATTTTTATAACCAAAATGTTATTTTTCGCAACATTTGTCATTTGTTACATACATACTTTTTGATCCTACTGGATTTCACAATGATCAATCATCTTTTTGCTGTATTATTTCATTAAGTAAATCTCACCCAATCAAATCATGTTCTATTGGTAGGTATTTTTGTTCCTTCAAACGTAAATCCTGTCCTCAAGTCAAATCCATTTTAGAAACATTACGCCTAAGACTTTCCAATCGATTGTCGACCCAGTGGTTCTAAAATAACACGAACTTAATCTACAATCTCAATTCCGTTTAAAAATAGCTCTAAAGAAACTACGCGCTGCGAGACCAACGTAGAAACGTTCCCGTATTAGTCAGGAGTAGCAATCCGTGAAGCATTACTTTCGCTTGGCAAAAAAATAGCTTCTAAGTCCGAATTAAATCACACCTCGACGACTCGCGGCATGAATTTAAACTCTCCGAGTCGTAACACAAATGCTTTTCAAGTCACCTCACACAATTTTTTCACGCTCGACTTGATAAAAAAGAATTGCTATCTGAAGACTCACTTTTGTAACAATACTTCAGAAAATACATTTAGATGTGTCTGGCGCGTATATCAATATCGTAGAGCCTTTGAAAAAGCGTGAAGACGTTTTTGTGCTTCAATGCGAACCTGTGACTCCAGTATTGTAATGTTTATTGAGGGATCCGAGCGCTATTGTCGTCTGCGAGCTTTGTTATTCGCGTGAAATACTGAAAACTGCTATACCAATGAACTTATCACATCGTAAGAACAGCGTGGAAGACAAACTGTAAGCTAACGCTCTTCTGCTTGTTCAAGAAGCTTTTATTACATTTATAAATCACAAGAAAGGCGACGTACATCATGTCCTAGGATCTACTTTAACACCGACTTACAATTACATTCGAGGGAAAGTTTCACGTAGCACTTTAAAAGTTACATTTGAAGGCTTTTAAAAGTTCCCGGTCAAGATTGATCACCGCTGTTCGTCTGATGGTCTGCAGGCACGTCTGACCTCGTTTGACAGGCCTTGAAATATTTCTATATCCATTACAGGTGCCTTATTGTAGTATACCTATACGTACGTAGGTACGAAAGGCACAATAAGGCCGAAATCGTGCTGCGGCGCGCGGCGTGGCACTGGCAATGTTATGAATTATTTTCCATGTCCCAGCTCGTAAATCACTGAATCAAATTTTGTGTTATGTATGACAAATTGTGTTTCATTTATTTGGAATTTGTTTTTGTTAGTTCATGAAGTATTCATAATATATTTTGTTGTTTGAATTTGAACAAATAAATATAGAGTCAAGAGCAGGCCCATTCGATTACGCCTGTTGCTGCTTCAATATAATATTAATAAAAACATATCCAAAGCTTATCTGATTGAGATGGGAATATTGGAAATTGACTTTATTGTCCTTCTAACAAGCAGGGTGATTCACCACCATTGTTAAGAAACCCTTCGGATTACATATTTACATAAATCGTTTGTTTACTTCATACATTTGACACAAATAATATTATGATCTTACGATAGCGGCCGTCAGAATTAGTGAATCGTACCGATGTAATGATGACAGGCTACAAATGTTTGCCGTATGAAGGGTATTATTGTGGCGCATGTCCATGGCGCGGCAATTTGACGCCGTTTGCCGCCAAAACGACAAATATGGCCGACCCAGTTCCCGCGTCGATGACTTTGTGACGCACGGCGCCTGCAACCATACTAAAGTAGACATGGTAAGGATGGATTATACGTGTGATAAATCTTCCTCATTTTGCCTGTGGAAATACATAAAGAAATAGTACCATGGGTCATGAACCTTATGTTGGTGGAACGTAACATGAAATGTAACACAAATAAGTCGTCCTTTATGCAATGCAACATGAAGTGTAACATTTCATGTTGTCATTATGGCTACTTGAAGTACAGAGATTTTTGTACATATTTTTGTAGTTCGATTCTTACCTCTACGTATGGCCTACGGATATCTATTGCAGACATGGATAGGAAAATGTGTATCATCGGAAATAAGTAAAATACTTATCTTTAAACTTTTCACTTTATATTGGACCGATTCTGCCAGATCCATATGTTTTTGAACTGTTGCAAGCACTATGCCTGGGTCGCTAGAAATGCATGACGTCTGTGTAGTCTGTGTATGGCACCTACGTCATTATAATCCAACTTAGAAGCGCCGAGTGTGAAGCGTCCATTTATTATTTACTAATTGAACGACTTGGCAACAGATCGAGATATCTCTATTAAACGTAAGTTTATTCATTTTTTGTACACATAAACCTTTCGAAATCTAAAGTATGGTGAAAACCGCATCATCCATAGTGCATCCATAGTGCAGTTCAGAAGAACAACGCGGTCACAAAAAACGACTACATTTTATCATATTTTAGATTACTGTAAGCGGTCTACTTAGAAGGTACCTAATAATTGTAACAACCTAATATTTTTTAATGAAGGTTACCCTAGCAACTATTATTAGGATTTAATCAATGAAGAAAGAAAACTCCCCGCTATAACCTATCAAAGACTCAATTAATATGAAACATTGTAGGCCTACTTATATATTTGTATAGTAAGTACATACATTCATACATAGTTATTTAGTTTAGTACCTAGTGTAAATAGTTACTTGTGTTAAATATTGTATATAAGCATTTTAATGTATATGAAATAAAAGGAAAACATGTTTCAAAATAGATATTTTTACGTACCTAATAAAATTAATAAATGAACATTAGGTAATCAACCTAGCCCGAGTACCTACATTTGTAAAAAATGTATCTGAAATACCAAAAAAACTCATTATTCTCTTAGTGATGCCAGTGACGCGACAAATCACTCACAAATCACAAAAGGTGGCACAGAGACGTTCTCTGATAAGACAAGGAGAACACTTAACGCATCTGACGTTTTCCCGTTTATCTGAGCCTCGTAATAAATAACAAATCACAAAAGTAAACGCCACATTTGGAACACATAAATTCCCTTTTATTTTACTTCGCCGAACGTACTTCGCTTTTATCAGATTCATTTGAGCAGACTGAAATAAAAGTAACATTAAAACGAACAGTTTTACACGACATGCCCGTACTTAACTGGTTGAATCAAGAATAGCCATGACATCACATTCAACTGACAGGACGCGGTGAACTGAGTAATTGGACGAAATGCTGATTTCTAAATTAGCTTTACAGCTTTTGGTCACGCCACTGACTTCGACTGACGTTAAATGTCGCTCACTTTTTCTGTACACTCGGCATTTAAGGGTTATACCTACCGTCGAACACCTGCACGCTATTTCTGACGTTATCGTGTTAACTATAGGTGTTATGATGGTCTACATAAAGTAGGCGTGTAAAGTAACACTATTGAAGAGCATACACTATTTTTATCTTACATCAAAAATAATTTATTTAGTTTTTGCGTTTTATGATACAGTTTGATGTATAAACCTAGACAGGGCAAATTGAATAAAACGAGGTAGAGCAAATTAAAAGAAATGTTCGCTGAAGGTACTTTATCTTATGGTAATCTCATTGCTTCCCATGGGCGCCGTAGAAACTACAAAGAGATTTTATCAAGGGCGGCAAACCTGAAATAACAAGAACATATTGCGATAACCAGCACAGAAAATAGGGAAATATTATGCCTAATTTACAAAATTATGCCCCAATAAATGAACAAGTACACAAACTACTTTTCTTTTCTTTTTATCTCGGCTGATTACATCAAGGTGTAAATAAAGTTACACTTATCGTTCATGAAAAACAGTATAACTCACTTTATAACACTATTTCTTTGCTAATAAATCAACTATAAATCAAGTCAGCAGTAAGCCTTCATAAATTAGATGGCCTACTCCAGTGCTACGATAAGCCAAAACAAGTTGTTTGTGTCCCTTGATAAAGTTCAACTTTATTTGTGACAAAACACGTAAAATTAGGTACTGAAGATTGAGGGTCTTATTGCGTCCAATCCAGGCAATCAAAGGTTCGTCATACTATTCTATGTTTTATAGGTGTGCGTAGTATGTGGCAGGCACACTGGCGTTTTTAGGGTTGGCTCACATTCAACCCAGGCCTTGCATCTTTCGCGGGAAAGACCGAAAGGGATACCGTGGCCTCTGGCAACTTACAGGCAACTGAAGGAACACGAGTGGGTTTTAGTCAGTAAGAGCCTGACGCCCTCCCGCACCGCCCAGAGCGGGAGAAGTTATTTGATAAGGTCAAAACCAAAAAAGAAAAGGCCTTGCATCTTGTGACTTCATCCAGCCTTAGCAGCTATCATTTCGCCTTAGTGGCTAATGAGTAATGAACATAACATAGCATGCTCAGGAAATAATAAGAAGAGTTGAAGAACTCACTATTCCTTCAATTTTTTGACGGATGAGTGACGGCCTGTTTCTTCGTGATTCAACAATCGGAGGCTGTGAGAGTAATGTAATGAGGTAAAAATGTAGTAAAAAGAAAAATGTGATTAAAATGTAGCAACGTAATGTGAAAGCCAAAATAGTGAAAACGTTTTCCTTTTATCAATTTACAAAGATAAACTTTTGAAAATGGTGGCATTATTTTTTACCGGATAGAACTTCCATCTTTTTCACCCCTGGCGTCTTCAGACGGAGTCGTAAAGAGCTGTATGACAATAAACCTGACCTTTTGCTAATCGCACGTAATGTCTTTAAGACCCCCTTGCCATTGCCTTGTTAGACCTCTTCAGTTTACGACTGTACCACTTTATTGAAATGAAAAGCTTATTATTTTGTCAACCAAGACGGGAGCTTTTTACGAAATGAGCAGAAGAAATAGAATAAGAACTTGTTTTTCTCCTTAAATAGAGAAACAATTTTAGAATTATTTAGAATACTGTCCCTCTGTGATAAGCAACGATGAAAACATGCTTTATTATCATATAGTTTATTATAGTTCATTGTTATGTAATTCAGGTAACTTTATATTTATCATTTTGGCAAATATCTAGCCATATTTTCTCAGTGAAATCATAGTATTGGCTTCAAATATCAATCATAGCTGTAAAATGTCGTAATATCTGTTACTCTACATATCCTCATCAGGCTCGCGCTGTAAGACATCAACTATTCACTAGAGTTATGTCCGTCGCCTTGTCAACATTACATTTTGATTTTATTATGAAGGGTAAACTGACCCTTCAACACTTCACGATGATGTCGATAAGCACGTGTGTTATTCGCGGTCGACTTACACACGTGATCATGCAGCATCATCATAATATCAGCGCATAAACATTCCTTGCTGATAATGGGAGTCCCAATGATAAATGTTTACTAAAAACCATTCCACTGATCACAGATTTTACAAGCAGACTTGCTTTTTTAGGGTTCCGTACCCAAAGGGTAAAACGGGACCCTATTACTAAGGCTCCGCTGTCTTTCTGTCTGTCCGTCTGTCACCAGGCTGTATCTCATGAACCGTGATAGCTAGACAGTAGAAATTTTCACAGATAATGTGTCTGTTGCCGCTATAACAACAAAAACTAAAAAATAGAATATTTAAGGGGGCTCCAATACAACAAACGTGATTTTTTTGCTCGATTTTGCTCGATTTTGAAAACGACAACAGGTTGACGCTTGAAATATTCACAGAATATGTAACTAACATATTCAATTTAAAAATAAATTATTAAATTAAAATAAACCATACAAAAAACGTGTTTTTTTGCCGTTTTGATAGATAATGGTACGGAAGCCTTCGTGCGCGAGTCCGACTCGCACCTGGCCGGTTTTATTTTTGCTAAATTGACAATTCGCTCTAAAAACCTGTCACTGAATAAATCCCTGACATTAACAAAATGTAAACATTTAAAGTGTAGTGGTCCTCCGTCCCAAGTACCTAAGCTTGTTAGCGGTATCCTAAAGGACCATCGGCCAACACAAGGGTCACTTATCGGCAGATAGGCCGTGCCTACAAATCGCTCTCATAAATCTCCGAGCGCCTGACTTTGCTCATAAAATAAGTTAGTCGATAAATTGAATGCGGATACCATCTACTGGATACTTTCGATCGCAGTAATCCTATGGATTTTTGTTACTAGTTATACCTACTCATCCGGGATTTAGGAGGAGAGCTTCGGTTTTTATTTGGGTTGAGGGTCTCTAAGTGAGAAATATGTAGGTAGTTTCGAAAACTGTACTTTAGATATATGTCATCTTTCTCACAAAGCTAAAATAAGTCTTGACACAAATTACATAAAATCAAGCGTTACTTAGCTAAGTAAGTCCGCAGGGGATAGTAACTCTACAAATATCCACTTCAGTTATCGTAAAGGAAAACCAGTATTTCCTTATAAAACAGCAAAACAAACACAAACACCGAGGTGTTGACTCTCATGTTGGATTAATGATCAAAAAGAACCAGTAAACCGTTTCCCACTGCGTCAGATATCGATTAACTGTTGAGGTATGTTTGTGAGGCGATCGAGTGTGAAGTGTCCTTTATAAGTCTACACACACTTACGTAGTTCACCAACCAAAGAATAGGAAAGTGTAAACAAACATTTGGATTTTCTTTTGATTTGGTTTGGACTCTTTGAAGTCTTTGACCCGAGATACGTAACAACTGTAGCTACGTAAAAATTATAGCAATGTAATGTTGTGATTTAAGCAAAGTGTGAATTCCTGTTAGTTATTTTGTCTGTACTTTGGTTAACGGTTATGACACACATCTAGTCCTATCTACCTACTGGTCATTACAATGCAGTGAGCATGAAGCTACTGGTGTCCCTCGCCAAACACAATGTCGATATAACATGGACCTGACACGAACTCAACATGACGTCTACGTCCCTTACACGGCCGATTCACGTGTCATCAATGTCCACGGCTCTAATACATGCCATACACATGGCGCAATATAGCACATACAGTCGGTAGTTATTATACTTGTGAAAGAGTCACGTTTTCATGATAATTATACGCAAAATACAAACTCCATTACCACAAAAGCACGCGTAGTTCCAACCCTGTAAATTAAGCCTTAAAATCTTTACTTTCCTAGTCCATTTTAAAGATAAAATGGACCTGAAAAATACTGGTTCTTGCCCTTGGGCCTTCGCCCAGCTGTTACAGCTTAGTGCATTATCGTAATCTAATGCGACACCGTTCCACTGAAAGCCACAGGGGGCGCTATCGGGCCCTGTAAGATGTAATCGCGACGACCTACTGAATGAAATATAATTACTAACCTCATAACTCAACTTTTACTATACTTACGTGCTTGTTTGTTCCAATTACAAACATAAAATAATGCTTTCATTACTTGATTGAGTAGATGTAAAATTGGAGGTAAAAGGCAGTAGCAATTAGTGCATAGAGGGGTCTAAATTCAATTTAATTTAGTTAATGAATACTGTTTTCTCAGCCCACACCATCCCCATCTTTTTGCTATAATTTTAGCAGGAACAAAACACGTAAACATTCACAATAGCATTAGTAGGTGTAAATAATATTTCATCTTCTCACGGCATGATTGTTGTAAACAAAAAGGAGTAGTTTCATTAAATTAAACGCAAATTACAAAGTGATGAAACGCTCCCGAGCCTCGGTAGACGGTGCAGTTTATTAGGACGAAAATATTACTCGCCGTAATGTTGTTAGCAAGTTTTTTCTTGATCTTAGCGAGGACTTCCTGCTTTTCACAAATCTCAAGTCACTTCAAACTGCTAAAGTTTTTTATGCGAAATCTTTCAATTAATATCTGCTTTAAGTTGATTACAAACAATTCAATAGAATGCTTGGTAAAACTCTCAAAGGCCTTCTTCATCTTCTTATTCTTGGTCTCACAAATCTCAAGTCACTTCAAACTTCTAAAGTTTTTTATGCGAAATCTTTCAATTATTATCTGTTGTAAGTTGATTACAAACAATTCAATAGAATGCTTGGTAAAACTCTCAAAGGCCTTCTTCATCTTCTTGTTCTTGTTCTCACAAATCCCAAGTCACTACAAACTTCTAAAGTTTTTTATGCGAAATCTTTCAATTATTATCTGTTGTAAGTTGATTACAAACAATTCAATAGAATGCTTGGTAAAACTCTCAAAGGTCTTCTTCATCTTCTTGTTCTTGTTCTCACAAATCCCAAGTCACTACAAACTTCTAAAGTTTTTTATGCGAAATCTTTCAATTATTATCTGTTGTAAGTTGATTACAAACAATTCAATAGAATGCTTGGTAAAACTCTCAAAGGTCTTCTTCATCTTCTTGTTCTTGTTCTCACAAATCCCAAGTCACTACAAACTTCTAAAGTTTTTTATGCGAAATCTTTCAATTATTATCTGTTGTAAGTTGATTACAAACAATTCAATAGAATGCTTGGTAAAACTCTCAAAGGCCTCCTTCATCTTCTTGTTCTTGTTCTCACAAATCCCAAGTCACTACAAACTTCTAAAGTTTTTTATGCGAAATCTTTCAATTATTATCTGTTGTAAGTTGATTACAAACAATTCAATAGAATGCTTGGTAAAACTCTCAAAGGCCTTCTTCATCTTCTTGTTCTTGTTCTCACAAATCCCAAGTCACTACAAACTTCTAAAGTTTTTTATGCGAAATCTTTCAATTATTATCTGTTGTAAGTTGATTACAAACAATTCAATAGAATGCTTGGTAAAACTCTCAAAGGTCTTCTTCATCTTCTTGTTCTTGTTCTCACAAATCCCAAGTCACTACAAACTTCTAAAGTTTTTTATGCGAAATCTTTCAATTATTATCTGTTGTAAGTTGATTACAAACAATTCAATAGAATGCTTGGTAAAACTCTCAAAGGCCTTCTTCATCTTCTTGTTCTTGTTCTCACAAATCCCAAGTCACTACAAACTTCTAAAGTTTTTTATGCGAAATCTTTCAATTATTATCTGTTGTAAGTTGATTACAAACAATTCAATAGAATGCTTGGTAAAACTCTCAAAGGTCTTCTTCATCTTCTTGTTCTTGTTCTCACAAATCCCAAGTCACTACAAACTTCTAAAGTTTTTTATGCGAAATCTTTCAATTATTATCTGTTGTAAGTTGATTACAAACAATTCAATAGAATGCTTGGTAAAACTCTCAAAGGCCTTCTTCATCTTCTTGTTCTTGTTCTCACAAATCCCAAGTCACTACAAACTTCTAAAGTTTTTTATGCGAAATCTTTCAATTATTATCTGTTGTAAGTTGATTACAAACAATTCAATAGAATGCTTGGTAAAACTCTCAAAGGTCTTCTTCATCTTCTTGTTCTTGTTCTCACAAATCCCAAGTCACTACAAACTTCTAAAGTTTTTTATGCGAAATCTTTCAATTATTATCTGTTGTAAGTTGATTACAAACAATTCAATAGAATGCTTGGTAAAACTCTCAAAGGTCTTCTTCATCTTCTTCTTCTTGGTCACGTACTTCATTACTGAAGGTCGTGTCGCTGAAAGGCCTTCGTGGCGTTATGGAAGATGATTTTTCCACTTCGGTCGGGGCTTGGCTTTTCTCAGGGCGGTCATAGAGTCTAGTTAGGGCGGTTACTTGGCCAGCGGCGGTTAGGTGACCGGCCGCGAGGTCTTTTCCCTTCTACCTTGCCCATCATCACCAACTTTTCAAGATTATGTGGTACCCGACCTGCAATGTGACCAAGTGACCGACAATGCTTATATTAAATTATTATATGCGGAGCATTCTTCGCCAACACTTTTAAGATTATACGACTTATTTTATTTAAAGAAATAATGAAAGCTGCCTTTACTGATACTAAATAAAGGCACTGCCACAGTCATACTTACACCATCCACGTGTAGTTGACTGTACCAACTTCATATTTTTATATTATATCTAGTGTAGGTGCAATATTTTAATTTCGTCGACTTTTGTATGAGTAACGAGAAAAACGCTGGTGAGCTGTCGTGCTGCAAACGACAGATTAATTTGTCGGTGACCGAGTTTAAGCGTTGACGGGCTTAAAACAGATCTACTTACAAAGGGTATTCATCATTTGGCTTACATATGAAAAGCCTTGCTATTTCCTCACGGGAAAATCGAGCACACGAAATAAGTATAAGAATTTGAAGAATGATGTAAGTCGGCTGCCGAATAAGCCGCACACTTTCATTTTATCTGTAATTACACGATTTATATAATAGGGCCGTCGCACGAAACAAAATATCTAATTTATACGCACGTGGAACAGGGCCTTTTAAGCCAAACGATGCTTTGTTTGACACGATCAAATGTCAAACACAGTTCGCATGACGCGTTACAAATTATTTCACACGTACGCATGTACAAAGCAATCAAAATGTACATAAACGTTAATTAAGGGGGTAGAAAATGTGGAATAATTATTGCTGATTGTAATCAGAAATTTTCGCAACCCTTGCTAATTGGAAAAGGAAAAGGATTTTTTTGGAAATTAATAAGAAGTTTTAATTGGTTTCATTAGTGTTTTCGCAACGCTGGAAAATTGCCAAAATATTCTCTTACACTTTTATTACGTCCACTTTTTTGCTTTAATTTATAGTCTACCGAAATCCACTTCGGTTGTTCTAAGTTTTAACATGAACAATGATAAAGTGCCCTTTATTTAGGTCAGAAAAACTTGAGGTAACATGACTTTTAAAGGGGTCATGCATGTTATGCTTATACCGTCTGAATCAAAAGCATTTCCGTATCAAAGGACCAATTCCTAGGACGCCCAATGAACAAATTACCATTAGTTTATTAAAGTTAATATTAGTGTGTCGCTAACAGCTCTATTGGCAGCAGAGTTTGTAGTTCAATTACAAAGCGTAAATGTTGGAAACTGTTAAATTGCATTAAACTTTGGAACTCTGCCTGAAAGCAGTTGTAAATGAGACTGGCCTTTGACATCGCTTACCGGATGCGAAGGGTACGCACAATAAGTAATAGGCTGCCATTATCACTGATAGCCTCTTCCAGCCAAGTTGTGGAGTAAAAGCTCGCTCTATTTTAGATCGATTTTATTATATCTTAACGTAGTAGGAAATAGGTACCTACCTAGTCTTATCAAAATGGCAAATCTCTAGCATAGGTGTTAATTATCTGAAGGAAGTGAAAGGATTGGTTTTACCTTCTCGTACCTTCAAAAACAGTCCTTTTACAACAGGTTTGCATTAGACAGAAGTCTACAAAATACATAAAATGTCATTCTGACAAGCTTTTTATCCAATTCAGAGATTTATTTTCTCAGTTCTGTTTGTCCCGATATTTTCGACCCTGGCTATACACGTCACATAACTTTTCTCCCTTTCTTTCCAATTGTATTGCTAGTGGTCACATATGTAAATATGTACGAGTATGCCTTACCTAAACACGTGTAGTTACGACAAAATTAATTGCCAGTTAATAGGACATCGTCTCAATCGGTTCGAGTGTGCGATTGGCATCCGAGTCACGTCCGTCATAGGGGCAGGTTGGTCGTATCGATTCGCCCAGACCGCAACGATTGCCTCTCATGTCAAATGGAAACTACAAACTACGCGACGGTTTACGGTTTTACGGCTGGCTGTTTTGATTAAGTTCGGTGGAGAGGTTTAAATCAATTGTTCGAAATTAGCGATTCGAAACGTGGTGTTTTGTAGACTGGATTTCATTTTGAAAGTTGGTTGGACTTTAAATTATGTTCTTCTGAAAAAGCAATACAAAAATTGGACCTATTCAAACGTACCTACTATTGTAAAAATATCATTGATTCGCATAAAATAGATTGTTAGTAATTTTCTAACATTAAAATAACAATAGATAGACCCCAAAAGAGCCAGTCATTCACCCCTTCCTACAGGGCGAAAACATATAGTACCTACGAACATGAAAAGAAACTAATGGTAATCGCAGTACGACGTTGTTCGACTATATTTCGCGTGTTGCCACTCAAAAAATAGCTCATAACGCATAGCTACAGTTCAAAATTTATAGCACTTAAATATCAAAAATCGCAATTAGGAAAATCTTACTCAGACAAATGCTATTTCTATTTTGAAATCTCATTCAATATGAATACATTCATTACTTGGTAAAGGATTTACAAAATTCGCACACACAAGTCATTCTGAGCAAGCAATTAACAGCTCCACAAAATTCTTAGAGGCTCTATACAAATTTAATTTAGTTTCGTTTATCGCTTTCAGTCTAATTTAGGTCTAAGTGTAGCCGTGAAAACGAGGTATAGGAGCTAAACAGAAACATAAAGAAGTATATCGGTTTATTTTATAGTTCTGTCTAAATTCGCTTCATGAGTGTCTATTAAACTGGGTACAAGAGTTGGGGAAAATTGCTCCCTAGAAGCTTTTCAATAAAGTACACTTCGATGTCTATTAATTTTCGTCATGAACCACAATTTATGGAACAGAAATTGGATTTCGTGTGAAAAATACGATTATGATTATCGTTAAAAAATATGGAGGAACAAATTCCAACAATTTTTTAATACGTTCGCGGTGTTTTTTCCGATAATGGAAAGCGTCGTGGAAAATAATCAAACCTACATTACTACAGGCTTTTAGGTTACACTAGCATTAAACATTATAAGTCATTGCAGTAAATCATAGTTGGGAAAAGGCTTGGTAGATAGATTGATTGCAGTACATCACCATCTGCCTAGCTTTTTTCCTCCTATGTTTGGGTCGGCTTCCAATCCAACCGGAGGCAACTAAATACTAGTATTTTACATGGAGCGACTGCCTATCTGACCTCCACGTCCCAGTTACTGGGTATCACTATATCCCTTGGCAAAACTGATATAAATTACGCCATTGTACATAAATAAACATAATTTAATATAGCGTAATACTGAGGTGTAAACACAGTAATCATTACAGTAGATGTTTCGTAAATATTTTTCCCTTCGCGAATATCCTGCTTTTCATTTTTCCTCAAACTGAATACTGAGAAATGGCGTTGGAAAATTAAATAATTCTTTAGGAAAAGGTGGGAACGAGCACCAAAATGCTTCATTTTTACTCCAGCATTATATTATTATTTTATACAAGATTTTAACGCAATATTTTTGTGTAAAAACGTTTTAAAGCATCGCAGAATTAAGGTCATCTTTTACTATGGCTTGGCTTAAAAGGCCTTATTCCCCATTTCTTTGAAACTCAATTTCTAATCAATCTGTTCGAAGTGGAAATCTAAGGACTATAGATTATTTTTCGGTAGTCTTTTCGAAAGTATTAAACCGTCAATCGGATTTACTAAACCAGGCAATCCATCTAGAACTAGCCTGTCGAGAAGTGTTTCATGTCGCGGAAAAAAACATAATACAAATCACTATAAATAAAGACAAATATTATTATAGTTACATAATCAGCCTATAATGTTCCCACTGCTGGGACACAGGCCTCCTCTCTATGAGAGGGAGCGAGCCGTAATCCACCACGCGGGCCCAGTGCGGGTTGGTAGATGTCACATGTCTTCGAATTTTTGGTTCTAGGACATGCCGGTTTCCTCACGATGTTTTCCTTCACCGTTTTGAGAGCAGTGGTGATGAAATTATTTACACAAAGTAAAGCGCCTGTCGGGATTCGAACCTACGACCTACAACTCGTAAGTCGCGGCCGTTACCACTGGGCCACCACTGCTACATAGTAGCATGCTATTATAGTTAAAAAAGTAAAATTACTTGACGTCATACAAACCTATGGCAAAAACCATATCATTTAATGCGAATATAGTAGGTAAGTGGCCTACATACTTATTTACGTATCTCCTTTGCTCACAATACTTTGTCTATCTACCTGAGAACTATCGCAAAGAAATCTCGTTCGACCCATTTTACGCCTGTCCGTCAAGTGTCACGAAGGTAAGATACGCAACTGTTAGTATTCACGTATTGGTTTACTGAAAAAACTTCTTCGGTACCATATTTCTTCGCATTCGATCCTCCCGATTTACTTTCCACTTGGTTATAAATCGAAAATGACATGAAAAATAAGTGCTTTGCTCCGCGCTGTCGTGTTACCTTGAAAAAGTCGCGAAACATGAGAAGGGGAATCAGACATTGGAAATGTATAAGTACATCTAATGGATTTTACATGTATGACACATTCTAGGATAAGTCAAATCTTTGTGTGCTTTGCTGGTCGTAGTCCTGGGTTCGGTTCCCAGGTCGGGTAGAATGTCATTGGGTTTTAAGATATGGAATATCAGTCAGAGTCTGGATTTGTGCCCGGTTGATGGCAATAGGCTTCGCCACCGAAAAATACAATGCACCCACTCTTCTGCCGAATCCTTCGGGGAATACCGGCGTGATGTTATGTTGTTATGTTTTAACAAAAAAACATGTATACCTCTATCATCATCACCATTGATAAAGCATTTTCAATTTATAAATTACAAATAACATTTAAACAGCATATTCGTTGAAACACTTCAATCACACAAAAAAAACACATTGATAAATTACAATGATTTGTTGTAGATGCCTATCGGCGGTATGAACTCATACAGTTGTTGATTCAACCTTATACCGCCACAGAGCTTGCATGATCACCAGCAATTAATTCTACATGAGTCGCACAGCGCCATTTGGAAATACCACTATACTCAATTGGTTTAGGTAGTTAAAAAAGGGTAAACAAAAAAAAACACGTGACTCATAGATGCTAAACCTTTTATATCAAATTTTAAAATCATAATAATATATAGAGTCGCATATTAATAGGGTCTATTCTGAATCTGAATCTGGTGAACTATCTGTCACATTAATAAAAGCGTTCAGTAGTATCATCAATTATTTTGTCTGATTTAAACATTTTCTGTTCTTCTTTTACCGCTGTCAACAAAGGCGTCTGGTTAACCGACTAAACGTAATACCTGCCACTTCAGTTGCCAAACTATGTTACAGTTGTACTCTTCAATTTAGCAACGTTATCTAATTCGTTATCTTTTCTAAAAGGTTTGGGGAACCTGTCTTTTTGGGCTCTTTACAATAGACAGATTACAAAATATTATAAAATTATAATAAATCTAACAAAAAAATTGTGCTCAAGCAGTTGTGCAGCACGAAGAGTAGTTTAAGAATAAATGATAAAGTTTAAACATACTATAATAAAAGCGGAAACTATCCTGTGATCGAAAATTAATTGTTATAACGTATTTTTAAACAAGAGTCAAATATAAAAAACCGTTTTTACGATTTGTTTACCTTTTTTTAACTACTAAACCTCTAGAGTATAGGTACAGAGGCAGTAAACGTTGCATTTGAATTTCAGCAATAGAACTATCGAACCGTTGCGTATAGCAGGACCAGAAACCGCGGTCCTTTATCGCTATTATTTGGATGACGTTTCGATTAATGGTGACACTTTGTTTTGATAGTTCGATGTGATAGGGGTTCGGAAAACGTTACATGTTTGCTGCATATGATTAACACTCAATGTTCAGTAACGTGTGACTACGGCATACCGTAAGCACGGCTTTGTGGCAGTGTTTCTATTCAATCTGCCTAACCTTTTCCCAACTACCTATGTTGGGGTCGCCTTCCAGTCTAACCGGATGTAGCTGAATACCAGTATTTTGCATGTAGCGACTGCAGCAATTCAGCAGTGTTTGTGGCAGTGTTTCTATTGCAAATAGGTAAATAATTATTCCGATACTTGTCATTATGCCTAGCGGGATTTCAAACATAAAATACACCTACTCAAGTAAGAAAAGTAGCTCAACGAGATGGTGTGCCATTTTTTTATTGAATAAAATTTCTTTCATTTAAGTGCGCCGGGTCATAATTTGTAGAGTACCAAGTACTTAAGCTTTAAACTCGGTCGGCGAAGACGGTCTATTACTCGCCTCATTTTCTGCCATTTCGTCCCCATTTCAATTCCGTTTAGTTTTTTATTACGGAGACAGAGATGATTCTACTTCTCTCGTATATTGTTCCACGTCTCACAATACATGTATTGTAGTAATATTTGTTTGTGTCAGTTCCCTTTACACGTTATGACAGAGGCGTTTCTGTCTGTGACAGTCTTTAGTCTTATATTTTGTAGCTTTCTTATTTTGAATTAGATGTCTAAACACAAAGAAACAAAGGAAGCTAAAGTAAAGACACATCAAAATGTTTATTTACTAGTACGTACCTAGGTATTATGTATAAATTGTAAAAATGTTGAGGACGTGAAATTTTTTTTTTTTTCAGCACTACAAAGTTATCCTCGGAATACACTTTTATCGTTTGCAGAATTCCTATCCCTTTTTATCTGAATAAAACCTTTAGTAAAACTGAATTCTAAAAGCGCCACCAACAAATTGAGGATTCTTCACGTCTCGATGTTCCGTAAAAAAAACATATCCGTGAGTTAAAATGCAACATGAGAGTCTTGCTTTTCCAACAATTTTGGACCACATCGTTATTTACGGAAGTCATTTCAACGGCGAGGTAGACAATTACTTTTTATAGTTCAACATTATGCTGCAGAACTTCCGTCTTCAGTTATAATTTTGCAGTATATGTATGTTCTAAATCGTTAAATTAAAAATTGGCAACATTCTTAGTACGCGAGACTCTAGTAGGTACCTACGGGTATAGACAAAAACCTTACTAAGAATTATCTGAATCTGAAACGCCTACGGAAATACTTACATTATGTACTATTCAACCAGTATCAATCGTTAATTTTTCATTAATTTAATTTTTACTGGCAGAATTTCGTAGCTGGGAAAAGATTTTATTCTTACGTAGAACTCACCTTCAAAGAGTCTGAAAAAATTTATAAAATTAGTTGAGCTAACTTTTTTATGTTGTTGTTTATCTACCTAATATTGTGAAAAATACATTATTTATTCAGAATTAAAATGAAATGTACATTATTAACAGCATACACCTATATAAAATAAAACAAGAACAACCTAACGTTACTAAAACTATTCGACTGGTAGTGTACCCAAGAGACTGGTGAATTAATAACTTCTACGCATGCGAAACTACAAAAAAAAACTGCTACATTAACCACATTAGTACAGCGTTCTCAAAACTGAATTGCACTTCACATTTCAACTCACGCCATACACACATTTCAGCCATACAAAATCCACTTACACAAAACTGTTTTTTTAAATGCCTAGTAAAGTTATAATTGCCTTTTAACCCCTCTGTGAACTGTGCAGTATGCACTGTGCACTATGCAGAGTGCAAATCGGTTTACATTTTCATACCTCTGAAAGTTTTCCAACTGTTTTGGAGTAGATTAAGGAATATGAGGTGTATGTAGTTAGTTTATTTTAAGTATTTAAGCTTCTACATGAATTTGGGTCTTAAAGTTTTGGAGTTTCTGTTTCACTTTCCTATCTCAATATTAAAACTAGGCGTGGATACTTTAGTTTGGCCCATAACCATGATATGTTATCAGTGCATGGCAATGGTAGTTTTCCCTGAGAAGGCTTTGATAGTTCCAATACACAAAGCGGGGGATAAAGACTGTGTATCTAACTACAGGCCAATATCGTTACTGCCCTCCTTATCTAAGTAAGGTACTTGAGAAGGTTATTAACAAAAGATTAACTTATTACCTTGAATCTCAGAATCTACTATCAAGCAATCAATTCGATTTTAGGATAAACAAGTCAACTAACGATGCCATAAAAAATCTTACTTCTACCATTGTTGATAACCTGGATAAAGGAAGGAACATAGGCGTTTTTCTAGATCTAGCAAAGGCATTCGACACGGTCTCTGTTCCCCTGCTCCTTGCAAAACTAGAACATTTAGGAGTTCGTGGAACAGCTCTAAAACTTTCAGACTATATGTCAAATAGAGCGCACTGTGTCGGAATAAACGGTTTCATAAGTGAACTGGAGTATGTGACTTTCGGTGTACCACAGGGAAGTGTTATGGGACCCACGCTTTTCCTTATATACGTAAATGACCTGTGTGATTTACAGCTGAGCCAGGGCTGGATCATAGCATATGCAGATGATACAGCAATTTTATTTAGTGGAAAAACATGGAAGGAGGCTAACGAACTGGCTAATGAAAGGTTCAGAATGGTTTCGGAGTGGCTTCAATCAAATCTTCTTACCCTGAATACACTCAAAACAAAATACATACCTTTTAGTATAAGAAAGAGCAGTCAACCTCCTCCTGGTATTATTCACATAAATGCTCACTCATGTAGTATGCTGGGTAACTGTTCCTGCCAGGAACTTTCTAAAACTTCCTCATTGAGATACCTCGGATTGATCATTGACCAACATTTAAACTGGCAAGAACATGTCTCAACCCTTACCTCCCGAGTCAGGAAACTTATATATATATTTAAGAATATACGTTGCTTTTGTCCGCCAAACTTATCACTATTAGTGTATCTTTCGTTGTGCCAGTCTATTATAACCTACTCTATTGCTGCATGGGGGGGTGCTTCCAAGACCGTACTTATCAGTTTAGAACGAGCACAACGTGTTGTTCTTAAGGTAATGAGTTATAGGAGATTTAGATACCCCACTTACTTGCTATACTCGGAATTATCAGTTCTTACAGTGAGGCAATTATACATCAAAGACGTAACATTAAGTCAACACAAAAATACCCCTGACTTTACGACAAAAAGAAGGCAAGATATCGTTTACTCTGTGCCTTACTGTAAAACTTCATTTGCAAACAGATTTTTTTAAATTCCTTGTATATAAATACATTACACATTTCACGCCACTTCACACACACCGCATACTTTCTACAGACATAAAAAAAAACAAGATAAACGACTTAATTACGACCTACCTTTATACCAATTTTAACTTTATATTTATTTACTCCGCAACTGATTTTAATAATAAACATACAAGAAATAAAAAGTATAGCCAAGCACTATGTAAACAAACTTCGTTTCTAAATATTTTGCATATACTATGTCAATTTTAAGATCTACCTACTAGTTTACAAAAATCAGGTTCACTGCTTTGTGTTTTTTTTTTAGTGTTTACCTTCCATATTACTTCTCCATGTTACTTCTGCTGTAATTTGTTTGTTGCTAGGTTATCAATAACTAAAATACTTTATACTTCATATAATCATTTTTGTCGCAAGTCTGCTACTATAAGTATATTTACAGAGAACGAGGAAAACTGTTCCACCGTAATACAGTTTAAACTAGTACGGGGAACAGAGTGAATCAGTTCAGTTTTCAGTGCAAAATAAGCACCGATACTTACCGAACAAAAATGTTAGCTAACTCTACAGCTTATTTGTAACTTACTTAAATTGTGTTATGTTGATTTGGGTAAATAAAGTTTTTTTTTTTTTTTTTTTTTTTTAATCTTACTGGGACTTACATAATTATTATAGTTTTTGTTTTTTATAGATTTTTCGTTACTATAACTGTCTTAGTTCTTTTTTTTACGATACCCTGAAAATATCATCGCAATGAAATGTACATATTCTACAATATTTATTTTAATTTATCATATTCATGAATACGTTCAAATCCAGTTTATTTAAATCTGAAATGTTCGTCCCCGGGCCATGTGGATAGGTCATACGTTTTATTTTGAATGTTAATAAAGCTGCCGAGGTTCACAATAAATTGGAATACCTATGATAACCGAAAATCAGAGACCGAATTTGTAAATAAAACAATCTCCTAATGTTGTTGGATACAGGTTATTGAAATAACTAACCCCGGTAAAATATTTTTATAAAGGTTTCACTTGGTATACTTCATTTAGTTACGCCCGTTAAAAGGAGATCATTCATCGTCCATACACTTTTGGGCTAAAGATTTTATTTTATTTTATTTTGGCATCAAAGTCATATACAAACAATACAATTCTTCATACAATTGGTTTCTTACAATAGACCTATAGTGCCGACAATGTGATATAATTAAAGTAAGTATAATCAGCTCCTAACAAGGAAAGACGCACGAGAAGTACATTTTTTTTTTTTTTTTTTGTCAGGACCTACGTTAACTGAAATAGGTATGTATATTCATATCCAAAGTGTACAGAGTAAAGTGAAGGTGGACAAAGTGAAAAGGTAAGTTTCAATTAAGTGATAATCTATTTTTTAAGTTTTAGTTTAAGGCTATTAAGAGAAATGTTGAAAAGGTCTATGTCTGTAAATTCTCTATTATAATTGTTAGTGGAACGATATACAAATGAGTTACCAGTGTATTTTTTATTTAGCCGAGGAGGAACAAAAAGTGGTGTTGTACGTGAGGGGCGTACGGGCAGGCGAGCGTGTGCTTTTAGTGATATTTTTCCAAGTAATAATGGTGAATCAGTCAGTGAGTTTAAAATTTTGAACAATTGAATAATATCGAACATATTACGTCTGTTACGTAGACTTATCAGTTTATGCCTACGCATTCCATCTTCATATGCAGTGTCATAAATATTATTGCGATAGTTAAGCGATTTTAAAAACTTTTTTTGTATCCTTTCTATCCTATTTATATGTATGTTAAAACATGGGCTCCATACAGTACTACAAAAGTCTAAAATAGACCGGACAAATGAAAAATAAAGAATTTTTAGAGTGATAACATTTTTAAATGGTTTACTAATCCGTAAAATAAATCCTAGGTAACGAAATGCGGATGAAGATGTGAAAGTGCCAAACAAAAACAAAGCTATATTCCGAAAGAGTGCGTTTTTCCCTTCGTTTTTTTATTACTACAAGCTATTACTTTAATCGGATTACTTTTTATTATTTTAACTGCAAATTATACTGAAAACAGTATTTTTCAAAATTATATAACAGCTCAGGGAATTGCCGTACAGGTTTGGCCCAATAGTGAAAAGTGAAGAGAATAACATGTTCTAACGGAATATATCTTTTTTTTTATTTGGCCCAAAATGAATGATCTCTTTTGTAAATAGATCAACAGTATTTCAAAATTCAAATTAACCTAAATTAATTCGCCTAAGGCCCTATGTACACTGTTTTATAGGACGTTTAAGTTCCAAGCAAATAAGCTTATATAGCTCCCTTGCCAATTTCCAGGTGAGAGATCACAGTTAGGACAACTTGTAGGCCCCGGGCCCTTTGTACTATGAACTAGGGCTTTAAATACAGGTTCTAGCTAAATATTTTAGGGTGCTTATTAGTCTAAAACTATTGAAGGGTCATCATTTCACTAGCAATAGAGTCATTTTTTAAAGACTAGCTTTTCCCCAAGGCTTCGCCTGCGTGGTGATACGGGAACCTAATAGGTCTACCGTGATAAAAAGCACTCTATGACCAAGCCCGTTCAGCCGTTAAGGTGCGAAAAGGAAAACTTTCGCATTTATAATATTAGTATGGGTGTAGCTCGTGGCTAAGTAATAACAGCCGCACGGGTCGATCCATGAGGTTAAGCTACGCTTGCCGGAGTTGGTCCGTGGATGGGTGACCATCTTTACATAACATACCGAGACTCCTCCGTGCCTCGGAAAGCACGGAGCAAAGCAAATTAAGCCATTGGCCCCGGCTGTCATTCGTGGACAGTCGTAACGGGTCGTTAGAAGCTCGAAAGTCTGACAACCAATCTTGCGAAGGGGTATCATATTACCCAGGCAGTCGCTCCATGTAAAATACAGGTATTTAGCTACATCCGGTTAGACTGGAAGGCGACCCCAACATAGTTGGAAAAAGGCAGGCAAATTGATTAGTATAGGCAGATTGATTAGTATGGATTTCAGTTTTCTTATATAAAACTTTTCTTATTTGCAAAGACACATAAAAGTAGACTTTCACATGATAAAGTATGTGGGTAATATACGAGTAATAGCGTTAGTGTTCTAGCGTGAACCTCCTTTTAAAGTAGCTCTACAGTTTCTAAGCGGCTTACTAAACCTTCAGACTAAGGTAGTTGAGCTTCGGGAACTAGGATTTATATGAAGTACTTATAATGCTATACATTATAAGTACTGCACTGCACTGTGCTTATAAAATTATCCTTATGTTCGCCTGGGCAAGCTTAGTCGAAGTTGAAAAAAACGGCTTAAAGAGACTTCGCAATATACAGTCATATAGCAAAACAGGGTTATTTTAAATTGGCGAAGTAATCCCCTCAGACGGGTGGATGGGTATCGATATCCAAACATGATAAAAAAATGATGTTTTTTTGGGAGGGCAAGGACCGCTGTTAGTGTTGTTACTTGAAGATTGTGTTGAGAGAAAATCTGTTTTCTTATGTTTTATCGTGTTTAGATATCGATAGCTATCACCTCTGTGAAGTTTACACAAAAAAAATATTTTTTAAGTCTCTACAATACGAGGGGTGTTCAATAAATAGTGAGAATGCGATACATTGTCCTTGGTAAGAAAAAAAAAATACTGGCAGGCATAACCCAGACATTACTAAGATGATAATAAAAAAAACAATCAATTCTCTTTTGTTTAAAAAAAATAGAAGTCATTTGTTTGCGCCGTTTCGGAACGTGTTCTGTTGTTTGTTTCACCAAGATAACGCCCCCGCGTACAAATCCAGAGTTGCGATGGCTGCCATTCAAGAAGCTGGCTTCGAATTGATGGCACATCCTCCATAATCACCGGACCATGCTCCAGTGATGTTTACAGATTTTTGCGGATAAAGAAACATCTCAAGGGCCAGAAGTTTGAAGATGATGGCGCAGTAGTCGCCGCCGTACACGATTTTTTAAAGGATCAGAAAGAAGATTTTTTTAGAAAGGGAATTTTAGTTTTAGAAAAAAGTTACACAAAGTGTATAACCCTGAAAGGTGACTAAGTCGAAAAATAAAATAACATTTAATAACAGATAATTGCGTCATACTCATTCTCACTATTTATTGAACACCCCTCGTAACTGCAGTCCGACAAGACAATTTTTTAATTATTTTTTTTTCATGTTAAATATCAATACCCTATATAAAAGCCAATTTAAAATATCCCTGTATAGGTAGATAGGTACTACAACTGCTGAGTACCTCATTTAATTAAAATCGCTTAGTACTTTAAGAAAAAAATACCTACCAGGCCCAACAAGAAAATTATTGCGGAAAGTTTTTTCATTATTACCCGAAGCTGTTCCCATAAAGAAATTCTTGCAGTCATCAGCCCGACGCGGAACCCACTAAGTACTAATTAAAAAGACATGGCGGCCATTCATCTCTTCTTTACCCGACTGCGCGACAGCAAAGACAGGGTTATGTTTTTACTTTCTCTCACTTTTCAGAACGACGTGAAAGGGTTGAGTCGCAAAATCCTGTTATATGTATGAGATTAAAACGGGCAAAGCCATACAAAATCCGGTTGATGTGAACGGACAATGTGTAAAGTGTGCTGCCAATGCTAATTAACTTTTGTTTTTACTGCGTTCAACGTGTTGCTTCGTTAACGCTCTTATGAGGAAAGCGGATATATTCAGTTGACACCAACTGGGCATTAAACGAAAAAAAAAAAAAGTTTTTCATTCATTTATTTCAGCATAACGGTATTATTAAACACAGATTTTCTACTTTGAACTGGGAAGGTATAAATATTCAACTGGTAAATAAAAATGAACCAAAAAACCGGCCAAGTGCGAGTCGGACTCGCGCACGAGGGGTTCCGTACCATTATCTATAAAACGGCAAAAAAATTACGTTTCTTGTATGGGAGCACCCTTAAATATTTATTTTATTCTGTTTTTTTTGTTAAAGCGGCAACAGAAATACATTATCTGTGAAAATTTCAAGTGTCTAACTATCACTGTTCATGAGATACAGCCTGTTGACAGACGGACAGCGGAGCCTTAGTAATAAGGTCCCGTTTTACCCTTTAGGTACGGAATCCTAAAAAGCACCTATAATATTCGATTCATTCACAGTCTTAAGTAAATTGAAGCAAAACCAACAATACCAGTATAAGTAATTAAGGGAGCAAACTTTCGTCGATTCGAACAACAAGCAAACTTGTGAAGTGTAGTCAAACTATTCCATCACCAAGCAACTAAGCAAGTTCTTGTTTTGATCCACTTTTTGTTACCAGAAATTCGATGTTATTCCTACATTGTATCTATTTTCTGTTTGTAGGCATAATAATTATGGATTTGCATAATGATTATGCATGCTTGGGGGTTTGTGAATTGTGGTCGAACCTATAGCAAAATTGGATTATAGGTACGTACTTATGAGTATTTAAAATTATGGTTCAGGAAAGACAAAGTTTTTTCGTCATTTTAGACCAAATTGAAGATGTTTCAATTCCTGTCTAAGTCTAAATTTAAACTCCACGAGTATTTTAATGTTGGTCCTTATGTAAACTTCCCATAGGACTAGATTATTTCTGTAGGTTTTTTACACTCGGACTCTAATATTTGTAAGTACCTACATACGGTAAGTGATAATATCTTTATAATTATGTAAAACGAAGAGAGAACACAAATTACTTCGCAACTTGATACGAAATCTCACATTCTGCATGCACCATTCTCATATTCGGGGCCCAATGTGGTTAATCAAATAGCAACAGCAGTCATTGGCTGCAATCTCTGCACGTTTGAGTGGTTCCACAAAGCGGGTCACGCGATACAAAGAAGCATTATATCTCCAGTTTTGTGTGAGATGTTATTAAAACTGCTGTCGGCCATCACGAAACAGCAAACAGCGGCGAAGTCTCATTAAAATTGTATTCTCAAAGCAAACGATGCTAACACGGAACAGTTTCTATTATATCGATAGAACAAACAGACAGATACACGAGTTCGAGTGCGGACTAATTTTGTTAGTTTCGAATAGTGATCAGAAATTGTATTTCCAATCTTGATTCTGGATAGTTGTATTAATGATTCTGCCAATATCGATACTTGTGTTATAATGTGGTGCGCTCACAATTACCTAATCAGTAAAATTTTGCTTTGACGCTAGAGCAACATCGCGAGAGGCACCTTTAGCACTCAATATACTTGACAAACGCAACAAACGCCTTTCGTACTCTCATGCTGGTGAGTAGGTACTTGTGTGAACACTTGTCATATAAAGGCACATGCAGTTTGGAAGCAATTTTACATACCCACTCTTTTGTATGTGCATTTCTCCCACAGATTCTAATTAGTACGTTCTGTTACGTCCTCCCTCTGTACTCCTTTTGGCCTATTCAGCAGTCTACGCTGCATCCTCGCTGCTGACGCAGCATTCCGACAGTCCTCACCTATCTTCCCCTCGATCCAGTAGCCAGTCGTCTCCGAACCATCATCCCGTGCACTTGTTCCTTACACTCGTGTTTATTGGAATATAGTATTTCTAATATTCAGTAGTAGTTTCTTTTTTTAAAAACCTAATAAGGATCCCGGTTATAACATTGGTGGCAGCGTGAAAGGGATAGAAAAATCCCTGGACTCCTCCTAAAAGTGGTGCTAAATTAAAAAGTGCTAATTCTAAAAATACTAAGTGCTAATTCCATAAGTGCCAAGTGCTAAATAGTGCTAATAACCTCAAGAGACGGCTCACCTCACCGGAAAATCTGGTATTGACCAAGGTCAATCCAGTTCCAGTTCCAGCTCCAGCTCCAGGTCCTCCAGGTTCAGACCTAGTTCCAGCGAAAACATGAAGAACATGTGCGCAATTTTACTGTGAGTTGTGAACATAAATATTATCCCAAAATAAGTGATCAAAGTCCAAGTTATAAATAACTTACAAGTCGACAACGTGTTATCTTGAATATTGTAATCCATACCGCATCAACGGATGTTGTGTCTCGCCAATCGTCGCAGTTCCAGTCTCAACACAGAGCATAAGCGATAAGGCTTCTTCGTAATTCCTATATCAGTTAGCATAACTAATCTTATCCTTCTAATTTTAAACCTTTGTTTTCAAACCGATTTCAATCATGTCTAAAGATTCAAAGAACCTGAAAGAAGAGTCTGGAGAAAACATTCCTTTAAGTGTAATTTTGAAATTCATTAAGCCTTTCGATGGCAGCAGAGAAAAACTAAATGCGTTCATAAATAATTGCGACAACGCGATCTCCTTAGCCTCTTCTTTCCAAACTGACATCGTCTTCAAATATGTCATTAGTCAACTAGACGGCAGAGCCGAAATAGCGTGTTCCATTAAGGAATTTGACTCATGGTCATCCCATAAGGAATTCCTTCAGAACCAGTTTGGAGAGCGTAAACATTACGCTCATCTTCTTGTAGAGCTCCAAGACTGCAGACAAGGCGCCCAGGAAAATGTAAACCAATTTTCACTTAGAATAGAAACCTGTTTATCCAAGTTACTTACAGAAATTTCAATATCCAATCATAGAAAGGGTGAAATTGCCGGCAGAGTAGCTGCAATGGAAGACCTTGCTCTCCATACTTTCACAATGGGCCTCACCCCTCGTAAAGCTAATATCGTGAGGTGTAGAAATCCCAAAAACCTTAACGAAGCAATAAATTACGCGATTTCTGAGGAAAAACTTCAACAGTACTCATACAAACAATCTTTGGCCGCAAAATCATTACGTCATAATGATACAATGGCTAAACCTATTAGACCCAATAACTTCAATAATAATCAATCTCAGAAAACTTACCAACCGAAATCTCCTTCAACCGAACCATTTTGCAGATACTGCAAAAAATCAGGACACATCTTAGAAAAATGCGAACTTCGCGAATATAACAATAAAAAATATAACCAAAATAAATATAATTATTCAAGTGCGCAACCGAGCCCATCAAATTTCAAACCCCACATTAACTACATAACCGAACCAGAAAATATGGACAGTTATGATACTGTCGACAATTTAAACTAAACCATGTCCCGCATAGGCGTCGCACGGGACATATAAATTCCATTACAAACGACGCCAAACTCCAACGAGTCAAGCAACAGGGTAACCAGCCCCAAATCGTAGACTCTAAATCCTTAAAACTCCAACGAGTCAAGCAACAGGGTAACCAGCCCCAAATCGTAGACTCTAAATCCTTAAAACTCCAACGAGTCAAGCAACAGAGTAACCAGCCCCAAATCGTAGACTCTAAATCCTTAAAACTCCAACGAGTCAAGCAACAGGGTAACCAGCCCCAAATCGTAGACTCTAAATCCTTAAATTCCACTGAAGTCAAGCAACAGGGTAACCAGCCCCAAACAGTAGACACCATCCGGAATCCTGAAAATAAAAAACATATTAATAAAGAAATATATGAGTTTACATCTAATATATCAAATAAATACTTACCATTCATTAAAGTGAAGTCTCCCGTATCTTCTAAAGATCTTTCCTTTCTCGTCGATTCAGGTGCTTGTATAAGTGTTATCAAGAAATCAGCAATTGAGCAAATGCCCGTCATTAACGAATCAGTCATATTCAGAATAAAGGGTATCGATTCAACTATCGAACACCCGCTATGCACATTGGGACAAATTCCCATTACCATATATACACATGAAGAACCTCACACTGATTGTAAATACCTAACACATACATTCAATCTAGTTAAAGAGCTAAGCCTACCCTATGATGGAATTATCGGCAACGATTTATTTAATTCAATGAGTTGCCAGATAAACTATGACGAAGGAATATTACAGTTAAAAGATTTTAAACTAAAAATGCACTTCAATAACCTCATATATACGATAACACCACGTACGGAAAAAATAATTGAATGTACTGTAGCAAATCCAGAGATTAGAGAAGGTCTAATAATAGACCAACATTTATCTAAAGACTTACTAGTAGCGAACTGCATAGTTCGAGTAAAAAACAATAACCGCGTTAATATCTCCATAGTTAATACCTCAGAAGAATCCAAAATAATCAGTTCTGACCTTAAATTACATCTAAAACCTTTTGACCTAGAAGATTCAGCCCTTATCAATACCATGAACGAATCTCAAGTCTGGGAACGCACTGAAGAAATATTAAAACAGCTTCGCGTGTCCCACCTTAATCCAGAAGAAACCGAAGCACTATACTCTGTCTGTTCTCAATTCTCAGACATCTTCCACATACCCAACGATCAGCTAACCTGTACTGACGCAATAGAGCATAAAATTAAAACCACCTCAGATAGCCCAATCCACGTAAAAACTTATAGATTTCCCGAGTGCCATAAGAAAGAAGTTGATTCCCAAGTAGAAAAAATGCTGAAACAAGGTATAATAAAACCTTCCATGTCCCCTTGGTCCTCGCCAATTTGGGTAGTACCCAAGAAACTCGATGCTTCCGGTCAAAGAAAATGGCGCGTCGTAATCGATTACCGCAAGCTTAACGACGTGACTATCGGCGATTCCTATCCTATTCCGAACATAGCCGATATCCTAGACCAATTAGGGAAGTGCAAATACTTCAGCACATTAGACCTAGCTTCCGGTTTCTATCAAATAAACATGTCTCCTGATGATTCTCCCAAAACAGCATTTTCAATCCCAACAGGGCACTACGAGTTCACTCGTATGCCATTTGGATTAAAAAATGCACCATCCACATTTCAGAGATTAATGAACTCTGCTTTATCTGGTCTTCAAGGCATCCAATGCTTCGTCTACCTTGATGACATCGTCATTTACTCATTTGACATACCTACCCATATAGATAATCTAACTAATGTTTTTTCTAGACTCCGTGAATTCAGATTAAAACTACAACCTGACAAATGTGAATTCTTACGAAAAGAAGTTTCATATCTAGGCCATGTCATTACTGACAAGGGCGTTAAACCAAATCCTGAAAAACTACGAGCAGTTCATGAATTCCCTATACCGAAAACTCCCAAAGATATCAAATCATTCCTTGGTTTTGTCTCCTACTATCGCAGGTTCATCCCTGTTCTTCTCAAGTATTGCCAAACCCCTAACTAATCTCCTGAAAAAGAACGTAGAGTTCGTATGGTCAAACGAACATCAGTTATCCTTCGAAACCCTCAAAAACAAATTAACTACAGCTCCTTTATTAGCATACCCTGACTTCTCCAAACCCTTCCTCCTCAGCTGTGATGCATCCAATTACGCAATCAGCGCTATCCTTTCCCAAGGCGAAATAGGTAAAGATAAACCTATTGCCTATGCGTCCCGTACACTCAACAAAAATGAGTGCAATTATAGTACAACTGAAAAAGAACTACTCGCAATTCTTTTCGGCTGTAAAACATTCCGTCCATACCTCTATGGCAGAAAATTCACAATAATTACCAATCACCGTCCCTTACGTTGGCTATTTAATCACTCTGACCCCAGTAGTAAACTCCAAAGATGGAGATTGAAACTGGAGGAATATGAGTATGAAATAGTATATCGAAAAGGTAAACTCAATAATGCCGCTGATGCATTATCCCGCTATCCCATAATTAAATCTGTCAATCCTATAAATCCTATACCTAGTACTTCTAATAAAAATTTAAACTCACCTGATCATGATGAAACAATGAATCCAGATGTTCTTCCAGCTGAATCCCCGGATGACTTAATTGAATTGGAAGACCTTACAGATCTTATCCAACCTACAAGCTTACCAGATTTAGGCAACCTTGATGATCTAGATAATACAACAAATGAAAACTTACCTTCATCCTCCAGCGATCATCCAAATCTAATGTCTCCTCCTGATACCTCCAGCCCTAATAGCTCTTCTACCCTAGACGGAAACTATTCAGAATTCCTTAAAACTATTTCTAAAGATTTTAATTCTAACGTGACCATCATAGAACACAACGAAAGCCTATCCAAAACCAATAAAAGATATATAATAATACCTACATTTATAGATATGGATGAATCCATCCCATATACTCAGGAAGTTTTATCAAACATTCCTAATTTAAGTGAATTTTCCTTATTAGAAAGAACACTACATTCTTTCCTTAAATATAAATTAGAAAACAAAATTTATTATTTCATTTTCACTAAAGTCAATCACTTTGACACTTGTACATACGAAGACATCTTCAAGTGTCTCAAATCTGTAAGAAACGAGTTAATCGTCAGTCTCACAGGTCAAGACAACCCCGAGATAGCTATATCTGACTTTAATAATCCATTCGATACGCATCAATATATCAAATTATATAACATGATTATATATCTGTTTCATAATTCAGAAATGTCTATACACATTTATAAAAATACTATCATCTATCCGTCATTAAGTGAAATCCCAAAAATCCTGAAAGAAAACCATGATCCGGAACCATAGCCGGTCACTTAGGCTCTAGTAGAATGCTAAAACGCATATAGGAGAAGTATTACTGGAAAAACATGCGAACAGACATTGAAAATTATGTTAAGAAATGTCCGCAATGCCAGGTTAACAAGGCCCTTAGGAAAACCAATCGGGCTCCTATGCAAATTACATCTCTTTCAACACGCCCGTTTGAACGAGTAGCCTTTGATATCGTAGGACCACTACCGGAAGCCGGTAATGATAAATATAAATACATCCTAACCCTCCAGGACGACCTTACTAAATTCTCAGCTGCATATCCAATCACTAACACTACTGCTGAGGAAAATGTGAATGTTTGGTACACTTCATTACATTATTCGGAATACCAAAAACAATCTTAACAGATCAAGGTACCAACTTCACGGCCGAGCTATTCAAACAAACCTGTAATCTACTAAAGATAAAACAATTATGGTCAACCCCATATCATCCTCAAACTCAGGGTGCTCTTGAGAGAAGTCACTCTACCTTAAAAGAGTACTTAAAATCGTATGTAAACGATCAACAAAATAACTGGCCCCGATTTGTATATACAGCTATGCTGGCGTATAACACAGCCGTCCATTCGACTACTCACTTTGCTCCCTACGAACTAGTATTCGGAGATAAACCATACATACCAACCTCCATCTATGAAGAAGCAGCAGGCGCAACTTACCCTGAATATGTCCGCATACTCCAAAACAGACTTAAATATTGCCGAGCGAAGGCAATAGAACATATTCAGAAATCAAAATTAAATTCAAAAAATTATTATGATACTCACACAAGACCAATTAAATATAAAGTCGGTGATCTTGTTTACCTTAGAAATCATTTGCGTCTTAGGAAAGCTCTCTCTCCTATATGGAAAGGTCCATTTAAAATTATGAAAATTCATGGAAACAACACAGCATCACTCCTAATAAACAGACGTCACGTCAAACATCATTTTGACGAAATGAAACTGGCCACTAGTAATATGACTTAGTATTTCAAATATATTTATAATCTAGCTAACCTATAAATATCGTTTCCTTCCAGAATTGGTTTCATTTATCCTATCCTGGCGTCAGACAGTCAAGAATATATCCAGCCAGCATCAGATGACGCAGGCATATATTTTGATCCTATTGGCTCTCTAAAAATAACTGATGATACTTTAGATATTATCATCCCTATAGATATATCTTTCATTCAACCACATTTAGATAACATAAGGGATATTCTAAAAACCTCGAAAGTTTTATGTAATCAAAGTAATGCATATTACGAAGATGATTGTCACTATTTGTTCCAACCATTGTCGTCCCGCTATTCTGACATAGTTAGAGACTTTGATTCTATTTCCTACCTTATGTCGAAATCCAATAAAAGATCACCTTGGTTTGGCGGAATCGGCTCTGTAATTAAATATCTGTTTGGTAACATGGACCAGAATGATGCCGAAAAATATAGTAATGCCATTCAAACCTTGGAAAACGATCAAACCAAATTGGCAACCCTCATGAAAGAAAACATGATGGTTACACAATCTACACTTTTGTCTCTAAAAGAAATAATCAAAAAAAAAAATGCAAATGAAGAAAGTTTAAGTTATGCCATAGATAAGTTGAACCAGGAAATGACAAACTTAACACTTGTTTCCAACAAATTGTTAATGAGATCTAAAATATCGGGATTGTCAAATATTTTAGAAAGTAGTTTGTTAACGTTATCATTTAAGTTAGAAGATATTATTAATGCTATTATGTTTAGTAAGTCTAATATATTATACCCATCTATCATTACCCCTAAGCAACTGTTTTCAGATCTTGTGGGTAATTATAGATTTCTCCCTAGTTCTAAGCAACTACCTGTACCCTTAACTCTAGATAATATCCATATTTTAGAAAACATATCCGATGTATCCAGTTACTACGCAAATAACAAAATTATATTTGTGTTACAAATGCCCTTGGTGAATACAAAAGAATTTGATTTGTATCATACTATACCTTACCCTTTTGCCCTTAAAACCGTAAATAATACATTGTACTCTACGATAATACCATCCACTAAATATTTGGGCATAACTAAAGATAAAAAATCTTATTGTAAACTAACTTCACTTAATGTTTGTAAAGTAATAAATACACAATATTATATTTGTGAAATTTCCAATGTATATCCCACATCAGCTGTTCCTATATGTGAAACTGAGGTTATCTCAAAAGCTCTGAATTCCGTTCCACCTCTTTGCAAAACTGAATTCGTTAACGGTTATTTCGAAACCTTTCATAAACTACATAGTAACCAGTGGATCTACATGATTAGCCAAAATTCTAAAATCACAATAGAATGTAGTAATCAAGATTTATCCGAATCCTCTATTTCCGGTACTGGTATATTAACTATACCAGACAATTGTATTGCTTATTGCAATGACAATAAGTTGATACCTAAACATAACATTGAAATAAAAATAAAACCAATAGTATTGCATTTTGAATTAATTAATGACACTTGTTGTAGTTCTACTACATACATAAAGGACAAAATCAAAGTTCCTTATGTTAATTTAAAAAACATCAACAACTTAGATTCCCTTTTCTCGAATTATAATAAAGCAACCGATCAGATTAAAACAAACCTTAACGAAGTTATTGAGAAACCTCACATCGTCGTCTATGGTAGTTACTATTCATACACTACTGTTATAATAAGCCTTATTTTAATTCTATATGTTTCCTATAAATCGTATCATTATTATAAAACATCAAAATGTAAACCCGAACCTGACACTCCCATAGAATTGGCATCCATAAGTACTGAAAATATCCCTGCTCCTCGTCTTCGAATGTCCTAAAACCCATAAAAAACCTGTATTTCTTTCTAATCCCGTCAACTTACCTTCCACCCGTAAGTTTCCTCCTAATCGGGGGGCTGTTACGTCCTCCCTCTGTACTCCTTTTGGCCTATTCAGCAGTCTACGCTGCATCCTCGCTGCTGACGCAGCATTCCGACACTCCTCACCTATCTTCCCCTCGATCCAGTAGCCAGTCGTCTCCGAACCATCATCCCGTGCACTTGTTCCTTACACTCGTGGTTATTGGAATATAGTATTTCTAATATTCAGTAGTAGTTTCTTTTTTTAAAAACCTAATAAGGATCCCGGTTATAACAGTTCGTTCTAATAAAGTAATGTAATAATTAGATCTTGTATTACCTGAAGAACCAAATTCAATTCAACACTTAACTAAAGCTTTAACACAAGTGTTTTAACGAGTAGATTTGTGTTGAGGTCAGAGTAACTACTTAAGGAGAAAACAAAGAAAATACGCGTCTTAGTACTAAGTATATAAGCTTTTAGCTGAATAATAATATCATTAACACAGTAGTTTTAACTGCCATAGTGCAGCTTATTGAATTAAAAGTCGGTATACTTTGAACAAACACCATTTGTAGCTGCATAAATTGATTTTAAACACGATTACACGAAGCCAAAAACAGAGATATTTGAACTTTGAACAAAACCTAAGATATTTTCACCAACAAAACTTTTTGAGTAACAACATAATTGATTCGGTTATGGTTCGCATTGTGGTAAAAATTGGCGTTGATTATAGCAGGACTGGACTAAAACGATTCAAGTTCAATAAGAAAACCTACTTTTCCTTGATACTATTTATTATAATATGAATGTGTAAAACAAGGAACAAAGTCACTTTCATAATAACCTTTTTTTTTTAACGACCCGCCCATGATTAACAAAAAAGGGTCTTGAAACAATGTCTTCACAAAAATATAGGTAGGTAATGAACGTGACCCTTTACATGGAAATGTAGCATTGTAGGATACGTTGGATGACGGAACAAACAAACAAAAGGATGGAACTGTTGTCACAATATATTACCAGGTTTCTCGAATGAGGGTTGCCGATAAAGAGATTAGTTGCAAAACGCTTGGGAATAATGTAATTAGCATAGTTTGGGAATTCGCGGAGTAGGAAGTGTAATTGTTTAGGAGTAGCAGAAGTTATGATATTTGTAGTATAACATAAGACTGAGAAACTCACTGAAATGTCTCGCTGATAGTGGCGCGTGTGTTGGATCATTTAGCTCCCTTCAAAATGGTATAGCTGAATGGTGCTGATCCATGCGTCATGTTCGTGGATGGGCGCCGTCAGTTGTGACTGGTGATCTCTTAGCTGCCATGGCTTATTTTAATTGTTGAATTGTTTCTTGTTTCTATTTTATAATTGCGGATGCTTTTTATGTGCTTTTTACATTGTTCTCACATGTATAATTTAAACATGAACATTCATGTAACCAATTTTTTGTATCAATTTTTTTTATTTAAAAGATTGTCCGTGGAGTTTCTTGCCCGTTCTTCAATAACAAGCTTCATATTTCTGACTGACCGACAATCCTTGACAATTCAAAAGTGCTTGTAAATAGTTAAATTGAAATAAATGCTTTGAGTTTGAGACATCAATCCATATAATTATTTTGTTCTTCTTTAGGCGATACTTACCTAATTAAGTACATTAATTTACTCTGATTACTAGCTGATTAGCGAATATTTTTAGTAACTATTATGATCTATTTATCAACAAAATTTGATCTCTCCACGAGTTTATTGGACATAGTCAACATGCTCGTATGAGGGTGGTGGAAAATGAGGAGCAGCTTCCTCGTAGAAAAACATAACAATAGAAATACAGAATTCCTCTAATACATCTGACCAGTATAAATGCAACTTCCAATTTACCCGGAAGACCCATGCAAAGGAGTGGACGTGTAAATGAAAAAGAAAACAAAAGTCAAACGCGTGGGCGCAATATATTACGGCATCCACGAATGAGGCAGACCGATAAAGAGATTTGTTTTAACTTAAAAACATTTTGCCTCGCTTTCGGGGATATAATTAGCATATTGTGGGCTTCCGCATAGCAGCGAGTAATAGCTTAGATGTTACTGCAGTGGAGATAACACTTTATTGCAATTATGTTATAGTCCCTTATGTTTTGACACTTTACCTATGTGTAAGATACACAACTTACCTATGTGTACAAGGATCTTTTGGCGCGTGACCAAAATCAGAACTGTCGCCGCCATCTTGTTTTCAGGGTTCCGTACCCAAAGGGTGCCACCGAACCTTATTACTATAGGCCGTCCGTCCATCCGTCCGTCTGTTTGTCGGCTGTATCTAATGAACTGTAAGAGGTAGATAGTTACAATCACAGATTATGAATAAAGTTAATAATTAAAGGGAATATATAAAGTTTATATTTTTAACTATATCGTTAATATGTTAATAAAAGATAAAAAAACGTTTCTTGTATGGGGACCATACAAGAAACATAGTATTTTTTTCGGCGTTTTTTGCTCGATCTTAATACGGTACGAAACTATTCGTCGGCGTGTCCGACGGTTTTTTCAATACTTTTCCCAAAACAATTGCATAAATGTTTACCAACTGCGCCCTCCTGATGTCAAAGTCATTAGAACACCAAAAGATACTTGTTTATCGGTAACGTAACGTGTCTAACGTATAAAGGTAGGTAAGCTTAAGCCAATGCCATAATTAAAGAAATCGCACCCTGTAAGTTAGGACTTACTATATGAGTAGGTACACATATTCCATGTATTTTCAATTCCTCCGGTAGTTTCCAGGACCAAGCCTAGATTTCGTATACGTAATGTAATTGGGCTAAAGGAAAACCTTATTGTAGAGCTTTGGACTTTGGTTTTACGACCAGCTTTGTATACTACCAATTTGGACACAAACTTTGGTCAAAACAATTTATTTATTTATTTATTTAGGATCTCCAACAATGATTACATAATGAAAATAAACTGAAAAGCTATGGCTTACACTTATCCATTTATTAAAAAGATTTAGCAAAACTTCTCCGATTACCTTTGAATACTTACAAACATACCATATCGTATCACGAAACTGGATTATTGTGGATATTATCCCACCTGGAAACCAGAACATCCCTAATTTCTAAAATACGTATAAACCCGGATGTGTGCTGGGCGTAGTTAATGACACTTAACACGAGCTTCTCAAGTCGTAACACACAACGACATATCGTCATCTCTTTCATTTATTCCTGCCGTTCGTTCCTTAACACCCGATTTACTTTAGGATGTGTACGCATGACACGAATTCTTTCGGAGCTTCTGTATTTTACCAGTTTTCAGGTTCTCTGTATTTTACCAGGTTTTACAACACCTCTGCTATTTTACTAGGAGATAAGAGAGCTATCACTCTCACGAGACGTGTCCGTTACGCGTAATTTTTTTTCCTGTCTTTCGTTTGCCTCCGGCTCGTCACTACCGTCACCTTAGCATGACATTTAGCTAGACATTTAGCGCTTACAATTATGTAATCTCATTCGGAATAATTGAGATTTGCTAATGAGTAAAGTATAGATGCCCAATGAAGTGATGACGAATTCTTCCCAGCTAAAGCACTTATCAGAAGTGGTGAAGGGCGGGCGTTTTGGGAGACCGTCTTATGTAATTTTGACGTTCGAAAAGTGCTGATTCTCAGCCTTAGAATAAATAACTTTTGATTTTGATGGGCGAATGGCTAGAAGAGACATGTAAACCGTGTATCCAAACTGATGTAGATCAGGTTCAAAATTCTACTGCCAGAAACCGCAACCGCCCGCCGTTGGTATAGTTCAAGCTTAAACGGCATCGCTAAGCTCCATAACGTTTTACGTTTCATTGATCGCGGCGCACTGCAGTTGCCTCGCTACCTAATAACCATTCATTCAACTCGGTAACGAAACATGACAGAACACTATTAATCGCCCAGAACTAAACATTATTTTCTGTTAACACTATTTCACAGCACAGTATCCCTAAAGAGTTGGGCAGAGGTGTACCTTTAGTGCACCCACATTTCTACGAGGGGCGAGACTATTGCCATCATCCAGGCACAAATCTAGACTCCGGGCTACGACTGAGAAATCCTAAATGGAAAAATCCAACTGTTCAGTAGTAGCACTTGCGAATAGAAGTCACAAGCGCCTAAGTGGACTAGCGAAACAGTAAATTTTAATCAAATAAACAAACATATTTATCTTCAAATCGTATAAACTCACTACGTTGTTGAAAAGCGTAATACGCGTGTCAAACAAACGCGTCCTAATTCTTCCACTGCGTTAACCTGCCTAGAAGAAGCACTCTGAAATATTGAACGTAACGAACGTAACCCCTTCATTCAGATCGTGATTTGATATTAAATTGAAGTGTTTAATCCAGTGGGGGTGCGTTGAACTGAGGCAATGAAGCGATTTAATATCGGGTTTCGATGTTATTGCAGAACGTTTCTTTATTCAAGGTGAGAAAGACTGAAGAAGTGCCGAGTTAAATTCTTGGAAACAGGGGGCTGACTATGAAGTATTAATGCCATCATTATTCCACTGCGAAAAAAGGATGGTGCTAGCGGCCTTGTATAGCTCCGTCTCTCACTAACACTGGAAAAATGATGGCATTTATACGCCGTAGTATATGTGCAGGAATTAATGTTAATCAGGAACCAAGGGATGTCAACGGTATCTGACCTGCCCTTAAAACAAGTACATGGATCATACCAAGCCAATACTAAATCCTCGAATCTAATATTGCGTTACGCGAGGCGTAAAAGGCCCTCTCGGTCAGCGGATTTACTCCGTTACCAAGTCTATTACCCCAGTTGACATTTATTACCATGATGCCCCACTTCGGGCATGCAACATGTAAATTTTGACCACCATGTTTCATGAATGTTAAACAGCCCAGTGAAATATGTGGTGCAAATGCGCCCACATACTTGTTCGGTGAATTGATGATCCGAATTAATTTCGGATTAACCCACATAACTTGTTATATTTGCGACTTTTGGCTCTGCCAGAATGTAATGTTTTAATTTTTCCGATACGTTTCAAGGCGGCTTCGTAAACTCATTGTTCCGAAATTGCAAAAGATCTGAAAATAAATGTCTTTCTATTGTAAAAAGTATATTAAAATGCCCCCGAAATTCATTGCCAAAACATTGGTCCTTCGAGCCCGATGTAGTTCTAAATTTAACACACCGTTATGTGATTCATTCCATTTTTTTTTAATTGTACTTCAAAGTAACATTGAATTTTAAACCTAAAACCCTTACATAAACGAAACAAAAATATAGCCTTCTGTACACGAACAATTTCTCTCCACCTATTCATTATTCATTCGGCAAAACCGATATTACGGTCATTAGGCGTCATGAATGATGGATTAGCAACATACCACAATATGTGCATAACTGCATTATTTTAACTTATTTAATTATATGGCAGAGTAACACCATGCAATGGCTCAGAAACGGGCTTCATGCAGAAAATAAACCATGAACAGTTTTCTTACAGTCGAGACAGTTTGAATAACTAATCAACTAGAACTTTACGACCATTAGGTATAGTTCTAGTGATGCAAAATGAAACAACTCCATTTATTATCACAGCACTGAAGCTAAGAACATCTGTGTTTTATACTAAGTAATATCAGTACAATATCGGTTTAGCACTTTCAGAAGAGCTCGTGGCTAAGTAATAACAGCCACACCGGTCGATCCATCAGGTTAAGATACGCTTGCCGGGGTTGGTCCGTGGATGGGTGACCATTTTTACATATCGAGACTCCTCCGTGCCTCGGAAAGCCCGCAAAGCCGTTGGTCCCGGCTGTCATTTGTGGATCTATGACAGATGTTACGGGTCGTCCGAAGCCCGAAAGTCTGACAACCAGTATTGCCAAGGGGTATCGTATTACCCAGTTACTGTCAGGTCAGATAGGCAGTCGCTCCATGTAAAATACTGGTATTCTGCTGCATCCGGTTAGACTGAAAGCCGACCCCAACATAGTTGGGAAAAGGCTAGGCAGATGATGATCGGGTTAACACTTTATTTAACTCAAAGATGTAAAATGTCAGACAAAAGCCGAGTCTGTTTTAATAACAGATTGATTCCATTCTTAAGCTGTTTGGATGAATAGTTGGGCAGTCAACATTTTGGAATTTGGTTTGTAGACATGGAATAAACATTGTTGTTTGTAATATTACCATACTTTAACTTTGCATTAATCTGATAACCCAAATCAAGGACTTACCCTGCACTCGCGAGTAGTAATTGAAAGCTGTATATCTGCATACAATGCTACAAGGATCTTGAGGCGCTCGAATGACGTTGACAAACATTGCGCTGTTGGTGTTGCGGTGTTGGTTTATGCAATTGTTTTGTGCAATGTATTGAAAAACCAAGACGGCGGCATAAGTTCTGATTTTGGCCACGCGCCAAAAAATCCTTGTATAAATACTAATCTCTTTTGTTGACTTTATGTAGATACAATAATGGATACTAATATGTCCAAAATTGGCTAGGGAATAGACCCTACCCAATTTTGGACATTTCACTATCCAGCCAGGCAAAATTAAATGCCTTAATTGGATTTGAGTCTCCTAGATAATTAAAATTCGGGACGAAGGCCCAAATTGAATGGTGTCAATTAAAAAAGAAAACTATACTAACTATGGGTCGTGTTCAATTTATATTCATTCTTTAAAGGGGTGAACGGTATCAAGAAGTATTTTAAGGCCGACTTCGACAGTAATTTCGATTTTAGCAAATATGTGAGCTGAGCTGTTACTTCTATATTATTTAATTAATGGCAGATCCTTTAGTTTTATCGAGGAATTTCAATCAATTTTGTTTCAAGGGTTATCCTTTGCACAAAATGTTAGAAATAACAGAGATACTTTCAGGATTCTGTTCAAGTTGACACTGGACATAAATTCTTACAGATTCGCTCACATACCAGACACATTACAACTCACGATATATTGATACGAGCCTGGCTATAAATGTCTGGCTATAAATAGAAATTCTACCAGTATAAAATAGTTTGTAGAATTCAGGTGCAAATATGAGAATTTTGAAATTCCTATGTAATTTTACGGAAAATACAAGGTTATTATTACTTATTTAAAATTAGATTTTCTCAAAAATATCAATGAAACTTATGCTTTTAAAATAAAAAAAATGGCTTATGACCAAAAATTATACCGAAGTGTTAGATATCTCTGCTTTGGTATCGCCTTGCCGAAACAAGATTCTACTCGGCAATCCGTAATCCATGCATGTAAACCGCAATCCTAGCCACGAATCTGACGAATGAAAGATTACCTTGTCCCCATACATTTATGCTGTACCTACCTATTTTCGTTACTTTCTCAAGCAAACCTAGAAATAATTGCCCCAGAACTTGTCACTAAGCGACAAAATCCTAAGCTATTATTCACACATTAGTGTTTACACAACAATACAAAAACCATCTGTTGTACCGAATGTTTATCTTCATCGTTTTTTCTTTAAAATACCCACAATTGGGTATGAGGAAACCGCTTTCGCTTTGCCAACGAAAATAAATCGTGAAATAAGAAAGTATTAAGTCAGCAATACTGTTTTGTGATTGATTAACAAAGTAAAGGGAAGTGATTGATAAGATATTTCCTTATAACCCACTGTCGGCCAAAATCAGTCTCGTAATTAGAACACCTTAAGACAATGCCAACTCTGTGTGCAAAATCTCATCCAGATTTTCATTGCTGTATAGAAGTTGATACGTAGGTAGGTACCTACTTGATCTATCTACTACTATCTACTGTATTTCAGTCAGTATTCTGATATGCGTACATTTCCTGATACCCTACCCGTGGGAATCGTCACGAAATTACCTGATATGAAATGCCAAGTATAACACTATACGCAGATGTGTGCAGCAAAACTGATTCCCTAAGGATTGCAGGTCATCTGTCGCTATCAAGAGCGGGATGCCGTGATATTGTGAATGTGCATTCAACCTTACTCACATGTAGCATAGCCGCATAGCCCGCATAGGTAAATATGGTATGGTATGGTATCTAGGTAAATTACCAGTAGGTGCAACAAACGGTATCGAAACAAATTAGCAGGCTGGTTATCGGCATTTTAAAACACAGTTTTAAACCGCAAAATGCACAATGAAGCTACAACCAACCAACCAACCATTTACCTACAAAAACTGTATTGCAGTTTGTATTGTAGGTGAGCATTCGATATTATTGCGTTCCTCTGTATATAATATTGTATTCATCTTCCCTCACGTTGTACATGGATGACGAGTTCATTTCCTGTGTCTGTTCCATCTATTTGCGTTGTGTAACATCAACAATGAATAGAAAGTCCTTCGGAATGAGCTTCGCAGTTATCTTGAGATATCTATGCTGAAATTGTTTTATTTTGTCTAGGAATCTGTTTGTACACAAACAATTCTTAGACAAAATAAAACAATTAACTTACCTTAACTTATATCGGTCAGCAAAAGTGTTATCTTTCTTTTTGGGTGTTTGTTGTTTCTATCTTTGAACTAGGTATTTGTTTTCAAGCTGATAATAGCCTGAAATTGGCTGACGGCATGTCAAGCTGCAACAATTTTTTTAAGTTTTAAACTTAGTGAATTCTCAGCTAGATTCTTAAGAAGGAATTAAATACCTACCAACCCAGTAAATCAGCATTAATAAAATAAGTATTTCTAACTTATGTATGAAACTCATCCCTGCTCTTCGAAACATCTACTAGGATTAAAACTGCCATGATTGATGATGATGATACATAGCTTCATGCGGAAAATCGCTAAAAAACAGGTCAGCAGAATAAGCCTAAGTCAATATCTGTAAAACCTCAGTACCAGTAAAAGAGTTGACAATTTGCTGTATGTATATTTTATTTGTCGAACGTCTTATACTTAAAAAAAAACAAGTCAGTTTCGAGTTAGTGACATTACTCGTATAAAGAACCTTGAACGCGTTCCGTACACACAAGGCATTCAACAAAAGCGGATCCTTCCAGAAATTGAACAAGAAAGAGTTTCTAGAGATCCGGGATAGTTTTTACAATTATTTGCAATCGCCATTCACGACTGTTTCCGCTTGTAAAAACATCGTTTTGTAACAACATTTTATATGTGCGACTGTTGTTATGGTAGGTATATTAAATCTTTCCAGCTGTTGTTATCGCTTTCAAAATCGATACAGTCAGAAACATTAACTCATATACGGCATTCTACCTCTGAATGAAAATCAATACTTCGTGCAGTAATACCGTATTATGAAACAACATAAAATATTCTTAAATCGCAATGTAATTTTGTGCCCGACATGAACTGCGATGGATGAAATAAACGATTTCTTCAATCTCCGTAGAGTTTATAATAGCTGCCTCTATACATCGGATAATTAAGTTATTCACAGTGAGCATTTTCGTACTAAATAAATTCTGTTTTTTAATCTCGTAGATTATTTTGACAGGAGTAAATGTCAAACTCTTAATTGAAAAACCAAACAACAATCACTTGAAATGTCAAATTAGTCCATGAGATTAAAAAACAAACTTTTACACTATCACGGAAAATGACACGTGTTTTCATTACTTGTCGTATTGTTGTCGCCACATTGTATAAAAATCGCATCGCTCTCTGATATCGCCACAATATATTAAAAGCAAATACTATACTATTCATGTATGTAAACCTAGTTACTAGGATTGTGAAACACTACCAATTGGTATGCAAGCGAGCCAACGTGGTGTGGGTACCGGAAAACCAATGAACAATATACGTACCTACTATGAAAAGCAATTGAGACACGTGTGTGTCACAAAGGGCAGGATTTTCAAATTTAAAGTTTCGCAACTCACTCGAATCTTGTCCGGATATTTACTATCTGGAAAGTTCACGGTTGGATTCGCTGCAAAATCTAATAATATTGTGAACAATAGTACGTAGTATTATAATATCTGTGACAATAGATACTAATAATATTGTGCTGAAAGATTTACTTAAAAGTTGACCGGTAATTTTCAGACCTTTTGATAAGTAGTTCATTAACTTCAACGTCCAATAAACTAGTACGTTCTGAAGAAAGTTGTTATAAGCTTTTACCTAATATGTCTATCAATAAAGTGGAAACAAGAAAAGTATATTAAATATCGTTGTTCACACCGTCAGGCGTGTCCGTTTTGTGAAGCATGTTTATCCCATTAAATGACTTTGTACATCTACTCAGTAACATAATATATTATTGGTATTTATATCATAAAGTCGGAATGATCGCTTTTCGTGGAAATTATGCTATTACAGGCGGTCTTTATAGCTTTATGGGTTGTAAATATCTTGTGTTAAGGATGAAGTATTAGGTAGATGAAGGACTATTTTATTTAGTATGGAAGTTGGTCTTATAACGCATCACTCACTAGCACGTAATATTATTGTAAACCTTTTATTATTTTATATTGGACTAGCTTCTGCCCGCAGCTTCGTCCGCCTGGAGGTCGGAAATTATCACATAGGAACGTAGGTACCACCGGGATAAGTATCCTACGACCTAAGCCAGGTCTTGGTCTATTCGTGTGTCATCCTAAGTAACAGACAGGCGGACAGAGTTACTTTCGCATTTATAATGTTAAGTACCTGTGGATGACCTCACATTTGACCACTAGATCACATAATGTCGAACTCTGATGCGGTGGGATATTGTCTGACACATTCAAAGAAAGACGGTGGACTTAAACGTCAAGCTTGATTAGCCGAATCCTTTTTTTTTTTTGAGTGTTGGAAATCTTCAAATGACTTCTCCCGCTATGGGCGGAGCGGGAGGGTGTGTCAGATTTTTGCTGACTAAAACCCACCCGTGTTCCTTCAGTTGCCTGTTGCCAAGGGCCCCGGTATCCCTTTCGGACTTTCCCGCAACCCTGGCAGTGATTAGCCGAGTCTGATACTACCTTCATGTCTTACGTTGGGAATTTCGGCGGCGAATACGTAAACTTTAATGGGGCTACACAAACTTATGTACGTTAGGACAAGGACATTCAGTCTGAGATTATATCAGGCAGATGTCTAACACAGTAAGACGTAGTGCAGATAGCTGTACAGCTGCCCAGTGTAACTTGGTATCTACGTAGTAATGTAGAGCCCTTGACATATATGTATTTGGCAATCGGCTTTCCGAGCTGTGCTGCTTTAAGCTGCCGAGAGATGCTGGACAACCTGTATATTCCTATCAACCTAAGCTATCAACTTATGACTTAGTACTGCATTCGACAGTTGCTAAAAAAAACATAAATAACATGCAGTTCAAGTCTCAAATTAATTGGTGACTTGAAATATTTTTTTATGAAATTATGAATGAAAAACATATGAAATAAAAAGGTAGTTATGGAATAGAAATGAACATTTTGTTTCACTTCTATTCCATATTCAACGTATATCCCTCGCATTCGGCGGCTATTCGGCAACAACGCAGCACATTTGTATGGGCGATGTATCGGTTCCCTGTCACCGCGTGTTTCAACGAGAGTGGTTGTGCTATATTTTTTGTGTTGCAACAATGATTTATGTTCCGACTTCCGAAGCTCGTTACGATGTCGGTAGGTATTGAGTATTGCCTTCTCCAGTTACGGTAGTCTAAGGTACGGTGGTCGAAGTCAAGAAGTATTTTCTGTCCAAATTGGATATACTTAACTTATTGTTTTTTAGGGTTATACTCAAGCGCTTGTTTCATACTTACCCAATTCGCTCTTTTTAGGTATACTTGAATCAAGCATCTAAACTCAATCATAAATTCAAGTCAATTTTCAAGACTTCTTAATCATAAAACACTTCAAACATGAAAGAAAAAAAGCGTTTGAACATTTTACTGTACCCATGACAGTAATAAATATAGGTAAATCGGTCCTTTTTGTAATTAATTTAAACAATGCTTGGACGACAACAAATAAAAGGACGCATATCTTTTTGGTAAAAACAGGAAACGAATTTATTTCCTTTAATACATTTTGATTAATTCCATCCCATAAAAGCGAGACTGTGAAAATAATTTGGACAGTTTGTCATTTCCACATATTTTCATAATGTTTGAACAAAAATTGTCACTGTAAAATATTATTTTCATGACTTTCATGCATGAAAATGTAAAATTTTCAACATAATATCACGCCTTTTTCTCAGAAGGGTAGGAGCAGAGGTGTATTTAATATGAGAAAATAAGGGTTATTTATGTGCATATTTTTTTTCTTTGGCAGTCGTTACGGATCGTCAGAAGCCCGAAAGTCTGACAACCAGTCTTGCCAAGGGATATAATATTATCCAGTTACTGGGTGGTGGAGGTCAGATAGGCAGTCGCTCCATGTAAAATACTGGTAGTCAGCTGCATCCGGTTAGACTGGAAGCCGACCCCAACAAAGTTGGGAAAAGGCTAGGCAGATGATGATGTGCATATTTTTGGGGACTTAGATACTAACAAAGATATTTAAATATATTTACGATTCTAAGGACAATAACTATACGTGTCTATATGTAAGAACTTTAGGTTGTGTATCTAAGAAATTATTCATCTGTCGCAGTGATTTTCCTTTCAAGCATTTTCCCGACTCATTGCTTGAATCTGCCTTGCAAGAAACCTGACTTTCTTCGTAATAGGTAAGCAGATCCACTTTGTATTATTAAAGAAAGGTTTTTATTTAAAACACCATTGCCTTCCGTAATCCCGGACAATTGGATCAGTTTTTAGGTATATTCATAGTGTAAAGGCTCTTACATACTGGGGCGATTCGTCGCTTAAACATATTTTGATTAATATCTTTGGGGTTTATTTATAAACGTTGCTTAAACTTAAGTGCCATTCAAATGTTAAAAATGTATGTTTAAACAGTCGCTAATCATTACTTAACTTTAAGCAACGCTTCTAAATAAATCCCTTTAAGTTTAGAAACAAATGCATATGGATTAAGTCCGCCTCTGTACATGTCTGTGCTTGAAGTAATAAATAAATAAATAACAACAGTCTTCAATGGGCTAATTAGATCGAAACTTAAACCAACTACTTGAACTTAAACTCTCGCTTTGACTCTGCGACCAGCGCTCGATGTGGTAACACGTCGCGTTCTGGTTTGCAATTGGTCAATCGTCATCCTGAAGATGCCTCGTTGAGAGGTGAAACACGTGTCGATTTCTTTCAGAGTTTTTATGACTCTTGAAGAATAGTCAAGCGGAATAGGTTACTAAATATATCAGCGTCTATTGTATTTTATAATGGATTTCCGCAAAGTCACGCCTGAATCAATTAACTAACTTAAACCTACTTAAACTAAACATGACTTATTTCTAAAATCAGATGAACCCATCACACACTCTACTAAAGCGACGAAACTACTACTGAAGAGACGTGTAAATGATCTGATGACAGCTAAGTAGTCTTTTGGCATTGTATGCCATACCTGCGGGTTATTAGTTACCCTCGAACATGACGCGCCATGTATCCGCATCGTACCAACACCACATTCATCACGACTCTTCCTATTTGTCATCGTCAGTTTACCTTCGGACTAGCACAGCTAGAATTTGTTAGTAACATGAACCTTAACTAACTATCTTAGTTTGCCCTAGATAGGGGATAATTCCTTGAATAATTTGTGTTTTATGCGGTGTTCGCTATAATTTATTGATAAGGTGTTAAAAAAAAGACACCCAAACCAACTCCAGTTAGCATTTTTAAACAGATTTTGTCGTTAACTTGTCTTACAGCCAGTTGCAGAAACGAACTTTAACTTTTAAAACTGTCATTAAATACTAATCTTCCATTAACTCGATTTTAATGGTTCTTTGGTGAAATTAATGAAATCATTACCGTTAATGATCCATTACGTATGGGGCATTAATATTTGTCTTTGTGCAACAGGGTGTTAGTCAATTAAACTAAATATTTTTAGCAACACTTAGAAAGTTATGCCTGAATTAAATATGGTTAGTAAATAAGTAACAACCATAAATAGAAATTTATCTATTTGAAGCTTCAGCTTTAAAAATCCATTGCTTGGTGGCTACCAAGCAATGGATTGACCCCGTGAAAAACACAGTAATGAAATACACTCTGTGCCTCTCAGTGGAATCCTCATCATACTGAAGATAGGTACAACACCTACACGCCGTATTTCCTTGTATATCAACTTCATATTCCAAACACTAACTAAATCTACACGTGCTCGCACGTGCATCTTACTCGAAACGCAGTGACCGTATCTCCCCGGCGGCAGTGGCAACAATACGCATATTGTGAATCCGGAGTCAGACCCAATTAGACCGTGTACCATTGTGTATAGCCTCCGAGATGGTTTCCTTTACATACTGGATACAATACTATGTCTCACCCTAGAGCGTATTCAGATGGGATGGTTCTGTTGATCGTCCATACAAAGTGCACTGTAGCCCAATTATACAGTGCACTTTGTATGGACGAGAATTGACAATGACTAGGACCTAGGTCATTTGCAAGCTTCTAAATTAATGATTTGTTGTCCTTGGCTGGGCAGTGTTCGAGCGTGACACGGGTGGGTGTTACTAGCATTTAATATGAAGTAGTGTCGTTATTGCTTCAAGATGCGGCGCCCGTGTCACTTGCACAGGGGATCTAAAATGTATGTACCTACCTACAGTTGTACTTACATACTTGCAAGGCTCTATCTGCGCGTGGGCAAAATCGAGAAATGTCACCATTTTGTTTTTTCAATACAATTTCACAAATGTTTACCAACAACGACCCCTGTCAATGTCATTCAAGCGCCTAACGATCCTTGTGCCACAACCTTTATCCATCTAAGCCTTGGTCCGGATAGGTCATGCTCCAGCATAAATCAGCGTTACGAAAAGACCTAGTATATATGCTAGACCTATCTATAACTTTATAAAATTACTTTTTTCTCAAATACCTCTATATAAAATAAGTTTTCTTTCCCTGCCAGATGTTATAACAGAAATCGATGTTGAAGCCGAATATAACGTCCATAATCTGAACGTTCGCGGATAAATACTCAATCAAGCAAATACAAATTTCCTTTACGCCGAAACTGCTAAACTAGAACGGCGCCTAAAACGTTTGGTAATTTCCACGTATACCGGTAATAATAATATGTAGGTTAAGGCACCTGTCCCACCGGCGACGACTATCAACGATTTTGTTGCTCAAGAAACTTATAAAAGATATATAGTAGGTTCCGTGTAAGTAAAACATACATATATTATTAATAATACATAGATAGTTGATATAATAAACATACATAGTTGATATCTGACTGTTCAAACCGCTGGCGAGTACTCGTTTGTCGCACCGACAAGAGCTATGAAACAGAGTACCTACTCGCTCACCGACACTCGCTCGGCGGGCAGAACACTCGTTGAGAGTGAGAGTCTCGCGCTTGGTACAAACACATATCAGCGAGTAATCGCTCGTCGCTGTCGGGCACTCGCTGCTCGTTGCTCGCCAACTCTACTCGTTTCTCATTAATCGGCGGCGGTGGGGCATGTACCATGAGGTGTGTTTCATAATATTATATAGGCACCTATAGTAGTAGATATGACCCCTCTAGCTAAAAATAACCCACTTGACTTCAACCCTTTCTGTAGGCGTCTTGACGCTTTTGTTTCTAATAAAAGAAGGGTCTGGTAACCAGAGTTGACATCACTGGTCATGTCTCGGATCAAATTTAGAACAGTATAGAAGTTCATTTCATTGTAAGTTTTTAACCAGCTTTTAAATAACCTATGAAGGATGTTCTCAATTCGTTGCTTTAACAATGAAAGGGAATGTTTGAAATATTAGGTCCTCACCTATGAAATCAGCGTTTTGTATGGGGAATTTTAAAGAAGTTGCATTTTACATACTAACATTTTCTTAATTTATATAACAACCATGAACACGAATGTTTTAAAACTTTTATACACTAATGTTTAATAACTAAGTTATCGTATGCCACTTAGATTAAGCGACAAAAATAAGTTTGGGCTAAGTTAAAAAACAAAATTATGGTCATTTCTGCTAACAAAACGAGGAGTCATTTTTAAGGTATTTTTTATGTTTAGAAAACTTTATGTAATAAGGTTTTTTTACTATTGGTAGTTGTCTATGATGGTCATTATTCGATGTAATACCAAGCAATTGATGAATATTTTAAATCATAGAAGTGACGAGGTTCTCTATTTGTGAGAAAAAAACGCCAATTTCATAGGTGGAGACCCAATATATGAAATTTATGATAGCCGCAAATATGAGTAATTCTAGAAGGTTTATGTATATAACACATTAATAATTAACTTTGTATATATAATAATAAAATTTCCATGTTTTGTCAAGTCGCGAAAACTTTACGAAGCAGGGGCGAGTCGCTAGTATTATTATAAACAAGATTCTATCTACCCCTATACAGTAGTTATTTGGGTTCCGGATATTGCTTCGGTTATTCATTCACTTGGAAACAGGTTTAGCGGAAGGAGATTAACGGAAAAGATTTATCGAGCAACTATGTATGGGTGTGCCCGACAAAAGTTTCATTAGGGTTTTTAACAACTTAAAAAGAAAAAAAGCTAGATAAATCGCTACTGCTGTTGAATTGTATGCAACTATAGTGCAGTACAGTTTAAAAAAAATGCACCTAGTCACGGTTATCCTAAAATTATTCCTAGTATCACTATCAACCAGACATGCATGCTTTTGATTATTTATTTATTTATTAGCCTCTTTATTCTGAATTGTTTATACTCTGTTGCTTTGTTAAATTATTTCTCTCAATTCAGCATGCTTTTGATACCTATTATTAAAAATAAACGTCTGTTAAACTACTTGTTTCGATAGGAAAAGTCCTTAAAACGTTACTTAACAATTTTGTTTTCAGATTAAGACTCTTACCATCATGTAAAAAAGAAAAGAACACAAAGCTCTAAATACTCCTTCTTGCGACGCTTTCAATTGAAAGCGTCGACAAGAGGTTTTTCAGGTCGATGAAATTTCATCGACCTGAAAAACCTCTTGTCCTTCACAAAAGCCATATAGACAACATAATAACGCTATAGAAAATGTAAGATTTGGTACGTCTCGCCAAAGAAGTTGAGTCTCCTCTCCACATTGAATTTGAGTTGTGTCGAGTGCCATCTGCCGCAAGTGTCACGGTAAGCGATATTTCAATAGCCTCGAGAGAGGTCACCCAGATCAATGCACTCCAAATTATTGGAAAATTTTCACGAACAGTAAAAGAGCTGAGCTTAATGAAAAGTGTCTCGGCTAAGAGAAAAATTAAAAGGTTAGCGTCTCTTCGGACTTTAATGAAATAACGTCGCAAGCAGATTTTTTACATCTTCATTTAAAAAATCTTTAATGGAACGGATGTTGGAGTGATTTCGTCACTTAACACGGTGATATCGTTAGGTATCGCCGTTGCAGTTATGAAACTTTTTCCACATTTGCAGTTTTATGTAGGGCTATAGGGGTGTAGGTAGGTATTAAACGTAATGATACGTTTATTACCTACAGTTTCCACACCAAATTCACGAGCTCATTCGTTGCATTGTAAAAGCAAATATAGAAATGCTGGCTCTAATCATCAAACACGTACTGTGTGCTCATAATATAATGTTATTTAAACAAACGAACAAAAATACTTGCTGAAGCGAATGAAGTTGCAACAGAAGCATAATATTTTGTATTATTCCTCCTTGTTTAATAATGTTATACGTATAATGAAGCAACAAGATGTTAGTCTAAAATTCAGACCAAAATAGAAATAAATGAAAGAAAACACTGAGAACGTATCCATTTCACAGACAATCAAAGAATATGCTTCATATACTGAGAAAGCTTCCATAAAACTTTCTTAACCAGTTTTTCTTTGAACAACCTAACAACTAAGGTCTTAAATACTAACTACATTATATTTTACGACCAACAAGTCTAGCCCGAAACTTATCCCACATTGGAAGTCTAGAAATTCTATTCTTTATAAGAAAAACAAGGTGATAAAACCTAGAATCATCAATAGAATAAATTCCTGCTTAGCTCCTCCACAAGCAGAAAAACAATTGTATTGTACGTAAACAAGGTTCAAGGCACGTATAATTCGAAACGACGCCGACGGACAAAATGGACCGTATCCATTCGAAACACCTTTCAATGAAATTAGGAGCTCTATCTTTTTCATTAGAAAATGGCTGGAGTAAAAGGTGCATGTTTAAAGTGCTTTTAGAGTTTAGATAGGGTTGAGTGTTCGTTTTAAATAATAATAAACTTACATACATATCCAAGAAACTATTGAAATACAAATCGTGTGTCCGATGGATAGTCCTTCGGCAAAAATGACGAAAATATGGATTTTCGTCATTTTTGCCGAAGGACTATCCATCGGACACACGATTTGTATTTCAATAGTTTCTTGCATACAACAAACAAACGTACAATCAAAAATCATTCCTCAGTGCTCATCTTCGTTACATAATATGATGATATCTTAGGGAACTCTTGCTTATGTAAGATTTCATGCTTCTAGCTAGACCCAGCAGTTTCGAAGGCTTTGTCTGTCGGTGAATGAATGAATTTAATATTTTTATTAAAAAGTTATGCAACATTTAAAATAAAATAACTTACACGAACAAGGACGACTGACGACGGTTAGTATAACAAGTCTTATTCTTCTGTGTAGTTTTATTAAATAAAGTACTACTCTGGCACTCAGGATTAACATTGTAATAAGATCATCCCTATAAAAGTGTACGCTGAGCATGGATCTTCTGATGACAAATCAACTTGGACCACTACAATATGAAGTAATAATTGTCATACTCTTTGTATACTACCTTGACCCTAATTACGTAATACACTTTCAATCACAATTGGAAAGATTTTGAAGAAAACTGCTAATCCATTGCTTCATATGTTTGAAAAAATTGTCTTCTCAATAACGTAAATAACGCAATGTATAGTTGTCGTCACGTAAAAAGAACGCTGAGCGACAGTGCAGGGGATGTGTCTGCGCACGGGTACTGCCGCGTCCTAAAGTACCTATTTAGGGCTATTGTTTTATAATAAAAGAGTAATTATTTTATTGTAGAATCATAATAGGTACTTTAATAGCTACTTAGTAGGTACTATGGAATAGGCTGGAATCGATAAATCGGTCAGTGCGTAGGTAAACGGCCAGCGTTCTTTTTACGTGACGGGGCCTATACTGGCTTTACCCTTTATAGCAAAACACACGAGAAAAGAAGGCGCTGTCTACATATTCTTTACCCATTAAACTACCTACCTTTAACTCTATTATTTACTTCCAAACTCTGAACTAATATCTATTGTGCCCTCAATTTATCAGTTTACAAGGCCGTCCCCAACTTTATCTTACTGAACTCATAAGTTTTAACTTTACTTCGACATTAACTATCATTTCTAGGAACAAAGTACATCTTTCTTGTGATAACAGAATTGGTAGTGTTCGCGCCAATAATATTTATAACTATCAGTAGGTACCTAATAACCGATGATCTAAAATTCTAAACTACCTATTGCTGTTTATGGACATAACACACAAATCATACAAATCATTCGGAAGCTATTTTACCCGCTGCTGCTTTTCTTGGCTGCCCTTAAACCATTTGAGCTGTTTTCGTAATTTATGGGCAGTAAACCTGTTTAAGGTAATTTAATTTGAATGACCATCCCCTACAACTATAGTAAACAACTTTATTACCGTCTCGGGTAGCTATCTGCTGAACCAGCTCATACGTCATAACTCCATGAAGGGGGAAATCTGAGTGTCATACTACTGATAACTTGGGAATGCCTAACATACCCCATACATATAATAGAAACGATGTTATTCTTACTATGAATAAATAAGTGCAGATGTTTGTATGGAAATCTGTACAATATGAATCACTTATGTACATATTATCTATTTGTTTATTTCCATTGCTGCATGCAAATATATTCTTTATTTTTATAGACAGTGATGAATGGTTTTTATAATTACTTTCTTTTTGTGGTATTTAATAAATAAATAAAAAAGCCTTTTATTTCCATACCCATTTTCATTACAAATGTTGTTAGTAGTTTATTGTTAGTATTTTGACTGATTTTCTAGATGTTAGTACAGGTTAATTATTTTGTTGGGTATAGACCCCTTCTCGGGTGAAGACCTCCTTCAACTTCTTCCATGTGTCTCTGTCTTTGCCAATAGTCTGCCAGTCTTTCCCTGCTATTTCTATTATGTCATCAGCCCACCTTCTTTTCGGCCTACCGACACTTCTTTTTCCTGTAGGTCCCTTCCATCGCGTAGTTCTGAATGTCCACCTGCTGTCTGTATAGCGTGCTATATGACCGGCCCATTGCCATTTCAGTTTTAGGGCTTGGGTGAGTGCATCAGTTATCTTGGTTTTTTGCCTTATGTCCTCACTTTTAACTTTGTGTATTTTCCTTATATTTAATATGCTCCTCTCCATCGCTCTTTGTGTTGTTCTGATCTTTTGCTTAGCTCTTGTCGTGAATAAACAGGTATCAATTACAATTTTCTTCAAGTTAATCGAGTAGTCGCCTTTTAGAATTTCCTTGAGTGACCAAAATTTCTTCCAGGTTATATTTGTGGTATTTATTTATATAATATTCTGCATACAAACGCAAGAATAAGTCTTAACTTCACTTCACGGCTGATTTGAGAAGATGATATTATCATCTTCTCAAATCAGCCGTGAAGTTTAGGAAATCATGAGATGACATGACATGCTTACGCCTTATCGGATAACACCATCTCACATCGATGAATAAAAGGATTTGTCCCATATATATTTAAATGTATTTTCTATCAATTGTGTAGGTATATTTCTCAACTAATTGTCGCTATACTTATATTTTTTTCCTGAGCTTTCCGTTTTCCACGTGTGTTTCCGGTTCTAAGCCAAGTAGGAAGAGAAATGAAACTCAATATTTGTGTAACTTTAAGAAATTCGATAATTATATTAATTACTAGTTGACCCGACAGACGTTGTCCTGTCTTAATTTTTCTAATTTTCCGTGCAATTTTCTAATTTTTTTCTTTCATAAGAACCTTCTCCTGACAATAACAAACACAACAGAAAAAGAATTAGCGAAATCGGTCTAGCCGTTCACGCGTGATGGCGTGATCAAGGAAAATAGGGATTTATTTTTATATATCGTACCTTCGGTGCAACAAAGTCACAACAGCTCTTTTTTTTATTTTACTTTTAAATGTTTATTCCGTGCAATTAATGTGCTATTTGTAAGTCTATAGGGATTATGTTTGACCATAACCCCTTTGAACGCATGGAACGTTATTTTTTTGTCAGTGCCGACATTGTCCGAATACACACACTACACACTTTCAAAACAATCACTTTTCTAAAGAAAGTATCTAAACGCGTATTACGTTTAGAGATGGTATCGGTCCCTCACGTCCTTTCGTCACGTGAGCGTCAATCCCAAGATTGCTTTCCTTTAATGATGAAAGAATAGGTACCCTTTCTTTTATCCAGATTACAAAAGGGAATACTTGTTTCTTTTTATATCGCCAGAACCCTTGGTTTCTGACTAAAATACCGCGAGTTAATTGCCTCTTAGAAGATCTAGGTGCGCCAGTAACAAAATAAGCAGTAGTAATAAATTATAATTCCAAAATTCATTAGCGTAACTAATAATTTATCTTCCTAGAAAGATTGTAGTCAGATAATGTAAACTTTTCTTCTATTTTTACCTTTAATGAGAAGGCCACACACATATTTTAAAACCGCTTTCCTTATGAAAACATTTAAGTACATATGAAAAACTTGCTGTGCCCCGCGGTTTCATCCGCGTATGTCTCGATCCCGTGGGAATATAGGGATAAAAAGTATCCTATGTCCTATTCCAGGTCTTGGTCTACCCGTGTGCCCATCCTCTCCTCTCGAGTAGGGAACGCTGCGGAGGCGCGGCGCCGGCGTCGAACGGTTCGCGTATTGCATTTTTATACTCGTGATAACTTCGAAATTAAATGTCCGATTCGAATGAGTTAAAAAGTATTTTACTGTTACATAAATACCCTTGATTTTAAAACTATTTATTTGAATAAGAATTAATATTATGTTGATAAAACTTCTTCGTAAATAATATATTAATTTCGAACAAATTTCATTACCATAAAAAAAGGTTATAGTGAGTCAATATTAAAAGATATACATATATTCTGCGGATTTTTTGTTTTTGAACTTTTAAAGAGGAATAATTCCATCATACATGACATTTGCGTAACTTAAACCGTTTACGCAGCGCACGCAACGGAAGCTCTCAAAAAGGAATAATTTCTCCCTTTTTTGCAATATTTTTCATGAATGCTCCGCTCCTATTGGTCGTAGCGTAATGTTATATAGCCTATAGCCTTCCTTGATAAATGGACTATCCAACACAAAAAGATTTTTTCAATTCCAACCAGTAATTCCTGAGATTAGCGCGTTCAAACAAACAAACAAACTCTTCAGCTTTATAATATTAGTATAGATATAGATAAAAAAAGATATAGATTTTAACTTCGACGGGATTTCGTCACTTACTGCGCAACTTGGTGAGGTGAACGACATTCAAACGTCCTAGACTCGTATTTTAGGTCGACTAACTAAAAGTTAATACTGAATGAAGCCCCGAACAAAACGATCTAAACATTACTCACTTTGACAGCTTCTAATCAAACGGCCCCAAGGACTATGTAGGAATGCATTTATCCACACACGTTACGGTTAGGAATAAGAAAGGGTGGCAATCGATAAGAAGAAAAACCGGACATAAATAAAGTGCCAATTCGGACCGCAGCGCGCCGCTTTCCAAAATGCGTCAACACACATTAGGAGCCGCGGCGATCCGCACCGCGACGCAATACTTGTTTCAGACGGATTCTAATTTTTAATTTAAACTATTCCCACTTCAGTGCAATGAGGTACATTTGGGCCACCCTTCCCGCAACACAACCCATTACAAAAATCCTCCTAGATCACTTTCGTTCATTTTGTATGAACCATCGCACAGTACAGGCGGACCGCAAAAATACGCCTGGTAAGCGATTTGCCAGTACGTTGCGCAGCGGCCCAGTGCGGCCTGCCGCTTGAAGTGTGCGATGGTTCATACAAAATGTACTAAATTGACGCAGGATGATTTTTGCAATTCATTGCGATAGAATAAAATGCGACGGACCAAAAAGTTTTAATAAAATTTTGCAGTTTTTCAATGTCAATTTCACTTGGCCGTTCGGTTGCTCCACGTCAGGGGTTCGGAACGTGCAATCAATCAATCAAATCAAATCAACGTACCACATCTGCTGGAATCTCGACCTCTAACTGCCTGCGCTTCCATCCACCGAATAAACGTCCCGGGTCACGAAGGGCTAACTTCGCAGATACATTGAATTCAATAAAGATCTGACCTTTCGGAACCAGTTAGATGCGTGTTAAAGTTGTCAGATGGGTCGGGATTGCAATTAACTCGTAGGAAACTAGCTCTCGAAGTGTATTCGAGTTAATTGGGGCTCTAAATCTGACTGATGATATCTATTGAGCTGCCCGATAGTTCACTCGCCCGATGGTTCACTCGCTTGAACTTTGTGATGTCGAACTACACAGAGAGGCATTAGCTCGGTCTGCGTGGAATGGATTCGAATAAATTACACTTTGGTATTGCGTTGTAGAGTAGTTTATCGGTTCTGGGGTGAACTTTTCGATTTTATTTTATCGTAGACGGAGAAAATACTTAAATAGCGAATTAAGTTATCATAATTATCTTCATTTCAGTTTAAAATGGAGTCACTCATATCGAGACTAATAATACGCCCAATTATAATCTCAACTACGATTCTGAGATTATAATTGGGCGTTTATCTGCTAAGAGACCAATTTGTTAATGAATGATAAAAATAATTGTATAATACATTTGTTTGGTAACGCTATCAAATATTAAACACAAAATTTCTCTCATCTGTAAACCAACACGATTCACGGCAACCTTTTCAGATTGTTAAGATATAAAAACCGAAACATTCTGCGTAAAGTCCCGAACGTCGGGAACGAACGGGTGAAAAATTTGCACGATATGCAAATCAGAATCAAATCAAATCAAATCTTTATTTGTGAACATAAGTACAAAAGATGTTATTTATACATTTTAGCTGATCTGTATGTTCGGCCAATAATCGGCATACAAATATAATATTAGTAAGCAGGTTATTTTTACTATCATAATGAATAAAGTCTAGGATAAAAGAAATGAAGCAATTGAAAAATGTCATGAGCCGCATAAAATAAAGTAATTGAATTACATATATTATTAATTATTAAGAATGTCAAAGAAATTTAAATTTAGTCATAATTTGTCATTTAAATAGTCTTCAATCGAGTAATACGTCTTTTCAACTAAAAACAGGAACATGCACTTTGCAGTTCTACGTTATCTGAACAAATGTTATTTGCAAAGTTAAAACGACGATTTCGGAGAAGTTTTATGCTATTCCTTTGTACCAAATCTAAGTTTAAAGATAATAGTAGCATGCGGTAGTGAAGTTATTTTGTCTGTATGCTAAAAGCTACAATATTGTATTGTTTGCTTGTATTTTTTACCGACTTCAAAAAAGGGGGAGGTACTACGTTCGGATGATTGTTTTTTTTTTTTTTTTTTTTATGTATGTTCACCGATTACTCCGCCATTTGTGAACCGATTTTAAAAATTATTTTTTTGTTCGAAAGGGTATAGCTACTCCCGAGATGGTCCCATATAAATTTTATTAAGTTTGCTTGCATAGTTTTTGAGCTAGCTTCAATATTACGTATTTTTCCCAGACGATATAATTATTAGACTCCTTCACTGTTATTTACATAGCAGGTAGTAACTTGTGTGGGATAGGTACCACCACTAAAAAGTGAAAAATAAAAACTTTTTACAAAAAAAACAACCGACTTCAAAAAAAACACTAAAAAAGTGAAAAATAACTTTAATTTCGGAAGTCGGTGGCAAAAAACGAAAATTAAAAAGCAAAGACACCGACTTCCGAAATTAAAGTTATTTTTCACTTTTTTAGTGTTTTTTTTGAAGTCGGTTGTTTTTTTTTGTAAAAAGTTTTTATATTTTAAACGTGTCTCTTTTGATCGAGCTAAGTATTCACTATACAGCATGTATCAGAAATGTCTGCTCAAAAAAACTGTGATACAAACCATTAAACTGATCAATTTTCTCAATGGGATCAATACGAAAAATTATCAGCCGCCCCATACATTTGGGTCGACTAATTAGGTAATGAAGTTTTGGATAGGCAGTTGATTGTTTCGTTAAGTTTGATGGTCAACACACATGTTTTTATTACTTTAATAACCATTTATTATGTTTGTCTTCAGATCATCGGCAAGCGAATTGATCTCGAGGCGCGGCGTGTTTTCTAGAAGACAGTATGGATCCGTTGAACAAGTAAGTTAATTTCATACCTTTTTTTAAGCTTAAAAATGTAAAGGCTGCATTATCGTATCAACTGAAACGACGACAAACCTATTCTATATCGAGTAGCTATGGTTTCGGTGCAAATTGGCGGGCGAGAGGTAATGAAATAAAACCCGACCGTAAACCCACTTTTAGTTAGTGAATTGCCTAGAAAAATAATAGGTAATGTTTAACGGGCAATGCCAGAAATCTTCCAGGAATTAATTATTTTGAAATAATACAAGGTTTGTGTACATTAGACACAACTTTGTCCATTCAAATACATTAAAACTAAAAGACAATTTAACTAGGATCCAGTGGGTACATTTTCTATGCAGAAACAAGAAAAATATCTAATTAATCTTAATTAAAGCCTTCGTAAAAACCTTCGCTTTTTCTCTTAGTTAAGCTCACTTTAACTTACTAATTAAATTGGATCGCTGAATAGTTACACAACCTAGATGTCTATATTGTCTAGTATTCGTTACATATTTAATTTATGAAAAAAATAAAATAAAAACATTTTAAAAAACGTGAAATCTTCGAACTATATACTGCCAAATCTGTTTTGGGACCAGTTTCCTTTTGGTCATTAATTGTAGTGTTCCCTGATTTCAAAATTTTAATTTATTAGGTACCGGTTGTTTTTTTCTAAATCTCATTACCATTTATTTAACCGTTTAGATTAGTGTACTTACATTGTCAATATTAATCAGAGTTCAGGATATGAAACAGAGTTTACCAGTAAAAGATACACAGAACAGGTAAAATGTTCAGTGGAGTATTCGAAGCGAGGTTTAGGATACCGCAGAGCGTTGCAACTGGTAAATGTAGCCAACATTTTCATGTCGGCATTAGAAGTTACGGCTGCTGTATATAATAGGTGATATACGAACCATCTCCGCAGGTACTGAAACGGACGATATCTTGTTGGAAAATATTTGATGTTGAAAATGTTCTTGGCTCTAGACGTCTGCTTGCTAGAATTATACAAATATCTAAGTATTTGTATGCTCACTTGATTAACACGAAAATAACAAGGACTAAGTAAGAATCTTATATGAGATAAGTCGATTACTACGCGCTTATTTTCTTTTTAAGATTATGAAATTTTTCATCAGTCTGTTGAAAATATCGCACGGGTGTAATCTACTAATGTGGCGAAATGCAAAACATCGACATTTCTGTGCTGTAAGTTAAATATTATTGTAGATATTATATACAAAAAATTATCTAAATGATTATGAAAACCGCATCACAATCCATTGCGTAGTTTGAAAGAACAACGCGGTCACACAGACTGACGTGAAAAGTGACTTTAATTTATAAGATGTAAATCGATGTAAATAATGCTCTCATCAAGCCATAGACAATTTTTTTAATTTTCTTATTGTTAAATACGAGGCTTTTGGCTAATTTGTAGTTCTAGTAAATGTCATTTTTATTTTGTATTGTGCGTTTAGTTTGTGCAGAATAAACAATTTTTCTTTCTTCTTTCTTTCTTTCTATAGAGGATGCACCACACACACTACTACGCAGTTTCTAGCTTGACTTGACGAGAAATAAACTTGTTCGTAGGTACTTAATTAAAGACAACTCCCTCAACAGAAAACGTAAATTCTGCTGTCAAAACATTTCTAAAAGAGTTTAAATAAGGTTGGTAAAAACCACTCGAGTGACTTAAATAATGCACTAGCGACGAGCTTCATTCGCTTCATTATTGCATATAAACTTTATTGCAAAGAATATCAAGTTCTAACAATGTGCATCTATTCTAAAATGTCTGAGAACTCCAATAAAATAAATATATGGAGTGACTGCAATTCTCCGACGTTTGTGAACGGTAAAACTAGTGGTACCGAGTTACCGACTCCGACCGTCCAAGTCGCATTTTTAAGGTTTCATAGCTAAAATATTTGTGAAGGACGTTCTTATATTTGTACAATTCTTATCATGCGATGTTTATTGCAAATCTAGCTGAGTCATGTTCCAGACCTTATTTTTTTGTCGTAATTTGTTTATTTAGCTTTGTGACGAGCGATTATTACGAATGTTTGTGTTTAATTTATTTTTGTTCGCGTCTTACTCAGGTAACTGGGTTAAATTTCGCCTAGATTGAATATTAGCTAAAGTATCTAGTCGTGAATAGTGACCTTTTTGATTTTTAGTGTTGGGTAAAATTCGAAAGACGTTTGCTTTGACGTTAAATACTTTAGGTAGAACAATATGTGCATAATCACGTATACTTTCAAATAAACATTAAAAGACACGGTATCTAGAAAAATAGCAAAACAGAATTCTAAAGCTCTCTTATAATCCCACGTAATTAATTTCAAGGTCATCTTTAATTATTTTTTTAACTCAAAAGGTGGCCTATTAATTCTCGACGACGAAATAAAAAACAAATTTTTTATATCACAAATTAGAGAAACAAGAACTTGTTTTTGATGAAACATCGTCAGACAATAGGTACTGTAAATTGGTTCTAATTAACGTTTCGTTGAACGAAAGTTCAGAGAAGTACAAATTTTGTACAAATAATTAGCTCGGCTTGTTAGCAGATTGAAGTAGCCGCCATTCCTATTAGCGATTCATATTTTTGTTAATAGTTTATGTTAAGATAGGATATTATATTTTTATTTTATAGATATATTTTTGAGTGTTTCCCGGCGGTAGTGGGTTGACCCATTACCGGGTCCACGGGGAATGAAATATCCCATTCCCCGTGGTCCCATTAGGGATTGTACGAACTTCTGACTAAGTATATCGACAGAAAATGAAAACCGATGATGATGCATATAATCAAAACCATCATACAATAAAGTTTACTTATTTATAAGCAAATATAATTTCTGTACTTTTTATTTTAATTCTGAATACAACAGATCTGATTTTGCCTGAATTGCCTTCTTCTTTCTTATAAACATCCTTCACCTCAACAAAACTTTTATATCACGAACTTGCTTTTCCTCGTGACTTCTTCAACTTACCTTCAAACTTTTGATTGATTTTCACCGGCGCGCTTTCTCCGTACAAGCTCGTCTTCTTGAACCGAGTTTCACATCTTTGCAAGGCTTAGGTATTGTCTGACTCTAGCAAGTCTTCACAAGCTCGACGATAAGGAGTACAGTAACTACAATGCATGCTTGCACGTTTTCATGACACTTTACCTAACAAATGGTAACAAACTTACCTACCCAGGTTCCTGAATTCAAGTGAACTGATATCTCTGATTATAACAAAGTTTAGACGCACATTTAAAGATCATGCCATCAGTATCCCCAAAGGGACTTCAAATCCGGTAGCACCAAAAGTAACAAACTGTATTAATGCAGGGCGCTGTTTTTAAAAATAAATCGAATTGATCATCGTCGCCCCACATGTTTGTTATATTTAGTTTCTAATTACAAGCTTACATATTATATCCTCTTTGTTGTTATAAGAATAGCTTGCTCCCTGTGTTTATTATATTTAGCTCTTGGGTCATAAAAGGTTAGTAAATGTTGGTAAAAATGTCTAACGCCCGGTTTCTAGAACGGAAATCAACACAATAATTAGCTAACAAAACAATAAGCTCGCGTAAACTTCTTTGATTGGGTTGACCGAATTATCAAAAACCAATCGGATCACTTGACTTACGTTTAATTTTGACACGAAGATAATTTCGTTATAGAAACCAATCCAGAAACCGCAAGCAATTCTTAACCCATTGTTTCATATGTTTCAAAAATTCGTCTGCTCACCAATGTAAATAAAGCAATGAATGTTGCCGAATTGAAAATGAAAGGCATTGTAATTATAATTGTTAGTATATTACGCAATTATCCCCACGGGCGTAATTTCACGGGCAGGTATAATGATACCAGTGGCGCGGCCCTAATAAGGAATAAGAAAACCTGATCGTGTTTACCCAACATTAACTGGAAGTTTCTACGCCAAAAAAAGTGAATTTAGCATTCCTCGAATAATGATCCTCTTCAGGGTTCGAAGGGTTCGTATCCGGATCCGTCCTAGTTAGGGCTGAACTAATGAGAGAAATCATTCAATAAATAAAAAAAACGAAATCGCCATGATTAGGAGCGGTGGTGCATACAAGACTGCAGCGCTCTATAGGCTCCGAGAATAAAGCAGAATCTAACCATAACCGTTATTCCATAACTGGTTAATCGTTACGAAGCTGTTATTTTTTTAAACATGATTGCATTCCCCTAGGAGCTAGGCAGAGGTGTGTAATACATCCGCAATTGACGTGGCTAGTGCCATCACCCAGGTACAAATTCAGACTCCCGGTTACTAGATTTTCTAATAAAACAAACAAACTACCGAGTTATTTTTACATTATTTCTGATCCGCCATGCTGTTGTGTTAGGTCACAAATGTCAAATTCATAATTTATTATCAATTTTTTATCGAATTATTGTATGGAAACAATTAGTTGAATAACAATCATTTCAATGTAATAAAGAAAATTGCTTGTAATACAATTGATAATATCACGTCAACGTCAACAGCTATTGATGAAATGAAAGTTTTCAGTGTTATTGTTATTTGAGTTAAAATAATGCTATGTTCACCACTCATAAAAATAATACAAGCTGAGTATGCGTACTGGGAATTGTGAAAATCATTAAAATATTAAATTGTTATTTAGGATTTTAAAAAAGGCATTAATTGATTTAGGCGTGGAAATCCATTATAAGATTTCTCTGCTCCCAATGCTCGGTGTGGCACCACGCTGTGTTCTGGTTCGCGACTGGTCAATCGTCATCCTGTGGATGCCTCGTTGAGAGGTGAAACACGTGTCGACTTCTTACAGGGTTTTTATGGCTCATGAGGCATAGTTAAGCGGAATAGGTTACTGAATATATCTATATACGTCTATTGTATCTTAGGGCATTAGTTAAGTATATTTACAACCCCCAAAAGAAGTCAATATCCTCATTTATTCAGCCCACGCAAAGTAAGTTTACGCACCGTATGACGTTTTTAATGATCCTCAGAATATTTTACGAGCCAACTTTGATAATTTAATATATGCCCTCTCAAAAAGCTCAAGTCTCAAATCCTTTTGTTTATCAGATATTCAAAATTAAACTTCAGTGCGCCGAAAAGCAGATGCAAAATAAATAAAACTGCTCATTTTCAACTTACTTTTTAATGAATATGTAGGTACAAAATGCGAACACCGGCACCGTACAAAAGCAACTGTGGTTTATAATAAGAGCTACTAATCATATGCCAACTATTTTCTTGGCTTTTGCATAATATACATATGTTGGGCATTAAAAGGGTCTTTATATAAAAGCTTTCGTGAGAGTTTTAAGGTTTTATTTTATCAGTATTGGAGTTCCACACGCGACCTCGCTACATGATGGTACTCATCATGACTAAGAGCTTCATAAGAGGTAGAATAGTCGAGCGAGCCCGAAATAAATGTGTTAATGAAATCGTAATAGGTAACTGTAAATGTACCTATTCTACTATAATATCACCTTGAAAACTTAGGTGAATTGGAGCTTAAAGTGAGCTGCTGTCAATAGTGTCCCGATCGTTGACAGCTCACTTCACCCCGCGTGATTTTTACAGAATGGGTCGGCAGTTGTCAGTCGATTTCCTATCTTCTTCTTAACGTGTGGCTAGTGACTAACCTGATTTCAGAGTTTTAAAGCCGCCCAAGGGCCTCTGACTTGGCTTCACATGCCGTCGAGAGATATCTCTCTGACATGCTGTTCAAACGATGTTTTCCTTCACCGTTTTTAAAGCAAGTAATAATTATACAATACGCACATGAATCCGAAAAGTCAGAGGTGCCTTGAGTTTCCTATCTTAACAGATGCCACGCCATTTAACTTAAACTGGCTTTTCCCATAAAATAATTGGGAACTACGTATTTCTTGAGATCCGATATCAGACTTTCAGGTCGCAGATTTTTTCTACCAATAATTGTTTAAGTACTGTACATAATATAACGCTCGCTCGATATACAAGGTTAAGGACAACCGAGTTCTCCGAGACACGTTTAAGTGTTAAATATAAATCGTTAGCACGATGATTCAGTTCAAAGGTCTGTATCAATCCTACAGCCTTTGTTGTGTGATAACTGCTCACAATGGCTCATTGTTCGCACTTGTCCCGCGTTACTAGTGAATAGACACTTTTGCTTTTGTGATAAGTTTTATTGCGCTAATAAAGCCAATGCGTAGTTGTGTGCTGAGCTTTAAAGGTCTTCAAAGTAATTACGAGTTGGTCTTCATAAGGGTCTTCAATGACGATAATTGGGTCGATCTTCTAAATTAAATTTTCGCTAATGAGAAATGGTATTAACGAGTTTATTAATTGATTCAAAGAAATACGCTTCCAGCAAAGTTTTGCAAAAATTTCCAATTTTCGTTTATCCTTTTAATAATTTCGAAATCGGAGAAATTCGATTAATCGCTACACTGAACGCACTCTGTCCATTTTAAGAGGAATTAATTGAAATGAATTTCATATTTATTTTTACGTCAGACTTTATGTTAATCTCTTCGTAAACAAAAAAAATCGCTAAAGCAAAGTCAGGATTACGAAAAATAAATTCTTCGTAAACATTTTTTGAACAGTTGATTCCTTATTCTTGGTATTTCATTTTTTCTGAAATAAACGCTAAAAGCCAGTAGTGTCCCTGAAGGGACAGATAAAGAAATAAATAAGCATGACATACAAACAACTATTTAGTTTGAAATACGACGACATAAAAGCCAGCCCTCGTTTTTATCTCTGTGTGTTTTTGATTGTGACGTCACGTTGATGTGTTTAATAAGGTTATGTAGTGAGAATTAAATTCATACTCATTTAAAAAGCTTTACGAGAATTTTACGTAGATGAGAGAGACTGGTATGTAAACAAAAATGCTGCTTTGTAATTGCTGGTATAAAAAATATAAAGTTCTTGTGTTTTACAACTGGGATTGTTGTGGCATTATTATTCTTAAAAAGAAAATTTGGATTTGAAGCTTTGAATAATAATACGTAGTATCCATAAGCAGCCTCTGCCCCCCTATAGGTAGCATATACGTACAGAATGACTTTACAAATTCCTATTTACCACAAAAATTGCATACTCCAGTTACATCCACTTGACAAGCCCTATTAGGGAAGGGTCGGCACTAGTTGGGTTGTGCCTTAATGATACACAACTACCTAAATAAGGGCAGGGGTTTAAAGAGCACTGTGGAGAGCCACGAAAATAGGACAGCTGAAATTCTGTTGTTACCCTGAAGTAATGTCACGGTAATGGAATAACTTATGAGATATATTTAATAATATTGTAAGATAACATTAATAATGAACGTCGTTAAGCTAAAATAGTAAGGTCTTTCGGTATGTAACCCACAGGCGTATAGGAAAAATTGTTTTAGTTATTATTGTAAAATTACGTCTATTTTCTAAAGGGCCGACAAGGTAACAAATCCGAAAGTTATAATAGTATGAAGGTAACAGAGCCGACCTTATTAGCTATTATTCGAATAGTAGCAATTATTCTTCAATATGTAAGGTTCTTCTCTTTAAGTAGTGTTCATTTTTCCACCTAGTCAACCGGCCTAGCCTTTTCCCAACTACATATGTTGGGGTCAGACTCCAGTCTAACCGGATGCAACTGAATACCAGTATTTTACATGGAGCGACTGCCTATCTGACCTCCACAACCCAGTAACTGGGTAATACGATAACCCTTGGTAACACTGGTTGTCAGGCTTTCAGGCTTCTGCGACCCGTAACGACTGTCAAAGATCCACGAATGACAGCCGGAACCAACGGCTTAACATGCTTTCCGAGGCACGGAGGAGTCTCGGTATGTAAAGAAGATCACCCAACCACAGACGAACCCCGGCAAGCGTAGCTTGACTCGTGCGGCTGTTGTTACTTAGCCACGAGCTCCTCTTCTTAGCATTTTTCCACCTAGTATAATATAAATAGTATTCCAAGGTTGCCCGTTATCCCCTCGCCTTTTTACACTGGTCATGGATGAGGTCCTCAGAACCCTCGAAGAAGAAACCCAACTAATCAAATTTGACCAAGATCATGAAATCTCACTCCCTCTGGTGCTATCATTCGCGGATGATCTCATCTTCATTACAGATGACCTAGAAGGGTTAGAAAGAATCGTATACCACATTAAACCCCTACTAGCTAGTGTTGACTTACAAATAAACGAAACAAAAACTAAAATACTTATCAGAGACCCCTTAACTACAAGAAAAGTGGCCCACGTGTCAATGAATGGATTAAGTCTACCTACAGTCGATGAAATTAAATACCTAGGCACATGCATAACATCTACATTAGACAGGAGGAACACAATCAGAAAACGATGTGAGCAGGCCATTAGAAACGCAAAGTCACCATTACTATTCATAGAAAACTCAAAGATGGACTGGCAACTAGCCAGGCTCATGTATAGAATGGTGATCGTACCGTGTATGATATACGGTTTGAAAGTATCGACAATCACCAAAGCTAACACGTCAAGACTGAGGAAATATGAGAGAGTCATCATGAGGGACTTGATTAGTCACGCTAGGAACAAATCAAGACTAAAGAAAATGCATGAAATCTTAGACGGTAAGACAGTAACCAAACGCATCAAGAACCACAGGATGTGCTATCTCGCACATGTTCACAGACGCAGCAAACCACACCTATTACATGCAGCAATAAAGTACAGGGCCAAATTCAAGAAAGTAGGCCGATCGATTTACACATGGAACGACAACCTAAAACAGGACATGGCGGGCTTCGATAAGGAAATCGACTTCTGGATGGACGCGGCGGAAGACCGAAACAAGATCAGGAAAGCAGCTAGCGAGATATACAAGAAACCTGAAACGGACAGCAGCGAGAGCTCAGACGAAGATAAAGAAAACAGCAAATTGTAGCATAGTACAGAAAGGTGTTAGAAAAGAGCTGAGAACGAAGCATAATATCGCCACAATGGATTCAACGGCGAAGATTGAACGAAGTCAACTGGCGGCGACGTCGTAAAAAGATGCCCATCCCTAGATAAATATTACCCGTCTCTCCACTAGTCCATTGCTTACTCAAGGATGCATATCCAGGCTCGCAAGTCCCTCCTTATCCCTAAGGGCACAGTCTATCCCTACCATTACCCGCGCCCCCCGGTCTACTCTTCGATATGCAATGGCTTCTGTAGGTCCATGAACCATGAGGCTTCAGGGGCTAGTGCAAATCCTGGGGTTCATTCGATTTATCGAGTCTGGTTAAGCCACGCTGGGGTCATTCATTCATTCATTCTAGTATAATATAAATAGTATTCCGACAGAATATAATGTGTCGTTTGGTAGTGACATATCTGTTCACATCCAGTCATCCGAAGCCAGTTTCCGTGACGTCAATTCAGGGGGTAACTTTCCTCATTTTCGCTTTGTCCTGTAGCAGTTAGGGAAAAACCTGATAGGAAACAGCTTTTTTTTTGTGAGAGTAATTATTTGCTAGACCTGCAAATAATTACTCTTGAAAGTTCTTATCATGTTAATTACTCAAAAATGACACAAAATTCATTGCTAAAGAACAATTGTATTTAGAGAACGCGGTTTTTATACATTTATAAAAGAACCTACTACGTTTGTTTAAAAAAGTAAAAATGTGAAAGTCTACTTTATAAAATAATTGAGTATATAACCCCACTAGTATATAATTATAGTCCTCACTTAATTCCCTCAAACTACACTTGTATTCGCAAAACGTTCAGACAACTCTTGCTTCTTTACACTCACACCTCAATGGAAACCTTCCACGTGTACCCACCGTACATACATAGTAAATACGTATAAGGTGCAGGTTCATATTATAGAAACAATTACAACCACCGGTACATGAAACTTCCCGCGCCAGCGCAAACCTAGAAGCGATTACGTTCAACTGAGACTTGAAGCTTTTAACGCATTGTTAGTTTCCTAGAGAGTAATGCTTTGAAGTAATATCTAAAAGGAATTCAAATATCAAATGAGTAAAATGTTTAGAGAAATAAAACATTTAAATAAATGACTTACTTGAACAGCCTCATGTAACCTTTTTTGTGATGATTAAGTGTCCTGGAATTATTTTCTATCAACAGATTTAAATTACATATGCGGGAGGTGCCTATTCCGTATGGTTTTTGGCGAAGATAAAGTAATCAGCCTCTTTTAATTAAGCTATCATAAAATAAGGAAAGAGCGTCCTCTCCTACCTACAAGTCTAAATAACGAACTGGTATAAATATTTTGGCAATATCTTCTTCGGCCAGTCTTACCAAGCGATATCGTGTAACCCAGTATTTAGAGGTCAGATAGGCATTCGCTCCTTGTAACATACTGATAATCAGTTGCATCCAGTTAGACTGGAAACTGACCCCAATATAATTGGGAAAAGGCAAGGTGATCTCTTTCGACCATTTTTTGAAGCAGTCATTGGAAGGTATTCAGCAGCGGACGTTTGTAGGTTTACTGATGATGAAAATTTTCCTTACCCTGAGCAAGCACTTTAAAAAAAAAACTCTTTTAGGTAAATAGTTTTATCGCCTCTACCCAACCTTTCGTCAAAAACTAGGGTATCTACGTATACGTAGGTACCACTGTATTGCGTAATTAGATTGACTAACCGGTTCAGAAATTCCGTTTATCATCAAAGGGAACGTTACACCGATCAATAGAGATCATAAGGATGTCCAGATCTAATTAGTCAATTAATTTGACAGGTCATCGGAGCGTATGAAACAATCAGACCATCATGTCGGTGACAACGAGAAGCTGTGGTGACGTTATTATTCTGTAATTAATAATTATTATTAAAGGGGTAATTTAATTTAATTGTTGGTTAAGTTAACAAGGGTTGTTACTGCGTATTTTAGAGGTATAGTGATGCTAATTTGTTTTTTTTTTTGCTAATTAACCTTGGAAAACGATTTTATTTAGGTACTTAGAATATACAACGTATATGGTGAGAGTTTTGTGCAAATGTAAAAAACATCTAAAAACCCGTCATTGGTCTCATTTTAGATCTTCAAATACGTAGGTACCCATAGAAGCTCTCACAAAAAAGCTTAAATGCGGAAGAAATAGACGAGGAAGATACAAACGTAACATAATGTCCAATACAAACCTAGGAGAGAAGTGGTATTGACTCCCCAGTCACATGTGTCGATACAGAGGGTTAACAGTGTGTCGAGAACTCGACCAGCATTTTAACTTCAATGAATGAACTTACAACGACTAGTCCGTATAAATACATCGTGTACTGTTCCGTAAAAATATAGGTTTATACTTGCGAATCAGTTGCTTTCGAAACGGTATGATCGTTTCGAAAGCATGAATTAGAGAAATTTATTTTACCATAAAATTTTATTTAAAAGGGATGCCGCTGCATTATCTTTCGATAGGATTATTAATTTAATAATAAAATTTAATTTATGTCAAATATAACATCTTCGTTTCAATCTTTATTAGAGTCATATGTTCTCAAAGGGACGTATGACCTCTGTATTTAATAGCGAACTAATAAATCATACATTCAGGTTACAGATATTATTAATTGGAAAATTAAGAAAAACTAAAATTGTAAATCACTGTAATTAATAATTATTATTAAAGGGGTAATTTAATTTAATTGTTGGTTAAGTTAACAAGGGTTGTTACTGCGTATTTTAGAGGTATAGTGATGCTAATTTGTTTTTTTTTTGCTAATTAACCTTGGAAAACGATTTTATATAGGTACTTAGAATATACAACGTATATGGTGAGAGTTTTGTGCAAATGTAAAAAACATCTAAAAACCCGTCATTGGTCTCATTTTAGATCTTCAAATACGTAGGTACCCATAGAAGCTCTCACAAAAAAGCTTAAATGCGGAAGAAATAGACGAGGAAGATACAAACGTAAAATAATGTCCAATACAAACCTAGGAGAGAAGTGGTATTGACTCCCCAGTCACATGTGTCGATACAGAGGGTTAACAGTGTGTCGACAGCTCGACCAGCATTTTAACTTCAATGAATGAACTTACAACGACTAGTCCGTATAAATACATCGTGTACTGTTCCGTAAAAATATAGGTTTATACTTGCGAATCAGTTGCTTTCGAAACGGTATGATCGTTTCGAAAGCATGAATTAGAAGTGAATTAGAGAAATTTATTTTACCATAAAATTTTATTTAAAAGGGATGCCGCTGCATTATCTTTCGATAGGATTATTAATTTAATAATAAAATTTAATTTATTTCAAATATAACATCTTCGTTTCAATCTTTATTAGAGTCATATGTTCTCAAAGGGACGTATGACCTCTGCGATGTATTTAATAGCGAACTAATAAATCATACATTCAGGTTACAGATATTATTAATTGGAAAATTAAGAAAAAATAAAATTGTAAAATATCTAATGTCTAGAAGAATTATTAAAATACTAAATAACAAAATATAAAGTAGATAAACAGCTAATATATTAAATTCTACGTCATAATTAAAGCAGCTAATTACACTAGAACTAATTTGTTTTGAAGTGGTAATTAGTATTAGTACGACTGAAGCCTTTCGCTTCAATAATAATATGTTCATGAGTTTACAAGTGTTCCATTTAATCGGGTCGCTTAGTCAGAATGCGCTTGATTAATACATGGGTATGAGTACCCAGGGATTTCTATACCTACATATATTTTTCTTTGAAGGCATACTGGCTGACTAATTGGGTTACCATTTTATTAAAAAACACTTGATGGAATACCGTAACTGTATTGTGTTTCGATTATTTTGATACTTGAAATATTCCAATTATGAAATTGAAAACCGACATACTTCAAATATTCCGGATACGCTAAATAATAGGTAGTATTACGAAGGTACCAATAAAACCCAAAACACACACAGAGCGGGTGCGGGGCGGGAGCGGGTCGGGCGCGGGAGTACGGCGGGTATAATAATTTGTAATTCAAGGAGTTATATGGATGTCAACACACAGAACGCGGGCGCGGGTCAGGCGCGGAACGGGACCCGCGCGGCAGCCGCGCCCGTCGCCCGCCGACACAACAGCGCGGGGCGGGAGCGGGTCGGGAGCGGTTGTGCTATTCTGTAAAAATATCTCCGTGAAAACTAAGTGTAGTAAAATATCAAAGTTGAGCTTGGAGTGAACTGTCACTGCCTTAGCATCAGTAGGTATCGATGACAATGACTCACTCCACTCTCACTTCACCTAAGTTTTCAAGGTAAGATGGTTACAGAATAGCAATGGGGGCAGCGGCGTTACATTCGTTGCAATACACGTATCGATGATATTCTCCATATTGATGTTTTTTTTTATTAATTTCAAGAACCAACAACTTTTTCCATTTTCGCGTTCTTCTCTTTAAAATAAGTAAAAAATAATAATTCTTCGTCCGTGTTAGAATCACCCAACATTTTCACACTGCAACCGCTGCCGTCTGTCAAAGTACAACCGCGCCCGACCCGCTGCCGTCCCGCGCCCGACCCGCTGCCGCCCCGCGCCCGCGCTCTGTGTGAACATGATGAACAGCGCGACTCACGCGATGAAAACGACCCGACCCGCTCCCGCCCCGCACCCGCTCTGTGTGTGTTTTGGGCTTTAAGGTTCATGAATCTGCACAATGGGTAGTCGTTTCCATTGAAATAGAAAAAACTAAAGTTCGTAGAGTGGTACTTGTAAGAGTTCTGTCAAAGGAAATAATTTTCTGAGGTATATTTCCTTGTTTTATTGATGGCGTCGCGTTCGAGAGAACTTTATAGGTAGTTTCAAACTTTGATTGCAATTAAACAAAACACAATGACTGTTCTTATATTGTAAAACTATGATAAAAATAATTACCTATATCAATTTTAATGCGAAAGAAGGATAACAAATTAACATAGCAGATTCAAATTTTTGAGATTTACAACAGATCTAAAAAACAATATGGTTTCAAATAAAATCAATGTTTATTTATGCACACAGGTTATAAACACTAAGATTTTATGATAGGGTTTCATAGATACACAGCACACAGACTGTTTGAAACTTAATCTATACAGTTTGCCTGTTCTAGCATAGGTAAGTGGTTCTAATACCATACCCATTTAGCCCTATCAACGACGTAAGTACTGGAATGTTCTAAAGCCTAGGTTGGCTAAAAGCATAACGCAACTTGCAAGGGATAATCCAGGTAATAAGTCTGCCTAATCCTGCACGCCATTATTAAAGGTACGCACTGGCAGCCTTTATTAACATTCATAAAGTAATCTTGGACTCCCTAATATTACCTAAACCGTAAATATAAAAGATTTAAACTTTAATATTTATAAATACATTATATTTTATATAAAATATATAATTTCTTTAGTGAAGAACAGTTGACTGTTACTTTGGCTGTTACTTTTAATGAAAAAACTAGCCGTTAGTCTTTGCTGCTTTCCGCTTTGCTTAGCCTCACCTGACACAATGTTGTTACATCATTGTTTGTCACGAGCATCCTGTTGTGATAAGTAGGTTCTACACTATACGCGTATTCGACAAAATTACCACCACTAATGAGTTCCAATGAAGCGTGTGCACATTCCACCAACTCCGCATTTTAAAGTTAATTTCACGCCTCAATGAGCATTTCCTTAATCACCACAAAATATACTTATAAAGTTAACAGTGACTGCAATTTATAACAAAATGAAACATTTTTATCACTTTTTCGTAATTGACCAAACAAAATAAGCAATATCGGCTTCCATTTCCTTTGTTTCAAAGAAATCGACACTACTTTTATCGGAAAACTACATAACTGTACCAATAGACGTTCTATTCTCATTGGTACCAAGAAATGAAAAGCAATAGGTTTATCAATTTTCATTTAGTGACGCGCGCGAGCGCCCTCTTCGAAGTTTTCACCGTATTGACCTTCAGAAGTTTGTTTCGGTTATCAAACTCGCGCAAAGGTTAATCAAATTCCGGGAAACGTATGATCGAACATTTTACATGTGACTTTGCAATCAGTATTGATATTCGCGAGTAAAGTAATTTTTTTAAGATAGTAATTGGGGATGGTAGAATATAATAGTGTTTATTGTTTTTGTCTCTGGTCAACTAACAAATAAAATAAAATTGGCAAAAAATAAAAAGTAACTACAACGTACCTCTATCGTGTACAATAATAAGAAATTAAATAAAAAGAATAAAGGATAATCAGAAAACTAAATATGTGCAAGAACGTTAGGTAGTGGTGTGAGCGGGATCAAGATTGTTATCTAAACTGACCACACACAAAAAAGCGGTATCCCCATAGCTCAATAAAAAGGATTGGTGACTTGCTACGAAATCGTAGCGACGTAGCTCGTCAGCTACGCCGTAGCAGATACGCTACGCAGACCCCTAAATTTATTTCTGTTGGTACGTTGTATTTTATTGCAAAAATGATTTAATTTGAAAAAAAAATAGATATAATTGGTGTCATATAAAACCGTTCTTGATACTGGTTATCGATATCCCTCTTGATGCTCATTTCAACGTGTACGGAACTTTTGCAGGACAGATATTCGTATTCATTTTCATCCGGAAATATTTTGTCATCACAGCAGTTTGGTGACCCAATTATAACAGCACAGTGGATGAACATCTATCGTGGATAAGGGTTCAATATCCACACAGGATAAAATATTAATTTGTTTGGCCTCACGACAGTTCTACTAGTTTTGGTGTTTTTGCGCGCGAGACTTCAATTTGTAAACGAATTCAAAATGTTAGGAAGTAAACTTAATTTTTACAAATAATATAATTCCACGCCTGTTTTCCCCTAAGGGTTAGGCATAGGTGTACTTACCTACAATACACCCCTTGGTTCAAGATAACAATTATTAAAGATAGACCTGAGAGAAACAGACCTGTCATCGTAAAATGTCACAAACTGACGATTCATAACGATCTGCGTGTAATTCGTATTATAAAATAATTCATATATTTGACAGTTTTCTATGGAGATTCGTAAAATCGTCCACAAATTATGAATTGCTTTTATGTCAAATTAGAGGACTTCAAAACCATTTACAGGCACTTTTGAATTGTCAAGGAAATATGAAGCTAGTTGGCCATTCCAAAGCGTAGAAGGTACCTATGGAGAAGAACGGGCAAGAAACTCCACGGACACTCTTTTAAATCAAAATATTGTTACAAAATAAAACTTGCTAATGATAGCTGGGATTCAGGAAATGAACTGCTTTTAGAGGAATTGCTAATGTGGTAATATGATTCTGCTAAAGTGACCGTTTTAAGCCCCTTGAGTGACTGCTACCGCATTGTTAAGGAAACTTTGGTACAACTTACTGGTTTTCCTGCGCAACCATCATATTTCATATTATAATCCCTAACAGTCACAAAGTCTCACTCAGCATTTGAACAGTAATTGAATCTGAAACAAACAAATAAGGCAATTATTTTGTGGATCCAACAATACGATGCTAACTTTCAAAACTAACGAAATAAAGTGCTGCGACACACTTTCGGAATTTAACATTGAAATAGGTAAAACCAATATCGTATTTTCGAACAAAAATAAGACTAAATAACATGATTTGTGGCCAGAAATTGTTATTACTCTCTTCTTGTCTTAATATTATTTCATACTTTTCGAACAAATTAAAGATTATTTAAAAGAGCAGAAAGCTCTGCTACTAACGTTCAAGAGGCCTAGATTCTAGGCTTGTTGTTCCCCCGAGCCAACAAAAGCACTCACATACGGTTTTACTCGATCGAGTAAATATGTCGACTAAAAACCACGGCACGGGCTTTCGTCCACACATTCAGCATTCATCTATCGAGTATATTTTCTCAACCATATTTTACTCAACTTTGTTTTTATAGTAGCCTAGTTTTCTTAAATATTACTTGTATTTCGGTTTAAAAAAAAAATGTTCGTTCGGTACCTATTTTTAGTTACTGTATTAAAAATAATTTCTATCCAAAGTTATAACTTACGATGTAAATAATGACATGCAAAAAGTTTAATTCAACAAAAAGACAAGCTTTACAACTTCATCATAGTCTACTTACAGTTTGTTACTTTAATTCCGTTTCATAAAACATGCTTTACAGGCAGATTTATACTTGGAAAGCTGAGAACAAGCTTACCCACAGAATTTTTCGAAAAGATTACACATGGAGCTTATACAGCACAATGTTTTAATTTTAAAACACGATGTAAGGTGTTTAGGTACTTCCTGCGACTGTGCAAAACAATTAAGTCTTTACAGTACTAATAAAGCCTAGATTGGCATAAAAGTCCAAACATTGCGTGGTAATAGTGCGCGGCAGCCGCGCGCGAACGCTTCTGTCTACCTGCCACGCACAAACATTCGTCAGTATTTGGAAGAATTATAAATAGAGCTACGACACACGCAACCGCTTTCATAAGAAGTGCGCGGCAAGTCTCGGTTTATGCCACGCAGTACTGCCGCGCAAATATTCGTCAGTTTAGTCCACACTAGAGCGCGGCAGAAATGTGTCCTACAAATGTGTGTGTTGCTCACACACCTTTACACTAATATAAGTAAGTTTAACGCAAGTTTACTTCTCAGCAAAATACTCCACAGTATCTAAATACCACTAACTATCTAGATTTATTAAGAAACTTTGCTTGTGAAGTGAAGGACTTAAAGTTACTAAATAATAAAATACTGATCGTTATGATGGAGGGATGGCAATAGAATATTGAAATAGTTTCAGTTGCCACGTGTTCCGGATTGTGTACATGAGGCAAATATGACGGGCCTCTGATAGTTTTCAAGACTTGATACGGGTACATTATGAATTGCAAACTTGGTTTTCTGTTTATATTAAAGCCTAATTTCAAATACTAACATTTATAGTCATTGATTAGGCTAAGCTATATGCCTTCCACACATGATCAATGTGTTGGTTGTCTTCTTGAGAACAGATTTTAATGAATGAATCATGATGAACTCAGATATTATTGCCGATCTGTCCATAGTATGTAATACATTTATGCTCGTTACTGTGCGAATAATACAACCTAATCGTGTAAGAATCTATGGTACCGCTACTGAGAAATATCGCCAAAATGGTTTTCTATTGTAGGGTCAGATTAAAGTGAATGAAGGACCTAAATATACGATAGCCAATAATTCCGATTAGTTCTATTTTGCAGGTCATTGTTACCACCGATAGACTAGAATAACAAATGTATACTTATTCTCAATTTCGTGACAGCATAAAAAAGTAGATTGTGTCGGATAAGTATCAGTAATTGTGGATAGATGTTCAAAGGCACCTTGATCCGTGACGACGTAACAGTAGGCCGCTATTAGCCGTGTCGTGCATACATTGTATCTGTTCGTCGCGCCCTTTCCGCGAAGCCGCGTGACTTTGCAATATGAACTGACCCTTATATTTAGGCCGACAGTTGCGCCCCAGTTTTTCAAGAGATGTATCGAAAAGCCGCTTTGATGGATTTTTGCACGAAAAAATTATAATAGGCTCTCAGAAAACCGGTAGGCGGTACGGGAAAATTGTTGATATAAAAAAAAGGTTAGCAGTTGTAATACCGGCGCATAGATGAACCTTTCTGATCCTGTTGAATAAGTCGGCAAATCCTTGTGTATCACATTCAAAACACCCTTTTTTATCCATTGTTTGTTCCTCAAATAAATACATAGAAAAAATTCAGCCATTATCGGCATCGGCATCCGTTACTGAAAATCCTATAAACACTCCACAGATTATATTAAACCGATATCCGAAACTCGATCATAAACAATTTTGCTAACGGGTTCCCGCCACGTTCGCGCGCATAGCATCTGTCAAAATTCGCCAGTATCGTATCGATGCACATTTTATGATGAACAATATTTCTGAAAATGGCGTCGCGTTCGTCGTAGCGTATTTACCAGCTGTATTACCTGTTTATAGTTATTGGGAGTTATTGTAACGCGTTGCGCTGCTTGCCAGGCGGACTTGACATTAAACAAAACGTATCGGCTGGCCTGAGGCAGCAAGGTTACTACACAATGTAGGTTAAATGAATGATGAGTGTATAGTCTTATATGGTAGGTAATTGCAAGTAAGTTTCGAGCTTTTCCTTACATGTTTACGAGACGAGAATAAGGATGGAATTCAGTCATGATAGAATAACAACCTCATGATTTTTGATTAGGTACCTACTAACATCACAACCCCGTTTCACAATCTCCGGGGTACCGTAGAGCCGGCTAAAAGATATTAAGGGGGATGCGCTAGAGTGGCCCGCGAAATTCAAATTTTCTACGTTTTTTCCAATTTGCAGGTCAGTATCAGGTTGTATGTTGATCTAAATATTATTAGCGCTCGTAACAAATATGGATTTACAGAATTTTAAACATTAAAATCAGCAATACAACTCTCTAAGCTCATGTAAGTGCATTGAATGACTATTTCACGAAATCATGACATTTGGCACTTTCATGAACTTGGAGAGTTGTATTGCGGATTCTATTGTTTATAATTCCGTAAATCCATATTTGTTACGAGCGCTAATAATATTTAGATCAACATACAACCTGATACTGACCTGCAAATTGCAAAAAACGGAAGAAAATTTGAATTTCGCGGGCTACCCTAGCGCATCAACCTTAAATCATAGTGCGATATATCAAACCGCGATCACCAACGCCCCTAGGGCCATTCGTTATGGCAGTTATGGCGTCTTTATGCGAGGCCTACTTTCCGTGGAATACGATTTGATATATTCATTTTTGCTAACAATGAGTCAGAAAGGGAAACAGAAAATTGTTCTCATCCAAATTCATATAGTGACTTAGGTAAATATACCTACGACAAAGTTTTATCAGAGCAATGTGGGTTGCTAGTATTCCTGATTTCCTGTTAACCCCCAAGTAAGGTCTCGTGCTATAATTTGGTTCTTGTCAATAGAGTAGCGAGTTGAGGTCGAACTCACAGCTTCTTGGTCGTTAGTTTTTTAGCTTTTGGGCCGTTTAAATGAAGTATAATTTCATTAGCCTTCAAATCTGTAGGGAATGTCATCATAGCTCACCTACTATATGCGAGGTACGAATATAATCTTGTTGTTGGTCAAAATATGGATTAATTAAGTCCACCATTGGATCCTTACCTATTGTTGCTAGACCACCAACAGTAATGACAGGCATTGTTTACTTGATTATATTCAGCGTCTGAATAGAAAGCAGTTAAGTAGTTAACAGGTTAATCCAGAGTTTGATAGTCAAAATATTTAATACCAAAGGTATATCGTGTTATTTCGATTAAAGCTGACATTGCTTATTCGTATTCAAGAACTTTTCAAACCTTGAAATTGGTACTTGAAAATCAAATAAGCTTATTACTTTCAGTTTATTTCATTTCATTTTATATCAAGCACAGTTCGTTCGTAAAAATGAATTAGATTCAAGTTCAATCATTCGTAAATAAACTCTGTTCACACAAGATTTTGTTTAATGTTACGAAATGCGTTGTATTTTGCGGGTATCTTCATTTGTAATGATTCTTTTTATTACAGAATAATGACATGTAAGATATTCATACCGTCTCATTGGCCTTGCCTTGTGAAACGCAATCAAATATTCATAAGAATGAGAAATTTAGAATAAGTTGGATAAGCTCCTAGCGTTCTCCGTTTATGTAAATGATTTTATTTGATTTTGATACGCGCCTTCTTCACTTTTCTGGTCTTCGAACCGAGTTGAATTTCATTAGTCTTGATTGATTACGATCGGCCAGCAACTGACCGTCATGCCTCGACTTAAATAGAGAATCTGTCCTCAAATGTTAGGCAACTATTTTAGAACAGATTACCACAGGAGCATAAGGAAAATTAAACCTGTCAGTCAAGATGATACGATTTCTATCCGTTAGAGACAGACTGATCGTAATTGTGACAAGATTCGCACATTTGCCCTGATTTATGGCATGCAGGTGTTATCAAAGATTCATTAATATCGGCTTGCATAGCGGTACCTACACAACATGAAAGTGGAACAATGTATTTTACTTGTTTATGCTGAATTTGAAGAAGGTGTAACGATGAACGTTGATACTCCTTTGATGCACTCGTTAAGTTGTAGTGTTCTTCTTTTTATTTTCGCATATCGCATACATTTTTGCTTTTAGCAATGTGGGAAATAATATAGTTTTACTGTCGCGGCCTACAGCTATGAGCATTGATGGGTGATCGTAAAAATGTGGGCCGAGGCGAAGCCGAGGCAGACATACGTGAGTAAAAAAAATTATTTTAAAATAGAGACATATTTTTACATTACAATAACGCTTAATCTTTTTTAGAAAGATTATGTGCGTTATCAAGACATAATGCGTTACTCACAAGCGACTTTGACTGATAGTGGACCCACACGTAGGCCCCTCCCCCATACATACATCAATGCCTGGTTGCGGCCAAGGCTTGCATAGTACTTTTCTCAAATAATGCGCGGAAATTCCAACTAAGTAAATTAATTATAAATTCCAGAGTTAATGACGAACAACGATAATTTTTCACGCGCCAATATGTTCATTTTTTCTTCTTCACTTTAAACAGCTCTATTAGCAAACTAAATCGAAATATAATAAAATTTTTGTTAAGTTGCCTCCTCGGTTGCTATGTGTTGAAGTAAAAAGTTCCTTCCATTTTTAACTATCACGACAGATATGAGTTTTTATAGTAATATTTGGCCGCTAAACGCGACAGGTATGGCGGTTCATACTAACACTGTCAGCCGCATAATGAATACCTACCTGTTTAAATTATTTTCCTCAGTTCCAATAAAGCCGTATCTACGCCTACGACCAGTATCGTATTTATCATAATAATACAAACCTTTTGGAACTCACGAAAGTTTCAAACAGTCTTCATCCGCATGATTGAGTTTTTCCATTCCTATCATCCAATTTGAAAACTTCGTAGTCTCAGGGATCAAGTAACCAAAATAGGAGCGTTTTGTTGGGAGGTATTCATTTTCTTCTTTTGAATATTATTTAAGGTACTTATTTATTTTCGTACTTATTTGTTTTTCTTTTGAGGTCAAACAATGTGAAAAGTTTGTGGTATTTCGAGTTTTTGATAAACATAAGCATGGCCATTTTGGTTTAGTGATAACAATTTTAAGAGATTTGTGTTCAGTAGAAAGGAAAATAAACAAATTATTCAAAACATAAATCTCATCCCGTTTGCTTGAAATATCTGTAAAAACTTTTTATAATTTCATCTTAAGGGCCATAGTTTCCTGACTAACCTTGCGCATGTGGGCGGAGCTTAAGTCCCTACTCTAGACACGCGCGGTGGCGCGCTACACTAAAATGTTGATCAAAGAATATGCAGGGGCGCAGACATGCGCACGTAGGCCGCCATTTTGGCCTACGATTCTTGTGCCTCATTAATGGTAGATGCAAGGCTGATATTTGTATAGATCGATACTTATGTTTGTGCGTATACGTATATTTTATGTTTTGAACAGGACATTATTTTTAGCATATATGTAGAAGAAAACTTTTTACAAAAAAAAAAAATAACCGACTTCACAAAAAACAATAAAAAAGTGAAAAATAACTTTCTTTCTCTTTCCTACCTTACCAGCAAATAAATGATTTATTTCTTTCTTTCTTTCTCTTTTTCTTTCTCTTGCTCTTGCTCTTTCTCTTTCTTTATCTTTCTTTCTCTCTCTTTCTTTCTCTTTCTTTTTCTTTCTTTCTCTTTCTTTCTCTTTCTTTCTCTTTCTTTCTCTTTCTTCAATTGGGTTTTTCCATCTGAAATTTCTCAGTGGTAACCCGGAATCTGGATTTATGGCCGGTCAAACAGGTAATCCAGACATGATACATACATGGAACTTAAAACATAACTGGCGAAATGTGGGTGTACTATAGGTACATCTCTGTCTCACCCTTCGGGGAATAAACGCGTGATGTTTTGTTGATAAATATGTTTGATGAATGACTTATTAAAAACATAGAGTAAAATCACGTATACAGCAGATTTAATTCCTTCTTTCTTTCTTTCTCTTTCTTTCTCTTTCTTTCTCTCTCTTTCCCTTTTTTTCTTTTTTTTTCTATTTCTTTCTCTTTCTTTCTCTTTCTTCAATTGGGTTTTTCCATCTGAAATTTCTCAGTGGTAGCCCGGAGTCTGGATTTATGGCCGGTCAAACAGGTAACCCAACCTAAGGGCCATAGTTTCCTGACTGACCCTACGCATGTGGGCGGAGCTTAAGTCCCTACTCTAGACACGCGCGGTGGCGCGCTACACTAAAATGTTGATCAAAGAATATGCAGGGGCGCAGACATGCGCACGTAGGTCGCCATTTTTGCCTACGATTCTTGTGCCTCATTAATGGTAGATGCAAGGCTGATATTTGTATAGATCGATACTTATGTTTGTGCGTATACGTATATTTTATGTTTTGAACAGGACATTATTTTTAGCATATATGTGGAAGAAATTTTTTTACAAAAAAAAAAAAACAACCGACTTCACAAAAAACAATAAAAAAGTGAAAAATAACTTTAGTTTCGGAAGTCGGTGTCTTTGCTGGTGTATTTTCATAATTGACGGAGTAATCGCGTAACATACATACCAAAAAAAAAACATACAGTCGAATTGAGAACCTCCTCCTTTTTGAAGAAGTCGGTTAAAAATATATTTACAATGCAGGTGCTCGAAAAGAGCGTTTTCCAGGCAGCCAAATTGTGCGGAAAGAGCCACTTTTTCGCAATGGTGCTTTTTACTTTTCAGTTTTTAGGGTTCCGTAGTCAACAAGGAACCCTTATAGTTTCGCCATATCGGTCGGTCTGTCTTTCCGCGGCTTAGCTCAGAGACTCTTAGTACTGGAAAGCTGTAATTTGGTATGGGTATACAAATAAATCACGCCGACAAAATGGTAAACCAAAATGAAAAGAAAATTTTGTTTATGGTGTCTATGCCGATAGTGACATTAAAATGTAAATCCGGGATGGCGGCTGGGAAAATTTTGTTTTGTTTTAAATCGTACGTGAGAAGGAACTTCGTTCCTGACGGGGGTCCCCCGACCGCTCACGTTGATGTTATTACCTACTTTCGACATAATGTGATCTAGATTTTCTAGAACAATTCGTAATTATTTAACTTCAAATATGAAAGAATGAATAAACAATCGCTCACCAGATGATTACAATAGTACATTACTATTACTGTCGCAGCCTGCAACTAACGCATTGATGGACGATCTTGAAAATGTGGACCGAGGCACACATAATTGAGTTCATCAATGCTTGGTTGCGGCCAAGACTTAAATAGTACTTTTCTCAAATATGCGCAGAAATTCAAAGTAAATTATAAATTCCAGAATCAATGTCGGACCATGATAATATGTTCACGCGCCAATATGTTCACTTGTTTATTCTTTTAGGGAAGGTGCGTATTTACGCGACCAGGTTTTTTACACCAGGTTTTTACTTGTAAGTACCTACTTACGCCGACCAAGTGCCGACCCGAAATACTCGCAAGACATCAAAGTATTTTGCTCCGTCGACTCTCGACGCGATTCTGCTCCTTATTTATTTGAAGTTACGGATCAATGTTCTGTGCAAGTATTTTTACTCAGCTCAGCAGTTTTTTAGGAGCTCGTGGCTAAGTAATAACAGCCGCTCGGGTCGATCCGTCAGGTTAAGCTACGCTTACCGGGGTTGGTCCGTTGATGGGTGACCATCTTTACATACCGAGACTCCTCCGTGCCTCGGAAAGCACGTTAAGCCGTTGGTCCCGGCTGTCATTTGTGGATCTTTGACAGTCGTTCCGGGTCGTCAGAAGCTCGAAAGTCTTACAACCAGTCTTACCAAGGGGTATCGTATTCCCCAGTTACTGGGTTGTGGAGGTCAGATAGGCAGTCGCTCCATGTAAAATACTGGTATTCAGCTGCATCCGGTTAAACTGGAAGCCGACCCCAACATAGTTGGGAAAAGGCTAGGCAGATGATGTTCTGTGCAAGTATTTTTACTTTAAAGGTTTGGAAGTTTTTTTTTTGTAGACGCAATTCTGCTCCTTATTTATATTACGTTACGAATCAATGTTCTATGCAAGTATTTTTTCTTCCGTACATTACTGTCGCGGCCTGCAACTGGGCTATTGATGGACGATCGTGAAAATGTGGGCCGAGGCAAAACCGAGGCACACATACGTGAGTCCATCAATGCCTTGTTGCGGCCAAGTCTTGTATAGAAGTTTCCTCAATCTCACAATGCGCGGAATTTCAAACTAAGTAAATTAATTATAAATTCCAGAATTAATGACGAACAAGGATAATGTTTCACGCGCCAATATGTTCATTTGTTTCTTATTTATTTTAAACGGGTTAATCCCAAAGTACCCCATTCTTTTGATCTAAAAAGATAAAAATCTCATACATTATGTCCCAAGTTACTCCAAGGAATTTGTATTATTAAAAAATACTTATTATTTTATTCCCATTCTGCTCCATAGGTATCTTGAATTATTCTCTAAGTACTCCACCGATTATTCGTTATCATTCTTCAAACTGCTCCCTAAACAGCTCTATTTGCAAAACAAATCGAAATTTAAATAAAATCTTTTCTCAAACATGCTTGGAAATTCTAGCATTATTTTGATAAACATCTTCGAGATAAATCAAAATTGCTGTACTGGTCAAAAACAAGTGACGATGCGGTCAGTGTGTCGTCTTAGGGGAATTATCTGTTGTGTTGTGTTATTTGAAAATGGAACGAACTTTTTACTTCAACGCGCAACGCATCAAAGATTTTTAATCAATGGGACTCACGTTACTCTTTCACAAATGCGATCATGATCCTTATTGGTAAGGTTGCACGGAACAATTTCCTATGAAAGTATTTTTTTTCCGTTTAGGTTTAGAAGTTTTTTTTTGTAAACGCTATTGTAATCTTTATTTCTATAGAGTTGAGGATCAATCGTCTATGCAAGTATTTTTCTTCCACCAAGTCTTGGTTGGAAGTTGGACGTAACCTTTTTTGCATACGCGATTGTACTCCTTATTTATATGAATAAATAATTTGAATTTTTTTTTCTTAATAAAATAAATAATTTGTATTTTCTTTCAACTGCGTAGTAATTTTATCTTATCATTAATGCACTGTTTTTAGGGTTCCGTACCCAAAGGGTAAAACGGGACCCTATTACTAAGGCTTCGTTGTCTATCGGTCGGTCTGTCGGTCGGTCGGTCGGTCGGTCGGGCTGTCGGTCGGTCGTTCGGTCGGTCTGTCGGTCCATCGGTCGGTCGGTTGGTCGGTCGCCTACCCTACCTACCTACCCTACCTACCCTACCTACCCTACCTACCCTACCTACCCTACCCTACCTACCCTACCTACCCTACCTACCTACCTACCCTACCTACCCTACCTACCCTACTTACCCTACCTACCTACCCTACCTACCTACCCTACTTATCTACCCTATCTACCTATCCTACCTACCTATCCTACCTACCCTACCTACCCTACCTACCCTACCTACCTACCTACCTTACCTACCCTACCTACCTACCCTACCTACCCTACCTACCCTACCTACCCTACCTACCCTACCTACCCTACCTACCCTACCTACCCTACCTACCCTACCTACCCTACCCTACCTACCCTACCTACCCTACCTACCCTACCTACCCTACCTACCCTACCCTACCTACCCTACCTACCCTACCTACCCTACCTACCCTACCTACCCTACCTACCCTACCTACCCTACCTACCCTACCTACCCTACCTACCCTACCTACCCTACCTACCCTACCTACCCTACCTACCCTACCTACCCTACCTACCCTACCTACCCTACCTACCCTACCTACCCTACCTACCCTACCTACCCTACCTACCCTACCTACCCTACCTACCCTACCTACCCTACCTACCCTACCTACCCTACCTACCCTACCTACCCTACCTACCCTACCTACCCTACCTACCCTACCTACCCTACCTACCCTACCTACCCTACCTACCCTACCTACCCTACCTACCCTACCTACCCTACCTACCCTACCTACCCTACCTACCTAGTATGGACCATACCATAGTTGGGAAAAGGCTAGGGAGATGATGACCTACATAAAAACCATATAAACAAAAACAGTATGTACGTAGAAACCGCAGCACTAATAAAGCATCCACGCGAACCATACTCTCTGCAGCGAGCTAGTCTAGACACGCACACTATTGTAATTTGTTCGTGATTATTTGCACTAACATACACAAACGTACGTAGTCGGTCAATAGCCGGCGCGGAGCAGCGAGCGACACAGCCGTCCCGTCTCAATGCTAACGCGTGACAGCCGCGCGCGCCCGCGCAGAGCACCTCTGAACCTGTATCTCTGGGGTAATTAAAAAAAAAAATTGTTTAATTTACATTTCTGCTCAATACAATCTGTAGTACTTCTAACCATCAATTTTTCAATATAAAAATATTTCCAAACATCAAAGCCGTTTAGAAGTAGTAGGGAAATATTAGCGAAAACTTGCATTTTGTTAAATATTTTTTAAGGCAAAAATATTAGTCATACGAAAAAATTGCTCAATACAAAATGTTGTACATGAATCTATGGCAAACATATATTTTTTTCAGATCTTTTAACCAAGCCGTTAATGAGGAGTAGGCTTTTTAAAGTGACCGTGTTACGGTACCTACTAAACGGGACTAAGCGCCTTAAGATAATGCTGGCCACTGCTGGTCACAAATATTTGAAAACAATGTTTATAAAAATAGAATCAAGTTTAATTGCGCTAATAAAGTTGGGCATTAATTTATAATACTAATAATTAATTTATAATATTAATACTACTCAATCCGTTCTGAACTTTGAAAACATTGGGTATAGGTACGTTTTAGAGGTATTATTTTTACCTGATAAAAAAAATCAGTAATCAGTCAGGTTCAAAAAAATCTGCAACAAATAGCAGTTTAAACTTTTTAGTTTTTGTGAATAGTTTAAATTTTTCTATACACAAAAAACTGTAACCAGCCCGATTGTCAAGCGTGTTATATACAGGCCCCTCCGTTGTAGAACCTCAGAATTCTTCATGTTCAGCAACAGACGTTTGCGGGGCGGACATGACTCGACAAGAAGCTGAAACTTTCATTAGTCCGTACCTTTTGCGAATGATTAAAAGTGTGAGTCATTAATAGTAATGTTTGTTTCGCAGCTGTCGGCGTCCAGCGACCCCGGGGCCTTAGACGCGGTGGCACGGCGCTATCGCCTTGAGAACGGCAACTCGCTGGGGGAGAAAGATGAGGTAAGAGTTATTTTTCTATCTTTGGAAAATCTTCGGAAAATGTTTTGAGCTCCTTCGGTTTATTTTGCGATGTGATTTCTGCTTCCACGTTCTACACTTACATACTTTTTAGGTCCTTAGTGTTTAGGTTGTTATTAATGCAATGGTATTTTAATAATGACTTACACTTAGAATAATAATGCATAGAAACGAGCGCAAAAAGTGAGGCAACTAAAACGGAGCCATAGTGGCTTACCTCTCTCGGCGAGCAGTCAGTACTAGAATTAGTGTTTTAGGTAAAATTCATTTCATATCAATGTTCACACGGAGCATTCGGAAAATAATACGCAAGCGTTAAACCTTCCCCCAGGACAGAGCTGACCCACTTGGTAACATGGTTCCCCGAGCTCACTTAATAAATCACCACAATGACATAACGACCGTAATTACTCATTCACCAAGTATGTAACAAAAATGTAGTCTTTAAAAACATTCATAAAATAGAGCTGAATATTTTATCAGCAAAAATGTTGAATGGCGAAATGAAGGCACAGCAAAAATCATTGTGCGCCTTTGTCAAAAGTTTATTGCCAAATATCCGGGCAACCAGCCTCATTTATGTTCAGGAATTTGAGTAGGGTATCTCACACATGATTACATAATACATATATTATACATACATCCTGCTTGAGTAGCCATGGACTGAGCGAGCAATGATGAGTTATGAATAATATCGCATGTTCTGGTGGATGTAATTAGGGACATTGGTGCAGCTAAAGCTAACAACATTATTATATCCACCATTTTTTTTACATAAATTATACCTACACATACATGAACTCACGCCTTCTACCCACAGGGGTAGGCAGCTCACTTCACATAAGTTTTCACGGTGAGGTGTTTACAGAATAGACTGGCTGGACATAACACGCACGCCGTCGGTTGCGAGTAGGTACCTACTACGCATCTGACTTTTCTGTTTTTTTTTTCTAGTTTAGTGATTAAGTATACAGAAACAAATAAACTTCAGTATAGGTTCAGATTTTTTACGTGGGTAATATTCACAAATTAAAGTCATAAAAACTTTGGAAAAACTAGAACCCTACCTCATAATTTGCACAAAAAGAATAGAGAGTCGACAGATGTTTCAAATATAAATTTTACTAAGTTTAGAAGCCACAGTCATTTAATCGTTGGAATAAAACTTTACGACGTTTAAAAGCGTTTGGTTTAAACGACACCTTTTTATGAGTTAAAGGACTTAAAGGCGTCTGTTGGAGATCATTCAAGGTTGATTTTATTCTTATCAGTTTGTTCTATTGTATCAGGATTTTTATTCATTAACACGTAGTTAGAAGTTCGTAGTATCGTAGGAAAACATCGTGAGGAAACCGGCATGCCTGAGAGATATTTCTCGACGGCATGTGAAGCCAAGTCAGAGGCCCATGAGCGGCTTTAAAAATCTGACACCAGGTTAGTCGCTAACCACACGAAAAGAAGAAAGAAGTTTTATGTAAGATTTATACAAGAAACCTATTTGTTAAAAGTTACAAAGTAACTTTATTACTAGGTCCGGAATCCTTAAAAAATATTTAAAAAGACATGTTTTATCTTCTACCTACTAGTTCATAAAATGTCGTCAAAATCACAAAATCGTTACAAAAGTAAAAAAAGATTTTCTATTAAACTCTGTCAGTTACGTAGCTTAGTTCACGGGAACATTGAAAACTGATTTCTATAGAGTACATTCTGTTCGGCAGGAGTGTTTTTGAAAAGAGCTTTTTACATAGGTGTTGGTCATTAGTTATTTGCTGAAAAGTTGAAAAGTTACATTCCGTTGATTTTTAATTAAAATACTGACCTTTTAGAAAGTTTTACTTAGGTAATAGGTAATTCGGGCTGGTATCCGCAACTCCACGTCAAAGCGCGTATTTTGCTTAAGTAAATTAATATTTAAGTTTAAGTACTTAAAATATTGGTGCCTTTTCTGAGAATCATAATAGAAGGCCCTCATTTTCATTTGCGAGCTCAAACAAAACGGAAGATATCTGTCAGCAAGCAGATAAAAATATATAAAATGGGGAACTGCAAATAAAGAAACTGCAATAAAAAGTTTTTCTAGGAAGAACTACCTTAAATCGAATTAATATTGTTCCTATTTCTTCACAGTTATTTGGACCTCCGAGCGCGCCTGTGCTGGAAAACCCCGAGTTTCAAACACGATGGTACTTCAAGTATTTTCTTGGAAAAAGTGAGTATTCATTCATTTATTTTCTCTTGATATCAGTAATCACTATCACTACATATTATAAAACAAAGTCCTCCGCCACGTCTGTCTGTCTGTCTGTTCGCGATAAACTCAAAAACTACTGCACCGATTTTCATGCTGTTTTTTCAGTAATTTTTTAAATTACTGAATTGGAAAATTTTAAACTTACAAATAGATAATAGAGTGGATACTAAACAATGGTAAAAATAAAATTAATAAATAACAGTGAAGATTCGTTAAAAACCCGCATTCTTTCATCGGAATTATCCACTCCACAGAGAAGTCAGAGGAAATAAGAAAATTATTGTAATTTCCTTTTGAGTTATCCACTTACAAAGAAGTTATGTTTAGTGAATGAAATTGAAATAGCGAAGCTACTGTCCCTTTGTTTCTACGGTATTTCAGGGTTGGATGAAAACTCGATCGTTTTTATTTATAAAGGCATTTTCGCACTGTTCTATCCAGTTCGCTGAGTATAATATCCCGACTCAAACATACACATAATTATTACGTCGTGTTCGTCTAAATTATACTCTATTCAGGCTTCTTTTTGCTGAATAGACGGTACTAATGAACTCGCGACGACAAAAATTACAAACATGTTCTTGGATAATTTAATTAAACTAGCGGCGGCGCGCGTGTGGATGGGAAATTATCCTACAGGAACATACTACCGGAAAAAAAGTGTTTTATGTCCTACCCCAGGTCATAGTTTATCTGTCATCTAAATCCGTTAAACCGTTAAGGCAACAAACAGACAAAGTTACTTTCGCATTATTAGTATGGATATGCATAATGGATACCTACCGAAAGTCAAAATTTTACAAACAAAATCATGTTGTTTGAAATATTCTGTTGATTTTGTTAGATGATATTAATTTATTGTTTCATAACTAGTTTAGTGGGGTTGAGGTCCTTGAGGTTAAAATGAGAATGTCTGTTTCTAGTACATTTCTTATGAATAGAAAATTCATGACGCGAAAGGGAGCGATGACAAGAATAGTTCTTCCTTTAGTGTAGTTTCTCGTCTAGTCTTTACAAACTTAGACTGCGGACCTCAGACAAGTAGAAGTTCAACCTTTTAAACAAAGTTCGACGAAACCGCTTGGGATAAGTATTTCTATATGGAGAAAAGCTAACGGTTAACTTAAAAAATAATAATGTAGGGAACCTGAGTCAATATTATTTTTATAAATAAGTACTTGACTCGTGACATGAATGTTTTCAAAAATACAATAGACGCAGATATATTTAGTAACCTATTCCGCTTGACTATTCTTCAAGAGTCATAAAAACCTTGTAAGAAATCGACACGTGTTTCACTTGTCAACGAGGCATCTTCAGGATGACGATTGACCAATTGCAAACCAGAACGCGACGTGTTACCACACCGAGCGCTCGACGCAAAGTGTAGTCAAGCGGAATAGGTTACTAAATATATCTGCGTCTATTTTATTTTATAATGGATTTCCGCAAAGTCACGCCTGAATCAATTAACTATCATGAATGTTTTCTTACGACTTTGCTGTCAGCCTGGTAACACATAACACAGGTAATTTTGTTAAAATAAATAAAACTCTCATGTAACAAAGTGAGGCCACACCCCTATACAGGAATTTCGCTATCACACGGACCTATAACTAATTAATTTTCCTCCGGCCTTTAAAAAGTTAAGATAACATCACGCCTGTAATCTCCGGAGTGTAGTGTAGGTAGATGTGTACCATTAGTACACCCACATTTCGCCAGTCATGTTTAAGTCACATGTATTAGGGGGCGAGCCTATTGCCACCAACCAAGCACAGACTCTGGGCTGCTACTAAGAAATCACTGACGGAAAACCCAATAAAACTTTGCCCGACCTGGGAATCGAACCCAAGGCCTTCATGCCCAGATGTAGAAACTAAAGTTGTTAGGTAGTAGGTACCTAATAAGTATTGAGTTCAAGATGGTTGCCCATAGGCAACCATCATGCTATTAATACTTACTATGCTACTAATAGCTACTAACTTGGATTTCCTCCAGAAGGAATTACATTTAAGAACAAAAAAACATTTATCATCTGACCAAATAAAAAACCAAGACAGAGCGCTGTCAACACGTCTGTCACACGCTGTGACGTGAGGCCAGTTTCGTAACCACGTGTGCATTTAGTGTGGTGTAGTTGGATTGTAAATAGTTGTAAATGTGTGCGTGTGAGCGTGAAAGCACAGAGGTGTAGTTTAGGCATGCTTCACTGTATTTTTCGCTGCGCTCCGTCTGGGGTTTTTATTATTTTATTATTATTTAACCATTTAAGCACACACATATATAAACAGACAAGAAGGAACAGAAAAATACGGGTACGTATTAAAATCCCGAAATTTCATAATAACTATGACTGAAATACCGACGTCCAAAACAACGAAATTCAAAATACCGAAAGCCGGCGGAAATACCGGTTATATCGAAACATAAAATACCGATGTCCAAATGCCCGAAAGGATAAAACCCCAAATGGACGAAATCCCGAATGGACGAAATACCGATGGATGAAATCCCAAATAATATTAATTTGCCCATGTTAGCACAACTATGCTAGTTCAGTACAAACGCCTGCAATTTTGATGTTATGTTAAAATGAATAACTTTGCTATTAACATATTCATAGAAAAATGGTTTATGCTGCACGAACAAAAGGCACAAAAAAAAAGGCATGGTTTCTGTCACGGCTCCGGCGCTGCGGGGCTCCGGCGGTCCCACGCGAGCTTATCGTCGCAGATGGTTTAATGCTCACCATCGCAGCTTCGTCTTGCTGGCCTGCTTGGCCGGCCAGCCTCAGCTGCGGCGGCTAGCGTTACAACCACCTGCTCCTCAACTTCGGGCCGCCTCGCCCCTCCGCGCCTACGCGATTTTAGATTTTAGCTTTGGGATGTAATTTCGGGATTCTGAGAATTCATCACTAAATAAAATTATTCTAGGTAGGTAATTAAACCCTTGTGTTGTTATTGCATCAGTTGATTCGAGAATTAATTCTGTCATGTAGGTACCTACAACAATAGCGAACCGTTCCAGCTGTTTGTGACAGTGCCCACCTTTTGTAATCGGACGGATTATTTATTACAGTTGACGATTATATTTCTCCAGCGAGGCAGTTCCTGGGGTAATGTTTTATACTTATAATAATTTTCCATTGAAATCTGAACCAAAGAATATAGCAGCTTTCATAGATTTCAGTTGCTATGTTTTTCATAGTCAATTCTTCTTATACAAACATGTAGATTGAACGAATGAACCGTCTGGATAGGTATCCGTTTTTCCAAGTTTTCCTATCTGCAGAAAATACAGATCCATAAAAAATCCCGAACGTTTTACCGCAAACTCCTCCGTCGGCTCCGTCTCAGTAGTTCACGTGAAAAATTGCTATTCCCGTTTCCAGTATGTAATGGTGATGGCTCAATCAATGTCCAGGCGGACATTTATCGATACATTCTCTCGATAAATCGCTTCATTTATTGCTGAAGAGATGACACTCTAATCGAACGCATATTGCAATATGGCTGAAGATTCGAATTGGATTCAATTTCTTATAGGTTGTTATGCCATCATGGCTAAAACAACATTAATTCTAATTCATTAATTATTTTTATACATTTTTAATCATTTACACAAAAAAATCGTAATATACTAAACTAGAGCACAGAAATTAATTTGGTACTAGTCCCACCGGACTCCTCCCAAAATAGAAACATGGCTTCCATGCACTTGAAGTCGAGATTGTGTAACTTGCAAGATACATGAGAGTCCAAATTAAGCATCTCCTTCATTCTGAGAGCCGCAACTTTGTGTTGTGTACGTCGGTGAATCATACATATTAGATATGACAGTCAAATGCGGTGTTTCGCTGTGGAGAATATTCTGTGTTCGTCTTTCGGAAGTCGTTACTATAAATATTGCTCCTCTTAAAACAAACAAATGAATATGGGCCTGTATTTTTTCCGAAGATAGAACATTAACACCAGGTGTCAAGATTTTTTATAAACAACGCTAAGAGCTTGTTGAAGGCAATCAGAGTAGAAAGCAGGTCGTTTTCATCACCAGCTATCCGGTATAAACGCCCAACTTTATCGTACTTGCGTGACGTAATCATACCGTCACGAATCTCTGAAACTTCTGCTTTTATAGCTTTATTATCTTCACCTTTTATCTTTCACCGAACGGCGAACGTTACTCTGTATGTAGACCCTTCAAATTAATTTCAGCAATGTTAGGTAGGTACTAATTTCAGGGCAAAGGCACACGTAGCTAGTTATTATACCAAGTTTGTAACAACAGTTGAGATAGTTATTAACTTTATTAGTATGCGGGTCTAACAGTCAATTGTTTAGTCTTATCTCAAAGTCTACTTCATTTCAACATCGCAAACATTCTTCACTGTCAGACAAATAATCGATATTCCAACAGCTTGGAACTTAACAACGAAACTTTACATTGGTTCTCAGAGTAGTCAAATAGGAAACGCCGACCTCATCTAGGTTTTAAAATATGATTGACGTCATTGACGTGTAAAAGTGTTTTTATAAACGGTGTGGGCCCCCGCTCGCCCCTTGGATCTTGCCCCTTTGATTACATGCGAAAATCTCAGGATAACTTATTTAATTGTTTAAGTACCAACTACACTCAAACTACTTAGGTATACGAGTAATACAGTCTGGTCGTCGAGAGAATGCGTTCTTGACACCTGTCAGTTTCATACTAACGAATATGTGTTTTGCGAATTTTATCCTTAACTAGAAATTGTCCAACTGACAGGTGTCAGGAACGCATTACCTTGACAGCCGGACGGTAATACAACGCAGATGGTGATAAAATATAATAGGTTAAGTTTTATCTTGGAAAAAGTTTCAGAAGGTTACCAAAATTTGTTTTTACTGCTATCTCCTTCACCGTTTTTAAAGCAAGTGATAATTATACAAAACATCGTGAGGAAATCGGCATGCCTGAGAGATATTTCTTGACGACATGTGAAGCCAAGTCAGAGGCCCATGGGCGACTTTAAAACTCTGACACCAGGTTAGTCACTAACCTCACGAAAAGAATAAGACTGCTATCTCTTTGGTAGGTATTTCGAACTAAAGGTAGATACTAATAAGTCTACTGCAGCTATGTTAGGTTACATGGCAGACGCGCGATTCACAAAGCACTGATAATAATTCCTTGAAGCGTATTTACTTTAAGTCCTAAAAGGAAAATGAGTTTTGTATAACAAAATATAAGTGTCGCTGAGCCTGTGTCAACGACAGAGATGTCTACTGAACCTGAAACAATGAGGTTACAGCCGACGGCGACCACGTTATCCACTCACAACTGAACATTATACAGTCCACTCCTGTAAGCTATTAATTTTATTTGTCTCGAGTAAAAGGCCGTTCCTAAAGTACCTACCTACCTACAATAAATTACGATGGTACTATTGGTACTAAAATTACGTAAGTAATTATTTTTACGTCACTTGTTAGTATTATCATCAGTTAAGTCCTCAGTCAATCCTAATCAATGTTGATTTACAATACCTACCTTCAAATGACTGTTTTAATGATCTCGTAATAATTACCTCAATCCCAATTAAGCCTAATTGGAAACGCTTTGCCGATTTGATAATCATAACTTCGGGCATAATTGATGTGCAATACCTACAGTTTGCGGTGGTCCTTTAATCCGGTCCATACTTACACCGGAAATTTTAAACTGATTAGGGAGGTATAATTTTCATTTATACTGCCTCGTTGATCTAGTGGTCGCAAGCGCATCGCAACTGCTGACCATGAGGTCCTGGGTTCGATTTCCAGGTCGGGTAAAATTTTATTAGGTTTCTCCATCAGAAGGCCAATTCTCTTACGTAAAAAAACGTTCACATTCAAGTCGCAAACTGTCAAATTTGTCAAAAATTTTGGTAAATTAATTGTATTTTTGACAGATTGCGAATGAGACGCGAATGCGAACGTTCTTAAAAATTACGGAATTAATTTCCCAGTAAGCAGCCCGAAGTCTGGATTTGTGCTCGGTTGATGGCAATAGGCGCGCCCCCTATTACATGGGACTAAAATATAACTGGTGAAATGTGAGTGTTACGATAGTTGCACCCATAGATATCCGGTTGCACCTCTACCTAACCCTTCGGGGATTAGAAAAGTTGAAAGAAGAAAGTTGTTATGTTACTTATATGTAATTTTCATTTTCCAATGTGCAGAAACAAGTCTCGAACAAACTTTTCTGAAGAATGTGTATTATGTTGGAGGTAGGTACCTACCAATGGTACCTATACGTAGCTACGTACCTATGAAAGAATATAATGCGTACACTCACAATAAAAATAAAAGGCGTATTTGATCTCAAGCTCTAAGCCAGCATAAAAGCTCCAAGTTATTGAATTCCTTTATCAACAAGACGTTTCATACGTACGTACAGTTCGTACGTTTCATATCTGTATAAGTTGGTATACTTATTTGTATTGTTCTCCGTTTAAAGTAGAAAACTAATGTATAACTATGATTTGTAATACGTTTCGTGTAACAAATATTAGAAGAAACCTAAATAATTTTAAACTCGCTTTCGCCCTCGTTATTCTAGATATATGACTAAACGCTCACGAACCTACCGACTTTACATACTGAAACTAAAATTCCAAATAAAAGTTTATTTCAGTAATTTACTATACAATCTACAACTACAACACTAAACAATTTTCTAACTAATATTAAATAAAACTAACTGTACAAATAAACAACTAATATCTAAAATATGGCGTCGAAAAATTCCTCCACAAATAAAATGTATAGGCATAAACACAAACATAAAACCTTTAAAATATTTTCCATTTTATTTATATCGTCCATGAAATTCCTGGAATTTGAAAGTGGAAACGTGAAAATCGCTTTGTAGCGTTGATGTGAGAATTATCCGATAAAAATGGCGATATTTTCAAGCTGCTTTGGCTTGCTTTATGGAACACGCTGTGTGATTTTATACAAAGTTTTTTTTTAATAGACTTTGTCGAATCACAGTAGTCGTAATAACTATTAGATTCCCCACTTTTAAAACACATCGCCATAATACATTTATTTATTCTCTTGGGAAAATAAAAGAACAATGAATAAGGCATCTAATCGGCTAAAACATTCTGCTTGACTGAATAAACAACAAACAAAAACCTCAGTGTGTTTTGTTTACCTTCGTATGCCTTATTTTCATATTTTTGGAATTTCCATACTGATGTTTTTTTTGGACAGCGTAGTCTATATTAAACAGTGATAACCCAAAAAGAATTTAAAAAAAAATCAAGTAATAAAAACTAAAACCCAACTACGACTTAAAAGGTATAAACAAGACACCACAGACAGACAAATTAAAAATCCGGAGTCACACGTGTTAGGGCATAAATCGAACAGATTACGTGTGACTCCGCATTTTTAATTTGTCTGTCTGTGGTGTCTTGTTTATACCTTTTAAGTCGTAGTTGGGTTTTAGTTTTTATTACTTGATTTTTTTTTTAATTCTTTTGGGGTTATAATATATATATTTTTGAAATGTGCTCATTAAGCCCTTTCATTTGATACCCAACATGGTACGATTAAACCATTTTTTTTTTTAAGTTCCTCACTTTATGTCCTCTAGAGGGCGCCATTTTTAATTTAATGTGACTTCACATAGCCTATAACCAGCGGACAATCACGACGCTTCTAACGATACCTCATTTGTCAAATTGTGATAAGTGGTTTGGAAGATAGGAGGGAACAGATGAACATACATACATACATACATACATACATACATACATACCGGTCAAAATCATAACCCTCCTTTTTTCTTCGCCGTAGTCGGGTAATAAAAATTAAACCTTGCTTCATAAATAAGGCAATTTACACACGGCTACTGTAGCCTGGTAGTAACGTTAACTAATAGTAACTGGAAATGTAGCTTGATATGTAACACATCTAGGTATACATGTCCAGTTTATGCTGATCTCGCATTGTATAGGATTTCAGCACAATGCGATGTCAGCTTATACTGGAAATGTATAGCTTGATGTGTAGCCATGTGTACCTATCGCAAAAATATGCCGATCGCAGGGAAGACCTGGATGGTACTTTCACAGACTAGGGAAGCACGGCACAAAAGGGAGGAGGCCAGTACTCAGCAGTGGGTGGAAAAAGGCTGACAATGATGAGAAAGATGACATTAAAAATGATATACAAAAATACAGATGATGATTAAATTACCAAGTTGACACAAAAACAACCAGCTATACCTACCTTTTTTTTACTAAGTCCTATTATATTACGTTTAGTGGCACTTCCCGAAATTGTTTACACAGGTCCTAGGTAAAGTTTACTTTCTTGATAGAAACCAAAGTCATTGTACGGTAGGTGTCGGTTCTTGGAATATAATCCGAAGTGGCTAACTTTACGGTTTTACACAGAAATCTATATTTGCTTTTACATAGTGCTCGATATAATTTTCAATATTAATTTATAAAATTATAACAGACCAATGTTTGCGAATTTAATTAAGTTTTCGCTTTCAGTTTAGTATAGTTGGTTTCAAATATCGGTAGGTAGGTATATCGATCTGCCAGGGTTGTTGGAAAGTCCGAAAAGGATACCGGGACCCTTGGCAACAGGCAACTGAAGGAGCACGGGTGTGTTTTAGTCAATAAAAGTCTGACACGCCCTGCCGCTCCGCCCAGAGCGGAAGAAGTCATTTGATGATTTCCCAACCTCAAAAAAAAAAAAGGTATATCGAGTACCGAGTTGGTACACCATGTATCGGTTTATTCGGTATACAGGATAGTTATAAATCCGAGTTTCAGCATTCCAGTTGCATCTAAAGCCATAATATTCTACAATCATAAAACATTTACAGTGCATCAGAACTACATTGGAGTGGATGGATCCAGAGAGCCGTACCTGCTAAGTGTGGTGCAGGAAGGTGGCGCGGGACTTTTACGAGCCATCCTCTTCAATAAAATGGTGAGAAGTGCTACTTACAGTTACGGCACGCGACCTTCAAGATTTCAATCACTTTTATTTCGCACGTCAGCTCAAAGTTATAACGCCCTTTATCGCCCAGCATCGACACTAAAATTGGAAAAAATATTACCCTTGCAAGGTACCTATATTCAGACCAACTGCTTTAGTTCCAAGTTGTCTCCTTGACAGCATAATTAAATTATTGGAACGTGGAACGTTGTTGATTTCATCTTTTTTCTTTTTATTGATTGCTTTACGATTTTATTATCTGACGAATTAGGTTAACTTATTTCACTACTCTTGTTTAACACCATTTACGAGCGTAGTCTCTAAAGGTGTGCTATAAAAGTTAAAAGCTAGGAAGAGAGCGTTAATTGGAGTGCTCACAGTTCTAACGAACAATAAACAGACTCGTCATAAAACGTTTAGTTTCTTGATCTATAAAAATAAAATGCATTTATAGGGTGCCCATAAGATATATCTGCCGCCAAGTGCTTGGAACAGTGGCGGTGGACAGGCGCCGACTAGACCAACAGTCAAGCAGATTCTGGGACAATTCCCTTCAATGGAACGAGTTGATAAGGTCCCAAGAGAGGTGAGTTGTGTTACACTTGAAACTACCATGATTTGATGATCTCATTTACAAACATGTTATATAATCCTTTTCAAATTTAGATAACATGTGCTGAATTACAAAAAGATGTTCTACTACTGGAAGAACAGGAAGGCTCTGTAAATTTTAAGATAGGAGTAATGCTAATGAAACCCGGCCAGAAGACTGACGACGAAATGCTTTCCAACGGTAAATAGAATACTAAATATTAAAAGCAAAATACATTTCTGAGAAAGGACATTTAACTGTTGAAAATCTTTCAGAGAAAGGTGACGAGAAATGGGACAGATTCATTTCACTTTTGGGAGATAAAATTCGATTACGCGGCTGGAACCGTTTTCGAGGGGGGCTGGACGTCAAAGGTAGGTAACAGTCATATTTCAATTTGTTAGAACTTATTACGCAATAAACAAACGGTAGAAAAAGTTATTTTCTTTGACCCTGAGGCTACACGTGTCAAGGCTTCAGCGAAGATGATCGTTTTCGCGATAAATCCGACCGAAAACATTCGTCGAGAAACTCACGTAGGCACGCTAACTTTTCGGAGTATCGAATTATACGTGAGTTTTTAATGAAGCTCAGAAAGTGTAACTTCAGCATAAACCGAAAATAAATTGTTTAAATTCGTCTTATCTAGACTAATCTTAATTGTGCCCGTTGTAACAGGTGACATGACTGGCAGCCATTCCATTTACACGATGCATCAAGGACACGAAATTATGTTTCACGTCTCGACAATGTTGCCGTTTTCCAAGGATAATAAGCAACAGGTGAGCTTCATTAAATTATATTATAGATCATTTAAGTACTTAAACTTTAATGATACGGTGTGTCTTCCAATTAAATTATTCGAGTCATTCATTTCATTTTCTGAACATAGCACAGGTAATCTGCACCGAAAAGTTTGCTTTTCTACGTTTCCAGATAACTGTATCGGTACATCCGTTTAATAATAAAAAGCCTCTAAAATCCCAAATCTGATATTATACACATCAGTAAACTTAAGCCGTATAACAAAATCAGCTTAACTTACCATTAAACTTTGGGTCTGTGATGCGTCTTTCCAAATTTGTGAGGCATTTTTTCTACAAGATGCCGCATATCATATTTTAAGATTTACAAGTTTGTGATGAATAGGTAATGTTATTATACTATGACACCCCAGTTAAACTTTTTACTTCGAAATTCATTTACAATCTCAGAGAAAAGATAGCTAAGTCGCACTGCGGCGCCTCAAGTTGGTGTTTATGTGTTTTTAACTAGTTTACAAATAAATTATTGGCGTCCACAGTAGCTAAGTAAAGTAAAATTTATGAAAATAATTGAAATAATTTTACGTTTTCTAATCAAAGAGAGTAACTTTCAAAAAATTTTATGCAATGGTATGTACAGTCAGCTAAAATTAAGTACCCAATGTGTAATATGTTTGTGGCTACACCATGATACAATACTAAGGTACCTACAAAGATTCTAGAAAATTACATTAATTCATGTCGATGTTTACATCTTTTTGAGGCTGGCTATGCCTTCCACATTTCGACTGGACGTTATTTCGGTTGTTTTCTGTCAATACGGAGCCATTCATTAGTTGTTGACGGCGGCCAAATGTTTGGGGCCAAATGCGGGAACACAACCGACCACAACAAACAAACGAACAGTGTAGGAACTTTAGGCCTATAGGTAGATCAGCAAGGCCCAGTTTATGCTGTAGTTCGGCTCCATACAATTCTAACTGGTATCATGAAATCCACCCTTTTGTACACACGGCTACACATCAAGCTCATACATTTCCAATTTATGCTGATCTCGCATTGTATAGGATTTCCGTACAATGCGATGTTATTTTATACTGGACATGTATAGCTTGATGTGTAGCCGTGAGTAGGTACAGCAGTAACCCGTTAACTGTAGTCATATCGCTGCAACTTTGTATGTACTTATTGCAGCTGGAGAGGAAGCGCCACATCGGCAACGACATCGTCAACATTGTGTTCACAGACGACTCGGTACACAATACATTTAATCCGCAGTGCGTCAAAAGCCATTTCACACGTATCCTTTTATTAATATTTTTCAGTCTGCTGCATACAATGTATTTTTATTGTTCAGTATAGATAGAGGTCGCTGTTTTTTATGGCATATTGCTTTTACTTTTGAATATATTTTTGTGTAAATATGAACAGAAAAAAGGATACTCAAAATCAAGCCTCGTCTTTCCCAGATAAAATGCTTTTACATGGGGCGACTGCATACCTGACCCCACAATCCAGTAACTGGGTAATACGATACGACTTGGTAAGGCTGGTGTCAAACATCTACGAATAACAGCCGAGAACGTGCTTTCCGAGTCACGGAGTAGTCTGAGTATAAGAAGTTGTTCACCCATCTACGGACCAACCTCATCAAGCATAACTTAACCCGAATAGATCGACCCGTTCGGCTGTTATTACTTAGCCACGAGCTCCTGTACAGAACAGAGAAAGGACACTAATGCTTAGAAAAACAGCCATGTTTTCTGTGTTAAAGCTCGTTATTCTTCTAACCTAGTTTCTTAACTGATTTTGCGGTTCTATAAGAAGTCTTTTATCAAGATGTGGATGATATTTTCCTTAAAGATAAAACAGACATATTCGCAGTAGTTTCAGAGGTGGAAGAAGGATACAAGCTGAGTGTATACAGTGACGATACAGTTCCACCGTTTGGGCCCTCGTTACCTTGCCCACCGATATTCAACGATCCACAACTATTTAGGGAATTTCTATTGGTGAGTTTCAACTTTAACAGGTAACCTACGGATGGTAAGAAGTCAATTCTTACGATTGGCCAACAATTTAAAAAATCTCTCTTCATTCGTAAGTAAATTATCTCGTGTAAATCTACAGCCGTCCAAGCATTTGGTCTCCGACCCTTTTCCTTAGATGATTTGCTTACTAAGAAATATTGTTTTACAATAAAGACTCTAATTTGACAAAATACTATTAAAAATCCTCCAGGTAAAGTTAATGAACGGAGAGAAAGCGGCCTTCCAAACGCCTACATTTGCATTGAAACGACAACGAACCCTGGACTCGCTCATAAGGGACATCTACGCGGAACACTGTTCCGACCATAAGGTGGTAAGTTTCACATTGACACGCACTTGTTACTTTAAAATTTTCTTTGTCTACTCCTTAGATTAGAAGTTTTAATTAGTCTCTCCGTTTAGGACATATTTTTGCGAAGTTTTCTAATTAGGGCAGTGATTTTAACTGCCCCTGGATCTAAGATTCTGAAATTTAGCAGAACCTTACAATATTCTGCTTGATATAGTAAATAGGTACAAATATACACATTGCCGTAAGTGTTTCATGCTACACGCGCTTGTAATTTAGTTAGCAGCAGGCACTTGCAAGCATTTGTTCCTATTTTTCCGCAGCTTTCTACTTAGGATCTAACAAAGCACCGAAGCTTGTAGTATGCTAAAGAAGTTGAGCTTCTACTTATAGAGCTACATATTGTACTCGTTTAAAAAGTTTTAATAACATCGTTTCATGCACATAGAAGATTTCTGTTTTCCGTATATGCGCTCATTTTAAAAACATACTTGTTTTATTTTTTCGCAAACACGTTTTACTTACCCGTGCATTGTTCTAAAAATATGTTTCTCTTTCACTTCCAGATCATATTCATATCATTATCATCATGCCTGTGAGGAAGGGCTTGCCAGAGACGTAACTGTTGAATACTTGCCAATCGAAAATGTGTCCATCAAATCCCAAATATAAGGCGACGAGCTACGACAGATTTGGAAAATTAATGGGCACGATTTTGCGACAATTTCATTGAAAGTCTGGAATGGAAGAGTCATTTTCACGCATATTAGAGCGCTTACTACTATGCTATGCAAATATGCTGAAAGAAAAATAAACCTTATTACCTGTTACGACTTCCTTCTCCCTCCTCCACCATTTTGTCATTTTTCTCCCATCTTCTTTTTAATAACTAGAGAATATTTTCAGCCAATGCTATCTCGTCGAGCGCTATCAGACGTCTGGTCAGGCGGCGCAGGCGCAGGCGGCGCGGGCGCAGCGCGGACCGAACACTTCTTGCACGTGGGACAGGCGCTCAAACTTGATGCGGTGTTGCGAGGCGATGCTCCCACTAGTCTTGTATCATCAGGTAGCTAGTCTGATATCCGATATTGTGGAATGGAATATATGTATCGAATTCTTCACATAGAACTGTTACTCACACAACTAGGAAAAATACATTGTGATTTTAATAAATATTTATAGTTTTGGTCAGATAGGTAGAAGTTGCATGTCGAATTAACTTGCTCAAATTGTAAGACCCGCGTCTTACAATTTGAGCAAGTTAATTCGATACATTTCACATTTTGTTTTATTATATTCGCATTATAGTTCCTTTACATTTGCCAGATTTGTTGTTGTAACAAAATTTATGGGTTCAGGATGTGGCGGTTCCCGGAGAGCCCCATGGGAAGGCAAAGTGTGGCGCGCTGCACCACTCCCAGCTACGCCTGTCTGTGCCGAACAACTGGCAGAGGGACGCCTTCTACTATCTACGACTTCTAACACATACATTTTAGAAGGTACCTACGTACTTTTTATTGCATTTAATTTTCCTGACGTTGAAGGGCGTCATTCCACATCTTAATCCTAAGACGTTTCTCTAGAAACCACTCAGCGTCGCTCAAAGAAATATGCCTATTCTTATTTGTAAATAAGCGTAGTCTTGTCACTCTTTTTTTGTAATAGACTAGCTGTCATCTTAATGGTACCTCATGTCCCAAGTCGTATTATGTTTCATATTTTTTTCACACGAAGTCTCAACGATATTTGAACTTTTAAACCTTTGTCCTTCAAACAGAAAGTGGGACAACTCGAGTAGTATTAAGATGGGAAGGCTGCGTTCGAGCAGCTCGAGTCAGCGAGCGAGCCGGTCTGTTCCGCGTGGGTGCGCGCGTGGTTGCGGGGGGCGGCTCCACGACGGGCGGCGCGGGCGGCGCGGGGCTGTACGCGCTGCCCGTGCACGAGCTGTGCGCCGGCGCCTGGGCCATGCGACCGCTGCAGGACTGCAAGCATGCGAGGCTTCCACGGACTAAGACTGCACATTATTTTGATCTACTAGAAACGGGTATGTTGAACCTTTTTTTTCTCAGCTATCTACTGGAGTCCAAAATTGGACAAAATCGTTAGCTACTCATATCAATGACAAAAGCACCCTACCAATCGAACAAATTATCAGCTTAGAGAATCTTTGAGGCGGTTGTAGCTCAGGCGGCAATTACTTTGGTCGACAACAACCCGGAGAAAGCTAAAATAAAGACTACATTCTGTGATTTTTAGGTGAAGGAGGTAAAACAACATTAGCGGTAGCAATTGGTAGAAGAGTAATGCTTATGATTGAAGAATCAAAGACTGACAATGAGATGGGTTTCGAATATACACATATCAAAGTAAGTCGACTTTTGGACAAATTCAAGCATTTCTCTAAAACAGTATTTACAAAATGTCTAATATTTTGTGTATTTGCAGGATATCCAACTAAGTGAATCGCCTATACTGATCAAGCTTATGGACGGAGAAGTGGGAATAATTGTAGTTGGATACAAGCATCATTGGGAAGTTTTAGAATCTGCGACAGGCCAGGTAAACCCTTCAACCTTGAACATTATTAAGAAGATCTGTTTTATATTGACCTTTTAATTTGGGTATAATATTGATACTTTGCAGTCAGTGAAAAGAGCAGAAAACTCAGAAGATAGCGGACCCCGTCGTGGAACTCTCGTCAATGCCTTACGCATAGGAGACGAGAGAGATGGACAGATTGTTTTATGTTATAATCGTAAGCATCCTTCTTATTTATCCCAAATATTTTCTTTTCGTTTTACTTAGCACAGAATTTCTATTAAATTAAAAAAAAAAAAATTACAGATACGTGCCATTTTGAAAGACTAACAAGTAAAGGACTAGAAAGTGATAGCGAATATGATTTTCATTGGACAACTGTGCCTGCAGCAGTAGGTAAGGCGAAACAACAAATAATATAATTAGAACATAGTTCCTACAATTTCTTAAAAAGCCATATCGTTTACTACGACCGCAATATGGATATGAAAGTATTTCTCTCCTTGATCAAGTCTCCGGTTACTATCAAGTTCTACTGGCGTCCATAAATCTTTGTAATAATATACCTCGATGATCTGGTTAATTTCATTTGTATCATTTGCTTAACATTTTATCGATTAATTTTGTTTCAGTATGCGCTTTTCCCTACATTATGGCATTTGCCGAAGATTTATTAGAAATACGACTAGTTGCTAATGGATCCTTAGTACACGCAGCCTGCATACCTGGACTGAAATTGCTTTGTGGGCGAAGAGTAAGTACCAAACTCAGTAAATTTTCTAGTAATACTTTAACCTGTACTTACAAAAACGAACTTTACGAAAAATTTCTAGTTTATCAAGATACGCGATTCTAGCTAATGTTTATTTTTGTGCTCATTTGGCGCATTAGTCAATTTGACGTCCTAAACCACCCTTAAGGTCTTGCAAAAAACAAGAAAAAGCCCCAGGCTTTGGCTTTCGATTGGCAGATCTAATATCTGCCAATCGAAAGCCTCGCCTCGCTTATACATAGATTGTGAAGTTACTTTCTGTTGAAAAGTCAACTTGGAGTGCAAGTGAACTGTGAACATGAAGAAACTTTTATCCTATCATCGTCAGGAAAAGTAGAAAGCCTACTTTAGTGACACAAATTAAGTTTCAGGATATATTCTATGTGGCATGCGCACCGGAATACGTGCCTTTGAGTCGGGAGATAGATCCGTGCCTCAGCCTACACGACGAGCTCGTCAGGCAAATGAGCAAACAATGCGGGCCTTATTCTCTCGATGAAGATGATAATCATGATAGGTAAGCAACAATATTACCTACTTCAACGATACTGGTGCCGATTCTGTTGTTCACAAACTAAGCATGTTTTTCTTTCTATTTAAGAAAAGGACAGAAGATAAATTTTAGTTAGTCCTGTCAAATTAATCCGCGCCTGACGTGGATTGACGTAATTTTAGTAGGCAAGTTTTTAATCACGAAAAAACTAAAATTCTTCTTCTGTCCTTTTTTTAATGAAATAGAAAGAAAAAGATGCACTGAACTTAAATTTAGTTTAGTTTGTGAATAACAGAATCGGCCTACCTTCTTCCTTTAACCTACTTTCGAGTTTGGAGGTTCAATTTTATTTGAGTCTCAGAGCGTTAAAATACCAACTACTTGACATCAGAGCAATAACTTCTAGAAGTTCGTATTTAAATTGATACCAGCGAAACTTCGAATTAAAATCGACGGATCATTACTGCTAGCTTTTCGGTCTCGGTTGAACTGCGGCGTAACACACTTACAGTAGTCAGTAAGCAATGGCTTTCATTTTAACAGTTCAACAACATTCATTGCGTTTTTGAGCAGACAAATTTTTGGAACATTGGAATCAATGGATTGGCAATATCCTTCCAAAGCATTCAAATTGTGATTGATAGTGGTAGCTGATTAAATTTACTTAAAATCTACAAAAACAAAGAGAAAATGGGACGAGTGTGAATAGTATCTTCGGCTAACCATACTTTCAAGAATCCAGTTTTCTATTATTATTTTTTCTGACTACAGAGGAGACCCCTACAATATTAGCCGCACTGCACCTTCGGAGAATAATTCAGCTTCAAGCAGAAGCAGCTCTATTTCTTCTGAGCAAGAGAACATCAGACCTCCACTGACAAGAATGGCTCCGATCTCACCACCCACCTCTCCACAAGGTTGGTATTTTCAAATTAGCTATATAAATTTTTGTTTTTCTTCTTGAAGACTGTGATGCTGCTATGAATAAGCTGGTTCCAAGCCGAGAAGGATTAAAAGACACAGTTAAATGTTTACTAATCTTCAAAACCAGAAGTTCGCTTTGACCTGCTCCTAGAATTTACAGACGATAAATAGTTATTTTTTATGCAAAGGTGTTTTTTGGCGCGTGTACTTGTATTGAAACCTGAGCAAGCGAATGATTCTAGGATTGAACCATGAGCGAAGCGAGTGCTTCAAATATAGCATCCTGAGCGTTGCGAGGGTTTCAAAGGTACGAGACGCAGAATAACTTTGCTGCAGTCGTTTTGAATCCACTCTTTATCTTTGATTTTATAATTTCCAGTACTACCAGAAAACAGTGGGCGGTGCGTGCGCATCTATAAGATCCCGCAGAGCAACCTGAGCGCGGGAGCATACCAGCGACAGTCGGTCTCCGCCGACCAAGTGGTCACATCCTACTTCTCTGACAGGTTAATATAATCATACTAGTTAATTTTGTACATTCAAACGCATGACAGTTGCACTAGGAAAAACTTCCTTACTACCTACTACGACATAAAGACGCTGTCAACATCGAATTGTTACCATGGACGTAGTGGAAGTAGTCCAAAATCACTAAACTATAAAAATATCCCCAAAAGATATGAAGTTGTGAGTTAGACTGTAAAATCTTTGAACAAAAAAAAATGCGGGGCAGTCTTTGAGACTGCCGATAGAAGTGAAAACTAAGTAACTTGTGAATTGTATCGTACACAGTATGTGTGTGTTGTGTATTGTACACAGTATACATATAGCTCATGGGAAGCGTGCGTGACGATGACGCGAGTTCCATGATTTTTATTCACCCAAAAAGTGTTCAACGCGCGTAAAAAAGATTTTACTTCAAAAATCTTTCTTTTTTTCAGGCCAAATAGTATTCGGCAGAGACTGGCAGAGTTGAGACTAGACAGCAAATCAAGAGGAGGAGGTGACGATGAAACTTTATAAGTGATACGTAGACCACCAAACTAACTTCGTAGCTTGTTATCGAATACGGAACCAGGTGCACAATTTTAAAATATGAGTAGATTTACAACCGTAGGTACCTATAGGTATTGAGTGTTGTTTAAAAGTTGTCAACACACGACACAACTTTCTGAATTGCAAATATCGTCATCGATAGTCTTAGGAACACTGTAGAGAACTTCATTCAAAGTTTATGTCGTGTACAGCTAACTTAAAATGTCTAGATAAAAAATTATCTATAATGATAAATATTTTTAAATCAAGTAGAATCGTTAAATGTAGGCATAGTACGAGTAGATATTAGAGGGATACTTTTGAATGGCAAAGATGTGATATAACAAATATGGGTGATGTGTAGTGAACAAAACTATATTTCGTAGAGCGTATGGACAAATTAGTATGAAACTATTTTACGTTGACTACTATAATATTCTATCATTGTTGCAATATTGGAGATTTATCAGAAATAATAATTTATAACAATAGATGTATATTTCTCTTCCCTGCTATTGAAAATAAGAACAATAAGAATCATTTAAATATCTATACAGTTAAATTAATTGCTCTGCACAAAATATATGCTCAATATAAGGGAAACATACTGTATAAACAAAATTATATTTAAATTAACAGTTACGACGTAGTTGGTCGTTTGGTGTTAAAATAATTTATTGGATAAGAATTTTATGACCTAGCAACAATTTTTACAAAAAATATACAATGTACAGTGTAACTACAGATACTATGTAATTCAAATAATAATATTTATAATTAAATGAAGAATCTCATGTTTTAATGTAATATTCTAGTCACTTGACTTCAACATGTAAGACAAAAAAAGTGATGTAAAATAGTTCTCTTTAGGATTAAACGAATTATGAAGGAATGATTATAATATTGTCTTTCGAGAGTCTATTTGACACCAGAAAAGAAGTGCCATCCAATTATTTGGTTATCTTTCTAGACTTAATAGTATAAAACTGTAATATTTTGCGATGCAAGAGAATTGAAATCTTATTTAAGTGTTAATACAGATTATCTTCAATGTACATAGAGAAGTAACAGTAGTGTTAACATTTCAATGTATTAAAGTTACCTATTTACTTGTATTACAGAAAATCTAGTAGTGTGTTGAATGTTTCGATGTCGTGCGAAAATGTATATTACTAACCAAAGAAAAGAACCAAACTGATAGTCATAAGTTTAAATAATAAGAATTATTATGGCTGATATCACATGATAACTAAAATTATGTGTGTACAATTATGTAGTCATAAAGTTTTGTCCAATTGAAAATGAAATATATTGTAAAACAGACAAGTTTTTTTAGGATGTAACCTTTTCGATAGTAAATTATGTAGAACCACTCTATTTATATAGATCCTTCTTTCGTTTCTTAAATATAATAATTATGTATGTGTCCCAATAATGTATGTGAACTAATATTGTAAATAACTAAAAATAAGATTGTATTTTTTTTATAATGTTTCTCAGTTTATTAATGTGCTGTTTATAGTTCCCACTTCGACATAGGATAGATTAACGAAGAATATTGATCATATAAAATATTAATATTGTTGTATCATAAAAATATTTTTATTGCCATATTCAAAGTTATGGAAGTACAATTGCCTGTGAGAGATATTTGAATACCTCCGAAAGAAAAATTATAATGATGTTAAAGTAGTTCACAAGTTTATTAAAGATCTATAAGTATATATTTTAAATGAGTATAAATGCCGCATGGACATTAATGACAAATACATATTCGACGCATTTAGTTATGAAAATGCATGCGTAAATGAATACTTTTAAATGCACATAAATCTAGTCTCAGTATTAGTCAGAGGTATTTTTTTTCTAATGTACATGCGGCTTAATTCTCCTAATCACCTGTTTCGACAAAATGTGATATTGTGTGAAACAAAATTAAAAATTAGCACATTGTATGAAATTAAATTTATTGTTTATATCATATACGTAGACAAAATTAATGTATATTACTATAATACTTCATAATAAACCCGAGATACTGAACAAATACAAGTGTAATATAGTTAAAACAACTGTTCCAGTAACAAAATATACCTACTTATATAATGTAGGGTTTTACTCTGTTATTTTCTCTGAGGTTTAAAATAAATGTCTGTTCAGAATCTGGCGTCTTTTTTTTATTTTCTACGCTATCAGTACACCTAACATTAAAGCTAAGTAAGTCATTCATAAATCTAGTCCAAACTAATTAACACAATATAATAAAAGTTAGACTTTAAGAGCTGCACTTAATTATAAAAACTTGGGCTGCTGTTTCAAAGCAGTTATGTCTAAAAATCTAGGCATCTCACCTGGCGTTGGCGACTTTGACGACGGTGGTACATCTGTAAAAAAAAAGAATGGTTAGACAAATACATCACACGGCATTTAGACAATGGCTCTACCATCTACTACTGGCAATGTGCTTGCTTACATTTACCGGAAATAACCACAGTTGAACTTAGGCCTTCAAATTACGGAAAACTGAACATACAGCAAACCACTTGGCCTCAAAACTGGTGATTGCAGTATATTACCAAGGAGGATGCTGCTGGCCTTACATAATATAAGCCACTGCTTCCACAAACCTTGAGTGCATTGGTAATATTTCTTTGTCTATGTTAGTAAAACGCCAAATAATGTATTGGGTTCCTATCAATGAAATTGGCGTCGAAGAACCTCGTCAGTTTTATGCTTTAAAATATTCATCAATTGCTTGGTATTATATTGAATAATGACCATCAGACAACAACCAATAGTAAAAAAACCTTATTACTTATAGTTTTCTAAACATACAAAATACTTTAAAAATTACTCCTCATTATGTTAGCAGAAATTACCACTATTTTTTTTTTATTAAGAAAATGTTAGTATGAAAAATTCAACTTCTTTAAAATTCTCCATACAAAATGCTGATTTCATAGGTGGGGACTTAATATTATCGTACAGCATTGCATACCTTGCAACAATTTATGCCTTTCCATATAATTCCTGGTCGCGAAAGACATGTCGATAGGCGCAGGCACAGGTGCAGGCCTGGGAGCCGGCCTGGGAGCCAGCCTTTGTGGTGCTGCTGTAGGAGGCCCGTTCTTCAAGTACTTTGCAGCAAGCTGGTTCATCTTCAGACTGGTGTCAGTAGACGCGTAGATGTGCGGTTGATGTAGCCCGAGAGGATCGTCGCCGAATTTAACTCTAAATTAGGAAATAAAGTAAAAATTAAGGAAGTATTTTATTATTTGTTACCTTTACAACCATCAGTGTAAATTTTATGTTAAGTCTATTTCTGTACAAAACTCAGTGTGAGTTTCGTAAAGAACTAGACCTCAAAACTCAAATATTTTATTGCACCAATGAGGCAATCAATCAATGGAATGGAATCAATGGGAGATATCCTGTTTTGTGTTGGATTCCAATCATAACTGAAATTCTATACCTCCATTTACCTTTTAGTAACACTAACATTTGTCTTGTCAATCTGCATTTGCACAGTCTGCATCTGTTGTCTTGTATTCCTGTATAGTGCACTCGCTGAGGATGGCATGTCAGAATCCTGCAGCATCCCATTGACATGAGTCTGAACATTATAATAAAGCATTATTTAAAACATCGAGTTTGACTGCAAATAGTAGGCAAATAAATAGAAATACTAGTGATGGTATTACCATAACTTTATTGTAATAGGTCCATCCAACATTTGATTGGTCATCACTTCCTGCTTCAGAACTGAAAAATAAAGTTATAACTTATAATCTGATAACCTGTTACAAGATTTAAACTGTTACATTCAATTAAAAAATGGGTCAAAAATCAAATAATGGCAATATGGAACGCATTTTGCTTCACAACTTGTGCATGTACATTATTCTGCAGACACGGACAACCTTGATAACCTAATATATATTGGGAGACATAAATTGCAGCTTCTTTACTAATAAAACAAAAATAAACAATAGTAACTGTGGTAAAAGTAATGACGATAAACTTACTCGCTATAATCTCTGATATCCAAATACAAGCTCTGCTCAGGTGACATGTGAGGTGTAGCATTATCTATTTGAACATTATACAAGCTCAACTCGTTCAATGTTTTCTCATCATTCATACCACCTGGTCCTGGCATACAACCATTAGTTGCAGCATTTCCTTGTGCCTCAAACTCTGCTCTCATGGTTTCTCCCACAGGTGCAATGCCATCCAAAAAGTTTGTATTAGGAGACTGTCCCTTAGACAGAACCTCCTTTATACTTATTTGAGATCTATTGCATTGTATTTGAGCATTATCACTTGTTTTCATAATTTCTTTGTTGATAACTGTTGAAGTTCGGACCATTTCAAAGCTGGTCATGACTCCTATAGATATTTTGTGCTGTTCATTGCCAACAGTCTCAATAGCTACATGTTCTGTGGTGTGGCTTTGTGCAGGCACTTGTGTCTGTTGACTGGCTGAGATGAACTTGTCCACTTTCTCTTGCAGCAGTTGTAACTGCTCATTCTGGAGCTTAATAATCTTGAAAAGGTCAGACACAGTTGGTTCTCTCTTCTCCTTACTAACATTTGTCTGTTTTTCAACCGCCATAGAGTCTGATTTCTTGCTCTGTTCATATTTTTCTATAGCCCAGGTTTTTTTGTCAACTGCATTCATTTTTGGACTAGCAACCATGTCACATGTGTTGTATTGGTATTGTCTAGGAGGTGGTGTATGGTTACAACAGGAGCACCTGCTGGGTGGTGCAGGCATTCTACATGGACATTGAGTGTGTCTGCTAGCATTTTGAACAATATAATTGGGCTGACACTTAGCCATGTGATACTGGGGTGTTTGTTCTTTTGTCATATAGTGTGCACTTGGTGAAGCAATTTGTTTAATGCAATGATGACAAGCACAGTCCATATTAGCAAGACTAGTAGGCTGTGGCATATTTTGTTTTAAGGTTTCAGGTAGACTAATTGCTGCCATTTGCATTATTTCTGATTTCATAGTAAAAGGATCATTTTCTTTATCTAAACTTAGCTTACTTAATTGCTTTTGTATAGGATTCATATCCAAATGGAATTTGTCTAAGTTGTCCCTTTTTATAAAAAAATCATTATCTTTGATAAGCACATTAGGAAGTTTCACTGTTTTATTCTCAATGGTAGTTTGCAGTTGGGAATTACTTTGAGGAACATTATTAGTAGCTTCAATTGCATTATGATTGATATCTGCAGGCTTTAGCACAGACCTACCAAAAGTAGGTCTTCGAGGCTCGTGGTAGGAAGCATCAAGCATACTTAGTTCCAAGTCGTTAGACGGCGACCAGTCAGGCCCCTTCTTATAAGCCGGCAACGGCGTTTTGTTCATTACTGGATACGGGGAACTATTGCTACATTCAAACAATTGCACTGGGTCATTACTATAAGGCAAAACCTTCGGGTGACTATATAGGTCAGGTATGTTGGCATGTAACTGCCTCTCAATCAGAGGACGAGGTGAGTGGCACTCACGCTCGTTCATGTTGATGGATTTAAAAACTTTAACAGGACTCTCAAACCGAACTTTCTTCATTAAGTCCGTTTTTTTTCAAAATACACCTCGTAACTTTAAAAAACATTAACAATCACTTCATAAAAACATGATCAATAATCACCTATCATATTTGATTAAAAATATCTTATCAAATTATATTAAAAATGAATAAAAACCAATTCCCACGTAAATCGCACAACAAACTTTTGAAAATACTCGACTTGTTTATGACATTGACATTGACAGTTTGTTAGTGGGCCGCAATGACTATTTATATGTCAATGGTGGACCGAGCGGAGAAGAATGAAAGGGTCTAGACAAGTGACAATCGCTTCGAAACCGTTTCGTATTTCTATAACGACTTTCAACAGAATTGAGCTTTTCGATAGCATATGTCAGGCCCATACAGTTTTGCCTTTTCCATCATCGTTATCGCTGATAGAATGTCACTTTGTCTAGGGCCTCAGAACTAAAGAAAGAACGTGGGGTAAACGAGGCACTATTATTAGCATGTATTGATGTCAAAGCAGGGCAAAGCCTTCCCCACCTACTCTCCCTACTGTCTTTCCCTCTAATATAAATAAAGGTAACTCATAAAAAAATTGCCATTTGGCTACGGAACCCTAAAAATAAACAGGTTTATCTAAAAAAAATACAAAAATATTTTAAACGGTATGAGGCGAAAATCCAGAATTCTCTATCTAATTTTTCCAGATGTAACCTAACCAACTTCGAGGTCAGAAAAAAGAAATTTATGCATGGCAACAATTTTACAAACTTCAGTTCAGGACGTTGGTTCTTTATGTAGTCTGTGGTTCAGGATATTATTTAATATTTTTGTTTTGAGGTTATCGATTCTGAATTTTATTTCATTTGCATTTGTGATTGTGAACATAACAGAATGAACGGGCAACTGCTAAAAGTGTTTAGCCCTTTAGTTTCAATAACTAGATCAAAAGGCTATAAAGCACCTGGTGGAATCCGATATCCAGGGGGCATAGTATATTATCCAAGGTATGAGAACCTTTAGAAAGGAAGTGAATGCCTAAATAATTTTTATGCCATTTCGTACGTATAACTAAGTATAACATTTTCAGACATCCTGATCACAAAGATCCAGAAGTTACACCAGCTAAGTTATTCAGAGTTGAACGAATCAAACCCAGTAAACACCAAACACACTGGCTAAAAGATATTCTTCGGGAATTTAACATTTTGGAAGAAGTGAGTGAAAAAATCACAAACCACTGTGAAATAAATATATGTAATATTTGTAACTTAATTTATCACTGCTCAAATAACTTATATCTTATACTTTTTCTTGGTCCTACTTGTAGATCCAACATTTAAATAGTTTATTATTTACTTACTAGTAATCCACTCTGGCTTCACACTGGTGCAATTTACATGACATTCATGTGAAGATATGTATGCAACAAGCTGTGCACAAGTTCTGAGCAATAACCTATCAAAAAGCACTAGGCTTGCTATTTAATAAGTATTTTTTGTATATTTTACATAATTATGTAGCCGTACATTTGGAATATTGCACTTTTCAAATGGTGCAAGAATTTTTCAAATAGAAGCTGTAGTCTGGAGATTACCCTCCACATAAACACAAACTCACAAAATTCATTCTCTTTTATAAAAGTCTGAATAGCAAAGCTTTCGCTTATGGTGGGATCAACTAATAAAATTCATATCTTTCTTATTTTCAGTGCGAAAATCATGTCACTGTAGTGAAAAATATACCAGAAGTGAACTCAAAGCTTTGGAAAATAAAACATTTAATAAAGATCACACCTATTGAATTCCCCTATGGAGAGCCAACCAAAGATGATATCAATTACACCGTTCTGATGGAAAATGGCCAATGTTTGGTCACCAAGAAGTTGGTGCCAAAGCAGGAACAAATTGAAGCTTTGGAACAATTTGAAAATAGTAAAAAGAAAATGGATGGAGATACATTGAAACGAGATTCAAGATATAAGTGGAATAATGCATTTTCTGGAGGATTTTAACTTTATTACTGTGTAGATTAGTTATTTAGCAGATAAAATATTAAAAATTGTTATAATGTTAATATTTCATTAAAAACCAAGGTTTTACTACTGATTACTGATTGATCTAATTTTTGAAAGAACTGATAATATTACATAAAAATTAAATTAAAACAGCAAGTATTTGTTTTATGAAAACAATTCTTTAATCAAATTAACAGCTAATTACATCTAGAACTAAATCATAGTATGTAGGTACCTACTACATAAATAATATTTTACAAAACAAAAATTGAAACACAACATTCAATAATCCTCTTCAGGTTTATCAGCACTCTTTTTGTTCAATAAGTAGTTAAAATGTTCAGGACTTTTGAAGTAATTCTCTAATATTATTCCATGCCTGTCACCAAGACCGAACCTGGCATCACCCCATGAAACCACAAAAGTAGGATTCAATTTTTTGAACTCCTTCAGATTGAATTGATGTTTAGTTATATTATTGAAGAAATGACCTCTAAATACTGCTAAATATTCGTCACCGTCTTGATACAGCCTGATAACATATTTTGATATCAAAACTTTTACAGCAAAGTGTAATGCAATAAATGCTCCAAGATATACAAAGCACTCCATCGGGCTGTTAGCAATGACGACATTATCACCGACTGTTACAGGGTTATACGCATCAGATTTATCATACACAAAAGTACCATAATAAAATGAGCCGGCCGCAACAATGGACGTTGATAAGGTTAAATATGTGGAAGCCCATTTTAGTGCTGTATCCATAGGTGCTTTATATATCAGCTGCCATCGTTTAGATACATCATCCTTTTCTCTCCACATGTTCTGTGTCTCCATGAAACGCATAGGATGATTTGAGATAAATCTAGCCGAAGCTGTCTGAAAAAATTTAAATTGTTGCCGTTCGGCTAAACGTAGCAATCGTAAACAGTTCATTTTGCTACGACTTTTATATCTGTCAACTTATTAATATTACAGCAGTAATCAAAGTTCTATTCAGTCATAGTTTTATTTATTTGATTATTTCGCTGGCTTGTTCTGTTTTTTTTGAGTGAGGTTACTTTTTCTGACAGTGACACTGACAAGACATTACTACCACAGAATAAATGTGGTATTATGGTGAACGCAGACTTGGCCGCACCCAGGGTTGGATTTAGGTGTGTTGAAAAAGATAGTACAAAAAAATGAAAAGGTAAGTATTTGTAAAAAAAGATAGTCCACTTTCATTATTTTTAATTTAACATATAATAAAGTCATAAAAATAAACACCCGTTATGGCAAAATTTCGAATGGAATGGAAGAAACGAGATCAGTGGAAAGAGAGAAGTGTAGAATAATCGGGGAATCCCCGGCCATCAACACAAAAAACATTGCAAGATCAGAACACGCACTGTCAAAATATTCATAATATGACGTAAAACTAAGCATTCGGGAGCAAACTTAAAAGTATAGTATTTTAGCGTACTATCCTTAGATGTGGATAGTATATAGTAGTAGAAATTATAGTATAAATATTATAATTATAGTACAAAATCCAACCCTGGCCACACCGCCCGCGCCGCAGTCGTCGCATTCGAATTCTTTATATGAAGTTCTATGCAACCTCGCACACCCACCCGCGTCGCAGTCGCCGCAGTCCCTGAAACAACCGAACTCCCCAAGCCGCACCTGGTGACGTCGCCAATCGTCGACCGCACGCAGCGGACGCTGCGGTTAGCGCACTTAGCGCGGCGCGGATGACGTTATTCGCATTCATCCAATTTATATTACAAACTAAATGAGAGAAATCAAGTGCGATGCGTGCGGAGACGGGAACGACTGCAGTGACTGCGGTGCGGATAGATGTGCGAGGCCATTAACAAAAAGCGATGACTGTGGGGACTGCGGAGACTGCGGTGCGGCCAAGTCTGCGTTCACCTTTATTGTCTACTCCTACTTAGTACAAACAGCCAGCCAAAAGACAGCTGCTGCTGATAGTGTGTTCAGAAACTTATAATTTTTACCAGAGAGGGGAAATTGCACATACATAACATTACCACACCTTAATCCATATTTATATCGTGACCTTAGGTGCAAAAGCGTCACGGTAGCCCGCGTAATCTGGGGGCATCCTAGTGCCCCCGCTAAGTCGAGCAAAACAAACAAAACAAAGGCACAGCCGTATCATCTTTTCCTCGAAGCCATTCTTCGACCCCCTGTAACTTCGTTGTGGATAAAGCTAGAAGCCTGAATTTTCAGTGATCAAGAGAACTTAGTATAAGTAGGTACCTATATTCCCAAATTAAATTCAATTTGAACGATTGCAGGTCAGTTTCTTTTGTCCGCCTTCCTTTTCCTTTTGTCACTGACTGACGCACCAATCATCAAAATTCTAAGGGCACACATTTGGCACTGCGCCTTGCCAAATGTGTGCCGGCCCTTAGAATTTTGATGATTGGTCACGCAGCGCATTCGTCACTGCCAAACAAATATCTGCACTTGAAATAAAGTTCATAATAAATAAACTTCCATCAGCTCGAGAGCGCGCCGTAAGCGAAAAGAGGCGCGCGTCTCAGGTTATCTATTCTCAACTTTATTTTTAGCCACGCAACGTTGATATTTGTTTAACAGTGACAACCGCGCCGCGCTGCGCCTTACCAGGTGTGCGCCGGCCCTTAGGTAGGTAAGTACTTCTAGCAGACATACAAGCTTCAAATTTAGAGCAGTGTTTAGCCTATAAAGCAAGGAAAAATTAGAATATACCCCAATTTCAGTTCCGTTTTCTAGATAAACGAACTGCAACTTTGGAATCCTATATAAATAGTATGCAATTACAAAGTTAATTTTGCAGTTCATACAATTTTCGTCACTTACACTACCTATATAAATATAAGTTAGATAAATAGTGGATAAAGGTTAAATATATCTACGTACAAAATAAATAAGATCCCATCAAAAACATAACATGTAAAAAAATGCAAGAATCGCAACGCAGTTCTACCTACCGCAAAAAGATATGAGATATGTAAAACCAAGTCTGCTAATTTATTTAGTAAGTACCTACCTATTTGTCATCTTTATTTCTTATAAATATAATGACTTGGCAATCGCACATTCGCACACGACAATAGAATCTACATATTGCATGTAGATTCTATTAATACCGAATAATATTATCGCTGTGAGTGTTATAATTAATTAGGACTATTTAGAATAACAGATTATTCATAAGTTATTCAGATTATGCTGCCGTTATGGCTAAGTTGCCTCTGTGTATTCTAATAGGTAGGTAAAGCCCACGAAATTAATGTTTTTTAAGGTTTAGTGCAAAGACAAATAAGGTAGAGTGTCAGGTTGTTGGTGGTTGGTGCGTTCCACAGAGCATATTGGTGCGTTCCATCAAATAGTTCCTTTGCCGTAATATTGGCTCCGGCCAAGTGCGAGTCGGACTCGCGCACGAAATCGTAGCTGTAAACCATAGAGGAAAGCAAAGACTACTATATTATATAGAGGAAAGTAATATATAGGGTACTGTAAACCCACAATAGAATAAAACAGAATACAGCAAGTAACATTTCTTAAAAAAGTCGTCAAGTAAAGTGTTGATAAGTTGACTCTTGTTCAATTTGACCACGGTGTATAGAATTTGACCAATGCACATTTTTGTCAGATCGTTATGTATGTACCAAGAAACAAACATGGGTGTAAAATAAATGAAACAGTCTATAAAAATGTATATAATTTTATTGATAACTTGAATATTCGATTCACGGAATAAAAAAAACAATACTCATTACAGTCAGATTTTTATACAAAAAGGTGCATAAAATAATATTGAAAACTTAAAATATGTGAATAAATTATACCCCGTGAAATAAATTCAACATAAACAACAAGTGATAAAAATAATATAAGTTACGTTTGTGATAGTTATAAATATGACAACTCTTTCTTAATATAATAATATGTTGAATTATTAATAGTTCAATTAGTATTTGAAACTAGCTGACCCGACCGACATTGTGCTGTCCAAATTTCAATAATTCATACAAAATTCCCTTAAATAATGCACCAATTTTTCCGGCAACTTTCAAAATTTTCATTCCGTAAGAACCTGATTCGGACTATTACGACCATTTTAAAACAATAACATAATTTAGCCAAATCGGTCCAGCAGTTCTCACGTTATTCCCTTATTAACGAGCATCATTTCATTTTTATTACACAGGATTAATTGCTAGTTATTCCATTCCTAGCTCAATTAGGAGCATTAGAGAGAACTACTATGAAAAGCAAAACATTTAAACAGAAAATATACACTAAACAACGAATAACTAGGTTGAGGTACATGTATACAATAATACAACTTTAAATTATGGACAGCTGATCTTAAATTAAGTATGCCTAACAACCTCGTCTTAGTCAATTTAATTCCTCATTTGTAAAGATTCTTGTTGGCGTGTGCCAGGAGTTACCGAGTTCGCATCGAATTGGTAGTTCACCCCCAAAGACAAATTTCTTCAAAGAACAGGTACTTTCATACATCATAGCTCTACGCCAAAGGCCATGCGAACAAGTTTAAGGCCAAGACTAGCTTTGAAAAATAATATAATTAAACTATTCAACCAAAATGATCAGTAGAATATGGAATATTACATACAATAACAAACCTGTAATAATAATATTACATATTACACACACAGCCAACACAGTTATAGTACTTTTGGCTTAATAATTAAGTAGGCTTGACAAAAACTATATTACCTCTGTTCTTTTTCTATGACTTAGGCTGCGATTACACTTGTAAGTTGCTTCCGTAAAATTTATGTAAGTAACTTATGACTGCGTAAGGCCCCGTTCCCACTATGCCGTGACGACAGATAAGATGTAAGAAGAAATTACGATAAGCTACATAAAAGAGAGTTTCTATGTAAGTTTAATGTATTTCAATTATGTAAGCGACTTACGTGAGGAGGTAACTTACAAGTGTAATGACAGCCTAACAATAACATACTTACATATTTTCAGGTTAATCTTTTATATCTATCAAAACAATAATTTCATACCTTTAAGGCTTCGACGTATTGAGATCGATACATAATTATTATTAACCTTAATCTATTGTTTTTTTTTTTATATAATAAATGTTATGTTTAAATGGAAAACGTCGATCCTTAGTAGAAGATCTTTTTGTATGACCAACAATGGCGGCAGGCGGTGGAAGAGTAAAAAAAATCAATCAGTTACAGAACCTAAACACAGATTGATTCTTCTATAAATTCATTGTCTATATCTATTTGTTAAAGGTATGTAAAGTCAGGGAACCTAATTGATAAGCGAATTGAATATTGCCCATAAACGCAAATCACAACTGTAATTCTTTGTCAGTTATGTGAAATATTGACGTAGTGTGACAATCGGCTCAATAGTCGCTTGCTGTTATTTTACAATACACTAGCTGACCCGACAGACGTTGTCTTGAACAAATTTCAATAAATCGTCCAAAAATCCTATAGAAATAAGGATGTTTAGTTATTCCCAATTTGAACATTTTTTTTCCAAGTTTTCTTTCCATAAAAATCTAATTCGAACTATTACGAACATTGTAAACAAAAAAATAGCCAAATCGGTCCCGCCGTTCTCAAGTGATGCGCTTATCAACGAACAGCATTTCATTTGTATTTGTATAGATTACTGAGGCCCTAGACAAAGTGATATTCTATCAGCGATAACGATGATGGAAAAGGCAAAAACGTATAGGACTGACATAAGCTATGGAAAAGCATATGTCAATCCTGTTGAAAGTCGTTGTAGAAATCCGAAACGCTCTCGAAGCGATTGTCACTTGTCTAGGCCCTCTGAATTGTTAAAATAGTAGCGAGTATTCCGGCACTTGATTTACATCGTTTGAGGTCGGTATCCCGCTGCTCGTTGACAAAAAGGAAAAAAAAAGAGTTAATTTTGCAATCGGAAAATGTATCCTAATTAGGACTTTATTCAGGTTGAGTTTAAACTGTTATTAGAAAATGTGGGAATATCTTTTTCAACATTTCTACTACTTTTACTTCGCGGCCTTTTCACTGGGCTATCTTTAGAACTTTCGTATTTGGAAAATAAGTAGTGAGCAAACGAATCGTCTCTGCCCACATCTACTACTTTATGTGGCACATTTACATTTTGATTTTTTGAATTATTTGATATACTAGTACTAGTGTTTTTTAAGAGATTTGTATCAACATTTTCACTATTTTTTTTGTAATAGCTAGTGGTATTTTCTCTTTTATCATCGTTGTCCGTTGTAGCGTCATGGGAAGGTTGTTTTCTTAAACTCTCGGGCAGGGAATCAGATTTTAACTTGACTAGAGTTGTATTGACGACTGAACAATCAATTTGCATCAGAGTTACGTGATCGTTCAGCAGAGAATCTGAAATTAAAATGACTGATTAGGAAACATCGATACAGGTAACTATCATTTATGAGTAGTTCATCCAAAAATGAACCTTATGAAAACATGAGGTTCATTATTGGAGAGCACGAGACAGAATTTCGTAAACTGACCATTGCCACTTCTAGCTGGTAAAATTAGCGCCATTTTCGGTGGTCTAGTAACATTATGTGATACGGCTGGTAACAACAAATGTTCTCCTTTACCAAAGCCCACAATATAGAATGTATCATCCCGCCTATGTAGTGCTTGAAGTAACGCATTCCATTCACCCATGTCATCCATATTGAAATCGTTTACAGCTTTCCTTATAGGTTTTCGATATAGAGTTTCGTAGTCTATGACTGCGTTTTCTGCGAAGTCTATTTCTTTATTCCTCCTCAGTCGGCGTAATCGCGATTTATCTTTGATGGTTTTCGCCGGAGTCCTTACGCTAGGGATTTCGACGAGATTGCCGTCTAATTGCAGTTTGTTGAATAGTCTGTAGGTTTCTAATAAACCACCTGGAAAATTAAATATATATAGGTTAAGTTCTTTGTTTTTATGTACCTAAATTTTGCTTTAGTTTTTAATTTTGTACTTATTGTTAATTTATTAAAATAAGTATCTATGCACTTTCTAGCCTGAAGCACAGGTTCAACCTAGTTCAGCCACTAATGCAACTGTGCTCTATTTTAAACTGTTATTGTATTTATTGTAAACGTGTCCCTTCTTATAAATAAACAAATTATTATTAATTATTATTTTGTAGTTGATAATAGGGAGTGCATTTACACACAGATACAGATTTTATGCCACCCTAAGCCAAGGGTTAACCCTTGGATTCAGTGAGTCTCAGTCAACGGAGGTCATTTAAAGAATGAGGTCTATTCAAAAATTCAAATCCTTCTTTCCAATTGATGTTATTTCCACATAAACAAACATCTACTTTATGAAAGGGTAAATTAAGGTTGATTTTAGACTGACTGTATTGTTGAAAAAGTCATAAAAAAATATGAAGTTGTAGCGCAAACTGAACCTTATATGTCGGTATTACAGTTGTTTTTCCTAAAACTCGTATGTGTTTACATGTTTTTTATCTTACCACAAAAACTTAGACACTTGTTCAAAGCGTGTTTAATGTCAGTTTTATGTCAAACTCCATACAGAAATGTCATGTTTAAAAGGTGTTTAGGCTAAACAACTGATAAACACGGTTTTGTGGTATTATGGTTACTACTGTTTAGTGGATTTGAAATTCATTCTCTGGAAAAAAAAAAAAAAAAAAAACTTTACCTTGAATTTTTTCTTCACTCAGGTAAGCTTGCCGTTTTTTTTTCCTCGGCACATCATACGTCCAGTTTAGAGTTTTACCGCCTCCGATCCAGCGGTTCAGCTCGCCCGCTATTCGTATGCTCTCCGTCTGATTTATATTCACGAAGTCCGTCGGTTTAACCGTCGCGTTCTGACAATCAGTGACGTAAGTAGCGTTACTTATGTCATCTATAAATAATATTCGTTATTAGAATGACATAAATGTAAGACTCAAGGTGATTGAAAGATTTTTGCAGACTTTAGTTTGATATTGAATTTTTCCTTTTTTTTAAACCTACGTTTTACCACAAGAGACGCAAGTTCGTTGCCCTAGCGCATAGGGCAACGAACTTGCGTCTCAACACGGGCGGGGGGTGTGACCTGACCGGCCGCGAGCGCGACCTCTCCCTCAGTCAGTCAGCTGTTCCGCTAGAGAGCACGGTATCGGATAGAAACTTTTTAAAATCTTTCAATGAAAATAACTTTTTTTTTTTGTTGTGTTCGGTCATTTATTTTCATATTTAAGTCAACTACCCATGGTTTGAATGTCAAGAGTGTTTACCCTTACAGCCTGTATTTCATTCAAAATATTTGACCTATGACGCTAAACTATGATTATCAAGAATATGAATTATGTAGGAAAAGAGTACACACCATTTGCGATATCTACAGCAGTGTCCTCTGACCACAGTAGATGTCTTGTGTGATGTGGAGCGGAAGGCCCGACAAAAGGCTTTGTGTTCCATCTTCAATGAAAAACATTCAAACATGAGGCAAATCGTAAAAACACAGACATTGAACAAAATACCTGAAACCACCTCTCCAGTCTCCACTCTGGAAGTACTCGAGCCCCAAGATACAAACTAACTGTCTAGTTGGGGGCTCACTGGTAAATAATTTTGTAACCTAGATATAGGTAATATTTTAAGCTACTCATGTCGTCTCAACTTGGTGTTAACCTGTAAACCTGCTTACTGTATTAATTAGACAATAATTGATTTTCTATTTTTTCTATTGTTTAGGAACGATACAGCAGGCAGTAAAACGCTTAACGGCTTCATTAGGTGCTGTTAATAATTATCAAGCAAAGAAAATGGACTTCTTAAGCGATTCTTTTTAAGGAGAATTAATTATGAGGAAACAACATCATTCCCCATAAGTTATAACTATCAGGACTCATCTTCCCGTTTCTAAAACTTTTTGTCTTGCATTCCCTGATATCGATCCCGAAACTATTAAAAAAATGTTCCAATCAGGAAACTGTTAAAATGAGGGTAGAAATGAAACATACATTTGGAATTGATGACTCTGAACTTCAGAGTGTAACAGCGTAAACGAACACATTTGTTTCTTCAGGACTTCAGATTCTGAATAAAATAAAAAACAAATATGTGCGTTTTCACTGTTTTTCATAACATAACATCATGCCTTGTTTCCCCGAAGGGTTGGGCAGAGGTGTACCTATCAGGGCCGCAGCTACCGTACAACTCGATTCCTATCGGCTTCCCTTCTGGAATTCGAAACAAAACCACTCTATCGTCATTGAAAAATGACACAGTCAGTAGTGTTTAAAATGCCTTTTAAGTAATCACACTATAGGTATTTAATACACCATATAATTAAAACTATACAAAACGCCTACATTCAATGTTTTGTCTTTGTTGTCTCCCAACAGCAAAAAAAAATTCTCTAAAATAACTCGGCGGCGCGGCTGGCTTATCGCTCCTTCAAAAATCAAGGCGTCATGACGTCACTTCGGTCACGTGACACCCCGGTTTTATACGCTTCGAGCAAGCCGATCAAATACGAGTTATTGTACCTAAAGCGATCTAAACTTGCGTTCGCGTGAACGAGATGCCGCGATATCGGTTCGGTAGTTTTCGTTGAATTTCGTAATGCGTTCGGCTCGGAGTTCGGACAGGACGCTATTGTGTGGTTGCTGTTTGACGTAATCGCATTATAATTTGTTTACACTTGCAGTTAATTTGCATTTTGTTCGTATTATTTATTGAATACATTAGTTTATCAGTTCGAGAATCGTAGTAGTAGTATTAGTTTGTTGGTATAAAACAGTGATTAAGTTGACTTTAGTGAAAGTGTACGTTGTAATTATGTATTTGGGGTAAGTAGGTAGATAGTTAATAAGTTGAAATTTCTTAATAGATTTGAAAAGTTATTAGTACAATCAGTAGGATTAGGATGGCGGCAATAATTCGTCAAGGACTTTCTAATTAACTACAATGTCTTTTGGCCCGCGTGCGGCCCGTCTGGTAGCTTAGTGGTAGCCTATACATTGTTGTTTAGGATTATTTTCTTTGTGAGGAAACATGCTTTCCAAGGTTAAGTTTTGAAATTAAGAAACACAATTACGTTAGGCCGTGCTCGCTCAGATATAAGTATAAATTACAAACGACGTGATAGTTTTTTCAAACATTCTAATGTTTCCCTTTACGATAAATATGAATAGCTGACTGGCAGTTGTAAATAAAATAAAATGTATTGTTTCCCTTGTTTACTTTTCTCAGATTCTAGTAGTTTATGTAATAAAGGGGTTTTTACATTCATAATCTGACGATTTTTCGCTAATTCGTTTGAAGCTCTACACCCGCGCGGCCAATTCCCTCTAGTGGCCGTGAGCGAAAACTCTGAATTGTAAAATGCCACTCCCTAAAAATTTCTCGTTAAACGCGCCCTCTGTTTAATTATTTGTGAATTTTTTGAATGGAGATATCTCGTTCTTGTACTGACAAAATGCATTGCTTTTCTGATATTTTCGTTAGATGGCGTTGCGCTATTAGGAGCGTAATCACTTGTTGAACTGTGTGAGTGTGCGTGGTTTGTGAAAGCGGGCTTTTTGAATGTGAGTTTATAAATAAGTTTGAGAAAAGTAAATCAAAATAGGAATTTAATGAAACGGTTTATTGATACCGTTCTTTTGTTAGGTAAACAAACAAGAAGTAGGTTTTCGCGGCCACAAGGAAGGTCCGAAGTGACATCATAACAAGTATTATTAACCGACTCCTTCAAAAAGGAGGAGGTTCTCAATTCGTCAGTATAGTTTTTTTTTTTTTTTTTTTTCTTTTTTTTTTGCTCCGGGTTCCCACCCCCGAAAAATCACCCTTCGCCACTGGTACCTATAGTACACCCACATTTCACCAGTTATCACTTCACTCGGTCTCACTGTTTAAGTTTTCAGGAAAGCCATAATAATAGGACATCAATCAAGTAGTACAAATTACCTACCCTAAAACATTCCAATTTAGCGAAACCATGAAGACCATAGCAAATATAACAGCTATATTCTTCTTAGGTATCAGAAGTGAAGCATCGAGCCGCGGTATCTGTGGAAACACAAACCATCTGTATTTGATGACCAAAGTAATTAATTAAGTCATTATATAGTTATGCGAACTGGGACAAGGTGAGATTGTGACCCACACACCTGTATACACATCTGTGCATTATTTACACAGAATGTTATTAAAGTAGCTGTATTAAACTGTTCTGAACTTCATGTATTTTCATATCAATCCTAGCCTTTTCTCAATTATGTTGGGGTCGGCATCAAGTCTAACAGGATACAGTTGAATACCAGTATTTTACATGGAGCGACTTACGAGTGTTTTTATATTATGCCGGGTATGCAATGAAATTAATGTCGTACAATTTTACTGATACGCAAAATTATATCGCGCAATGAGGAAAAAAATTGCATAAGTACATTTATCACATTATAATGGACGTAAAACCATGGATTTGCTAAAAATATGAAATATAATGGCAAAATGAAAACCTGCATTGTCTTAAAAGTTACAGAGTAGCTTAAAAGTTCGAGTTAATCCTTTACTCACCCATGGCCCACTCCTAAATTTAAAATAAGTCGAGCTAAAAAGTAAATCACACGAAAACCGAACCTTTTTTGTAGTTGGTGCAAAATGTTTACCTTTCGACCCCTGCCACTATTTTCAAGCTGGTCTCTTAATAATTTATTCTCTAGTCGCAGCCTGGCGTTCTCTTGCTGTGCCTCAAACAGCTGCTGCTCCAAAGCAGACACATATTCTTTTTTTTTCTGTCGAGATTGACATGCAGATTCCCTATAAAATAAAAACATGATAATTTTGTAAATCTCGCTGGGCCAATGTTTACTCGTGCAATTTCACGTAGATACGTGCAATGTGAACTTAAGTCAATGGCATGGTATAAAAGCCAAATATATTGTGTAGTGTTTCACGACTTTAGAAGATTATGACTCTCATTTGGTTATTCAATCTGCCTAGCCTTTTCCTAACTATGTTGGGGTCGGCTTCCAGTCTAACGGGATGAAGCTGAATACAAGTATTTTACACGGAGCGACTGCCTGTCTGACCTCCACAACCCAATAACTGGATAATACGATACCCCTTGGTAAGACTGGTTGTCAGACTTTCGAGCTTCTGACAACCCGTAACGACTGTTAAATATGCACGAACAACAGCCGGGACCAACGGCTTAACGTGCTTTCCGAGACACGGAGGCGTCTCGGTATGTAAAGATGGTCACCCATTCACGGACCAACCCCGGCAAGCGTAGCTTAACCTGTTGGTTCGACCCTTGTGGCTGTTATTACTTAGACACGAGCTCCTCTCTCTCATTCATTTATTATTATATTATTTTAGTTTATAAGGTTTTAAAAGTTTTAATGTCACCAGTTATACAAGGAAAACTATTATCAAAATAAAGGTCAAGGAGAAACAAAATGTTGAATAGAGATTACATATTGCTTTTTTATTAAAGTTATTTTTAATATTTCCGTCTATCGTCGTTTTTTTTTAGGGTTCCGTAGTCAACAAGGAACCCTTATAGTTTCGCCATGTCCGTCTGTCCGTCTGTCCGCGGCTTATTTTAATAATATTTTGTTCTTGAAACACCGAAAAAAACTCCCGAGGTATCAGTATCTTTTAGACCAGACATTATATTGGTCAGATCTTGTGAGGACAATTTAGATTAGTATCTGAAATGGTTTTCTGAGGAAAGAACCACACAGATTTGAGTGGACCTGTCCAGTCATGAATTATAATACTGATATCCTCACCTATTCTTAATCATCCTCTGTTGCTTCTTGATAGCTCTGATCTCAGCGTCACTGAACTTCGAGAGGTCTATTGTAGGACTATTAGGACATTCATTATCTGCATTAGGGGGTATCACATGGTTTTGTACTGTGTTTGGAGATGTGCCATTGGGTTGTACAACCGGTTTAGGGTTGATCACTAGATTGCTTCTAGGTGACGTGACCTTAAAGAAAAAAAAAAACATTTTATTAGCCTACTGATACTTAATTACATTTATGCCACTATCCACTTTAGGGATCTCGAGTGCTAGGCGGCCACGACTCCGGCTAGTCATGGCCGTCTAGTGATATTGTATGGTCTGCGACTAGCTGGCCGTTGCGAACAAGTGCGCGGTTTCTATACATTACCTAGTCGCTGGTCGTGGCCGTCTAAAGGTTAAAATGCAATGGAATTTGAACTTTTTCATGTATGACATTGTTCCCAAAATTCTGAATTCAAGAGCTGTTATACCACAGTAGACATCAATTTTGTCAGTGCTTTCGAGCCTATTAGATTTTTAAAGTGAGGGCATTCTAATGTGGTGTGTATATAAAATGTTCCTGGTTCTCATCACTTTGTTATGAAATAGCATTCATTGTTAGTCTTTTCACAGGGCCTTCATCTAATTAGTAAACATTGCATTTGGATGTCCGTTGTTACATTGTAAGATGTAGGTACACATGGCTACACATCAAGCTATACATTTCCAGTATAAACTGACCTCGCATTGTAAGGAAATCTTAAACAATGCGAGATCAGCATAAACTGGTAATGTATAGCTTGATGTGTAGCCGTGTGTACATGTAACTGCATTCAAATTATTATCAGGGACTAGAAACGTTACTCAAAATAGGGGTACGATAACATTACGTAATAGCGTTACATACAGTTCCAATAACCATTTACGAACTAATTTCTTGACAATATTACGAAAATCTATCGGAATGAAATCTTCAACTATTAATTGAGTTTCGATCTGGGTGGAAAGGTAGAAATTATCGTTACCGCTATTTTATAATTTTTCAGTTCCTGATTATAATATTATTATTTGATTGTTGAAATATTAATATGAGTACTGAATGAATTTAATTCTTTTGTTTTAAAATGTATAAATAACCAACCTGAACTTGATGATCCTTGGCACCATTAAAGGTCTGAGTCAGCGGTGATATGGCAATCTTCCCGCCCATTGTGCCCTCTGCCGGGATCACAATACTGGGGGGTTTTGTGACAACATTGGAATTCCTCTTAAGTATACTGGGCATCTTCTTATGTTCTACTTCTACCATCAACTGAATCTGACCATTCACTACTATTTGCTTATCATTTGGCGAATTATACGTGTTTTCATTTACTACTTTGAAGTATGCATTTTGTTGGTAACCATTTCCTGTAAGGAAAATACAAATTTGTTACAGAATGTCGCGAATGGAGGTTGTCTATAAACAGACATAATCAGCTGGCAATTCAGTAAAAGCCTTAATATAATAATATATAAATAGATCTAATTGATTTTTAATAATCATTGTAAATATTCACCTCTGCCTGACCTTTCAGGGCTTACAGGCGTGTTTATTATTTTATGTTGTAAATATTTCGATAAAAATACAGCATGTTAACTAACAAAGGGCGTTCCCGTTAACCTGCAATAGTATAGCGTCTATACATGCAAAAAAAAATATTACCATTAAAAAAAATATGTTTTTTTTTGTTTTTGTATAGTAAAATATTCACAAAAAATATTAAATTGTTAAGGAAAATAAACTCTCTGTACACGCCCACTTGTCACACTTGTTTTTCTACGTTGAAGTACAAGTGTGCGTGTACAGAGTGTTTCTTTTACGTTTCAATTTAATCGTTTTGTGAAAATTTCACGACACAAATGAAAAAAAAAAAATTTTTTTTTTGTAGTGATAATATTTTTTTTTGCATGTATACACGCTATACTATTGCAGGTTAACGGGAACGCCCTTTGTTAGTTAACATACTGTATAAAGCCAAAAAAACAAATTAAATATTGATGAACATACAAATTGTTATATTGATAAACTTTATACCTACAGAGCAACATGCTTGTAAAGGCAATTTGCAAATAAGCCCATAAAAAAAAAATACTACACAACTGCAATTAATGTAAGTGCAAGCACATACAAGGTCACCTCACATGTAATATTTCATATTGTTTTTATGTTCTCATGCAATGACATTCTAATGTATTGTTAACATTTATACCTGTTAAGTAATGCTTATGTTAGTTTATTATTATGTATAAAAAATGGCTTGCTCAACAAAAAAAACAGTCATCAAACTCTTCAGATATTAGGCTAATAGGTAAACTTACCTTTGTGTAACTTAGAAAAAGTGTTGCTTAGTTCAGTATCACAGTTTTCAATCTCCATTTTAATGCCCTGAAATAAAGACAATCTTTTATACAATCTCCTATAATCCAAGCCTTGTTTGGTATTTTGTTTAAAAGCATGCAATTCAAACAATTTTTTCAGCTGTGGGTATTGCTTATCCACAATTAGTTGCTACTTCCCTGAATAAGGTATAGGTCTTAGTAGAGGCGAGACTAAAATGTGTTAATGGTGTTTCTTGCCCATTCTTCTTCTTACTATGCTTTGGAATGGGGAACTAGCTTTATCTTTCCGACTAACCGAGTCCTTGAAAATTCAAAAATTGCATATAATTTTGTTTAACTGAAATAAATTGAACAACATGATCAGTACCTTAATAACACCATTTTCAATAGCCATAACAGGTCCATTTCTTTCAGGAGATATTCCATTCGTTTGTGTTTTGTGTAAAGGTGGGTTAGCAGGACTGGGAGCTGTGTACAAATAGAATTTATTACTAATATATACTAACCTTTGTGAGGTCCAGACAATAAATACTTTTTACTTAAAACTGTTCTATTTGAAAGGTGAATTGATAGGGTGCATTATGTCTCTTTAGTAAAGGTGCAACACACCATGCAATTATTGCACTAATCTGCACAAATAGATGAAAAAAATAGATAAATAGTGTACAGAGATCAAAATAAATAAAAGTTACCATGATACACAATAATATGTGTACTTGATCGTTTTCAACAGAGAATCTAACAAGAATTCATATCTATCATTGGGTATAAATCCTTGTTAGATTCTCTGTAACATACCAGTTTTTTGCAGGAACAGTTCAATATCTTCAAGGTTCAGGTTACTGGTGGGTTCCTCACTAAAATTTGATGTCCAATCAAAAGGTGACTGAGATGAGTGTCTTACTGAAATGCTACTGGAACTGCTGCAAGAAAGAAGAAAGTACTTAGTTAGCTTACAAGGTATACAATAGGTTTTTTTTTTCAGCATGCATCCACCAATCATTCCAAAAAGTATTTAAGTATATGACAGAGATGCAAGTTTTTCTTATACAATAAAATTAAAAAGTGAAAGTACATGTGCTTTTACTCCAAAAATTATGTAAAATCCAGTTTATTAAGTGAAAGTGTCTGAAACTGAAAGTACCGGCAAAACTTACTTTTTGGAATCATCATCACTGCCAGAATCTGAATTGCTGCTACCTTCTGATGACTTGATGCTTAATATAGGTGATATCGGCGGCACCAGGCTTGGTGCTGCATCAGCCAGGATCTCGCTCGGCGAGGCATCCGGCGCATCCAATAGTGACGTCCATTTGTAGTCGTTTGATAACAACTGATCAAGAAAATCCTCACCTAAAAATACATTATAATTGGTGCAAAATGCAAGTGACGTTCTTATCGGTAGTGATAAAACACGATAAAAACTTTCTTGCCTCTACTACGCGATAAAGACGGAATTAGTGAGGCACATGTTTCCGAGAAATCTTTGTTCCTTTGCAACTAATTACGTGCTTCGAAATAAAACCGAAAGCGTAGTCAAGGATACGTGCGAACACAAAATACGTTTGAGGGGTCAATAACATGATTCAAAGGAAATTAGCACCACATTGTTGTTGTAAATTAGCCGGAGCTGAGCGTGAGATATGAAATCTGAAGTTACCGTATAAGCAGTCTTTATTCTCAATCAATATGTCTGTATCCATTGCAACAATAGCACAAGACCCTTATACATGCCAATATAATTTTAATTACTAATTATTGCGTTGGAATCACACATCACAAACGCACAATAACACGACGGCGATGAATTTATGTTTTTAATTTTTAATCTGTGTGCAGTCAAATCAATGTAGCAGGTGCATTTGAATACTTCAATCTTTGATACTTCACTATTATGTATTTAATTTTCTCATGTTTCAAACAAGCCATATTATTAGTATTTCAAGCCGTATTTTAGAAACAATATTTTGAATAATCAAATAAATTGCTACAGGTTTCTAAAATTTTTGAATAAATTTCTTGAATTTTACACGTTCAGAACGACTCCGTTCAGACGCCCAGACAAAAACAACGTTCCATTTATCATAACAAAAGACAGGTTTTTAATTGTCATGTAATAGTTAAACCTTTACAAATTAATTGATACAAGTATTTTTCAAAGTTATATTCTCTTGAAATAAGCAGATGTAAAAAGTGTTAATGAAGAAATATTTTTGTCAGCCTCCATTTTTTTTTTTTTTATTGTAACTGAAATCACACAGCTGATTCAAAAAAAACGGAACGAAATTCATTTGACAGTTTTCTTCGGGCCGATTGATTTGTCGATTCTTGTTTCGATGTATTATTTTAATAATTTTTTTACCTGATATTCTAGAATGAAAATATAAGAACGATCGATTGAAATTGTTAAGATTTCACAAAATAGTTTTTGCTTTTACTTAAAATGGGTGTATGAATGAGTTCAAGGCACCGGTTGCGAAAATGTCTGTCCCTGACGAGCAGGACGATTTCATATTTCGTCCACAGCAGCATTTGGATGCGAAATGGTTAAATCCTGATTTACAGGATGCACTTCATAACCCTGATGCTCTGTGCACTCTGTTCAACAGTCTCTTGCAAGATAGAGAAATATATTTCGACGCCGGAAATGGGCTCGTAAATGGTGCTGGTGTTACTGCGAAACTTGGTGACAGTGGAAAATATTACTGTGGTCTGAGGGTATGTGTATTTTCTGTTACATCTATTTATTTAAACTGTAAACATGGTACTTGTTTACTTTTAACAACTCCAGTAAATATTTAATTAAAATGAAAGAAAGAAAGCTAAAATATAAACATTTATTTTACCCTACATAGATATTGACTTGCACCTGTTGTGATGGTCTCTGTGGCCCACACTCAGGGTGTGCCTGCCCACCCTGCAGTGCTCTGTCAGCAGAAGAGGAGCTCAGAATCTCTATACAATCTAAGCAGGTGGCACCATCACCATCCCACCAGATTATTGATGATCTGAAGTGGAAACAAGACCCAGGTATTTCTTCCGAAATTTAATAAAGTCATGACCACATGGTTCCTTTGTTCTTCAAATAATTTATTTGACAGATTTCACTTTTTGGATACCTTATGTGTTATGCCAGTAATATACCTTTGTATTCAGGTCCAGAATGTCTGCAAAGTTTAATGGAGGCTCTGATCTGGGAACAGAGAGTGAGAGCAATCAACACGGCCGTTAGCTGTCCATTTATATCTCAAATCCGTCGACTCATTGCATTGTGCAACAGGCATCTTGTAGCTGTTATTAGGTATTTTTTTTAATTTTTGATATTAGAAATAAATTTAAAAATATGTTAATGTTTTCAAATTGAAGTCATTCATCATAATTATGTCTTAAGACAAAGACATGAGGTATAAATTCAAATGATTAATAACTTGTGGTAGAGTAACAAGTAATAATTTTATGCCAAAGAAATACTTCAACTTTTTTCAGAGATCAAAGCCAGAACAAAGAAGTAAAAAGAGTGAGAATAGATAAGAAACCACCTCATGCAGTCAGTAACAGAGCATTGAGCAATGTGGTTGGTACTCTGAACAAACCAGGTGACTGTAGTACTGAGAGCCAGGACGATAGTGAGGAGCAGACTGATGACTCAGAGAGGTAAAAAAAGTTTTATATTGGAAATAAAAAAGAAATCTTTTGAACAGAAAAAAGGTTTTTCATGTTACCTCACTGGAATTCTCTTTGGTTTTTGGTAATTTAATCAATTCTAGAACAGTTTCAAACATATTGCTTTTAATCTATTTGCAAAATCTTTGCACCATATGGTAGGGTTAAGTAAACATGAACAACATGCAACACACAGGATGCAGTTATATACTGTAAGTGTTACTGTGTTACAAATAACTCTGTCATTGAAATGCAATTGTATTTTTAAATGTAGATATCACCTCTATTTTCTTTAAAATTGAGCTTCTGGTTTATTTCAGCATTTTTCTCTGTGACATATATGTATTTTAGAACATACAAAATAAAAATCAGATGAATAAACTTTTGTTAAGAAAGGTTTATATTTATTCCACTTTTTTCTTGCAGTGCTATAGGTCTGGCTCGCGTCGGCGCCCGCGCCGCTCTTCGCCTAGCCCTGTCTCTCGTCCGTCGCGCATGGCGTTGCGGTGAAGATGCGGACGTATGTTCAGCGTTACTCCGTGATGCTCTCGATGCGGTGCGTGCGCTCCCTGATGCGGGACTGTTCGCTGGCACAGGATTAACTCCTGCGCCGCGCTCGCAGAAGATATGGGCCGAAGTCGTTGATAGTGCTGCTAAGTTCCTACATCAGGTTGTGATTGGGTATGTATTTTAAATGATGAACTGTGTAATATCTATATAAAAAGTAATGACAACAACATGCATAATAAATATTCAAACAATGATTGTCGGAAAAATTGGTTAGATATAAAGTTGAAAGCTTTTTAAATACAAATGAATGTGTTGGAACACACATTGAAGTCTCTAATAATGGTATTATTATTGAGTTTAATAAGTTACATATTTTCGAACTACAATAATTAAATATTAATTCATCAACAGAGAAGTAGGCTGTAATGTCCCACAAGGGGATTGGCGGACTTCTCTATGCGTATGGATAGAGTTGTGCGCTAGAAGAGCGGAATTACCCGCATTATTGAAAGCCGCCGATGTTCTAGTCACTTTACCTCCTCGACAAAAACGTCAACCGGATAATAGGTGAGTCTTCTATACAAATACATACCTTCTGTAGTTTGGTGTCTATAATTGAAACATTTGCCATTCAATGTGGCAATGCTGCCAGCCTTTTGGGCACTTTTCCCATTGACAGCGATGCGGACGAATTTTTGTATGCCCAATGAGCTCTTCCCCTTTTTTTTTCTTTTTAGTTTTGTTATATAATTGTACATATTTCTTTGTAAGTCTGTTAAAGTATATGTTGTAATTATTTTAATACCTTATATTAATTTTAAAAAACCGGCCAAGTGCATGTCGAACCACGCACAAAGAAGGGTTCCATAGTTGGGATGAATTTATCCAACAAACTTAACATTGTAGTTGAAAAAATTGTTCTCCCATACAAAATGTATGGCAGAACATGTTTTTTCAACTGCAAATTTAAGTTGGTCGATTATTACTCGGTAACTTGTGGAGCCTACGTAGCGGTGATAGTTTTCCTTTTAATTTCTTTATATATACTACTGCCGTGAATTTTTTCACATACCCAAAACCAACCATTTAGCTGGCAGGGCGGGACACTTGACTCTAACAAAAATTAGCATATTAAAGCTTAATATTTCGCAAACAGATCCCTGAATCCAAATGGTTACCGTAAACTCGCATTATTTTTAAATGACCTTTCCAACGATACCCCACACCATGTGACTGACGAGAAAAAAAAAAACCATCCCCACTTTACGTGTAGGGGAGGTCCCTAAAAAAAAAATTTTTTTGCGATTTTCTTTTACCACTTTGTCGTGATTTATATGTATACCCATACCAAATTACAGTTTTCTAGTACCAACAGTCTCTGAGCTACGCCGCGGACAGACAGACAAACAAACAGACAGACGGACATGGCGAAACTGTAAGGGTTCCTTGTTTACCCTAAAAAAGTAGGAAAATAAAAATGTAAAAAAAAGTTGGCCTACTTTAGATGGAAGTTTGCATTTCACAACAAACGAATTTGAACCTTATCTTATTGAAATAAGAGGCAAAAACCATCTGTATTTGTTGTTATTATTGTATGGAGCTTTGCTAAGTCTTCTTTTATTTCAGGATTGTACTAGAAGAATGTACTGCGCCATTGGGACCGTTTCTAAGACGTATGGCAAAGGTGACAGCGCCTAATCCAATACTCAACAGTGAACCAACTACTGAAGTTAATCTTACAGAAATATTCCTCAAGTTAGTATTTTCAAATCTATTTTATTTTTTTGACATTCAAATAAATTGTGCTTGTGGTTTTAATTTTACCATAAAACAGGTAGTGTAAAAATATAATATATATTTTTTTAATTCTTTATGGTTGGCCGAGCTGTGCTCGGATGAAAATAGACATATCATCCAACGTTGTATCACATACCTGAGGCTGTGAAAATAGAGAAAACGAATTTTTCCAGATATGAAACTTAGCTAGATCGATTTTTCGCCCTCTAAATCCAAAAACGGATCTAACGATTTCGATTCGATGAAATTTCGATTAATCGAAATCGTTAGATCCGTTTTCGAGAATGTGATTACAAATACAATATATACAAATATTCCTCATTTCATAGTATAGGATAAGATAACGTAATCGTTATTGTTTCAGGGACTTAAACATACCAAGTGGCGATGGACTGATGGGCGTAAGAAAGGCTGGTATTGCCTTACTGTGTCACCTGGACAGACTTGGAGCACCATTACTACCGCCTTTAAAAGGTTTTGTTACTGTAAGTATCTTAAGTACTGCCACCATTTACATAATATTTTGAAAAAAAAAAAAAACTATAATAATACTGAAAAATATTTCTTGTGTTATTTTTCTAAGTGTACAGAATCCGCGCAAGAAGTAGTGTCAGTTGGTTCAGGACCACTTCATTTGGGAACTCTAAGGATTCAACAAATAGCGTGTGCTGAGAAACTGGCTTTGCTACTGACTCACGATGGTGCTGTTTACACTTTGCCGTATGATAACATGACGCCGCAACTAGTCCCAGGTAAACTTCGAAAAGTTTAGATATAACTTAAAAAAAAAAAACACTATAAACTAACAAAAAATAACATACAGAAAAGTGCTCTTTCCTCAATATGAGAGCAGCTATAAAAAAAAAACATCTCTATTCATATGATTTTTTTGATACTAAAGTATGTCTGAAGTCCATTGAGAAATCAGCTTTGCTACTAAATTTTATTTCCAGCAAGAGTTAACCAAAATTCCAAATTTTTCTCAATATTTTACCCCTTTAACAGGTCTTGAAAGTAAAACAATCACGCAAGTATCGTGCCACCCCGCTGGTCGGCACTTCTTGTGCTGTTCATCATGTGGCGGAGTGTGGTCATGGGGCTCTGGTGATGATGGCCGGCTCGGCCACGGTGACACTGCGCCTAGGGATGCACCCGCGCATCTACACCATCTATCTCACCATGAGGTCGTGAGAGTTTCTGCGGGTGCTGCTTGCAGGTACCTACGCTTACCTAGCACTAAATCAGTGAGCTTATTGCTGTGAAAAAAATGCTTTATCAGGTCATAGAATAACCGAAAGTGATACAGGAATCCTTGGCAACAGGCAACTGAAGGAACACAGGGGTTTTTAGCCAGTAAAAGTCTGACACGCCCTTCCGCTCCGCCCAAAGTGGGAGAAGTCATTTGATGATTTCCCACAGTCAAAAAAAAGGCATAAGAATAAAACAAATAAAACTATCTCCAAAAAACTCATTTGGGCTCAAATAACTTAACCTATGACCGCCCCAGTCGGATTAATACGACAAACGTTTTCGTGCCCGTGCCGCTTACGAACCTTAGTTCTCAGTCGTATAGGTTCGTTTTTTATTTCATTGTACGACCCGATACGGCACGGCAATTGATATAAAACCAAGCGCTCAATTGTTAATTGCTCTGAATTCTGTATGGTTGACCTGCATATTTGATTTGCCTAGCAGTTTGGCATATGAATAAAGCTCCTCATGCACAGGATGTTTTATTTGTCCTTTCATAATTTAGTCACTTGTTCTCAGTGCTGTGATAACATCTCGAGGCGCTCTATACACTTGGGGTCGAGGTGCACAAGGCCGCCTCGGTCACGGCACTATTGAGAACTGCCTCACGCCGCAACCAGTCTCCTTCAACGCACACAATATTGAACGAGTCATCGATGTCGCGTTAGGTAACACACGACTTCTAATAGTATTGTACAATAATGATAACCGATATGAAGAAAAAAAAAAACAAAAGAATGTGCTGACAATAATATTTGTGCAGTATGAAGAATTATTATAGTAAAAAGTTTATTGGCTTTAATTTATTAAGGCTTTCTAGGGAAGCCCAGTTAAGGAGCCCTCTAAGACATACAAAAAACAGAAGCCCTGCAGAAGTAAGCTGAGATCTAATGACACCGTAGCTCTGTGCAAAATATTTTTAAGCAGTTCGTAATATTGTCTGACTCAAAAACGACTTTGATACATTTGGGAAATGATGGAGCCATTAATGTTGAAATTAGTTTTATACATACATAAACTCACGCCCTCTTCCCATGGGAGTAGGCAGAAGCTACAAAAAACCACCTGCTACGATCCTTACATACTCCGTTTACATTTACATTCATAAATCGGGTCATACACGCACGCAACTCAGTTTTCTTAACATTTATTCCTTGTCTAGGTTGGGGTGAAGCTCAAACTCTGTGCTGTACGTGGGAAGGCGCGGTGCAAGTGTTTGGAGACACTGAGGGCGGCGTCCCGCGCACTCTGACGTCACTATCGGTGTTGAGGATCACCCGCGTTTACACCGGAGAACATTGGCATGCTGCTCTAACTGACGCGTAAGTTTACTCTCTTAGACGTCACTAGGAACAGCTATAGAAATCACTTTATTCATCTAACTTTGTGCAACTGAAATTTTATTCGTTTCAAATTAAAAAAAAATGAAATCATTTTCAGTTCAACGCTATGTTAGGTTTTTAAGCTTAAAAAAAATATATTCTATTGCGGGAAAGTCCGAAAGGGATACCGGGACCCTTGGCAACAGGCAATTGAAGGAACACGGGTAGGTTTTAGTCAGAAAAAGTCTGACACGCCCTCCCGCTCCGCCCAGAGCGGGAGAAGTCATTCACCCTCAAACAAAAAGAAAAAGGTTTATATGCTTCTCGCTATAAGAAAGTTTATGAGATAATGGTGTGCCAATCATTAGTTCAAAATCTCATTTATATTGCACCTAGTTATCTCGGTCTGTTGTAACAATATAATATGTATCTTATTTGCAGTGGTCAAGTCTACACTTGGGGTAAAGGCGAAAGCTACCGCCTCGGTCATGGCAATCTTGAAAACGTGAAGATCCCAAAAATTCTCGACGCACTGCAAGGTAAAACATTGTTCCAAAAATTCTCCTTGACTTTTTCTAGCTTATAATTTTATTTTACTCACGAATTCAATGTTTCTTAGGTATACGAGTAGTGGATCTTTCTCTGGGCTCGACACACGGCGTCGCTCTGACGTCAGAAGGTGCATTGTACGCTTGGGGAACGCACGAGCGCGCACAAATAACGAGACCGGTGCCGCAACTGTTGCAAGTACTCAACCCTTCCTTTAAGGCTCACGGTAAGTTTATCTGATGATGACAGCGGGTATCAGTTTTAGGCAGCTATAAGTGTACAAGAACTTTAATATAATTTGAATAACCAATTAATTGATGAAAACCAGCCAAGTGCATGTCGAACCACGCACAATGAAGGGTTCCGTAGTTGGGATGAATTTATCCAATAAACTTAATATTGTAGTTGAAAAACTTGAACATGTTTTTGCAACTGAAAATTTAAGTTGGTTGATTATTACTCGGTAACTTGTGGAGACTACGTAACGGTGATACTTTTCATTTTAATTTCGTTATAAATATACTACTGCCGTGAATTTTTCACATAACCAAAACCAACCATTAGCCACTAGCAAACACACAAACACACTTGATTTATACCAAATTACAGCTTCCTAGTACCAACAATCTCTGAGCTAAGCCACGGACAGACGGCCAGACGGAGATGGCGAAACTATAAGGGTTCCTTGTTGACTACGGAACCCCATAAAAGAATTATTAAACAGCTGGCTCATAGGCCTCCCATATCAAATCTTTACTCAAGGGGCACATCTGAAATAGTCTGTTAATATGCTATCATTTTTCAGGTGTTTCTAGTGGCCCTGCACAGATTTTAGTATGGAGTGAAGAAAGTCCTAGAGATCTGCCATCTTCTTTGCCCTTCGTCATTGATTTATCTGAAAGTACTTTCAAGTAAGTACATAACTGAATGGTACCTAATTGTTTTCACCAAATACATAGAAAAGTTGCTCATGTAGTGTACTCTTTTGCAGGCTTCTAGAGAGATTATTGAGGATAGTAGTCGAACAAAGCAGCTCCGCGACAATAAAGGAGGTCGAATGCATGGCTATATCCTGCCTGAATCTATTGAGACTGCAAGTAAGTGATACTCAACCAAATCTGTATCACGAATATGAGTGTTTATTTTAATTTTCTTCTATTTGGTGGCCAGTTACAAAATTCCATTTTCAAAATTTGCATTTTTATTCAAAGGTGCAAGCATGGCAATGTTCCCGTGGCCCTGAGCCCGATGACACGGAAGGCGAACCTCGTTCTTGGTGCAATGGCGTGCATACTGCTTTGGTAGCCTTAGTAGAAGGTCGCGCGGGGGCGGGGGCGGCCACTGCGGCGAGGCGGGCATTAGCTGCGGCCTGGCCTTTGTTGTTACCTACGCCGCATGTGCGGGCGCATCATCTTATAACTCTATTGCCTCAAGGTGAGAAACTTGTTGCAAATGAATCAAAGAAAAAAAGTAGAAAGTAATTACTATATATTATCTTTTACAGTGGGTTAACTCAAACAGACGCATTCTAAGCGTTGTTGGCTTTTACATTCCCGTTCTTTGTAAATATTTGTGACATGCAGCTTGATGCTTGCAAACACAGCAACAAGTACAATGTTCTAACTTTGCACATATGAGCGCTTAAATTCAATGTGTTCCAATGTACCACAACAAAGCTTCACACTTCAATTTTGTTCTATGAACTTGATGTCTTGAATACACAACAAACCGTTAACAACTTTTTTTCAACAACAGAACAACATTCTATCTACCATTGACATCTTTACAGGATCAGTGCCAGCTAGCGCAGGCGCAAGATTCATGACAGAGCTCCTAGTTTGGTCCTTACTCGGCGGTGGTGGGCTACGCGATGCGTTACGTAACGCGTTACAGGCTCACTCTGTGGACGCGTACAATCATCTACAACTTGATGCGTATGTATTATTAAAATATTTATTAGCTGGTAATGCTTATACATAACTAGCTTGTGCCCGCGGCTTCGCCGGCGTAGTATGTCTATAAAAAGGAGCCTATATCCTCAGAACTCAGTCCCCAGGATGCCATCTATCTTCTTGCTAAATTTGGCGTGAAAAGGTAACATACAGACAGACAGACAGAGTTACTTTCGAATTTATAATATTAAGTATGGATAGTAAATAATTATACAACTAAAAACAAAAGGACACTTAGGCGTCGTTTATTAAAATTAAGGTTCTAAATAAAATACTGGTAAGAATTGCTGAAATGAAATGTCTACTTTTCAGGGATTACGATCAAATAGATATAGTGACCGGACAACGTGGCTCTCCCCCCGCAACTGCAGGAGATGACGCTGATACTGTAACAGGTTTGTCTTCATAATTCTTAGATAGAAATGGGTAGCTCACCTTTTTAAAATGAGGATCGTGCGAGGCACTCTTTTTACAAAGTGTGGTAGCACACTGTGCTACCACGATTGAGGCGAGGCTGCAGTGGCTTGTGAGCACGAACGTGCTGTGAGTGAGTCAGTGAGTTGCGTGACTCGCCGACTCGCCGAGTCGCGTGTGTGGTGTGTATAGTGAGTAGTGACGACAACGCGACACGGCACACATACGTAGTAGAGTAGGCACACGTGCGGTGAGTTCTGTGGTGTATGTTTGTGCTAGCAACCGTGAACGAAGATATCAATGATCAAAATACAAAAAAAGAGTGAGTGACTGGATCGACTGACTCATTTCGTTCAAAACAGTACAAATGTTCTGTGTGTAGCTAATCTGTGCCAGTGTGGTGTGTGCTAGCACATCAAAATAAAATGAGTGAGTGACTCTTTTCAACCAAGTGAGTAGCTACAACTGTGCTAGCACGTGTGCCGAGTCACCCAACACTATTCTTAGATTATACTTGATTTTAATCATGCAGTGTTTGAGTCAAACTCAAACCTTATTACCACAAAACCGTGTTTATCAGTTGTAGCATAAACACCTTTTAAACATGACATTTCTGTATGGAGTTTGACATAAGTTTGACATAACTGACATTAGACACGTGTTGAACAAGTTTTTATGGTAAGGCCCAAAGCGCTTATTTCAAATAGGTTTATTTGAAATAAGCGCTTTGGGCCTTACCATAAAAACTTGTTCAACACGTGTCTAATGTCAGTTACCCATGTCACCCATTGACAATTCAAAAGTGCCTGTAATTGGTTAATTACAGGCACTTTTGAATTGTCAATGGGTTGGTCAGTCAGATAGATGAAGCTAGTTGCCCATTCCAAGGCGTAGTAGGTACCTATGCAGAAGAAGAACAGGCAAGAAACTCCATGAACACTCTTTTAAATCTGGTTACAAATATGGTTACAAAATATTGGTTACATCATTCATGTTGGAATTATACATGTGAGAACGATGCTGAACGTTATAAGCGTCCGTAATAAAAAGAAAATAAATACAAAAATTAAATTAAAATAAGCTAAACAGCTAAGAGATGACCATGTATTATCATGAATTCATGATATATTCTTTTTTTGTAGGTTGTACTGAAGAATACCAAGTAAGCAATGCGGCATCGTCAGATAAAGGAGCATCTGTTCCTTTAATGCACTTGGTAAGTTTGATATTTAAAATGTAACGCAAGAAATAATGTTACTTCAGTGTAAGAAAGAGATGAAGCTCTACAGGATGTATAGCTTCATTTCTTCAGCTCTTTCCACCACGAAGTAAGATTAAAATAATACTGCTGTAAGCGGTGATGGTAGGCGGGCTGAACATAACTATGCTAACCAACTTTGTACCTAACATATCCAACGAATAAATGTCTTTATACCATTCCCCCTCTAAAAAGTTTATTTTATTCACTGAAAACAGTGAATAAAAAGCACTTTTAATCACTGTTTTGGTGTTTGAATTTAGAACACCAATATATTCGAACTCCATCTCAATGCAATATACAAACTCCTATTTGATTTGATTTTCGAACAGGAGTTTAGCATTAGAATAAAAACTGTTTTGTGTTCTTTGCTGTCATTAGTAAATTGGCGCTATTTTAAATATTGTAAGTTGTACTAACAAAAAGTTTAGGGTTACTTAAGAATAAATCGATTGAAAATGTTTTTAAATGATGAAGAAGATGTGTTAACACGATGAAGAAATGTGTTTATGAAACAGAGGGCGGCCGATATAGTAGAAAACTTGCTACTTAACAAATCACAGCTGGTTAACATCAAAGCCTACGATGAGTTTTGCAAATGGAAAAATGAAAATCAAGCTTTTGGCACATTTTCAGTTTGTTTTCCTATAATGAGTTGTCGAAGAAAAAGAAGTTATCGACATTATGAAGTATGTATTCTATGCTACGGTGTAGGTACTATAAAACCAAGGCATAAAATTGACATAACATCATACTCGAAGTTCTTTTTATCGTAGTCATGGTATAAAGTATAGTATGCAACTCTTGAATAAAACGGATTTATATCGAGGGCCATGAATCACTCGCGTCGTTCAGGATTCTAACACTTGAATCACTCGCTATGCTCGTGATTCAATCATCATGAATCACTCCCTACGGTCGTGATTCATTCGTTAGAATCCTTTACTTGCTCGTGATTCACGTATGGCCCTCGCTTTAAATCCGTCCTTTATTCACTAATTGCATAATATACTATTGTCTTTGAATATCTTCTGTCAACAGGTAAAGCATCTTATTCGCAACACCTCCTGTCAGACTCAGATGCATATAAACGCTATAATGCACGGCGACACAAGCAAGACGGACGATCCTAAAGGACACGACACCGTCAGCCCTAGCTGTGATCTACTCATACGATTCCAAAGGTAAAGTTATCCATTTATATCATACTCGTTGATCGTTGATAGCGAGAAATTATCTGCAGCGATTTATACGACAAACAATACCAATCGACAAATTGATGTTATTTCCACTAAAACGAATATGAACTTTACTGCAGTGTAAATTAAGTTGTACATCTACCAACCCGCACTGGTGTTAGATTACGGTCCACTCCCTCTCATCCCTCTTATGCTTATATTATTGTCCTCAGGTTACTATTCTGCGAAGCCATGTGGTTACGAGGGGGTCGAAGTACTAGGGGCGGCGTGCGCGCACTTATCACACAATACATAGAGCTACTAGCCGAGCACGTACAATCTACTCTGTGTTCGTTCACGAGGGCTGTGCATAGGGCGGATAATACGCAGCTTATAGCGTTGTGTGAACTTGTGGCTACTGATATTGTTGGTAAGAACACACATACATGTTAATTTATGAACCAGCCTTTGATTAGTAGGCCAGTTTGTTTATAGACCAGCTTTTGCCAGCGACTTCGCCCGCGTGGATTTCGGAAATGATCCCACGGAAACGTACTACCGTAATAACAAGTATCTTATGTGATAATCCAGTTTATAAACTATCTGTGTGCCAAATTTCATCCAAATCTGTTCGGTAGTTTTTACGTAAAAGAGGAAAAAACATCCATCCATCCTCAGAAACTTTCGCGTTTATAATGTTACTAGGATACGAAAGATTTTTTTTCAAAGTTTTCTGGAGGCCCTGGTCCCATGGTCCCATTTTGTCAGTATTTTTTCTGTTTTGGACAATCGTCAACAAAAAGCATTGGATGAATACCTTCATTTATTATTACGAAATAATGTTTGACCAAAGATTTGAGGGCACGTGTCAATATATTTCTGCCTGTCAATATATTTCTACATGTCTCAGGTCGCGTCGTCAGTGAGTTAGGCGCCTGGATAGGCGCTTGCGCAGCCCGATCCCCATGCGCGCTAGCTGACTCAGCAGACTCTCTAGTGAAGATATCACGCGCTTGTGATGACGCTGCCAAATCCCTACCGTCTGCTGCCAAGTTAGACGCCGACCTGCTGGGCTGGCCAGGACTAGTGTCCAAGAAACATCAGCTTAAGAACAGTATTATTCGCAAGTACGTAAACGATCTATTAAAAATGTAGATTCCCTTGTCACGACATCGTAAAGTCAACTCAGGGACTAGCTGATGTTCTTGGCTACTTTGGAATAGTGTTATGTATGTGTAAATGTTAAGGCAACATTAGTAACCAATCTATTAGTATTATAAAATCATAATTGTTCTGTCGCTCATGGACGAGGAGGAGGAGCTCGTGGCTAAGTAATAACAGGCGCACGGGTCAATCCATGAGGTTAAGCTACGCTTGCCGGGGTTGGTCCGTCGATGGATGACCATCTTTACATTCCAAGACTCCTCTGTGCCTCGGAAAGCACGTTGAGCCGTTGGTCCCGGCTGTGATTCGTTGATCTTTGACACTCGTTACGGCTCGTCAGAAGCCCGAAAGTCTGACAACCAGTCTTACCAAGGGGTATCATATTAACCAGTTACTGGGTTGTGGAAGTCAGATGGGCATTCGTTTCATGTAAAATACTGGTATTCAGCTGCATCCGGTTAGACTGGACGCCAACTCCAACATAGTTGGGAAAATGCCTTTGGTTCTGTCGACTGCTTGATGGAGACAGGTATAGACGTTTTTATTCGACTCAATTAGACTTACATTCCAACACGTCAACGACTTCCATCCATTGTATGGCTTACATTATCAACTTCAAATACAAAATAAAATTAAACAATATTATTATTCTAGATGTGATCTCCAAAATCACACAAAAGAAGGCGGTTCCTGGGTCGTGATAGCAGGCCACGTTTTCGACGTCGAAAACTTCGAGTGCGAGAGCGCGAGTACCGTCGAAATGATACGGAAACTTCGCGGTTCCGATGCCACAGCCGCGATGAGTGTGGAGCCACATGCTGCGTATCTCTCGAGGGTTACCGAGAAATGTGTGGGGTTGTATGCTGATCAGATATACAGTTATAGGTGCTATGTGAGTATATGATTGTATTTAACGCTGTGGTTAATTAATTTAAAAAAAATCTGTGTATCTAAATAACTTAGACTTTGGAAAAAAAAAATTGTCAAAATAGTTCACAACACATTATATTTGAGTACCCAATCTTAGACCAGTTACATGAAGTGCTACTGAATCAACTATCTATTCTGGCTTTAAGTAGTCCTAGTTGATTTTTGACTGACTGTTTGTTATAAAATAGTAAAAAAAAATCTGTTGCAATGGAATTTGAACTTTGATTTATATGACGGTGAGTTTGTGGTCCCAAAATTGATAATTATTTGAAAGTAAGGAGTTCGGAGTTTTGGCAATAAGTCACCAAATTGCAAAAAATCGCATACAATATTAAATCGACTAATCTATCATTGTTTGTACAGGAGAGTTCAGCAAGTCTCCGCACCTACCACATACTATCAACATGTGCATTCAACGTAGCTGTGAGTCTGACCCAATGCGGCTCCCGCCTGGCGCGCTCGCTGCCGGTACAGCAGGCCGAGAGAGATGCGGCGCCCTATGCCGCCGCATTGTTCTTGAGAGGAGGCCTGCAGGTTTGTGCTCTTCCACTATACTAAATGAAAGATGTATCACCGAGAGTTACAGCAAATACCTACACAGGGGAGATAGGTATTTGCTGTAACTCTATCCTACCTACCCCTACCCTATACTACCCCCTACCAACCCCCTCCCACTCCCCACCATCGTCCGTCCTTGCGTTACCTTCCCTAGATATATCTTGGGGAAAAAAAAAACATAATTTATCATGTTACCAAGAACACTGCAATGTTTCCCGCAGAAAACAATGTAACAATTTTGATGATGATGTTGTAACAATGTTGTGCAACTTTTGTTTCCCATAATTACGGAGTTTACCATTTTACATTTTGACAGGTTCCGCAACTGACAAATCCTTTCGACGAAGAAAAAGCAGAGGCTCGCAGTGGATCTTCCACTGGCGGTAACAGTCCGGCCGGAGAAGCGCCTCTACCGACGCGCGCGTCCCGCCCCCCCCGGCCCCCGCCGCGCGCTGGCGTCGCGCAGTCGCCTGCCAGGGCTGAAGCATTGCTACATGCACTTGCTGAACCGAAGTTACACGTAAGTTATTCTATTGCCCTAAGCATCTAGTGTCACCGGTAGCGTGACGTCACGATGTGATGTTGAGAGTGGTCGTATAGGTTGGCAATATTTTTTACCAGAAATATCCATTGTATGGTTTCCGTCAATGAGTTTATGTTATCATGATCTGCAAAAAAAATGTATGTGCACTTCAGAACAAATAAATAAATAAATGTACACTTTTCTCGTTGCCGTGTAAGTAGTCAGGCTGACTATACCCTTTACATAGAAAGAGAAAGTATTAAATCGTAATCGTCGATATTTACGACAGGTGATCATTTGGCGCAACCAAACTTTTCCGACACAAAAAAACAAAAACCTATCAAGTCATCATATGTTTTATTCTTCTAGGATCCGCTAGCACTACATCTTTGGTGGGCGTGTGAGAGACGTGAAGGTTGCGCTCCACATTTTCCGCCAGAACATCCGCTTGAAGAGCTGCGTCGAGCGCTGTTAGCGGCTTTATTGTACCATGCTGGGCTGAAGGAACATGCGCTAGCGACTGCTATGGCGGGTAAGATTATAGTCTAACCGCCTTATTAATAAACGTTGTATACTAATGAAATGAAATGAAATGAAATTGTTTATTCTGTAAATAGGAATCACTTTTACACATCATATTAAAAAGTTGTAAAAATAAGCTGAATGAGGTCGGCGTTTCCTATCTGACTACTCTGAGAAGAAAGGCCGAAACAAACTCAGAGGTCACCGTCTCCTTTAAAGTCCGAAAAAAAACGTTGTATAGCGCGTGTATAGTTACACAACGCTTTGTCTTCTTCTTTCAAAAGTAATTTGACTTTTGAACAGGTTACAGGCGCTACAGGTTACAGGTGAAACAGGCGCTATAAAACGTTTATTTGTAAGGCGGTAAGAATATGAAGATAACTAAATGGTCGATTAAATTGATGATTGTTTTGTAAAGGGTCAATAAATAATAAACGTAATGTAAAAAAAATAATTGGCTACGAGCTTAAATTTGTATTTGACAAACTTTTCTGAAATAGCAAATAGATCAATTCGATGATAATCGGAAAATAAAAATTCAGAAAATAAAAATATTTTGATGTATTTTAGAAATGGAAAAAGGCGAAGTAAAACTATCACCTGCGATGTCTGAAATCGTAAAAGCTGTTCAGCAAAGTAAATGGACTTTAATGAGGACGAGACAACAGCTGTCACGTGGTTATAAAGAGGTATGTTACTGAAGCAATCTATTTTAATAATTCTTAGAATCTTTACTACAAGTATTAGGCTCAATTCACACTGAAATGGCAACGGTGAGCAGCGACGCGGCGAGCAATTTTTATGACAAGGCATTATAAAATTTATGTGCAATATCAAAAAATATAGATACGCTTGATAGACTAGCGCGGGGCGGCGGCACGAATAGTCTCGCGGCGGCGCGAGCCAACTCGCTTTTCGATTGCCTTGTCATTAAAACTACTCGCTGCGTCGCTGCCGGCCCCAGCCATTTCAGTGTGAATTGAGCCTTACTATTGTTTCACATCTATGTCTAGGTATGCGCAGCGCCTCTAGAGAGGGCGCGGTTCCTTCTTCACGAGGTTCGCGCAGCCATATCTCCCGCAGTGTCAGCATTGCACTCTCGACCGCCGTCCCATCGGGCGCCCACCGCCAAGAAAATATTCCAGAAGGTCATGCGCGCTGCTAAAACACCCGGATTCAGTAAATGGTAACAATAATAGTCCTGTAACTTTTAATACGTCATTTTTTATTGTTTGAAAACTTTAAATAACCTTGCGAAATTATTTTGATATCTGTTACAGCTTCGAAACTACGAAAGATCTCAGAAACAGACAAAACAGTCTTAGCAAAAGTATGTTCAAGGCTACCAGCAGCCTTCTACAGGGTGATGCACTCCTTATAAAGTCATCCATAGCTCAAGCTTCAAAAACACCCGAAGACGCTCCAAGCATCGTCGTGGAACCCTCAAGAGGACACAACGAAACCCCTACGGCTCCTATAAAAGAGCCCATGCTTAGATCTAAAGTAACCCTAAAAGTCAAAGACAAACCTTTAGAGAAAGATTTAAAGAATGCGTCTAATAATGACGATATGAAAAACGAAGGTCGCTGTGACAGAGACAAAGGAGATAGAGACGATGTGCTAGACAAAGACAACGATGATAAAACGCCAACGAACGAAATGTCGATTAGCTCGATTAACGATATTACCGATAACTCGATTCTCAAAGAATCGATGGAGAGTGAGAAGCAAGTTATGATGCTTGCTGATGATCTGAAGACTGATTTGATTATGGCTGATGAAGAAAAGGATGATGATAATTCTGAGAGGAATAAGTTTGTTAATGCGTGGGTTTCGAGACTTGCGTGTGAAGAGAAAGGTAATCCTCCACTTTTCTTTGGCTTTTTACCCGACTGCCCCAGAAGGAGGGTAATGTTTCCGAGAGTATGTATGTCTATTTCTTTGGCACGCTCTGTAGCCGAAACGGCTTAATGGATTTTAACATACGAGGTGTCGTTATTTAATTTCTATACAGGACAACCTGTATAGAAATAAAATAACGACATCAGGAAGGTGTGGCACAAAACATCAAATGAATAACTCGACCCTTTAGATTTTTTTTATTTGCTTATGACAGAGTCATATACAGGGTGTAAGGGACAGCCCTACGCAGACTAATGGTATGAATTCAGCATATCATACTAAGATGATCGGTACATTTACTTATTTCAGGAACGTTATGGGAATCTAATAAACCTGATTTGTATTATTACCTTGAGCGCAATGATGCGCTACCGTGGCAAAACCCGCGTAGCCGCAGTCCCCGTGTCGGTGGGGGCGCGGTCGTTATTTTAACATACGTTGCTGGTTTTATTATTTTAGCTGTTTTATTTATATAAATAGAGTGCTGCGTACAGAGAATGTAATTTTACATTGAAATAAAGGAATAGTAATTGAAAAAACGATAAAAAAAATGAAAACTTTCCTGAGCAAATTTCCGATGAAACATGATTAAAAATAAGGAGCTGAATGCCCCCTGTTAATTTGCGGAGGGCTGTCCCTTACACCCTGTATGCTACTGTCTATAAACTATAGATAGTCGACCTCGCAATTGCTTTACAACCCTAAGGTTGAACAAATCATCATACAAGACTTTCGCATTACAAATATTAGTAGGATTCATTCAAAGTTGTTCTTCTGTTTTAGATTTATATTGGTTACTAGAAGAAGTGACTCAAGAGCAACAAGCCTTGACAATAGCCATTATTGACTTCGTCATGACTGAAAACCCCTGTGATATAGACATACTAAGAAGAGCGTTGTATTGTCAGGTATGACTGCTGCACATAATTATAAACTTTATATATTCTGGATAAGGTTGAATATTGCATTATATCATGAATAACTAAATAAAATTGAATTTCAACTCTATCGTCTTAGTTATATGGTTCAATTTCAGGTGCAAAGAGCAGAAATAAGAAAGAACGGGTACTCCATGATCAATAGTATACTCAACTCGTCACAGACGATGTCTGATAGCGTTAAATACGCGGCACTCGCCGGTTTATTAGGCGCTTGTATGGCCGAAGCCGTTCCATACATGCCATTAAAACCTACTATACCGTTAACGCACCCATTGATTGGCATAGAATCTGTGATACCGTACTCTAAGTATATGGTGTTATTAGAAAGGTCTAAATTGATGGATTATATACTAATAGAGTTGAAAGCGCGGGTGTTGGAGGGAGAACATACTCAGGCGCTGCCGTTGAAAATGAGCGCGAATTATGGAGCGCATGCGTTGCTGAATCGGCCTTCGAGAGCCAGGTAAGTAATCAAAATCATGTTCTTTATCTATCCTTTTTTTTATGAGGTTAGGAAATCATCCAATGGCTTTTCCCTCTCTGGATGGAGCGGAAGGTCGTGTCAGACTTTTACCGACTGAAACTCACCCGTGTTCCTTCAGTTGCCTGTTGCCAAGGTCCCGGTATCCCTTTAGGACTTCCCCGCAACTCCGGCAGGCATCGGTCCTAGTGGACCCCGCCAATTGTGCTGACATCTCTTTGAGGCGCGCGTGGAACACGACGCGCCATCGACCCGGGCCTGGTCCTAATCAGACGGCGAGCTACCCATTGCTCGCCGTCCGCAAGCCCGAGCCTATGGTGGCCGGGAATCCACCTGGGATTCCTGATGCCCAGGGCGTCTCCAACGGCGGCGGTTAGGGGCGTGAGGGCGCAAACTTTGCCTCTCCCTCACGCGTTCCGTTCTTTATCTATCCTGAGCCTGACTTGCTTGCGAAATGTTTATTTGTACGGACTATGTAATGCTTTCTTTCAGGTTCTTGATAACACTACTATCACTTCTCATAGAGGGGTGTCAAGGTCCAGAATTAGAGCAGCTAATTAATGGTGGAGCTTTGAGCTCGTGCCTAACTTTACTGAAACAAATCGGAGGCGATACATCTCAACTTACATCTCTAATATGTAATGGATTAAAGTCGAAATGTAAGTAACGTCTTTAAGGTGCTTTAATAAATATCACTCCATATCCAGATAAGGCGTTTTGCGCTCGTATACTTGTAGTCGATCCAACGAGGCACCCCGAATATCTGGACTCGCTCGTTGTGACGCATGTGCACGGCCTTACTGGCTCATAACTCTGCTACCCGCGTCTGTACGCACGTAGAGCGCATTATGACAAGGTCTGTTTATCGGTCCAAGCCCCACTTGTACCTACCAGGGGGCCTACCACCACCGCTTACAGCAATATTACTTCAGTGTAGGAAAGAGATGAAGTTCTACAGGACGTATAGCTCCATCTCTTTCCTCTACGAAGTAAGATATAATACTGCTGTAAGCGGTGGTGGTAGGCTCCCAGGTCAAACTAAATTATCTGAAGAAACTTCACAGACGTGAATACAGTTTTTCTTTTCCTTTCAGCGGATTGTCTCATAATATTCGAAGACGAGAGACTAGGTGCACGGGCTCGCGGAGCTTCGTTGTCAGGTCCTGAACTAGCTTCACTGATGAAGATTGGTACTCGAGTAGTGAGAGGCAAAGATTGGAAGTGGGGTGATCAAGTAAGCATAAACTATTATTATCTACACCCATGCTATAAATCCTCTCTAAAAGTTTCTGAAAATTAGCTTATATCCAACATTAAAACAACCAGTGTCATAGTAACCATAATATCATCCAAACTGGTGTTATAATGTTGTACTGAATTTCATAATGCAACTAATTTCAAAAAAAGAACATTGTCATTCACGAGTGTTTCACTAACAAAGCACCGTAATTTAAAAACAAAACACATTCGAATTCGAAAAAAATTGAATTCACGTCCTACCGCGCCATTTTGTTCGATATTGGTATTGTAAAGAAACTTATTTAGAAGATTTATACCATGGGTGTAGATAAAATCTTGTATGCAACTGTATATAATTAGGTATTAAAACACTCATGTGATACTATTATCACATGAGTGTTTCACAAACCCTGTTTTATATAAATTCGTGTTTTAATACCCTTTATTATATAACAGTTGCATAAATAACTATTAAAAGTGGTTCCAAATGGTTCGTGTAATTTAACACACGGCTGCTCCGTCGCTTGTCTCGAACTTGGCTTGACACGCTACCGCGTGTCTAGATATTGTACACAACACACTCTGTAAGGCTAAGGCCGAAGTCCAATGGAAGACGTCTGTAAATAAATCAGCATGTCATCAGGGTCTGAAGTACCCTAAACGTTTATTTTGGACTGTAGTTTGCAAATCATTTCAAATCCTTTTTCTTTTCTACTAACCAAATTCCAAATTTTATAGTATTAGCAGCTTCAATTCAATGCAAAACAAACAAACAAAAAAAAAACGTTTCTTTTTCTGAAAAATACTTAAATGACCTCTCCACTCTCCAGGGGCCTACCACCACCGCTTACAGCAGTATTAGATATTACTTCAGTGTAGGAAAGAGATAAAGCTCTACTACAGGATGTATAGCTCCATCTCTTTCCCCCACGAAGTAAGATTAAAATAATACTTCTTCGGTGGTGGTAGGCCCCCTGTTGTCGAAGTAAAAAGCATCAGATATTTCGGAAATGCATCAAATCTTCAATGTTATAGGACGGTGTTCCCGGTGGTGAAGGTCGCGTCATAGGTGAACTAGGAGAAGACGGATGGGTGCGGGTAGCATGGGATGCGGGAGGTACCAACTCTTATCGTATGGGCAAGGAGGGTAAATACGATCTGAAGCTAGCCCGCTCGCCGTCACCGCCGCCTTCAGTGGACGAAACTGTGCATGGGACTGGTAAGGATTTTTATAGACTTTGAAACTTCTCTTCAACTCATTGTCTTTGCTTCATTTAGAGTTATGAGTATTTGATCTCCTTGTATTATAAATCTTTGTAACATGTAACTAACCGCCTTTGGGAGAGGTTCCGGGTTCGATTTCCAGCGGCACTGCAGTACAATTGCTCGGTTTGGTTAGTGGTAAGGCTTCTTCTAAGTCCGCCTGGCTATCTACCACCATCTTATCTATGTCTGTCGTCATGACAACGACATTATCAGCATTTAGGCAGTTAAAGGTAAGATAGCCAGTTCCTCTGTGGTTCAGGAATCTGGGTGAAGCTCGTTTCCACCTTCGGCATGATCGTTACTTACCATCAGGTGAGATGATGTCCATGAGAAAGGTTGGCTGGCATGGCTTTATGCTTAGGTCCTCCGAAACTCCTAATCTAGTTCACATACAAACTTAAAAATGATAAGTTTTTTTTTTCTTTTCACATGCCTATTCTATTGCTTTCCTGGTTTATCACTATGAATACTTTATAATATTGCGTGTTCTCCTATAGCAGCCGTCGTGGACAACAGCGTAGAATGGTGGCCAGTGAGTGAAGTGCGCTCAGCTTGCACGGGTGCTATCCGTGCTCTATGCGCCGGCGCAGGCGGCGCGCTCGCTTCCGTTGGTACAGTCGCCAGAAGAAATGTCGCTGCTTTGCAACGAAGACTATTGACTTTAGCACATGCACACTCTACGCCGCCACCGACGGCGTTCGCTACGCATTATCATACGGCTTTGGCGTTGTTACGAGGTAAGGATAGTGTTTTATTAATTTTAGTAAAAAAAAAGTTTTTCACAAGATTTTTCACTTGATAGGTTAAATTATACGTACCCAATTCGGACCGCTGCCAGATATACAATACAGTACAATGGTGCCGATTCTATTGTTCACAAACTAAACTAAATTTCAGTGCATCTTTTTCTTTCTATTTCATTAAGAAAAAACACACAGACAGAAGATAAATTTTAGTTTAGTCCTGTCAAATTAATCAGCGCCTGTCACTACTCCATACAAGTTTAGACGTGATTAAAAACTTGCCTACTAAAATTACGTCAATTTACGTCAGGCGCTGATTAATTTGACAGGACTAAACTAAAATTTATCTTCTCAATACTCAATACTCATTTTTTTATTGCATTCCCTAAGTTACATAGATGGATGGGATGTTGTCCCGCTATCTACCTCTAAGGTTTGTAACAGGTACTGCATATTTACAAATGTCTTCAAAATTTCCGTTTGCATTTCTGTTACAGCTAGTGCACAAAGTCTGGAGATGCGGATATCTCTATGCACTGATTCATGGTTCGAACTCTGCTACAGTATTATTTCGGCAGCTGACAAACCCATCTCACAGGATCTCATTTATTTACAAGTAAGTTTGTATCATTTACTTACTTACACAATTACTTTGATTTTTTTTTATTTGTCTATTAAAAGTATTTTATTATTGATTCAAGGGTAAAGTTGATTCAGACACTAAAATAAAATTATTATTTTACCCACTCTATCTCTGTAATTTTTAGATGCCTTAATATATTATTATTTTTTAATGTCATCGGCATTAGAGATTTTAAAGCAATGTCTTCAATACTATTTATTTTCGCAGATTCAGTCATTATGGCTTCTTCGCCGTGTGTTAATAGAACACGCAGGGCCTCCCGAGTGGCGACGGACGGTTGGCGCTCAGTTACTAGCGCTGATTGGAAGATTATGGCTTGAAACGCACTCGTGGGATCCGGCCTTCAAGCCGAACCACCAGGCTATTGGTAATAGTGCTGATGATGAAGAAGTTGGTAAGGAACTTTTGTACACACGGCTACACATTAAGCTATACTTTTCCAGTTTATGCTGATCTCGCATTGTATAGGATTTCCGTACAATGCGAGGTCAGCTTATACTGGATATGTATAGCTTGATGTGTAGCCGTGTGTACTTGGATTGGTTGAAGTTGGTCAGGAATTTTTTACTTGGATTGGTTAAATTTTCGTAGACTATTTTGCCACTACTGAGATATTCCCTCTTATTTATAAACGTTGCTTAAAGTTAAGAGATGTTTAAACGTCAAAAATGTGTGGTTAAAAAGGCGCTAATCATTAAGTGACTTTAACAACGATTATAGTTAGAGTAGAGTCATGTCATCACCTCTCACCCTTGAATTTGTATGTTATATATATATATATTATAGTAAATATATGTGTAAGTATATGTATCATAAGTTTATAGCTTATTTATGTACTGTAAACCTGCTTTATCTATAATGCAATATGATATATTTTTTTTTTTTTTTCTCTTTGTTCCTCTCAATTAGAGCACCTGCCATCTAATCTCTTCACCACCCTTGGTTGACTGGTAGAGAATGTCTCAGGCAGAAAAGTTTAAATAAATAAATAAATACGGAGGATATGACAAACTTCATAAGTTGTCACTCTAATAACACTTTCTAAATCCTTTAAAGACCTTCTAAATCACACCTTCCCCCAGTAATGAAGATACGCGTGTTTATGCGATCCTAACGTAAAATCCTTTGCCTTCGTCGAAATTAATTTTAAACAATGATCTACTCCAGTTTTTTTATGGTAATACTCATTTTTTTTTCTTATCACACTCGTTTCAAATGTCCTATTTATACAACTCACTACCAACTTATCTATTACAGACAATAGGTGGCGCGCCCCAGCGACCGCTAGTTACACAGGATCGACGTGTGCTGCGCTAGTACAGTTAGTAAGACAACTACACGCGGCTGCGCAGTGGCATACACCATTAACGACTTTATTATTGGATAAACTGCAGTTGGCTGCACAAACGGTAAATTCTTATAGAGACTTTTCAGAGATTATTTGCTAGGTAGGGCAGTGGCGAAGGGTGATTTCTCGGGGGTGGGAACCCGGAGCAAAAAATGAACAAAAAAAAAAAAAATATATATATATATACTGACGAATTGAGAACCTCCTCCTTTTTGAAAAACCCGGTTAATAATACTTGTTATGATGTCACTTCGGACCTTATGGCCGCGAAAATTTATAAACTCACATTCAAAAAGCCCGCTTTCAAACCACACACGCTCAAACATTTTACTAAGCTCCTACGCTCTAGCGCAACGCCATCTAACGAAAATATCAGAAATGCAATGCATTTTGGCAGTACAAGAACGAGATATCTCCATTAAAAAAATTCACAAAATAATTAAACAGAGGGCGCGTTTAACGAGAAATTTTTAGGGAGTGGCATTTTACAGTTCAGAGTTTTCGCTCACGGCCACTAGAGGGAATTGGCCGCGCGGGTGTAGAGCTTCGAACGAATTAGCGAAAAATCGTCAGATTATGAATGTAAAAACCCCTTTATTACATGAACTACTAGAATCTGAGAAAAGTAAACAAGGGAAACAATACATTTTATTTTATTTACAACTGCCAGTCAGCCATTCATATTTATCGTAAAGGGAAACATTAGAATGTTTGAAAAAACCATCACGTCGTTTGTAATTTATACTTACATCTGAGCAAGCACGGCCTAACGAAACGAAAACGAAAGCATGTTTCCTCACAAAGAAAATAATCCTAAACAACAATTTATAGGCTACCACTAAGCTACCAGACGGCCCGCACGCGGGGCAAAAGACATTGTAGTTAATTAGAGAAAGTCCTTGACGAATTATTGCCGCCATCCTAATCCTACTGATCGTACTAATAACTTTTCAAATCTATTAAGAAATTTCAACTTATTAACTATCTACTTACCCCAAATACATAATTACAACGTACACTTTCACTAAAGTCAGAACACTTTATTCACTGTTTTATACCAACAAACTAATACTACTACTACGATTCTCGTACTGATAAACTAATGATTTCAATGAATAATACCAACAAAATGTGAATTAACTGCAAGTGTAAACAAAATAAAATGATGAATAATGCGATTACTTCAAACACAACCATGCAATCACACAATGTCTAGCGTCTAATAGTGTCCTCGTGTCCTGTCTCCTGTCCGAACTCCGAGCCGAACGCATTACGAAAATCAACGAAAACTACCGAACCGATATCTCTCCATCTCGTTCACGCGCAAGCAATTTTCGATCACTGTTTGTAGGTATAACTCGCTGTCGGCCGGGTTACTGGAGCCGTATGAAACCGGGGTGTCACGTGACCGAAGTGACGTCATGACGCCTTGATTTTTGAATCAACGACAAGCCGCCCGCACCGCCGAGTTATTTTAGAGAAAATTTTTTTGCGGTCGGGAGATAACAATGACAAAACATTGAATGTGGGCGTTTTGTATAGTTTTAGTTTTATGGTGTATTAAATACCTCTATTGTGATTATTGAACAGGCATTTTAAACACTACTGACTGTGTTAGTTTTCAATGAGGATAGAGTGGTTTTGTTCCGAAGTTCAGAAGGGAAGCCGATAGGAATCGGGTTGTAGGGTAGCTGCGGCCCTGAGGTAGGGGAGGTGGAAGCGCTATATAAGGTTTGACGAGCATATGCGAACATAAATGTAGGGCACAACAGATTCATGATTCAGATTCAGAGTCATTGGATGATTTCCCACCCTCAAAAAAAAAAAAGGGCACAACATTTTTTTTTTTTTTCGCGATTTCAGGTTTCGTCTTATAGTGAAAGTTGTTCATAATGATGAGTACAATGACCCCTTAAGAGATTTCGTGTTAGAAAACATACACCTTAATATCCGCAACGAAGCTTAAATTCCTCACAAATGGTCGAATATTTTGACTTCGAGCACGTAGTAGGTGACCATCAGTACTGGTCTAATGAACAATGATATCACTTCTTTTTTTGACAGGTAACAAGCGACTGGCACTGGTGGCCTCATACTAGTCAAGATCTGACGCAGACAATGAAACCGTCACCTCCCAGTCTGGAAAGTTGTCTCATAGGTATGTTACAAGTCACAAACACTACATGCACACAAAATTTAACTTTATTTACTGAGTCATACAGTCCTTAATCATTTACCCAACCCTCAACACAGAAAATATTAAATTTAAATTTTAAAACTGGGATATAAGGTTCATAATCATTTGCAGCGGGTGCACTAGGAGTGGTTGGTGGTGTAGAATGGCGCATACGATTGGGACAGAAGGTAGCCGCCGGGTCACCGCCACGCAATGCGATTGTAACGCAACTATCGCCTCGAGCGAAGATCACTTTAGTACATGATGATAATACTACTACTAAGGTATGTTTCTTCTAGCATGTAAACTTTTAGCTTGTAAACTTTAGCATGTTAACTTTTAGCATGTAAACTTGTATCATATAAACTTTATCATGTTTACTTTTAGCATGTAAACTTTAGCATGTTAACTTTTACACTCGCGACAATCTAAGAAGTCCGTTTTGACGTTTCGTTCTCGTACATGTAATAAAACGTTATGCCTTGAGAATCAGTTTTAAGCAATGTAGATAAGTCGTCGGTTGAGGAGCTCGTGGCTAAGTAATAACAGCCGCTCGGGTCGATCTATCAGGTTAAGCTACGCTTGCCGGGGTTGGTCCGTGGATGGGTGACCATTTTCACATATCGAGACTCCTCCGTGGCTCGGAAAGCACGTTAAGCCGTTGGTCCCGGCTGTCATTTGTGGATCTCTGACAGTCGTTACGAGTCGTCAGAAGCACGAAAGTCTGACAACCAGTCTAACCAAGGGGTATCGTATTACCCAGTTACTGGGTTGTGGAGGTCAGATAGGCAGTCGCTCCATGTAAAATACTGGTATTCAGCTGCATCCGGTTAGACTGGAAGCCGACCCCAACATAGTTGGGAAAAGGCTAGGCAGATGAGATAAGTCGTCGATTACAAGCTCTCTAATTAAGATCAATCGATATGTCTCGAGAATCAGTTTATAAGAAACCAATTTCTTTTTTCATCGCTACACAAAGCATTTTTATAGCTGTCAAAACGGACTTCTTAGATTGTCACGAATCTAGCATGTAAACTTTAGCATGTTAACTTCTAGTATGTAAACTTTAGCTTGACGCTTTAGTCATGACGTGCCAGCAGCTGCCGACTATATCTGTTTTGTACTCGTGATTTTAGATCTATTGTGTTTTATTTAATTGTTCTGTTTTACTCGAGTTAATAATCTTTTACTATGCACGTGTTTCTGTGACAAATAAACTCGGAGGATCGTCTATTCTTAACCTAAAGTACACGTTGAATTGACTCCTGAAAATATTGTGTGGATATTAAAATTCACCAGCTGTTATGCGATTCAATTTTTTACTATATTCACTAGTTATTTAATTCCAAAATCCATCACGTTGCATTAATCCCATTGTTCTCTCATCAGACTGAACTAAGCGGCATACAGAGCGCAGAAGGCGACCGTCTCTCCTTACCGCTAGGTGGCGGTGAGAGCGCACTGCGTGTTTGTGCTGCGCTCTTAGGCGCTGGACCGCAAGCCTCGCCTATGCATCCACATCATTTGCCTGGTAAGAACAAAAATGCTTTTTCTCTATTTGGATTTTATTCGATTTTGATTTTTTAATTAAAAACATACAAGGTGGAGACGACAATACAACAATAAATGAAAACACCGGCAATACTAATGCATAAGAGTATTTTGGAACTAACAAATAAATCCTAACATCGAAATTAAAAAAGTCATTTTTTCAAACAAACTAAATAGTAGTGATGGGCCGACTATGGGGTTTGCCGATCTTTGAAGCTATCGTAACTAAACTACTGGAAATATTTGATTAATTTTTTGTATTATGTAGACCGAGAACGTCATTAGATATACGCAGTTTCATTTTTTGTTGTATTGTCGTCTCCACCTTGTATATCTACAGCAGATCTTAAATCACATTGACATTTCGCCAAAAAATGTCTTAGAATTTTCTAACGGCTAGACTATTTCGTTACCCAAACTGAAGATCGGTTTCCAGATTCTAGACCATAGCATACGACAATAATCATTATCTGTTCCCAACTATGTTGGGGTCGGCTTCCAGTCTAACCGGATGCAGCTGAATACCAGTATTTTACATGGAGCGACTGCTTATCTGAGCTCCACAACCCAGGAACTGGGTAATACGATACCCCTTGTTAAGACTGGTTGTCAGACTTTCGGGCTTCTGACGACCTGTAACGACTGTCAAAGATCCACGAATGACAGCCGGGACCAACGGCTTAATGTGCATACGACAGTAATAAATGTCATAATTATTGGTCAATTTATTTACCTTTCTAGCTGAAATCGACGTATACGGACTAAGGAAGCAGCAAATGGAACTGCTAACATTATGCGCAGTACGTGGCCTTTTAACTACAAGGACAAGACTACGGAAAGTTCTGATGCAGCCACCAGACCATGCGGGTATGATTCTTGCAGAATTCCAATTTCAGCCAAATGCAACCTTGTTCGTACGTGACATAAAGTTGAAAATTGCATTTTTGCACATTCCAAAAAGAAACAAATGAAAAGCTATTGTAATATTTCAGGTCACATAGACAGAGGAACAACATTAGGTACAGAAGGGACCTTACTAAGACGGCTACTAGCGTTAGCTACTCGCCCAAGTCCACTGGCTGCATCCCATACACCGCGTGAACTTGAATCGGCGGCACTCACTATCGTTCAACAGCTGGCTGCTCATGTTAATGGCAAGTATAAGTTGATCCTACACTACAGTTACAGGTCGTAAATATAACATACCGAGTTTTAGAATAAAGTGGGCTTTGTAGAGCGTTGTCTCTGTCACTCATAGCTTGAGTTTTAAAGTCTTCTAAGCTTGTGATGAAATGTGTTATTCTTAACAAAATTCTGTTTTGATTGAATAATCAATTAGTTTGACCGATACCGCCGTACCGCGCCTTAGGAAAGCGCGACGAGGTGGGGGGTGGGACGCCGTAAGCGTTGACGAATGAGCGGCCTGAACGGGCCCGCCGTGAGCGGCGCACGAACCTAAGCCGGGGTACAGCGGTATCGGTCAAACTATAATATTAGTGGATAATACTATGATGTTTCTGAATTATTATTACTTCTACAGGAGACGACAAAGATCATGAAACTCCACCCGAAATGCCAATCATAGACAAAAGTAATGTAATGCAGATATCTATGGGTCCATCAACTAGTACGGCATCTCTTTGTAAGTATACAAAACACATGACAAAACATCCCTACAATATGTTATACCGTGATATTAACTTTATATTCGATCTTCTTTTTCAGCAAGAAAAGATCTCAACACATGGGCAAACTCTTCACAAGTGCAACAAGTTATCGAAATGGGATTTTCTAGACACGCTGTATACGGCGCTATTCAAGCTTTAGGTAACAAAATCATTATTTGCCATTCAAATATTAACTCACTGTACTTAGCTATAAAGCTGACTATTCCCTACACTTCACCGTTATTAGAGTCTTTAGTCATCAAATTATTCGAACTAAATTGAACTCTAATCCCTACGAAATAAAGCTCAATATTCCTTACAGGTGGGACAAGTCTACCATCAGTAGAATCGTTAGTCGTATACCTATTAGAACTACCTCAGCATGGTATGGACGACTCAGTCTTCGAAATGAGACCTTTAAGTGCTAAATCAGAAAAGAAACAGATCCCGTATAGATGGCGCAGTTGCTTCGCCTCTGAAGAAGAATATGCGCAGTACTTGTCTGACGTCATCACTCCGGGGATGACTGTACGGTGCTGTAAGGCTGTTGAACCAGTAAGTATTGTGTTATATTTTTTTATTTAAATTATTCCACTTTACTTGCTTATTCTTCTTCACTAAGAGCTTCAGCTCATTTGAGGGCCTACATATTATCCACACTATTTCTTTGTACGCCCTGAATTCGCTTCTTGCAGCTATTTATTTATGTGTTGCCTCCACCTAAATTTAACCTGTCGTTTGGTGGAGACCTTTGGTGACAGGTTATCTTCATCACTATGGAAAGTTGCTCACTTGCTTATCTAAGCACAATTCTACGAGTACACATCACCTCTATTTGCCCCACAAATTATACCGAAATTTTCTGACACCGTCACATTTTCTAAAACAGGTATACGGCTAATTTGTAGCTAGATTGATGTTCTTAAAAGTTTCAGCTTAGTTGAATTCATGTAAACGCTTTTTTTCAGTAAGTATGCTTGCTTCAGTTATTTTGAGATTTTATACGTGTTTTTTCAGGTTGCTTTAGGCGATGTTGGACAAGTACAAAAAGTTGAACGTGATATAAAACAAAATGTCTTCTTACACGTAAGTTCTCTGCATTTTATATATGCGTAGTTTATTTAATTGACGCTTAGATATATGTTTATATGTGTACGCATTACCTATACTTCATAATATGTCATTGTTATCCTTACTAATATTATAAATGCGAAAGTAACTCTGTCTGTCGGTCTGTCTGTCTGTCGGTCTGTCTGTCTGTCGCGCTTTCACGCCTAAACTACAGAACCGATTTCAATGAAATTTGGTACACAGATGGTCTAGAGCCTGAGAAAGGACATATGCTACTTTTTATCGACATACCACGCGGGCGAAGCCGCGAGGGGAAGCTAGTATCTCATAAATAGAGTAGTAGGGTAGGGTATTTGACTTCTTTCAAAAATATACATGAATTAATCCTTAATGGCCAGTGGGAATTGGATCAAAAGTTGTGCCAACTATCCCCCAGCTGTGGCCAGAGGGAATGTTTAAAAATCTGTGTCACTCTCCACCAGTGGTGGCGAATAGAAATAATTTAGAAAGTTGTGACTGTCCCCCAGTGGTGGACAACGAGAACAATTTTTAAAAGTTTTTTCGCTGACCCCCAGTGGTGAACAGCGAACAAATTCTTCTCGTTGTCCACCAGTGGTGGCCAGCCAAGTGTGGACATCGGGATTAATCGATTGAAAGAAGGTACACAAAACAACGATTTGTTAAAAAAATAAATTATATCGGTGGAAAAATGGAGAAGTTACACGCTGATGTAATTATTCTTCTATAAACGCAAACGCAAAACGATCAGTGTATACAATAGCGTGAAGTTGGTATTTCGTTCCTGTGTTGAGACGTCAGATCACAGGCGTGCTGTCTATTTAGTGTAATTTTTCTCGTTCGAAAACCAAAATTCGCAATACATTGCTCAGGTTGAATGGCGCGGCCTAGGTCGTGTGTTCGGCGTGCGCGCAGTGCATGCTGAAGTGGTATCGGGCACGCCCCCATTTGCAGTAGGTGACCGAGTACGCGTCCGTGCAGCTGTCACCCAGCCGCGGTACAAGTGGGGATGTATTGATCATACCAGCGTTGGAACTGTTACTTGTACGTATTTTTAACAGCTACTTTTGTTACTTCTATTAATTAAGTTATTTAAGAATATGTCATGCAATTCCTAAATGAGATAAGCCAGTCAGGCAGTGGGTAGGTGGCCTGACTGCCCAAAATGCGCAAGATGTAGTTTAGTAATGCCCCCTATATTGTACGGAACATCTATAAAAATGTGGTACTTATTAATTTTTTTGCAGCAATATCAAGCAACGGTCGTGACCTAACAGTGGACTTTCCTCAACAACCAGGATGGACAGGACAAGTCAGTGAGATGGAACTAGTTACTGATCAATGTAAGTTACTCCTCGTACTCACTTCTATGTGGACGAAATAAAGGATTAGATTTGATTAATTGTGCGTCAATATAATACGTCACTAATACGTCAAAAACAACTTTTGGATTTTCATCCTCCATTTTTGAATTAGTTCTAATACAATATATGTTTTTGTGTAGCGGAATGGGGTGAAAGCGCTGGGGGAACAGCGGTAGGTTGGCGCGGCGCCGTGCGTGCCGTACGCGTTTCGTCATGTCGACCCGGCGCAGGAGCAAGACGTTTGTTAGATTCACAGCCACATACGTACTGGCAGAGCTCTAGCGGAAATGGTCAGGTGAGTTGTAATGTCGATAAGGTCTTCTTTTGTATGGCATAATATAAAGAGAGAATACGTTTAAATCTTAAATAACGTACAAAAAGTAACGTATTTGTTTTCGTGTGTTTCTTATTTTTGCTGGATGGTATTGAGAACACCTGGCCCTACTTACGTTATATTTGCAGCACTGGATCCGTGTAGAAATGCGCAGCGGTGTGCGCATCCGCCGCCTCGGCCTCGGCGTGGGCGGCGGCGCGCACGGGCCGGCCGCGCTGGCAGTGCGCGCCGGCGCCACGTTCGACGACGCCGCGCTGGCGCCGCTTGCTGCCGTGCCCTGCGCTCCCGCCGCGTCTGTGAGGGATAGACCGCCCGCGCATTTAGCGCAGATACAGCTGTTGGCTGATTGTAAACAGGTTTGTGGCTTTGAATATTGGTTGTAAGTTGTTATTTCAGTTTTATAAATCCAGTATTTTTTGTATAAAATTCATAAACGTGATAGGTATCGATATCTAAAATCTAAACACAAAAAAACAAAAATAAAATATATTTACGAACTCATATTGCAAATGCCAGCAACAATACTAGCAGTCGTTGAACTCAAAAATTATATATTAGGTCTTTACCTATGAAATTGCCGTTTTGTATGAAAAATTTAAACGATTTTTTTTCATGTATTTTTTATTTGTATTAATCGAAGTAATCACCCATGCAATCCATGCATCTTTGCCAACGCAGTAGCAGTTTATTGATGCCCTTCTTAAAGAAATCAGCTGGACGGGAGGCAACAAATTCTTCAAAGGCCTCTCGGGTATTGAATTTTTTTCCCGCCAAGAAGTTATCCAAATTCTGGAAAAAGTAGTAGTCTGTAGGCGCAAGGTCTGGTTAGTAGGGCGGATGACGGAGAGCTTCCTACCCCAGTTCTTGCAACTTGGAGACAGTCTGCTGTGCAGTATGAAGTCGCGCGTTGTCGTGCAGGAGCAGCGGAGACGAGCGATTGACCAATGCTGGTTGGAGATGTGCCAGCTTCTCCATCATTGTGTTCAGTTCTTCACAGTACACATCTGCAGTAATGCTCACCCCGTTTGGTAAGAAGCTGTGATGAATCACACCGGCGCTAGACCACCAAACAGTGACCATCACTTTTCTAGGGGTAAGGTTTCGTTTAGAGCATTGTTTAGGTACTGAACCAGGATCCAACCAACTTGCTGAGCGCTTGCGGTTATCAAACAGAATCCATTTTTCATCGCAGGTAACAATGCGGTTCAAAATTCCTTCATTTGTGTGTCTGTTGAGCAGTGCAAGGCACGCCTCGACGCGTACTTCGCCCTGGCGATCATTGAGTTCGTGGGGCTCCCATTTGTCAAGCTTTTTTACCTTGCCAATTTGACGCAAATGGACCAATATTGTTTTGACGCTAACGTCGAAAGCTGCTGCTAATTCAGCCGTAGATTGTGTATCATCAGCTTCCACAATCGCCTTTAATTCGTCATTGTCGACCAAAGTCTTCGGACGACCGCGAGGTTCATTTTTCAGGTCGAAATTTCCAGAACGGAAGCGAGCAAACCAATAACAGGTGGTGCGTTGGTTTGTAGTGTTAGCTCCGTAAACGTCGTTGATGTTGCGTGCAGTTGTGCCGCGTTGCTGCCACGACGGTACTCATATTCCATAATTACTCGAATTTTTAACGTATCCATGATGACGAAAAAGATTGAAATGCGATGCAAAATGTAACACTAATCATTAAACAAATGACTTCTTTTGAAAAAAGAATTCCATGTTTTTTAAATAAAATTAATTTGAAATTAGAATTCTTAGCCAAACAAAAATTATTTTGATTTGAAATGGCCAGTACGGCAATTTCATAGGTAAAGACCTATTATATTTTTTTTTTAAAATAATTTTTGCATGTCGATCGATAGTCGATACCCATCACGTCTGTGGAGTTTTGCTAGCTAATTTAATTTGAACCTGTATAAAGGTGAATGTATGTATAATATGTCGGAAACAAGGTCAGTATGACCATTCAATATGGTCAATATAATCATTTGATTATGGATAGATACGTGTTATTGGTTCTGAACAAAAGCTATTGTTTTGTTGCAGTATTATCCGTGCATTGAAATCGGAATAAAACAAAATCGAAACGTAAACGCTGATTGCCGAGTACATGGCCTCTACATAACAGGATTCAGACCAAACCCTCTATACACTGACGTTTTACAGGTAAGCATTGAAAACTAGACTATATGTATATACAAATAAAAGATGTATTTTGATTGTACGGAGTGTTTCAGAGTATGAACTTTGTGGCGGAAGATTGGATGGAAAAAGATAATCCTACGGGTGCTGTATCTGCTGATAATAACCCACCAGTGTTGCCAAGTGATTGTCCTAAAGTAAGTTTCTTTTCGTTACCTTTTCACACAACTTATTCGTCCTGTCTTGATATTATATAAACGTCTACTGTATTTTTCACAGGTATACGTATGGGGTTTGAATGATAAAGACCAACTGGGAGGTGTGAAAGGCTCCAAAGTTAAAATTCCTGTGTTCTCACCAAGTCTCAGCGCCTACCGGCCCGTCCACATCGCAGGCGGCTCCAAAACACTCTTTATTGTTTCGCATGATGGAAAGGTAAAGATTGTTGTTTATCTTGTAAAAAAATTAAATGTTATGTTGGGTCTTTCTAAAAACTTCGCGGCTAAGCTAAGCTCGACCTCTGTTTATTTGTTCTTCATATCCAACAGTTATTCACATGCGGCGAGGGTACAAACGGTCGTCTCGGCCTAGGACATAGTAACAACGTATCCAGTCCGCGCGCTAACCCGTACCTTGCACATGTGCTTGTACGACGAGTGGCTGTACACTCTGGCGGAAAACATGCGCTTGCGCTTACTGCTGATGGAAAGGTAAACTAAATAAAAAATATAAAAGTAGAAGTATAAATATCAAATGTTTGGGGGCTGTATTTTGTATAACACTAGCTGATGCCCGCGGCTTGGCCCGCGTGGATGTCGGTTATTATATACTAAAAACCTTCCTCGAGAACCACTCTATCCATTGGTGAAAACAGCATGAAAATCGGTGCAGTCATTTTTTGAGTTTATCACGAACAGACAAACAGACAGACGCGGCGGAGGATTTTGTTTTATAATATTGTAGAGATTCTCATAACCATGATTTTTGACCAATTGAAGTAAGAGTACTTTGAAATCAATTCTCTCATTGACAAATTAGTAAAGAGCGCTGTCACATAAGACGAACAATGTAACCATTTGATTGTCAGTGTAACCATGGTTGCTCCAACATGGTGCTGTGATACAGACACATTAGAAGTTTTTTTAAATTTGATCTACTGAAAAACATGCTTTAAAAAAGATCTAGCGTACCGCGGGAGAACTTGTAAATAAATGCTGCATCTTGAATCTTTGCGATGCTCGAACATCTACTTTCCGTGAATAACTCAGCTCAGTCAATTTTGATATCCAGGTTTATTCCTGGGGTGAAGGCGAAGACGGCAAGCTAGGTCACGGCAACCGCATCACGCTAGAAGTGCCCCGACTCATAGAAACATTAGCCGGTGAACGCGTAGTCGGCATTGCTTGCGGATCTGCTCACAGTGCGTGCGTGACTGCGCGCGGGCAACTGTATACGTGGGGCATGGGCGAGTATGGCCGGCTTGGACATGGCGATGATATGACGCAGCTGTTTCCTAAGATGGTAAGGAACAATAATAACAATACATAGGTATAGAAAGAATATCTTAGAGACGTTAGCTAGTGAGTGTGTTGTCGGCATTGCGTGTGGATCTGCGCATAGTGCGTGCGTGACTGTGCACGGCCTTCTGTAAATGTGGGGCATGGACGAGTATGAATAGCGATGATATTGTGGCGGCGTCTACGGGTCAGCGCACACCAAGAGCAGACAAAATTAAATACATAAACACGTAAGCTCGAGCATCAAGTTGGATGCTCAACGTGTATTTAATTATGCAATGTATGGAATTGGCATAAGATTCATTTTTCAGTAGTCTCACAAAATGGTCTGCTCTACTGTGTTCTTGGTGTGCGCTGACGCTAAATCGCCACTATGCATACTTTGCAGCACAGACGTCACGTGAAATCTTGCATCGCGCAAGTAGAGTTTACCGCGCGATCAGCATATATTAATCGTCCGGACAATAATCGTCAGGCAGTTGCCCACTAGATACCCGTCTGGTTGGAGGATCCTCACTTTTCTATGGAGGATGAGTGAACTTTACACCCTGTTCCTCCTCTAAAATATGAAGCAGCTGTTTCCTAACATAGGTAAGGTACTAAGAAATACTAGTATAAACTGCCTTTGCAAATAATTAGTTACTGTGTTGTTGACTGCGCTAACTTAACCTTATTTTTTAAGCATCCTCATAATAAATATGTTTTTTTTTCGACGTTCTAGGTGGAAGCCCTATCTAGCTTGAGAGTAGTTCAAGTCGCGTGTGGATCTCGAGACGCGCAAACTTTAGCCTTGACAGCGTGTGGTAAAGTCTTCTCATGGGGTGACGGTGATTTTGGAAAGCTAGGTAAGTTACTATGCAAAATCTTTAGAATAAAGGTGCTCTTCCGAAACTCTATGAAAATGCTTCCGTAGATAGCGACATTCCCGCCTTCTATCGTTTTCATAAAGGTACATAGAAATCAGGTGTGCGTGTCGCTGCGGTCTGACATTGCGAGTGGGTGACGTTGCCGCTGCGGTTTGCGTTTGCGGTTGCGGTCGGCTTCGTAAGAGCATCTTTAGGAAGGGTATTTACTTCCTATACCTTAGACTACCTTAGCAAGCAGCAATACGTGAACCAGGTTCCTCGGTTTCAGGTCGCGGTGGGTCCGACGGTTGCGCTGTACCGATGAATATAGAAAGACTGAATACTCTTGGTGTTATTCAAGTGGAATGCGGCGCTCAGTTCAGCCTAGCTTTGACTAGAGATGGGGAGGTAACAGTATTATTTATTATCTACTAGCTGCGCCACGCGGTTTTGTCCGCATAAGTCTCGATCCAGTGGGAATATCGGGATAAAAAGTATCCTTTGTCCTTCTCGAGGTCATGGTCTACCCCTGTGCCAAATTTCATCCAAATCCGTTCAGCCGTTTTAGCGTGAAAACGTAACAAACAAACTCACTTTCGCATTTTTAATATTAGTTAGGATTAGGATACTTGAATTCAGAAACTGAGATAATTTACGTATGTGGTCACTGTAGTGTTACGTTGTCTAGTTTGATGTTTTTAGTTAAAAGGTCCTAAATCATTTGGTTGCAAAGTAATTTAAACTTTGCCATGAATGAAATTGTGTTAGGGGTTTAAAAACTTGATAAGTTGATTATTGTTAGCAGACTCATGAATACAATATTTTGTCACAGGTTTGGACATGGGGTAAAGGTGACTACTTCCGCCTAGGACATGGATGTGACGCACATGTGCGTCGCCCGACGCTTGTGGAGGCGTTGCGCGGGCGACGTGTTATACACGTGGCTGTTGGTGCATTACACTGTCTTGCTGTTACTAGTGAACATCAGGTAAATTACTGTCAAAATGCTATTTGACCAAAGTGTTCCAGTTTTCAGCCAACTCTATTTTTGATAGACCCTTTTTGTTGTTAACGGCCTTTGGTTCCAGTGAGCTTCCACAGGTCAGTCAATTGCCTACCTTTGGAGACTCAGTCGACTGGAAGGTGAACTGAGGGCCTAGACAAGTGACAATCGCTTCGAAAGCGCTTCGTATTTCTACAACGACTTTCAACAGGATTGACATAAGCTTTTCGATAGCTTATGTCAGTCCTATACATCTTTGCCTTTTCCATCATCGTTATTGCTGATAGACTGTCATTTTGTCTAGGGCCTCAGATTTGCTGATTTTAGCTAACAGGCTCCTATAGCTCGCGTAACTTCACGTTCGTTTTTGGCAGCGGAAAGGCAATTGCCCATTTTTGGCCATGAAGGCACACGAAAAAGAATTATGTCAAAAAAAATTACATAATTAACATTGAATTATCAACCTAAACATTTTATCATAAGAGGTAAAAGTATTTTATCTTAATTAATAGGTTTTAAAATGATAGAACTATAGGGTCAACATAACACCAGCAGGAAAGAGTTGCCATTTTAAAAGCCAATTTATATTGTTTATCGATATATTTAATTTAATTAGCTACCAACAAACAAACTGTTATGTTAGTTTGACCAACAAACAAACTGTGAGATATAATGAAAAATCAGGTGGTGCGTTTGTACTTTATATACAGATAAAGAATATAGTCATAGTGTCATAAAGTAAAATCAAATAAATTATTATCGATTAAAATCGATTATCGATTTTTATTTCATTGCACTGGCAACTGCAAAAAGTCATAACTGTCAAACAAACGTCAAGTCAAAAACTCGTCTCTCGTCACGAATCTTCTGGGTGCTTGTGTTTATTGTTTTTATTCTGGATTTTATCAAAAATCAACGAATTGGCATTAAAATGGACTCTGATGATTCTTCTAACCATAACGACCTTGGCGTGAATATGGATTCTGCTTCCGCTTCATCTGAAACTTCTCGCGCGAACATGGACCCGATAAGCTTTGATGATCACCGTGGCATTCACACTGGACAGTCGAGTTCTTCGCAAGCATCAACAATAGATCCAAACATACATTTACGTTGTGTGAATTGTGGCATAAATATATCGAGAATGCGAAGACATCCATTGGTTATCGCAGAGGTGCGACGTCTTATTCAACGACGGATTGAATCACAGCAGGTAAATACCTGTAATATCTATAATATGTTATCAACAAAAAGTGAATACAAGGTGATTTTCTTATTAATTGTATATTTCTTATTCAATAGGTGCAAGTAACAAGTGACAATTTGGTGTGCCATTCTTGTTGGATGTCAGCTTGGAGTGAAATAAGACAACCTGCTCCTATGGGTCAACATAGTGCACCAATTATTGGTCATTCACATGTGTGCATCTCCTGTGGCCACTCACTTTTACGAAAAAGATCTCACACATTAAGAACAGACACCTCGTGAGGATCGTATTAGAAATGAGGTTGCTCGTCAAGTTGCACCACGTGAGGTAAGATATACCCTTTGTAAATGTAACTTTCTTCTCTCAACATAATACCTATAGTATAATGCTGGTATAGACAATAGTAGTTATCATGTCACCCAATAAAAAAAAAATGTATTCCATTACTAAATACTCTTATTTGTTACAGTTGCCGACATCAGCATCTGTCTGTCATACTTGTTGGCGAAGGATTGACAGAGCTGCATCAAGAACTATTATACAACAAGATACTCCGGCTATACCATCTTCAATTCAATCGGAAAGTACTGTCACTGTATCGACAACTGAAGAGGAAAGTGTAGCCACTGATAACTGCATATTGCTGCCTAATTATATTCGGGCACCAGGTACACAAAGTCGCTGCTTTTTTCCCAACTGTTTTAACTCTGAGCGGCTTACAGTCCCAAATGACCTAAGAGTTAGGCTATTTTGCGACCATAATTATTATGTACCTCCAGAATGCAGAATTTGCCTTCATCATTTAAGAAGCAATACATGGGACTCACTTTTGGACTCACTTGAGAATCCTATTCGAACTTTTAGTGCCGAACAAATAGAAGAATTTGCTTCCTTATTAAAGAACAGTATGTTCAGTCATTTAGATTTTAATAACATAAATGATATGCCTGATCACATTGTTCACTATTATCTTGGTTTCAATAAGGAACAATTTTTGGACATTCTATCCAATGTTCCCAGGCTTTCAAATAAGAACAGGGGTTCATTTGCACTTGCCGCTTATTTAATTAAATTAAGAACAGGTGATAGCGATGAACGGATTGCAGCCTTATTGCAAGTACCTAGAAGTACCCTAGAACGCCATATGAATGAAGCACGCGAATTGTTAACGCAGGATTTTGTTCCTAGAAATCTGGGCATAAACCATATTACCCGAGCAGAAATAGCTGCGAGAAATCTTACAATTCCAGGAGGATTATATCAAGGTGAAGATAGGAGCCCCATAATAATAGCTGATGGTACATATATTTACATTGAGAAAAGTTCAAATTATTTATATCAAAAGAAAACATACTCGTTACATAAGTATCGAAATCTAGTAAAGCCTTTTTTACTTGTGTGTACGGATGGGTACATAATAGATATCCTTGGCCCTTATCCTGCAACCACCTCTGACGCAACTATAATGATCAATGAATTTCAGAACGAAAACAGTTCCTATCGTCAGTATTTTCAAGCTGGGGATGTTTTCATTTTGGATCGGGGATTTAGGGACTCTTTACATTTATTAGCAACTTGCGGGTATCATGTGCATGTGCCCCTGAGCCCAGAAGATGGAGAGACACAACTTACAACAGCGGATGCCAATAAATCGAGAGCTGTCACATTATGTCGTTGGGTGGTCGAAGTGGTAAACGGAATTTTCAAATCCTCTTTTAAAATCTTTCGACAAAACTTTTTTAACAGAGCATCAAGGCACCTCATGCAAGACTTTGCGGTAGCGGCTAGCTTAATAAATAAATACCATACTAAAATAAGGGATAGGGAAGATGCAACACAAATACTGGAAATTGTTAACCAAAATATGAATATCAATAATGACCTATCGGATTATGTGAGGGAACATAACTTGAATCGGGTTAGGGCACATTTTACGAATATTAATGCCAATATTGAAAATGTAAGAGAATTTCCAAACCTCACATACAGTGATTTGGTCTTAATTGCTTGTGGGACATATCAAATAAAACAAGCACGATCGTATTATGGGGAGCACATCAGGTTTAACGGCAGTTACCGTATTGAAGTGTGCAGTGATCGTAGGAGAAGTATTTTGGAAGCATCGGCCTTTGGCAGTAATTGTTATTTGCTCAGAACAAAGATATCTAGCCGACATATATCAAGAAAAATATATTTTGTTTACATTTTGATTAACACAAATAATTCTGGTCGTGCAGCAATACAACAATACTGTTGTAATTGTATTGTAGGCCGTCGAACAGTTGGATGCTGTGCCCACGTCATGTCAGTTATCTGGTATTTAGGGTGGGCACGGCATCAAAGCAACATTGATGCACCTGCTCAATTCTTGGATGAGGTTTTAATAGTTTACGATACCAATGACGAGTAAGGTATCTATAAAGTTTTAAAACGTCACCACCAAAGTCATTTATGTAACAATAAATGTAAAGTATTTAAAAAAATAAAAATATTTTTTATCATTAAATCCGGAGTTTTATTAAACCAATTCTTTTCTTTTTGACACATTGACAATTTATATTAAAATTAACACAATATATTTTAAGTGTGCACCCTAGGCCAAAATCACTATGAATTTTGGGCATGTCCCTTTTGGGGAAAACACTAGTACAGTCGAAAAAATTTAATTCTGACCCACCATAAGCTTATTTCCTTACAGACATTCATATACAATCAGGTCGACATTCGCGTAAACATACATTTCCTTGGTAACGAATTTGTCATCTGCCATCATTGTTATTTTGACGGTTTCAAACGATTTATCGTCAAAGTGGGTCATGATTCACTTAGCCTGACTGTACAATTATTCAGCAAAACATTTCGTTTCCCAGGTCTGGGCATGGGGCGACAACGACCACGGCCAGCAAGGCAACGGTACCACCTGCGTGAACCGTCGCCCCGCCCTCGTAGCGGGTGTCGAAGGAGTACAACGCGCAGCTGCGGGGTCCTCCCACTCAGCCGCCTGGTCGTTAAGACCGGCTGCATTACAGACTGATGCACATTCACCACATATAGCACCGCTACCGTTCCCTACTTTGAAGGATCCTTTGGGAGCTCAAAGTCTTGGTATGTAGTAACTATTAACTAATTATTCAAAAGACAAAACATAATTATGTAAATTATAAGTTCACAGGAAGTTTTTGTCCATTAGGTTTAGGTGTATAGTCACGAGCAAAAATATGTATACACTTAGCAAAATTCAATAACCATTTTTTCGTGGAATAACGATTGCAACTTTGAGATGATACCTATTTCATAATAATATGGGTTCCAAACTACAATGTTCGTTAAAAGATAAAATTACAATCAATACAGTAGGAGAAAATCACTTTTAAAGTTAAATATTGGTGCTCGTGACTCTACATGGTTGAATACGTCAAAAAAAAAAAACTGCGCAACATTTTTGCGCCAACCAATTGAAGTACTTAGTGTACTAGGTTCAATGTTCTGTTTCAATGTCCGATCAAGCTTAGGTGTTTTTTGCAAGATTTGAGTCACCAATAACATAAGTACCAGTATGTGTTATAATTTTTCAAGTGTTTGCTTCTCACAGGGTTGTACTCGGAAGAAGTAGTAGCAGATGAGCCTCAAGGTCCACGAGCGTCACTAGCGGCTGCGGCGTTGGCCTTAGAACCGCCTGTGGCCGTGCAACATGCACTGTCGTTGATCCTGCTAGCTTTACATATCACACAGGTAGCTTTAATTTCTGCTCCTATCGTCACTTTTTATGTCATTACACCAAATAACAAGAATACTAGACCAGTTTTTTTGCATCTATTACAATTTTAACATCCTAAAACAATTCAGCTTATATTTTTCAGACTCACTTATACAAGGTGTTAGGGTAAACACCGTTATCCTTGAAACCAGTGGTTTTGTGTAATTTATAAAAAGTAAAATCAATGTAAAATTAGGACTTTTTTTAAAATTTCCTTTTACCACTAGAGTATTTCACCTATACGCTAGGGCAACGAACTTGCGTCTCAACACGGGTGGGGGGCGCGGGACGTGACCTGACAGGCCGCGAGCGCGACCCCTCCCTCAGTCAGTCAGCGTCGCTAGCGAGCACGGTGTCGGATAGAAACTTTTTAAATCTTTTAATGAAAATAACGTTTTCTGTTTGTTGTTACTCGGTCATTTATTTTTATGTTTAAGTCAACTACCCATGGTTTGAGTAACAACGGTGTTTACCCTTACACTCTGTATTGTAATAACATTTCCACTGTTCCAAATTCTAGCAAAACTCCTGAACAGGAATCTTTAAACAACCCTCTTTCTTGTTATTACCAGGCACGTAACTTACTAGTTGAAGCATTACGCGCTCACGAAGCGTGCTCAGCGGCTGTGCCCGTAGTGACGACTATAGACACTGAAGATGAAGATGCTGAGGCTGATGCCCGAACTGGAGGGGGCGAAGCGCCGGCTGATAGGGCTACGTTACCGGTAAGTCATATAAGACCAGTAGCAAGCCCGTCATCTGTAATAGAACTAGAGAACCCGATAGATTAATATTCACCGCGTAGACTATCTATTACTGCCAAACTATTTTTGTAAATTATTACTACGTTTTTTGAGAAATAAAGTTTTATTTTTTGTTTTTTTATTATTTTAGACTGGTGGAACCCTAGAAAAAATGAAGTCGCTTTTTCGTATAATTTGTAGTCTACGTACTTCAATAGCGCTGTTCTAAATTACCCATAGATTTTTCACTTTTTTTAATATACTTATTTTATACAATTTCTTCTATCTTTTAGGTATCTCGCGCACTAACTAGATGGCCACGACTCCGGCAGTCGTTGTGCGCACTTCGTATCGGTTTCGATAGTTTATCTGTGGCCCTAGACAAAGTGACATTCTATCAGCGATAACGATAATAGAAAAGGCAAAAATATATAGGACTGACATAAGCTATCGAAAAGCTCATGTCAAATCTGTTGAAAGTCGTTGTAGAAATACGAAACGCTTTCGAAGCGATTGTCACTTGTCTAGGCCCTGTCGCGGTCGTGGTATTGGCCGTCTAGTGCGCGAGTTCTCTAATACTATTATTTGTTTCAGAGTGGCGCAAGTAGTCCCCTGAGTGGTTCGATATCGTCTCGGCATTCGGCTGTAATGTCGTCGAGCGCTGTATCTGTCGCTGCTGCCACAATGACAGTACAACAAGCTGAGGCGCCTAAGGTAAGTTATATTGATATATAACCAGTCACATCTGAGGTTCAGTACCAAAGTTACTCCGACTTTTTCCATAAATAGCAGATAAAAGATAGAACTAATAACTGAAACTAACGACCCGAACAATGTACGTGATGATCGTCATTTATTTTATACAACAGTCAAAGAGCGTTATCACACTGACGATTTGCCAGCGTGTTTCCAGGCAGGCGATTTGTGAACGTGCTCTCCGCGGGTCCGAAAGGAGCTAACCGCTACTACGTGACGTATACGCCGCGTTTTCACAATATTGTACACTCGCTTGTCTCGCTTTCTCTCGTTACGCAAACGCGGCGAAGACGTTGCGACTACGTGACGTATACGCCGCGTTTTCACAATATTGTATACTCGCTAGTCTCGCTCTCTCTCGTTACCCAAACGCGGCGAACACGTTGCGCACCCGTGGCGTGCTTGCTACGCACATACAGAGAGGGCGTTTAACAGTCGCCTCGCTGATAAATCGCTCGCAAATCGCCAGTGTTAAAAGGCTCTAACATCGTATACTTCTGACCCGGTGATTGTCTTTTGTTTCTTGACATTACCCCATAAGAATTCTTGCAGTTGGCGCTAGATGAATTTACGTCACAACTCGGTGAATCAGATGCACGAGCGCTCGTTGACTTACTGAAGTTAGCGGCTGCTGGCAGGATACCTGATTCGGGTAACGCTGTCAAAATCATTACGGATGTTCTTATGGGTAAGTCAAAAAAGACACACATCTTAGATTAACCATATAACATTCGTTACTAGATGAATTCCTTACCCATGCTTCTTGTGTTTTGCATTAATTCTTATAATATTTATAGTAAAAATATCGGAATTGATTTCTTCGTAAAATGTTTTTTCAAAACAAATAAACAGTATAAACCTTACTAATATTATAAATGCGAAAGTAACTGTCTGTCGGTCTGTCTGTCTGTCTGTCGCGCTTTCACGCCAAAACTACTCAACTGATTTTTGAAATTTGGTACACAGATAGTCTAGAGCCTGAGAAAGGATAGGCTATTTTTTATCGATATACTAGGCGGGCGAAGCCGCCGGCGGAAGCTAGTTTTCTATAAAATCGAGCTCATGACTCCTTTGTGCTCTACTTTTCATAGTTTAGAATTTCACCCTGAAATCCCATTTCAAAACCTCTTCCTGTATGGCAATAAATGGCCTCTTATTCTAGAAACGGTCTTACAATTAAATATGATGTTTATTTGACCAGCTCTCTGCGCAAGTAAACCAGCCGTAGCCGACATGGTGGTGGAGGTGTGTGTGTGTGAACTGGAAGAGGCGGCCGCGGGGGGGGGGCGCGCCCCTCCGCAGCCGGTCACTGTGGACAGTCCACACCCGTATGCTGATGACACTGATATATCAGGTATGATCTGCTGTCATTTGAAAGACTTCACATGGACGAGAGAGCATTTCAACACGGAACTTGTAGTGTAGTATTACTAATCTCGTGTAGACTCAAGGTAAAATAATGGATCAGCCTGTTGTCAGAAGATTGGCCAGTCAGCAACGGTGCCGAGCCTCCAAGAGTGTTAATACTAAGCATTTTCCCTCTTCTTAGAGACTAAGCGCCGAGAAATTACTCACAACTTTTTTACATTATAAATTACTCACATTTTAATTACTCATATTACTCACAACTTTTTCACGTTGATTTTCATTTGAATCTCGACCCCTTTCCATGTGCATGCTAGCGTCACGTTAAAATCAGTGCGCAAAAACAAAAAAAAAAAAACAATTTGTTACTATGTTGATCCAAAATGTTCCACTTTGAATAATACACAGGTGTAGTAAAAATTCCCGGCGCATCATCACTTCGCGTAGTCTTTGAACAAGGATGTTCTACGGAGCGTCGCAATGATCCGCTAACAATTTCTGATAGCACTGGGAGGGTATTAGCAACACGATCCGGACGGGAACCTACGGACTGGGCACAGGAGATCATTGTTAACGGTGAGAAATATAAAAACCTGTATGAATAAACTATCTTATTTTATCTTTAAATGTTGGTACTTCGTAGTTATAATAACTTTGTGGTACTCTTTTTTTTCTGAACAGTTAATTTCCTATGTTCAGGTGACGAATTACGTTGGAGATTCACGAGCGATGGTTCCGTCAACGGTTGGGGATGGAGGTTTACTGCTCATCCTATGCTACCCTCACATTCTATTACCGTAAGTACTCTTTGCTTTAATAAATTACAAAAACATTAATGAATTTTCAGTGACAGCTATTCAAATCAAAATCGGTGGAGAACGCTCTCTTTTTCGATTAAAATGGTAGCACTTAGGTCCCGAATTATCATACTACAACTTAGGGCAAAGAATATCTGGCCTGGTGCGTTATGTACTATAGTTTGACCGATACCGCTATACAGTGCCTTAAGTATGTGCGCGGCTCATGGGTGGCAGTACAGGCCGCTCATTCGTCAACGCTCACGGCGTCCTCCCGCCTCGCCGCGCATTCCTTAAGCGCGGTACAGCGATACTGGTCAAACTATACCACAGACTAGTTCAATCGTGACGAAACTGCATACAGTTAATTAGATTTAAAATTTATCCTTTGGTTATCAGGAAAGTGGATCAGATCGCTACGTCTTATCTTGTCCGTCAGTGGAATTGGCGTGGCGGTTACTCGACGGTCCATTGTTGGCAGCTATATCAAATGATCATCAGTTGGCGCCGCGGTTGGCCCAAGCTTTGGCCATATGCGCACAGATGCCTACACTATGTAAGTAATATTTAGATTAATGTTCGCCGTGTAAGTCGAGGGTTGTCAACAAACATCTTTTTCGAGGAAATTATGAGTTTCGAAAGAAAGGTTGAGGAAGAACATACTTTCATTTAAGTTATTTCAAATTTCTTGCCAAGTTCTGCATTTCCGGAGATTTCTGGATTTCTAATGACTTAATTTCTTGAAGAAGCAATTAGATATCTTGTCTTTCTAGGAAATGAACAGCTTCGCAGTTCGGTAAATAAGAATATAACTGCATATACTGCTCCAGAGTCTTCTACATCCTTGTAATAAAAATTTAAGAAGACTGTTGAAAAACCATACCTATCTTACCTGCCTTACTTGCGCAATCCTAAATGAAACTTCCCTTCCAGCCTGGCGCGCCCGCGTGTGGTGCGTGCGTCGCCTGCGCGGCGTGGTGTGCGGCGGCAGCGGCTGCGGCGCGGGCGCGTGCGAGACCAGCACGGGCACGCCGCCCGCCCTGCACCACCTGCCGCAGCTGCTGCATGCGCAGTACGAGCACGAGGAGCCGGCGCTGCGCACGGGCACGCATCTCTTACACACGCACTATCTTAAGGTATATTGTACTTGATTTAAAAGTATGCCTGACAGTTTTAACAAATTTTCTGGGGCTATAATTATAGTACTTGAAATTCGATAAGCTAAATTAAGAAACGATGAAGATGAGTCTCATGATATGGTTTCAATTTCCTGTAACATAAAAATGATGTATTTAATCCTTACTAATATTATAAATGCGAAAGTTTGTAAGTATGGATGGATGGATGGATGGTTTGTTACTCATTCACGTAAAAACTACTGAATGGATTTGGATGAAATTTGGCAAACAGATAGTTTATAACCTGTATTAACACATAGGATATTTTATATCCCGATATTCCTACGGGATCGAGACTTACGCGGGTGAAACCGCGGGGCTCAGCTAGTTTAAAAATAACTATCAAACCCAGCCAGTATTCAATATAATAGTAATTCACTTTATCATTAGAAACTTATTATTTTGTTATTTTCTTTTCTTTCTACAGGAACTAGCGTGGCTCGCATGCGGGCTCCGCATGGATTCCCGCGTGTGTAGCGGCCCCGACTCAGTCCGCTGGTCGTGGTTCAAACGCTACTGCCTCTGCGTGCGCACCGCCGACGCGCTCATACGACGTACTCCACTACCCACGCCTTTCGTCGCGGACGTGAGAAAAAGATTGGCTGATCTCGGAGTGTATAATAGTGATGAAACGACCAGTGAATCGTTCTTCCAGTGGGAAGATAATACCAAGTTTACTAAGCAACATGATGAGCAGCTTCTGCATTGGGTTAACAAGTAAGTTAATAGTTTTAGCTATTCTATTTTCTTAGAGAACGTGTTTAAGTGATTTTTTCATTACAGCGATTGTATAAGAAGGCAAAGGATTTCATAACAGATACACATTATTTTTTTTTCTTTTCGTGAACATTCTTATTTGTAATTATCTCCAAATTCTTGAAGTGTACTTCACTATTTGACTAAACAAAAATGACATTTAATGACCACGTTAATATGTGTTGAAATTCGAACAACACTTTGATGACACTTTGCCTCTCAGGCAGATTGTGAATCTGTATTTGTAAGTAAACTACAATCTATGAATAACTGTACGCCCCAGACGTCCGGAAGACTGGTGCGGCTGGTGGGGCGGCGGCGCGCGCGGCTGCGCCGTGTACGGCTGGGGCCACAACCACCGCGGGCAGCTGGGCGGCGTGGACGGCGCCAAGGTGCGCGCGCCCACGCCGTGCCACGCGCTGGCGGCGCTCAGCCCCGTGCAGCTGGTGGGCGGCGAGCAGACGCTGTTCGCGGTCACGCCTGATGGGAAGGTTTATGCTACAGGTAATTCTGTGCATTATATCCGTTTCACAACCATATACGCAGAATACGCTCCTTTTAGAATCTTGAATTCATTCGGAGTCCTTAATTAAACATGGCGTCCCAGTTACTATTAAAAAATTTGTTCAGAAAGTATTTGTATTTTTATAGGGTATGGTGCTGGCGGTCGATTAGGCATCGGTGGCATCGATTCCGTCTCTCAACCAACTCTATTAGCTTCGATACAACATGTTTTTATTACAAAGGTAACAAATGCACCCCTGTACTAAAAGCATTTAATTTAATCTGTTTTCATCTGATGTCAACTTATGACTGCTTTGCTATTTTTTTTATTCAACAACTACTACGTGATTTGATAGAAGATTTATTTATATCAGAGTTATAGAAATTAAAATAAAGCATTTACAATAATAATTAGTAAAAGTGTGTGTGTTGTGTTGCCAGGTCGCTTGTAATTCGGGAGGAAAGCATTGCTTAGCGCTTTCTGCTGATGGTGATGTTTACAGCTGGGGTGAGGGCGAAGATGGTAAACTTGGACATGGGAATAGAGTGTGAGTATGCACTGTTTTAAAATGGTCGAAAAGGGAAGTACTTCTTACATTGCTTCTTAAAATATTGCCAATTAAATCGTCAATTGATAAAAATATTTGCAATTTGTATCGCAATGGTCGACGACTCGAACAAGTCAGGGTTGAACTTGTCTGCCAGGGTTGCGAGAAAGTCCGAAAGGGATACCGGGACCCGTTGCTAAGGCAACTGAAGGAACACGGGTGGGTTTTATTCAGTAAAAGTCTGACACGCCCGCCGCTCCGCCCAGAGCGGGAGAAATCATTTGATTTCCCAACCTCAAAAAAAAAGGGTTGAACTCGTCATACATATTCATTAATTTTTGAAACATGAATTTTATTAACTTACAACATTTTCTTCAGGAGCTACGACCGTCCTAAACTAATAACTGCTCTATCGGGACTGGAAGTGGTCGCGATCGCTTGCGGCGGCGCGCACTCGGCGTGCCTGACGGCGCGCGGGCGCGTGCACACGTGGGGCAAGGGCCGCTACGGCCGGCTGGGCCACGGGGACTCGGAGGACCAGCTTGTGCCTAAAATGGTAAATATGAAATATACTTTTATTTTATTTGTAGCAAATCTTCTAGTTCATTAAAGCGGCCAATAGTTGGAAATAAAAAAGCCAGACGTTCCATTATTATTTTTTACTTTTACTATAGTTATTTTCAAGCTGGCAGTTATTTATTTATCTACTACATTATGTATTGATGTATTTTAGGTGGATGCGTTATCGGCATATCGTGTAATAGACGTCGCTTGCGGCTCAGGAGATGCGCAGACCCTTTGCATCACAGACGATGACAATGTTTGGTCGTGGGGAGATGGCGACTATGGAAAACTTGGTACGATAAACAAAATAAATACATTCTTCACTTTATTCCCAATGGCAACATTTAACTCCATATGACCTGTTTGAGTCGAGGAACTTATTTTTTTTACTGTTTTTTTGCACGATAAATAATGCCATAAACATTTCCTACCAGTCGACCTTTGTGAGGTCTTGATCATGTCCTATCCAAGCCAATAAGCTTTTGTCTTTTTTTCTAGGTCGTGGTGGTTCAGAAGGCTGTAAGCTACCAATGAGAATAGACTGCTTGAAAGGTCTGCGCGTGGTCAAAGTTGAATGTGGATCACAATTCTCTGTGGCGTTGTGTCAATGCGGAAGTGTTTATACTTGGTAAGTAAATTAACGATTGGGAACAACTTGAATTCATGCCTGACGATAGCCAATCCCTGTTAAGAATGGTGATTATGGCTTTACCACCAATTTACTTTAAAAAACTTAATATTGAAGCATTTGGGACGAAAGTTTTGCTTTATACAAAGTCTTTTACCAAGACTATAGACCCGCACACAGGTAGTAGTGGTGGCGCGTGTGATGGATCATTTAGCTCCCTTCAAAATGGTTGAGCTGAATGGTGCTGATCCATGCGTCATGTTCGTGAACGGGCGCCGTCAGTTGTGACTGGTCATCTCTTAGCTGCCATGGCTTATTTTAATTTTTGATTTGTTTTTATGTTATAATTGCGGACGCTTTTAACGTGCTTTCTACATTGTTCTCACATGTATAATTTCAACATGAATGATGTAACCAATATTTTGTAACAATATTTTGATTTAAAAGAGTGTCCATGGAGTTTCTTGCCCGTTCTTCTCCATAGGTACCTACTACGCTTTGGAATGGGCAACTAGCTTAATATTTCTGACTGACCGACTCCTTGACAATTCAAAAGTGCCTGTAAATGGTTTAATTGAAATAAATGCTTTGAGTTTTTTGAGTTGAGTTTTGAGTATTAGCGGACTTAGATTCTGATGTTGATGTGTATACAACAGGGGCAAAGGCGATTACCATCGACTTGGCCACGGTAGCTACGAGCATGTGCGAAGACCCATGCGTGTTACTGGCATGCAAGGGAAAACTATAGTCTCTATAGCTACAGGTGAGTTATACCTGCGTATCTTAACTGTATGAATAATCTAGCTCGAGATGAACATTAGATTCAAACGGAGTGTTTCCTTCGTACTTTTTTTTATTTACAACCTTCATTATATTAATATAGCTTTCAAAGTTGCCTGGGCATTCAGCCCCACTACCGACCTAACTAACTAGTTAATTTTACTACCACAACTAGAGATACGAAATAAAAATATTTTTACTTAGATGTCACAAACTCTAGACCGCTGTATCCCTTTGTTCCAAACAGTTCTAAGCTCTTCTGTATGACAGCAGCTCTTGAGTATGAAATAACTTATTGGTACTTGTAGGGAGTCTCCACTGCGTGGCGTGTACAGACAACGGCGAGGTTTACACGTGGGGTGACAATGATGAGGGACAGTTGGGAGACGGTACTACACTTGCTGCCCAAAGACCCAGGCTGTTGATGGCTTTGCAGGTAAGAAACTGTTTATCTTTTTTTACGCTAAGATGTTGACGTTCATAAGTAGAAAATAACAGTACAACTATTTCCTTAATGTCCCTCGGCAGACTTCCTGTTTCTCCTCGGTCACTCGACTCGACTTTCAAGTCGATTGAGAACGTCCGGTCTGCACCAAGTGCAAAGGCAACTGATAGAAAACCGACGACTCCAAAACGTCGGGGTCATAATTTGATATACAATCAGGAAAATTAATTGATACCATACGTCAATTTGCTGTGATAAAGCTATTTCTTGCAACTGTCGAAGATTGACTTTATACTATACTATTATATTGTTGTGATTTGATTATACCGTCAATTTAAGTTGGTAGTCTACAAAACTTTATATGCATTTTTATAGGGCAAACGTGTTACAAAAGTGGCTTGCGGCAGCGCGCACACCGTGGCGCTGTGCGTGGAGGCGCCGCGAGCGCCGCGCGCGCCGCCCGCGCCGCCGCTCGAGTGCCATCTGTTGCGGGATCTCGCGCCACCACTCATTTGTAATAGACTGGTGAGTGGTATTTCATGTCTTTTTAAAGAGAAAACTTTTTTAGGTGCGTTGAGCACTTTTTGGGTGAACAAAAATCATGGAACTCGCGTCATCGTCACGCTTGAAGTGATTTGTTTTTATTAGCGCCATCTACCGTCTACCGTTTGAATTACATTGACGTTACACATTGTTTCTTAGTTTTCATTTCTATCGGCAGTCCCCAAAGACGGCCACGCATTTTTTTTTCTTAATTTCGTTCCTGCAGTCAAGGCTCCTTTATTTTATGTTCAGTCAATGTTGTGTAATCGCATCACTAATGGTTCAGCCACTCCCGCTTCCATATTTAGGAACAGATAATTAAAAACTTACACAAGCATAATTTACTGTCAAGTTTGTAGGCATTACAACTTGCGAAAATATGTTGTTACAGGTACTACTGCATCAATTCTCGGACCTGTTGTGCCCAAATCTGCCGCTATTGATCCTAGATGGTCCTCTGGATCAGTTGAGGACCTTGCTGTTTTACAGTGTGAAGGAAGCTGCGTTTAGAAAGGTATGCATAAAATAACAATATTCAAATTTTTTATCCCCATATTACTAAGTAAGCCACTGGTGAGAAAAGACCGATCCCGAAAATGTCTTTTAATATAAACGTTATTTTGAATTAATTAATACAAAAGAATCTTAATCGATAAAAATGCTGCCTCTTTTATAAACTTAATAAACGAGTACGTCTTTAGGCGCGTTGAGCACTTTTTGGGTAAACAAAAATCATGGAACTCGGGTCATCGTCACGCTTAAAGTGATTTGTTTTTTTTAGCGCCATCTACCGTCTACCGTTTGAATTACGTAATACAAAAGATGCTTAATCGATAAAAGTGGTGCCTCTTTTATAAACTTAATAAACGAGTACTTTGTGTCTACCACAAACTCCTTGGTCTCTTTAGTCTAAGGCCCTCTTGCTCAACAAATCAGTAAATGCCGCTAATCGTACGTTCTGTTTCCGTCAATCGTTTGAAGATAACAGTGACAGAACGATGTTTTATTTAAATATGTAGCGTCAAAAGCTTTAGTGATTTATGGTTGAAGCGAGTCTAAATGTCATAATGTCGTTATTATCCCAGGCTATAATGGCGACGATGGTCCGGGAGCGCCAGCACGGGCCCGTGGTGGAGCTGTCGCGCGTGGCGGCGCGGCGCGCGCGGCGCGGCGGCGCGGGGCTGGCGGGCGCGGCCGGCATGCGCTCCGTGTTCGGCCAGATGGTGGCGCGTCTGCCGGCGCTGACGCAGGACGCGCTAGCGCTGCCGCATCGCGTGTGGAAGGTCAAGTTTGTTGGTACGTTTTGTATTTTAAAACGATTAGCTTTATTTTATTTTAATTTTCATCTGTATTATTATTTTCGAACGCTCATTACCTTTGTCCACTTAACCGTTCAATTGTATGTGTGACCAGGTTCAAAATATTAGCAACGGCTAAAGTTGTAAGTGCAATCCTATCCTAACTAATATTATCAATGCGAAAATAAGTTTGTTTGTTTGTTACGTTTTCACGCTAAAACGGCTGAACAGATTTGGATGACATTTGGCACTTGGGTAGACCCTGACCTAGATTAGGACATCGAAGATATTTTTATTCCGTTATTCCCATGGGATCAAGACTTATACGGGTGAAACCGCAGGGCGCAGCTAGTAACTAATAACTTCAGAGTGACATTGATATTATTACTATTAGAAGTAATTTTTATAATTATTATTCTTTGCTATTATAAAGAACTTAATACTGTACTTGACCAGATAAAGTGAAATAAACTAAAATTATGTGTGAGTAAGTCTTCTTTAACTATCAGGTGAGAGTGTGGACGACTGCGGCGGCGGCTACAGCGAGAGCATAGCGGAGATGTGTGAAGAGCTACAAAACGGTTCACTACCGCTACTCATGGCCACGCCCAATGGACGTGGAGACGCAGGCGCATCGCGCGACGCATTCTTACTCAGCCCCACTGCTAATACTCCGTTGCATTTGAACTGCTTCCGGTTTCTTGGTGAGTTTCGTTTCATATGTGGATACATAATATACAGGCAGAATTCGTGCTACATAATACGTAAAATAAATAGAATTCGTACTACATAATACGTAAAATAAATAGAATTCGTGCTACATAATCCGTAAAATAAATACATGAAGTTTTTTTCTCTACTTGCACGTGGTTTCGGTACATGCTCTCGGCATAAAAATCGATAAGCAAACAAGTAGCATGTCAAATGTGCATCTTCTATCGTAATACGGACGAGAACTTTACACATAATGATACTATATACTACCTTTTTATATCTATAACTAAGTTATACAAACTCAGGTGTACTAATGGGCATCGCAATCCGTACCGGCTCGCCCTTATCCCTCTCGCTCGCGGAGGGCGTGTGGCGCCAGTTGGCAGGACAACCCCTCCGGCCGCAGGACTTGGCTGAAGTGGACAAAGACTTCCTGCCTGCACTACTTTGTATTAGAGATATGACACCTAATAATAAGGTAAGAATCTACAGGCTGGAATTTAGTTTATGGGCATCCTCTTTAGGCGCCATTGTTCTCATTATTATGAACAACTTTCCCTACGGGACCAACTCAGATCGCGAAAAAATAATCAGCTGTTCCCTACATTTATGTTCGCATAACTCGTCAAACACACACCATACAGCTCAGCTTTTGACTACTTGCCTTTTGAAAGTGCGACCAACTTTAAAAACAAAACGAAAATTTTATTCTTTTTAAATTATTATTTACAATTTATTGCTTTAAACAGGAACTACAAAACCTCGAGCTTCCATTCTCAATACCATCAGCGGCCGGCCACGAAGTTCCACTATCTACAAGGCACAAAAGAGTCACACCCGACAACAAAGATGAATACGTGCAATTGGCTCTGCACTACAGGTATATACACCCCTTTGCAAAAAAAACGGGCGGTTTTGATTTTTGTACATTATTGGTAATCATGTAGTTGTAAAGAGGTTTTAAAAGCCAAACTATGTTACTGGCACTTAATAAAGAGTCTGGATAAGAAAAAAAGTTAATTCCAAATTCTAAACTTTTATTTAAAAACAATAATAATCCCGTTTTCCGTTTGTGACTTTTACTAACATTTTGCAGGTTTGCGGGTAGAAGGTAATCCTGGCAACTAAAACTAACTTCTCGTTATTTTTAGCAGAATAATTTATGTTTGTCGCATAATCCAGCCTAATTGTGACTTAAAAGTGATATCTTTGTGTTGATTGTTAGGACAGAAAAAGCAATAAGAGCTAGTAAAATTGTAGCACTGCTGGAAGAGGGGTGTAGCCAAAAAACTATATTCTTATTGAATATAACAAATTACTAGTCATTTATGCTAATGACATAGTAAAAATATTAATATTATCCATACAAAAGCCAATGACTGTTAAGGTGCCCGTTTTTTTTGCAATGGGGTGTATTATCACATAGTTTGATTAGATTTGAAAGATCTAGTGATAAGGATGAAAGATAAGTGGACGGCGTAACTATATTAGCGAAAAAGATGTTACGCACGACAGTGTTTGAATGGAACTTTTGTAAGTGCCTTCGTATTTGGCCTTTGAAGGACGTATGCTCGCATTGGATATGCCTATGTCCAGCTGTGGACGTGTTTCGGCTGAAATGATGAAGACTATGCTCAACGGAGACGCCACGACGGCGTTAGGCATGCTCCACGTGCCAGCGTTGTGTAGACAAGATTTTAACTGACACATCCATCAAAGGGGGCTTGTGGCTAAATAAAAACAGCCGCACGGGTCGATCGATCAGGTTATCGCTTGACGTGGTTGGTCCGTAAATGGGTGACCATCTTTACATACCAAGCCCTTGTGCCTCGGAAAGCGCGTTAAGCCGTTGGTCCCGACTGTCATTCGTGGATCTTTCACAGTCGTTACGGGTCGTCAGAAGCCCGAAAGTCTGACAACCAGTCTTACCGAGGGGTATCGTATGACCCAGTAACTGGGTTGTGGAGGTCAGATAGGCAGTCGCTCCATGTAAAATACAGGTATTCAGCTGCATCCGGTTGGGCTGGAAGCCGACCCCAACATGATTGGGAAAAAACTAGGCAGATCAACTGACACATCCATCATCTTCATCATTCTCTTGCCTTTATATCAATTTATTAGGGAGTCTATTTTAACTGATATACAATAAATTAACTTTTCACAGGCTCCACGAGTTTGACGAAGAAGTACGCGCAGTTCGCGACGGCATGTCCCGGGTGGTTCCAGCACCTTTGCTTGCACTATTCAACGCGGCTGAGCTTGAAACCCTCGTGTGTGGCTCGCCTGACATACCTGTGCATTCGCTCAGGGCTTCCGCTACTTACAAAGGTAGAATTACCTTACTATCTTGCTTTTATTTAGGACATTACCATTTATTTTATGTAAGTACAGGAATTATAGACGACGGGGAAAATCACACGGAAGGTTCCTCAACGTCACATTTTTGGGTCTCATTTGTCCAGAACATTTATAGGACACTTCAGGTACCATAAGGTTCCTTATAGTAGCCAAAAATCTGGCATCTATACAAATAAATAAAATTGAATTGTCTGTTTGTAATGCCAAAACAGATTTTTACTAAATGATATACGGTACTTATAACAATTTTACAATTTTTGTCTGTCTGACTGTTTGTTTCGGCTAATCTCCGAAACGGCTAGACCGATTTTAACGGGACTTTCACTGGCAGATAGCAGATGTTATAAGGAATAACTTAGTACTTTTACTTTAGAAAATCCACGCGGTTGAAAACCCGGACAGCAGCAAGTTTCTGACAAAATTGTGACATCGTTCGGAAAACGGTGTCCTACTGTTTATCATCACCAAGTTGTGAATGTTTTTTTTTTTAAACTAGTGACCCGTAATCTCTTTTCGCCCAGGAATCGAGCCAAACGCGCCTCTAGTGCAGTGGTTCTGGGAAGTAATGGAGGAGCTATCGGGCAGTGAACGAGCTCTTTTCCTACGTTTCGTTTGGGGAAGGACGCGACTGCCGAGAGCACCACAGGACCCTAGGCAAAGAGACTTTGTATTACAGGTATGTTCTTCAAAACCGAGGGTTCTGGGTATTTTTTTTTTAATGATTAATGACATTTTTGACATATAAGTAATTAATTGACATTGAACATCTGGCATAGCTATATTTAATTATTTGTGACATTGATAATCTGGATATTTACTCTCCCTCATAGTATTTTTTTTTTTATTGTAAAATCTTTAATATTCGACACAATGTAAAAATTGTTATGAATAAAAAAAATGAAATGAAATCGCCATACTATGAACCCGTTCAGGTGGTCTTTTGCGAGTCGAAAGACCTATTACTATGCATCTTTCAAGCTCAGCTATTATTTTACTTCTCCTTTGTAATGATGTAATTTCGTTTTAGGTGTTAGACAAATATCAACCACCAGATCACTTCCTGCCTGAGAGCTACACCTGCTTCTTCCTTCTCAAGATGCCGAGATACTCATGCAAGTCTGTGTTACGGGAAAAACTCAGGTAAGAATCTCATGCATAAACCACTCTTCTTTTGCTATATTGTGTCTGTGGTATGGTAGTTATGCTTATAATCATTAATTCTTAATAAATATTTCAGGTACGCGATCCACTTCTGCAAGAGCATAGACACGGACGAGTACGCCCGCGTAGCTCTAAGCGCAGCCGAACGCGTCTCTTCAGAAGAATCTGACTCCGAAGCGGACGCTGCGCCCGCGCCGGTCACCAACCCCCCACCTCTGTACTCACTGACTAGGGCGCCGACGTGGCTCTGAGACCGCGCCGACGGTCCCTGGACCATACATGAGGACCTCGCCCTTCTCGCCGCACGACAAGCTTAGTGAAATCAGAGGTTGATGTGATCGGCTTGTTGGTTACCGTTGAACCAAAAAGACAGTTATAGAAATAAATCAATAAGAAGATCTAGTAATAACAAGCGGTAGGTTGGTAGTTGACTATTTGTGAAACACCCTAAAAATGGTGTTAAAATATTCAAATCAGTGAAAATTTAAGGTGTTCTAACTTTGTCAAGTTATAAGTATTTATTTTTGCTGAGATTGCAAATATCTAAATAAAAATAGTCAACAGCTTATCCGCGATAAAACTTCGATGATAAACGTACGGACCAAAAAAGAAAGAAATGTACTTGGCTATGTATTTTTCTTTCCTTTTGAAGCGTCTAGTTTTATACATTGTATTGTATGTTATGAAGACTTAAACTAAAACTAAGTCATTGATCAAAAACATTGATTTAAACTCGCCTATTCGCATGGGCAGTTGCCAATGTCTTTACAGTAATAATTAAGATCACTGACACCATTTTACACCATGCACTTGCAAACATTCATCCTAGTCTAGCTGTAGATATTAAATACGTTGAAGGACATACGCTTCATTGGTATTTTTCCAAATGGAAACATTGAAGAAGATACTGGGCAGTTGCACCATACAACATATTGATTTCGGCAATGTCCTCATTTCGAATACTCTAGAAATAAATAACTCATTGTAATCATGATAATTAACCGTAGTTACACGTTTATACTCTATGTTCAGTGATAAGTAGGTAAGACTTCCTTATATTGTGCATGCAATATAAGTTAACGTTACTCGTAAAGCAAATCGGATTTTTCAATTACAGCATTCCATCCATAGCTTAGGTACCGACGCAGATGTTCGAACGATTTACATATTTGTGTGGACGTGTTTATGAATAATATTGTATACAACGAGAGGCAACACTGCCACATTCCATTTTATTGTAATGCTTACTAATCTCTTACTCGTCATTTACCGCATAAGTTAGCCACTAAAATCAGTCGTTTTTGACTACCCATTTTTGTCTCAAATCAATTTTGCAAATTTGCACATAAAGCCCATTTTCTATAAGGACTGATTTTAGTGACTTTAGATAATATTTTTAAGGAACGATACGGCCTCAACGAATGGCATTAAAATGAGGGAAAGGAATTTTATTGTTGCATTGAACAAAAAATGCATGTAACGCGCATATCCAAGTTGCCAAGTTCCACACCAATGTTCCTTATTCATATTGTCCTAGTAAGCCGACGCTCAGTCGCGTACGGGACGGTGGCTCCGAAAACGAATACTCGCTTACTTTCATATTACTGGACTGAAGTAATGAGAAATCCGGGGAAGTCAGTAGTTTCATGCTGAAACGTTTAACTTCGGAACCAAAACAATAGTCTTCCTAAGACGAGAGTCGATGTTTTTTTGAACTTGGCTCAGAAATCAGAGGCAAACAATATATTTAAAAAAAACTGTAATAGTTTATGATGTACAAGAACCAAATTAACAAAAATTGACTGATGGAAGCATGGAACTGTGATGATATATATTGGCATAAAGACGAGGGTACGAATGAATTAGATAGGATTTCTAAGAGGGACGCTTTCGCAGATCAAACGTTTTTAAAGCTAGTCATTTGCTGCAATTTTTTTTGTATGTAGGACGCCAGCGTGATATTAAAATGTGCATTGTTAACGCAAAATAGCAACGTAATCAAAATGCTGCTTGGGTTCTAATATTAGTCGATAAATACATTTAAACATCTAACGTGTTGCCAATAATTATTATAAGTAAGCAATTGGTAGAAACCCAAAAAACGCAGGGTAAAAACAACTGACAACACTACACAATTGCATAATTAAAGATGGCAATCTTTACTCTTGCCATTCAAATGTTTTTTTGCTGTTGAAATCAAGTAATTATAATGCTACAATGTATTTTAGGATCCTAGGATCAAGCTGCTTATCAGACAGAACAATATTTTGTATTATGAATACACAATGTTTTACAGCAATATAGTAAAGTGTATAGTTATGTAATCAATCTACATCTACATTATAAACTACATCCCCAGCCCGTGTATAAATAACTTGATGAATCGAAACTGTAATGTATTTTTAATCTCGAATTATTTATTAAATAATAAATTCACGGAATAGTTGCTTGGCTAGTATTATTAATCTGTAGGCTTTTGGTGCTAGAGTTTCACGATTAGTCTTAAATTTTTATACTGAAAAATATAGAATGCACAAAATGATTAAATTAAATATGCAATATGTCCTGCAAAGTCTGTAAGCTTTGTTATTTGATTATGTATCTCTACATTATTTGAACAATTACAAAAGTTGGTTGTCTCAGATAATATTTTTATTCATTTCTGCGTCATAAAGGTAAACAGCTCTAATGAACAGTTCAGGAGCTCCACACATCTAATGTGCGAGGGTACGGTGTGTGCCGTGATAGTATTATCATTCAAACCTTAAAAGAAACATAATAAAAGTATACTGTGTATCTGTGTACTATGACTGTGTATCACTTTACTGCTCTTTTTGTTCATGGAGTTAAAAGAAGAAGAAAAAAGAAAGTATAAATTGTTTGATTGATTTTCCAGAAGTTTAAATTCTCCTATTTTTTACTTGTAGCATTTCCTGTCATTTGTTGAACATACAAATATTTCTTTAACAACCAAAGAGTTATTAATTAAGAAAAATGACTGTTCTTGCTTTTGAGATCCGAAACTGTGAAGCTTTTTTTGTGATCAATCCTGTGCAGCATTATTTATTTTTTACATGCGTATAGTACTATAAATACAAATATTTATTTCACTTTTGTCTGTTATTGAAATCTCCATCCTCATAAAACATTGCAGCTCGATTATTTGTGCCCTAGCTAGCAAATTAAACATTTAGGCGTTTATTTAAAAACATTGCTTAAAGTTAAGCAATGATTAGCCATATCTGTTATAAATAAACCAGTATCAACAGTACTGTAGTAACCACTTTCATAAATATTTCTTGGGGATAAGCAGCACTCGGCTGTTGCAGTCTCCTCAAGTGGAACTAACTGGTAACTTACTAATCAGTGTCAAAGGTTACAAAAAAATAAAATTATCAATCAAATTCAACAATGAGTTCACATGATTTTATTTACTAAATAACTTACATGTTGCCCTTAATGAAATTAAACGTACTAAAATGATCACAATGACAATAAGCATAAAAATGCAGATTACTTCTTCGCCTTAGGTTTGAGTGTGAAGTATAGAATCATGGCACCCATGAATGCGTATGTCGCCTTGGCCGTCTGAAAAAAATTGCATTTTATTTATTATAAGTACATGAAATATGTATCTGGACATACAGCATACAAAAAAAATATTTATTAAGAAACACTAGACTAAATACAGCCCACCCAAAAAGGTTTTAGCTAAATAATGTGAAGGCTGAGCTAACAATCTTAGAGAGCATTATCAAAAAAAAATTTCAAGATTGGAACTAACAACAGAAATCTCATTTTGGACTCTTCTATCAAATCAGATTTTCAGTATAATTTTGGAAATAATTGTGGGTAGGTACCTGCCCTGCATTGTCAGCTAATTTGTAGGAGGAAGTAATATAAACTTAATTAGATTTTAAGAGCTGACCTGTCCAAATATGCTAAGGAATATTTAGATAGGTCAGCTCTTAAAATCTGAAACGGGAACTTACGACTAATTGGAATTTACGCCTAAACTACAGGAATGTCCAAGATCGCACATAACCTCAAAGTACTTGCTTTATTTGTTAACATTTATCTATCGTCTATTGAATAAGTTATATACGATTATTGGATACTTACGTTAGCTCTGCCCTTGTTCGTTTGACTGTTGAAGTATTTGGCCAAGCCTTTAAGCTGGGATTCATCGACAGAACTGTCTCCGGCCATTCTAAAATGAAATAATAAAGATACAGAAAACCGAGTTAATTATGCACTGAAAATGTTTCAAATAGAAGATTGTTCCAATAAATGATCAACTAACGTTGTAAAATAGAATTCCAAGCAAAAATTTGTGTGAATTACCTGATAAAAAGGTATTATAATCCTTATGTAATAACGCAAAGTAGGTGCAATTCCCAAAGTCTTCGGTGTAACAACTTTTGGAACTAGCCAGTATTTCTAACATAACGATGAAAGCAGTTATCCATAGTGCATTATTGGAAGGAGTGAAAGAGACAAAAATAAAACAATGCTAAAGAACCAAAGAGAGGTTTAGAAGTCTCAACTCAAATTGTCAAACAAAAGTGTCAGGCAACGTTTCGTTCGTTAACTTCCACAATACTTTTCAGTATGGAAATTGAAAATATAGAAACGCACCTCAGCTGGCCCTATCTATAATAAATAACTAGCTTCTGTCGCGACTTCTTTCGGGTGGAAGTCGTAAGACGCCACAAGCCAAAAGGTTGATGCGCTAGGGTAGCCCGGGAAATTCAAATTTTCTTACGTTTTTTGCAATTTTTAGGTCAGTATCAGATTGTATGTTGATCTAAATATTAGTAGCGCTCGTAAAAAATATGGATTTACAGAATTATAAACATTAGAATCAGCAATACAACTCTCAGATGTTTATATTTTTTTTGACAATGAAGACCACGCTGCGGTGTGCATCGCCAGATGTGCGCCTGCCGGTATTGCACAGATTACACTTACTTACCTATTTATTTACTTCTTTTTCTTAGGCCCTCCTTTTAAAAACTTGTAGTAAACAATAAACACTGCAATTAAACCCATTGTCACTTTAGATGTCTGCAAATAAAACAAATTAATCAATCAACTATGTTTCAAGTAGGTATCTATTTTTTTTCACATAGTTTTTTAAGTGAACACGGTCCACAATTGGACTACAACCTTTAAGCCTGATTTACACAGTGCAATTTAATCGCCGGTGGCATAACCTAAGTTGAAGCAACAACATTACAGTCGGGATAAGAAATTGCACGGTCTAACTCTTATCAGTTTAGAAGATGCAAGTCATTTTGTCGCCTCAATTTTATTGTTTGCCACAGGCAAGAAACTTGCATCATGTAAATGGGGCTTTATAGTCTCTTGCTTGTATAGCTGGTCCACTCTGAAATGAATGACGCATCCTACTACCGCATTACCTTTTTTTTTTTTTGTCTAGGGCATCTCATAGTTGATTTTAGATGAAAATCGTAACTATTTAACCGGACTTTCCTGTGGCTGCCTTAAACTACTACACTCAGGGCCTCCAGGCAGGGGCATATGACTATTCTAAATTAAAACTAAGTGAACGCTCGCTAAGGGCACCCCCTGTGGGGTACGAACCTCGGCTTAGGGCGTCACTGACGGGAGGACAGCAAGATGGGGCTGGATCAATATAGGATCATTATTATTATATGGGGAATTTAAAGCTACGTGCTCAGCAACGGCGCGGGCTGGCACATCATCGGACAAGGGACGGGGGGACGAATTTAATCGGGATCGCGGTCGTGCTGGACCTCGGCGGCGAGGTCGGAATGACGGTAGGCGTCTGTGTTTGTGTTTTAGAACTGTACTGGTGGCACCGCATTACCGTGTACATAACTACTTATGTACTGTAAAATGCAGTAGTGGGGCGCGTCATTTCAACATTACTCGTGGATTGCGATGAATGGGAATTTGGGAATGGGAGACCTTGTATTTTGGTTGCTGCAAGAAATATACCTAACCAGATTGTTTTTTTGATCTAGCTGCGACTATTCGGTCTCGAATCTCGGTTCTTCTAAAACGTTAGGTTTGAGTGTATAAGGCTCGCCCTATATATTTTTTAAGTAAAACTTCTTTAGGCGCGTTGAGCGATTTTTGATAGAGGAAAACCGCATCACCGACATTCCCACGCCGACATGCTGTAGTAGCAGTAACTGAAGTTTTATTTTGGAACCCTAAACAGGCAACACTCATCACGATAATAAGCATTCATAATTGCGACTGTCTTCTTCTAATTCACACTTTTTGTATGAACATGGTCAAAAGTAAATCCGAGATCCGAGAAAATGTTTCATCATTCAAGGTTAGGTATCGTTTTCATGGTTTCCGGGGGTGCTAAACCCGATAGTGAGGTCAAAATGTAAATCAAGATGGAGGCTGCGAATATTTTCAAAATGTTCATCATGGATATCGTTTTCATGGCTTTCGAGGGTGCTATTGCTAAAGCCGATAGTGAAGTCAAAATGAAAACCGAAGATGGCGGCTGCTTCGTTCGTGATGGGTCCTCCGACAACACATTGCACGTTTTTAGGGTTCTGTACCCAAACGGTAAAACGGGACCTTATATTACTAAGACTCCGCTGTCCGTCCGTATGTCTGTCTGTCTGTCCGTCTGTCACCAGGCTGTATGTAGGTATCTCATGAACCGTGATAGTTAGACAGTTGAAATTTTCACAGATGATGTATTTCTGTTGCCGCTATAATAACAAATAGGTACTAAAAAATAGAATAAAATAAATATTTAAGGGGGCCCCCATAACAAACATGACCAGCGATACGAAATTTATAGATAAAATCAAGCAAATATTAATTAAAAAAGCATACTACACAATAAACTTATACATACAAGACAAAAAAATTGATTTAACACAAACAGACACCTTAAACAGTTAGTCGTACATTTCATACATAAGTACCTACATATAAAAATATTATAATATTATGATCTCAATTATTGTTATAAATTTAAAAATTGTTTGAATTATTTAATATGTTTCTTTTATTTTTTTATAAAGAGTTTGTAATTTTATACTTTTTGCTGTGCCCTACAGGGTCCGTAATTGTACTTTTAGGTAATACCTTATCTACATTATGGAATGCAAATAAAATATGAATATAATAATAATATAGTGATTTTTTTGCCGTTTTTATAGATAATGGTACGGAACCCTTCGTGCGCGAGACCGACTCGCACTTGTTTTAAATATCTTCTCTGTTGGTATGGCACTGTGGCTAATAGCTTCGGCCGATATCAATGGCAAGCGATAAGGGTAATGTGTACCCTTTCCGACTGTAGGCTGTGAGAGACGTGAGGATATTGAGGTCTCTCTATTTGCGACTCAAGCCAATAATGTTCATTTGAGACTCGCTCGAGTTCATGCTCCTCGCTGCTGCCTAAAAATTTTGTTATTTTAAAGTTATAAGTCAGTGATATTTTTTAATGCTTACATTGGCTCTTCCTCTGTTTGTTTGGCTATTGAATATGCGACTAATGCCTTTTAGTTTTGGATCATCGTCTGTTCCGTGCCCTGCCATTGTATGGTTATGTAATTTCAACTATTTCCTATTGTCCCAAAAAATTAAAATAAATCGATTACTTATGTAAGTCAAGATGACATTAACTGCCACTATTTTTTAAATAAAAAATGGCCTCCCTTTTTTATACGTCATCGTGGAGGATGGGGGCAACTCAAAGAGAATTAAACCACTGGCTGTAGTCTTTGGGGCCACTAGAGAAAAAGTTTTCTTATAGGCGTACCACTAAAATGAGACGGTGCCTGCAGTAGCTGGACTACTGTGCGGTGCGAGAAGGGTGTGGTGAGTGAGGTGTCGTGAGAGGTCAGTCCAAGGCACAGAGCTTCCGTCATTGCCCGCTGACGGTCGTCAACGAGCCTCCCACACCGCGCAGCTACAGTCTAAGCTCCGTCTAAGTTAAACGGTAGGCTTTTAGGTTTTATGCTTGCCTGATGATCGAATTCAGCTGCATACAGGAGCACCAGGGTTCTATTTTCCGTTTGGTAAAAATATTATATTGATGAACTTTTTCACATAATGTTAATGGGCATTCGGCTGTGAGCACAGTGTGGTTAGAGCTTTATAAAAACGACATTATATTTGTGCATTTCGTAAATGCGTTTATTTATTATTGACTGTATTCCTTACAAAAACATTACAAGAACTTAATTAATTATTTTCGAATATTGCTGGTTTTTGCATTCAATTAAATACAGAATATTAAAATGTATTTCTTTAATTCATCAGTCAATGAATCTTTGGATAAAAAAATGTGTCAATAAAAATTATAAGCAAAAAATTTACATGGAGCGAATTCATTAGTAGAAAATAACAATGGTACATAATAGTACTTGCATAATTATTGCAAAAAGACATTATGTGTACTTATCAATTACTTACAACATAATTTCATTCCTATTGGAATTCACAAGCTTAACTAATGATGGACTAGTATTCAATACAATGAGATATATCAACATAATACTATCCAACCATCTTATGTATCAAAAATATATAATGCTATATAAAATTCATTAATTTGCTCCGTTTTTAATATAAGCCATATAAGTTTACAGGACATAACAAACCAAATCACATTTAGACTAATTAAGTACTCTAACTTTTGAGCTTGTCAAAAGATGTAAAAACATTTATTAATCTCTTTCAAATCACGACAATGCTGTCAATTATTACTAAAAATAGCATACACTATAAAATCATGTTGATATTGTCCTCTTTTCACAGAGAAGATCACAGTTTAGTTAGGACCAGTAGGTTATTATAAGCTTTGACATTAATATTGCACCATTCCCTACGATTTACACTAGAGCCACAGCTTGGAAAAATTGTATGACTTGTTGTTTGATGTAGTCACGTATAATAAACCCGTTAGTTCCGCACATGCTCTAGTTAACCTGTGCCGTAAGTCCTGGCCCTGAATGCATAAGTCCACAAGAGTCCACTCTTATATTAGAAGGTCTTCCTCCCAGTCTTCCTTTTGTCTCTCGGACACTGACACTGTGGGCCGCGACAGTTGCTTGAGCTCGTCGTGCGTGCGCGGCGGAATGGGGTTGTCACTGAGGTCAACGTACTCCAGGGCACGGGATCTGGCTAATCTGTCCACATCAATTTCTGTAAATATAAAAATAAGGCGTTATAGACATTTCTGCATAAAAGCTTGGGCCAAGTTTTAAACTAAAATTATGAATAGTTTTCGTTTTATCAATAATTGTCGTATAGTAATTTTTATATGTATAGGTGCGTCGTTTTCACATAAATGATGATATAATTAATTACATTATGATGATATAATTAATGTATACAAAATATTGTAAAACATTTTAAAAGAGTACCTAACGGTGGAGTTCTTGCTCATTCTTCTCCATGCGAAACCTTTAGGAGCAAGTAGAAATAATTCTATTTTTTTCTTGTTAATTTTGATGTTCAAAAGAGCTTTGTGCCTATTTGAAATAAATGATTTGACTTTGACTTTAGAAACAAAAAATAATCATTATTAGTATTTTTTTTCAATCCATTTCTCACTTTTCCTAGCATTTATTCTCTGCTTACTACATAGTTAGCTCTACGTAAGGTTCTAGCTCTAGGACACACAACAACAAAAAGTATGCCATTCAAACAATTACCTTACTATAGTTTTACAATAAAAGTTCAAGTACCAATGATCTGATTGTGATGGGCCAGCAATGTGTGCAGACTGGGGCACTGGAAGGTGATGTGGGGCAGCGCCACGAACGTGTTGTGCGAGATGTCCAGCCGCTCGAGACACGCCAGCGTGCATAGCTCGTCAGGGAGCTTAGCCATTTGGTTGTTGGACAGGTTTAAATCTGGAATTTAGAGATATGGGATTTAGTTTGAATTTTAATTGGCAATATTGTAACCCATTTTTAACCCGACTTCGAAAAGTTTTGTTTTTTCTTTTTCAATTTATTTTTATGAAGTCTTAAAGAAATGTTTTTTCTGTTATGTTTTTTATCTCTATATTTATAATTTAATTGTGGTAGGTACCTTACAAAGTTACAAGCACCGTATCAATAACATATTACAATAGAAATAGAGTAACTGATATATGGTTTACTAAAATAATTAAAACTTGCACTCACCTGTAATTAAACTAAATTTGACTGCAAACTTAGGAGGTATCTTAGTAATAACATTTCCACTGAGATCACAACTCTTGAGCTCTGTGTGTCTCATCAGGTGGTACACAGCATCTGGTACTTGCATCAGCTGACATTCTGATAAATCTGAAAATAGAAAAATAATTTTTGTTTAGAACTTGGCTGTTGCACTGCCATGAACTAGGATAATGTTCAAGTATCAACCATAGATGATTGAACCACTTCTTAATTATTTATATTATTATGTTTCTTATCAGTCAATGGTAGTGTGAGTAATTTATAGCAAATATTATTTCTAGAAACTTGTACAATGTGTCACTATCATTATATAGCTCTGATTAACTGTTCTAAGATATGATAGGAGAGTGATAAACAAGAAAATGAAAAGCTGGGCATTAACGGTCAGTCCGTTTTGGATTACATCAAATGGATGGACACCAGTAGTTTAGGCCACTCATGGCTTCAGTCCAAATGAACTTTATTTCTCTATCGACGGAGACGCATAGTATATATAGTGAAGTAGTAGAAAATGGATTCAGACTCCGAAGTAGAATTTTTTGTTTTTGCAGTTTCTATTGTTGCGCACTCACAGGCCGTGTGGCGTGATGCCACGGCCGACGGATTCGCAGTCACAGACAAATGGCGCGACGCTAAACGGTGTGAAGCTGTGGATAAAGACGAGCACAGAAAATCTTTGATTTCGCGTCGTGCCAATATTTGGATTGTGAATCGACACTCACAATCAAATTTTGGATGTATATTATGCTATTTGGCATGATGGACTGAGAGTGAATGCCCAGCTTAAACCCTGTTTATTGACTAATTCCTGTCTCAAGTGCAAAATGACAATACAAGTAGAGAAATGATGATTTCAATATGAAGTTATTGACATAATGAAATTAATGAATGATATAATTATATGTATCATATCGTCGGCACTCACATAGTCGGCAACATAACTAGGGCTCTTTCTACTAATTTCATTAGAACTAAGTTCAGTAATCGCACCTGTAATACTAACTAATTATAAATGCTAAAGTGAGTTTGTTTGTTACGCTTTCACACAAAAACGGCTGAATGGATTTGGATGAAATTCGGCACAGGGGTAGACCATGACCTGAAATAGGACATAGGATACCTTTTATCCTGATATTCCCACGGGATCGAGACTTATGCGGGTGAAACCGCGGGCGCAGCTAGTTGAATAAAAAACTTGGTTGTATGCTTGTTACTCTGATAATGTACAACTTTCTCTTATGACTCATAAGGAAGTTACTGTATATACTGGCCTTGAGTCAGTCAGTCACAAAGGTTAACTTCAATATAGACATTAATTTGACCTAGCAGTGTACTTTTGCCCTATTATTAATGTAACTGCCCATCTTGAACCCACTCAAATACAAACTATTTAGCAGGTTGAGAAAAAAAACAGTTTCTGTCATAAATTGTCTCTAAAACATTTTTAGGACTCATTGCAAGCTGTTTATTAGAGCAAAAATCACTAGTTGTTACGTCATTAACTAGCACAAATATGTTTCTAGTTTTAATTACAATTAAGTAGCCTTGTGTTTAATATCTGTTAACATACCTAGTACTTGAGTTTGTTGAGCGTCTTCGCATTTTAGTACCACTCGAGTCACTGCTAAAGCCATTTTTAAATTAAACGCACTACTCTGAATTAACTAGCACCGGCTGCAACTAACTAGGAACGGGAACACGAGTCGGCGCGAGTTCCAAAAGTTATTTATAAATCCATAAAATATTCCGAAGTTCACACGTGAAGCGCGTAGCTAACTATTAATAAATTAGCATAACAATTTATAATCGGTTTGAAAGGAAACATTTATAAGGTTCTAGGTTAAGTGCTCATTACAATAAGGCTCTTGGTAGTGTTTAGATTTCTATGCATTACTTTATTTTTATTCTTGACCGTGGTTTCTTTTTGTTTTCGTGTTGTTTGACATTTCGATCAGCAGATTCTTTCTGACGTTTAGGCAGGCAGTTTGACATTGACAATCGGCTGACTGTCAGTTAACGAAGATAGCTAATAGCTGCTGTTTCCGTTTGGGAACGGGATTTATTTGATTTAATGATTTTTTGAACCGGAATTAAATAAGGGGCATGTATCAAGGTTCCTTCCTCCAAGACAACCAACAGAGAATGAGTTTTTTAACCTTCACCAGTCCAGGTTAAGGCCTTAAGAATGAGGACCTTCTTTAGAAATTATACAATACCTGGCATACACGATAATGCTTGATGGTTAATCAAAAACATTCATATTATTCTAATATCAATGTCGTTTTATGTGTAATTATTAATTTGAGGATATTTGGTACGGTTACGGTTAACCGAAGATAATTTATGGAGTTAGGTATGTAACTTTACGCGTAACTTCCGGGCTTGACTCGGGGTTAGTCACGACGCCACGAGGGGGAAACCGTCGTTTTTTTTTCCAACGGCGCGCGTCGCCCCGTCTTTGACAATAAGTCCGGTGAATGTGGGATTTTTACCTCGCTAAAACCATCCCGATGGTCACCATCTGCACATGGAACCCTCCGTTACCTCTCAAAAGATCGATCCGAAACCCCCTCTGTGCAACGCCTGTTAGGGCACATCTCTGGGAGACTGTAAAGGGGTCTTCCCTTAACCTAACTATGCAAGTACCTATGGCTATAATCTATAGATCTACTAGACAAACAGTGGCCATGATGCCCGGCCAGTTTAATTGATTACAAAAGGGGAACCGAGTTCTTATTGCCTTGAGGATCTCTGATTAGTTCATATGATACAAATAGCTGAGTAGAATACCTACATAAGTACATCATTTTGCAACAACAAAGTATTTTTTCTGCGGCTTGATTACTGATATACATTACTTCTTGTTGTCATAATCAACAATGTGTGAATCACGTCGTTACAAGGAAGTTTAACGAGCAGTGACCTCTCTACAAGCCGGTGTTACTCTATATGGAATAAATTGGTCAGCTAAGGCCAACATGTGTTCAGCTGGCGAGTTCTAGCTGTTCGAGTTTGTAAATCAAACGCACGCGCATTATAAGATGTTCTAAATCGATCGCACTCGAATGGCGCCGCCGACTATGGCGCGGAATTGTTACATGTGCGTGCGGGTCTTCCGCGTTCGCGCATTCTTTGTACTTAGACGTTTTCCGGGAGCCGATATGGATGGGAATGTGGAGTATAATGGATAAATTAAAAATAAGGCACAATGTTGTATCAAATTGGTTCTTGGTAAGTACCTATATATCTGGCAAAACCCTATATGAGGTGCAGCGTCAAATAACTACCTACCGGGATTTTTTGAGGTTCGAAATAAAATAATATTTATCTATCTAATCACGGCTTTGCTCTAAATAAAATGAAGGGAAAAAGGACCGGACCGGCCCACGGAGGGACCGGCCCACCGGGAAAACTCCCGGTATGCCCTGGGGCCAGACCGACCCTGATGAGGTGACGGGTGTCTGTCGTAGAGAGCAACTACAGTAAGTATATCCTTTGATTATCCTATGATTAATCTAGCAATTATCCCTCCCTGTAGGTAGGTAGCGACCAGTTATGATGAGTCAGTTTAAAGGTCGATCTGAGGAAGTAATAGCCTACTAACAAAGCATATAGGTACCTAGCTGACACAGAAATGTCACAAATGAAAAAAAGAAAAAATGAAGAATGAAGATGAATGAATGAATGAATGTGTTTACTCTTAATAAACCTAATAGTCCTGATTTATTGCGTAACTCTATAATTTGTTTCATTTTGACAGTTCAACAACATTCATTGCGCTACGTTTTTGAGCAGTTTTTTTTTTCGAACTTCTGAAGCAATGGATTAGACATTTGTTTTAAACCGATTCTGATTCTGACTGATCGTGTATTACGTAATACGTACGCAATTAGGGTGCTGTTTATAGTGCGTAACTAATAGAAAAAAATAAATAAGTAAAATACCCTGATAGCTGTTGAAATTAAATGCCAGAAGACAGCCTTTAACTTTTCAATAGATCTATCAACATTAGATATTATCATCAACATACACTGCTATTCATTAATTCAAGACACGCAAAAGTAAATAATTGTAATCGCGTTCTTGTTCGGGATGCTCGCACATGATTGTTTACTGCGCAAAAGATTTCACTTCTCCAAAATAACACACTATTATTAGGTAGGTATACGAATCTGTTCGGTAGCCAGCGACGGCGCTGATTTTTTCAGTGTTTTTTCCTCAATTTAAAAAATTGGGGTTAGCAGTTATTATAAAATGTTTTAGACGTTATTTAACAAACGTGCCAAAAAAACCGAGTAGATACTTGAATAGGACTTCGATCTATATTCGATATTGTTTTTAACATCGAAGGGATTTATGGCGCTTTTATCACCATCATGATATATCTTCAGCAAAGTAAAGTTTAAGCGGGATGAGGACGATAACTAACTAACTGTCTCAGTTACCGCTAACTAAGTATGATGTATTGCAAAAAACGCGATTGTGTATCACAAGGAATTAATTAACCATATGAAATTAATCTGTGTAACAAAGGCCACTGTTCCAAAGCGGGCCGGCCTCGCTCAGTTTCACAATTTTTACACGATATCTTCGTTTACGAAAGTCGAATGCAACAGAACCCTCATTTGAACCTCGTTGCGTAAACGGGCATATTTCGCGTAATTATTCATTCGAGATACCGCATGCCATTAACTACGCTATGTGAGGCGTAATAAGGTTGAGTTTTGTAACATTTTGATGAATGGGTCGTTAGTCGGTAGTCTCTTGCGGTTCTCTGATGATGTCCTCGAGGGGAGATAAGCGTGAAGATTGGATGTAATAGTGTGACAAAAAGTAGCGGCTTTAAAGAGCTGTTACGTAGAGGAAATGGTGATTAAGGGCTTTACTCACAAATGTACTGTTTAGGAATATAATAGCTTTAGGTAAAGTACCACGGCTATTTACAAACAGCAGTAACTTTAGGTAGTATGCAACATTATGATAAATTCCATTAGTGTCAAGATTCAGCGTCCATAGATTTGCAGCGTCCATAGAATTATGGGTGTTGTTAGTTCATAGATGCATTTTTTTTTCCAGTGTTCGTGTTAATTAACCATATTTAATTACAGATATGAAGGCTACCTATTTAAAAAAGTTAAATCGGCCAAGTGCGAGTCAGAGTTCGACTCGCATTTGACCAATATGTAGCAAAAACGCCGAAAAAATGAAAAAGAATTGCATGGGGACCTCCTATAATTTTTTTACTTTATTTTATTTTTATTATTTTTTGTTATAGCGGCAACAGAAATGTGAAAACTGTGAAAAATTATGGATCATGAGATACCTACAGCCCGCTGACAGACAGACCGATGGACAGCGGATTAGTAATAGGGCCGTTTGCCACTATTCGGGTAGGGAACCCTAAAAAATGGAACCTGTATCTACTAAATTAGAAGTTAGAGGTATTGCTACAAACGTAAACGTTTCTTAGTTGATAGGTAGGTGGTTATAAAGTTATGCTTTTATTTACCGTATTCAGCAATATTGTTAAATGTAAATCTTTGGAAGTAATAAATTACTCATTCGCATAATGATTAGAAGAGTTACGGACTACCTATGAATTGGAAATAAGTTATGCTGTAATACTTATGTTATGGAAATAATGAAGTAACGTGATCATGACAAACCTCATCTATCTTGTATACGATCAGTTTTAAAATTAAATTATTTATAATTAACATACTTTACGATCAATGTGAAACCGAAACATTATTTTGTAATTCTTAAAGATACAAAATTAAAATACCTTATTGTTATTGATACAAGAAGCAAACGCCCCATTTACAGCAAAGAATACTAAAAAGTAAGGAAAATCGAGGATACTTTCGACTTTTTGAGAATCGAACCTGGGACGACGGAATATAGCTGGGTCTAGGCGCTCGGCGCTCTTCCTAAATCGCTACACTCAACAGATCATTTAATAATGTTATAGGTACCTATGCACTTAATATTACAACAGTAACATTTCGAATCGCCTCCTAGCAATGATACTATTTGTAGCTACGGTTACGTTGATCCACAGTGAAATCTACGTAAGAACAGTGACAATAAAATTGATGGCTATGCGCTATCGATTGTCTACGCAAGTAGGTACGCACGTTCTCATCACAAGATTGAATAGTGATTGTGGTCAATTTAGTAATTACTAGCATTCGCCCGGGGCTTCGCCCGCGTGGTATGTCAATAAAAAAAGTAGCCTATGTCTTTTCTCGGGCTCTAGACTATCTGTGTAAGTACCAAATTTCATTTAAAATCGGTTCGGTTCAGTAGTTTCGGCGTGAAACCGCGACAGACAGAAAGACAGACAGACAGAGTTACTTTCGCATTTATAATATTAGTAAGGAAGTAAGGATTACAGAAGCAAGAAGGACTTTACAAGCTTACTAATTTATTTGCATCCGCATTTTAGAAAAACAATATAGGTAAGTACTTAAGTACTTACGTAATAAAAATCATAAATTTATTAATTCACTGACAGTATACACGGACACCCTAAAAGGCTGGGTCTCGCACCCTAATTGGGTAAAACACGATCAATCTCAATCCTGGAGTTTTGTAAGATATGGTTAATCCATTGATTCAAAGGTTTGAAAAATTCGCCTGCTCACGTGGTTGAATTGTCAAAACCCATTGCGATTAATTGTATTGGTAATATAATTACCTAAGTACTTATTATTATTTTTGTAAAGAAGGTGAGTAGGTAGGTACTTACGAGATATTCGAAAATCAACCCCCTAAAGGGGTTAAATAGAGGGTGGAATTTCGTCATTTTTGCCGATGGGAATCCCCATCGGAAAAATGATGGCTTGTGTTATTTATATGACACATTAAACTGTTTTGATAATCATTCTCTTATCAAGAAACAGCTGAATAATTATTAGTCACTAGATTACTCAAATGAATGTAATTTGAATATCTAATTATTGAAAACAATTTCATTGAACTTTACTATGATTTGTATTTTTGATGCACTTTTATTTTGTTTGGCCTCGCCAACGAGTGGTAAGGTCATGAATTCCTTCTGTTTTTGTACGAATTATGAGGTCAATGTGATTAAAATTAAGGTGCTGTATTAATTATAGATCATTAAAATAGATGAAGTCTATTTTATCAATGCCGTTGCCGGAACCATCTTCAATAGCGCAAAAGATTGTTGCCGCGATAACGATAAAATTAAAAAACAAAGGGAGACTTGTTTATTGTCTAAGTAGGTACCTAGTCAGTTATCAATTTTAATTGCGTTTGATAATAGACTTGTTTATTTCCATTTTAATTCTATTAGACGAGGGAAAGTAGCATTAAGTATAATCAGCCATATAATGTTCCCACTGCACTGCTGGGACACAGGCTGGAGGGAAAGTTAATTAAACAATTAATGACTTGTGTTAATTTAATTAGAGTTGAAGCGATAATTAGCGCCTTCATCTATTAGAATTACTTATAAATATTTGTAATTCTAATTCTAATGTCCCTGAACTTCTTTGTACGTATTAGGTAAATAAGATGTGACGTCCATTTTAACAACGTAACACCTTGTTATGTTATGACATTAGATTGGATTTTTAACATAATGTTAGGCCACAAGTTGCTGGGTCACTCCCAATTATGTGTCACGGCCTTACTTCATTAATTCATTGACTAATTCTCACACTCTTAACGCTGTTAGTACCTAAACATTTTCCACCTATAGAGGTCATCTTTATCCATTAATTCACACTTAGCTTGACCGCAATTTAATTGACAGACGCTCTACTTCTTAAAGTACAAGAGTATTATCATATCTTTGCAAATCGATAAGATAACCATGATCATTCATTTACGAATAAATAATGAAGTTAATGAGGAAGCTAAAATTGGTAAATATTTAGGTTTCTGGATTAGATCGACGAACTTAGGTATTGGTAACTTAGGCCGTTGTTGCGCGTTTGAGGAATTAATTACGATTCGCGTACCGCGCCGGTGTTACCTATTTCGTTCAATGACACTGATATTTAATTCATACAGTAGGTATAGTGGATTTGTAGCAGCTCAAGTAGGAACTGAGTAGTTGTTTTTTATTATTTTTATCTTGTTTATTATTGCTTCTTCGCAATAAAATTTCCCTTTGTGTTATTGTTGATATAATGATGTTGCTCACCATGATTACATTTAAGGGCAGAATATTTTATTAGCATCTACGTACCTAGTTGGCTATTCTCCTGGGCATCTTCACAACGTCCCACAACTCTGATGATGGCGCGCCCAGCCAGTCTGGCACAGATCATCATGGGCCGCGCGTCAGGCCGGTTCCCTTCCTCCGCCTCAGTGGGCACCCTCGCTCCACCATCGTATTCCGTAGGGGGCCTCATCACTGCACTTGATTATTAACAGTCACTGCACAATCCCTTACTTAAGTCACTGCTAGGTCACGATTTCTGTGGTCACGAATATGAAAGTCTTTCACTAGCTGAAAGAATCACGAATCATCTACCACCGCAGCGAAACGCGATGCGCCTGGGTCCACGGTAGCACTCTGGTAAAATTCGAGCGCCGCGTTTGCTGCCTGCTTTTATATCGTTGCCAAAACAAAGAAGCGTGGTGCGGGAGGGAGCGCGCAATAACAACAAATGTCCGTCTCGCTCGCACTGTCTGCTGCGTAGTTGACGCAAGTTGGCGCTGGCGGAAGCTTGCGGAAAATATTATAATAACATGGGAGATGGATGAAACCTCGTCACGGGTTTTGTCCCGTCACAAAGGAAAAGCTGTTTTTCGCTTGGATAAACAATCCTGCGATCTCGTTTTCAGTGGAGCGCATTGTCACGTCGTGTCGTCAATACGAGCATTGTGATTACTGAGCCCGTTATCTGATTGCATTGTTTGTGGGAATAATCGTTTGAATGCATACAGTTGATCAGCTCAATGTGAAAGGCTGGGCTGACGGTCGAACATGATTTTCCAGCCTAATTCACAACGGGCCATCAATGTGTTACATGTTGCAATTTATTTCGGACACGTTCGATGCGCAAACTTGATTACGATGAATTAAAACGGTTTTATTTTTGAGTCATGAACATGTTATTCAATTTATTTCTTGAAATTGCATCATTTTTAAAGTAAAACCGACGAGATACGAGTCATCCTCAGTTTAATAAATAATTATAAAAGCAGGTTCCTCTACAATTTTTATAACGGCCTTGGTTCACTTTCCGTCATCGATTGTGATTCACGAAATCCATAAGAAAGTGTTATAACTTTAATTAATTAGTAACGCTTCGTTCAAGGACCGTTAAAAGATTTCCGTTGTAAAAACCGTGAGGTTAGCAATATTGTGGAAGGGAAGCGGCAAAGCAAGTAGTTAGGGGTATTGAATCGACACGTTTGTCTTTTTTGGCTGATTTATGATGACTGGTTTACAAAATTCGTCCAAGTTCAAAGACGGAACTAAACGTAAACAGTAAATATCTCTAAAAGTATAGATATGCGTTTGATGGTATCGATCCTACCTATCGACTCTCGAGCTACTTAAACGTGCAAATAATTGCGTCAATTAAAAACTTGACGTCCATGCCGTGCGTTCAACGCACCGCGCACCGCCTTGAAGTTTCGGCCAAAGAGAGACGTAGATTTTCGCCAGCACTAACCTTGAACGGGTGCCAGAAACTATTTTCTCGACTGCTGTGCTCCGACTATATTATTATTTATTTGCACTAAACTGTTTATTTTCGGAAAATAAACAAGGAACTTTGAAACAGACCATGTACCTACGTAGGTACTTACAAATTTTTCTTTCACTTCAATAGTCTTAACGTGGTTGTACCCAGAGCCTACAATAAACATAAGGATAGTTGTAGGTTCATTTGAAGCAACAAACAATTGAGGGCGGTTAGTTGGCCAATAAATCACCAGTACAGCGAGTAACTGCATGAACAGCACAATATATTTGCACTATTTATTTTGGTTATAATTTAGAGTGAATGTTTATTTTTAAATTATTATTATTTTATTGTACGATTTCAAACACAATGTAAATTGTTTGTGAATAAATAAATTGAATTGAAATGAATGGGTTACGGCAATTTTTTTTCATTGAATGGAACGTGGACCATTAATTAATCAAAAGGGAAAATCCTTGGTTCAATGATCTGAAAAATGCAAACGAACGTTTCTTTGTTTCATGAAAATATTATTTATTTTTGAGGTCAATCCCGCTTTTGTCGGATATGCTTTCAGTTTTTGGAACAATTTCAAGGAAGTGGCCCATTTAGATTTTTTGATAATAAATCGATCAACAGAGCCGTATTCCTGCACGGGGCGACCTCGTGTCTACATATACCTCTAACTATCTATTCCTTTTTTCATCGTGGCCCACTTTCGGAAGCATCTCTATTTAATTTATTGAGCAATTTATTACTTCACTGGGAGTCGTAAACAGAAACACGGAAAGTTTTTTGTTTGACGCATTATTCCATTTGGCTAAACGGCTCATTTTCTGAAATTCTGTAGGTAAGTACCTAATCTACCTAATTAATGACTTTTGAAATAGATTAAAGTGCTACAGAGACGGACGTGGTGTGACCTCTCTAGGTAATTAAGTTACTTTTTAGGAGTCGCACTTGCTGAATGCTATGATACAGAATAGGTACCTACCACTATAGATACAATGTTTCGATTAGTATTTTCCACTGTTTCGCGCAAAACAAAGCTTTGGTAAAATCAAATTTACCTAATCGCAGTTCGAAAGCGGCTAATGAAATGACGGATGTCTGAATTACAAACAAGATGACGTAGCTGCGGATGCTGCGTACGTGCAGTCAAAATATTTTGGTAGTAGGCCGCATGTCAGCGGTAACACTTTGACGCTTTAATGGATCTGCAGTTGTACCCAGTCAAATTATTTTTTTTTTAAGTTTTATGCAAATTGCAGGTGAGTTCAATGTCAGGTCTATCCTACCTATCTTGATCAAAATATTATTCCATGAAAAACCTTACAGAATTAGAATCATACATTTCTATATGTTAGAAATGTTATGGAAAAATTATTTTGGAACAAATCTAACAAAGAGAGATTTGTCCCGTATGAATAAATCTCCTATGGAACTATTCGTACTAAGGGTCATTCACCCACCAGCTAGAGGTTCTGAGCTGGGTAGCCATGCAGCCAGTCCTGACCCTTAGTACGACTAGATCCTGCTTCAATAGCCTAGCAGTCTTCTCAGGAAACTAGTCAGCTAGTGGAGGTCTGAAAGGCGATAGCCACGCAGTCCCTTTCATCCCTCCACTTAGGGTTGCCACATGATACCTATATTAATTACTGTAACGCGTATCGTAATTTAAGTTGCCAATAAAATTATCATCAAGATCATAGCATAGCATAATCAGCCTATAATGTTCCCACTGCTGGGACACAGGCCTCCTCTCTGTGAGAGGGAGCGGGCCGTAATCCACCACGCGGGCCCAGTGCGGGTTGGTAGATGTCACATGTCTTGGAATTTTTGGTTCTAGGACATGCCGGTTTCCTCACGATGTTTTCCTTCACCGTTTTGAGAGCAGTGGCGATGAAATAATTTACACAAAGTAAAGCGCCTGTCAGGGTTCGAACCTACGACCTACAACTCGTAAGTCGTGGCCGTTACCACTGGGCCACCACTGCTCGGCGGCACTGACGGCATCAAGATCAACGGGGCTTTAATTTCACAACCAGCAACCCTACATAAGTTGTTTTGGAACAAATCTAACATAAAGAGATGTACTAACAATATTAATGATTGTAATGATTATCATTCTGTCCCAGTCAAGTAGGTACGGAGTTTCAATAGAAGATCAATTGAATAACCATTCTAATATTATTAGAACTATCTGATAAATACCTATCTGCTTATAAGTACCTAGTGTTGTTAAGCGACTAGTGAGCCAGAAAATGCAATTTTCTATCTTCATCACTCACGTGTGACACGGGTATTTTTCTTTCATTCTTAGCAAGAATCAAAGGGTGACAGCGGCATAAGAAGGTAGGAGCTGATAGTTTTTCATCATATTTTATGTCCCTCCTTACTCCAGAAGTAATCGCTGGAAAACATGTTCTTAGATTATTAAATATTGATAACATTTATACCTAACTAATTAGCCGCGTCTTGTATAAACGAATGTAGGTACATTCGTTTATGTTTTCTGACTCACATAGCTAGATTAGGTTTAGGTCCTCCTGCATCTATACTGCAACGTATTAATGCCATCATTTTTCCAGTGTTAGTGAGAGACGGAGCTATACAAGGCCGCTAGCACCATCCTTTTTTCGCAGTGGAATAATGATGGTATTTATACTTCATAGTCAGCCCCCTGTTCCTGTTCAAAACATCGTGAGGAAACCGACATGCCTTAGACATATTTTTCGACGGCATGTGAAGCTAAGTCAGAGTCACATGTGCGGTATAAAAAATTTGACACCAGGTTAGTCCCTAACCACACGAAGAACACTTCTCGACCTCATTAATTGGAACCTACCGCATGGGTAAGAGGTAGGTACCTATAGGTTCCGGTTATGTAGGTATATCGTCCGGGATCAGGTTTATTTACCAATGTCCTATCATATCTGGTGATTCATTTTGTAACATATTGTATTCATATTGTAACTGTAATTACTAAACATCCTAAGACAATCATACCTACTCAACACACATGTATCAGACACTTATCTAGATGATATCCGTCCGTATCCGGCGCACACGCATGGTCGGTGACGCACAAAATTTTCCATCGGTCGACCACTGACATTTCGCAGAAGTTTTTTTCACAACGAAAGTTGAGGTCGATCCTTTGTGCTATTTCAGGAAAAGCTGGACAGAAGCCAGTTCCCTGTTCGGCAGAACATTCGACGCAGTTGATACACGCGTTCCTTGATCCCTTCGTCCTTACAAACGAAAACGAACCTTATGGCGTTCGAATAAGAGAGAAAAGGTTGATGCCATTAAGTTTTATTGCTGCTGATCTCGTTTATTAATTTTCTTTTGTTTATAGCAAAAGGCTGAAGTCTAGATGGGAATATTTTGTTGAGACTGGATACAAAGTCTGTTTTAGAGTTAATTTATGTTTTCATCAGTAGCATTTTCGACACTTTGTAGGATCTATCAATAGGAACATTGTATAGTTCTTTGGTAGTATTTTCCTACTGTTGGAAAATCTCTCTCATTTTCCATCTCCGTTTTTCTTTTGCTTCATGGCTGTCTCGACTTCCGTTAGTCCAAATTAAACAAATCTCCAAGTGAATCATTTTTGAGCAAAATAGGAGGAACATGCGTCTCCAGTTTTAGAATTATTGACAATTAGAAACATCCGGCGCAATTACTCATTGCTTAGACTCGTGCCACCATCAAAACTGAAAAGTGTAGGTACTTCATCCATCAGTAAAAATTACGTGTTATTTCGACTTTGTTTACAAAATCGAACGTTAGTTGTAGAAACTAGCTCGTGTGTTGATAGCGTGCATAGTGCGTAGTAATGTCATGTTTAGTATGTTCCGTTGTCCAAAATAGAAATATTGTAGCTGTTTTAACTAGTTTAGATTGACGTTAGTTTTGTATCAACACGCGTTTTGTTGTCAAGGTCAGTTATGCGTAAATAGAGGATATTCTTGTTTAAAACGACGTTGATGTTTCATTAATTATTGCCAAAATAATTACACATAGCTTTGAAGTAGGAATCGTAGGATGTAGGTTCGAACCCAGACAGGCGCTTTATGCGGGCCACAGACGTTCAAGTAATAGGGAATATGCATGTATTTTTTTTTAATATTTTTACCGACTTCAAAAAAGGAGGAGGTACTACGTTCGGATGATTGTTTTTTATTTTTTTATGTATGTTCACCGATTACTCCGCCGTTTGTGAACTGATTTTGAAAATTCTTTTTTAGTTCGAAAGGGTTATACTCCCGAGATGGTCCCATATAAATTTTATTAAGTTTGCTTGCGTAGTTTTTGAGCTAGCTTCAATATTACGTATTTTTCCCACAGTCTATGTAGACGATATAATTATTAGACTCCTTCACTGTTATTTACATAGCAGGTAGTAACTTGTGTGGGGTAGGTACCACCACTAAAAAGTGAAAAATTAAAACTTTTTACAAAAAAAAACAACAGACTTCAAAAAAAACCCTAAAAAAGTGAAAAATAACTTTAATTTCGGAAGTCGGTGGCAAAAAACGAAAATTAAAAAGCAAAGACACCGACTTCCGAAATTAAAGTTATTTTTCAAACTGTTTGAACCTGCCTGTTTGATCAAATTACTTGAACGTCTATGGCCCGCATTACTTTGTGTACATTATTTCATCACCACTGCTCTCAAAACGGTGAAGGGAAACATCGTGAGGAAACCGGCATAATGTTTTAGATAGAACCAAAAATTGAAGACATGTGACATCTACCAACCCGCACTGGGCCCGCGCGCTTGGTAGATTACAGCCCATTCCCTCTCACCAAGAGGAGCTTTGTGTGGCACAAGTTGATAGAATAGCGACTAATTGCGCTCCCAGACGATTTGCCATCGGAGTAACGGCTTATGACTTATGACGTCACAATTATATTAATCAGTTGCTAGTTTATAGACTATTATTATGTTTATTTAGATAAGTGTGTGTGTGTGGCCAGTGAGTGCAGGTCTGGAGTGGGTGGCAATCACTAGTTCCAAGTGACAACTAGTTAGTCATCATGTTGGGGAAAACTGTACGAAAAAATCGAAATGAAACAAACCAGTGCACAATGAACAATAATGTAATATCATCAAGTGGGCGCGTTCTCTGCGCGTTGCTGCGCAAGTTGCGCAGCCGCGCAACAATGCAGCATGAGGGCGGTGAGGGCGCATGCGCGAAGTTCGCCGCCGTTCGCGTCGCCCGCGCTGCTTGCGTCCTCCGCTGATAGTTCTTCTCGTACAGCTAGTAACTGCGAAACAAATAAATAGAACACTTATGATATTGATAGAAATTTCATTAGAAGTAGATACCGCCGCGTCTTGTATAAATTCTGGAGGTCAAAGAGCTCTGATTCCTGAGCGTATTTCAGTAATTTGGGGGTAGGGGGGGTAAGAGCCGGTGTGGTAAAGGATGGCAAGAGGATACCAAAGTAGGTAGTATCCTAAAACAAAAAAAAAACATGCGGGGCAGTCTTTGGGGACTGCCAGAAGAAGTGAAACTAAGCAACAATGCGTAACCTCAACATTATTCAAATGGTCAAATCAATCAATCAAATCAAATCAAAAGTCATTTATTCAAACTAGGCTGAGAATCAGCACTTTTCGAACGTCAAAATTACATAAGACAGTCCCCCAAAACGCCCACCCTTCACCACTTCCTAGTGCTTTAGCTGGGAAGAAGAAGTGGCGCAAACTCTCCCCAGCAGCACAGCTGTCTGTTCAGTTAGAAAAATTTGATTCTATACAAAAGTTTGCAAAATCATTTACATTACGCAACATAAAACATAAATCTAATTATTAGCCATATGTCAGCTAGCACACGCCAATATTCCAACAATAAAAAAAAGAATAATGAAAAAAAAACGAGAACTACAGTATGCAAGGGTAAATACCGTTGTCACTCAAACCATAGGTAGTTGACTAAAATATAAAAATAAATGACCCAGTAACAACAAAACAAAAAAACCTTATTTTCATTAAAAGATTTTATGAAATGAAATTGTTTAAAAGTAAATATCCGTCGCTGTCCCGATACTCATGGAAACGCGTTCGAGAGAGCTGCGAAACAGCTGTCGGCCGGTCATGTAACCTGTAGATGGCGGATGAACAGGTAGACTGTAGATGGCGCTAAAAACATTTCTTCAAGCGTGACGGTGACGATGACGCGAGTTCCATGATTTTTGTTCACCCAAAAAGTGCTCAACGCGCCTAAAGAAGTTTTCACTTCAAAAATCGTTACGTTTTGAGGTCAGCCAGCAGTAGGTTCGAATAAAAGCAGAAACTGCATGATCATGTTCATACACGAGATTGATGTGCAATTGCTATAAACTGGACAATAATAGATGACCTAGGAATACATCGTACAGTAGCTTCATAAATTACAAGTTGCATCCTTGGTTGAGGTTACGTTATTTTAGGAAGGATTTATCTTTATAAAAATAATTGATTTATGATAAATCAATGTCAAAGAAAGAACGTTTGATGATCATTCATTTCTATGGTAAAATGTTCTATAAATTCTATCGCCAGTTCAATGACCCCCATCAATGCTATTTGCTTACTCGTTATTGTAGGTAAATGTGACTATGTGCGAAAACATGATGCACAAATGTAACCACTTTTGATTGATAAAGTTGGGAAGGACCATCACGTCCGGCGCCAGCATGGCCGCCACGCGCCATTGTTAGTGTCAGTACTCACCATGTCATGTATCTGTTGCGCGGTGAGCTTGCTGGCGAGCTCAGGCGCGCAGTCCCGCGCGGCCGCGAGCAGCACGTCCGGCGGCAGCGCGCTGCGCAGCGCCGGCGCCAGCATGGCCGCCACGCCGCCCTTCGCCAGCCACGTCGCGCCGCACGCGCCGAACGGGTTGCCCGACTCCAGCGACTGCTTCCTTTACGTCACACGGGCTGCTCGTCAACAAACGTGTAGGCTCTTTCTTTCTTTAACCACTTTGTGTGAGAAGAGTTGGAAATGATTTGAGGATAGTCATTTGTGTTTTATGGTGACATATTTTATAGCCAGCAGTAGAGACACTACTTTTTCAGAGGAGTTGAGCTATTGCAGTGTGGCTTAAGATTCTTCTACGACATTGTATGCGAGTGTTGCGAAAGGAGTAAAATAAAATGTATGTTAGATGTGAGAAAGCAATACAGCTGGTCGTAGGTACCTACTTAATTATTCGGAGTGGGCCAAGCAATAGCCCCTGTTCGTCTATGTCAACATTTAATATGGGAAGGGGGTTCAAAGAAAAAGGGTAAACAGTTGTAATTAACAAATTAATAGGGCTAGTCAGGGACACGGCCATACAAAGATGTAAAACACACAAATCGAATCAAACCATCGAATTAAATCAAACTACAAAACAAAACAGAAAAGGCAATACACCAGTGAACGGAATTTGGTGATTTACTCACCTAATTCCGATCAATGCACATCACATAGGTAAAGTTTAGTTCAGTTTGACTGAAAGGTTCCAAATGAAAATGTACTAACTCTCGTAATGACAACAGACACATCAATTTCATATACCTTTCATCAGGTATCTTAGGGTACCTAATAAACAAGAAATCTCTTCTGTACGTAAGACAAATGATAGCCTAGGATTCCCATATTGGTTCTCATGGCCACGATCAAGGTGCCATTAAAGCTATAGCAATAATAAGCTAATAAGGTCGCAAGTACTCGATTGTCTCGATTTAGATAACTTATAGGTATGTTTTGTAAGTACTAGTCTGTTAGGAAGAATCATCGGTTCTTGGCGACGGAATTAATTTAGCTTTATTCTCAAATTAACGGATTGAAGATGAAACTTTTTTAACGAAATAATCTGTGGATATAAATAAAGTAAAAAGTAGAACCCTTGATGACGATATTTTGGAAGAAGAAAACATTGATTCTGGAAACGGTAAGGGGCAACAAGAGGAATGAAGAGAAAACATATAGGTAGGTAACGTTTAGTAAAATACCTTGTGTGTCTTCAAAAGTTGAAGGACATAATGATGTGCGAACTAAAAACAAAGTAAAGTATTATCACGCAACTCTTCAATAGTTTATATCGCGATTTCAATTACAGACTTAATATTTTAATAGAAATAATAAATTGTCTTGTAGCTATTACTGTAATACTGTGTAAAAGTAAGGGTAGAGAAAGAGTCGTCCATTTTGAAAAGCGGAGTCTTGCAATAAGCTCTTTATAGACCAAACTCACGGCGTGATTTTCATGTTTACATCTTTTTGGACTTATCAATACGTTTTTTCTACTACGTTTTTGGTAATATCCTTACCGCCTTACTAATAAACGTTGTATAGCGCCTGTATAGTTACACAACGCTATGTCTTCTTATTTCAAAAGTAATTTGACTTTTGAAAGAAGAAGACAAAGCGTTGTGTAACTATACACGCGCTATACAACGTTTATTAGTAAGGCGGTTATAATATATCGCTGATATATTAGTAGCTGTCCAAATGTAGAAAACGTAATGAGTTTGAGAATAAAACCTTTACTGCATCGGGTAAGAGAAAATCGGACTGTGAGTTGGAAGTTTTCGCAAAAATACAGCTCCAAACAGCACTAAATGTAGGTGCATCGATCAGTGTCTCATTGCTGAAAAGATGCCGTCAAAAGCTGGTGTCTTTACCGGTTGAAGCCATAAAGTTGTTGACTTTAACAACACGACATAATGGTGTGCTTAACATACCTGGGTGTATGACTAGGTGATGGTGGTAAGGACCTGGATGAGGCGTTGTTTTTAGGCGCAGAGAGGGAATGAGCGGAGCCAGCGCGCCTTAGTCCAGCCACCAGCGCGCTCATTGCTCCGCCACCTGAATATTATCGTATCTAGTTTGAATATATCTAAGAACTAAGAAGGAGGGAATGTGTTGTTGGGTGAAAATTGTGTTAAAATGGTGACTATAAGGCGTGGAAGTGAGGCTTACAAAGGGATGTACGTATTGTAACTTAGAGACAAGGATCAATTAAGGATACAAATGAGAAAGGAATGCTTCTAAAAGGGGTTCAGTAGCTGGAATTGGGAATGGTAACTCATTCAAATCTACATGATCAAATTGGTACATAAAATAAAAGTAAAAATTTAGTGTAACAAAAAGATTTCGTAACAAAACAAGACTTTTTGAAGAATTATTTTTACACTCGGCGGCCGAATATGCATAGATTTTTTTCTAACATTTCCAAAGTCGGCTAATTAGATTGCATTACAGCAATGCAATAAAAACTGAATGTAGAAATTATAATAAAATTTAATGAGATGTTTCGCTGTATTTTGAAAACAGTTCTGATATTGAGTACACTAGATAGGTAATATGCAATCCTTGGTAACAAACTTAACCAGAGCGTTAAAGGACAAGTAAAAAATTACCACATTTATAAGGAACTGAGTGCTTTCAAACGGCTTATGTATTAACTAATTAGGAAAATAACCAGTGTCAAGCGGCCAAGTGGGTAAATTTTTCTACACTTCGTAAATATTGTGTTGCATCGTTGATCTATGAGATTGCTTAACGTTATGCGACTGAGAACTATGTTTCCTGGATTACGATGTTCGAAGCGATTTTTACTGGCTTTCTCTTTCTAAAATATAACTATTTTGATTTAGTAATATATAATAACATTATTCAATGGCTTGTCAAACTAAAATGTGTATTAGGCTCGTTTGAAAGTTATGAATTATTGCTCGCTGTGATGGTCCACATTAGTGAGTTGTCATCATACGAGTTCATTATGTCGGTATTCACTTTTGGGGTTAACGGGCGCAATAGCCATGGTACGATCTTGTAATGACATTATGTAGATGTTTTTATTTCTTTTTTTATTACTGTAGCTACGGTATTACGTAAGCAGTATTTTTTTATGGGCTATGTTATGACATACTATAGAAAATTATAGGGAGAGCTGTTTCGATTATGAGTAAATTTACCTATTAATATTTTTGAAATGGGGTCTGCCCAACCCTTCGGAAAAACAAGGCGTGATTATGTTATATTATTTGGTGTGAAATGGACTATTAGACAACACAGGATTCTCAAGCATTTATTGACTTCATTAGGGTCACACGGCACTCGGCAGGTAAGAAATATGCAGCTTCTGCAAATAATGGCACTGTATATTGTTCCACGTTTTGTTTATTGATAGATTGCCATTTTGCGTCAACGCATACACAGATTAGACAGTGGCGAATTCAATTCTCATTTTAGAGGGTGCTCACTCAAGGCTGGCAGCTAAGGCTTTCAACCAGCAACAGCTAGGGGGCCAAGTCAACTAATTAACAAACATTGCAATGGACTCGCCATTGTGAATTTTTGACAGATCCATACAAACTCACAGTTGAGAGACCATTGCAACGTTTTTCGATTAGACTTAGGCCCCAGAAATGATGCAAGGGTCATGCTCGATTTCACCAGGGAGCTTTTATGTGTTGGAAGTCATAGGTACAAGCAGGCGGGCCACCTGAGACGGTATGTGGTAATCAACATCTACGGAAATCTCCAAGACCAGAGGCATGGCTGCGGGCTGGTGCGTTAGCATGCCAGTGGCATTGCAGGTGCGGTGGCATCTCAGAGTTAAAGCTGAAATGTTCCATGTGCCCGCCAACAAAAGCTGGTGAACTTCTACGGTGATTACGCCACTGTCATTAAAGTATGGAATCCATTATATACAGGGGCTAAAGGACCGCGTTCGGACTGTTAAAAGACTAAACATTGTGTTTGCAGTTAAATATATAGATATAAAAAAACCTGTGTATGTCTGTGTACGTGACGGTTGGAGCCGGAGGTGTTATATAGCGAAAAGTTCTCCGTTCGTCAGCATTCGAATAATTCGTCTGTGCACAAACAAAAAAAAAACTTATTTATAGTACTTATTTTTTTTTTAAACATAAGATAATTCGTTTGAAATAAAATTTTACTGTGTAAACTGTACAGTAGTTAGTAAATTAGAATTTATGAAAATAAAATGCTTTACATGTTTAAAATGTTTTTGTTTTTATGCCAATTCGTTTAATACCTATCTGTAATTCCAATGATTGAAGGCGGTAGCTTTAACAAAGCCTTTCATCTTTGATCAGCTCTGATACCAAAATACAATTTATTAGAGCCGATGACACTTTGTAGAAAATATGAAGTAACATATAGAAGTTGCCAAGCGCCGCACATTGTTGGCAGTAATCTAAATCACGCAACTAATGCAACAGGAAGTTACAAGATCGACGCAAGCGCCTCTGTCGATGATTTAAGTTTGGACCCATGTTTTTACTACAACGATATACAATCTTGGTCAAACCAAGTTACATTTTGAAGCTTCGTCAATGTCTTTCTGTCCAATTTTGAATAGTTTTTTTTTGTTTAGTAACTAATTGATTCAACACTTTTGACAATCATTCCTACTAAATTAAAACTTCAATAAGTCCAAATTATCTAACTGTCAAAAAGACAAATAGACCTTGTCGTATAATGATGTGCAAGTGACATTCAACCTAAGTGTGTTAGAGCAACAATGAGGTCGACTATACAAATTACCATCGCAAAAAGTCATTTTTGCGATCAAAATTAAAGGCGTTTTTGTTAACGCCAAATAACTCAATAAAAATATAAAGTTTCTATATTTAAACTTACCCTCTTCATGGACATCTAAGGAGTCTTTTCTCTCTGGTTCATCATCAGAGTCAGGGTCAGCGATGGCGTCGGCTTCGGTCATGATCAGCTCGGGAGGTGGACAGTTTAACATGCCTGAAGAATCTGGAGGAAAGAACAAAAGATTACACTGTAAAAAGGTTACACTCTCACTCTCACAATATTATTAGTTGCGGTTGTGAAGGTCAAAAAGTAATGCTTGTTTGTTTCTGGGGAGTATTATCTAAGGAGAAGGTTCTTAACCTGGGGACCATGAAGACGTAAAATAATACAGCGCGTGATCAGTAAAAAAAAAACATCAGTCATAAATGAGGAAGATCTTATCAAATTATCTTTTTCTATGGAAATAAATAAAGTGTATTTTTAAAATGTCTTGTTTTCTTTCCCTACATTTAAGTTTGTAAGGGGCCCGTCAGATTGTATTATTGCAAGTGGCCCATGATTATGAAAAGGTTAAAAAACCCTGGACTAAGACTATCGAGGAAAACTTATAGAAAGATCGGTCATGTTGCATCGAAAGGTTCAAGTCACTTCCCACAGGCAGTCACCGACCAAAGAGGTCAAGAATTAATCTACATCAGTCTGACTGAAACCTTGGCTTCTTTTACCAACTATACGATCTAAAAATATTCTGGCAGAGAATAGTTTGGGGAAGTCGTGACAGTTAAGAAAATGAGTTGTGTAAAATACGTGTGGCAAATGGCTTGCCGGTGCAAGGTCCCGATATATTTGTTTTCCTCTAGCTAAAATTGTTTTTGAAACGTGTCTCGCTTCTAATGGCGATTTTCTCTCCTAAGAGCTATTTAAGAAGTTTTCTAACATAAATGCAGTTATCATTAATATCGTTCTTAAGTCCATTCACGTGTGTATCTGTAGTTAATAGGGATGATGCCTGGGTAAAAATCTAAATTCTATTTAGTCCGTCAGTGAGATAATAAAAGAATATTTGACACGTATTTTTGATTTATCATATTAATAAAAAAATACTTAAATAAAACGCATTAAAGGTGGGGAGTGGGGGCTCGCTACGTCACAAGTCAAATCTACATACTCGTGACGCAATTTTAACTAATGTATAGCCGTAATATTTTAATTAAGTACGTAGAAAAAAAAAAAAAAAAATACGTGTCCAATATTTTTTAATCATCAAACCCAAAGACAAAAAAAAATTGTCATTATCCCTAATTATTGTCTATTGTCATAATCCATAATCCCTATTATAAGAACCTATAAATAAAAGCCCTACTTTCTAAAACATACTCATTTCTATCTTTACGACGATCCAGCAACTCTTATCCTTAATTACTGCATCGTAAAATGCGTGTAACTACAGTTTATGTAGTATTATAACGAACTAACTCTTTAAAGAATAAAGTAATGGTAAACTGGAGCATATCTCTTCCGTGTCGACGATCGCAATGCACGCCAACCTTCTAAATTTTTATAATACTTATTGCCGTGTTGGAATTCTTGTCAGTTCTGTTTGTTTCATTATATTAGTTGCACATATTACTTGTAAATAATGCGTCAGTCTCTAGCGTGCATTTGCGGAATGATAGCGCAATTACTGATGTAACGCAAGTATTACGACATGTGACGGTTTTAAGATATATCGTGCAGCCGTTCACATTTTACTTTCCGAAGATGAAAATGTTCTTTGTGATACTGCTGTTGATTTATGATCATTTGAAATTCCCCAAGACTGAGGCTTTGTTCCTAATTTTCGTATCCGTATTGCGTTGAAGTTAATTCTTTGTAGTTGTTGAACCTAAAGTTATTTTCAGAAAAAAATATCAGCCGTCTGGGTCCAGTAGGTATTGTAGTTTTGTATAAATGTGACCACACGCTGTATAAGAACACATTTAATACGTCAGCTTTGTTCAAGGAACCTATACCTTTCCTTATTCCTTTTTTTTATAAGTAAGTTCAGATGGTGACGTCAGCGATTTTGAGAGAAGTTCGCTTAAATCCGTTGACTTGTTTTAATGCGTCAGCTTTGTTCAAGGAACCCATACCTTTCCTTATTCCTTTTCTTTTATTTTATAAGTAAGTTCAGATGGTGACGTCAGCGCTTTTGAGAGAATTTCGCTTAAATCCGTTGACTCTGTTAGTGTCCTGGGATTTCAATTTACCGAGAACACGTCCTTCTTCATACTTAAACTAGCTGAAGCCCGCGGCTTCACCGGCGTGGATATCGGTTATTATATACTAAAACCTTCCTCGAGAACCACTCTATCCATTGGTGAAAACAGCATGAAAATCGGTGCAGTAGTTTTTGAGTTTATCGCGAGCAGGACGACAGACAGACGCGGCGGAGGACTTTGTTTTCTAATATGTAAGGATGCAGGCTCATGTTTTTGTTAGCAAATGTAGGTACAAAGATGTATCTGTATTTCTTTACATTCGAATGTCGCAGAGTTCATTTATTTAAAGCAAGTATTTCGCGCAGTAAAATCACGTGCTTCATAAGGTAAATATAACACCTCAACGCAGCAGGTGGTAGATATAAAACTTTGCCAAATTTTAAGTGTTCCCAAGAAATATGGGCACGTGGCTGTAAAAGCAAATAACTGTACAAAAGCTATTTACTTTATTAGTCTTAAGTTGATTAATGGTAATTTGGCCTAGAATTAATTGATATAGATCTGTATTTAATTTGGCATGAGTCTGATCTAATTGGTTGAAGCTGCCACAGCATGCGCGTATGGGTTGAGATGTCGCGTGATCTTGCCAATATATTAGTAGGTACTTAGATCTAATGACTAAGATCTTTTGACTGCCCCGTTGGTCTCGTGGTCGCAAGCGCGACTGCAGAGCGTGGGGTCCTGGGTTCGATTCCCGGGTCGGGCAAAGTGTTATTGGATTTTTCCTTTAGGAATTTCGTAGTAACAGCCCGGAGTTTGGAAGTTGGCGGTGGGATACCCCCGTACCTCGGAAAGCACGTTAAGCCGTTGGTCCTACGCCTGATCTTTCTCCGGTCGTGTCGGATTGCCGTCCCATCGGACTATGAGTGTGAGGGAAGAGAGAGTGCACTTGTGTCTGCGCAAACACTTGTGCACTATAATATCTCCCGCGCCGAAGGCTAGTCTCCGTTGAGATTGGCCGCCGTGGCCGAAAATACGTTCTGGAGGACTATAGATCTAATGATTGATTTTTTTAATTGGTCTCTTATCATTATCATTCTCCTGCCCTTATCCCAATTTATTTGTGGTCGGCGTAACATATTCCTTTCTTCCATACTTCTCTATTAGTCGTCATCTCGGTAGTCAGCCCTTTCCAGCCATATCATCTTTCACACAGTTCATCCATCGTTTCTTTGGTCGTTATGGCATTTAACATACAGATTTATGTCACTTACGTCTTGGGCCCAATGCTAGAATACGTATCGTGAGATATATCTTATAAAGAAATCGGCCCAAGAAAAAGGTTTTATTCAGCCTGTGAAAATAACAGGCCTTTATTCACTACAATAGTGACTATTTTTGTGTTCATCTCTTGTTGGAGGCCATCAATTAATACCTAAATTGAGACTGTGCCAGCATCATTGATAATTTTAGAGTGCATTATTGACTCCTGATAAAGTATCCGAAAGTTAGCGACTTCATTGGTCGTTGACACATATCAGCCGTGACGATTTTATTTTGGCGCGATTTCAAGCCAAATCCGAATAAACATATTCGCGATTTTTATTCCTTTTGCAGAATTTATTCGACATAAAAACATTCCACTTTGTGTGAAGTTTGAACATGTTTCTAAATAGAACTTTGTCAGTTATGACCTGAAGAATGAATTGCAGAATTTTTGTTTTAGGTTTTCTTGAAAGTTTTCCAAATAATGTTTTGATATCAACGTCTTACCTGAAAATTGGGATACGAATCAATAATAATGATTGTTGCTCGTGTTATTTACGAATGAAAACAGATTGATTCAGTGAGTATAAGCCAGTAGGTTCGAAGTCTATAACAAATACAAGGTATTAAAACTATCATTATGGTCAGAACAAGAATTAAAGTATGATACAATGACAGATTGGCATTATCTACTCGCCTTATTTGGTAGATAAATAATGGCTCAGAGCCTAATGGTAATAAGATATAACTGATTTCTTATGAAGTGCCTAAGGACATTGGACAACTCAATCATACATACACAAGTGTTCTTGTAAACCCCATACTAAGCTAAGTATGCTTGTCCAAGGTGTGGGTTCACATCCACCGTGTAGCAAATGGGGATCGAACTCATAATCTCTCGCTAGATTTAACTTATTTGCCTATTGGCGCTTCTATATTTATAATTTTAAATTAATCGGCTGCAAGGCAAAGTTCTCGCCTATATTTTTCCAATTCTCTTTAAATATTCTCAAATAAATAAATAAAAAAATTGTTTATTTCAGACTATTAGCTCCATATTTTGTTAGTACTTATTTTAATTTTCTCTAATATTTATACATTTGCAGTTCTTAATAAATCTCACCAGGCGAGAATTTTCATACAAAACAATTTATTTGACCCTACATATAAAACAGAATGTCATCGTGAGACGTTCGGCCTAGACCTCAATCCAAGGTAACTCAACAAACACACAAGTTTCAGGAAATGCGTCCAGTTGCCTAGCACATTGTGACTAATACTTGGCAGAGCGTGATAAATATGACAAGATAGACGGTCGGCTATGCCACAGTATAAATAAGTAGTAGTATTATATCTCGGCATTGACCTTGAAATAATTACGGTACGGCCGCTTGGTAGATAAACATTCCGCATCCGTCCGTAAGTGCCGCGCACTCGATACTGTTGCACTAACTAAAAAAAAAGATGACGACCACGAGAAAGCCTCCTCCTTTTTTTGAAATCGGTTGAAAATGGCTATAACACGGCAAATTGACGTCGAGTGTCAATTTGCTTACAAAATAATTGCTTAATTTTTATTTACTCATTGATAATTCAATACCTAGTAGTTGTTAGATTTATAGATAGTAGTACCTAGCTATTTAATAGTGTTGTTTTGTTGGTACATTGTTAGTTATTAGCTTAAATATGACGATATATCAATAATAGAAATTGCAAAAGGAGTCAGTCGTCAAACTAGACATTTTCGGTACACATAAAATACTGTAACAATGATTGATAGAGTGAAGTTTTAACGAGTCTGATGCGTCATAGTAACGCAACGCACTACTTACTTCAGGGAAAATACATACCTTCACAATAAAACGCAATTCATTCTGTACGTCAACATGAATTTCACCAGTTCCGTCATCAATTATGTTGTAAATCAACCAATACTGAGCATCCGTTACCCTAACCTCTGTTAAAATTGGCATTAACAACTAATCCATTCGGCTGTGCTTACAAAAATTAAACTTTGTAGCAGATTGATATGAGAAAATTGTTTTTTAGTATATCAATGTTGTAGCACATAGTTTAGTCAATCTGCCTAGCCTTTTCCCAACTATGTTGGGGTCGACTTCCAGTCTAAACGGATGCAGCTGAATACCAGTATTTTATATGGAGCGACTGCCTATCTCACTTCTACAACCCAGTTGGTAAGTGACACGACACCCCTTGGTAAGACTGGTTGTCAGACTTTTGGGCTTTCGACTACCCGTAACGACTGTTAAAGATCTACGAATCACAGTACTCAATATCTTTCAAAATAATCCGTAAGTAAATTTTTCGTGGGATCTAAAGGAAGCGACAATACTGCATAGCTTATTTACCGACCGCCGCCGCCGCGCGCCGGTCGGTAAATAGCCGAGACCTATATCTGTACCGGTGACCGTTACCGATACACCTGTATCGGTACCGGTGACCGGTATTGATACAGTTCTTAGCTATTTATCATCCAAAAAGCCATACTTTATTTATATCAGTTCATTCAGGCCTCAGAAGCGCGTAGAAGGGCGTTTTTAAAAAAAAAAAAAAAGTGAAATAAAAGTTGTTAAAGCAAGGTGCCTCTTTGCCGATATTAGGCAGTTGTCCCACCGCCGGCGATTAATGAGTAGCGAGTACTGGGGGCCTAAACCGGCCACATTACCAATTCTTCTAAAAGCAATTCATTTCCTGAATTCCCAGCTGTCATTAGCAATTCCTCTAATGTGACACAAAAACAATTCATAATTTGTGGACCATTTTACGAATCTCCATAGAAAACTGTCAAACAGATGAATTATTTCGTGCAATTCAACGCAGATCATATTATGAATTGTCAGTTTGTAACATTTTACGATGATTCGTAATATTTTCCTATTATGATTCTGCCAAAGTGACTGTTTTATGCCCTAGCTAGCAACTGAAAACGAGTTGGCGAGCAGTGAGTGTATAGTTCCGATAGTTTTCTCGCTGGGCTATCAGCGAGTGTCTGAGTACGACGGGCGATCACTCGCACCACTCGCTCGACCGCTGGCTGGTCTCTCGGTGTGACTTCTGATCGCCAAGCGAGCATCCACCAATCGACAAATTAGTGGAGCGAGTACTCGCTGGCGGTGTGAACAGTCAGCGATATATGCAATATGCATCTCTTTTGTTTACACGGAATATATTATATTATATCTGTTGTACGTTTCTTGAGCGAGAAAATAGCCCATAGTTAGTCGCTCCCCCGCCCGCAGTGGGATAACTGCCTTATGCTCTGATCACCTCAATAGGCTAGGTTTGCTGAGCTGAGAATAGGATACAAAAATTGCAGATAGGTACCTCTCTCCAGCTTAGGAATACAAGGCGAAGACTCCTGACACTTCGTGACGCATTTCTTATGGCAGGACAGTCCACAGTTCCGACACTGCATCGCGTCTTTCAGCCATATCTGAAAAATAAATGTGTTTGTAATAAAGGTCGAAAGACCCAGGCGAAAATAACTTGATTTACGTGAATATTTTTGAAGAAAAGTTCACTGAAATGTGTCTGTAAATAAGTTTATTTTTGGGCAGCTTTTACTTTGTTCAAGGCCCGATAAAATATCTTAGTGTTTTATTTTTCCTTTGTATGGAATTTACGATTTACAAAATTATCTTTAAAGAACATAACATCACGCATTGTTTCCCCGAAGGGTTAGACAGAGGTATACCTATAGACTATATACACCCACATTTTGGCAGTTATGTTTTTAAGTCCCATGTAATAGGGGGCGAGGCTATTGCCATCAAACGGGCACAAATTCAGACTCCGGGTTGCTACTGAGATATTTCTAGAGGAAAAACCCAATAACACTTTGCCTGACCTGGGAATCGAACCCGGACCTCACGCTCAGCAGTAGCGCTTGCAACCACTAGATCAACGAGGCATTCTTTGAAGAAGGTTAAGCAAAATGATGGAAGGAGTGGAGGGAGGCCTTTGCCGTGAGACATCGTAGGCTAGTAAAAAAAAACAAGGGGAAAACTAAGCAACAATGCGTAACCTCAACGTCATTCAACGGTAGACGGTAGATGGCGCCAAAACATTTTGTCAAGCGTGACGGTGACGATGACGCGAGTTCCATGATTTTTGTACACCCAAGAAGTGCTAGACATGATAGTCTCTCATCTATCCTGGAAATTTTAGGCGACTAGCTGTTGGCCGCGACTTCGTCTGCGATCCAGGACGAAAAGTAGTATATGTCCTTCTCCAGGTCAAGGTCTACCCATGTGCCAAATTTCATCCAAATCCGTTTAGCCGTTTTAGCGTGAAATCGAAACAAACAAACTCACTTTCGCTATGTTATTAGTTAGGATTCATGAACATCTCTACAAAAATGTACTGCAAAGAAAAGTTTAGAACAGATTTAAAATAATGATACTCGACCTATTTAAGAATGACGTATTCACCTATTTCTACAGTTCTTTGTTCTCAATCTCACCTTTTTATTACAGAAATCGCACTGCGTCGATCTATGGAAATGTGTTCGCACAAAATCATGGCTAGCTCTGGTCGGTTTGGGCGGCCTGGGCAAGACTGGGTCCCGGCTAGATCTGGGGATTGCCCGGGCAGGACCTAACCCTTCCCATTCCCACCAGACTAGGGCGTCGCCGAAGCATAGGCATGGCTCGAACCCCGCGTGCGATGATAACTTGTGGCTTTTGCTGGAAATATATTTAGGTGTTAATTGGCTAGAGGCCAGAAATGATCATATTTATACGCTTGCTGTCAAATAATATCCCTTAACTATGATCATAAACAATATGAATTAAATGTAGCTATTATACCGTCAGGTTCTTCATTTAAAAATGACTGATACATCTCTGATCATATTTATATTATAGCCTAAGTGGTATATTACACTATCATAGGTATGCCTATAGGATCTTATTTCCTATCCTGTATGAAATTTAAGAAAAATATATTATTACGATGCTCGCAAATGCTTCATTATGTCTATATAACAATGTCAATATATACCTCATTGTATATGACTCATATGTAGATTGTAGATCTATGATATAGTGTAATGACCTCTATGACGCCAACTACTATATTATAATAATGTGACCACTGATCTATGATCCTCATCAAAAATGTGACATACCTAACTATACCAAATATTGGAGCTTGTACATTTTAACTACTCATATCGTCTATGTACCTATAGATTCATAGCTGTCACAACATTATAATGACTTATGATGAGGTTCTATGATGATAAAATTATAAAAGTGTAATAGCACCCTGTAAAACACGCTTGCTGATGATGATAGCACCATCCATGACGCCTGTATTCCCCGAAGGGTTGAGCAGAAGTGTAGGTATAGTAAATTCAAACCATTTATTTCAATTAAACCATTTACAGGCACTTTTGAATTGTCAAAGAGTCGGTCAGTTAGTCAGAAAGTTGAAGCTAGTTGCCCATTCCAGAACGTAGATCTCTATGGCGAAGAACGGGCAAGAAACTCCAAGGAAACTCTTTTAAATATGGATATAGTAAATAGATATCCTATGTACAGTATTCTTGTTGCTTCTAGAACAATATAAAACAAAAAATAATCAAAAACTATTCAAAATATAAGTAGTACACCCACATTGGACTAGTTAGGTATGTTTTCTGTTTGTGCTGATGATGTTCATATTATTTAGTTTCCAGAGCGTTGTTGCAACCTTGACAAGCAGCAATCTAGGTTTCCCCGGGCACAATTCCAACTCCGCAATTGTTACTGAGAATTTCTCAGAAACCGAATTAATACGTATTAGTAAATAATTCTCACATAAACTGGGAGAAATCCTCATGCAAGCTAAACTTCTAAGAAATGTAATCATTGCTATAAGTAGCTATCGGTCACTAGGACCATTGTCCAGTGGCACAATCATGTCTTATTCATCGCTGTCGAAATTATTGCACAACGGGAAACACATTTCACCATTCAAGTCAGATGCGTACATCCTGCACCCTGATTGTAACACATGATAAATCATAATCTGAATCATTTTGAAGGAAATTGATTCATAAGTTCGAAAAAAAAAAACTGCTCAACAACGTTAATAACACAATGAATGTTGTTGAACTGTCAAACTGAAACAAATTGTGATTGATCGTGAGTTACGCAATCAGGGTGCTGAACCAGAGTAAGGATGACATATTTATTTATAACAAAAGTTTAGCGAGTATATAATTTAAAGTATTTGTTATGGAAAACTACTTTCAAAGATTAGATTAGAGAAGAAGATGAATGACGAATGTGGTGAATGTCCAATAATGCACAGATACTCTGAAATCTAACAGATCAATTGATAGTGAGGTGTAATAAAGCAGTGTAGATAGATCCCCAGGCCTAAATAAATAAACTATAATTTAGATCAATCTAACAAATCAATTGATAGTGAGGTGTAATCAAGCTGTGAAGATCCCCAGGCCTAAATAAATAAATTATAATTCAGATAAACTTAAATTATACGTTTTAGAGAAATAATGCTTACTTGTGATTTGTGTGAGAGACATGCAATAAAAGATTTTTGTTATTGTCGAAATGGATATAATTTCACATGAAAATCAGTATGCTACATATTTATTTGCGCATAAACTGTGCTCTGTACATCATCAACAGCGCATTTATGGGGTGGTAAATAAGCAAAAATCTGCGCTTATCTATTTGTATGTGCAAGAAAACCGACAATACGCTAAAGGCTTCGCAGCTATAATAGTGCCAGCATATTACATAATTAACTATAGGTGCAATAATATGTGTACAAACGCACTAGGATCAACAGCAGCAGTAGCATAAGTCAAAAAAGACGACCGATATTCAATCACACACACACACAAGAATAAAAATGATGTTTTCTTAGGAAAACATTATTTTTATTCCACGAGTAACGCCATCTAGCGTTATTCTTATCTTACCTGAACTTGATATCGACATCTGGCGGCAAGAACTGGTACCTTTTCATTTGGTGGGGGACCGTTGAATCCTGGCATTCAGCCAACAAAGCTGTCAGCGGAATATTAAGATAACCTAAGAGAATCTCTTCTTTCTCCCCAGCAACTGTCGCCCAGACGTTGATGTTCAGATATTTGTGGTTTTCATTTAGCTTGAACTCCGTTTCTTCGTCAAAAGGTATAATAGGTTTTAAAGATGAGTTTTTCGTCCAGAACATTTGGCATATTTCGACGTGTTCACACTGTCGGGGACCTCCAACTTCGAACATATTTTGTTCTTCCTCTTCGGTTTCTTTCTCTTGTATCTTACATTCTGACGAGTCAGTTCTGATAATGGGTATGTCTGGGTGTTTGACAGTTTTGTTGATAACATTTGCTTGTCGTAAGGGTGTGCTCGCGCCGGAAGCTGGTGGGGTACTACCGGCTGAACTATCGGAAGACTTATTTTCTACGGAGCAGCGGCGTTTCCGAAGCCCGAAGTTAGCCGAAGCTGGCTGTTCGGATGTCTTCGTTGGCCGCGCTGGCTCAGTTTTTGTGTTCGGTTTGGCTTGTGCATCAGTCTCGTTTTGTGGTTCTACTGTTTTTGCTGGGCTTGATTCGGGATCCTGACAACGAAACACAGTTGAATGTTTTCATGATGAAAAAAGTATTAATATGACGCTTTAGAGGATTTCTTTAGCTTGTCGTTTTTTACGTCTGGTTTCCTACGGAGAGATATGAGTATTTTACAGAGTCTTCTCCAAAGAAGAAAACTTACTTTCGTAGTAGTCATCTACTATTTTTAATATTAGAACATCCAATTGCAGACATGTAGCCAATGAGTTGATTGTACTCAGCTTTCAGACAAAAGATGTTTCTCAATTCAGAATGCTAACGAAGTTTCTGTACCCAAGAACAGAAGCCCCTGTTGCATATACCTATTTGGACTACAATTTTATTATAACCCCATTAACTAACCTGTAAATTACTCTTAGAAGCCGCCGCCCTCATACCCTGCAACCTGACCCCCTCCATGACCTCTGACACTCTTCTGAAGGAAAAGTTTGGCTTCATTCGCTTAGGTTCGCTAGCCTCGTCTCGACGTGCGCCCGCGCCGTTACCGCCGCGTTTGACTCGCACGGTAACCGCGCGACGTTCTACGAGGCGCAGGAGTTTGCCTACCTGTTGGAGACATTTATTTGGTATGAAACAACTGAAAAATATTTTAATAAAAAAAATGGTATTTTATATACTAAACTTTAGATTTCATGTATCCTAGGTATATAGGCATCCAGAAGGTATCCATCTAGCAGTGGATGGAGAAATACTGGATAGATACACAAGTTGCAGTAAATGACGCCCATGGGGTGGTCATAAAACCACCATCTGACCACCAGCTTTTACAAGAAGAACATATTTTCCATAACTTGTTCTGAAAAAGTACTTATCTATCCTAAGTTCTACGTTCGCAATTTAATTCCAAATGTGAAAACAAATATGTGTTTTTGGTATAACTTTATTACCAACACATAAGATGCTTTTGCAAGAGTTATTCTGAATTCAAGTTAATTTACAGTAATTTAAAGCTGGTAATTTATTTAAACTCTTGAAATAACATCAACCAAAAAAAAATATTTGAATATGGAATAGATAATAAATTGATTTGTTTATCAAATCATTTAGATATTAAAAATAGTAAGTACCTGAGCAACATTATTGACAGGCTTATTATCAATAGCCAGTACAACATCATCTCTTCGCAGATCGGCACGATAAGCAGGCGACATCGGTACGACAGTGTCGACCAACACGGCCCCAACACCCTGGCAACACACGAGTCCCAACGGCCCCGCCACAGCCGGCAACACTATGTCTAGGACAAGCACGCCGCGGCGGAGCGATACCTTGGGAATATAGAAAAAAAGTAGTGAATATTTATAGGTAATATTAAAAAAATATATATAATAAGGTACTTATATATATTTCTTTTTAGTAACATTTTTATTTTTCATAAATAACTGCATCATTATTATAATTTATAATATTATTGCAAAAGATGTTGGTATATTTGTTAGTCCTTCCTTGACGTAGCAATGGAGCAACATAACGACATGATTTTTTGCATAGAGTTAGTTTATGGACCGAAGAGTAACATAGGCTACTGTTTATCTTTGAAAATACACGGTTCCTGTAGGACGAGTAGCAAAAAAACTACGCTAGAAAGGTTTCATGTAAAGGCTTTTTTTTTAAATATGGCTAAATTTCCTGGCAACACACGAGGCCTTTAATCTAGAACCAGCAAGCTACGTTGCTAAGCACCTAACTGGTACTTGTTGAAAGTCTAGCCTACACTGTCCTCCCATACATATTAACACTGTAATTCGAAATTATTGTAAAAGCTAATTATTTTTAAAAGAATAACCGTGGAGTTTTTTGCTGGCTCTTCTCCATAGGAAACCACCAATAGGAACCGTCCACCTAGCTTCTGATGTTTCATAAGTGCCCATGTAGGTTTATGTGAAATAAAATATTTAGATCTTTTACGGCTAAGCAATACCTTGAGGAATAGATAAGAAGTAAGGTAGGAATAATAATGAGTTCTTGAAGTAAATTAGAGTTTGAAATACGAATGTTTCCTGGAGTTCAATTAGTTCCGTGTCAGTTAATTGTCTTAATTAAAACATTTTAAAAATTCAACGCTGATGAAAATAGTATTTGCTCAAACAATGGCGCACTATGACTTCCGGTTCCTGAAAACTTATTACTTACTTTATTTTATTTTCTTTTTTTTATTCATTTTAATCTTTTAACTTAAGACGAACTCCACCAAAGCGGAGACGAGAGATGTGTTTTATACAACCAATAGAATTTCGTTATTCACACATCTCGTCTCCGCTCAGCTTCAGTGGATACCACTGAGCGGAGATGTATCATATTTGCAGACTCACCCATCCATGCGAGTCAACAGCTAAGGCCGCGCGCACAGTGGCCGTGCCCCCGGACCACTGCAGTCGCGTGACCTCCATCAGTCGCACCGTCAGTCGTCCGTGTGGACAGGGCCCTTCGTCACCTTCCGAACTACCAGGGTCTGACTTCGGGAAAAATGGTTTGTATCTGGAAAAAAGTTTCAAGATTTCAGATGTTTGATAAAACTTTCCAAAAAAAAAAAGGTTTAAATGAAAACTTCTTTAGACGCGTTGAGCTCTTTTTGGGTAAACAAAAATCATGGAACTGGCGTCATCGTCACCATCTCGCTTGAAGAAATGTCTTAGCGCCATCTATCGTCTACCGTTTGAATTACGTTGAGCATTTTTGCTTAGTTTTCACTTCTATCGGTAGTCCCAAAATACTGCCATGTTTTTTGATATCGTCTAGACAGGTATGTTGACATCTTTTTCAAGAAAGTCTGAAGTTAAAAAGGTCAACGTGTATCCTCTCAGACAGCGTACATGCGTACAAGTATTTTTATCTCACGAAGCGACGCGCTCTTTACCTGTGGTAACCAAGTGTACAAACACGCGCAATATTTTTCGTCGGTTATTCAATCTGCCTAGCCTTTCCCCAAGGGGTCAAAAGGGTCGGCTTCCAGTCTAACCGGATGCAGCTGAGTACCAGTATTTTACATGGAGCGACTGCCTATCTGACCTTCTCCACAACCCAGTAACTGTGTAATACGATACCCCTTGGTAAGACCCCCCCTTACCCTCTCCTTGGTTGATTTTTCGTCGATTATTATTTTATTGAAATAAAATCTATCCTGGGGTTTTAAAATAAACAATGCATGGTAACAGTTTGCGTGTCGATATCCCTGCGTACATAGAGGCTTCCTACCCTACACCTACTACATTTGAAGATTCCAGGTCTTCAAGGATTACTCCAATATCACAAAAAATAGAATACCAATGTCAAACTTACCGTATCTTATAATTAGGCAGCGTATGCCTCTGCGCCACCGCCCTCCTAATATGTGCAGCGACTAACGAAGCCAGTCTAGGCTTGATCTGTCTGCCCTGGAACCTCCCTCTCACTCGGAGCTCAAGCTTCGGTGGCGACTCGAAGGCTATCGCCCAATGAGTGTAGGGATTGCGACGAAACATTACCCTAACGTTGCCGCTTATGCTTTCCACTGAAATAAAGGAAAATAGGGAAGTGTATTAATGGGGCTACTGAAAGTTATTCCGTTTCGTTTCGTTTGTCACCCTATTCTTTTTTTATTTTTTTGTTAACTGTGCCATCTTGTAGTTGTCTTATTGTGTCACCCTACATCGTACCTTCGGTGTAACAAAGTCACAACAGCTCATTTTATATTTTACTATTTGTGACTTTGTTGCACCGAAACAAAAGTCAAAACAGTTCATTTTTAATTTACTAATTGTGACTATGTTGCACCGAAGGTGCGTATGTTAAATTTCTACTTTTATATTCATTATTTCTATAACGGGTGTAAAAAGACACTTAACGAAGTCGAAAGTCACTTGTTATTATTCCTGTCATTGTGATTTTTTTTTTTATCTGGGCCCTACCTAGGAACCTTCTGGTTACGGAGATATTGAGGACAAAGTTCCAACATTTTCAGACGTTTTTAAATAAAGCAAGTTTTAAATTGTATAACTTAATTTTAAATACCCCTACAAACCCTGAACCGTTGCACGCGGGTAATACAATGTTTTGCGTGCATTACGTTGCGCACTACCGTAAACAGCGATTTTTCACACCATTACAAAAAAAAAACAACCTACTTTCAAAAGTCGGTGTCGTACCTTTTCAATTTTCGTTTTTTGCCACAGACTTCCGAAATTAAAGTTATTTTTCACTTTTTTCGTTTATTTTGGAAATCGCTTGTTTTTTTTTGTAAAAGTTTTTATTTTTCTCTTTTTAGTTGTGGTAACTACCCCACACAAATTTGTATACCGTTATCTGCTATGTGTCGGAGTCAATTAACATGTCATCAACATACGCAAAGTGGGAAAAGTACGTAATTATTGAAGCTAACTCAAAAACTACGCAAGCAAAATTAATCAAATTTATATGGGACCACCTCTGAAGCATGATCTACCAAACAAAAAAAGAATCATCAAAATCGATTCATAATTGGCGGAGTAATCGGGTAACATACATACAAAAAAAAAAAACATACAGACGAATTGAGAATCTCCTTCTTTTTGAAGAAGTCGGTTAAAAATAAAAGTTGTTTCCCAGCAATTATTTTTGTGCAATGTTACTGAATTTGATGTACAGAATGCGTAGTTGACGGCTATGTGATGGATCTTTTTACGCCGTGTATCCAGTGTGTGTGTGTGCCCCAGTGACTTTATAAGGAAACAAAGAATGTAAGAAAATAAAGTTGTGGAGTTTTCAAAGTCACCTTATACGAGGAGATTCAAGGTTCTCTCAGAAGTTTCCAAGTCAGTATTCGAAGTTTATGTTACGGTAAAATTCGCATTGTCGTCTGTGATTTATATTCGCGTTCCCAAGTAACTTTTGGCAGAATTATCGTGTTAATTTAGCGGTTGCAAAGATAAATCTGATTCTTTATTATGATTTGCATTTAAAAAAGGTAGTCTTTAATGATGAAACAACTCAGAATTTTGTAAAATTACTAAGGTAAAGCTACAGTTATGAAATCCATTGAATCTCTTCTGATGCCAGTGACAAACTTAAATATTATCTGTATTGTAAGTAAAACATAATTAATATAGTTAATTGATAAAGGCGTGACTTTGCGGAAATCCATTATAAAATACAATAGACGCTGATATATTTAGTAACCTATTCCGCGTGACTATTCTTCAAGAGTCGTAAAAACCCTGTAAGAAATCGACACGTGTTTCACCTCTCACAAGGCATCTTCAGGATGACGATTGACCAATTGCAAACCAGAACGCGACGTGTTACCCCACTGAGCGCTGGACGCAGAGTCTCTCTGCGTCCAGCGCTCGGTGCGGTTGAAGAATAGTCAAGCGGAATAGGTTACTAAATATATCAGCGTCTATTGTATTACATAATTAATACTTAGCGATACATAAATTTCATGCCTAAATATGTTGCACATTGTTTTTTCAACTCTCGCTACTGAGCCGAGCGTTCATAATGCAACAATATGCTTTTATTAGGCAACACATTTGGATGTCGGGTAGTTTTATTAAATCGGGCAATATAAATATAACTAGCTTCCACCAGCGGCTTCGGCCAAGTGATATCATTATAAATTATAGCCCATGTTACTCAGATATAATATAGCATTCTCCTGGTGAAACAATATTTTAAATCGGGTCGGCTGTAATCGGTTTGTTTTCAAGTTTATTCATAACAAAAATACAATTATAATATTAGTTTCTCGTTATAATATTAGTGTAAATAAGTCACCAAAAATAAAACCTACCAGTAATAGATATGTTAGCGATTTTCCCCAACAGCATGACGGCATCGACATCGATGCGGAAGTTGCCGTCATACGCCAGGTCGAACTTCAGGTCTAGGGCCCTGAGGCGAGCCCCATCCTCTTCTAATTCACCAGACTGAAGACGTAGGTTCGTGATGGTGGGGAATTCTGAGCCCACTTCTAGGGAGCGAAGCTGTGGAGGAAAGTGCAGTGGTTATTAAAAAAAATATTTAAGACAATTTACCTGTACATGTTATGGACAGCTTTCCAAAGAAAAGTATGCGCTTCGGGAATCATCGTGTTTCCGAATCAGAACGAATGTGGTGCTTCAGAGTAACCCCCAGAGAGGCAATACTTCTAAGTTTTGTACTACCGCATTTTCTAGTAGATCAGCTATCATTGCGCGTTTGTATGAAGTTTTCTCTCTGTAGAGGTAACCTAATCCGGTCTCAGATCGTCATTTGTCACTCAACATTTTGAAAAGTTTTTTGGAATGGGATAGAGTTGTTAAACTACAATTTTATAAACATGATACCAAATACAAAATAGGTAACTTATGCTTCCATGGTTGCAACAGATCTATATTAGATCTCATCATCGCGCGTTCGTATTTCCGAAGAAAAACGATGATTCCCGAAGCGCATAGTTTTCTACGGAAAGCTGTAGAAGAACAAAAAACCAGCAAACACAACAAAAAAACAAAAGGCAGATACTGCTGTCATTATTATCTAAATTGGCAGCCTTGTTCCAACCACTGTCGAGTACCTTTTGTGCCATGCTTCCCTGGTCTGGGCGGTCCGGTCAGATACTGCTGTAAAAGTAGTTACAAGCCAAGTACCGGTTGATTAACTTTGTCGTATAATAGAGAGCTATTGTAGACTTGATAGATGCAGGGGTACAGATAATAATGTAGAGAATAGGGTTTAAAGGAATGTTAGTGGAACACAACCAATAATATGGAAATTAGATGCCCCGGGTCGTTTCTACAATCCATCACGTCTTTCACGTCGCGCGTCATGAATATCGAGCGCATATCATAGATGCACTTATACCCGCTTTATGTATATTACTAGCTTTGATCCCGTGGGAATATCGGGATAAAAAGTATCCTATGTCCTAGTCCAGGTCATGGTCTGGACGGACATGGGTGTCCAAATTTCATCTAAGGAAATTTCAGCCGTTTTAGCGTGAAAGTGTAACAAACAAACAAAACTCACTTTCGCATTTATAATATTATAAGGAGGTAGGTACTCGTGGCAGTCGAGTTACAGGTGTATTACCTACACGAGACGATATACCATTAAACACGAGTCTACGAACTCGTGAACATACCCTTACCAGCCTTACAATGTAAAATTTTCCGATAACATGACGTAAATATTGTTATGAATTTTCTAATGGAACATGTAACCTGCGGGCGTACTATGATCCCACATAATACAGGCTGTAAGGGTAAACAGTCTTGTCATTCAAACCATGGGTAGTTGACTTAAATATAAGAACAAATGAACGAACACAACAAAAAAAAAACGTCATTTCATTAAAAGATTTAAAAAAGTTTCTATCCGACACCGTGCTCTCTAGCGAAACAGCTGACTGACTGAGGGAGGGGTCGCGCTCGCGGCCGGTCAGGTCACATCCCGTACCCCCCGCCCGTGTTGAGACGCAAGTTCGTTGCCCTAGCGCATAGGACAACGAACTTGCGTCTCTTGTGGTAAAATGTAGATTAAAAAAAAAGAAAAAAAAGGTGTGATTTTACATTGATTTTACGTTCTATAAATGAAACCAAACCACTGGTTGCAAGGATAACGGTGTTTACCCTAACACCCTGTATATCTTGAGAAAATACAAGTGAAGTCAAAAGAAAACATTATTTGATACGTGTTATCCTCAGTGAAAGCCTAAAAACAAAAGTTTCAACCTTCGGGACTTTCCAACAAAATCACTGCGGAACGTCGTAAAGAGGGCAAAAAGTTCTTTTTCTCGGTGAGGTACTCAAACTGCTGGGGGATAAATCCGGCCCACTGCGCTCTTATGGAGCTTAAAACTAACTAATTAATTTACGAGCAAGACGTGGTTCTTGTTACCTTCTTTAATAACTGTACAAGACTTACTTCGTCGAACCAAATGTTACGTACAAGAGTTAACTTTGTTTATTAAGTACTAAGAAATCTTTCTTGAGACAAGTATTTTATTATCTATGTTTGCGTCCCTTAGCAACAAGTAATTTATTCTAAGAAAAAATGCTAAAGAGACTTATAAATCCACAAGAGATTCCTTTTATGAAGAGTGTCTTTCGTAGAGCAGTTTATAAAGTACCTCGTGTAAGAAGGTAACTCGAGCCAAGCATTTAATTTAAGTCTACGAAGATTAATTGAGACTTTTCTAGCTATACCCAGTCAGATGATGTGCTCGCTCAAAACGTGTGTGTTACCACCCGATTTGCAACTGTTCGATATCAAACGGATCGATTGGAACTTATACATATTTTAAGAAGTAAGTTATTTACCTATATCAGTAAAATGTACAAGAGTTTGACAATACGATTACAAAACTCAAAGGCATCGAAGAAAACCCAACGAGAAAAAAGCTTCCATGAGCTTCTGAAACGGGAGGCCGGTCTTCCAGATTCGATTTTGGCAAAGCTTTACAGAATAAGCCGAAGCCGACACAACACTTTGAGGGCATTATCGATATTCAACGTTCCGTAAGTACGTGTTGACGGTAGGATAAACATAATATTATCCGTTAGTGGTTTTTATAATTCGTTCCGAGCCGGGGGGACGTTTTCATATCGCCGGTCACGAATCGTTGGCGCCGATTGAACCGCAAATCGCCGGTCATTGGAGCGAATAGTTTGCTAGTCAACTAAACTAACTGGCCATGCTATTTAATATTGTATAATAGAAAAGGCTTCTTAGGATATCGGTAGAAACGAAAACTCGCATCATCAAGTTCACAAGCAGTCCTCAGCAGTCTTAGAATATTGAATTCTGGCTAAAAACCTCTTTCAGAGAATGAGGTAAATCCTGTTCAACCAAAACAAGAAGTTTATGATTGGTCCATCATCACCATCAGCCTACAGCAGTCCACTACTGGACATAGGCCTCCCCAATTGCACGCCATTCATCTCGATTCTCGGCAACTCCCACCCAGTTACTACCAGGCCCAGCCACCCTGCGAAGATCGTCGCTCCATCCAGTCTGAGGGCGTCCTAACTTACGTTTGCCGATTCGCGATCTCCACTCGAGAGCAATTGGTCCATCTTTCCACATTTCTAAGGCTAGTCTGCCGAAGGCTTGATGGAACAACAGGTTTTTTTTTGTATTGGATTTTATGCCCTCATATTTTGGTCGCTAGAACTTAATTGATGCGCAGGAATTTTTGGTTTGTTTTATTTTATGTCTTGTATTACGACGAGCAAGGGTAATGAAAGGATCTCTAGTTGAAGCCACACGGAAATTATATAATCAATGCAATATACAGGTAGCAGCCATCTATAATTTGTACAATAAGCGACTGCTACGCAACATGCATTATAAATTACCAACAATCACACGACCTATATTTACTCCATAATGGATATAGCGCAGGTATCGGTCTTTATTAAGAGGAAACGCGGTCACGTGGTTATTGGCGTTCATTCCATACTAAATAACTCCGGGATCTTGCGCACTAGACGGCCACGACTCCAGCCAGTCGTGGCCGTATTGTATGGTCTGCGGCAACTAGCCGTACGACCAAGTGCACGATTCGTATAGGTTTCTATAGTTTACCTGGTCTCTGCGACCAGTAGTCGTGGTCGTAGCCGTGTAGTGCGCGAGATCCCTGATTCCTCTCTTTTCTTCCTTTGGTTAATGATACTAGTCCATATATATTTTTTCGTTATAATGTATATCTACCACCGCCATGTCGCTATATTTTGGTTTTTGGCGAAGTTTTTTTTTTTTTTTTGAAATAATAATTATTTAGTGTAGTATCATTAACAGAGGAATACATTAGCATAGAATGAACGCCAAGGACCACGTGACCGTGTTTCCTCTTAATGGTGATGCTGCTAATTACAGTGGTCGTAAATACAGTGTGAGTTATAAGAAAACGTTGAACTTAGAACGAATAGATTTTATTATTTATTTAGGGTGATCCCGAAGTTTATTTTAGGCTAGCATTTAAAAGTTCATAGTTCTTTAGACAGCATCTGGTAGAAAGGTCAAATAAACTTTGAAGGCGAGTTAGTTCTCGTCTTTAAGATATCTTTCGATGATAAGACCATGACCTACGGCTCATATCAAAGCTTCTAAGATGTAGAACTTTCTTTTTCTAACGTTAAACCAGTACGCGTAGCATTACCACCGTAGAAACAGGTTTTCTCGACGGAAGAATAGACAAAATGACATATTGTGATTGTTTATCTGTCATTTTGTCTATTCTTCCGTCGACAAAACCCGTTTCTATAATGGTCAAACTACGCGTGCGGTTTCCGTCTCACTTCTTTATATTCTCTAGAACTCAGCTAGATGTAAAAAAGATCGACATATTGATGCCTTATCATATCTACAAAAAATTCTCGAAAATTAATTTTGTATTCTCGCGGTCTTTCATCCCCTAAAATAAATTCAGTCAGTTAGTTCTCATTCATGGCCGATTCCTATCATTTACGGACCGTTATTGGTTAAAATTAAGACTCTTGTATCTTTGCCAAGAATGAAGTATAGACCTCATAGAGGTTCCCATATGGATGTAGCTATCACAGGTGAAATTAGCTTATGAATCGATTTCCCCTTTTTATAAAACAAATGCTACCATTCTAGTAAGAAAAACGATTCGTTTTTGTTTATAGGAACCGAGCATTAGACCCATTTCCACCACAAATCACTAAATACATTTACCTAACGCTAAACATATTTACAATATCATTCTGTCTCTGTCATCTTCAAACGATTGATGGAAACAGAACGATGTTTTAAATGCGTTTAGCGCTAAAAGTTAATGATTTGTGGCGCAAGCGGGCCTTAGTATGTAATATCCCTCACCGTTAAAGACTCAAAGATCTTTCCAGAAGACGTCTTAGCGAGCAGCTCAGCAAGTTCGGATGCCATGCGTGTGCGCAGCCAGCGGGTGTCGGCCGTGCTTTGTTGAAACACGAACTGCAGCATCGTGTTGAGGGCGCCCTCTGGCGTACAGCCTAACCCGCGTGTTAGCTCGTTCAAGACCTCCTGTTGGGGAAAAAATTGTTTTAAGAAAATATTCAAGAAATACCTACATACAATTATTTGCATAGGCTTATTGGTTGATTCGCACGAATTTACTCGACCGAAACGGACGAATCAACACTTAAAAATTTTTTTTTTTGTTTGAAGCGCTTCGCACGAATTAAATTTATTTGTGGGCGAGTCGACAACTCCAGAAATGCATTCGCTTAAATTTGTGCGAATCAACCAATAAGCCTTTGGATATGTTCATCTCAAAGAAAGATTGTGTACAATAAAAATAAACTTCGTCATATACCATAACTAGCCCGCGGCATCGCCCGCGTGGATGTCTTGACAAATTATATGTATACTAAAACCTTCCTCGAGAACCACTCTAACCATTGGTGAAACCAGCATGAAAATCGGTGCATTAGTTTTTGAGTTAATCGCGAACAGACAGACAGACAGACGCGGCGGACTTTGTTTTATAATATGTAGTGATTTGTGGTTTCCGATGCAATTAACACCCTTGCCGCACAATAAATCAAATACGACCTCCTGTTTGTACGAGCATGTACGCAGTAAATATGCAGGTGTGCCCAATGTTGCTACGATCGATCAATTACCTGTTATTACGTGCCCGCCCGATGAGGGATAGTGTTCAATTTACACGTTGTAGTTTCACGATCGATCTCTGAAAATGTGCCGTAGAATTTGAAGCTTGAATTATTTTTAATTGGGGTTAAATAAGTCAATAATACTTGTTGGACTGGTTGTATTTGATTCATCATCTGCCTAGCCTTTTCCTGTATAGGGTTCAGCTATCAGTCTAACCGGATGCATCTAATTACCAGAATTTTACATGGAGCGACTGCCTATCTAACCTCTATAATCCAGTTACTGGGTAAAACGATACCCCTTGATAAGACTGGTTGTCAGATTTTCGGGCTTCTGACTACCCGTAACAACTGTCAAAGATCTACAAATGATCTATGAATGTCTAGAATTCCTCAGAACTTACGCTTTCTCAAAAGTGTGACGCGCACTGAGAACGAAGCGAAACGAAGCTAAGTGCGTTTAGCTTCGCTCATGTCACCTCTTCTTTTCATACTTCGGATCATAGTTCGCAGTGTGAAACGAATTATGAAAATGCGCAGAGCTATATGAGAGAAGCTAAACGAACTTATCTTCGTTACGCTTCGTACTCCAAGGCAAGTGCTGACAACAGAAACCTTCTGCTTTAATCACATATCCAATACACCAAGTGTGGTAAATCCATATTTACCACACAGTTTTCCCAGTGTCTTTGAAAAGCAGGCGCGGTCGCAGCCCAAGATTTTGGGGGGGGGTCACCATTGGTGCCGAGGAATATTTTTAGGTAAATGGTTAATTGATAAGTACGTAAATCACTCAGTCTCTCGACAGCGTGGATAATTTGGGGGGGGGGGGGGAAGTCATGACCCCAGGATCTCCCCCTCGGACCGCGCCTGTTGAAAAGACCATGTGCAGGTTGGGGGTGAAAGGACTAGGTCAGTTATGGTGACTTAACTAACATACTGTTACGTTTTGTATCGAGTTTGCGGCCAACTATAAAATTATAATCACCACACACATACATCTTTCTAACTCCTTTGTATTACGGATCATGGTAGATGATACAGTTTAAATGATAAATGACGTACTAAGACGCCTATTAACGGGAGAACAAAGGCAAGATAGCAGAATGCTAATCTCCCATCATTAGCATCTGCCACCTTCATAATTCCCTTTGACGAAGACAGCTGAGAAAATAGCACTTACTTATGAAAATCCTTCCTCTGAGAGTAGGTAAGTGCTTTTATATGTAATTGTAAGTATAGTCAGTACTCTTTTTAGTCTGTGGTATAGTCTAGCATAATAGAGAGTAAAACCTCCTTTACTTATATAAAAAAAACTTTTTATTTGAGCTCAAGAACTAAAGCACTTAAAGTTTATAGCCGTCTAGTTATTGAATAGAGAAGTATTATTAAAAATCGATTGGATCGCCGTAGTTTTGTGACGGTATGTCTATGAGACATAACCGAAATAAAACCGACAAACAGAGACGTTTTCATGTCTATGAAATACAGACATACACGTCTATATCTTTTATGTCAACCCCTCGTTCCTTTTTGTTTTGGGGGTAGAATTTCCAATGACAGGTAAGTGCAATTTATCAAGCTTTACGGATGTCACATGTCAAGACGATCATGGGATTTGTACGTTTTTTTTTAACTCGAACGAATAGAGAGTCCCCGAAACGCTCAATTGCAATTGTCAATTTTTACGCGATTGATACACATTGATGCGCAAATTGATCGTCTTCCAAATGCAATTGAAGCGATTGACAATATTACTACATAGAAATTGATGGCAATTGATCGGACCCCTTACCAATTGTTCATTTTGGCATTAAATTGAGCACCTACCTACATTTTGAATATGAAAGATTCGTAAATATACAAAACAAAAGGCAGGCGATGACGTCACGAACCTCATCAGTGGGCCATTTATATCGAAGTGGTTGGATTCATTACATATTTCGCACTGAAATTGAGGGCAACGCGCTTAATTAAAAGGCTGTAAGCTGTAATTGGGACACTATTTAATGACGGACGCTCTGGTCAAACATACGGCACATCCGACGATGAAATGTTGTCGCAATAACAAAAGTACAAATACGATTTGGTACATAAGTTATATAAATAAAGGCATAACGGTGTTAGGTTTCTAAATGGGTAAAAATATTTACTGAAGAATGGATTAGCGACTATGTGTGTGTGTAGGACTACACAAATCGTATACAAGTAATCAATAGATAGGACGTACCTACTAACAAATCGGTAATAAGTAGTAACACTATCTTATTTGGTGACGAGGCGTATTTATTGAGAAGATCGCTCTTTGTGAAACTAAATCTCACGAAACGAGGGGTTAAATGTACTTGGATAGACACTCGTATATCATTTCGGGTATTCCCGTAGCTCTTTAGAGAAAGAAATGTTACGAATATGCCGCCCGTCCGCTATCTAATCTCGGTCTCAATCTGTCAAAATAACTCTAATTTTCCTACAGTTTTGACATTGATTCTCGCTGAGATGAGCTCCCAACTAGATTTTGAACATTTTTAACTATGGGAATTGCTGATGACGTCACAGGAGTGAGGAGACGGGTCGGGAACGCGAGAATGGATTTAGGGAAAATGATTGGATTGACTACGCACGTGCCGTATTGAGGGTCGAAACGGGGGTTGAGACGTCTTGAGGGGCCTATTCACCCCGCAGCGAAAATGGCAAGATTTTTATACTATTTACCGACAAATAAAGAAGGAAAAATTGAACTATCGTTATTAGTTTTTTAACTCATCAGTATCACCATCGTTATGGCGAGAAACAAACACGGCTATTGAATTATATTTTTGTCTTGATGAAGCGATCAATTCCGACGGAGAAAAACACCGATTCTTTATATCGGAAAACAATATTACGTACCTACTGAGTCAAGGTGATCGCACACGCATAGGTATGACCTATAAAGACAAATCTTTACAGTAGGTATGTACAATATTGTTAGAATGCGTTGGTTTGATCAAACAATCAATGTCAAGTACCACCGCCCGTACCGTGTATGAGCTTTAACCGCAGGGTGTCAAATAGTTCGGCTTCCAAAGACCTGTACATGCCTTTTACATAATTTAAGTATATTAACGCGCCATGCGCTAGTAACATTCCGCATTCCATTTACACACATCTATAATGTATGTATACATATCGCACTAAATGTCGTTTTTCATGTATGTCCGCGTTGTTCTTCTAAACCACGGAACAGATTTAGATGAAGTTTTCACCATCGTTTAGAGAATTTATTCCGGAAGGGTTAGGTGTATATTAAAGTTATATTTAACTTAGAAATCTCGATGTTTTATCAAGTCGTAAAAACCGTGCGAAGCAGGAGCGGGTCGCTAGTCTACACTAATATTATAAAGAGGAAAGATTTGTATTTTTGTGTGTATCTTTGTAATTAATACACTCAAAAACTACTGCGCCGATTTCAAAAATTCTTTCAATTAAAGAATTTTAACTGAGTAACATAGACTATAATTAATAAAGATTACACGCGGGCGAAGCCACTGGCGGCAGCCAGTATTACTATAAATTAACACACATTTTACCGATAACATAAATTAAAACAACGGTTTGTTTTCGTAATTACACTTCATAGAGTCGAGGAAGTGAGCCGACTTGGCTTCCGATTCCGACCTTGGCTGGCGATCAAGTCATGCGACATGGGAATACTTTTTATTACGCTTTTAAAAGGCATTTTTAAGGTGTTGGTAAATTGAACGTTTTATAGGTCAATATAATATTGATGACTTTCTTTTAGAGGAGGTCTAGCGGCCACTAATGTGGGGTAAGTGTTTTTTATCTTGCGTAATACATTTACCCTTACCGAAACATCTCTAGAGGTTTTATATGTACCTGAAGGATGATACGGCCTTTCATCAAGGAGGTATCTGGGACTGGTTGTAAGTTTTGCCGAAAAGCGAGTCGCTAAGAAAAACTAATGTTAACCTTATGCGGGCGAAATTGAATAATAATGAATAGGTAATAGTACCGTCTCTGTAGCACGATTATACATGCAGTTTAAATAAATAAATAATGCCACAGAAAGCAAAAAAAAAAACATTTTTCCTCTTTTCAAAATCACATTATATTCACGTTCCTTAAAACAATAGTTAAGTGTACTAAACCGACGTGCGTTTTATAACGCATACGCATATCCACGATATTTACTCCAGCAAAAACGAGCATAGACTGATTAAAAAAAAACCTATAATTTTCCTTCCACGTCAACACAAGTACAGTTCGGTGCCAATCATAACAACTTGTGAATGTTGCCTGACTCTGAAAGTGGAAGTTGTTTATTTTCCTATCCAACTTGCCGTAGCTTGAACTAACTAAATTGCTGTATTCAAACTGAAATGTTTTTTTTCTCGCTTCGGGTAACGTAATAACGACGCCTATTCTATCATGAAAGTCTGAAAAAACATTTTGCATAGAAAAATATTTATGAAAAGTCTGTTAACTATTTTTCGACGCTTGTTTTTATTTTCTTTCTTCTATTACGTAATTGTTTGTTTCAACGCTTCAGATGTTAAACAACCCTACGTCATGAAAAATTGATGGGAAATGTAATTTTCCAAGACAGTGCTTCGTGTGCGAAATAACACGGACATGAACTTGCTTGTATCTTTCCACGCAAAAATGTTAACTAAGATAAATTTTCCTGTAAGTGATAGGGTAGTTACACAAGTTATACTTAGGTATAACTTGTGTAACTACCCTACACTAGTTATACTTAGGTATAACTTGTGTAACTACCCTACACTAGTTATACTTAGGTATAACTTGTGTAACTACCCTACACTAGTTATACGTAGGTATAACTTGTGTAACTACCCTACACTAGTTATACTTAGGTATAACTTGTGTAACTACCCTACACTAGTTATACTTAGGTATAACTTGTGTAACTACCCTACACTAGTTATACGTAGGTATAACTTGTGTTGTAGGTATAGCCATATCGTGTAATCCTTGACTAATTTTATAAATACGAAAGTGAGTAAAACTCACTTTCACGCAAAAACGGTTGCACGGATTTGGATGAGATTTGGCACAGGGGTAGACCTTGACTTGGAGAAGGACATAGGCTACTTTTCATCTTGGATCGCAGACGAAGTCGCGGCCAACATCTAGTAGTCTTTATATTTTTACTACAGTTAAAAACAATTGTGTGTTCATTCAAAAATACACAAGAACATGCCTTGCGCAGTGTGATAATTGTTCATGCCCATAACTCCAATTTTGGCATTCGAACGATAATAAATTAATAATGATTATTAATTACCAATTCATAATCATTAAATTGATTTAATGACTTTTTACAGTGGACCGATAGCTGCGAAACAGGCATGACAATAATATAAAGTTACTAGCTTCCACCCGCGACTTCGCCCGCGTGGTATGTCGATAAAAAGTAGCCTATGTCCTTCCCCGGGATGCCATCTATCTCCTTGCCAAATTTTGTCGAAATGCGTTCAGTGGTTTAGGCATCACAAGGTAACATACAGACAGAACGACAGACAAACAGACAGGTAGAGTTACTTTCGAACTTATAATATTAGTATTTATATTGTACTAGAGATCGTAGCAAGTCGCGTTCTCTATAATATACAATAATAATAATATGACGTAAATATTTGCATGCCGAATGGCAAAATATGGCTGATCTTTGTACTGTACTAACACCTATGATCTACCCATATTTGCAAAAATAAAATTATTCTATTTTATTCTAGTTCCTACCCCCACGGGAAAAGGCTTGAGTTTATGTAGGTATGTTTGTATGTATGTAAAAGTTGTATCAAAACAAATACTTACAGGCGGCAGTGTGATAGGTATACTGTAGTCCTCTGGAGTCTGAGCCTTCTTCTCGAATGGGCGCACGAAGTAGATGAGCAGTGCCAGCGGCACCGACAGCGCCGATACAGCCCCGAACACCGCCGCAAACACCAACCACGTCCAGTCCGGCATTTTGTTCTAGCGATATTTACTGTGGACGAGAATTTCATGACGACAGGTTTTCACAGATTTCAAAAAAGGAAGAAAACACGTGTACTCGGTAAAACATGACGCAAAGAAAAAAACACAAATACAAAAAAAATCAAGTAATAAAAACTAAAACCCAACTACGATTTAAAAGGTATAAACAAGACACCACAGACAGACAAATTAAAAAATCAAGTAATAAAAACTAAAACCCAACTACGATTTAAAAGGTATAAACAAGACACCACAGATAGACAAATTAAAAAATCAAGTAATAAAAAATTCAAAAGACAAATTAAAAATCCGGAGTCACACGTAATCTGTTCGATTTATGCCCTAACACGTGTGACTCCGGATTTTTAATTTGTCTGTCTGTGGTGTCTTGTTTATACCTTTTAAGTCGTAGTTGGGTTTTAGTTTTTATTACTTGAATTTTTTAAAATTCTTTTGGGGTTATGATATATATATTTTTGAAATGTGCTAATTAAGCCCTTTCATTTGATACCCAACATGGTACGATTAAACCATTTTTTTTTTAAGTTCCTCACTTTATGTCCTCTAGAGGGCGCCATTTTTAATTTAATGTGACTTCACATAGCCTATAACCAGCGGACAATCACGACGCTTCTAACGATACCTCATTTGTCAAATTGTGATAAGTGGTTTGGAAGATAGGAGGGAACAGATGAACATACATACATACATACATACATACATACCGGTCAAAATCATAACCCTCCTTTTTGCTTCGCCGTAGTCGGGTAAAAACTAAAACCCAACTACGACTTAAAAGGTATAAACAAGACACCACGGACAGACAAATTAAAAATCCGGAGTCACACGTAATCTGTCCGATTTATGCCCTAACACGTGTTGGGTTTTAGTTTTGTTTTAGTAGTTGGGTTTTAGTTTTTATTACTTGATTTTTTTTAAATACTTTTGGGGTTATAATATATATATTTTTGAAATGTGCTCATTAAGCCCTTTCATTTCATACCCAACATGGTACGATTAAACAATATTTTTTTTTAAGTTCCTCACTTTATGTCCTCTAGAGGGAGCCATTTTTAATTTAATGTGACTTCACATAGCCTATAACCAGCGGACAATCACGACGCTTCTAACGATACCTCATTTGTCAAATTGTGATAAGTGGTTTGGAAGATAGGAGGGAACAGATGAACATACATACATACATAAATACATACATACATACATACCGGTCAAAATCATAACCCTCCTTTTTTCTTCGCCGTAGTCGGGTAAAAAGAGCAAGGGGTGGGAAATTATTTATTAGATTACTTATTTATTTATATCACAATTATAACACCTTTACATACTTTTCCAAGGCGATGATATAAGTCACAATTACATACTTTTACTACTACTACTTTTATATCCTAACTATCTTCCGCCCGCGGCTTCGCCCGCGTGGTATGTCGATGAAAAGTACCCTATGTCCTTCCCCAGGATGCCATCTATCTCCTTGTCAAATTTTATCGAAATTCGTTCGGTGGTTTAAGCGTGAAAAGGTAACATACAGACAGACAGAGTTACTTTCGAATTTATAATATACTAATAAATATAATATTATAAATTCGAAAGTAACTCTGTCTGTATATTATAGATAATTATTAGAGAATATTAGTATGGATTTATATGACAATTATTATAAACATGACAACTTTTATAATATCATACCTCTTCCAATTACAATTTGCCTCACATCAAAGCAAAACGAAGTAAAGAGGTAATCAATTCGTCGGAATGTTTATATTACACAAGTCTAAGTAAGTGTAAAAGACATTATGACGACAAAAGATCTGAAGGAACGATAGGGAATGCTATAGGGACGAAAGAAACTTCAAGTTTTCAGACCAATGACAAGATAAGCACACTTGATAGGATAAACCAAAGTGAACAAATAAAACCAACCGACAAAGATTTAGGGATAACAAACAAGAAAATACAAGGATTATACTGCGATACGTTTCGGAAGTATGATCTCGGATAGACTGTACTGTACTGTTCCAGGTGTAAATATCTTCTTTGCCTAGCCTTTTCCCAAGTATGTTGGGGTGGGCTTCCAGTCTAACCGGATGCAGCTGAATACCAGTATTTTACATGGAGCGACTGCCTATCTGACCTCGACAACCTAATAACTGGGTAATACGATACCCCTTGGTAAGACTGGATAACAGACATTCGGGCTTCTGACGACCCGTAACGACTGTCAAAGATCCACAAATGACAGCCGGGACCAACGGCTTAACGTGCTTTCCGAGGCACGGAGGAGTCTCGATATGTAAAGATGGTCACCTATCCACGGACCAACCCCGGCAAGCGTAGCTTAACCTGACGGATCGATCCGTGCAGCTGTTATTCCTTAGCCACGAGCTCCTCCTCTGTTCTAGGTGTAAATATGAATTTAGATAAGTACATTTGGCGATAAAAGCGGTGTTTTGGCAGAGCTGTTCGGTATTCATTTGGAGGCTGCAATATTGAATAATCCTTTAACAATAAACCTTCACAGATTCCACGAAAATATTAAGATATAAACCCCTAAGCCTCGTCTTATTTTTCCGAATCCTGTTAGTATAGTAAACGAGATTTGAATAATATATTCAGTTATATCTCGGCGAGATCCGTACCGTAACATTTGTACGCGAACCATATTCGCTCAGATGATTGGGTCAATAGGATTACGGTGGGACCGACGGGTTTAAATTGTTTACAACACCTGACCTCTTTTGTTCTTGGAAAAGCTAGTGACACGACAGTTTACGGTTCCGAAATTGGCTAAAACGGGGTGTTTCCGCAACCCTCACTAAAATTTTCAAAAGTGTTAGCTGTGAATGTCCAACTTGAAACAACGGAAACAAGGACTGTATTATTTATTTAGGTCCTGCAAACTTTTGTTCTGATGTGAAGTGGACGTGAGCTCTAATAAATTATGAAGGTGGAATGTAAGCACTTCCCAATTGTTTGCACTGCCCTGACTGTGTACTCGTCATTACATGGCTACATGGGCACGATATAGGGCTGGTATAGACGGAGCTTATGACACATATACCATGGGCTAATGAAACCGGCACTGTACCTTCTTTTTTCCCGGTGAAACCTTCAAATGGCGCCCGGGCTTTGGGGATAAGACCGGGGAGTGTGGGATTAATACCTCACCAAAACCACCCCGGTGGTCACCATCTGCACATGGAAAGGGCTCCATTACCTCTCAAAAGTCCGATCCGAAACCCCTTCTGTGCAACGCCTGTTAGGGCACATCTCTGGAGAGACTAAAGGGGTCTCCCCAAAACCTAACAGCAGGCGTAGCATGGCGCTTTCTATCTCTACGAAGAATAGACATAGCTTTTTCTATAGAAAGTGACAGTTCATTTCTTCATTTTTGACATCCACCGTAGAAATCTTTCTACAATCTGTCATTTTGTCTTTCATTTCTAACGATCTTTGTCTAGGTCTTTTTATATGTAGACTATTTCGGAAGAAAGTTTTCTATCCTTACTGTCAAAATCACACTGACAACCGATAAATCCTATGATAAAACAAAGAATTCTGAGTCGAATTATATAAAAGAGTGAATTTCGTAAAAAGTGCAGTTGACTCTTTCTACTTTGCTGCCGTCTCGTACTGTCTACTGTCTACAGGAAACGTCATTTTTGTCTACTCTTCCGTCGATAAAACGGTGCTCATGCTACGCCTGCTGTGCATGTATTCTAGGACGCACGTGACCACTGTACGCCGTCCTGAGGTCACTCAGTGGGCGGACAGTCCCCACTGTGAGCGCCCGTGACCTCAAATTCCCGCCTGCGTTAAAGGATGCAGGATTCGACGTGTTAGGCGTCGAGGCGGTTGCCTTTCCGACGCCATATTCTACGAGCGGGATCAATCCTCTCACGATCCCGCTCAGCAGCCTCCTTCCGAACAATTACGGTCTCACAGAAGGAGGCCATTTCCTCCAGTTCTCCGAATCCGCCAGCATAGACCCAACTACTGCTGGCAGAGACAAATCTCGCCCGATCCTGGCGACCAGGACCCGTCTTTCAGAAGTCTACTCCTCGAGCGTGTGCTAGGCTCTGTACCTACACAACAGTGCCTCTCCCACTGGCTTCTGGTTTGGCCTGTCAAAACTGTCATCAGCACGCTAGGACAACAAGTCGACTGGGGCGGAAGACCATACTTGTCGCCTCCAGTCTGTCTTTTAATGCTGGCTGAAAGGGTGGGTATCTCGCGTAATGTTGACCTTTTGTAAAGCTGTATTTCGTGACCCTTTCTTTACATGCCTTTTTGCCTTATTTCGGAACCGTTTCATCATCCCATTAGCGACTAAAGGGTACATAATAGGTACGCTGATTCTTTTAGCTGTACATTGAATTCTCCTAACGTTCGCGATGACACCAAGACGTTTCATAATTCACTTTATTTTCCACCCTTGCGTTCAATAAGTGGCAATCATAATGTCATGTCTTAACAACATTTATTATGTTCAAAGTGAATCTTTTACCGACGACAGCCATTACGGAATTTCATGAATAAAAAGTACCCGATGATATTAGGTCAAACCAGCCCAATTTGTCATAATAATTATATTCCAGTAGTTCACGTATTGATTACAGTTTGATAACATAGTTTGACAAAGTTTTCGTGAAATGTTTGGTAACTAAACAATATTGAAGTCACGAATTTGTTCAAATAAGAGTTTCTTTATTTAAAATATTTCGTGTCCCTGAACATGAATGCCTTTTAATCTATTGTAATTACTTAGGCAGCTTAAGAATACTCAAGTACCTACCTATTATGGTGTGCTTTAACAATAAGTATACCTCGTTGTACAAATATAAAAAAAAGTACAACACCGGATATGAAACCGCTATGCTACTTGAAAATAAAGCCTTGTACAAGGCTTTATTTTCAGGTTAAAGTACCAACGAGTCTAGTCTACTTAGCATCGTAGCTGAAGCTATAAAAGTTAATCGACATAAAGTAATTTTAGGCCTGGTAATAAAACAGCTATTTTAGACATAATTTATTGACGTCACAAAATGTTTACTTACTATCAGCAGGCGTAGCATGACGCTTTCTATCTCTACGAAGAATAGACATAGCTTTTTTTATACAAAGTGACAGTTCGTTTCTTCATTTTGGACATCGCACCTTAGAAATCTTTCTACAATCTGTCATTTTGTCTTTCATTTCTAACGATCTTTGTCTAGGTCTTTTTCTATGTAGACGATTTCGGAAGAAATTTTTCTATCCTTACTGTCAAAATCACACTGACAACCGATAAATCCTATGAAAAAACCGACAAAACAAAGAATTCTGAGTTGAATTATGTAAAAGAGTGAATTTTGTAAAAAGTGCTGTTGACTCTTTCTACTTTGCTGCCGTCGTACTGTCTACAAGAAACGTCATTTTTGTCTACTCTTCCGTCGACAAAACGATGCTCATGCTACGCCTGTTGATCGGTCAACGTTGTAAGGACGAATACAACATGAAATAATCATTACCCTCTTTTTTTCTTCGATGTGGTCGGGTAAAAATAGGCAGTCATGGGGACTGCTGACAGAAGTGAAAACTTAAAACTGGTAATAATGCCATCTATATTCTATACTCCAGCACTACGCAACTCCATTAGTTTACTCCTTTTTTTTTTGGGTTGGAAATCATCAAATGACTTCTCCCGCTCTGGGTAGAGCGGAAGGGCGTGTCACTTTTACTGACTAAAACCCACCCGTGTTCCTTCAGTTGCCTGTTGCCAAGCTCCCGGTATCCCTTTTGGACTTTTCCGCTATTAGTTTACCCCCTATACCAAAAATCGCTCAATGCGCCTGAAGAAGTTTTCACTTCAAAAGTGCAATAGCCATGATAATACCAATATCTCATTTCAAGAACATTGTTAAAAGTAATTGAACCTAGCTGAAAGTTTGTAAACAGCTGGAAAAACAGAACTCAGATCGGCCTATTATGGTGAAGTTGTTCCAAAGCAGATGTTTTGACGCGTTTCGACTTCACGCAAAATCAATGTTTCTCTAAAAAATACAACGTATTTGCGTTTTTTTTTTTGATTAAGATTACGATACGATTACATTTTAAGATTACGAAAATTGAAGAGTGTCTTTAGTGAAGTATGAGACCCGAAACACGATTGACAAAACATTCCTCGATACAAAAAAACCGCAGTTTCCTTAAAATCTGCTTTTTTAAAGAGAAAAACCTATTCCATTCGATTGTTATCAAAGCAATTGTAATAAAATGTTGTCTACGTGTTCACTATTAAATACTTTAAGGGATTATGGACTTATTTTTCTATATAAACACAAATAAAATTTTAAAATTAAATATTTTAAACATAGTGCAATAAGAACTGCGCGCGTGCGGGGTCATACCGCACCCCTTGGCTCCCGTCAGTCCCACTTCGCCTTAATTAGCAATTGGCAAAGATTAATTGGCAATTTATCCTAACAAAAAAAAACAAAGATTTTTGTTACACCTTTACCAAATCTAGCTACTTATGTACATACAGTAAGCGGGGAAAACAAAAGAGTAAAACAAAAACCATTGGTGTTCATGTTCATGAAGGCTATCTGAAGCTTTGTGTTCATTACACAATGGAATACATGAATCAATCAAACAAACAATCAATCAATGATTGATTCATTTGTTAGTAAGTACGATCGCATCTCTAAATAAAATAGGCATTGTTTCCTTTACGCATGTTGTTTTCTGTAAAACCTATATAAAACAAATAAAGAAGGCGAGGGAAAATAAAGATATCTGTTACCCTCACTTTGTTCAGGACTCACAGTTCAAACTTAATACGAAAAGATAATAGGGATAAGAATTGGTGGTAAAAGGAATCCCTAAACTTGTCTCTATTACGGGATATGTATCGCATAATTTTCTACTGAATATAATGTAAGTAGGTACTTTATCATATTCAGAATTAAACAAGCAGTCATAATCGAAATTTACTAAGTACCATAGATTTTGGAGTTTATTTATAAACGTTGCTTAAAGTTAAATGACGTTCAAACGTCAAAAATGAATGGTTAAACAAGTATCTAATGATTACTTAACTTTAAGCAACGTTTATAAGTAAACCCCTTAAATCACAAAAGGGTATTGTTAGCAGGCTCAACTTCCTAAACTCAAGCCGGTTGCAGACCAAGAGCTAAACTAAGTTAGTTTAGCTTTACTCGCTCATTCAAAAGAAAACTATACGTTACATTACATACCGCAATAAACACATGTTTAGTGATTTTATTTTAGTGATTCCTTCTACGCTAGAACTAGCTAGAACTAGCGTGTTTATAGTTTACGATCTACACACAAGTGTGAAAAATTACCTCAGCTATGCGAGCTTAGCTAAACTAACTTCGCTTAGCTGGTGCACGACTTCGTTTCTAAGCTCTCGTCTCCATGACTATTACAATACAACTCCCACGGGAAGCATTTGGAGCACCGTGGCATACAAACACAGCAAAATGTAGCCTAGCTAGCTAACAGCAGAAAAAGAAAGGAAATTTTCCGCAGTAGGAACAGTAATTATTTCAAGTTAAGTCCCGGAGTAGCTCCAATTTAATTGCTAAATACAAAGTACATAATATGGTATTGCAAAAATACTGTACAGTATTTTAAAGGGTGATTGTAGGTAGGTAATAGGTATGTGTTCATGAACATAAACGAATTCTAATATGGAAACCGGTCTGACATATAAATATCTGGTGTTCCGTTTCATACAAAGAAAATTTAACACATACGACCTAATTATTATACCCAATTAAAATGAATACTAAACTTAATAATCCCTTGAAATGTTTCCCAATAACAATGTTAGGCGTTATGTATGTAGTTATGTCGGAATGTGCAGTCGAGCCGTGATTTCCTTCCCAGAAATTATATTGTTAGCTGCATGCTGCAGACGTAGGTACAGTCAAACAAACAGATAAGTTTACAACAGACAGATAACTTGCAGTTTCAACTACGTATCAATGTTGTGTGCTGCAGTAGTAAAGTCTTCAAAATCGTGTCTTAGCTAGCAAACAGCAGAAAAAACAAAACTAAACACTAATTACGCTTAAATAGTAAGTACGCACACTAATTTTGTAGGTTATCTATAGAGCTGTCCGTGTCCGTGTGCCCCCAGGGGTAACGTAACAATAGATAAATCACCCTAATTCCGTAATGCATGATCGGTCGGCAATTGGAATCGGTTCGAAACAAATGTCTAAACCATTGCTTCATAAGTTCGAAAAAAATCTGTTCAACAACGTAACTTACGAACTTATGAAGCAATGGATAAGACAATTGTTTCGAACTGATTGCAATTCTGATTAATCGTGTAGGTATTACGCAGTTAGGGTGGCAGGTTAACACCCATTTTGGAAAAATGCCCGCATGATGATACCTATTTTGTTGTCTGTACTCAAAATACGTGTCGTAGGGGTGTGGGTCGTTATCCCAGCTCCCTTCCCCCTTGCAAGCTCGGAGCCCGTGACCCGAGCCGTTTCGCCCCGCTTATTGCTCGGCACGAAACTGCACAATGCATTGTTATAGGACGACGTGGAGCGAAATATAGGTAATGTTTTGGTAGCACGAGTCGAAGTTCGTCACGAGAATAATTGAGTTGGAATGTTGTTGGGTAGAGTTACATATTTATTTGTTTTCGTTAGCAAGTTTTAGTACTCTATGTTGGCCAGCTACTGGGCTCAAACAGTATCCTACTAAATGTGAAAGTTTGTGTGTTTGGATGTTTGTTACTCAATCGCGCAAAAACGGCTGAATGGATTTGGATGAAACTTGGCAAACAGATAGTTTATAACCTGGATTAACACATAGGATACTTTTTATTCCGATATTCCCACGGGATCGAGACTTACACGGGTGAAACCGCGGGGCACAGCTAGTATGTAATATACTCGTAGATGTACCGTCGAAACCAAAAGAAGAAAAAGTATATTATGGAGCTGTCAGTGCGAGATAGTGATATTCCATGGATATACCTGAACAAACCATATTTAAATTAACTTAAAGCTTGCTCTGTAAAATATTATTTTCACCATCTGACAATAAACCACAATACAACGGAATTGTGTTCACATTACAGGCAGTTTATTTACGTTACTTACAAAGGTACACGACGCATACACCTTTCAGTTCACTGTCAGAAACAATTGGCTCATTTCACATAAAGAACAATTTCTTTGTTGTATTTCAGAGCGGGTTCATTTTTAGTGAAGTTACGAGTACCTAAGTAGCTAGCCGTGACGATTGTCAATGACGTGACATCATTCCCGCGTAGCCCCGTAGCCCCGCAGCTCCGTAGCACCGTAGCGCGAGGTGTCTATGTAAATTTTGCTACGACAATTTTCCGCTACGGTAAGGCTCATAAGCAATTGTTATCAAAGGCCTGTATTTTTCAATTTCCATCGTAAATAGACGAATGAAAATGTCAACTCAATCAATGTTTTCAATCAAAATAGAATTTATTCAGATTGAAGTGAATCAATCACGCGGCCTCGTCTCTTTCAAATTAAAGTTTTCTAATGCTTCGGAATTGAAAAAGTTTTTAATGAAAAAATATAGGGTTTCTGATATTACTGTCCACTAAGGGGAAGTGCTTTCGAGATTTTTTTCTCTGATCTGAATAGTAAGATATGATACGGAACCGTTTTCATCTTACTTTAGAAATTCAAAGGAATAATGACGTCAGTCTCATTGCCTAGTGCACTAAGAAGAAATTCCTAGTCTAGAAGAAAACAAAACTATTAACATACATTATAAACGTTTCGCTTTAGCATAATGGGTCTTGACACCTACGTTATTAGAGCAATTTTCATAAATTATTTCATCGAAGGCGCGACCAAATGCCTCTTTAATTTGATATGAACACGATGGTATTATGACTCATTAGTTTAATCAATTTCTGCAACTGTGCCAACTACAAGAAGTAATTACTTTATGAAGATGTCAGTCCATATTTGATTGATCTCGGTATTTTTATGTTAGTGACTTGTGCTCTTACACACGTTGTCTACATCTCTCTTTAACTGAAATGAAATGAAATTGTTTATTCTGTACATAGGATATTGGAATCACTTTTACACGTCATATTAAAAAGTTGTAAAAATAAGCTAGATGAGGTCGGCGTTTCCTATCTGACTACTCTGAGAAGAAAGGCCGAAACAAACTCAGAGGTCACCGTCTCCTTTAAAGTCCAGACATAATCTTGGTCAGGCCATATGAGGACCATGTAGATTAGAGTCTGAAATGGTCTTTTGAGGAAAGAACCACACAGATTTGAGTGGACCTGTCCAGTCAGTGCAAGCATTTGTCAGTAATAGTGGAGCTCAACTCAGAACTTAAGGAGCTGAACGACCCGACGAACAATACCAAAGAAAGGACATTTGGATAGGTCGCATAAAGTTCTCAAATTGCCAGACCTTCGCTAAAACTAACAGAACGAAAAATAAATATCCACATAGTCCTCACATTCACAATAAAACAATACTTTACAAGTAATCATCATGTCATTTTTATATAATATAACTACTTTCCTATCGCAGGTATGCTGGAAGAGATTTCTTTAGAAATAAGCATTGCCTTTGTACGAATTTTTCTGTTCCTTTCTTCTTGTCTGTTTAAATGTGTGTACAGAAATGGTTAAATAAATAATTGCATAGACTATAGCCCTGTATGTATTTACATGGGACTTGAACATAACTGGCCAAATGATGCTGTACTACACAAGCTCATGTCTTCTTGCCATGGGGGTAGGTAGAAATTACAGAACGCCACCTACACGATCCAAACATACATACTCCTTGTTGCTTGGTTTACGTTCATACATCTGCTGGCGTAGCATGGCGCTTTCTATCTCTACGAAGAATAGACATAGGTAGCTTTTTCTATACAAAGTGACAGTTCGTTTCTTCATTTTTGACATCCACCGTAGAAATCTTTCTACAATCTGTGATTTTGTCTTTCATTTCTAACGATCTTTGTCTAGGTCTTTATAGATGTAGACTATTTCGGAAGAAAGTTTTCTATCCTTACTGTCAAAATCACACTGACAACAGATAAATCCTATGATAAAACAAAGAATTCTGAGTCGAATTATGTAAAAGAGTGAATTTCGTAAAAAGTGCAGTTGTCTCTTTCTATTTTGCAGCCGTCTCGTACTGTCTACTGTCTACAGGAAATGTCATTTTTGTCTACTCTTCCGTCGACAAAACGGTGCTCATGCTACGCCTGCTGGTGGTCATACACGAGGGCCAGTTGCGAGTACTACGCACCTGACCTTGCTGAAGAAAGTCACCAATAAGGTCACTGTAATACGTCCTTTTAGGACGTCCCCTCACGGCGTTTCCACTCACATCTGCCTAAATACCTCTTGTAAGTCACCTATCACTCATCCTCTCAACATGACCAAACGGTCTAAACATACTCTTTATAAATAAAATATTTTATTATAAGCCATCAAGGCCTATAGGGTGTTAGCATTACATCTTAATTAAAAATTATATTAGTAAAATGCAGGAACACTTAAAAAAAAAACGCAATTACAGAAAGGTTTATCAAGCTTTGTTGCCCACATGTAGCTTGGTAAACCCATTGTAGGCCCATCCAGCTTCTCTGCAAATACCTTCAGAAGATTGCCTTCATCATTACTTCAGACTAACTGTAGTTATGTACTTTGAAAATTTTTGTTTTATAAAAAAAATGGCAAATAATTTATATTAGGTCCCTTTATGCAATGGTATCAGATCAGAATTTACGTAAATTACCAATATAGTTTGATTACGTAACAATATTATGTAACAATATTCTCACAAATAAATGGACTATTACTATTACCAGTCAACTCTCAGGAATAGTTAAACATTTGAATAAAACTTCATTATTAATGTAGAACAAACAAACATCACGTTTTGTTTCTCCGGAGGGTTAGACAGAGGTGTACCTATAGTACACACGGCTACACATCAAGCTATACATTTCCAGTTAGTGCTGATCTCGCATTGTATAGGATTTCCGTACAATGCGAGGTCAGCTTATACTGGAAATGTATAGCTTGATGTGTAGCCGTGTGTACACCCTCATTTCGCCAGAAGCGTACGACCTACATAATAGCGTCGCCTTACTAAAAATGTTAGCAAGCTTTTAAACAATGTTTTGTTATAAAAGGTTTGGTGGCGTATCTAAACAATTTCACTAACATTAAAAGAAAACTTAAAATGTTATTATTACATTTTTCTTTGCTTATCATGTTTTAAGGTTAAAGCAATATTGTTTTCCAAGAAATTTTACGAAAATGTTATTCATAATAACTTTTGAATTAATTAGTAATTCTGGATAATCTTGTGTTTCTGACACGACGCTAATGAGCGGTTTAACATAGCTATTACAAAAGTTTAATGAGTTTCAACCTAAAATGTAACTCAAAAAGGTCGGATTTCCAATGTCAATGTTTACTATACAATTTGATGGCTTGAAATCTCGAATATACTACGTATACATGCAATTGTACTAACATGTAACCTACTAATTATGCAGTCGTGATTGGATTCTATTATATTATGTTTTTTTACTACTGCAGTCGTCGAATATTCTACAAAACGATTACCGACCTACCTACTGAAATATGTACAATACTAATGTACCCTTGGACCGAACTTCATGTATAAAATTCCTTCTAGAACTGAGCAATTAAAATCTCTATACTTTGCATATTGCAGTCGGTCGTACATAGGTCGGTCCTGCAGGAGTCAGCTAGTATCGAGCTAGTACCTGAACACACCTCGTGTTCACTATTTTGGTATCCAATCGCGGAGTAACCAAGGTCAACAGGCAGCTGCTATAATGAAACTCCGTGTCACGGGCTCACGGCACGATAAATCATAAATTCATAACTGAGGGAAAACTGAGGACTCCCATGGCTTTGTGCTTTAAATAAAAGTGAATAAGATCAAAATTCAAATTTTAATGATTTTATTTCACATAAACCTACATGGGCAGTTATGAAACATCAGAAACTAGGTACTTAGTTGGTAGTTTCGGAAAAGAGCCGTCAAAAAACTCCACGATTACGTACTGTTTTTACCCGACTACGGCGAAGAAAAAAGGAGGGTTATGATTTTGACCGGTATGTATGTATGTATGTATGTTCATCTGTTCCCTCTTATCTTCCAAACCACTTATCACAATTTGACAAATGAGGTATCGTTAGAAGCGTCGTGATTGTCCGCTGGTTATAGGCTGTGAAGTCACATTAAATTAAAAAGGCGACCTCTAGAGGACATAAAGTGAGGAACTTAAAAAAAAAAATGGTTTAATCGTACCATGTTGGGTATCAAATGAAAGGGCTTAATGAGCAAATTTCAAAAATATATATATTATTGTTGTATATTAGAAAAGAGGTATGAACGCGGCAATTGTTATCGGTTGCTAGGAGACATCTGTCATGACGACAGAAGCCTCGGATGTCTGCTTGGGGATTTTGCTGGATTAAAGCATCAGTGCGTAAACCACCTCTTGCGTATTAATTGTTTTCCTCCGACAAACATAACAGTGGCGACGAAGTACCCACGTTTTATCCATTGTGCAGGAAAAAAAGTTGCAAAAGTATGTCGTTATTCGGTGTGATAACCAGTTTCGATCATAATGTGCAAACGTGGCAGGAATACAAGGAACGATTGAAACAGTGGTTCATAGCCAACGAAATCAGCGCAACCAGTGACGCCACGGGTGTTAAAAGGCGCGCTATTTTGTTGAGCGCACTCAGCGAGCAAACTTACAAGCTTGCAACGGATCTCGCGCGGCCGAAAGTGTTGTCGTCGGTGCCGTTTGAAGACATTTTAACGCTTTTTGATAACCATTTCACGCCGAAAGTTTTCGGGTTCGGCGAGAGATACAAATTTTACTCCGCCGTTCAAAGCAATGGTGAAAGCTATCAAAACTGGGCGGCCCGACTGCGTGGTTTGACAGCAAACTGCGGGTTTTACAATATAGAGGAAGCTTTACGAGATCGTTTCATTATGGGAATGCAGCCAGGACCCGAGCGCGAAAAGTTATTCGCACAAGACCCTGCGACCTTTACGCTGGTTAAGGCCGTTGATTTAGCCGAGAGCGTGCGATGCGCGCGCAGCGGAGCGGCGGCGGCGCTGGCGGTTTCAGCCGCGGCGCGCGATGACCAACTTTTCAAAATGGAAAAGAAAAACGGAACCAGTGATAAAACGTCGTGTTCAGTGTGTGGATACAAAAACCACACATCAGTGCAGTGTCGTTTTGCAAATTATAAATGTAAAAGGTGTAACGAGAAGGGCCATTTGCGCCGTATGTGTAAAAAAGTCAATTATATAGGAAACGAGAGTGTTACTGATAATGGCGATGACGGTGAGTGTTTCAACATTCGTACGTTTAACGGAGAACCTATGACTGAAACAATTAATGTCCGAGGTGTGCAAATGAAGTTTCATATTGATAGTGGGTCGGCTGTTACTGCGATTTCTGAAAAAACATTTGTAAAACATTTCAAAGATGCGTCACTGACCGAAACGAATAAACGTTTATTAACCTATACAGGTAATAACATTGAATGCTTAGGAATAGCACGATTACCTTTTACCTACGCGGGTAAAACACAATCATTAGATGTTTATGTTATTCGTGACGGCGGTCCACCACTTTTAGGCAGAGATTTTATATCTGTGTTTAAATTAGAAATGATGCCAGTAAATTATTGCGAAAAATCCACAGATATTGCGCAATTTCAAAAACAATTTCCTAATGTTTTTTCTGATGAGCTTGGAACATTTAAGAAATATAAAATTAAATTAAATCTAAAGAAAGATGCCAAGCCAGTTTTTTTCAAGCCGCGGCCGATGGCTTTTGCTCTGCGAGATAAAATAGATAAGGAGTTAAATCGTTTAGTTCATGTAGGTATATTAAAACCAGTCGAGTACTCCGAATATGCATCGCCTATAGTTCCCGTTTTAAAGCGTGACGGTTCCATTCGTTTATGTGCGGATTATTCGGTTACAATCAACAAACAGCTGTTAGTGGACCAATATCCGTTACCTACGGCTCATGAATTGTTTACGAAGTTACACGGGGGGCAGCAGTTTAGTAAATTAGATTTGTCTCAAGCTTACGCTCAATGTGTTTTGGATGAAGAATCACAAAAAATAACTTGTATTAACACGCATAAAGGATTGTTCATGTATACGCGTTTAGTTTTTGGCTTAGCGTGTGCGCCAGCCATTTTTCAACGGGTAATGGAGAGTGTGTTATCAGGCATGGAAGGAGTGTTGTGTATGTTAGATGATGTGCTTATAACGGGGATTAACAGGGAAGTACATTTAAGTAGATTACACGAGGTACTGCGGCGCTTGCAGGATGCGGGCCTCACACTTCAAAAAGCAAAGTGTGACTTTTTTATGGATGAAGTTGAATACTTAGGATACGTAGTAGATAAGCATGGTTTAAAAAAGTCGCCTCAGAAAATGACCGCTATTTTAAAGGCTCCTATTCCAAAAGATGTCAGTAAATTACAATCTTTTTTGGGTCTTGTTAACTACTATCGAAATTTTGTACCCAACGCGTCATCAATACTTAGCCCACTATACAGTTTACTCCAAAAAAATACAAAATGGCAATGGGGTTCCAAGCATAACGACGCATTCAATACCATAAAGAAGATACTTGTGTCGGATCAAGTTTTAGCACATTTTGATACAAATGCAAAGGTTATTTTGACAGTCGACGCATCACCCAGTGGGTTAGGTGCGATTTTAGCACAGGTTGACGCTTCTGGGGTGGAGCGTCCAGTATCGTACGCGTCGAGAACGTTAAACCCGGCCGAGCGTCGATATTCTCAAATACAGAAAGAAGCGACTGCAATTATATTCGGGGTACGCCGGTTTCACCAGTATCTTTATGGTAGGTCAATTCCTTTTATACTTAGAACTGATCATAAACCTTTAATCTCAATATTTGGTCCACATCGCGGCATACCAGAAGTTTCTGCAAATAGGTTGCAACGTTATGCTATGTTTTTGAGTGGTTATAACTTTAAGATTGAATACATTCGTAGTGCTAATAACTGTGCCGATTATCTATCTCGCGCGAGTTTAAGCGATGAAACAGAAGGCCATAAAGTGAATGGCACGGCTGAATTTATAGAGGATAGAGCCTCATATGTTAATTTTGTTGTAGATTCTAGCTTGCCTATTACACTTAGCTTATTACGGGAAGAAACTTTTAAAGATATTAAGTTGGCCAAAGTTATTGAGTATATTTTAAATGGTTGGCCAAAGAAAGTTTCAGATCAAAGTATTTTTCCATACTTTTTATGTAAAAGTCAACTCTCAGTAGAAAATAACATAGTAATGCGGGGTCACAAAATAGTTATACCGGAAACTTTGCAAAGTAAAATTTTATCTGAGCTACATAAGTCACATTTAGGAATTGTTAAATGTAAAGCTGAAGCCCGGAGTAGAATTTGGTTCCCTGGCATTGATAAGGCTATTGAAGTGATGATCGGTGGGTGTAAAATATGTGCACAGCTCCGACCATCTCCGGCTCGAGCACCGCTTGCTGTGTGGCCCCATCCTCCACACCCGTTCCAGAGAGTACACGTTGATTTCCTTGGACCAATTAATGGTCAGACTTATTTAGTAATAGTTGACGCGCATTCTAAATGGGTTGAAGTATATAAGACTAACAGCACTTCTACATCCGCAGTTATAGCAAAATTATATGATTTCATGTCAAGATTTGGTCTTATTCACACTTTGGTCAGTGACAATGCTACTTGTTTTGTTTCACGCGATTTTGTACAATTTTGCTCGTCCAATGGAATATCGCATGTGACGTCTCCCGCCTATCACCCTGCGAGTAACGGTCAGGCAGAGAGCTATGTAAAAGTTGTTAAGAAAGGCATTAAATCTTGTTTAATGATGTCGAATAATTTAAAACGAAACAGTGAAGATTTACTGAAATACCTGTTCGACTATAGGAATTCTTTACATGCTACAACTGGCTCTTCGCCTGCCGAATTGGTGTTTGGACGGAAGCTTCGTTCACGCTTAGATTTGTTGGTTTCGGACACGCCATCGCCGTCTTCACCTAACACCCTAGCTAAAGTTGTGGAACGTAATCAGTGTTCACAGGGTAAAGCTTATGGGGGCACAAACAAGCAATTTTTTAACCCCGGAGATAACATTATTTATAAGAAATATTACATAAATAAAAAATATTCTTGGCATAGAGGCATTGTAATAAAACGCATGGGTAAAATGACCTATTTAATCAAAGATTGTTTAACATTAGTTCAAATAAAAAAACATAAAAACCAACTTGTAGCTTACAAGGGACCGGACGACACCAATGATACGTTTTATGACAGCCCTATCGATCCCACTGATTTGACTTTGTACTCAGACCCTTATGTCAACGAGTCTCAGAATGAGGGGGAAAGTGGGCAAGGACAAATCACTGATTCAGTGCCACTTCATGACGAAGGAAAAGAGAGTGAACCGGGGACAGCAACTACTGCTGAACAGTCTTCAGTTTCTGCAGCAACGGATGATGAAGAATTCTTCGAGGCTTCAGACAGTGAAGTCAGGGCTGCATCAGATAGGGTGTTGCGTCCGGCTCGATACATTAATTACAAGCCTTTCTTTTGTAGTAATTTAAAATAGTGTACAGCTATAATTGGGTGACATACTAAAAGGGGAGAATTGTTGTATATTAGAAAAGAGGTATGAACGCGGCAATTGTTATCGGTTGCTAGGAGACATCTGTCATGACGACAGAAGCCTCGGATGTCTGCTTGGGGATTTTGCTGGATTAAAGCATCAGTGCGTAAACCACCTCTTGCGTATTAATTGTTTTCCTCCGACAAACATAACAATTATAACCCCAAAAGAATTTAAAAAAAAATCAAGTACTTAATAAAAACTAAAACCCAACTACGACTTAAAAGGTATAAACAAGACACCACAGACAGACAAATTAAAAATCCGGAGTCACACGTATTAGGGCATAAAACGAACAGATTACGTGTGACTTCGGATTTTTAATTTGTCTGTCTGTGGTGTCTTGTTTATACCTTTTAAGTCGTAGTTGGGTCGTTACTTGATTTTTTAAAATAATTGGCTTCGCAATGTTTTCATATTACAGTGTCTCTATGTATGAGGGGGCAGTTTAGTACCTGTTATCGTAACCGATTAAGACTAATCTATTTCATTTTGATAGTTCAACAAAATTCATTGCGTTATTTAAGTTGTTGAGCAGTTTTTTTTTCGAACTTATGAAACAATGGATTAGCAATTTGTTTCAAACCGATTCAGATTATGATTAATCGTGTATTACGTAATTAGGGTGCTGTTAACAAGTACCAGGTTACGTTGATCAAGACATATTAAAAGATGCTGTCACTGTATTCCTACATATCTATGAGAGCCTCGTAAAGCCAAGAAGTTATCCAACTTGACACAGTAAATACCAGGAAAGCTTCCCAAGATCCTACCACGTTTTTCTAATAGCTAGTTGTTAAGTAAATTACGAGGACAGCGCAGAGCGGAGCCCGGAAACAGCCAGGCCATTACGGTAGTTAAAAGAATTTACGATTCTCTAATCAATATGGAAATTAGATTATAACAATGAATAGGAGATATAGGTATGTATAGAAGTCTTTTAAGACTGTATAGGAGAGTAGGCTAATACCAAATAAACTATGAATGATTGTCTGAAAGATGATATATGTACCTAAGGGAGACGAAGACATGATACAACAACTCCAATAAGTTGGGACTACAGGACTACAGGAGCTAAACGCAAGATTTACAATACCTAAAAGAATATGATCCACTGCAGTAAATAAATCAGAAAATATATGATATTCTTCAGGATTTATGCTAGTTAGATAGTGTGTTGAAAACATACAACTAATTTGTTACGAAGATACCACCAAAAATTTATTTGAACGATTAAAACCCATATTATTAATGTACATGCAATCAGTCTATTTTTTTGTTGAAGCAACAACGTTAACGTAATAAATTTATTTTTTTACTCCAATCAATAGATTTTTGTAAATAGGTAATTGCTTCATATTTTGCAATAAATTACTAGCGTGTCATCGCGCTTCTCTTTCTTTTCTATGTATTAAGACAGTGACCGCGCTTTAGCTGTAGTCAGCCTCTTAAGGATAGGAGTATGATGATGGTACCTACCCTTTATATTACTTTCCTCTATGATGGTACCTAATAGTGCGGCTGCGGATCGTATTCAGTGGCATGCAATTGAAGAGGTCTAAATCCCGCAGTAATAAAGACTGATGAATGACAGTGAGCCTCTGATGATGGAAGTGATTAATCATGCCAAGACTATGAGAAATAGCTCATAGGTACATGGTAGTTAGAGTAAGCAAGTAGGTAAATATAAATATAATTAGGTAAGCAAGGCGCGTGTTTTGCGTACGGGAGTAAGCAAGTAATGTTTATCTTAATCATAATAAGGTGAAGGACTTGTCCTTGTTATAAATATCGACTATTTGCTATCGTGACCTCGGCATAAAACACAAAGAATTGCATCGTCTTCGTGGTAAGTACCTAAGGTAAGGTATCGACAGTACCTATAGGTTCAACTACTGCACTTGTACGTAGGTTCTTTAGCACTAAAAAGTACTGAAAACTGGCGCATCTATACCGAAACACCCCGACCGATGTGCACTATTGACCGTATAGCCGTACCTACGTAGGCACGTACATATTATATGCACTTTCGCTTGCATAACGAGAAAGTATGTATATCTACTACCAAGGTACCACTTATACATTATGTATGAGATCTTTCAGTACGTGTCTCATATGGATCTGTCTGAAAACACACATTTATTTATATTAAGCTATAAAAGATGCATCTGATATGAGACGTGATCGCCGGGTCCGAGTAAAAAAAATTAGACATAATGAGGGATTCATTCAACTCATTTTTTTTTTTTCTCATGCGTTGTTAAAAATTCTATGGCAAAGTAAAATAAATGTTGAACTAAGGAAGTTTCCATTTTAACCGACTTCTTCACAATTTATTCATCAATCAATTCCATTTAAAACACAAAAAACCGTCCATTGATATTACAGTAGAGGTTGAATCAAACAGTATGTTTTCAATTATTAATATGAGCAAATAAACACGTAACTGTGTTTGACCTGTAGCTTCACATACAATTTTTATTAGATTGGTTTCTTTGAAAAACTTGTGGAAGAAAACGTTTGAAGAAAACACACGTGCAGAAAATAATTTAAGAAACGCGGTGTTAAGTTACCTAAATTTCAAATGATATGCTTCTTCTACGTTAGAATTGAATAGAATTAAGATCATTTTCTTAAGGAAACACTAAGAGAAAAATAAAATAAAGTTTACAAACAATATAAATTAAGGTAGGACGTAACATTAAAGATAATGAGCCCAAATAAAAACAAATATGAAACAAGAAACACCAAACACTTACCTGATAATAAATTCACCTAAAACAACGATATTTCTACATACAATCGATATACACTAAAACAATTGACATTAATCTCTTCACTAAACTAATCGTATGTTTTCTTTCAGTTAGACTATTTTTCTACTACATTTTCCACGCCAGCCGGCTCGCCCGGCGGCGTCGGATGTCCTTTACATCACTGACACTAAGTAAAATTATATTTTTTTTATAAAAATGCACCTTTGTGTCCACTGGGCATGCGCGGGCCCTCGCCAATTGGACCAGAGCTCACGTATTGGAAAGCAGTAGACCCAATTGATATGCAACGCAGAAACAGCTGTATTTTGCTAATAAAGATCATTACCGAACTGCTAATCCCTTATTTAACGTTTGCCTAGGCATTGTAAACGTATTTCAAGGCATTGATGTCATTTCATTGTTAGTTTCAATTTTCTGTGTTTCGTGTCGCCGTGCATAGAGACGCTTGCGCGAAGCAGCGATCGATAACAATCACATGTACAGCTGCAATAGGTCCGGTAACGTTATTGTGAGTACCTGAAAACCAATCTTATTGCGTAGGTATAGGGTATGAAATAAACTGGTTCAAAAATTAAAAGGACATCGGCTCATTCATGAAAGTAAAACAAATTGTTTACACGGCAGATAAATGTCAATAAGGTTCAGATTGGTTCTACCCGCCGATACGAAGCCGTTGATATTTACAATTTAAAGTGTCCTGTAGCCTTTTAGATAAGGTTACAGGTAGGATTTAAAACTACGACGAATTTGACCCGAAAGTGTCTTTAGCTCTAAAGGCAAGGTGGGACTTTACGAAACTTGGATACCCTATTGTTGTTCAGACCCTCATTTCTTCGTGGGGATGTAAAAGTAAATCCGAGATAAAGTAAAGATGGATAGGCCGTACTTTATCGTTGAGGGTGATCGGAAGGTCGTAGGTTCAAATCGATAGGCTGTAGAGCTATTTGCAGTCTATAATTGATAACTAAAGTGTAGGTAGGTAAGTTTTTTTCAGGTTTCAGTGGTTAATGATCATTACTTACGATCATTTATCATCTTTTGACACTTGACTCTTAAGAAAATAGACTTTGGTTTTGTTAACAGAGGCGTAGTGAATAGCGGTTTGGTTTTGGGTACCATCAGCATCATGCTGATGTGTCCATATTATAGTCGCTCTCGTCTATGCTTAAATTCAAGACAGCAGTAGCAGCTATCGTTATAGATTGTCATGGTATTGGCGTGATGCGCGGTTTGGTAATGGGTACCATCAGCATAATCCTGATGTGTCCATATTATAGTCACTCTCCTCTATGCTTAAATTCAAGACAGCAGTATCAGCTACTGTAGCTGCTACTGCTGGCTTGCGCATCACGCCAATACCATGACAACCTTTAACTGTTAAACAGTCAAAAGGTTGTCATGGTATTGGCGTGATACGCGGTTTGGTAATGGGTACCATCAGCATCATGCTGATGTGTCCATATTATAGTCGCTCTCCTCTATGCTTAAATTCAAGATAGCAGTAGCAGCTATAGTTAAAGGTTGTCATGGTATTGGCGTGATGCGCGGTTTGGTAATGGGTACCATCAGCATAATGCTGATATGTCCATATTATAGTCACTCTCCTCTATGCTTAAATTCAAGACAGTAGTAGCAGCTATCGTTATAGATTGTCATGGTATTGGCGTGATGCGCGGTTTGGTTTTGGGTACCATCAGCATCATGCTGATGTGTCCATATTATAGTCGCTCTCCTCTATGCTTAAATTCAAGACAGCAGTAGCAGCTATCGTTATATATTGTCATGGTATTGGCTTGATGCGGAGGAATGAGGGAAATGTCGTCAGGAAAGTTTTGAGTATGAATTTCGATGGCTGTAAGAGTAGGGAGAGACCAAAGAAACGATGGATGAACTGTGTGAAAGATGATTAAAAGATGGTTATGGCTAGAAAGGGAGTGACGACGAATAGAGAAGTATGGAAGAATAAAAACTTGAAACGTGTCTTTGCTTTTCAATTTTTATTATTTTTTGCCACCATCATCATTCTCCTGCCCTTATCCCAATTTATTTGGGGTCGGCGCAACATGTCCCTTTCTTCCATACTTCTCTATTAGCCGTCATCTCGATAGTCACCCCCTTTCTAGCCATATCATCTTTCACACAGTCCATCCATCGTTTCTTTGGTCTTCCCCTACTCTTATAGCCATCGACATTCATACCCAAAACTTTCCTCACAACATTTTCCTCATTTCTTCGCATCACGTGCCCATACCATGACAACCGATTTCAGCACAATTTTTCAGTCACCGGTGCCACTTTCAGACTTCCTCTTATGTACTCATTTCTTATTCTATCCATTCGTGTAACACCACACATCCCTCTTAACATTCTCATCTCAGCTGCATGCATTTGCCTTTCATTCATCCCTTTTGTGGCCCAACATTCTGATCCATACAAGACAGCAGGTCTAACTATTGTTTTATATATCTTCCCCTTAAGTTTAAGGGGAATGCGGGAGTCGCAGATTGTTCCCGTGACCTGCCGCCATTTCATCCATCCAGTGTTAATTCTGTGCTTAACCGCCCGATCTACTTCGCCGTCGCTTTGCACGAGTGAACCGAGATACCGAAAGTCGGAGCAGACTGGGAGAAGTGCGCCATCAAGCGTTATGGCTCCAGAACTGGAGAGACCGCCGAAATCGCAGAACATATTTTTTGCCACCGACTTCCGAAATTAAAGTTGTTTTTCCCTTTTTTTGTGTTTTTTTTTAAGTCGATTGATATTTTTTTTGTAAAAAGTTTTTATTTTTCACTTTTTAGTTGTGGTACCTACCCCACACAAATTCGAATACCACTACCTGCTATGTAAATAACAGTGACGGAGAAAACTAAGATGTCGTCTACATAGACTAAGTGGGAAAATACGTAAATATTGAACCTAACTCAAAAACTACCCAAGCAAAGTTAATAAAATTTATATGGGACCACCTCTGAAGCATAAAAAAGAATCATCAAAATAGATTCATAATTGGCGGAGCAATCGAGTAACATACATACAAAAAAAAACATACAGACGAATTGAGAACCTCCTACTTTATGAAGAAGTCGGTTAAAAAGACATGTTGCGCCGACCACGAATAAATCCGGATGAGGGCAGAAGTTGATGAATAGCAGCTATCCTTTGCCATAAAGATTAAAATTTTATTTTATTCACATTATTTTAGAGTGTAGCCTCCTACCTCCTACCTACTTAAAACAAATTGCACTGACGACTCGGGTCAAAGGCAGCATTAATCCAAATTAATGTTTGAATAGTGAATTAATTTCAACCCTAATGGCGTCGGATAATGGCCTGAAAGGAATGGCTTGCTTTTATAATAAGTTTTCCTATAGCAGGGAAGGTACACGACGAGCAATAAAGCTAGAGAACTTAGAGATTAATTTATTATTTCTACGTGTGACGCCTGTAGCTGTACGTAAGGAAAAATCTAAATTTTTTCAGTAAAAGAGGTGAAAGACACAATTATAGGAATAGAAATAGGGACTAATTAGTTCAACCGGTTTCTAGACTTGCTGTAGACCCATTCTTCATGGGGTACTGTTTAAAATGTTACAATAAAATACCCCCCAACATACTTCAACTGAATGAATCTTGTTTAGACGCACAGTATGCAAGCAGGTATATTAATGCTCGGCTCAATACTGGTCCTGCTCCACAACCGCAACTAATTGATTAACATTTGAAAATACTGTTGATGCTGCTGCAGATGAAACAATATTTTGATGTTGAGTTTATTGCCCGTTCTTCTCCATAGGAACCTAGGAACTTTAGAATGACTAGTTTCATCTTTCTGACTGACCGACTCCTTGACAATTCAAGTGCCTGTACTGGTTTATTTAATGTTTAAATAAATCCCTTGCCTTGTATGCTAGGTAGATTTAAGAAAGCCGCCCTGAAATTAGTCTGGTCGTGGACGGGACGCTTAAAACCGGTTTTTATGTTATTTATATAGCCCTGAGAATACTATGGAGGTTTCGTGAAGGCAATCTCACTTAATTTGATTGAAGCTACGCCCCCCTTTTTATTATTTTTTTATTGAAGTAAAAATGGATTTTTCTGCAAAGAACTCTTTGTTACCTCTAGTTCTTACAGAAACTGTCATAAACATTTATTTTGCGTCTTCGTCATTCGATGGGGCGTGAAGGCTTTCTTTCTTAGTTATACAATTATCTTACTTTTAGGGTTCAGTGGTAAAATTTGCTTTAAGTCACTACCTAAAAAATATACATTCCGTTAACTGCCTGGTAGCCTAGCCTTTTTCCAAATGTATTGGGGTCCATTCTAACCGGATGCAGACAATACCAGTATTTTAAATGGATCGACTGCCTATCTGACCTCCACAAACCAGTAACTGGGTATATGATACCCCTTGGTAAGACTGGTTGTTAGACTTTCGGGCTTCTGACGACCGGGAACTACTGCCCAAAGATCCACAAATGACAGCTGGGACCAACGGCTTAACTTTCTTTCCGAGACACGGAGGAGTTTCGGTATGTAAAGGTGGTCACCCATTCACGGACCAACCCCGGCAAGAGTGGTAGCTTAACCTGATGGATAGTCCCGTGTGGCTGTTATTATTTAGCCACGAGCATAATTGGCAAAATCTCTTCGGCGATGATAGACGTGATGTTATGTTATGTTTATAAATTCGTATTCTGAGTCAGTGTGTCCGCTACTTCTCACCTTGTTTTAAAATAGTAAGCTTACTGAAAGAAAATCAAAATCAACATAATCCATAGGACATAAGGGTTTAAGATTGCATCGGACATTTTTTTAAATACATTTTTCAGATATCATACTAGTCTAGCAAGCTAAAAAACTGAATACCAGCAGTGGATACAATAATGGTTGATTCTGTTTATGCTATACAAAGCTTATCATCTTCAGGCTCGCTTAATCGGACATAAATTGCAAGTTATTCGATGTAAAACCAATAGATATTTCTATACTTAATGAAAATAATTACGAGTATGGAACCCCACTGATCGCGGCGCGTGGTCCGTCACGCACGGGCAGGTTTTCTTTTGATTAAGTTTGCTCGGGGTTTCAAGAGTTTAGCGTTCCCAGGGAGTTCTCCCCCGCTGATTGTTGTTGGTTTGTATTTGTATAGTAGGAGTGGAAATTTCCTAGTATCAATAATTGCGCAAGTCGCAAATGGTACCTACTACAAGGCTAGTGGTATGACTATGATTAAACCTATCTACCTACTTAGTAAATTACCTACATTAAATTACTAAATGAAATATTATTTCCTTTATTTGATGTATGTCCATATTGATTACATTTTAAATTATTTTTACAAAAATATTAAAAAAGACATTTAAAATTATAAAAAATAGTAGCCCACCGGTATCGGGAACAGGGTCCAAATTATTATTATTATTAAACTAGCTGCGCCCCGCGGTTTCACCCGCGTAAGTGTCGATCCCGTAGGAATATCGGAATAAAAAGTATCCTATGTGTTAATCCAGGTTATAAACTATCTGTTTGCCAAATTTCATCCAAATCCATTCAGCCGTTTTTGCGTGATTGAGTAACAAACATCCAAACACACAAACTTTCACATTTAGAATATTAGTAGGATATTATTATAAGGCATGTATGTAATCGAAACTCAAATAACTCGCATTTTGCTTTCCTAGTAAAAATATCATTTAACACTCTATTAAAATGAATGCGCCTCTTTTTGTGAACCTTTAATTACTCTTATTTTTGGGTCCTAAAAATTCTAATTAGCGAGAAACTGCTATTGACTTGCATGTAACGCTGGCCGGCCGTTCGTCACTATTCCTAACCTAACCCATCTGGTCGGGGTGTCCTAGCTTAGTTACTGATAGGATACGTTTTATCCCTATATTCCCACGGGATCGAGACCTAAGCGGGTGAAACCGCGGGGCACAGCTAGTATTATTATATCATATAGTTATATTTATTATATATATAAATAGGATGAGTACGTACTTATATTCTGATAAGTATACAAAGCTATCTAGGGATGCTTTCAAACATTTCTATTCTGAAACGGCACACCGCGCAGTTAATACAGTCAATATTTCAAAGCATTTAGATGCAGTACATAAAACTCAATATTCCATACATTACCGCTCCGTAAATCAATTACTTACCTCACGTTCTGGCGTCAACATTCACCTTCATACATAGGTAGGTAGATTATGTATATCTTACACACGAGATAGTCTTTATAGGTTTATGATTGAGTTACGTAACATCTATAATTCAATCCACCTCACGTATTTCGTGGAAGTAAGGTCTTGTAAATATTGTATGTAGCGACGAAGCTTCCCTCACGCGTAAGACCCAAGGAGGTAAGATAATTTCGGTTTGCCTACAAAGTTATCGAAATAAAATATGGTATAAGTGGTTTTATTAGACGGGTCAGCGAGCGAGCACAGGTTCACAGACATACCTAAGTCTGTGTTAATTAAATTCTCGCTTGCGTTATTGTGACCCGTCATGATACTCATTGGCGTAAAACAGTGGATACAGATTAATACATAGAGCAGTACAGTATAAAAGTATTCATCAATCGCATTCATAGTTTATTCATGAAACATTTTAAGGGCCTATACAACCTCAAATTACTTAGCATGATCCTACGTTATGCCGAAAATACTGCAGCATTAATTTTGAAATAAATCCATGTTAAACAGGATTGATGTCAGGCCTCAGGTTTAAAAAAAAAAACTGAGTTTGACGAAATCAAGATTAAGTACACACGGCTACACATCAAGCTATACATTTCCAGCATAAGCTGACCTCGCATTGTACGGAAATTCTATACAATGCGAGATCAGCATAAACTGGAAATGTATAGCTTGATGTGTAGCCCAAAACACGTACATAAAATTTTCTCGATAGAAACCAAAGTTACCTCTATACCGAACTATAAAGCGCTGGTATTCAAAAAATTCTTAAAATTAGATTATGAAACTTTGCATAATAACTGAACTAACTAACTAAAGCAGGTCTTATTTTTTTTTTTTATTACCGTTATTTTCGTCGTAAAAAGCTATTGCCTAAACTATTCAAGGCTTGAAGCCGCCAGCACCCCACTCCGTTTCGCTCTCACTCAGGCCACGAGTAGTATGGTGCGAGCGAGATAAAACGTGAATTTGAGCTGAGGTAGTATAGGCCCTTAACGTGATCAATAGATAATTATTGATGATTGTGAGGGTGAAGTAAAAAAATACAATAAAAATATAAACAACAATCATTTTATTTGTGTTGGTAATAAATTATTACACTATTCGATACACATGAATGACACTTTCTCTTCTCTAAAACTTAAAAATAATACATACAATATACATACGTATAACTTAAAAACATAATTTCTGGATTCCTCGCTCTATCAAATAGGATAATTTCACATCACTAAAAAGCATAAGTTCAATATGGTTTATATTATATTCTAGGTATGCTTTTTTATTATGATTTATCATTTAATCATTTATATTCTATGCGTCAGACAGAGCCGCAACTCCTGGCAGTACTTTACCTGAAAAATAAAATTTGAAATAAGAACAATCTTTCTTTTGTCTCCCTCTAAATTACTAAGTCTAACCTATCTACGTTTACTAAGCTACGAATTTAATACTGAAAATTAAATTACGCTTGTACATAATATAGATCTACATTTGGAGGGCTCCGAAATTTCTCTGACAAATTATCTGTCCGGTTTCCTGTTATGAGCGAACCACAACGAACGTTTCGAATACGGACGTCCAGCGCCCTCTACCGGGATACTTCGTCGTAATTATCTAAGTTTGCAGTGTACTGACAACAATTTCTAGGCCACCATTCGGTGATTGATAAGCCTTAGATATGGATGCGTTTAGTCAGATAGAATCTCACTAAATGCATATACAGTTTCCTACATAAACAAATGAAAAAAATGTATAGTAGAACTATTCATTTAAACAAATTCAACAGGAAAACTAATAAAAAACATATTTCTACATGGACACAGTAGTCCGTTTCTAAATCTACCAACAATTTACAAGGAATTCAATTCTACGCAAAATAAATTAAAAGTTAAAACATAATTACGTTTAGTTTGTATTCTTCTTTCTTCAGTAATTATGTTAGGTATAGGATTTGCAACTTAAAAACACAGCTTTAAAGGAATACCACTGCAAAAATAATAATCCTATCTTACAGTAAGTAAAATAAAAATAAGATGCATAAAAAAGCTCTTAAAGATCCTATACAATCGCCAGGCTGTAGGAATAACACTACTGTGTAAGATTTTTAAACCTATCGTAACACATTCACACAATTCTAGTGCTGGCAGTTCTCAGTGCGTATTTGCCCAAATATTCGTATTATTTCGGCAATACAAAATGAAATTTATTCCAATAGTAATAGCGTATATTTTAACAGATACACCAAATGGAGTGCCAGCATAAAGTTGGTATATAAGGTAACGTAACTTACCCTCAAGCAGCTCAAGGGAAGCGCCGCCACCGGTGGACACGTGTGAGACTTTGTCTTCGGTTCCCCACTTGGCACAGCAGGTGGCTGTGTCACCTCCACCTAAAGAGAATAAGTACAGTTTTATAACTCAAAAGATTTAAGTTGTGTAAGTATCATCATCATTTCAGCCGAAAGACGTCCACTGCTGGACATAGGCCTCCCCCAAGCGCCGCAACTTCGACCAGGTCTGTGCTTCTCGCATCCAGCGCATTCCCGCGGCTTTCACCAGGTCATCGGTCCACCTTGTGGATGGCCTTCCAACGCTACGTCTTCCGGCACGCGGTCGCCTCTCTAGAACCTTTCGGCCCGGGGTCCGCTGTAAGTATATCATAATGAAACTTACGAGCGCGCGTTCGTGAAATGCAACATCTGTATCTAATCGAGCTGAACAATAAGTATGCTGATCACAATTTAAAATATTACAATGGGACTGTTTTCCTTGGTGCAACTCCAAACAGGCGTATCTTTCTCACCTAAAAGATTTAACAAGGGTGCTTACCAATAATGGTGATGGTTCCATTGGCAGTTGCTTTCACAACGCCATCCATCAAAGACCGGGTGCCACCAGCGAATTTCTCGAACTCAAACACACCAGCAGGTCTGTTAAACAAAAAACAACCATATATCATTAGCAATTAAGTCGATTTTGCTTAATTATTTTTTTAATGAAGCATAGATAGTTTCAATACATACCCATTCCAAACAATAACTTTAGCCCTTGCGATGGGATCGGCGAAGATTTCCCTAGATTTAGGTCCAACGTCAAGACCCATCCAGCCCTCAGGGATACCACTGCCTACGTCAGCAGTACCAGCCTATCAATAACAAAAGTGAATCATTCAAATCTGTTCCATATACCTACACTAGTAGGCTTGTAGAAAAAATATAGATATATCGATATTTTTTGTTCAATATATCGATATTTTTAGGCGATATTTATTATTTCGATACATTGATATAAAATATCCAGTATCGCAAATGTATCAAATACGATATATTTCCAATAGCAACACCGTTGTCGCCACTGACTAAAACCGCTGGAATTCAGAGCCGAAAAAAGTATACTTTTTCCTAGCTTGGTATATAAATGAATAAAAAACTAGAAACTTCATAAAGTAAAAATATTTTTTAGAAAATTTCACCAATATCGATTTTTTTTTCGATATACTTATCGAAATCGATATTGATATATGTTTTTAATATAGATACGATATTATTAATATATATTGTATTTTTTAATATTGTATTTCGATATTTTTAATATATATTGATACTTTTTGGCATCCCTATCACTAGCGGCAAATGGCTTGCGGCTCGTGTGACCAGCAACATACATCCCTAAACATCGCGAGACATCTCGACATGTATCATGCGACTTTCATCGTCCAAAATCAATTTTTGCGTATTGAATTAAAACAATATAAATACAACTCACCTGTGCATTCTCATCAAACTTATCAGCAGTAATAAAGTCAACTGGAAGGTGTACTTTGACATTGTTCTTGGCGGCCTTTTCCAATAGTTTAGTTACAATCTTTGCGCCTTCACCATCATACAAAGAGTTTCCGATCTAAAATCAAAAGTCTTTTTAGCACAGAGTTTTTGTTCATTCAACATTTTCTATTGCATTTGCAGTAGAGATTATTGGCTGATAGGTAATTAATATGATTAAAATTGTAACAGTTTTAAATAATTATTGTGTGCGTTCTATACTTACAGCCATACCCTGTTTCTCCTTGAGGAAAGTGTAGGCCATGCCACCACCAATGATCATCTCATTGACTTTGTCCAGCAAGTTCTCAATCAGCTGGATCTTGTCAGCTACCTTAGCACCTCCCAAAATGGCGAGGAATGGCCTAAAATTTCATACAAAAATATTGTTAGGAACTTTATATTACTTAGAACTTCATTTTTGTTTTTCATATAAAATTATAATACTAATAAGTCAATGAGTAACCGTTTGTTTAAGATATTTTAGGCATGAGCCATATGATTCCTATTGCAGTAAAAGCATTTTACACAATTTAGTATGTTTGAGGCCTTTGCTCTTTTAGTAAGACACAAACGGCTGAGAATAATAAAACATTGTTTATATTGATTGATTTTATATGAGGTTCAATCAACTTCTTTCAAACTGATAAGTCAATATAAAATTTGCAATTTTTCTTTTGATTTCGTTGGTTTTGCTTTTACCTAATTGCGATTTCAGACATATAAAATATCTCGATTTAAACTGTTTTGTAAATTAACATGTCCTATCTAACTTAGATAGTCTAAGAGAGCCGGATGATCTGTAACTCAGTACGCTCCAAGCTCAGACACATTTCTCTGCATTTTTTTAACCAGTAAGTAGCCTTAATAAGCATAGTAATATGATATTGACATCATATTACTATGATGATTTATGATTATAATCAAGGCAATATATCAGCTATCTAAAAATATAATAACTTAGGCACCTTTCTGGCTCATGCAAAGCCTTAGCAAAGTACTGGAGTTCCTTCTTCAATAAGAAGCCGCTGGCTCTCTGCTCAAAGCCTTCGCCCATCATGGAACTGTGGGCTCTGTGGGCTGTGCCTGTTGAAAGAAAAAGAAACAAAATATGATACATGAACAAAAAGTTTGTGGAGTCCGTTTTACTACATACAGTTTTACTTACAGAAAGTTGGTTATGGGTAAGAATATTATATTATATTATGTGCTATGATCATGGTATAATATTGCTTTATTTGTGAGAAAGAAGATCACTGAGGTGACAGCTGATAGACAATAGAGATTAAAGGAAAAAGAAGATTTACTTCCTCAAACATAAAGTGGGGTACGGTAGGACCTTGATGGTTGTGGTTGTTGTCAGCGCCATCTAGTATGAGAGAAAGTAGGCTGAAATTGAGAAAACTTTTAATTTTAATGCTTACCGAAGGCATCATTGATGTAAACATCACCCAGCTTCCTCAAACTGGCCCTAAATGCCTTGACCTTCTCAGGGTCAGCCTTAGCCTTAGCACCAGAGGCATCAATACCCTTGCCTTCCTCCTCAATGTGGAACCTAAGGTTCTCCAGCAAGATTATAGATCCAGGTGCGGGGTCAGCACAGGCAGCTTCAACTTCAGGGCCCGCACAGTCAGAGAGGAAAATTACGTCTCTGCAAGTGTGATTTTGATTATGTCGATATTGTATTGGTGAAATAAATATGGCAGGACTTGGTTTGGTAACATTTTATTAACGAATTCAGACAAATTCAATCTTAAAGTTGCAAAATGAGCTATAAATTATAAATTAATGTTACAAAAATTATAGTATGTACTTAAAAATATAAAGTTTTATATTGGGTGGGACATCAATCTGTTTACCTTGACTTGTGTGTGACAAGGAAAACAATTGGCATTAATTCATGATTCAATACAATTTCAGATGTTTACAAGATACGGTATATTTAATTAAAATTAAATATTATAATATAATATACGTCTTTGTTGGGATTTTAGGGATAAGACCGCCCATTGTAAAATTATAAGTATATCTGTAATATTTATGGTGTACTTAGTAAAGATAAATTATGTATAGTATATATCTATCTTTAAATCTCTTACTTGTTCAAGAGTTTCTTCAGCTCTTCAGCGACCGGCTTCAAGGTGTATTTGAGGTTCGCCTGACCGTCCGGCCTGCCCAGATGTGACATAAGCACAACCGACTTGGCACCCTTCTCCAAGGCATACTTGACGGAATCAAGAGCCGCGACAATACGCTGGTTGTTGGTGATTACTCCTTCTTTCAGGGGAACGTTAAAGTCCACTCTGTAATCATTCAATTAATTTTTATTCAACCTAAACGAAGGTTGGTACTTAACTACTATGTAAAGTGTGAAGGTTTATATGAAAAACTCACCGCATCAGCACACGCTTGCCGGCCAAGTTAAGGGCATCAATACTGAGTTTATTTAATGCCATTTTGATAGTAGTTTTTTATAAAAGTATTGGAAATTCTTGACTCGGTCAGCGGCGAATTTCAAAATGTCAAATATAACCTTGGAAATGTCAAAGAGGTCATTCCTTCATGCCAACAATGGAAAACGATTTATTTTATAGCTGGCAGCATTTACACTAAATAACTTTATAAAACATTTGTTAGTAGAACACTATTTATAAAGATATGATTTTTGTATTTATTATATGAGTATTACCTAATCTAAATTATAGTTTAAAATAATTCTACAAAATTAACTAAACAAAGACAATAGGCTGGCCAGCTAGAGTTCTGCGGGAGGGAATAATTTAAAAGTAGGTTGGCACCACTGATCGTCTTCGCGAAATATGCACGCATTGGGACGCCCGGATTTAGAATGTTCTTTGAAAATCTACGTTGAAATAAATGTAAAAACTGGAGTGAGTGACAAGTTCCGTGTGTTACCTTATCCAAAGTTTAATTTAGATTGTTTTTCATTGTGTAATAGTGACTGTGTTGGGTGACGAACAAAGTAAAGCGAAGTGCGTCGAAAGTTGAAACATGGTGCCGCTAGGTCCCGGCCCAGGCCACCCTGCTGCACACCAAACACACGGTGGGCCCTCCGCAAACCTTTCTGGCCCAAATTCGCTATCACAATCCGCTCCTCAGTCGAACAAGTCTTCAGTGGCGGTAAGTAGCGTCCTCCCATTGCATTTCATTGGTTTGCGTCAGTCTGGCGGGCGGCACATGTTTATGTAACTTCAACTTGTATGAGCACGTGCGATTTGGCGCTAATTTTGATGTCGGTTTCCAGAAGCCGAATTACACGCTCAAATTCACACTTGCGGGGCACACGAAAGCTGTGTCGTCGGTTAAATTCAGTCCAAATGGAGAATGGCTGGCAAGCTCCTGTGAGTATTACACATTGATATAAATTAATGGTCCATCTCACATATTATTTATTTATGTTTGGTGACCCCATATGTTTAGATTGTTTATTTTTTGTAAAACCCTGAAGAGGTCATAATATTGTCTAATCTAATTGTTATCAGCTTCCACTATCACTTTGTGGCCAACTTTATTTTCAAAGATTTGAAGAATCTACCAAGGTATTAAACCTTATGTGATAAGCATAGTGTCCAATTTGATAACCAAGAGTCAGTTTTTAAATTTTTGTCTTTGGAAAGGTATCCTAAAAATACCTCCTAGTTTATCGTTAGTAGTCATCATTACTTTATATTGTGTAAGATTAACAGTACCAACATAGGCCTTGATGCTTTGTTACTATGTATGTTTGGCCTTTATACCACAATTTGAGTACAGTTTTTACAATTACAAATGAATACTCCAAAACTCCGCCCCTAAGACGGCCAACTGACCTAAAAGTCATCATGAATGTTAAATTGAGAAATCCTTGATATTTACTGGATCCTGTTAGAAACGGAAGCTCTTAAACTATAATATTTTTAACATAAAATGCCTGCCCTAAATCAAGATTAGGACACTACCAACCCTACTGGACAAATGACCTACTTACAAGATTATTATTATAACTCGCCAAATAATTTTAAACTTTTATTCAATGATCACTCAGCAATATTGAGGCAACGGTTTAGTATAAAGTTTGTCCTTGAATACTGGCAGGCAATAGGTGGAAGTATAAAAATAAAACTAGTAGTTTACATCACTGTTTTTTTGTTTAGTTGAAATAGTGATGTAATGTCTTGTAGTCACATAATTATGTCTTGTCAACCTCTTTTGATTTAAATAAGTCACACTCAGTTGGTTTTGGGTGTAGAAATAGTTCAACACACTATAAGCAAGGTCATACTGTGAATAAAGGAATGTTAAGATAAAAAAAAACCTGTGAACCATTCATTGTCAAAACTCTTAATATTAAAACTGTTTCTTTCTGTGTCCAAGTAACTTTTGAGGTAAAATGCACAAGATACAAAGCATGTCTAATTCCATTGACTTATTTGAGTTTGTTGACCTTCAATTCAATTTACATTTTAAAACAGCTGTTGCTAGGCAAGCAACTCCACAGTGTTTTACTTGAATCATGACTTTTTTTACTACTGAAGTCACACATTAAATAATGATGTCATACTAATTGCATGGATATTTTATGGATAAGGAATAAAAAAAATAACACTTAATTGTATACTTTACAGCTGCTGACAAACTTATTAAGGTGTGGGGTGCTTATGATGGCAAATTTGAGAAGACAATATCTGGACATAAAATGGGAATCAGTGATGTGGCTTGGTCCTCAGACAGCAGGCTGATAGTCAGTGCCAGTGATGACAAGACTTTAAAGGTAAACTTTTATTTATCAAGGCATCTTCCGCTAAAATTATGCTGGGTATAGTTTTTTTCTGTGAAAGGTCTAGTTTACAGAATATCAGCTCATCTTTATAAGATGATTAAATGTCAAAGTTCTTTTATAACAAGCCTCAAACAGAAAAAAACTTATTTCTGTTTTACATACCTACTCAAGGTTACTTCCTAATTACACGTACCAGGTACCTACCCAAAACCATAGACGCGCATATGCGCGCGAAATTCAAACGGCGAACGTTAATAGGGGTCGCGCAGGCGCGGTGAATGATCTTTACGGGAATGGGGAGGGGGTATAAGCAATTACGTGAGGACCTTTTCACACACGCGAATTCCGTGTCGCCGTACTCAGAAATACCGTTTGTAAGGCAAAGGTCGCCGTAAGTTGTCGCCATCTGTTGGTACTACGAAAATTGTATCAGTAGACTATAGACATACATTTATTTATCTACACCCATGCTATAAATCCTCTCTAAAAGTATCTGAAACAGTTTGCTTATAGCCAACATTAAAACGTCCAGTGTCATAGTAACCATTATATCATCCAAACGGGTGTTATAATGTTGTTCTTACTGAATTTCATAATGCAACTCATTTAAAAAAAGAACATTGTCATTAACGATGTTTTCAATAACAAAGCACCGTAATTTAGAAACAAAACACATTCGAATTCGAAAAAAATTAAATGCACGTCCTACCGCGCCATTTTTGTTTGATGTTGGTATTGCAAAGAAACTTTTTTAGAAGATTCATACCATGGGTGTAGATAAAATTTTGTATGCAACTGTACATAATTAAGGAATTAAAACACTCATGTGATACTATTCCCCACATTCGTGTTTTAATACCCTTTATTATATAACAGTTGCATAAATAACTATTATGATATTCAATTGTATTGTTGTCTACTTGTAATCTAAGCAACAAATAATATTCTGTCAAAAAATTTAACTACCCATACAAATGCAGGTTTTGAAATGTTATAGGTATTATTATAGGTAACTAGCCATTGTGGGATATTTAATTAAGTCTTTTTAATGCAATCATCAACTTACATTCTGTAAAACATTGTTACTGTCCAGAGTAAACAATTTTTTTTTATCATAGTCAACCCTTCACTGATAAGCTCGAAAATTCTTAATTTAGTAAGTCGAAATAGACAAAATAGGTGTCATAACCTTATCATGATTGATAGCCATTATTGCCACTTGCTCTGATTCTCAGAGGCCAACTACTAAAGTTACCTTAGTTAAGATACTCTGGGAAAGTTGATAAAATACTTCTTAGTTCAGTGAACTAGCTGATATCTTAAAAGATAACAGTGTGTGTTTGTGTCCACAGCAATAATAGATAAGAATCTGGGCTTTTTAAAACTTTAATATGCATCATTGATTATTATTTTTTGTGTTGTAATTTACAAACATATCTGCTGGGTTATAGCAGATGTAGAAAATAGTTATTATATATAGACTATGCAAGTTAATATTGAATGTCCGCCCATAATAAACTCACATCTTATATGTAGACAATATCTTTTTTCCTGGGTGTGACAAATAAAATAAAGTATATTCAAACGTTACTCCATTTACTCCTAAAAATAAAACAAAAGAAATATGAATTAAAAATTTTAAAAGTCTATTTCTATTGATTTTATGCTATCTTTTGATGTCTTATCAAAGTATTAAGTAATATGTTGCTAATATTATATTGTTATGCACATTGCAAAGTTATCCTGTGACCTCAATATCTGGTGTTGCATAATTCATTGTTTATCTAATTATGAATGCTTTATTAAGATCAATGTATATGGTGTCAAAAGTTATCTAGAGGTTGCAACTTGAGTACCATTTGGTCTGTCCAGTACTCTTACTGGGCGGGTTAACCAAAAGGGCCAAACTAATATCAATTTTTACCTCCACATGCAATGTTTCTTACATTTGCTATACGGTATGATCTATACTTAATCATGGATACCCAATGAGCTCCCGAAATACAAACAATAATGTCGCTACGAAATTTTCAGACAGATTTTTATTATCTACTAGTATGCGTAGCATGACCACTGTAGAAACCGGAAGAATAGACAAAATGACAGATTTTGATTGTTTATCTGTCATTTTGTCTATTCTAAGAACCCGATTATAGGGTGGTCATGCTACGCATGCAGAAATGTCAATAATTTCTCTCTAGGGAAAATTTATAGGGCAAAGGGACTTAAATTTCAATTAGGGATTCGTCTGTTTATACCGACTATGAAACTCGACATTTCCGCCTCATTAGAATAGGTATTGCACCATAAACCTCAAAATAGAATGGCAACGCCCACAACAAATATTTTACGACCCATTTTCATGTTACAGGTATGGGAACTGAGTTCTGGGAAATGTTTGAAGACACTGAAGGGACATAGCAACTACGTGTTCTGCTGTAATTTTAATCCACAAAGCAATCTTATCGTTTCGGGCAGTTTTGACGAGAGCGTACGGATATGGGATGTAAGAACAGGTGAGATTTTTAAACCTTTTGTACCTACGCCATTGAAAAACGGCCAATTTTATGAAATAAATTATGTAGAACGTTTGCCCCTTAAATTGTTTACCGTTAACGGCACCAATGGCATTTCGAACGTTGTCGTGCGCATGCGCTGCGAAAAGGTTAATCCATACGGCGGCATTTGTATTATTTTATTAACCGACTTCCAAAAAGGATGATTCGATGAACGACTATATTATGTATTTCATTTTTTTTTTTCCACTGTATTTTCACCGATTTTTCCGTCAATTTAGGACCGATACTGTTTTTTTTTTTCAAACGCAATTAAAAATGTTGGAATTTTGGGTGCAATGCGTACCTGAAATGTAACAGTTAGTTGTTTATTGATATTATCGTGACCATTAAAACTGACGGAAATGACGATCCACATTTTGTAACACATCTTAAACACATCAACAGATTTAATAATACATCCCCTTTACGATAAACAATGAAACGAAAACGTAGATGTCACACAGTCACGAGTGTAGTACTTCGAGCAATTAATCCGAAACTACACATACCTACCTTCGTTACACAACGCTCGCCAAGCATATTAACACCATACTGTGAAAACATTTTCACCATTTACCACACGACTTTCGACATATTTTCACAACGATAATTACTTCTAATAATAGCCACGTGGAACTAGAAACAATCGTAAATGTCACGCTTGCTTGTTACTCCTGTCGAAGTAGGTTAGTGCACTATTTATACTATTAACATCCTGGCCAAATCGGTATTACGTCCCACAATGTAATACGGAAATCTATTGATCAAAGTGACTAGTTAGGCTTATAGGAGATTTCTTCTCAGAGGTGTGTGTGTTGGGCCTTAAATGAGTTCGAACGGACGTTTCCAGTGAAAAGAGATATATCGAAGTTTAGTAACACGGTTAAATGGGACAAACAGGTGAAAACAATCGTTTCCTTAAAACTATAACGAGTGTTACGCGAGAGTGGTTAATTTCAATTGTTTGTCTATTACGGTTCATGAGATACAACCCGCTGACTCAGGTTCCGTACCCGAAGCACAGTATAAATAAGTACAGTATCCTATATTCATAGAAAACGGCCGAAACGGCGCGCTTCCAAATCTCAGTGTATATCAGTAGGTACGGCAACAGTTTCGAGTGCGCGGCAGTTACCTACGGACGCGGAAGGTTTATCTACCGAGCGGCCAAAAAGTCAACTAAAAAGGTATACCCAAGAAACACAGACAGAGACAAATTAAAAATCCGGAGTCACACGTATCTGTCTGATTTATGCCCTAACACGTGTGACTCCGGATTTTTAATTTGTCTGTCTGTGATTCTTGGATATACCTTTTTAGTTGACTATTTTGTTGTAGTTGGGTTATTAATATCTGCAGAGTTCTGCAGATTATCTCTTCACTCTTATTTAAAGACTAGCTGTGCCCCGCGGTTTCACCCGCGTAGGTCACGATCCCGTGGGTATATAGGGATAAAACTTATCTTATGTCCTATTCCAGGTCATGATCTACCCGTGTGCCCATCCTCTACTCTCTTCTCTAGAGTAGGGGCGGCGCGGGCGTCGAACGGTTCGCGTATTGCATTTTCATACCCGTGATAACTTCGAAATTAAATGTCCGATTCGAATGAATTAAAAAGTATTTTACTGCTACATAAATACCCTTGATGTTAAAACTATTTATTTGAATAAGAATTAATATTATTTTGATAAAAAACTCCTTCGCAAATAATGCATTAATTTCGAACAAATTTGATTACCATAAAAAAGGTTATAGTGAGTCAATCTTAAAAGATAGACATATGCTATCGCGCACTTTTTTTTAGAACTTTTAAAGAGGAACAATTCCATCATACATGATATTCACGTAACATAAACCGTTTACGCAGCGCACGCAACGGAAGCTCTCAAAAAGGAATATTGTTTCCCGTTTTTGCGACATATTTCATTTATGCTCTGCTCCTATTGGTCGTAGCGTGATGTTATATAGTCTATAGCCTTCCTCGATAAATGGACTATCCAACACAAAAAGATTTTTTCAATTCCACCCAGTAGTTCCTGAGATTAGCGCGTTCAAACAAACAAACAAACAAACTCTTCAGCTTTATAATATTAGTATATAAGACTTAATTTATTATTGATGAAATATTGTTGTTTCCAGGCAAATGTTTGAAGACACTACCGGCGCATTCGGATCCAGTTTCAGCGGTACACTTCAACAGAGATGGCAGCCTTATTGTATCCTCGAGTTATGATGGATTATGGTAAGACCCTAACTTACTGGACGCTGTTATTTTGTATGTTATTTATGTACCTGTACCTTGTTCAATTTGATTTTTCGATATTACGTTTGATTTAATTTGACCCTCCGAATTTACATCATTTTTTAAAAATATATTTAATTAATTTTCTTTTTTTTTTCTTTTACGCAGCTGCTTTGTTTTCTATCTAGCTGATATGCAATGAAAACGAAACTCCTTTCTACTTTCAGTCGAATCTGGGATACAGCGTCAGGGCAATGTCTAAAGACGTTGATAGACGATGACAATCCGCCAGTTTCCTTTGTGAAGTTCTCTCCAAACGGCAAATATATCTTGGCTGCGACACTCGACAACACCCTTAAACTATGGGACTACAGTCGGGGCAAGTGCCTCAAGACGTACACGGGACATAAGAACGAGAAATATTGTATCTTCGCCAACTTCAGCGTTACTGGTGGAAAGGTAGGATTATTTGCATCATCAGCCTTCACTAATCTTCACCACAGCAACCGGTCCTGCACTCTCTAGATTCTTGTGACCTTCACCACATATGCATAGTACTCCATATTAAGTTCAGAGGGCCTAGACAAGTGACAATCGCTTCGAAAGCGTTTCGTGTTTCTACAACGACTTTCATCAGGATTGACATTAGATTTTCGATAGCTTATGTCAGTCCTATAACTACACTTTTTTGCCTTTCCCATCATCGTTATCGCTGATAGACTGTCACTTTGTCTAGAGCCTCTGGGGTATCTTGTGGCAGCTTAGCCCAGTAGATTCACAAGCATTGCTGAACATTAATATCCAAATGCATTTTTTTCTTATTCATTACAACTGACTTTGGTAAATAATTGATCTTGTTTTCATCTCTCATTTTTACCCTTTTTCCAAACTTACCACGTTTTAGTTTCGTATCACGGAAACCATTATTTCATCAGATTTGTAGCTTATCAGTAAAAATGCTGTCACAGATTTGTTAAGCTTTATCTTGCGGAGGCTAGCTGATAAGAGATTGCAACTGTGTCAAGGTAAAAGTTGAATTCCCACGATTTATCTTAGCGACTTGGTACAGTTGCTAACATGTTGCTACCCAATAATTTATTTGTTCATGCTGATTGGTAATCGCTTTCTCAAATAATCATTTACATCAGCGAGATGAAAATAATCCTACTTATGCAATCAGTTATGTTACGCATGATAAACAAATAGCGCGTGTGAGATCGCCACGCTATTCGTGTTTCTAGGCAAATGTGCGACCAAATAATGTTATACATGCTGGGGTAGTAAAATAGTAGGAACTACTAAATTGAATGTTGATGCTGCACACAATGGTTCTGCAAACTGTGTTGGATAACTCATTCAATCATTTATGTTCGGGAAATAAAAGTAATTTTTAAATAAGATTTCTTTTTAACTCATCTCAAGGGGCAATGTCGTTTGTTTCTTTCATAATTGTTGGTCGCCGTTCGTATTTCTTCGTGCGCCAGACAAAACAAAAGCCAGCGACTGCGCCGAATAGCTAATTCTAAGGCTCCCATCAGACGGACTGCATCGCAGCAACCGCGCGCAGTCGATATATTCAACTGCATGCAGTTGTACTACGTTCGACTTCGTTCAGGCATGATATCAACTTCACGTGGTCGGCTGCAAGGCTGAAGTCAATGTGAACTGCATACAGTCGTGACTTCAACTTTACGCGGTCGGCTACAGCTGTGTCGTGTCGACCGCACGCTGTCCGTCGCTAACCGCATGCAGTTAGTGTGCAGAGCATAACTGCATGCGGTTAGCGATGAACGCAGGTGAATATATCGACTGCACGCGCTTGCTGCATTGCAGTCCGTCTGATGGCAGCCTAAGTCCATTTTATAACCATCTCCTTTTTCCACAGTGGATAGTATCAGGCTCTGAAGACAACCTTGTATACATCTGGAACCTGCAATCAAAAGAGATCGTGCAGCGGTTGTCTGGGCACACGGACACCGTGCTGTGTACTGCATGCCACCCCACCGAGAACATCATAGCGTCTGCGGCGCTCGAGAACGACAAGACTATCAAGCTTTGGAAGAGTGATACTTAAAGTAGAGTTTGTGAGTAGTTTTAGCTGAATCTGTTCCTTGTATTCAGTTTTTTTCCCGACTTCACAGAAAGGAGGAGGTTTTCAATTTGGTTGTTATTACCTAAGAGCGTGAAAGGTTTTTTTTTTCGCATGAACTGACGAAATGGAATAATTACATTAATTACGTATACAAGGTGGAGACGACAATACAACAAAAAATGTGACGTTCTCGGTCTACATAATACAAAAAATTAATCAAATATTTCCAGTAGTTTAGTTACGATAGCTTCAAAGATCGGCAAACCCCATAGTCGGCCCATCACTACTATTTAGTTTGTTTGAAAAAATGACTTTTTTAATTTCGATGTTAGGATTTATTTGTTAGTTCCAAAATACTCTTATGCATTAGTATTGCCAGTGTTTTCATTTATTGTTGTATTGTCGTCTCCACCTTGTATAGATGAAATACTTTTTTTTTTCAAACATTTGTTTATAAAAGTTTTTGTATAGGTATTATTAACACAGCGTGAGAGTGAAGATAGACTGACTAAAGTCCAAATTGAAAAAAAACAAACAACAATCACTTGAAATGTCAAATTAGTCTACGAGATGAAACAACAGACTTTACAATGTGCACAACTGAACCTTTTCTGAAACTCGATGTGCAATATAAAGTTGTTACTTTAACAGTTGGGATCAATCAAATTGCAGTCCATCTGTGCTCGCTCTTTATTAGTTCTCTATCTTATTAGCATACTGTTTTGTTGCAGACTTGTAACCAGACAGTGATCTGTACATCGTGGCTTCATATTGAAAGCCGGCGCCACTGGCTTGTGAATACATTTTATAATAAGATACTAGTCGAGTATCCCGGACGATGGACGCTGAAATTATGAGTGCGTTGTTTTATTTCAATAAGTTTAGTGTATCACATGGTATGAGTGGATTTTCTGTTGATATAAGATATAAATATTTTTGTATCTGACATACAAATGAGAAAGGTTCGAGTTTTAGCGATTATGTTTTAGTTAAGTATGATTTAAAAGATTCGCTTAAGAGTACTTGTTGGATATAATTAAAGATTCAGTAGATGTACGTCGTGTTGTTTTTATTGAACCCTCGCATTTTAATGTATTTCGTTTGATTAATGTATAAAAGGACATACCAAGATTTTTTTTGTGAAATTAATTTCTTAAAAATATAACACACTCTTCCGTGATGGAAATTGAGAAAAAGTGGTTTAATTTACCATTCCTAACACTTAATCTACACCGTACGAAGCCATTTCTTGACATTTCTTACACATACACACTCGTGTTGCTCTTACTACTATAGTACGCGCACGCGCATCGCGCCGTACAACTAAAATAACAGTTGGTGATATTTTAAACTGATTTAATAATTACTTATTTAGAAAATACAGAATTATTGTTGTAACAGTTTTAATCGTCAGCAATTTCGAAAATCACTATCACTACTATCTATAAGTACAAAAATAATAAAATTGAAGTGAATGTTTGCAATGTCACAACAGCTTTTGACTAAATGCATAATTATCAATTTAAGGTACTTATAACAAAAAAAAATATGTTTTCTGTTTGTCTGTTTGTTCCGGCTAATCTTCGAAACTGCTGGACCGATTTTGGCGGGACTTTCACTGGCATATAGCTGATGTTATAAGGAGTAACTTGGCTTTTCATTTGAGAAAAAATCCACGCGGGCGAAGCTGGCAGCATTATAGTGGGTAATATAATAGGGATGCAGGTATATTGCAATGTGGGTAACATTGCAGGCTTCTTGAATATGTACCACCTTCTATGTCGCGCAGACTAATTTAAATATATTGGTTTTGTGCAGTTCTGCATATGAAACAGTTACTATTGGTCAGTCTCCGTTTTAAGTACGAATGGCACTACATTAATAATTGACATTGGTGGAGAATATTGCGTATTCCTCTGAAAGCCATCATTATTTTGATTCGATCGAGAGGAAGGTCCAGAAAGATCCATAGATTGACGGTTATCTGAGTGCGTTTGGTTCATAGACGGCAAATGTGCACTTCTAGATGAATTGCTTCGTTTCCTGATATTCATCAAATATTTGAATACAAGATTATCAATATCATTCATTAATACGAGTCTGTCATCGACTTCTAATGGCTTCAATTTTTGAGCTAGTAGCTTGCCGTACAAATCACACTCGACCGCTGCACTCACATATTCTTCATCTCTAGCATTAGATCTGTCATTAATATGGGAAAAGTCTTCCTTCATCTGTTTCTTTGTAGCCGAATATTGCATTCGACGGTTCTTCGAAAAAGAATCTGAAATCGGATCTGCGTTCGATTCTTTGCGTTTCCGACTGGTTGATTCTCGTGACAAAGGCCTTTCTGTATTTGATTCACGAGAAAGAGGGTTTTCAAGCGGCTGGTCCTCTATGCATTCCTGCAAGATTAATAAGTAGTTTGAAACTAATGATAATTCACCCCAGAATAATTTGATTTGGTTATGATGTCTTTTATACCTACCCGGAACTTGGCGAAATGAGATCCAACCCCATGATCTGATTCTGATTGTTCTGAGTCCTCGACGATCAGCAATTCCTGCACAGAATATTAGAGAAGAGTTCGTAATCATTCTAATTACAATTCAGGACTTGAAGAGTTTGGATAAATCGAGGTTAATCTTGTTAGATAGGCATAAGCATAATTATCTATAGTACCTACTCATTAACACATCATCATCTGCCTAGCCTTTTCCCAACTATGTTGGGGTCGGCTTCCAGTCTAACCGGATGCAGCTGAATACCAGTATTTTACATGGAGCGACTGCCTATCTGACCTCCACAACCCAGTAACTGGTTAATACGATACCACTTGGTAAGACTGGTTGTCAGACTTTCGGGCTTCCGACGATCCGTAACGACTGTCAAATAGAGGTGGGAAAAGTGTATCATTTTTGCGATTGAATCATTTGCATCTGGATCACTGAAATGATCCGATACACAGATATTCGTTTGGAACATTTGGATCATCGGCTCAAAAGATATAAAATACAGAATGTTACGTAGGTATATATTACGTTGCGTCGCGGGCGTTTACTACTGAGTCAGAGAAATGTTATGTGGCAACAATGCTGAAAGTTTTATGTGTACAAATTTATTGCATTTTAGTCTTAGCTCTAAATTTAGCTTTTATTTACACTACGCAAAAAAATCATAAAATAAACAGAACTATGTTTTCGTAAATTGGCGCGAGCGAACATAAACAATCTGCCGCATCAACGTAAAAAACTCTGTGGTAAAACGTAAAACGATAACTTGTTAGTGCAAATATTATATGCAAAAAACAACCCTAGTATTTGATACGTAAGCGCCTTAGTGGTCATTTTTACGTGCATGGATAACGACAACGAATGAACGAAAATCTGTGATTGTATGAGTGATACACATCTCATTTGGTATCTCTTTCTGACTTGTATAGATTGTAATTATGTCGCCCGCTCACTCGCGACTCGCGAGTCAAATAACTCAGTGTGTCTCGTGTATCACTCAGTCTCCCTCTCTCACTCGCTCACTGCTCAGTCGCTTCGCGTGTGACGCGTCCCGCGGAATGAGCCAGAGCAAAGTAATGTTTCAGATCCAAATGATGCGTTTGAAACGTTGTTACTGAACCAATCTTTTGAATCACTTCAATGATTCGGATCAGTGAGTCGGTTCCGTAATCCACAAATGATAGACGGGACCACGGAGAAGTCTCGATATGTAAAGATCACCTATCCACAGACCAACCCCAAGCAAGCGTAGCTTAACCTGATGGATCGACCCGTGCGGCTGTTTACTTAGCCACGAGCTCGTCATTCACACATCAATCTTAAATTTATCTCTTTAGATTAAATACGTACAGAATTATAGAATTATTTACCTACCCACCAACTACATAAATAAATGGTTTATTTACTCACCACAGGGCCGCCACTTATCTTCGGTCGATGATGATTATATAATTCACTCAGGTAACTGTCCATAGCATCGAAAGCAAACCATGATGGTTTGTAAATGTCAGTACCAGTTTGTGTAGACTCCTTTATTTTTCTCAAACAATCCCTGTATTGTGTCAATAAAGAATTTCTTTTCTTTTTCAATTCCTCGACAGAGCAAGGAACTGAAAAGTTATTTGATATTCGGGCCCAGGCTTCATTGACTAAATTTCTATTTTTACGATCCTTACATTTATGGTTCCAAATACACGGTTCCTGGTGCAGCAACTCAATAAATTCAAGTACAGTTTCGTTGCTCCAGTCCATCATTTAATGACTTCACTATACGACCGTTCCGCTCAGTGACGCACACGCAACTGGACTTTGTGCAAGTGTGGCAAGCTATTCAAACATTTGAACACTTTATCGAGCGAACCAACACGACGTGAAACGGCCATGGAAATTGGTAAAAGTGTGTTCAAACTGCACACATGCTCAAATACCCGTGCCGTCCCTACATACATAGCGGCTTTGCAGGTATTTGTGCTTTGTCTGGCGTCCCGCGTCTGCTTCACACAAACGTACCTAAATAAACACAACACACACTTCTGAGCATCTGTGGCGTCGGTCGTCGCACTCGTCGCGCATCTGTCGCCTTCTAGCGCCTGCAGCGAATCCATCGCTGCATAGTCGGGTGCGTCTAGAGTGGTTATTTTTATATACAGCGCTTTACGCATGACTCACGAGTGTTACCGGTCGTTCGTCGCAGAGTTCGGATTTACTCGTGTCTAGTCGTGTGCGGTGTGGACGACTATCGCGGTCTCACGCTTTATCCATGTCCTAAACATAAATTTAATATAATGTAGTTATTCGGCCAAAATGTTCTCCCACACTGTGAGTTTGCGACCGTATTTGTGCACATGTCGCACGCTTAATCATATACTGACCGATTAGTGTTTCGGTCAAAGTTTAATTAAATATACCAAGAAGTTTATTTTAATGCCCTCTTTCGGCCGATCTCGGTTTTTTTTTGATATCTTGTTTCTAGGCGGAGTTAAACCTATATCTGTCTCTTTCACACGCAAACGTTTCGGCAAACGCTTTTACGAGACAGAGACAGATATCAGTATGCGTCAAGGACAAAGATCGTGAACATCACGTGTTTTTATTTAAAAGTGTCAAATTAGTAGCTAAGTCGCTTTAGTGTAAAAATCAGAGATAAGTTAACTTACATTTAATAATAGGTCTTTACCTATGAAATTGCTGTTCTGCAGTACTGGCCATTTCAAATCAAAATAATTTTTGTTTGACTAAGAATTCTAATTTCAAATATAATTTTATTTTAAAAACATGCAATTCTTTTTTCAAAAGAAGTCATTTGTTTAATGATTAGTGTTACATTTTCATCGCATTTCAATCTTTTTCGTCATCATGGATACGTTAAAAATTCGAGTAATTATGGAATATGAGTACCGTCGTGGCAGCAACGCGGCACAAGCGGCACGCAACATCAACGACGTTTACGGAGCTAACACTACAAACCAACGCATTGGTTTGCTCGCTTCTGTTCTGGAAATTTCGACCTGAAAAATTAACCTCGCGGTCGTCCGAAGACTTTGGTCGACAATGACGAATTAAAGGCGATTGTGGAAGCTGATGATACACAATCTACGGCTGAATTAGCAGCAGCTTTCGACGTTAGCGTCAAAACAATATTGGTCCATTTGCGTCAAATTGGCAAGGTAAAAAAGCTTGACAAATGGGTGCCCCACGAACTCAATGATCGCCAGCGCGAAGTACGCGACGAGGCGTGCCTTGCACTGCTCAACAGACACACAAATGAAGGAATTTTGAACCGCATTGTTACCTGCGATGAAAAATGGATTCTGTTTGATAACAGCAAGTTGGTTGGATCCTGGTTCAGTACCTAAACAATGCTCTAAACGAAAACTTACCCCTAGAAAAGTGATGGTCACTGTTTGGTGGTCTAGCGCCGGTGTGATTCATCACAGCTTCTTACCAAACGGGGTGAGCATTACTGCAGATGTGTACTGTGAAGAACTGAACACAATGATGGAGAAGCTGGCACATCTCCAACCAGCATTGGTCAATCGCTCGTCTCCGCTGCTCCTGCACCACAACGCGCGACCTCATACTGCACAGCAGACGGTCTCCAAGTTGCAAGAACTGGGGTTGGAAGCTCTCCGTCATCCGCCCTACTCACCAGACCTTGCGCCTACAGACTACTACTTTTTCCAGAATTTGGATAACTTCTTGGCGGGAAAACTATTCAATACCCGAGATGCAGTACAAAATGCCTTTGAAGAATTTGTTGCCTCCCGTCCAGCTGATTTCTTTAAGAAGGGCATCAATAAACTGCCACTGCGTTGGCAAAGATGCATTGATTGCATGGGTGATTACTTCGATTAATACAAATAAAAAATACATGAAAAAAATCGTTTAAATTTTTTCATACAAAACGGCAATTTCATAGGTAAAGACCTAATAAAATACGGACTTATTTCAAAATATGTCACCAGTATTAAAATTTTACTTCATAGTATAAGAAAGACCCATACCATAATAATGAGTATTCTTTAGATAGATATTAAATAAAATACGGACTCATTTCAAAATGTGTCACCAGTATTAAATCAATGTAACTTTATCTTTTATATTAAACTGACGCATCTTGAGGAACAATTTTTTTAACCGATTAATTTATATAGTAAAAAATCTAAATTTCATAAAAAATATATTCAAATACAATACTCACTTTATCAACTATCCTTACAATACATTATTTCATTATATAAAGCTATTTTCTTTGAGTAATAAGCCATTTTCGTAAGGTAAGTCAGGTTTGCTAAATCGTTTTTTGCGATTTCTCGAAAAACGTCTTTTATACCATGCCCCCTCTAAAAAGCTTATTTTATTCACTGAAAACAGTGAATAAAAAGCACTTTTAATCACTGTTTTAGTGTTTGAATTAGAACACCAATTTGTTCGAACTCCATCTCAATGATATCCAAACTCCTATTTGATTTGATTTTCGAACAGGAGTTTAGCATTAGAATTAAAACTGTTTTGTGTTCTTTGCTGTCATTAGTAAATGGGCGCTATTTTAAATATTGTAAGTTGTACGAACAAAAAGTTTAGGGTTACTTAATAATAAATCGATTGAAAATGTTTTCAAGTGATGAAGATGTGTTAACACCTGAGTTTATGAAAGAAAGGGCGGCCGATATAGTAGAAAGCTTGCTAACCAACAAATCACGGCTGGTTTACATCAAAGCCTACGATGAGTTTGAGTGTGAGTTTGTTTGTTTGTTTGAGTAAATGGAAAAATGAAAATCAAGCTGACCAAATTTTCAGAGTCTGTTTTCCTATTTTAATGAGTTGTCGAAGAAAAAGAAGTCATCGACCTTATGGAGTATGTATTGTATGCTACGGTGTAGGTACTATAAAAACAAGGCATAAAATTGACATAACAACATACTCGAAGTTGCATGTTTTTTTTCTGGTAGTCATGGTATAAAGTATAGTATGCAACTCTTGAATAAAACGGATTTATATCGAGGGCCATGAACGCTCGCGTCGTTCAGGATTCTAACACTTGAATCACTCCCTACGGTCGTGATTCAATCATCATGAATCACTCCCTACGGTCGTGATTCAGTCGTTAGAATCCTTCACTTGCTCGTGATTCACCTATGGCCCTCGCTTTAAATCCGTCCTTTATTCACTAATTGCATAATATACTATTTTTCAGTTGTGTCAGTATATGATTAAGAGTGCGATGTATGCATGTGAGCGACCGGGGTCGGGTTTCGAACCGGTTCGCGCTATGCTTGTGTGAGATAAAGGAGTGGACTGTATTTAAGCGAGCTGGTTTTAAAGAGATTAGGATGGTGGTGGTGGTCTATGTCTGTTTCACTCATTCTGTTTTTTTTAAACTAGCTTTCCGCTATTATTGCCGCTGCCGGCCGCTGTGCTGGCGAGTAAGGTCATCTGTCGTGGGAACAAAGTTAATAGACCCTCAACCCTGAGTTGTTGATGTCATTAGCGGGGGTGAAGAAATTAGGTCGACCAACCTTTGTAAATCGGGACACAACCTAGTCAACGTCGCCTTGAAAGTAGTAAGAGACTGTCCACACGGCGCGTTGCGTTGCGTTGCGTCGTCGCTACGCAAATATTTCACCGTATCAGCGGGCACACAAGCCGTGATACGTGATACGTGTGCCCGCTGATACGGTGAAATATTTGCGTTGCGACGACGCAACGCAACGCAACGCGCCGTGTGGACTGGCTCTAAGGCGTATAGTATAGTTTGATAAATTGTAATAAGTAGGTAAGTAGTTGGGTGATCTACACAACTACACAGCTACCTAAGATAAGTAAGTAGGTAAATAAAGATTTTCCAAAGAGCTTGCAAGTTTCAGTTATTTCAATTACCTACTTAGGTAGGTACAGTCGAAAAAATTTAATTCTGACCCCACCTTATGCTTATTTTCTTACAGACATTCAAATCCAATTAGGTCGACATTCGCGTAAACATACATTTCCTTGGTAACGACCATGTCATCTGCCATTTAATTACACGTTATAGAGTTAAACGAGAGTTATCTGTTGCAGTCTCCATCTGTGTTAGTTAAAAAAAAAAAAAATTGACACCAATTTCTGAGTGACTTTTTGACTCTTTGTCATTTTAATCGAACATGGTTTTTGAAAAAGAAAAAAAAAATTGTTCTGAATTATAGTTCTTAATTTCAAAGAGTTTGGATTCAAAATATGATTATTATGCTTTATCTAAAATAATATCTATTGCAGTGATGACAAAGGTTAAAATTGCATAGATCTCCTACCCATATTGACATAGATTGCTTAATATTTAAAACGTCCTAAGTGCGGTATGCACTGTAAAGGAGAAAAATCTTTGTTATTTTGATGGTTTCAAACGATTTATCGTCAAAGTGAGTGGGATTCACTTAGCCTGACTGTACCTACTAACTAAGGTTAGTCAACGGAATGAAGAGTTAAAAAAAATTGAGCCAATTTTGGTCTCATTTTTGTCGCACTGCAACTTTTATGGCGTTTTACAAAATACCTTCGTGCTTATGTGCGTATATTTCATTAATTAATAAGTTTCTAGTCTGCTACGTAAATTAAAACAAAAGAATCTCAAGGTACGGTACTATCTATGCTTTTTGAACATAAACTGCGTTGTGAATTCCAAAGTAATTACCGGCGTTTCTCGGATGCGTTGAGAGCCGAGCGCTTAGCACGCCTGACATGACATTCGATTAAGAATTTATACTCGGCAAAGCAAAATAAACGCGAGGATGACTGCCTAACGCTAGGGTGTTAAATACTAGTTTACACGTTTTTTTGGCGTGGGCGGTCTAAATAGGAAATGACAGGCTGTTAATTGGAGATCTATTAAAGCCTGTTGCATTTTTTGCATGGTACGTAGGCGATGGCGATGGAAATTGGGATCATCTTTGGAATACGTTCTGTGGTCATCTGTCTGCAAAATCTAAGTAAGGTCTAAATCTAAGTGAGGTTTTCAATAGACTTAATTTATTACCTACATACGAACTAATTCTGTGGGTTTTCACTTGGGTACCGACCTACTACGCTTTGGAATGGGCAACTAGCTTCTTATTTCTGACTGATCGTCTCCTTGACAATTCAAAAGTGCCTGTAAATGGTTTAATTGAATTATATGCTTTGAGTTTGAGTTTATTAGGTTTAACGTAAGTAGATAGGTAGAACTAGCGTTAAATGGTAAACAATACGAATCCATTTCATTGAAGTGTTTATCCGCGTAAAATTCGATGTTCTTTTTATTATTTCGCCTCGAGCAATCCGCGGTTTGAAGCGCGGCGAGACACTGAAATTATTGTTCGAATGCCCGTATCATTTCTATTAAGTTATTAAATTGAGCAAAATGGGTTTTGGCTTTTTATATAATTCGAGATATAGCTGCAGCGAAGCGAGTGAACAAAGCCACCATCCCTTTTTATATCTACGTGTTGGTTTTGTTTTAACATACACGGAAATAGGAGCCCCGCTCTTGTAACAGAACGAAAACCTTATCATTTTTTGAGGAATTTATGAATCAGTCCGGGTTTCAATATGTACTTACCTATAAGTAAACGGAGTGTCAGAAAGAAACACGATTAGTAATACAGTTTTATTATTCAAAGAACCACACACACTTTCTTTTCTTATGAGGGTAGTTAAAACATTAACTAAAATCAATCATATAATAATTACAAGACACAGACAAGAATACATTATTAAATGCACAGACAAATATACACTAAGTAATTAACCAATTTGATATTTACATTTAATTTAAACACACAAGTTCAACAATTCAACAATCAACAATTACTAATTAAATTAACGTTACAAAGCGAGGCTGGACAGCAATAGTTTTATTTAAAGCGTGTGCACGCGATGAGGGTCAGAAGCGAAAGAGGCCGAGAGCCGGGGCTCGTCCACGATCATGACGGCGGCGGCGGCGGCCGTTGGGGAGGGGCACGAGGTCATTCGCGCGTCATCGGGAAGTGACGTCACTCTGACGCGCCGTTGACAACTCGGGCGATAACATTCGGCCGTCCTGCAGTCGTGTTCGTCCCCGAACAGCGATATGGTCTGATGCAGGAGCTGAGAACAAGTTAATATAATATTAATCTCGGTAATAGTAGTACTTCATAACCAGATTTTTCAGTTCCACTTTAGAAACAAATCTGGTTATTGCTATATTGAAACATTTACGCAGCAGAGCAGGGCAACAGAATTTGGTGGAGCTAGCTATCCCATCGCCGGCCAACTAACTCAACCAAATGGCTTAAACCGAGTGATGTTCAGAATCATCTCAGTTGTATATCACCATGTATAATTATGGCAATGGTGTTCACCACGGATTTCCATTACCAACCATACCATTCTGCTACTCTACTACAACTGGAAAATGTTTGAAGCGGATGCATTTGACAACTTTTAATCATTATTTGTGTGTTTTATTCAATTACTGTAAATAAAATAAAACAGTTGTATTATTATGTAAATGGTGAAATTATTTATAATTATGCGTTATTATTGATAAAATTACACTGACAGTATACCTACTAAGGGAATATTCGTGTTACCTCAATTTTTGATAACATCCGGCGTATCTGGGTTCGAGATCCGAATCCACGGCTTCATGTTCTCGACACACGCAACACCATTGTAACGCTTAGAACTCCTCTCAGCGCCCCTCATGTCAGCAACCCTGTAGCGGTCGTGGCCTAGTGCTTCCATAATTTGAAATGGCCCCTTATAAAGAGGCATCAACTTCGTGCTCTGTCCGTCGTTAGACGTACTTGGAATTCTAATCACGACCAAGTCTCCAACTTTATAAAAAGGCGGTTCCTTCCTTTTTGCATCAAAGGTTGCCTTTTGTCTCTCTGCATTTTTTTGTATGTTCTCGTCAACTTTATTTCTTAAGGTCGTGAGATCAACCGTGGTCTCAGTTGCATCATCATCAGTAACTCCATCATTATTCATTCGAATACGGTATCCGAAGAAAACCTCGCTAGGAATGGCAGACGTGGTTTTATTAATCGTGCTATTAATACCCTGTTGTATGTTTGTGATATGTTGGTCCCATTTATTATTGTCCGTATTAGCACCCATACTACGTAATGCTTCTAAAATAGTTAAGTTATACCGTTCGACCTGGCCGTTCGAACGCGGCACGGCAGTGGCTATAACATGAGATCGAATGTTCTTTTCACAACAAAAAGTCTTGAAAGCGTTTGAAGTAAACGCACTACCGGCATCACTAATAATACGCTTGGGATTACCAAATACCTTAAAGATTTTATTTAATTCATTTATAACAATCTTAGATTTAGTATTTTTGACTGCAGAAATGAACACAAATTTGGTAAATGAGTCGACTATAACCAGCAAATAGGAATTCTGTTGTGTTGATTTTACAAAAGGACCCAAGTGGTCTAGATGTAGTGTATGAAATGGCCTGGCATATTTTGGAATTGAACATAGTTTACCCGGTTTTTTACCGTGAACATTTTTGTAATAAATACAATTAAGACAATTTTTTATATATTTTGAGACCGTTTTCTTTAGATGTGGAAACCAATATTTTGATCTAATTCTTTCAACGGTTTTATCTACCGCAAAATGTCCCAGGTCATCATGATTAGCCCTAAGGATTTGCCAAACACATGTTTTTGGCACTAACCATCTCCTACCTAACTCAGTCCGACGGTATACTTTATTTCCAAGCAATTCGTATTGATTAAAAATCTGTTTATTTGCGTCGGCCTCACCTGACACTAAAATGTCTCTAATACTGCATATGCTTGGGTCCTGGAGTTGCACAGATAGAAGCCAGTCCCCCTCAGTTATGGACATCACGTCATCAGATTCAGTTACTGAAATGATGCTATCTATAACAGGGTTGCGGCTCAAGGCATCTACATGTTGCATCTGTGTACCCGGCTTATGCATTATTTCAAAATTAAATTCTTGGGTTTGTAATACCCACCTACCGATACGTGGAACAATCTCTTTTTTCAGTAAAGCGTGCCTTACAGCGTTGCAGTCGGTAAAAATCTTAAATTGGATCCCGAGTAAGTAGTGCCTGAATTTTTGTAAGCCTACCACGATTGCTAATAGCTCAAGTTCAAAAGAGTGATATTTTTTTTCATCGTTACTGGTCTGACGACTATAAAAATGGATTGGTTGTTCGCCATTCTCTGTAACTTGAACCATTATGCAACCTAAACCGTCACGACTAGCGTCAGTATACAAACAAACCGGCAATTGAGGATTAAATATTTTTAGGACAGCATTTTCAATTAGTTCTTTTTTTATATTAATAACTGCCTGTTCTTGCCGAGGACCCCATTTCCAGATTGCCTCTTTTTTTAGTAATTTTGTTAGAGGACTACAGATACTAGCACAGTTCTTAATGAACTTTCGAAAGTAATTAATTAAGCCCAAAAATTGGCGTAATTGATGAACAGTTTTTGGAATGGGAAATTCTTTAATAGCCTTTAATTTTTTTGAACTTGGCCGAATGCCACTTTCGGAAATATCGTAACCAAGGAACGTTATACTATTTTGAAAAAATGCACACTTATCAAGATTAATAGTCAGACCATTTGTTTGGAGAATTTCAAGCACATTTTCTAAGCAAGCTACGTTTTCTTCTAGACTTTCTGTAGCTATGAGTAAGTCATCCATGTAACAAATTACTTTTCCGAAACGCAGGTTCCCTAATACAGTATTCATTAACCTTTGAAAAACCGATGGGCCATTGCTTAACCCAAAAGGCATCCTTAAAAACTCAAAATGACCATCTGGTGTAATAAATGCTGTCTTTCGTATATCTTCTGATTTTATTGGAATTTGATGGTACCCACTTTTCAAATCTAAAGAAGTAAAGTATTTACAGTTCTGCAATCTATCAATTAAATCTTCAATCATGGGCATTGGGTATTTCTCTTTTACTGTAATTTTATTAAGCTGACGATAATCAATACACAGCCTTTTGTCCCCTGATGGTTTGTCCACTAACAGAGCAGGGCTCGCATATGCCGAATTACTATGCCTGATAATTCCATTCTTCAATAAATCATCCGTAATTTCTCGAGTTATCTTTTTTTCGGATTCAGACATTCGATATGGTCGAAAAGAAACTGGTTTATTAGAAATTAACTCTATATCCAACTCTACACAATTAGTTTTACCCAAAGTGGACAAATCATCAGAAAAACAATGAGGGTATTTCGAAAGAATTGAATTTAATAAAATCTCGTGTTTATTATTTGTATTTGTGTTAATGTAAGAAATCTTCATTGTTTTTATCGGTTCAAAAGTCAACGTATTCCTTACACGGGTATACATTATACTACTATCCTCTGTAAAATTACGTCCTATCAACATATTGCACCCAGTTAACTCATCAATGACGTACAAAAGCGTGACTAGTTCCACTGTATCTACTTTTAAATTGACAGCGACAGCTTTTGAAATTTGAATAGATGTGCCATTAGTAAAGCCTACCAAATTTATAGGCAAATTTAAATTAAATGGCTGTAAATTATATTGTTCAATCAAATCCTTGGTAATTAACGAGCAGTCGCTACCCATATCAAAAAAAGCCTCACATTTACAATCATTCAGTAGAACCTGTTTACAAAACTTTTGTTTACTTTTAGGCTCACTAACCATTTTCACCTCCTCGACCGTCTCAACTTTTGGTTTCGGTTTCGATTTGCATGCTTTTTCTAAATGCCCCCGCTTACTACAAAAATTGCATTGAATATCATCCTTAATATTACAATTATTCCGCCTATGTCCTAATTCACCACAACGGAAACACGATAAATTACTGTTAGTAACGTTATTACCACTATATGATGATTCGAATTTAACGTCCGGCTTGCTATTTATATGTCCCTGCAATGATGAGGAATGACGCAATCCGGGTTTTGACGATGAATAATTTTTTTGCACTATGTTTTTATCGGGTATCGAATGAACTTTGCCATGCAAAAACGATGCCAAATCATCACAATACGGAAAACTACCTGCTTCGGCGGCAATGCTAATGTTTGGATCGCCAATTGACCCTACAATAATCGAAACTATATCACGATCTTTGAATTTCAATTGCAACCTATCTATTTTGCCTTTTTGCTGGAAATAGAATTCATAAAGGGACTGATTCGGTAACGGCTTGGTTTCTACCAACTGTTTTAACAACGTGTACATATTACGCTTGGTTTGAAAAGTACTCGATACCCTATCACGCCACTGCTTCCAACGCCAGTTAGTCCACATAGTTTCATTTTTCTGCAGAGAATCTAACCATGTTTTGGCGGTATTACGTAATTTTTGCAACCCCTGATACTTAATCATACTATCGGACCACCCAAAAGCACGAGCGTTAGCCTCTAGCACGTTAATCCACATATCTACGTCATCCACTAACGGGTCAAATTCGGGAATCACTGAAGATAACACAACGTTCTGACTCACGGTTGGCGATCCTTTGCGACGTCGTTTCACTCTCCTCCGGCGATCACGGTCACTGCTACTGCTCGACGAACTGGAGTTTGAACTTCGCGGCGGTGTGCGGGTAGAGGAATCCGAGCTTGATGTACGTGCTCGCCTGCGTTTACGTCCTCGCGGCATGTTGCGGCCGGTGAGCGTTGTGCGAACCACTTCTGATGTCAGAAAGAAACACGATTAGTAATACAGTTTTATTATTCAAAGAACCACACACACTTTCTTTTCTTATGAGGGTAGTTAAAACATTAACTAAAATCAATCATATAATAATTACAAGACACAGACAAGAATACATTATTAAATGCACAGACAAATATACACTAAGTAATTAACCAATTTGATATTTACATTTAATTTAAACACACAAGTTCAACAATTCAACAATCAACAATTACTAATTAAATTAACGTTACAAAGCGAGGCTGGACAGCAATAGTTTTATTTAAAGCGTGTGCACGCGATGAGGGTCAGAAGCGAAAGAGGCCGAGAGCCGGGGCTCGTCCACGATCATGACGGCGGCGGCGGCGGCCGTTGGGGAGGGGCACGAGGTCATTCGCGCGTCATCGGGAAGTGACGTCACTCTGACGCGCCGTTGACAACTCGGGCGATAACAGGAGAATTATTATTACGCTAGATAGACCTAAGTAGACCAATCTAATACCTAGAAGAAGCACAAAATCGGATTCCAAAACACAAATTGGAATATTTTTGCGAAATGTAGGTACTTACTATACAACATTAGTGTTTATGCTAAACCCGAAAAGGGGTCATTGTACTTAACATTTTGAACAACTTTTTCTATGGGACCAACATTGAAATCGCGAAAAAAAACAGCTGTTCTATACATTTGTACACTTAAATCGACAAAATGTATGGAACAGCTGACTTTTTTTTCGCGAAAAGTATTTTCAGCCTATAATGCTCCCACTGCTGGGACAGGAGGGAGTGAGCTGTTATCTACCACGCGGGCCCAATGCGGGTTGGTAGATGTCACATGATTTTTTTGTTCTAGGACCTACCGGTTTCCTCACGATGTTTTCCTTCACCGTTTTGAGAGCAGTGGTGATGAAAGTATTTACACAAAGTAGGCTGGGATTGAAATTACGACCTACAACTCTCTCAATTCGGCCGTTACCACTGGGCCACCACTGCTCTTCAACTATGTAGTTGAAAGCTTGCTGAAAATTCCAGGTATAAAGCTTCAGTTTCCTTTCTCAAAATTCTGCGAAGCTATCAATTAATGCATTCCCGAATCTGTTACTTATCAACTGTACGAGGCGCGGTCGCAGCCCAAGATTTTGGGGGGGGGGTCACCATTGGTGCCGAGGATTATTTTTAGGGAAATGGTTACCTAATTGATAAGTAATCTAAAAACTTTTTTTGTATACAGGGTGTTAGTGTTAACACCGTTATCCTTGAAACCAGTGGTTTGGTTTCATTTATAGAACGTAAAATCAATGGAATTTTTTTTTAAAGAAAATCTACCTTTTTCCACAAGAATATTTCACCCTATACGCAAGGGCAACGAACTTGCGTCTCAACACGGCGGCCGGCGGTAGGCGGGGGCTGGCGGGGCGCGCGCGACGTTACATGACCGCGGCCGTCAGCTGCTTCGCAGCTCTCTCGAACGCGTATCCATGAGTATCGGGACAGTGACGGATATTTACTTTTTAAAATCTTTTAATGAAAATAAGGTTGGGTTTTTGTTGTTACTGGGTCATTTATTTTTATATTTAAGTCAACTACCCATGGTTTGAGTGACAACGGTGTTTACCCTTGCATACTGTATACCCATCGGAGTCACTGTGGCTCAAATGGCTCAAGTAGGTACCTACCTAAGTTTTTAGTTAATAAAGCACGTAAATCATTCAGTCTCTCGACAGCTTGAATGATTTTGGGAGGGGTCATGACCCCCAGGATCGCGCCTGAACTCTACTCTTACTCGTAGTAAAATAATGCTTGTACGATACAAATGATTGTGTTCAATTCTCCGCACAATAAATGCAGAGGATTGAACATAATATCATGAATATGATGCTAGAAAATAAGGCAAAATGCGGAGAGATCCTTACCTTTTGGAACTAACGAGCTCAGTTATGATATTGTGAAGTATGATATACATATAGTATAGATATTTTCATAAGTTTCAATAAACAACGTGGAACTCTCAGGTTTATCTTTTATTCTTTCAGATGTTACCTAGGTAATAAGTTCTTTGTTGTCTAGATAAGTCTGAGGTGGCCTACTTACCTACTAAGTTATACCTAAGTATCTTCTTTTTTTTTTTTTTGGGTTGGAACTCATCAAATGACTTCTCCCGCTCTGGGTGGAGCGGAAGGGCGTGTCAGACTCTTACTGACTAAAACCCACCCGTATTCCTTCAGTTGCCTGTTGCCAGGGTCCCGGTATCCCTTTCGGACTGGATACCTAAGTACCTAAGTGGGTATTACGTAAATGATCTATTGAATGTTTTTATACTTAGTGACCTGTTAACGTTGGACATCAATATCAAAGTTGTTACAAAATGTATGTTACCTACCAAGTACGTACCTACCTATGTTGTTTTTTGTAAGTGTTTAATTATCTATCGAATTGCTGATTATTGTAAGCACCAAATAAGTAATAAATACAGATACAAATAAATGATAACTAACAAAGGGCGTTCCCGTAAATCCGCAATACTATAGCGTAAATACATAAAAATAATTAGGTAGGTATACACTCACTTACCATTTTTGTGTGTAAGTAGGTAGTGAAATATTCACAAAACTATTACACGTAAAAGAAACACTGTGCACGCACACTTCTATTTCAACGTAGAAGACAAGTGGGACAAGTGTGCGTGTACAGAGTGTTTCTTTTCCGTATCAATTTAATATTTTTTGTGAATATTTTACATATAAAAAAACTTTTTTTTATTGGTAATATTTTTTTTTAGCATGTATAGACGTTATATTATTGCAGGTTAACGGGAACGCCCTTCGTTAGATACCACCCTGTATGTAGGTATTAATATGTATGAAGGACGAGTTTTCCCCCTAATATTCATTCCAATAGACATAAACAACTTCACATGTCGGTATTCAATCCCCAAGTAAGATAACACAAAAGAAAGGACCTCTTTAGAAACAAATTCAGAGCCCTTTGAACTTCGGGCAACATTTAATACATGAGTCATATAAAAAGCAAAGGCAGCAACATCCCACTTTTTCATTTTGGCAACTATTCCGCAATTATATGCAGTATTATATTATATTTATTAATGCAGTATGGTAGTATTCCGGCAAGTTTACTTGACCGAATATTAAAATAATTTCAAAACCATCATCATCCTATACAAAATAGAGGTTCTAAATTGAGATTGGTAGCAAAACCAGCAACATACCCACGTAGTTGCGGCATAGACAGCAACATCCTTTTTTGACCAATCAGGTGTCACTATTCGAACCAACGGTGCAACGGTCGTTGTGTGTATTTTGCAGCAATATCCATGATTGACTGGTGCAAAACCAGCAACATCCAATTAAGAATGGCGCAAAAGCAGCATTATCCACACATTGGATGCAAAAACAGCAACATCCTAAATGTATTACTTTATTTTGGTAAATGTAGTGTTTCTTAGAGAATTTTGTTTTACAATATCTGATTCTATCATCATTAGTTATCTATTCTTGTAACATAATGTAACTAAAAATTGCTACATGCAACGTAAACAAAAAAAGACGTCTCCTGCCTTTTCAGTAAAAGTGAATGTTGCTGCTTTTGCTTCTATATGACTCACATGGTAGTTTATTTTATTTGCCTAACCTACTTGAGTGGTGTTTTCCTCTAATCCTATTTTCTTTAGAGAGCGAGAACTGCCCAAGAAGCACACTTGGCTGCTTAACAGCCGAATAACAGATTCCCATCATGCTTAAAGCTGAATTAACAAGCTGCATAAGGGCTGTATAGGGCCTTATACAGCTCTTATAACTCTTAAATGGGCACAAATTATTCAGCTTTAAGTTCATGTAGCTGCTTAGGAGCTGTGTTGCAGCAATTTAACAGTGTTATAAAGGGTAACAACAGTACTATGCGCTGAATATCGACTGACTAAGAGATCACAAGTTACTCTTTATTCAGTAAATATGTCACATCTACGCTCTTAATGCTTGCGGCCAGTGTAAAAGTGAGCATATTTGATGTAGCAAACATCAAATATGTTACAGAAGCAAATACATATAACTCTAGCTACCCATTGAACACTTGTTTCGTGAGTGGATTAACAATTGTTTTACATATTAATAAAATAAAAATGATTGGGAATGTAATTTCACTGACATTATACATATATTTATTGTCTAAGAAAATTTTAGTGGGCCATGAAAATATTCTGTTTTTAATTAGTTTTGTGATATAAATAAGCCGTGATGAAAACCTTAATAAAAAAATTTTAGAGCTTTGAAAAGAATTATAAGATAAAATGTTATTATTATGTTATCAGGAAGTAAAAACTAATGCAATACATTCCTAATTCATACACAAAATATCATAAAAGTTGAAAAATGAATCAGTATATTTATACAATACAATGTTAAACAGCGACGTGAATAGTTAAAACTCTTATATGCTGTATAAGGATGTCTAATAGTTCACTAGTGTACGTTAATCAGCAAAAAACTGAATAAAATTACACATGTGAACTGTATGCAGCTATAAGCTCGTAATTCGATACACTATTGAGTCTCTTTACAGCTGCGAGGCATCTAGTGTATGTTAAAACAGCCGCTATGCAGACACTATCAATGGCAGTATAAAGGCTGATTAGCGGTAAACATATTCAGTAATAAGCTGTAATGTGGGCCACAAATCATCCATTATACAGCTATTAACGTCATAATAGTTTACATGTGGCCCTTTAATAAGTCAGTGTAATAGGAGTTCACAAATACCTTCTTATACAGCATTTGTAATTTCATCCACTAAACAGCCCTTACTACGGTTTAAGCATTAGAAAAGGTTAAAAGCTGAATAGAGTCGTTGAAAATATACCTTTATAGCACTCTTAGCGTATTAATGGTAGTTTTGTCGGTCTTAATCAGCCTTAATGCAGCACTTAATCAGCCTAAGCTGTTTAAATATCACTGACAGCAGCTGATCACCAGTGTACTCTTAAAAGTCTTAATATGCATAGAGTTTCAAATAGGTCTAAAAGTGGGTAGTTATACGAGCTATCTGTGCTACTTGGGTGCCGATTTATTCTAATCTGTAATAATCTCACCGTGAAAACTTGGGTGAAGTGAGCTGTCAATAGTATCAATTCTCAGCATAAAGGCTTCCGCAAACAGGCGTGACGCGACAGCGCGACGCTACTTTAACAAAACAATTTCTGAGAAAACTCACGTGTCAAGTCGCGCTAGTCTGCACGAGCCTTTAGTTGGAGTGACAGCTCACTTCACCAAGTTTTCACGGTGAGATTTTTACTAAATTAGGTGAGAACTAATGGACAAAGGGGTACGTATTATCTAAGTGAGTAGGCTGAGTACAGTCTGTAGGTTAGAGTTAGAATGTCTAGTGATTTTTTGTTTGTCTACCTAAGCAGCGAATCTCTCACGAACTCGATGAGAAAGTGAAAGCATTAAGTACCTACCCAGAATTTCCTAGATACCTACTGGTTTTATCGATGAGGTATTAATATCTATCTGTAGGTGTAGGTACTAATAACTAACTCGTGGCTAAGTAATAACAGCCGCACGAGTCGATCCATGAGGTAAAGCTACGCTTGCCGGTGTTGCTCCGTGGATGGGTAACCATCTTTACATACCGAAACTCCTTCGTGCCCCGGAAAGCACGTTAAACCGTTGGTCCTGGCTCTCATTCGTGGATTTTTGACAGTCGTTAAGAGTCGTCAAAAGCCTGATAGTCTGACTACCCACGGGTATCAATTATTACCCAGTTACTGGATTGTGGAGGTCAGATAGGCAGTCGCTCCATGTAAAATACTAGTATTCAGCTGCATCCGGTTAGACTGGAAGCCGACCCCAACATAGCTGGGAAAAGGCAGGCAGATTGATTGTCGTATATTACTAACTACCTAGGTACCTACGTGTCATTATTTTATAACATCATTATTTTTATTTGCATTTTGATTATACTTTTGAAATGTATATTTACTTAGTTTTTGACATATTGGTGGAATCTTATTTTATTTCTTTTGAGATTTTTATTTTCACATTTAACATAATATTATATTTTAACAGGGAATTACAAATGTTTTACGTTTTAATTAATTTATTTGATTTCTGTTATACTTAGGATTTATATTGTAATTGTTTTAATTTTTAATTTTATAATTTAGTGTAAAATTTCGATAAAATGTAGGTAAAAATTTTTACTGAAATAAATAAATAAAATAAAATGTCGTGGATTTTATGTGCTCCAATTTTCATGGAAAATTATAACTCAGGTCGGAGTGATCATAAAATATTTACCCTCGATCGTCATCTTAACACTCAAGGTGATAAAAACTTTGAGAGCATCATAAATTTTATTTATCTTACCTATTGTTTTTCCAGTGATTTTCCTGTATGATCGTGGTCCATACTCCTGAGCTGTTTTCAACTAATTCAATAAAGAAAATATTGTAACGTTGGGCAGTTAGCATTTTATGTTGGAAAATTCACAAATACCTACACTTCTGCACGAACTAGTCTTTAAAATAATGAAAAAAATGTTTTTTTTGCTCTGAATTGCAGAGATCTTCATTTCAGCAAAACAAAATACCGTAGGTATCTATTTCACATTTCTGTTGACGTAGGTTCCGAAAGGTCACCAACGAATGAGGACCTAGCCTGAACGTGTGACGTAAACGCAACGTAAATTGGAAAGAAATTTTGAATCATAAATACAACTAGAGCAGTAGGTACAGCGTCACTGCTGCATAGAGTGTGTGTAAGTAGCAACAGCATCCTGAGTGTGATAGCGGACAGGTAGGTATGCCCATTCTTCAAACATTAGATATGCGTTTATGTGTGCATAGTTTTATTAAGCACTATTTTACAAACACTAACAAATATGGGTAGGCTAAGCATCATGTTGTCTGAAAAAATAGCATTTGTTTTGATTGTTTGCGACGTGCACAATGTGAATAAGTACAATAAATATTATGTGCGAAACGAATAATTTCAATTTTAAAATCGTTCGTATATACGTTACGTATAGGTATGTACTCCGCGCGTTCATTCTAGGCCTACAGTTCGTGGGAGTCGGACGTGTTACTATAAAATGCCAGCGGATTGGGTTCACTGCTGCTATCTGATTCAATATTGTAACGGTTGATAGAGACGTGTGAGGGGTGATGTCTATTTGAGAACTTACTCACAATGGCATTCACGGGACGGTTGCTTTTGTTTACCTCATCTTGAAAATTATAAAGTCGTATTGTCTGCTTAGCTCCATTAAGTTATAGCGTGATGATAATCATTTAAAAGGAAACCTCTGCAATATCTATACCTTTTGGCTCTTCTTTTTATAACTTGCGGTAAACTATAGAAGAATACGAATTTATTGCAATATTGCTCATCCCTATCAAATACTTAGCGTGTTATTTTAATAGTCTACAGACTGACCAAACTTATAGGGAATATCTATGCATCTACCTTGTAGTATTTGCTTAATGCTCGAACGTACATTCCGACTAACAGAAAAACATAAACTAATCATATTTTCGGCATTAGAATCGAACTCAGACCTCGTAGCAATTACTTTTTTTACAGACAAAAATATTCAATTTACAATATTGTACGATTTTATTATAGCTAAATGTATGTAGAAATATTTAAAACAAAATCCTGTTGAAGTCTTTGATTGCTAAACATTATAAAGTATTCTATAGCCCGTGGTAAATAAAATTCAAACTACCGATAGTTATGTAAATCGTAAGTTCTATCCACACTGAAACAACTTGGGCACCGGAGGCGTGAGCACCGTGGTGCCTCTGGCGTGAGTTCGTGTGTTGGACAAAATTCATTTTCGCTGTATTGTATTCAGTTTCATGAATACGTAACTTCGTTTCAGAAGTAACGTATTCATGAAAAGTTTAAAATGTAAACCTGTAAGCGTTAAAGCAATTTTATTTATGCAACGCTATTGATTTTATATTTCATTGATCAAAATCACTATTGTTTCTGCTTTTTAGGGTTCCTTAGTAAACAAGGAACCCTTATAGTTTCGCTATGTCCGTCAGTCTGTCCGCGGCTTAGCTCAGAGACTCTTAGTACTAGAAAGCTGTAATTTGGCATGGGTGTACATTTATTCACGCTGACAAAGTGGTAATATAGTAAAATCAAGAAAAAATCGGGATAAAAAGTGTCCAATGTGATATTCCAGGTCATGGTCTACCCATTTGCCAAATTTCATCCAAATCCGTTCAGCCGTTTTAGCGTGAAAGCGTAACAAACAAACTCACTTTCGCTAGCTTCCGCCCGCGGCTTCGCCCGCGTGGTATATCGATAAAAAGTAGCCTATGTCCTTCCCCGCGATGCCATCTATCTTCGTGCCAAATTTTATCAAAATCCGTTCAGTGGTTTAGGCGTGAAAAGGTAACCTACAGAGTTACTTTCGAATTTACAATATCAAGATTAAAGAATTATTTCTCCTGAATATTCATGAGGATAAGAACTGGCCATTTAGAACAGCGAACGTAAATCTCTTTGATATAACCTGTGACCAATTTTTTTTTCTTCTGCGTAATGGCCTGTTAATCCAAACCTGAGTTGGTCTGAGGGCAACAGAACATGGAATGGTGTGGTACCTAAGTATTCGAACAATAGGTTCATAACCGAATTAAGGAAACTTTTGAGTCTCCTTGAAACTATCGAAATAGTATCTTCCTGTAATCAAAATATCCATCAGACAATGTAAATCAGGTCCAAACTTAGATTAAGCTGGGAGATTCATCGTTACCTGGCTAAATGGTAAACTCAAATCTGTCAAGATCTATTAATCATGGAAGTTGTGCAGTGCATCCGAAGTTTTCATAGTACTTAATAGTTAGAGAATCTGAAGTGTAGCTAGTTAAGAATAGTACGTAGTTTAATTGTACTATTTTAGTTAGGGGAAGGTTGCTATGAATGGACCACCTAACTTTACGACAACATATCTTAAAAAATATAAGTAATAAAATGAAACCAGTTTATTATTTTTATTACGTAGAACCTTTATTTATAATAATCAAACGCACAAACAATTTGGGCTTACAATTTTTGGTATAAATGAAGAAAACTAAATTTTGAGCTGTTACCTTCTTTGGACCATAGGCACCTTCATTGAACCACCAGGTTGCCGTCAATGGACTTCGAGAAATTTGTTCTAGAGGTCCAATCAAGGTAACGAATTATAATTATCAATTATGATTAAATTATGGCATACGAGGAGAGACAAACAATACTCATACACTTACGACAAGCAAACAAACTATAGTTAGAGGCTACTTAGTTACTAATTAAATTTTACATTTGGCACATCAGGTCATCAAGTCTCACTGATTCTAGGGCGAGGTTCATGATAGTTTTATTCCAAGTATTTTCTTTTATTCGGCGACATTCTGAAATTATAAATTTATAATGATTTCTCAAGAGTTTTTTCTATAATTAGTGAATTACCCGGAGCCAACTCCAATAGTTATGACAAAAAAAAAATACAATAAAAAGTTGCTATGATTGGACCGGTCCAACGGTGGAACTCTCTTGAGGTCCATTGATGGCAACAAGGTACTCGTTAAGAAAAGGAAATCTTAAATAAACATGGACATGATTAGACAAAATTGAATAATACTCATGGAATCACAATTAAATTATCTAATATTTCATACCAGTGCACACAAACAAAATTGAATAGAATGATACTTACATCAAATTGTTCCGAGTCAAATAATAAGATTTTGACCGCCGCAAACACAACCACTCGAGTCACTCCTCACCACGTGCCGCAGCGTCACTGAGGTAAGAGGGGGTTGCAACTGAGACGTCACGGACTCGTTACGACTAGTTTGGGTGTTGCTAGCTTGGACAGTTTTGGAAATACCTTGGTGGTCCAATGAAAGAGCTAGTCCAATGATCGCAACTTTCCCCTACGTATTTTAACTTCACTTGACCTCCGTACCGTACCTAAACTACGAGTAATAGGTAAGTGTCATCATCCATCATTTCAGCCGAAAGTCATCCACTGCTGGTCATGGAGACGGACCTCCCCGAAGCCATTTTGACGGTGTTGATGTTAACCTGCTGTTTAAGTGTACGATCGAATATTTAACCCACTTCTAATTTATGATGTCCAAAATTTATGATTTTTCTTTTGGAAAAAAGCGTTATGAAGTAATCTCTTACTAAGTAATCGACATAGTATGACTAGCTCAGGCTAGGCAGAGCTACGATCTTTGCAGGATTGTAACGTGCAAAGATTCGTGAGAGTAGTCGAGAATCATGTAAATGGCGTGCGATTGAAGAGGCAGCAGTGGATTACATAACATAATGCTTGTAATCCCCGAAGGGTTAGGCAGTTATGTTTTGAGTCCCATATAATAGGGGACGGACGAGCCTTGCCATCAACCGAGTACAAATCCAGACTCTGGGAAATTTCAGTAGTTCATAGCAAAACAATATCGCTCGCCATACATTTCCAATAATAATATATGTAGTTTAGCAAAGTGTGAACGTGTTCTAAATAAATGTATGGCGAGCGATATTGTTGCTATGACCTATTAAGCTATACCGGATGATTTTTTTTACCGTCTCGACAAGCATAGGGCATAGTAGGTGAACGGAGTAGAAGCCAATGGCATAGTCAATACTTTTTTTTTTTTTTTATACCCTTTGAACAAATTGATCTTGTAGGGGACGCGACTAAGTGGTACCTGATGGGTTTCGCTATGCTACTAAGTTAAACACTCAAATAGCTTTAAAGGGTTTATTGAGATAACGTTTAGGCTATGCTATCGCTAAAATTATGGAAATGAATGCACCCGGTCGCTATCCGTTATGCACTGAGCTCAGGGCGCACTCAATGCGGCCGCTTCGTATTGCTAACGGAAAACGGTTCCATCAAATTGCTGTCGTTTTGAACCTAACTGCTGAGCTGCCTTCTCCGTAATCAGCGATACCTGTGAGCCCTGATCGATGAGAGCTCTGAGGACAATCTGTGTGCTATCTGCTGTTGTCACCCTTACTAACGCTGTAGCTAAAAGAATCTCAGTGAGATTTTGCTGAGATGCATGAACACCATTGCCTCTGCTTTGCTTTGAATTCTCTCCTTGCTTGAGATCTTCGTCATAGGTATTTTGTTTGCTCTCAGCATAACAATCATGCAATAACGTATGATGCCTGCCTGAACACGTGAGGCATCGTTTTTTGGAATGGCATTTATTACCATTGTGATTATAAATGCAGTTAATACAACATTTTAGTTGTTTGAGGGTTTTAAGTTTCATTTCCTTCGGCATTTGCCGAAACCTTTCACAATTGTGTAATTTATGCTCAGCAAAACAATGAGGACATTTGATTTCCTGCACGTGCATTGCTTTTGAGTTCTTCGAATTATTATCGTTAAAATAATTGTTGTTGAATTTTCGACTGTTTGCTGTTTTTGATGAACCCGCTTGTTGCTGTGGTTGCTGCGATTTTTGCATGGTGTCTTGTCGTCGGCGAGATGTTTCTAGACTAGTGAATTTATTTTCTAGAAACTCTAAAATGTCTTGTAGGACTGGTAGCTCTCTAGGGTTTTTTAACGACTCTATATACTCGGAATAAGATTCACTATCCAACTTTTGCGATAAGATATGTGCAATTAGAGGGTCCCACGTGCTAATATCTACACCTAGGTTTTTGATGGCGTGAAGACTCTCTATCGTGACGTCATGCAATTTTTTAAAGGCTGAAAATGATTGCTGCTGTATATTGGGAAGATTAAGGAACACATTGGCGTGCGCTGTAAAGATAATCCTCTTGTTATCAAATCGATGATTTAGAATCTCCCAACAAGCGTTATAGTTATCGGCACTGATTGGAAGGTGCTGTATCAAACGCTCCGCTTCACCTTTTAACTTGCTTTTCAGGTATTGCATTTTTTGAGCGTTTGACAATGTGTTGTTCTTGTGGATTGCTTCGCTAAATAGATCGTTGAAAGGCATCCATTGCTGGTAATGTCCTGTAAAAACTGGAATATCCATTTGAGGAGTGGATTTCTCTCGATATGATGTTGACCACATCTTGGAGTTAATAGCCTTTTTCAAGCTATTAAAAGTACGCTCGTGATTGCTGAAGCAATACTCATAGACTTGTGCTAGATCTTCTCCCGATTCACCAATGATCTCCCAATGAAGGTTATCAATAGTATTCCACCGATTGTGTAGGATTCGAAGGGCATCTTCGAACTCCCACTTGTCAACGATAGTTTCGACATCAATATTGTCGACTGCTCTAAGAAATGCTTTAAAATTTACCGACTGCTTATGGAGCATATCGTCAAGCTTGCTGTTGGATCCTCTTGATTCGAAAGTCGGTCTCGCTGTTGTTGGCGGTTCCGACTGACTCGCTGAAGTCCCGGGCGCCTCTAGCTGTGCTGTTTGAGGAAGATACGGTGCTTTCCGATCTTGCTGCATCAGCTGTTCTTTCCATTGACTAATAAGCCCTTTCGCTGTTAAATAAAGCTGTTTTGTACTTTCAAATTCAGACTTAGTAAAATATTTATGATTCGTCTGTTCAAAAGGAAGAGTCTTCTCATGATTCACTTGGAAGTCCTCCCAGTACTTCTCAAGCAACTCGAGTCTACGCTTACAGTAATCTAAAGTTTTACGCTCTACGCTATCTTTTTTGAAATTGACGATGAATTTTCTAATGCTCTCTGATATCTCAGATTGAATAAAATAAAGGCTCTCCATCTCGCTGCTGGTGTAAGAAAAATTGAACGATCTTACTTGGAAATATCCTTTACCGCTGCCAACCTGACGAGGTTTGTATCCCACGCCAGTGATTCGCTGATGTCGCTAGTGTGAGCTGTGAACTCACTACTGCTGGAAGGGCACTTGTAGAGCACCGCTTTTGCTGCTACCGCTGAGAGAATATAATGGACACTCCTACTCAATATACTCCCACCAAAGTCTCTCATAAAGTTTCGCTGCTAAGGTTACCACCACAGTCACTGCTAAGCTAAGAACCGCCGCAATCCAAAGTGTCACTGGTTCAGTTCAAATTCACTTCACGACCCTTCAGTCCCAAAAACTAAAGTCCGACCGCGAAGTCCTTTTTAGAGGCTCGAAGGACCAAAATGTAGGGGACGCGACTAAGTGGTACCTGATGGGTTTCGCTATGCTACTAAGTTAAACACTCAAATAGCTTTAAAGGGTTTATTGAGATAACGTTTAGGCTATGCTATCGCTAAAATTATGGAAATGAATGCACCCGGTCGCTATCCGTTATGCACTGAGCTCAGGGCGCACTCAATGCGGCCGCTTCGTATTGCTAGGTAAGCAAAACGTGGTTGATTGCAATTATTGCATCGAACAGATCTAGTATTATATTATAGCGTAGTCTGAAATGAGCTTAAAACAAAAGTTTACATTGTTACTAATAAATATAGAAGTGATTCTGAATTAAATGTTGATTTATTTTAAACTAGCTGATCCACGTGATCGCGGATTCGCGTGGATGTCGGTTATTATCTAAACCCTTCCTCGAGAACCACTCTATCCATTGGTGAAAACAGCATGAAAATCGGCGCAGTAGTTTGTTTATCGCGAACAGACAGACAGACAGACGCGGCGGACTATGTTTTATAATAATGTAGCGATACCACAGTCACCATATAACCAAGAAATTCTTAAGTAGTGCTTTAGAATATTTTATTAAGTACTATTACCCGTAGCTACGGTCATGGTTGTAAATAAACTTATGCTAAGCTTGTATCCTCCTACTTTATGTGGAGGTTAAAAACGGGACGGCGTTATCAACTCGACCTCTTTTATACGTTTTATATGTGAGTTTACAATCATTCTTCACGTTTCTTTTACTACTGAAGTAAAGTTCTGTCTTATAGGACTGGAGATTATAAACGGCTCCAAGTAGGCTCTAAACTAACCACAGCATTATAGGACACTGGTGATTGATGTCTTATCTCATTGATATTATTAACTTTTACTGAAATCAGCGTTATCTTTACAAAAGGCATGAATTAATCGACCCTCAAATAAATAATTGGGCGTTCTTAAAAATATGATTGAACACTCTAATATAATGAATGCGTTTCTTTTTGGGAGCTTCTAATAATTCCTATGTTGGGGACCTAAAAATACAAAATAGCCAAGTAACTGCCACCAACTTAGATGCAGCACTCGCCGGCCGCTGCAGCAGATATTAAAAAGAAGCTCATTTATAAAAAAAGGGTGCATCATTCGAGGCACAAAAAATTTTTCGAGGTTCATTAATTTAAAAAATCTGTTCTGAAGTATGTCTTTTGTTCATAAGAAGGTCAATTAGGGCATCAGTTAAATATTTCCACTTCCAAACACGTAATGAAAGTACAAATAAGTCTATACAGTAATGCGAAGTTCCGTTGACTAAACGCTTGAACTCAATTCCCACATTGGTGGTAAAATTGTGCTTCATTTCGACAGACGGACCATTTTCCTATGAACGCCTAACTTAATCGGTATTACTAAATGAGAAAAGTTAAAACCTGGGTACGCGCGAGGAACGATGAATGTTCGTTAACTGTTGTAACCATATGCGCTACAAATACGACTTTAGTTGATTAATGAACTCTGCTGAGCTCAAATTCTAAAATGTATTTTTTAAGCCTTTGTAGATTAGATTCCCGCAGTCACTACGTCTTGTCAGTTTACCTTGTCAAGGACATACCAATTCGTACAATTTTCAATTCATATTTACCTCATATAAAAGGTAGGAATCATCATCATCTGCCTAGTCTTTTCCCAACTATGTAAGGGTCTAACCGGATGCAGCTGAATACCAGTATTTTACATGGAGCGACTGCCTATCTGACCTCCACAACCCAGCAACTGGGTAATACAAGCAAGACTGGTTGTCAGACTTTCGGGCTTTTGACGACCCGTAACGACTGTTAAACATCCACAAATGACAGCCGGGATCAACGGCTTAACGTGCTTTCCGAGGCACGGAGGATTCTCGATATGTAAAGAGGGTCACCCATCCACGGACCAACCCCGGCAAGCGTAGCTTAACCTGATGGATCGACCCGTGCGGCTGTTATTACTTAGCCACGAGACTCAAAGCAAGGTAAAAAGTAGGAATAAAGTTTTAAAATAGGTAAACCAAAACTTTATAATGATCAATAAGCTTATATGAGAAACAGTGCCGTGATGTAGAAATGTTTACGGTAGCAAATGGAGGGAGAAGTAATGGGATTTACTTTGAGTCTCGATACTGTCAATCTCCAAAGATTTATGGTGTGACATTTAGAATTTCATTTTAACTTTCTTTTGAAGGTTTCTTTTTGCAACGAGTCCTTGCAGTGATGAGCCCATGACTGTTCATAAAGTAGGTTCCTATTTATAGGTTATAATTTGTCCTAAATCCATTGATTGAAAGTATGATAAGTACGCAACTTTCATGTCTTTGTTGACACCACCAAGTTCACATTGTGGAATGCAATAAATAAGTATGACATTATTACTTACCTAAATACCTACATACATTAGAATAACATGCAACATCAATAAATATCTGTAGATGCTATATAATCCCACGGAAAACTTCTGCTTTTTTCGCCATATGAGTTTTCAGTGCAGTGCGCTCTCGAGTCGGAGTTTAGTCATAAAAGTCCAATTTGCTGTGAAAACCCGATCGCGGCCGACGCCATGCACTCCTGTAGTCCAGGAGCTAGGAATAATCGATAGTCATTATATTTAAATTGTTGGTGTCATGGCGGTGTTGATGAAGATGGTAAAACCACCATGAAGGTGAAAAATGTGGTAATGGAGAGGCGGTATATTGTGAGGAAGATGAAATATGGTGCGCCTCGTATGTTATGGAACAAAATTGAAATGATAAATAGTAACTGGTAAATATCTTGAAAAATTATGGCATTGACTGCGCAGGTCCCCCCCCTTTCGTCTCGTATTTCGTTTCGGAAACGCGTCACTAGGCCAGATCCTCGTTTTTCGCGATGTTCCAGATTTTCGGCAGCTATTACCTTTACCTACTTACGTATTTTGCACTTGCAACCCCGTAATACCTAAACACGGGAGTAAAAACTATTTATTATTGTCCCATTGCAGGGCAAAGGCTTGTCTTTCCACATCTCTGTATTGAAAGCTTCTTTCTTATAAAATATTGATGATTTAATTCACAGTAATTCAAATAAAACAAAATAATAAACTGAAGTATGTAAAAACTAACTAGGAAACAAACAACTACCCGCTTTTCAAACAACTCCTTTAGGAAGTGTCAACTACACAAAGAGCTGCGATGTTTGTAAAGTGCTGATAATAATTACAGTCAGACGAGAGAATGCGTTCCTGAAACCTGTCAGTTGGACAATTTCTAGTAGTAATAAGGATCAAACTCGCAAAATACATAATCGTTAGTATGAAACTGACAGGAGTCAGGAACGCATTCTCTCGACGACCGGACTGTAGACTGTAGAGTAAAAGATTAACTTCCTTACTAATAAACGTATTATATCAGGTGAATAGTGACACACCGATTTCTCTCTTTCTTTCATTAGTAATTTCACTTTCGACAGAAGAAGACAAAGCGTTGTGTAACTATACAGACGCTATACAACGTTTATTAGTAAGGACGTTAATATTTTAATTATTACCTACGCCACCAGTTGCGCGCAGATAAACCTAAGCTATCTTGCGCGCACTCTAGTTCGTCGTATTTTGTTTTGAATACACGTCTTTTTCCTTGGATACGGTTTTTATTAAACATTGATTAAGTTTCAAAATCTTTGGAACATGACTGAAGTATGTCTTTTTTAACATGGAAACTTTAAAATATGCAGGCTCTAGAGACCATGAGTTAAATCATCGATGGCCAATTGCAAATTAGAATTACGTAGGCAGTTTCACCAAAGAAAAAAGAAAAGGATCACGTAATTTGCCGCCATAAAATTCCAAATGATCCCGTCCTAGGAAGCTGTACAAAATACCACCATTTTTTCATTAAGCGCCAACAAAAAGTAACTAATGAGGGTTACTTGACCTAATTTGTTTGAGCTCCTCAATTAAAAGTTTTTATTTAAAGGGCGTAAATTTTAATATCAATCTTTAAAACGAAATATTTATAGGGCTTATTTTTATGATAAGAATCCAGAGAAGTATTAAGAGATGTTAGTCCGTCTGACCTTGGGCAGACAACCACACTGTCTAACTATTTTTAAACCACTATAGTAGCTATTTTTGGCTCGGGGCTAAATAATAACAGCCCCACGGATCGATCGAAGGTAACGCTACGTTTGCCGCGGTGAGTTCGTGGATGGGTGACCATTCATTGCATACAGAGATCCCTCCGTGTCTCGAAAAGCACGCTAAGCCGTTGATCCTAGCTATCATTTTTAGGTCTTTGATAGTCATTACGTGTAATCAGTAGCCCGAAATTCAGACGACCAGTAAGACTGGTCGTCTGAATTTCGGGGTTCTAAGGGGTATCGTATTACCCAGTACGAACTGAGTTGTGGAGTTGGAGGTCAGATAGGTAGTCGCTCCATGGAAAATACTGGTATTCCAGTGCATCCGGTTAGACTGGATACCAACTGGAACCGACTGGAAGCCGACCCCAATATAGTTAGGAAAAGGCTAGGCAGGTAGATAATGGCAGTAGCAATTTTTGATGATAGGAAAACCGATGAGAAATACTGAAATCTGAATCTGAAGCACCAACAAAGTAGTTATCAATTTTGTGATCGTAATTAGTAAAATATTACAGCTCAATTTACTGAAACCAGTTAATTAGTTTTATGTCGTATCAGTCATATATTAATTGAGCATGTAGGTTTAATTACGAGATAGCAATTAGTAGATGTTTGAAAATTGAACCGACTGACATGGATTAAGGTGGATATTACTCTATCATATTCTATGATCATAGTTCTATGAATCATAGATAAAATAAAATTAAAAAAGTCTAATAAACAATTTCAATAAATCTTTGATCATTAGTTCTATGATCATAAATATGATACTGTAATACCTATTAACTACGTAATATGTGCTCAATAGTAATTGAGGATTTAGGTACTTATTAAATTAACGCAATTACTTATTTCTTTATGTAAAAAAAGAAGAAGATCGTGAGACACAAAATACAATTTAAAAAACGAGTCTTGTGCAAGTCGATTCTCACACGAAGGGTTTTGTATCAGCGTATAATATTTTCGGCGTCTATTGCAAAATTATATTATGTCCTCCCCACCCAAAGTAATAGTTCTACCACTTCTGAATATTAGTATAGGTAACTAGCTGTTGCCCGCGATTTTGTCTGTGATTCAGGGTAAAAACTAGCTTATGTCCTTCTCCAGGTCATGGTCTACCCATGTGCCAAATTTCATCCAAATCCGTTAAGCCGTTTTAGCGTGAAAGTGTAACAAACAAACTCACTTTCACATTTCTATTAGTTCGGACGTAATTCTTTTCTAAGTAAGTATACTTATACTGCAAAATTTTACCAATCAAACTAAGGGCTGATTTCATCAAAGTCAGATATCTTTCGTCCATGGAATATAATGGTCATCTGACAGTTTTTGTATGGAAAAATTGTCAAAAATTCAAAATTTATTCGCAGGATAAGACTTATACTCTGTATAAAAGTTTGGTGAAATTCGCCCTAAAACAGCTAAGTATACAGTAGAATAATGACTGTCATCATAATAACAGGAGTTCTCGTTTATTCGGGAGTTTCCACAAAAGTTTTTTGCCCTTTCCATAAACAGAAATAAAGTAGTCCTACCAACAAGAAATCCAAACAATGGTGATGAAAATCATTCAAATAAATATGTTTCGTCCAACTTTTGGAGAGTTGTTCATCCTTTTCCACGGACATTTCCTGCCAACTTGTTTCGTGATATTTATTTTGTTTGAACATTTGTATCTAATGTTACTGTGTTATTTCTGTTTACAGACAAAAGGTGAAAAGGTGATACTTATGATGTTTCGGAGGCATTCCTGTGAACAATGCTTTTCCAAACATTTCGGTTTTCAGCATACCTAGTGTCTGCACCTCGTTCTTTTCTAGATCAGCAATCAATTTTTAAACTGAAAGAAGTTCGGGAAAATATGCGTTAAACCTCGCAAAACGGCCATCGCTCAGCATAATGCTGCGACCCTATGTGAGACAGAGCCCCAGCGCTGGTTTTCAGCGACACCGATTCATCATGCTTTATAATGAACCCCTTATTGCGTCATTCATAACCATGTGAGTTTCTAAAAATTTTAGTGACTAAACTATCAAATATTTTTTTATGAAAATCCCAGAAAAATAGGGTTAATTTTACTTTTATTAATTTTCAATTGTGATGCGAGTACAATTTTTTTATTTTTTTTATTTAATGCCTACCAACATCAGTAGGTACTTACTTAATTTTAAAGTAGGTATTTTTCAAAGTATACGTTTCCCTGTGTACTTACGTAGTTACTCAATCAATAAAGACTTTGAAAAACCGTGCACGTATCGATAAGTTTTTAATATCTTCTCACATGAACGTTGTTTGAGTGCGAAGCAGGTCTTACCTATTTATTTTTGCAACGCGTTCACGGAATGCATTTCATTTCAGTTCGATTTTAAACACGGTACGGCAGGTTTCTGTATTTCTATCGAGCTATTTAATTGCTCAATCAAATAGAAATTTTTCTTTGTTTTGCTAGTTGTTTATTGAGTTTCTAGTTGATTGAGAGTACATTTCTGTATTCTCCGTTGCTGAGTTAGTGCTCAAAGCTGGCAAACATTTTATTGAATGTTTATTTCTGGTAGATTTTTCATGGAAAAGATGGAGTATTACTTAACGTTTCCCGGTACGGTATTAAAAATCTGCGAGGATCACATCGGGTAAAATTAAACTGATTCTGTAAAAACTTATTGATCAACTAATGACAAGCGCTTTTTAAAATTAATGAACCTGTAAAATGTAATGATGCAAGCTTTTTTTAAAATAAATTTGCCTTTTTTTAACTTTCTGACCTTTTGTCAGAAAACGGGTTAGGTTAGGTTAGAACTGTGGCCAACCGCGCGCGAGCCGAGTGAGCGCTGCATCCAAGTTGGTCACAGTTCCTTGGCTATTTAGTATTTTTGGGACGCCAAAATGTTAACTATTTGAGGTTCATATAAAGAAGCACAATCATTATATTAGAGTGTTCAATATTATTTATAGGAGCCCAAGATGGGAATTATTTGATGTTTGATTATATACTGATTAAATGCCGCTCACATCTATTGCAGTTGTCAGAAGATGGATGAAGCAGAATTAATACTACATGTATATTTATAGGATATTCCCCTATTTACTAAGGTTTCGAGTGTCAAAATGTTGTATGTATCTCTATATGGTGTTTAAGGAAAGGGTTTTATGAAGAAAAGCACAGAAAGACAAGACTAGGCATTTATTGATTAGGCTTGTCGGTTAAATACCGTAATGAGAAAACTAGTTGTCCGTTCCGAATCTAGGTCATCATGGAGAAGAAGGACAAGAAACTCCATGGCAGCTAATTTTAAAGTATTGGATCAACACATATTTACTTTAGCATAAATCATTGTTATCACATTATTCTCTGGGACTGTTTCTCAAAGTTATAGCAACTTATCAACGGGAAGAAACAGAACATGAATATTCCCTAATTACATTTAACACAAGACATATTATAACAGATAAAGAAAAACATAGCTATCAGTAATAATCAAGAAATATGATCAATTAACTTACGTGAACACAATAGGAAGTCCATCTTTCACCACAGTTGTATCCCAAAAAGGTCCCGAATTGGCGGGTACACGTATTTTATATTCTCCCAATACTAATCAAGTACCTCTAACATTGCCGCCATTTTTGACCAATCGCAGATTGTCATAGATTATTGTTTAATAATCTCTAACATAGTTAACAATGAACAAATCTTAAATAGTGGAACCATTTTAAAACTTAATACGGTAATTTAGCAATTTAGTATTTACTTATTTGATATCGAAAAGCAAAATCAGATAAGTTATTGACATCTACTTAAAGTTAGGAGAATCGTTTGAAACTACTTGTGACTTTTTAATTACAATATAAAATCTTAATTAACATTATAATATCATATTAATTAGAACTTAATCATTTATTGAAACTCTAAATAAATAAGCATTTGTTTTGTTTATTCAAAAACCACCAATCATAACATAAGTTTGATGACCTACTTTTCGTCTAGAATCGCTGTTTTTGATAGTAGTCTTTTAAGTCACAATAAAAACCATTAATATAGAACAACATAAACATCGAAATAGTATATAAAATCAAGGATATATTTTAAGTACAATATAATTCTGTTATCATTAAATTTTAGGTAAAAGTCAATGTTTTTGTATTTATTTAGACCAACTCACAGATCACAGGTTTCGTTCGTAATTGATTGTTCATCTAGAAATACTGCGAAAGTTTAGATTATGAATTAAATCGAAGATTAATTTTATATAATGCTACATATTCCTGACACGGCCATTCTGATCTGTGCTTCGTCCCGAAGTACATAGGTACATTAACACAACATAATGAGCAATCATTATTGTTCAATTATGGATTACAAATATTGGTTCAAGTCAGGCTGACAATATTTCTATCTACGTTAATTTTACCTAACCACATTAATGGCCTCTTTGGTATAACATTGCTATCCACACTGATATCCTCCTTGATTATCACATCGCTATCTACACTGATATTCTCTTTGATATTATATTCCTATCCAGACTATTCACTTTGATATCACATCCATATTCACACCGATATCGTCTTTGTTATCATATTCCTATCCAGACTGATATCCACTTTAATATCACATCCATATTCACACCGATATCCTCTTTGATATCTATTTCCTATCCAGACTGATATCCAATTTAATATCACATCCATATTCACACCGATATCCTCTTTGATATCTATTTCCTATCCAGACTGATATCCAATTTAATATCACATCCATATTCACACCGATATCCTCTTTGATATCATATTCTTATTCAGAATGATATCCAATTTGATATCACATATCCATACTCACATTGATATCCTCTTTGATATCATAATATTATCCACAACGATATCCATTTTGATATCACATTCCTATCCAGACTGATATCTACTGTGATACCACATGTATATTCACAACTATCTTTTATATCACTTTCCTATCCACACTGATATACTGTTTGATAACATATACAAAGATAATCAAATAAAAGAAAACCAATTCAACAACCGATTTATAACTTGGTACATTAAACTATAGTGAATAAAATGCTGATGTACTTTCAAGATAACAAAACGAAATCTTTTTACTAAATAAAAAAAATAATAGTGATAAATAAAATGAAAATAATAATAATAAATTGTAAAAATTCTTGGAAACTAACAGAAAATTTAAAAGAATTAGTACTATCTATTCATAAATTTCGTACCGAAACTAGTCTTTTAGGTCGCAATATTTTTATTGCAACTTACAAGGCTGAAAATATTAATTCAGTGATACAGGTATTTTAAATCAAAACTCTTGTTTCAAAAACTATTAATTTACAATGAGAATGGAATGAATAAAGTTTTAAAACGGAACGAAAGTCATAATGACAGCTGATTTGTCTTTTTATAGTAAACATTGCGAATTGCGTTTTACAATATCAACAAACAGTCTTGTACTATACATATGAGGAATCTAACACGGCCATACTGACTGATACTTTGCTCTCAAAGTACTTACAATATCAAAGCATCTATGTGCATTAAAATCTAACAAGTATCTTTGTGAACACATTCATCCAATTCTCAGTATCATCTTTGTGACTACTAGAATCGTAACAAGCTATCTTCATTCTTAGCCTCATCGTACGTAAGCACCAGAATCTTACATATTTGATGCCAGTTTCATCTTTGTGACAACTTGCAACCCATTCTTAGCCTCATCCTATGTGAGCACCAGAATCTTATTAACTATTGCCAGTTTCGTCTTTGTGACAACTTGCAACCCATTCTTAGCCTCATCGTATGTGAGCACCAGAATCTAGACAATGTTTCATTTACCACATTTGTACCTATCCAATTCTCAGTCTCATCTTAGTGAGTACTAGAATCTATCAACAGCATTACCAAATTTCATTTAGGTGAATACTTGCATTTTGTGGATCAAATAATAATTAATATAAATCAATAGCTAGCCAAAATATTTCTTAATTTTTTTTGACAATTTGTCTAAAATTATTAACCAATCTAACACGGTACAAAAAGAAGGAAAAAATGATATATAATGCTATGGCGAGTTACATCATTAATCAAAATAAAATCAAAAATGACAAAAGAACAAGAACAATAAAGTTTTAATAATTACAAAAATGTATTCTAATCACTTTTTCTTTTTCTAAATCACTTTTAATAGAAATGTTCTGATCAACCCACTTGCCTACCCATTTTCTTAGTTTTTCTTTTGCAATTGTTATATCTTGTAAAGTTACTTTTCCTTTAAGGCAAATCTATCATTTTTTTTTAACTTAATTTATCATGGCGTCTATGATCTTGGTTAACATAAACTATTACAATATTATAGTCTATAGTATAACGTCTAGGGAATCAAAACCTTTCTTGAAACGTTCAGCAACTTGGTAAGTCTTTGCATGGCCAAGTTTCGTTCTGCATGAACATCAATAGTGTGTTCCACATTATTGGATTGGCAATATATAATTTAGTCTTGTCTGTACACAATAATGTTATGTTTGCATTACGACCTATCAGTAATCGCAAGGAAGAAAATCAGCTGATTTTGTGAAATTTAGAGATAATTGAACTTTCCATATACCTCTCGGCCAGTCTGACTTATTATTCTGTAGTGAGCATAAAATTATAGGTAAGACCTAAGTTTATATCTTTGCATACCAGTTTTGAATTAGTGTGGGCAAAACAGAGAGGAGTGGAAAAGAGACAGAGTTTTTGCCCTGCAGTGGGACAACACAGGCTAAAAATAAGTAATTGACAGTTACGTATAGGGGTACTTGTAGTTATCATAAAGGTGATTAATTTGCCATTAATTAAACAAAGACCTAATTTGGTTAGTATTGAAATTAGTGCTCCGATCTGTATCAATTATTAAGGACGGAGTTCCGAAAACACTGGTATATTATAGAGAAATTCCATAAATTATGATCTAAATTATGTTTTTGTCCTTCGACTAATGTTGAGAACCAACCTGTGTAAACAAATGAACCATATGGGAAGGTATGGGTATTTTTTATTTTATTTGATGCAAAGGTCTGTGTTTGTCCCCAGAAGGAGGGTAATGTTTTTGTTTATACTAAGCACTGAGCAATATAGAACAGAAGAAATCTGAAGTAAAGCTTAAACCCTGCTAAAAATCCTGCTTTGCCACGTTCATTTAACAACGATTTTAGAAATTCATCATTTCAACCATATTAGATCAAAAAGAACAAATAATATTTTATTTACTTTCATTTACCAACTTTGAATTCTTACTTTTATAGTGAGATGAGGTTACCCTACATTCAAAACTAAATTTATAAGCAACACAGCTTAATATCTGCAATGACCATGATATTACCTTTTGTCCACCCCTGCATCATATTCATTTATATTATTTGAACCAATTATTATCAAGTATTTAACATAGTTATAAGTTATAACACTAATTTTCATCTTTTATAAACCAAGCTTAACTATATAATATAGTTATCTAAAACTATTACACAAAAATCTTCCAATTTTATAATCTTCATTAAATGTAGGTATTTCGTTTTAACTTAAGAAGAACTTCTGAGGGGCCGAATTTTGCCGCTTCTTATTGCTGGAAAGGTTCCCGATACTCGTTTAGCAGCTCGAGGTTCTGTAGACTCGATGCTTGACCAACAGCTTGCAGCTCCGCAGTTGTGATGATAGACCAGCAGCTTGCAGCTCCGCAGTTGTGATGATAGACCAGCAGCTTGCAGCTCCGCAGTCCCGATGTCAACTGCGGCATGCGGCAGCGCGATTTCATCGTCTAGTTGCGAGTTAGCTTGGCGGCCCGCAGACACCAACAGCTTCCAGAAGATCCCGATAGCTCCAACATTGTTCATGAAAATAGAAAAATAAAATTCATTAGAAATCCGTTATGTAAGCCAGAGCCCTATCCCACTTCTGATGTCAGAAGATGGATGAAGCAGAATTAATACTACATGTATATTTATAGGATATTCCCCTATTTACTAAGGTTTCGAGTGTCAAAATGTTGTATGTATCTCTATATGGTGTTTAAGGAAAGGGTTTTATGAAGAAAAGCACAGAAAGACAAGACTAGGCATTTATTGATTAGGCTTGTCGGTTAAATACCGTAATGAGAAAACTAGTTGTCCGTTCCGAATCTAGGTCATCATGGAGAAGAAGGACAAGAAACTCCATGGCAGCTAATTTTAAAGTATTGGATCAACACATATTTACTTTAGCATAAATCATTGTTATCACATTATTCTCTGGGACTGTTTCTCAAAGTTATAGCAACTTATCAACGGGAAGAAACAGAACATGAATATTCCCTAATTACATTTAACACAAGACATATTATAACAGATAAAGAAAAACATAGCTATCAGTAATAATCAAGAAATATGATCAATTAACTTACGTGAACACAATAGGAAGTCCATCTTTCACCACAGTTGTATCCCAAAAAGGTCCCGAATTGGCGGGTACACGTATTTTATATTCTCCCAATACTAATCAAGTACCTCTAACATTGCCGCCATTTTTGACCAATCGCAGATTGTCATAGATTATTGTTTAATAATCTCTAACATAGTTAACAATGAACAAATCTTAAATAGTGGAACCATTTTAAAACTTAATACGGTAATTTAGCAATTTAGTATTTACTTATTTGATATCGAAAAGCAAAATCAGATAAGTTATTGACATCTACTTAAAGTTAGGAGAATCGTTTGAAACTACTTGTGACTTTTTAATTACAATATAAAATCTTAATTAACATTATAATATCATATTAATTAGAACTTAATCATTTATTGAAACTCTAAATAAATAAGCATTTGTTTTGTTTATTCAAAAACCACCAATCATAACATAAGTTTGATGACCTACTTTTCGTCTAGAATCGCTGTTTTTGATAGTAGTCTTTTAAGTCACAATAAAAACCATTAATATAGAACAACATAAACATCGAAATAGTATATAAAATCAAGGATATATTTTAAGTACAATATAATTCTGTTATCATTAAATTTTAGGTAAAAGTCAATGTTTTTGTATTTATTTAGACCAACTCACAGATCACAGGTTTCGTTCGTAATTGATTGTTCATCTAGAAATACTGCGAAAGTTTAGATTATGAATTAAATCGAAGATTAATTTTATATAATGCTACATATTCCTGACACAGTCATGAGTGTCATGACACGCATAAGGCTGCGTTTCCACCAGAGATGTGCGAGGATGCGTAGCGAGGGATGTGTTTGTAAAGAACCAATAGAATCGCTTCATTTACCTCGCCTTGGTCAGCACAGCTCTGGTGGAAACGGCTCAGCGGAGCTAGATTTTTGCGCATACAAAACAAGCGAGGGATGTGTGCGAGGGATGTATACGAGGGATGTGTGCGAGGGATGTGTTGCGAGGAATGTGTGTTGAGAAGGATGTGTCGCGAGGATTGCGCATACTGTACCAGCCAGTCCATCCATCCTCGCACCACACATTAATGCGCATTTTCACAGCTCCGCTACACATCCTCGTGGGCACATTTTCACCTCACAGCTTTGGTGGAAACCCCCACACATTTTCACAGCACAGCTAGACATCCTCCTACGACACATTTCCATTGCACATCTCTGGTGGAAACGCAGCCTAATGGCTCTATACAGCTAAGGTTTATTCTGCTCAGCTAAAAGCTCGAGCATGTCCTAGAAAAGCCTAAACTGTTTTGAGAGCCTGCAGCGATATTAATCATAGGTGACAATGTAAGGAGCGGGGAAGAAAATTAGTTTTCACTCCATTTTAGCGATGGAAAATAGACAAATTAATAGCGTTTAGCAGGCTTGCATTGTTGATAATGCAGTTATAAGTAATGTTCTAAGTTATTGTTTATAACAGACTTTGGATGCTATTTATAATCGCTTCTTTATATATTCATAATCGTTTTTATTAGGCATGGAGGTCGGGAACGTAGAACGATTGCCCTTTCACTTGATATCCAACACGGCATCATAAAAAAAAAAACATCTCTTCTTGTCCTCTCGAGGGCGCCTTATTCAATTTACTGGAGGTCACATCTATAACCACGATCGGACCAGACGATCAAGACGGTTCCAACGACACCTCATTTGTCAAATTATGATGAGCAGTTCAGAAGTTATGAGGAAACACATGAACATACATACATACATACCGGTCAAAATCATAACCCTCCTTTTTGCTTCGCCGTAGTCGGGTAAAAAAAATGCATAATTTCAAGTGAATGACCTAAATAGGCGGTGCACAAACTCTTAATTAACGCAGTCCATGCACTAAGTAATCAAGTAATCCGACACCACTAATTAGGAGTTCGATTAATACGACGCAGCTTCCTTCATACTAAAGCTAGCTGACTACGTCGTGGCACCGACAGGAGAGAGACGTGGGCGAAATAGCAAGATTTATTCTAGGAACAAAAATAAAATTAAACAAGATCATCAAATGGCAATAAAAACGGATATTGCTGTTTTAGGGGCCCGTAGGATGTTTTTTAATGTCTTAAATTATAGTTATGGTATGGTAAGTTGATAGTTCTGTTAATCATGTTTGGAGTACTTACTTATTGTAAAGCGTAGATATAGATGCTGAAATATTATTTTATAGTTTCCCTTCTGTATACATTTCGAAGGACACCATTCACACCAAACAGTAAAAGTCATCATCTGCCTAGCCTTTTCCCAAGCAATTTGGGGTCGGCTTCCAGTCTAACCGGATACAGCTGAATACCAATATTTTACATGGAGCGACTGCCTATCTGTCCTCCACAACCCAGTAACTGGGTAATACAATACCCCTTGGCAAGACTGGTTGTCAGACTTTCGGGCTTCTGACGACCCGTAACGACTGTCAAAGATCCACAAATGACAGCCGGGACCAACGGCTTAACGTGCTTTCCGAGGCATGGAGGAGTCTCGATATGTAAAGATGGTCACCCATCCACGGACCAGCCCCAGCAAGCGTAGCTTAACCTGATGGATCGACCCGTGCGGCTGTTATTACTTAGCCACGAGCTCCTCATACAGTAAAAGCACAAGTGAATTTTCTAGTGGGATTCAAAGTTCTCCACCAATTCCATATACCTCAAACAACATCTAATAAACCATAAATCATTCTCACAAAAACATGTGCTACCATTGTGAGAAAAAAAATCCCGTGAACAGACAACCAATCACGTTGTCACGTAGTGAGAATTTTCAGCAAAACTTCTCCAAATAAAAAGTTTTTTAATGGAATTCCATACAAACAAACTTGAAACTCGTGGGTTGGTCCGCGTTTACAAGCGAATTCGTGAAAATACTTTGTCCGATTTTTCGAATTATTATTACCTACCTTGGTAGGGAAAATTGAAATATTATACTTTTCTTCTTAATTGAGTTTACGGTTTTATTAAATATTTTTATGATTTTTGCGGCACGAGACTTTTATTTTCGGAAAATACTGAGAAGGTTACTTAATCCACAGACCAGAGAAGGATGGCTCAAAAGAGAAGAGCCCTATACTCAGCAGTGGGTAGAACAAGGCTGCTAATGATGATGATGATCTAACGCACACATAGGGGAGTGTGGAAGGCTATGAGTGTGGAGGAGAGCTTTGAACAGCAGGAAAACGGTACCTACAGGTTACGGTTACCTGAGGACAAATAATGAACTTCAGGGACATTATTATATATCCTGCCTGGGAAGGCGTGGGTCCTGGCCATGGAGGCTCTCGGGCCTCGACTGAGGGGTCTCCTAAGCGCATGCATGGAGAGGGGCCAGTTCCCACTTCAGTGGAAGCCGGGGCGCCCTGCGGACTCTCCGTCCGCCTATCGGCCCATCGTGCTGCTCGACGAAGTGGGCAAGCTCTTTGAAAGAGTAATTGCAAACAGTTTGGTTTCCGCAGAGGGCGCTCTACGGTGGACGCCATCATGCGCGTACGGGCCCTCACGACGGGGGATGCTGTGGCCCGGGGTGGGGTCGTCTTGGCGGTGTCTCTAGACATCGCCAACGCCTTCAACACCTTGCCCTGGAGTTGCATAAGGGAGGCACTCCGGTACCACCGGATGCCGACCTACCTCTGTCGTGTGGTCGAGGCCTATTTGACGGAAAGGGCCGTCATCTACCCCGGTCATCAGGGAGTGTGGAACCGGCGAGAGATGTCGTGCGGTGTCCCACAGGGATCGGTCCTAGGGCCGCATCTGTGGGACATCGGATACGACTGGGTGCTGCGCGCCGACCTCCCTAGTGGCGTCAGTGTAGTTTGTTACGCTGACGACATGCTGGTCCTGGCGCAGGGGAGGTCGCACCAGGCGGCGGCCGAACTCGCGACACGCGGGGTTGCGACAATCGTCGATAGAATCCGGCAACTGGGACTCGAGGTGGCCTTGCACAAGTCCGAGGTCATGGGTTTTCATGGTCCTCGGAACGCGTCGCCGTCGGGTTCCCAAATTACGGTAGGAGGGGTTCACATCGGCGTCGAGTCGACGATGAAGTATCTAGGACTCGTCCTCGACAGCCGGTGGAACTTCGTGGAGCATTTCCGACGTTTGGCTCCCAGGCTGGACTAGGCTGGAGCTGCCGTGGGGCGGCTCCAGCCTGGTCCAGCCAAAATATGGCTACGTAATAGCCGCTGCACGGGTCGATCCATCAGGTTCGGCTACGCTTGCCGGGGTTGGTCCGTGGACGGGTGCCCATCTTTACATACCGAGACTCCTCCGTGTCTCGGAAAGCACGTTAAGCCGTTGGTCCGTTGGTCCCGGCTGTCATTCGTGGATCTTTGACAGTCGTTACAGGTCGTCAGAAGCCCTAAAGGCTGAAAACCAGTCTTACCAAGGGGTATCGTATTACCCAGTTACTGAGTTGTGGAGATCATATAGGCTCGCTAATTGCAAAATACTGGTATTCAGCTGCATCCGGTTAGGCTGGCAGCCGACCCTAACATAGTTGGGAAAAAGCTAGGGAGATTGATTGACGGAAATTATAATATTAAAAAAGAAATTCTAGTAAAATTATGTAAGGAACCTTCAATGCACTGTCATTTTTTGTCTCAATACAATTTTAATTCAAATCGCGATCGTGCCGTCCGCCGGTGGTGGAGATAAAAATAAAAACACAATGTTCTAGAATATTATAAAAAGAAAGTTTATGAGGTGAACGCCGCGCCGAGAAGTTGCACAGGTAGGGTTGCCTATTAAACTTGATGGGGCTTGCTTAGATACAAGCAATATTCTGAATCCCATATAAAACTAAATATATCTATAATATATTAAAAAACGTGGTATGACGATAGTCTTAGACTCTTATTGGGCGAGTGTTTGACTGTCACAAGAAGAGAGTGTTATATCAAATATTGCAAACGTACGTACCCAACGTACGTTTGCAATATTTGAATTAAGGTTTTAAGTTTTAGGGTTCCGTACCGGAAGAGTGCTAAACGGAACCCTATTACTTAAAGCCTCCACTGTCCGTTTATCCGTCCATCAGCGGGCTATATCCCATGAATCGCGACAGTTGCAATTTTCACAGATTGTGTATTTCTATTGCCGATCAACAAGTAGGTACCGCGAAGGTCAGAGCATTTACAATTAGTAGGTACCTACAAGTATCCGGACAGAAATAAATATCCGGCCAGAACGTCGCCTAAATAGTCTCATTAACAGGCAAATCAACATCGTTTTATCTGTGTAGGCTTTTCAAAGGGAAAATCAATGACGTCAACGTGATTAATTTAAGTTTTGATTAATTTTAGAATTCAAGGTAAATCGTGGGTTGGTATGTATAACTTAGAAATCAAGATTGCTAGAATGTTCTTGTTGCAATGTGTCTGGTTGGATTCCAATGGAACATTGCGTCGTTTGCGAGTACTAGAATGTTCCATTTAACTTAATTGGTTCTTAGAATTTGTGAGAAGCTCTTCAATTTAAATAGGACTACGTGGGAATAGATTTGCTGTGACTAAATTGATTTGTGATATCAATACCACGTGTAATTTAAGTAAGCTTTAAAGCTTATTTGTAATGAGAATTTAGTCATTTACTTAGATAATTTGGGCGTTTGAAAATTAAATAATTATTCTCTGCAGTTGTAGAAAACTTACTATAAACAAGAAAGTGTTTTAACATATTATTATTTAGGGATGTCGCGCACTGATTGAAAAGCACCACTTTCATCAGCTTACATTTATCCAAAACGCTGAAAACATTAGGTTCTAAACCCGAGATTTACTTGCAGGATTCACAGAACTCAGGCACCAAAATGTTCAGTAATTTAAGGTTCTAAATCTGCGATTTACTCGCAGGATTCACTGAAATTCAGGCACCAAAATCCGTGCAAGAAAGACCTGTTGACATCAGGATATAGTCTTTTGCCGAGAGCTTCGACTAGTCAACGTGCTGATGCGTGTTCGCAAAATCCGCCATGACAGTGCTGCGACGTTAAACGGGTGACAACTAGAAAGCGCCACTGAATGCTGGCAACACTTTGTCAGATCCTAAATACGCACCGGTAAGAGACGTTAGAAGTTTTAATAAAGGGGAATGACTTATGTAGCTTTATTATATACATTTACTTACTCGATCTTATACATAGTGTATATACGAGTCATGTATCGTACATGGCACGCGCGCAATGCATAGATCAGCACTTTTCCGTCGCCTTACACTAAAATCATAGTGTAAAGCGACAGTACAAAATCAGCGTTTATAGTCAGGTGTACTCATTCACACAATATTCATATCGCATTAGTTACTCTATCTTTGGCTATCCGTGACTTATCATTTCAAGCTATCATCCAAGGTGTGTGTGACCCATTCAGCAGCGCATACACATAGTAAGAAAGAAGAAGAAAGAAAAATGGGTTTATTTGTCACAGAAACACGTGCATACAAAAAGATAATAGTAATCAACAATATTAAACAAAAAAAAAAAAGGTCTAAGTACAAATAATATGAGATCACGAGTATTAATATAAATAATTGGCAGCTGCACGTCATGACTGTGACAAGAAGGCTTCCACTCAGCATGATGCTGTGCTATGGACCCACAGCACAGCGCTGATTTTCAGTAGTCACCCGAAAAAGACGTACGGAAATCAAGTTCAAAGATTTGTACATAAAAAATAAAATAAATCTAAACAATACTTGGAATATAATGTAACTCTAAGCAAAGCGAATTTTATGAATAAATATTATTAAATAGATAGCGTGGAAATAAATAAATAATGTGGGATGTGGTAGTACAGCACATTGAGTTTAAGAAAAGGTTCTACTGTCACTTAAACTTGTGAGAGTCTCTCTCTAAGCTCGATGTGTCATTCCCCCATTTAATTCTTCAACAGCTATCCTACAATTCATTTACAAGAACTCCGGAAATTAATAATTTGTGATAACAAATTCCTGCCGTCAGCGTACCGACAAACACTTTGGACGTGAAAATGAAATTATTGGAATACGTTTTATCGAGAGTAAACTCGTTCGACTGTGATGACACCTTTCGATTACAATGTTGATGAACATTTGTTTGTGAATCGTTGAAAGTTTCCTTTAGTCAATAGATATTAATTTTCCTTTCGAGATATACTTACTTAAACTCACGCTTTTTTTGCCTGGTAGGCAGAAACTACAGAACGCTACGATCCTTATACAGGGTGTTAGGGTAAACACCGTTATCCTTACACAGGGTGTTAGGGTAAACACCGTTATCCTTACACAGGGTGTTAGGGTAAACACCGTTATTCTTACACAGGGTGTTAGGGTAAACACCGTTATTCTTACACAGGGTGTTAGGGTAAACACCGTTATCCTTGCAACCAGTGGTTTGGTTTCATTTATAGAACGTAAAATCAATAGAAAATTACAAATTTTTTTTAATTTTTTTAAATCTACCTTTTACCACAAGAGACGCAAGTTTGTTGCCCTCTGCGCTAGGGCAACGAACTTGCGTCTCAACATGGGCTGGGGGTGCTGGATGTGACCTGATCGGCCGCGAGCGCGACCCCTCCCTCAGTCAGTCAGCTGTTTCGCTAGCGAGCACGGTGTCGGATAGAAACTTTTTAAAATCTTTTAATGAAAATAACGTTTTTTTGTTGTTGTGTTCGATTATTTATTTTTATAATTAAGTCAACTACCCATGGTTTGAATGACAAGAGTGTTTACCCTTACAGCCTGTATAATCGTATTGCTTCGTTTACGTTCATACATCTGCCTGTCTATTCTGTAATCACCTCACCGTTAAGACTTAGGAACTTAGGTGAAGTGAACTGTCAATCCCTAGGGATTGAAAGTTCAGTGAAGTGAGCTGTCACTCCACTGACAGGTGACAGCTCACTTCACTTAAGTTTTCACGGTGAGATTCACAGAATACCACTACTGGACATTACACGTACGCCGGTTACAGGTAAGTACTACGCAATTTCGCATCTGACCTTTGTGAAGAACGGCACCAATTACGTCATTATTTTGTATCCTTTTGGAGCTCGTGGAAGACGGAGGTGATGATGGTGATGGACGGTTTCTCTGGAGGAGCTCGTAGCTAAGTAATAACAGCCGCTCGGGTCGATCCATCAGGTTAAGCTACGCTTGCCGGGGTTGGTCCGTGGATGGGTGACCATTTTCACATATCGAGACTCCTCCGTGCCTCGGAAAGCACGTTAAGCCGTTGGTCCCGGCTGTCATTTGTGGATCTTTGACAGTCGTTACGAGTCGTCAGAAGCACGAAAGTCTGACAACCAGTCTAACCAAGGGGTATCGTATTACCCAGTTACTGGGTTGTGGAGGTCAGATAGGTAGTCGCTCCATGTAAAATACTGGTATTCAGCTGCATCCGGTTAGACTGGAAGCCGACCCCAACATAGTTGGGAAAAGGCTAGGCAGATTTGATTATATCCTTTTGGAGTGTACCACTTACACGTCACACTTGTTAGTTCACCTTTTGTTAGTCGCGAGATTTAAGGTGCGCTATTTTTCCAGTAATTACAAACGCTCCCTTTAATTGATTGAATTCCCAGATACATCAGAATGCGATAGGGTGGTTGTCTCAGAGCAAGGAAACATCTGTGGGCTGAAAAACTCTTAGCCAAGCAGTAGGTACTTGTTCCACTAAACAGATTAGTACATTGCACTGAACACTTCTAGCATGTAATCGATCCAATTCCGATTCTCAAGTAGACATAGTTCGCTACTTCAGAACTTGATATTGTAGATCCAAATTCGGAACCCAGACTCAGACCCTACACATCTCAGATTGTCCATTTCCTTCCGACTACCAAATATAGTCGAACAAAGAGATTGGTAACTTGCAACTTGTAAAGTGTAGGTACTTAAGTGTATTTTGTCGAAATAAAACAACCGGTCTTTTTCTTTCGTCAGATAATTGACATCTCCTCTAAAATTCTTTTTCATTATGTACATCCAAACAGTTTTATTAAAAACTTAGAAAAAGGTTGTATACAGGATGTTAGTGTAAACACCGTTATCCTTGAAACCAGTGGTTGGGTTTCATTTATAGAACGTAAAATCAATGGAAAAATACAACTTTTCTTTTTAAAGAAAATCTACATTTTTCCCCAAGAATCCTCTCTCGAACGCGGATCCATGAGTATAGGGACAGTGACGGACATTTACTTTTTAAAATCTTTTAATGAAAATAAGGTTTTTTTTTTGTTGTTACTGGATCATTTATTTTTATATTTAAGTCAACTACCCATGGTTTGAGTGACAACGGTGTTAACCCTTGCATACTGTATAAAATGAAATATAAAAGATATGAAATATGTTGTGAGAGTGCTGAGTAGTCGAAAGTCTTTCAGTCTTTTTTTGCCTACAGAACTTTTTTTTTTAAAAGTGATATGCACTTTAAAAAGTTGCCTTAAGCAAAAAAAGTTGATAGGAACGCAGAAACTTAAAAAGAATTTTCGCAATATAGTCGAAAGATCTGCAAACCAAAATCCTTGTTCGTACTTTTGTGACCCATTTCTTCGGTTCACTCTCACAAGATGCGCGGGAAAGGACCAGCTGAAACTATGAACCACTTTCTTAGATAAACACTGAGATCTTTTAATCTTTACGATGTAGTTTATGCTGGAGTTCGTTTTGTGGCGATCTGATAATTAAAGAAGCGCGTGAAGTGAATCTAGCTCAGTGATTTCGCTTCATTAAAACAATAGTTGTTGTTTATATTCCGTCTAGTTGCTGTTGTTATTCGCCTACGTAGATGGCGTGTGTTACTGTAAAAGCTCGAATCTAGGCTAATTTCGAGTTTCCGTAAATAAAAAAAAGATTTTCTAAGGATTGCTACGAATGACTACATTTGGGCTTTATTTCACAGACATATTTAGTTATAGCATACATTTTTGCTTTAAGTTTAATTAATAAATACTAGGTACTAAAATCAACGCAAATTAGGATTTTGATTAGCAGAATCTTTCAATTTATTTCGTTTCATGGTGCATAATTTGTTGCGATATAAAAGTAATAATAAAACTTCTGTGTGTAGTGGAGGTTGAATGTGAAAAGCAAAGGAAATCTGTATGATTTTATAAGCTTTTATTTGTTTATTTTTTCAAGCTACATTTAACGACTTAAATAAAAGCTTTCATCAGTTTTCAATGGCGTATCCGAGAAATCTTGAAACTTACCTTCGACCGCTCTTTCACAGTAACATAAACAAATATTTTGCTCGATAGTAAAACAGTCCAAACATTCTATCTGTTGGCAACTATTCCCGTGATTAATATCCTGACAAGCTCATAAACAAAAAGGTGCGTTGATAACGTATTTATTTTTATCTTTTATTTCGATCGCGGCAGAAACAAGCGTTATTATGTAGGTAAAACTTGTCGGCCATGATTCATAAACTGGCCAGTAATTCTTTTTGGCGGGAAAACATCAATCACTTGGGGCAGTGTTGCTATAGTGGAAATATTGCTTTGATCGCAGAAAAAGAAGGAAAAGTCAACCTATCTTTTGGGAAAGTTGTATTGAATTTAGGTAAAGGTAAATAAACCGGCCTTCAATTTATTGATTTTTAGTAATCCTTTTATACATTAGGCTCATAGGCTGTGGCACTATAGCAAAACAAATAAATTAAATAAATTACTTCTTGTTACTTTAAACTTTCTTAATTAGGTAATTTAGGTACTAACTTTATTGTATTGATCTTGGTACAAAACATTTAATTATAGAAAGTTCTTGTACAAAATTATTGGTTGGTGAAACTTAATTAACTCGCCATCAAAATTTTACAGACACTACACCTACAACAACGGGGAAAGGGACAATATTTCGCAGCGGCTGGCAACACTAAGCTATGAAACGCAAACGCACTCGACACGGCACACCTGGGTTCCGTCGCTAATTTACGTGTAGTAACGCGTAAAATTGGGTTACACAGATTATTATAAGATCTATGTTCGAAAGGGGGCGAAGCGCGAGTTTCACACGCACCGTGTTTCCGCTGTTACGTTCCGTTAATAATAATCTACATGTTTCAGGCTTGTTTAGAAACGGATTGGTATTTTAAGAGGTTTTCAGAACTTCTAATTACTTTTAGAATTGTAAACAAATAGAAATGCAATTTTGGGACACAAGCCAGTTGTTATTTATACTGTTATTTGCCTTGATAAAAAACAATTCAGCTAAAGATACTGAAAGGTTATCTCTAGCTAATCACAACAGTGAAACCAGGCGCGGTCGCAGCCCAAGATTTTGGGGAGGTCACCATTGGTGCGGAGGAATATTTTTAGGAAAAGGGTTAATTGATAAGTACGTAAATCATTGTCTCTCGACAACTTGAACGATTTTGGGAGGGTCATGACCCCCAGGCCCTCGGACCGCGCCTGAGTGAAACACTAAAAGGAATATAATAGGTCTTTACCTATGAAATTGCCGTTCTGCAGTACTGGCCATTTCAAATCAAAATAATTTTTGTTTGGCTAAGAATTCTAATTTCAAATTAATTTTATTTTAAAAACATGGAATTCTTTTTTCAAAAGAAGTCATTTGTTTAATGATTAGTGTTACATTTTCATCGCATTTCAATCTTTTTCGTCATCATGGATACGTTAAAAATTCGAGTAATTATGGAATATGAGTACAGTGGTGGAAGCAACGCGGCACAAGCGGCACGCAACATCAACGACGTTTACGGAGCTAACACTACAAACCAACGCACCACCTGTTATTGGTTTGCTCGCTTCCGTTCTGGAAATTTCGACCTGAAAAATGAACCTCGCGGTCGTCCGAACACTTTGGTCGACAATGACGAATTAAAGGCGATTGTGGAAGCTAATGATACACAATCTACGGCTGAATTAGCAGCAGCTTTCGACGTTAGCGTCAAAACAATATTGGTCCATTTGCGTCAAATTGGCAAGGTAAAAAAGCTTGACAAATGGGTGCCCCACGAACTCAATGATCGCCAGCGCGAAGTACGCGTCGAGGCGTGCCTTGCACTGCTCAACAGACACACAAATGAAGGAATTTTGAACCGCATTGTTACCTGTACCAAGTTGGTTGGATCCTGGTTCAGTACCTAAACAATGCTCTAAACGAAAACTTACCCCTAGAAAAGTGATGGTCACTGTTTGGTGGTCTAGCGCCGGTGTGATTCATCACAGCTTCTTACCAAACGGGGTGAGCATTACTGCAGATGTGTACTGTGAAGAACTGAACACAATGATGGAGAAGCTGGCACATCTCCAACCAGCATTGGTCAATCGCTCGTCTCCGCTGCTCCTGCACGACAACGCGCGACCTCATACTGCACAGCAGACGGTCTCCAAGTTGCAAGAACTGGGGTTGGAAGCTCTCCGTCATCCGCCCTACTCACCAGACCTTGCGCCTACAGACTACTACTTTTTCCAGAATTTGGATAACTTCTTGGCGGGAAAACTATTCAATACCCGAGAGGCAGTACAAAATGCCTTTGAAGAATTTGTTGCCTCCCGTCCAGCTGATTTCTTTAAGAAGGGATCAATAAACTGCCACTGCGTTGGCAAAGATACATTGATTGCATGGGTGATTACTTCGATTAATACAAATAAAAAATACATGAAAAAAATTCGTTTAAATTTTTTCATACAAAACGGCAATTTCATAGGTAAAGACCTTACACCCCTTTGCAAAAAAAAACGGGCACGTAAAAATATTAATATCATCCATACAAAAGCCAATGAATGTTAAGTCATTGGCTTTTGTATGGATAATATTAATATTTTTACTATGTCATTAGCATAAATAACTAGTTATTTGTTATAATCAATAAGATTTTTTTTTTTTGGCCCCTCTTCCAGCAGCGCTACAATTTTACTAGTTCTTATTGCTTTTTCTGCCATTAAAATCGACACAAAGATATCACTTTTAAGTCACAATAAGGCTGGATTATGCGATAAACATAAATTATTCTATTAAAAATAACGAGAAGTTAGTTTTAGTTGCCAGGATAACCTTCTAACAGCAAACCTGCAAAATGTTAGTAAAAGCCACAAACGGAAAACGGGATTATTATTGTTTGTATACAAAAGTTTCGAATTTGGAATTAACTTTTTCTTACCCAGACTCTTTATTAAGTGCCAGTAACATAGTTTGGCTATTAAAACCTCTTTGTCTTCGCACGGTTTGTGCTTTGTGCATTTAGCCAATGTCACGTTTAGTAAAACCTCTTTACAACTAAATGATTACCAATAATGTACAAAAACCAAAACCGCCCGTTTTTTTGCAAAGGGGTGTATTTATTGTACCTACTTCCATCATCCACAATTTTTTTTTGTCACACCACAGTAGGAAACTGATTTTCATTCAAACTGATTTTGGTCAAATTAAAACTAAGGCACTATGTTCGCGTAGGGTATGTTATTTGAAAAATGTTTTTGACGCTTTATGTAAAGCAAAAGCAACAGTTGTGTGATAGTGCTCGCACGAGCATATTGCAACAGACGTCTGAAAAGCGAGTATTGTGTGAAAACGGCGCGAGCTCTGCCCGAGAAGCAGTGAGCGACGCGAGTTAACAACGTCAGGACGCCTACCGACGCGGTTGGCTGTACGGAATCAACGCCTTGGCTTTACCGCGATAATTTAAAAAAATAACACATCTGTTCCTTATTTAAATGGTGTCTTTTTTTTAAATTAGCAGTGTTGCGTGTCTGTGATTTTTTTAGTGTTGTGAATTATTTTGTGGAGTTTTACACATTTTCTGGATTTTCGTGCGGGTACGTATGATTTTAAGTATTATGTAGATACTTTACTTTTGGGTATTTATGAAATTAACGTTCTTTACTAATGATGTGAATGAAATTTGTAACCCATTTGGAAATTGAATTTACAATGTACTTAAGTATTTCTAACTCATAAAAAGCGAATCAGAAAATGATGAAAACCAAGAAGCCGCTAATGTCGGACGTAAAAATTTGAATTTATCTGTTTTTATGTCTCCTTGTTTATTTATGGCGTATTTGAATCTTCGTTACAATATTAACTGTGTCTAACAAAGAAAAGATTTGTCTTACATCAAAATCACCCATATTTGAGAAACCCTAAATTACTGACATTCAAAATTGAGAACCCTAAAACTAGGTAAAAACATTTTCGATAAAAGCAATTTGACAGATAAAGAGAATTTTCGAACTGAGAACGGTTATAAAAACATTCAAAATAGGCGAAAAGGTTAAATAAGTGCGAAATGCCATAGACACTCGGCAGTGATTTGGCAAAACCCAAACTTTTAAAACGTTTTTTCCCTCGAGAATTAGAATTCTAGAGGCTAAGTAAATTGATGTTATACCAACTTTGTTTCGGCTTTCTTTCAGCAACTTTTGTTTGTCGTACATTACACAGACAATAAAACTGGGTTTTTCGGTTTCGAACAAATAGCGGAGATTGCGGAATATCTTCCAACTTCTTCCTCACAATTTAACTTTTTTTATTTTTTCTCATTTCGAATACGTTAGATTGACCGATTTAAAATTTTCATTCAATTTTAGAACAGATTATCACGGGCAAATGATTTGCATTTGCTCGCAGTGTGGTTCGGCAAAAAACCTTTACCTTCGGCATAGATTAAATAAATACTCTTTGGAGTAAACTTGTGTTCCGTCCAGGGTTTTGTTAGTTCAAGAGTTCGTAGGAAATTGGAAAATCCAATTGGAAACTCGTAGAACAGTTTAAAATCGGAACGGATCGGAAAGTAAATTAATTGTTCCTTGGTACCTACTTGCAAAGCGATTATACTCAGCTCTAGGATGAAAACTTTGGCTTGATGTGATACTAAACTATTTCTGGTACGTATAAATTCAATAATATATTTTTTAAAGTAGGAAAGAACGAAGTAGAGCCAGATGGGATTTCCCATGACCAACTGTCATCCCCTATTCACCCCTTTAGGGGTAGAATTTTCAAAAATCCTTCCTCAGTTCTCACCTTCTCTATGTAAATTATGGAACTCTTGTACAAAATGTCATGCTTCTAGCTAGACCTAGCGGTTTAGGTCGTGTATTGTCTGCCAGATAATGAATTTAGGTAAGATTTTTATTACAGTAAGTAGAAGATGGGAGTCGTGCTACAACTGGTTTTTTTGTATACAATTGCGGGGTAGTTGTTTACATGTCTCAATTAATAGTCAGGCTGATAAAAAATCTCAAACCATTTCAAAAACCTATTTCTTAGAAGAGTATTTAAATTCACTTATTTAAAACATTTCCGCAATCCATGTCATGGTATAAGACAACATTCCAATATTGAAACCGCGCCCTCACATAATGTTCCTACACGTTGTCACCTAATCAATACCTATTATAGGTTAATAAGGCATTACCTTTACACGGCACGTGAACTAGACTGTATGAAAAAATTCCATTGACAACCTACAAGTAAAAAAGTCAATCCTATCTAGATGTGTTCCCAATTTGAAAATCAACTGATTCACCGTGATTGGTGGAAAAGTGAATGATAAGCATTTTTTTTGGATTTCGAATTTGGAGGGTTCTCTATCTCTATGATCAAATGAAAGTGAATGGAAATGCTTGCTTGCATTTTTATTTTAAAGGTAAATAAGAGTCGCTAGTTCGTTGACTATTCGTGTGACAATTTTTTTTAAAACCAAAATGTGTTTCTTCTTTAAATAGCTTAACTAACCTATTCCAAGGTTGAGAAGACATCTAAGGCCGTGTCCTAATATAAGCGATTGCCGCGATCATTTGTTCTCAAAACCCGAACGAGGAGTGTTCGGGTGTTGCCGACATGACAACGCGTTTAGGTTCGCCGAAAAAATAATAATCGCACAAAATAGGACACGGGGTAACAGTCACAGTTTCACATTATATTTCTCTTAATTGGACATTTGCATATCGCTTCATCCACTTTTGTGTTTTTTCTCCATATAGGGGAACTTGGAAGGCTAATTTGGTTACATTTAAGGTATGCTGAAATTGTTTTGAGCTAAAATGAATAATAGCAAATCTTGGACTACGGGTCGACTCGAAATGATAAAGAGTTATAGGTACTGAATTTTGGTTCCTTATCTGTATGGGAAGAAGCTTTTACCCTTAGTGAAGCACAGATGTATTAAAAGAAGTCCGAAAAGTAACATTAGAATCAATATTTCAGTAACTTTTACACCTTCCGTCTAAACAGATCCTATATCTTCCGAAGGAGCCCTCGTAATGTATGTAACGGTCGGATTTCGAACTCCGAATAGTTTCCGAGTTCGTACCCCACTTGTTGAGTTATGGTTTATCTAGTTTACCAAAGGCTTATGTAAGTACTATTAGACATATGATACTAGGTACTGTAAACTAAGGGGATGCCATAAGTACCTTTCAATATACTAATGGCAGTTTGGCACGTACAGATTAACAATTTTAATGAATGGCAGAAACTTTTCTGAAAATCGTTGCGTCGTCATAGAAATGGTAAGTAGTTAATTAACATATACAACATAATTTTTTGTTTATGCTAAACCCGAGAAGGGGTCATTGTACTCATCATTTTGAACAATTTTTTCTGTGGGACAAACCTTGAAATCGCGAAAAAAAACACAGCTGTTCCATACATTTGTGTCCACTTAAATCGACAAAATGTATGGAACAGCTGATTTTTTTTTCGCGATTTCAATGTTGGTCCCTCAGGAAAAGTTGTTCAAAATGATGAGTACAATGACCCCTTTTCGGGTTTAACATAAACAAAAAATTATGTTGTATATGTTAATTTCGTTAAAGAATGAATAGTGATCATTCTGGGTACGATGGTGGATTATTAGAAGAGTTTGTGTCTTGTACTTACTGTATGATTTAGTCCTTTCTTTATACCTAAGTATGAAATACTTTTGAGGGAGACTGAGAAGTAATTTCCACGTAAAATATCGACTTACATAACTATACAATTCAATTATCTAAAGAGGTTTTATTGAAAGGGTGGAAGCCTTCTAGTTCTTCGTCTATAAAAAAAAAAAAAACTGAGCAACAAAAAAAAAGGATTTTACCATTGTAAATCTGTATTTAGTTGATCGATAATTGTCTTAAAAGTCAGTTATGTACGCTTAAACCAGACAGTGACATAATACGTAAATTGTTAGTTTTCAGTATTACGATGCCAGTCCGTAATATAGGGTTACAGAAGAGAGACTGCGTTTCGACTGCGCAAGGGCGCTACATAATCCGTGCGTTTTTTTAAATTTAATAATTGAGCTAACATTTCGGCAAATGTACTATTTGATGAAACGGACTATAAGATACTTCATTTCTTTAAAATTATTAGGTTGCACCCTCCGTAACTGTATCGGGGGTGTGTTATGAAACAATGTGTCAATCAAGGGAAAAAATAAGTGGCTGTGATTTTATTTTTGAACTCAACAAACTGGTACTGTACGAGAGGTTATGCAGTATAATTTTCCGAACTTTATTGTTTTATTTAACATGACTGGCTGGATGTACAGTGGTAGCCAACTGTTTACATAGTTCACTCTTGATTTTCAATAATTACTGTAATCAAACTCAAACTCAAAGCATTTATTTCAATTAAACCATTTACAGGCACTTTTGAATTGTCAAGGAGTCGGTCAGTCAGAAATATGAAGCTAGTTGCCCATTCCAAAGCGTAGTAGGTACCTATGGAGAACAACGGGCAAGAAACTCCACGGACACTCTTTTAAATCAAAATATTGTTACAATATATGGGTTACATCATTCATGTTGAAATTATAAATGTGAGAACAATGTAAAAAGCGCGTTAAAAGCGTCCGCAATTATGACATACAAACAATTCAAAAATTAAAATAAGCCATGGCAGCTAAGAGATGACCAGTCACAACTGACGGCGCCCGTTCACGAACATGACGCATGGATCAGCACCATTCAGCTCAACCATTTTGAAGGGAGCTAAATGAGTTTTGAATCGTTTTATTCAAAGTAAGTAAATATTGAATGTTTTTAATTGTGTTTCTTCAATCAAGTTTTCCTTTTGACAACATCTCTGAATGATAAATACCCTAGATGGTATAAAAAACATTACCGTCCTTCGGGGCAGTCGGATAAAAAAACTGTAGCTCGATTTACAAGTTAAGTGGATTACTCACTTATTGGAATAAGATTTCGTTTAAAGAGCTCTTTTTATTTAAAAGTAATAGCTTTGTTAATCTTCTTCACTCAGCGTAGGTACTGAGTTTGTAAGTGAAACTTGTAATTTGTCTCTTTAGAGCGCTATTAATCGCTGGCTCGCTTCAATGCTTGGTCAACAGGTAGTTTCCGATTCTCCATTTTCCGTAAGAATTAATGTTTTTCAAAGCTATGTTGTTTGCAGGAGAGACTGAGTCTTTACTTTTCAAAAAATCGGTCTGGTATATAAAATCACCCGAGCCTTGTATGATATCATAAAGCATGTTAATCTCTTTGCAATCGATTTACGGTTTTCTGTGATAATTTGAAGTGTATGAGTACCTATAACCGTACTTAATTTACCGTGTTGGATTTATAAAATATTGATCGTAGGTAGGTAGATGCATATAAAATGTCAGAAAAACTTCGCAGTTCTGTCGATCATATTTTTATTTCAACCATTAGAATGACCTGGAAATATGAACATTTGCACAGGCAGTGTCACGCCTCACTCACTCAAAGTTACAATAAAAAGGAGTTCCGGTACTTCAACGTTCATTGAACCTTGACTCTTGGACTTCGCTAATTAAGTACCAGCAGGTCTAAAATGTTCCTTACTTAATTAAAAATGATCAAAGTTTAGGTTAGGGTCATACGATTTTAGGAGGAGATACCAAAATAGTTACTGGATTTAAAGGTCTGATTAAATGGTTTTTAATATAATGTGGATGGTTTTCTTTTGTTTAGGTATTATTGTTTTTAAAAACTTTACTGACCTACAATACCTAATTGAATGTAGAAACTGCTACGAAACGTCAATCAGCGTCAATAAGTTGGACCCAATCAGAGGGATGTTTTCACAAGGGATATAAGATGGCTAACAATTAATTGTTATTGCAAACAATTAACGTAAACAAGGAGGTTTAAAATGTGATAAAGCAGACCGAATATAGGTAAAAGTACTTAACTTAAGACTACTTAAAAGAGTTTTAAGTTAAAGTAAGCTAAGCTATGCTAGCTGCGAGTCAGGTGACTTAGCGTACCGTTGTAAACTACTGGACGTTAATACTGCTCGTCCAGGGACTGTATTCCCGTGTATTTTATTGTGTAATGCTTTCAAAGGTTCTTAAAATACTTAGAGGAAGTTGAAGTATAACTTGCTTTAAAAGGTAATCGAAAATGGTTTTTAGAAAATACCTACCTACTAGGGTGGAGCTCTCAATGTATGAAAAAAAATTTTTTGCCGATTCCTTTTTTGCAGGGTTATTAAAAGTTGCCAATATACTTAAGCATTACGTATGTAAAATATTTTCCGTAACAAGTCATTAGAAGTAATGCCCCCAGGCATTCGAGTTTTCAAAAAAATACAAAAATTTCGAAGTTTTCGTAGGGTCACTATAAACTTTTCCAAAATGATTCCTACCAAACTGATTTTAGAAACCGTGAGATTCCGAAATTATATCCTTTTTTTAACTTTTTTTTTTAAAGATTTAATAAAATTTGTTACAGAATCTTGTTCAGTAGTCTATGGACCGGTAAGAATGAAGGCTGGATCAGGAATCGTATCTTATGATGCCCTCGTTTAATACAAAAAAAAGATTAAAAAATTGAATATTTTCTTTTTTTGTCACTTCCATGTCGTTAGAACTAATTAGACTAATTATTATTTATTTTAGTTTCCTCACATCTTGTTATACTGTTTAACTAGATGTGAGGAAACTAAAATAAACAAACAGTATTATTTTAGTAAAAAGAAATTCCGTGGTATTTTTATTTTATTTTTCAATAGACCTAGTTTATTCCTTCTTTTTGAAAAATTCAAAGTTCTTGGGGCAGTACTTCCACTAATTTAATTTAGTTGTCCCCATAATAAGTGTTAAACCTGATACCAAGATGCAACTTTCCCGCAATCCGCCATTTCTAAAATCGAAAAAAAAAAAAATCGCTCCACCCTCCTACCTACCGTACCTTGCTTTCATCGAAATCCGTTCAGCTGTTAGATAAGGCTTCAAAGGTAACATAGAGAGACCGACAGAATTACTTTTGCATTTATAATTTACGTATGGACTTTCAAAGCTTCTTAAAATACTAAGAGGAAGTAGAAGAGTGTTTCTTGCTAAGAGGTATTTGAAAATGGTTTTAATATATTATAGGTAATGTATTTATTGGTTATGTTTATTCGTTGTGACGATGCTTGGGACAGGCCTTTGTCCAGCAGCGGACGTCTATCACCAGGGCTAATGTTGATTGCTAAGACCCCATATCAGTAGCTGGACTTACCTATTTTATGTAGTAAATAATAAAATGCTACCTACTGAATCTATAATTTTTTTTCAAATTGTGATCAGGTAAAACGTATCTATTATAATGTAATGTAATTCAGTTACCAATGTATAATTAAATTTTTAATTGACGTAGATTTTTAACTTTAAGTGTTAGCTATGTATGTAACAATAAAAGCTGTGCCCTGATAGGGTCTACAAGCAACGGCTCTTAGCTCTAAGTTAAACTCTTGTTTTACCTTGTGGAACGCAAATAAATGAATATGTAGTAGGTAGGTATATCGTTTCTTTACCATAGGTAAGCTATGCCAACCTCTATTTGCTATTATCATAGCTAATGGTGAAGAGCCCTTACGAATTGCCAAACTTAAGTGGCTGTGGGCAGGGCACATTGCTCGCAGAACAGATGGCCGATGTGGCCGAAAGGTTCTGGAGTGGCGACCGCGTACCAGAAGACGTAGCATTGGAAAGCTTCCCTCAAGATGGACCGATGATCTGGTGGCCGCAGGAATCCGCTGGATGCGAGAAGCACAGAACCGGTCGAAGTGGCGGTGCTTGGGGGAGGCCTATGTCCAGCAGTGGACGTCTTTCGGCTGAAATGATGATGATATTATGATTATTAGCATTATTTAGCGATACGGCTAACTATGCAACGAAAAAGTGGACGTATTACGGTGTTTGGGCAGCGCCTTAAATTCGGAATGCCATGCTAAGCACACAAAGCCTTTACCAAAGCAATTACTTATATCTCTTTCATTATCGATATTAATCTTTATTGGAACATTAATATTGGGGATTGTTTGGATAAGTACATATTGCTCGCACTTAGTGTAAAAACATCGTAAAGTTTATGATGATTTATTTCTTTGATTGGTAATTCTTATTAATGATAAGCTAATAATTGTTTTGCAAGGGCAATGGAGAGGGCTATGCTCGGAGTTTCCCTACGTGATCGAATCAGAAATGAAGAGATCCGTAGGCACCAAGGTAACCGAAATACCCCGAAGTATTGCCAAATTTAAGTGGCTGTGGGCAGGGCACATTGCTCGCAGAACAGATGGCCGATGGGGCTGAAAGGTTCTGGAGTGGCGACCGCGTACCAGAAGACGTAGCGTTGGAAGGCCTCTCACAAGGTGGACCGATGACATGGTAAGGCCGCAGGAATCCGCTGGATACGGGAAGCACAGAACCGGTCGAAGTGGCGGTGCTTGGAGGCCTATGTCCAGCAGTGGACGTCTTTCGGCTAAAATGATGAATGATTATGATAACCTACTGGTGGGAAGGAGGCCTATATTCAGCAGTGGGTGGAACAAGGCTGCCTATGATAATGATGATGACGAAAATGATTTTCTTTCTTTCTGGAAGTGATTGAAGTCTTCTCTAGAGTAAAAAATGAAATTGCACTGCTAGTCAAAGATTCTTTGCCTCACATTATGTGGCTTTATTACAAAAAGTATGAATTAAATTTTATGATAATCTTAAGTTTTAATTTCTGCTATTTGAATTGAACATTTGAATAAACCTTTTTTAGAGTCCGTTCAAAGGATTTTGACATCTATTGCGTTGGTAGCATGAAAAATGGCAGTTGCAGGAAACAGTTGGTATTGTAACCACTGTTTTGCTTTTAATGCCATCCATCCTTATGCCTACGGCTTAGAAGTCAAAATTGGTTGAACGGACTGCAAAAAATGTTTATTTAAATGTCTAATCTCATTTCAAGAAGTCTATCAAATATACCTACCAATCCTGTGTTTGACCCTCAGCCATTACAGTATAGACAATGCCTAGTTATAATCTATGTTCACGCTTATCTAAGTATAGCTGTGTCAGCTAGAAATGTCCATTGTCTGTAATGGCTACTTCCATTGAATATGGCCATTATTCCTACAGGATATTTGCCATAATTGCCTTCACTTAGCGAGGAGGTTTTGATCTGTAACCGCAGATTGATGTTGTAGATATCTTACAGTGAGTGACTGTAGGGGATAAGTAATGCTCCAATCCGTTTATTTTATTTTTACCACAATCAGAGATGCAATTCTCATAGTTTTTAAGAACGGTCGCATTCCGATCTCAGTTTCAACCTGTCAAAAATCCTTTTAATTTACATTATTGACATTGATCGTCTTGCAATCTGTCAAAAATTACATTATTGATTGTCGCTGAGATGAGATTGTAACTATATTTTGAACGTTTTTAAATACGATTATATAATTAGCCCTGCAGTTTGTAATGCAACTGCACTGCATTGCATTTCAATCCTTGTAACATTTTAATATACTACATTTTAATATTTTTTTTATGACTTATGCACGTTTAATTTAGTTCGCACGTTTAGTTTTATGTTCAGGAGAACTTACAGAGTATTTGCAACATTTATTATTTTCTAACACTTTTAATAAAAGTCCGAACTATCCTCACAATTTAGATCTATGACCGTATTTTTACGAAACCTCCATTTTCCGCACAAATCCTACAAAATCTATTTACTTTATTGTATTCTTGAAATATACGGTAGCATATGTTACTTGAAATGGGAATATTGTGCTTCAATTGGCTATCAATCAAATTGTATCGTGAATCCGAAACAATACGGTCGGATTGGTAAAAGAATTTCAGTAAACAAATAACGTTTCATGCTTATGTTTGCCTCGCTTTTCATTTCCGAAGTATGTAGATAGGGATACAATCAAGGTAGATGTAATGTAGGTAGATCACTACATATTATAAAACAAAGTCCGCCACATTTGTCTGTCTGTCTGATTAACGCGATAAACTCAAAAACTATCGGACGGAATTTCATAATGGTTTTCACGAATGGATTGTAAAGAATTTATCGATAGCTTTGATCTGAAAAGCCGTGTTGTAATAAAATGAGGTGAATCATTATATAGTGATTCCTTAATAAATTGGCGAACAAAAGGTAACAGGAGCGCATACATCCAATTAAACTGTTGTGACTTCAGTAGCGCTTACCTATCGAAATATGAAAAAATAAACTAAGAACATGTCAAAAATCATGTCTTAACCATACATACATATTTTAGGAAATAAATTAAGATGCATGTTTCGTTTTTTCTAAGGGACCATCTCTAAATTCATCATCGCCCATGAACATTGCAGTTGTAGATAATTTGTCCACATTATGAAAACGTACACTTTTATCTAGATTCAGATGTGTAAAGAGAATAATGCCGTTTGAACCGTATCGTGATGGAAATGAAGTAATAGATATTAGAGGCAGGTGGAAGTCAGCGATAAGGCTGAACAATTCCTCTGAGCAATCCCCATTGTTAAAGCGTTAGTGTGCATAGGGTTGCAACAGCTCTTTTGTAAATCCAAAGGATTCTTTTGTGCTCAATCTGTGGCATAGCACAAGCTAAAGTGGCAATGGGCCGGTCATGTAGCCGTAGAAGCGATGAACGTTGGGGTAGACGTGTTCTTGAGTGGAGACCGCGAATCGTACTTATCAAACGTAAGGTAGGACGCCCTCAGGCTAGGTGTTGTAACGATCTTAGCAGGACGAGAGTTGCCGAGAATCGAGCTGAATGGCGTGCAATTGGAGAAGCTTATGTCCAGCAATGGACTAATATAGGCTGATGATGATGATGATAGGTCGATATTTTTACCCCGCGTCCTAACTAAAGCGATCGGTCGCGCGAATACGTGATCATCGCGTTCATATCTCACTCATTTGTTCGGAAAACCAGAAGGTACCCTCTGTCCGCGCAACTACGTGTTCTATTGATGCGGCAATAGGGATAACTTAAAAAAAAAAATTGTACATCTAGTTGTGCACTGCGGTTTCACCCGCTTAAGTCTCGATCCCGTGGGAATATCGGGATAAAAATCATCGTGGGAGTATCCTATGTCCTATTCCAGGTCACGGTCTACCCATGTGCCAAATTTCATCCAAATCTGTTCAGCCGTTTTAGCGTGAAAGCGTAACAAACAAATAAACGAACAAACACCAAACTCACTTTCGCATTTATTATATTCAAGTTACGATTTACTGGTTTATAAAAATTATATACGTTGTTTTACGAAGTTATGTAGCCTGAACATAAGTAGAAAGTTGCTAACCTCCCCGAAACAGCATATCACACACTCTAATGTAAGTACGATTCGTTGGAAAAACGAATGATTCTCTGGGGCGTTGAGGAAGAAACTTGAGCATATTTGCTGTGTTAGAAAAAAGAGGTCCCTCACCGGATTCTCGTGGAAATATTGTAGATGGAGTTTGGTGAATAACTTATGGTCGGAAAAATTAAAATACATTATATTCTCGAGGAGCTCGTGGCTACGTAATAAAAGCCGCACGGGTCGATGCATCAGGTTAAGCTACGCTTGCCGGGGTTGGTCCGTGGATGGGTGACCATTTTCACATATCTAGACTCCTCCGTGTCTCGGAAAGCACGTTAAGTCGTTGGTCCCGGCTGTCATTTGTGGATCTCTGACAGTCGTTACGGGTCGTCAGAAGTCCGAAAGTCTGACAACCAGTCTTACCAAGGGGTATCGTATTAGTTACTGGGTTATGGAGGTCAGATAGGCAGTCGCTCTATGTAAAATACTGGTATTCAGCTGCATCCGGTTAGACTGGAAGCCCACCCCAACATGGTTGGGAAAAGGCTAGGCAGATGAGATGATAATATTCTTCCTGTTCCCAAGCATAAAGTTGTAGTACAGTAGTAGGTTAGCAACTTTCTCTCTCATCGTAAAACCGATCATCATCCGAACTGAATGCGCCTTCCAAATCGCCGATCTTTATTACTGATTTAGGTGAAAATTATCTTCACGCAAACGCAATTACTTGTTAAGTCTTATAACCAAATACATACGTAAAATTGAAATGAATGAATGCTTTTCAAATCTATGCTACATCACATCTAAGTTGTGTAGTAACTTGATTATTGACTATAACTCCGTTCATTTCGCCATCAAACGTAAAAGTTTGGCGAGTTTTAGAATTAAGTAACACCTCTGTAAAGTAATATAAATAAATAGATTAAAAAAAAAAAAAAAAAATTTCGTGGTGATGATATGACACATAGGTACATCCTATCTCTTTTTACCTGATCAACTGAGCAGACCAGCACTGTAATTGCGTAACGCACTTTTAATCATAATCTGAATGATTTTGAAGGATATTGCTGTTACTATTGCTTCTTATTATGAAACTGTAGTAAAAGACAAATTTTTGGAACACAATTATTATGTTCGAATTTCTCTGCTCAACAACGTAAATAACGCAATCAATGTTGTTGAACTGTCAAAATGAAAGCCATTGCTACTGTTAGTGTGTTACGCAATTACCCCGTTTGGTGTAAACTGAACAGATTTTTCTGCCGCGTATTCGTACTCTAAAGTCTTTCAAATTGAATTTAAGCTGACACGTACCAAATACCCAATACCATAAAACAAAAGGAATCTAATGATACCTCGTTTAGTGCCTAAATCGCTCGAGGGGTAAACCCACCTGTGAGAAAACACCCCAAGGTAAAATAAAACATAGGTAGGTCTATATGTCTGCGTTACAAACGCGGGAAAAACATTACCCTCCCTAAGGATTTACCACAGTCAACGAAACCTCAACGCGATCTAAAAAGAAAAATGGTTCACCACACCTGAGCTTATATTTGGGACTAGCGACACGCCCCTGCTTCCCACCGTTTTAACGGCTTCAAAAATCATCGAGATTATTTTACTCTATGTACAAAGTTTAATATTACGAGGTATTCCACTCTTAGCACTGATTTTAACAGCACTACTCCGAACCACACTTGAGCACTTCCACTAACAGCACTGAAACAATTTAATCATTCACATAAACCTTCCAAAATTAATTCTTTAAATGATGATGGTGAAAACCGCATCAAAATCCATTGCGTTTTTAGAAGAGCAACGCGGACATACAGACAAACACGAAAAGAGACTTTAATTTATAAATGTGTAGAAGAAAATAAATCATAAAAACTTTGACTCGGAAGGTGTCACTTAAAATACATAAAACATTAAATTATACACGGGGGAAATAAAAGTTTTATTAGTAAACAATTTGGACTTACGGAAACGTATTAGAGTTTTGAAAAGCAATTATAATGTGAACGCCAAACGAAGGTAACGTTAACTGAAAATATTTTTCAAGGCTCTGTACACTACAATTTTGACGATTTTCGTGAATGGCACTGGTCATGCACTGTTATTTCTTATTATACATTATAGCTGAGCTCGAACTATTATGACCTTAATTGACGGAAAAATACATTTATGATGTTTTACTAATGCGTGACTGTTGGGAAGTCAATAAGTATCTTTAGCATAAATCATCTTCAAAACAGTTTTTGTGGTTTTGTTTCTAAATTTTAACGTTTTTTTTTTTGTATTGCGCCCTATTACGTGTCTAAATATATTTTCTTTCGTTCAAAGTTTTCGTACCTACATCTTTTAATTCTTCTTATAACAGAAAAGTATGGTCTGCTTTATTTTCTGTTGGAGATTGTACGAGCAGGTGACATTTAAGTGGAAATAATAATTGATAATTGTTAATTAGCGTGGCCGGGTTTTGTTTTAACAATTTACGGTTATTACCATAATATGTAATGAAAACCGCAACCTTACTTTATTATTTTACCAAATAATAAAATAAGGTGTTTACTGTTTACACAGCGATGATACAATTCCTCAACTTCTCTGAATATCAGGTTGGCAGCCAGTCGGTTATCTTTCAAAGTGAAGGCTCGTGAACATATTCGTGAGAAGTTGGCAGAATCATTGCGGCGCTGATTTGCTGGGCTTGTTTTCTCCTCTACCTATCGTTGTTTCTCTTGACAAAGTTTATTCTGTTTATATGTATGTATGTAAGTATATATGTATTATTATAAATTATATTATAATACTATTTATTCTTTTTCGAGTTATGTATGCCGTATGTTGCACCTGTCATGTTCGTCTTTGCATCACCCTAAGGTTGAGTGGTAGAAAATGCCTCAGGCATTAAGTCCGCCTTTGTATAGTTTTTTTTTTACTTGTGCATAAAGTTTTAATTAATAAATATTTTACCACTAATTGACTAATTAAACGATTTTCAGTTTTTTTAGGAAAACGATGTTACCCGAATTTCCCCTAATTATTTTTCCATCAATGCCCGTCCTAATCTTGTGCGCTTTTATAATTTGTAACGTGACGATATTATCGTGGACGTGCACGTCCATCACGATAACACAGGGTCGTAAACTGTATGAAATGAAGACGCTTTTATTTCCGTCCACAATAACGTGCACGTATTTCCATAAATTGTATGGAAGTGGACGTTCACGATATATCGTGACGTTAGAAATTTCAAAAGCGCACAAACGTGGTTTTTGATTATTGGAAAATACATTTTTACCAAGTATGTAGGGCGAAGAAACTCCATAAGTCAAGCTTATTCCCTGAGAGACGGTACTACATAACCCAGGATTGTTATTTTTTATTTACGCGGATCTCGAAAGGTACGTACAGTCACGAGCGGTATGTTACACTTATGCAAGATTCAAAAGGGATGCTTTTGTGCAAAATTGTGAAAAGACGTAGTGCACCTGAATGGTGCGTTTCGAGGAATACTTTTGGTGCATTTGAAGTTGGTGCGCTTCGAGGAATACTCCGTATTTCATAATAGACAATCTGCCTAGCCTTTTCCCAACTATGTTGGGGTCGGCTTCCAAACTATCTGGATGCAACTGAATACCTTAATAGAATAGCTGAATATGTATTTTACATAAAGCGACTGGCTATCTGGCTTCCACAGCCCAGTTACAATACTATACTACTAGTTACTGGACAATACGTACGGTACTCCTTGGTAAGACTGGTTGTCAGACTACCTGTAACGAACGCCGTGTTTTTCTACATTTATATCTGTATTTTTTATGGTGTACCTAATAAAGAGTATTCTATTCTAACGACTGTCAAAGATCTACGAATGACAGCCGGGACCAACGGCTTGACGTGCTTTCCGAGGCACGGAGGGGTTTCGATATGTAATGGATAGTCACCAATCCACGAACCGCCCGCGGCAAGCATAACCTATGTCGATAGAAAGTAGCCTATGTCCTTCCCCGGGATGCCATCTATCTACTTGCCAAATTTTATCGCAATCCATTCAGCGGTTTAGGCGTGAAAAGGTAACATACAGACACACGGACAGACAGAGTTACTTTTGAATTTATAATATTAGTATGGATTATAAAGTGGTATTTAAGAAAAGAAGCAGAATGATATGGTGGCACAAGAAATAATGGACAACATAGCACAATCAAACAGATAAATTGCTATTTAATCTTGCGTAAATGCCACGAGTTTATGTTCGTGACTGTACCAACTCATCGGCAGCTTTTTCCTCATATAGGATGCGTGACATTTTTCGTATTTCATTCTTGTGATAACTTGAGTTGCTTGAAGACGTATGTATTTGTGTTGTTTGCGCTTTTTTTTTCGGAGTAATATAATGTTTTTTGGACAAATACAATGGAATCAACACATCTGGGAGCTGTAATGCGATCAGGCACTTTTATCAGAGTAGTATATAGTCTGTTATTGTATTGCTTTCGTAAAATTTTGTATAGGAACTGTAGCTGCCACTTTGTTCTAGTAGTCGCAAGCGATGGGTTCGATTCCCGAGCCGGGCAAAGTTTTAAGGCGCGGGCCCACCGCGGCGCATGCTGTGCACGGGCACGCGGCGCATTTTAGCTGCGTGTATTAATTTGTTTGACAACGTGGGTCTACGTTTCCACTGGAGTACACGAATATGACCCACGACTATGTATAGCGTGGCACGGCGCACGGAGAGGCTACGCACGTGCCACTGCAATCTGCGCACTGTAAGTAAGCTGTACATAGTCGTGGGTCATATTCGTGTACTCCAGTGGAAACGTAGACCCACGTCGACAGCGTTGAGCTATGTAACCGCCTATTCGAGCAAGCCACGCATGTATCAATGACGTCAATTCATGCGTAGCCTCTCCGTGGGTTGCAGTGGACACAACCACATACATTTTCTTACAAAGCGAAGCTTAATACACGTGCGTAGCCTCTTCGTGCACCGCGGTGGGCCCGCGCCTTTATTGAAGCGCGAGAGCGTGTTAGACTTGTACTGTCTAAAACCCATCCGTGTTCCTTCAGTTGCCTGTTGCCAAGGCCCCGGTATCCCTTTCGGACTTTCCCGCAACCCTGGCAGGCAGCCCTGACAAATTCCAAGTGTCGGGATTTGTGCCCGGTTATCCAAATAGACAAATGGACGAAAATTAAAAAAAAAACATGCAATTCATGGGCATCTTTTTAAAGGTGTGACCTGAAATCGCGAAAATAAATCATTATTTAAAAAAATATTCAATTTACAGTTTTGACTTCGCTATGCTCTTATTAAATGTATCTATAGATAGATACATACCACTGACATAATGGTAACTACTTCCTACATAAGTTTTTATTTAATTTGCGGTTCTACTAACTTTGTCTACTCACTTCTAATAAAGCTCATGTATTTTTTATTCCGCGTCGACTATTCGAAAAGTTTGCAGCTTTTTATGCGGAGATAGATTCGACTTTTATGTTCTGAATTAGTTTCGTATGTTTAAGTTTTCTTTTAGTAGAGTACTTTGTAAGATACAAAATTCCTTACTTTTATAAAATGTCGCTAGGAAAGTTTTGAGTATGGATGTGGATGGCTGTAAGAGTAGGAGGAGACCAAAGAAATGATGGGTGGACTGTGTGAAAGATTACATGGTTAGAAAGAGGGTCGTCTTTGCGATTGGTTAGTGACTAACCAGAGGCCCTAGACAAAGTGACATTCTGACAGCGATAACGATGATGGAAAAGGCAAAAATGTATAGGACTGACATAAGCTATCGAATAGATTATGTCAATCCTGTTAAAAGTCGTTGTAGAAAAACGAAACGCTTTCGAAGCAATTGTCACTTGTCTAGGCCCTCTGAGGTGCTTGACGTGGAGAGGCATTCCATACTAGATGGGATGCTATTATTATTATTATATCTCACAATATTGCTTCTTCAATATTCCAATATAATATTTGAATAACTGAATCAACCTAACAATTGAAAAGACTATTCACCAAGTGGTGTTTGTACGGGACCAAGCAATAAAGACAGTGACACGGTCCACTAGTTCACGGGATCTTAGCCGCAGGCAGACGCTACGTGTACGCACATCCATTGCTTTTTATAGCCCGCATAACGTTGATAACATTCAGAAAGCAATTTTGATCTTACAGATTAGGTGCGTTGCGTATTTTCGTTTTGTTGATAGTGCGAAGTATGGGAGGCCTTTGTTTTAACGAGGGAGAATTGCCATTGGGCACCTCAGGAAAGGTGATTTTTGCTAACTAACCGCCTGGCCACGGGACAAACCCGCTGCAGCGAATTCTCGCGCGGTGCGAACGGCGAAGCGTCTTGCGATTAAAACAAATGAATAAAAATATACTGCCCGCCGCCGCACCGCAATTCGCGCCGCCGGTCGTGCCGCGGCGTTTGCGCCGCCTGTCCCGTGGCCAGGCGGTAAAGGGCTTGCACACAAAACTGCGCTGCGACGTCGCATCGCAAAAATCAGCGCGTTCATTACGCAAAGAGAACTAGCTGCGCCCCGCGGTTTCACCCGCGTAAGTCTCGATCACGTGGGAATATCGGGATAAAAAGTATCCTATGTGTTAATCCAGGTTATAAACTATCTGTTTGCCAAACATCCAAATCAATTCAGCCGTTTTTGCATGATTGAGTAACAAGCATCCAAACACACAAACTTTCACATTTATCATATTAGTAGGCTTCATTCGAGTTATCTAATTTTTTATTTATTTATTTTTCAACACACTCGCTCGTAAAGTGGCTCTTATTGAACCGCTTTTAGGTTCATAATGCAGTGTATTATGGAAGCGTGCTTTTTACTTTACATTACCGCACTAGTGCGGTAATGTGCGCCACAGATAACTATTTACTAGTCGGAGTAATGACATGGCCGCATAGAATTTGTATCCAATAGAAATTGGTTTTGGTGAAGCTTTTTACCAAAGACAAGCGCTCAAAAGCAAGTTTTTATTTAAAAAAAAGAACCATAAGCAAACCAGTGGCGTTTAGTTATAGTAAAAAAAAATCCCATGCATACCCATGGGATTTTTTTTACCATAACTAAACGTCAGTGGCTTAAGTTGTTTGCGTATTTCCAGAACTTCTTTAGGGGAACCCTAAAGAAGTTCTGGAAATACGCAAACAACTTAAGCCAGAATTAGAAGCGGAGAGAAAAAATGGAAATATAGCGTTCATAAAATACGATAAGCTAATTGTTAAGAAACCAAAGAACTCTAAACGCGAAAAGAGGAAGAGAGAAACACCAACAGGATCCCCAACCACTCCCTCTCCATCTCAGAAAAAGTCAAATACGTTGAATGAAAAAAATGAAATGCAGCCTCCAAGAACAAATAAGGAAGTAGTTAAGCCAAGCATACTTACATTTGTAACGCGTGAAAGATCCGCATCGATATCAGAGATGCAAAAAAACGAGAAAAGGCCTCCGCGAACCGGAAACAACAAACAGATGCAGCAACAAACATAGACATAAGAAAAACTCAAATGTTTTGTCCCCCAATCCGGCCGGTCACCGTGGGGGAAGTCGACCACCACCCTCCAACATATCAGCCAACAAAATCAAATACCCAAAAAGAGAAACAAAAACGAAGCAGTTTATACATATGTACACTAAACACACGAACTCTGAGAACACCAGAAAGTTTACATGAGCTAGAGTTAGCTATCGAAAACCTGAAGTGGGACATATTGGGCATAAGCGAGATGCGGAGAACAGGAGAAGGAATAGAAGAGCGAAACAGCTACATTATGTACTTCAAAGGCGAAACCGCCGGACATAGAGGGGTTGGATTCCTGGTAAAGTCAAAATTCAAAAGCCAGATAATTGGTTTTGAAGGAATATCGGACAGGATAGCGTTGATTCATATTAACTTACCAAAATACAGGAAAAAATGGACAGTCATCCAAGTCTACTCGCCGACAGAACAAGCAACAAAAACAGAGATCGACAAATTTTACGACAAACTACGCGAAGCTATCGAAAAATATTCCGGAAACAATCTCGTGCTCATGGGAGACTTCAATGCCCAAGTGGGCGTCCAAATACCCGGAGAAGAGAACATAATAGGGAAATATGGAAGAGGCAAAAGAAGTAAAAATGGAGAAAAACTAGTAGAGTTCCTTCTTGAGCAAAACTTAACACTTCTAAACTCCATGTTCCGTAAAAAACCCAAGAATAAATGGACATGGATATCTCCAGACAGAAAAGTCAAAAACGAAATCGACTACATAATAACGAACAAAGCTATGGTATTTAGTGATACGGAAATAATACAGAAACTAAATTTCAACACAAACCATCGTATGGTACGCAGCTGTCTAAATGAAAGAAGTCCAAAAGCTCCTAGATATCATATGAACAATATGCAAACACCTAACATACAAAGGGACACAGACAACACGATAGAAGACCTTATGGAAGCCGTTAACTCAGATATGGACCTAAATGAAAAATATAAAAAAATAGAGAACAAGCTTAAAGCACAGGCAGGAAAACAAGCAAACAAGAGTAAAGAAAACTTTTCGAGTGAAAGAACGGTAAAACTAATTGAAGATAGAAAGAACTTGTTATCAAAAAAGGATAAAAAGGAGAACCAAAAAGAAATATCTAAACTTAGCAAACAGATTCGCGAAAATATGAGGAAAGACAGAAAAATCAGAAGAAACAAAACATTAGAGAAGCACATTAATAAAACGGGAGGCACGAAAAAAGCGCTTAAGGAACTTCGTGAAAAGGGGAAAGAATGGATACCAAAGTTAAGAGATAAAGAAAAAGAACTGCCAGCTACTACTCGGAGTTCAATCCAAAATGTAGCAACAAATTATTATCGGTTACTATATTCAAATAAATCAAACTCTAACACACTCAATAGTGGATACAAACAGAAACATGTGACTGAAGATAAAGAAGACATACCAGAAATATTAGTATCGGAAGTAGAAAAAGCTATAAAAAGCCAAAAAATAGAAAAAGCACCCGGCCCCGACAGGATCACAAATGAACTTATGAGAGGGACAATCACAGAACTAAGCCCGCTACTAAGTAAAATCTTTAACGAGATTCTACATACCGGCAGCATTCCTAGCCAATGGGCAGAATCCCATATAATACTTCTTCACAAGAAAGGTCCAAAAGACGATATCGGAAATTACAGACCCATATCTCTCATCTCAAATGTATATAAAGTTTTCGCCAAAATTATTCTGGACAGAATATCAATTAAACTCGACGAAAATCAACCTGTGGAACAAGCAGGGTTCAGGAAAGATTTCAGTACAATAGACCATATTCACACTATCAAACAGCTTTTAGAAAAATATAATGAATACAAAAAAACTATTTACATTGCCTTTATAGACTACGCCAAGGCTTTTGACAGCCTCAGACATGAAGTCGTGTGGCAAAGCCTAAAAGAGCAGGGCATCCAAAACACCTACATCAACATCATCCAAAATATGTATAGTGAAAGTAAAGGTAGGATAAGACTGGAATCTACAGGAGATGCTTTTCCAATAAAAAGAGGTGTCAGGCAAGGTGACCCACTTTCACCAAAGCTGTTTACAGCAGTGCTAGAACAAATGTTCAGGAAGCTAGATTGGGAGCATCTAGGTCTAAACATAAATGGATCAAGATTAAATCATCTCAGGTTTGCGGATGACCTGGTCCTATTGGAAGAAGATCCGAAACTACTGGAGTCCATGATACAAACCCTAGCAGATAAAAGTAGAGAATTAGGCCTAGAGATGAACTCCAGCAAAACTAAGATGATGACTAATTCAATTCCCGTAGACATAACAGTTAAAGGACAGAAACTGGAATATGTAGAGGAATATGTATATCTCGGCCAGATAATATCGCCTAGTGACCAGATGTCGAAAGAAATAGAAAAAAGAATTGCAACAGGATGGAAAACCTACTGGGCTTTGAAAGAAATTACAAAAAGCAAGGAAATAGGCATTAAAATCAAGAAGAAGACCTTTGATACCTGTATTTTACCCTGCATTACATATGGCTGCGAAACCTGGGCTTTGACAAAACACCATAGGGATAAACTTGCAAGATGTCAGAGAAGTATGGAAAGAAGCATGTTAGGTTTAAAACTAAAAGACAAAGTAAGAAGTACAGACATCAGGCACAAAACGAAATTAACTGATATCCTGGCTCGTATTGATCAACTTAAATGGAGGTGGACTGGACATATGCTCAGGTGTAAAAAGGAGAAATGGAGCAAACAGGTGACAATCTGGTACCCAAGAGATGGCATTAGGAGTCGAGGTCGTAAAAAGAGAAGATGGGAGGATGACCTGAAAATGACTTTAGGTCCGCTCTGGACAAGAGTGGCGGCAGACAGAAAGCAGTGGAAAGAATTGGAGGAGGCCTTTGCCGTGAGGCACACCGAACGGAGAGACCTTTTGTAATTTAATGTAGATTTTATTCATAATTACTTATATTGAATGTGAAAAATTGTCAAAAGTTCGGAATAAAAGCTTTATTATTATTATAAACGTCAGTGGGATACTTACTATACTATACAATTAGTATATAATTAGTATGAACTATCCTACTAATAAATGAGCATTCTCTATTTACACCCGAGCAGAGACTTGCGCTTTTCTACGGTAAGACTGCGGGTGTAGAGATGGGTAGCTCACCTTTTTAAAATGAGGATCGTGGGAGGCACTCTTTTTACAAAGTGTGGTAGCACACTGTGCTACCACGATTGAGGCGAGGCTGCAGTGGCTTGTGAGCACGAACGTGCTGTGAGTGAGTCAGTGAGTTGCGTGACTCGCCGACTCACCGAGTCGCGTGTGTGGTGTGTATAATGAGTAGTGACGACAACGCGACACGGCACACATACGTAGTAGAGTAGGCACACGCGCGGTGAGTTCTGTGGTGTATGTTTGTGCTAGCAACCGTGAACGAAGATATCAATGATCAAAATACAAAAAAAGAGTGAGTGACTGGATCGACTGACTCATTTCGTTCAAAACAGTACAAATGTTCTGTGTGTAGCTAATCTGTGCCAGTGTGGTGTGTGCTAGCACATCAAAATAAAATGAGTGAGTGACTCTTTTCAACCAAGTGAGTAGCTACAACTGTGCTAGCACGTGTGCCGAGTCACCCAAAACTACGCGGGTGGCACGCACGCAGGCCTCTTCACCCGCCTAGACGAATCGCGCTGGCCTGTCCGTGTGCCACCGCGTTCGCGCGTCTCTACTATTAAATAAGGTTTATATCGTCTGTGGCAATTTCAGTCTATATTGTTCACTACCCTAACCCCATTTGCGTATTATGTATTATTATATTTTTATATAGGCTGTTCAGCGGTATTACCACTGCCTTTATATACACCCGCGCACGCGTCGCTAGCGGAAAAAACAAAACCAGCCGCCAAATATGAATAAATTATAATAAATATTGTGTTAACATTTTTGTAATCATTATTAAAAATGTCGATTTCACGAAGGGGAGAAGAGCGTAAACAATAATAAATAGATTTGTAGGTCCACTCGATAATAAGTAATGTTTTGATTCGCTGATTATTGTTTTGTTACTCAAATTACTTGTTACCTAAATTGTTTTATAAATGTTGTCTTGAATAAATAATGAGTTTACCTTAGTAATAGTTATTAGGTACATTGTTTAATTAATTTATCTGACTTACTAAGGTAATACATAATTATAACGACCAATAACAGATGGCGCTTGGTGCGCCGGACTGCTTTACCATAGTACGTTACGTTTTGAGTCGTAACGATAATGTTAGTCAGTTATCGTTTAACCTTTGCAGTGTAAAGTGCTCCAAGTGGAAGTAACTAAATATATTTGATTTTGTTATACCTACAGTGTTTTATTTGTGACAGTGAGTCCCAACAGATTTGACTCCGCCGTGGTACGTATAGCGACAATAAAAAAAAAAATTCTTAACCAAATCATTCTTTTTTGTATAGGCTGTCTAACGGTTTTGCCAGTGCTTTTATTTACACCTATGGAAAAACAAAACCAGCCAGTGGCCAGCGCGCCATTTTCTATAAATATTAACTATCGGTTTCTTTTACCTATCAAAAATACAAAATCTAAAGTATTGCCACCAACCGACATAGAAGTTTTTAAAAGAAACTCCGGATAGTCAGTACCTGGCAACAAAGGTCAGTTAAAATTTATAAATCTATCATCTCTATAGTTAGTATGTACGTTATTGTAGCATAAGTTCTTACAACATGTCTGTTGTTTTATGTGTGTTGAAAAACGTCATATGAAACGCGTGTGCATTGATTATTACACTCTCGGCTACCTTATCGCAAATACAGCCTCGACTGTAATATCCAAAAGAAAACACTTGTATCACAATGTACTATTATTTAACCATTTATGCACACACTATACAGGCATGAAGAAAGGAACAGAAAAACACGTACCTACAAACGTCTTATTGTTTTGTATGCGCGTGTTTTTGTGATAAATATAGTTTTTTTTCAAGCTCAAAACCGTTGTGAAGAAAGTAATTTAGGGCATTGTCATGAGGATAGACAACAGTGTTTTCTGCAAATATTTTAGTATGTTATATAATAATACAATGCCTGTTATGAAGTGGCTCTACTAAAATGTGTGTCAATAAATTGGCGATTATTTATCGTTATTTTCTGTGAACATAATTGTGTGTGTGTAACTGAATATAACGGGTGTAAAAGCACCTGTAACAAAGCCGAGAGTCACTTGTTCTTCCAGTTATTATAAACTTTCTGGTTCCGGAGATATTGAAGGTCCAAAGTTTAAACTTATTTCGATGTTTCTTTACGAAAACAAATTAAAATGTTATAACTTAACTCTAAATACACCCACGATTACTGTACATTACACACACTGTACAAAATACTAAACATTTTGCTTACGGGTGCATACTACGGGTATGCACCCGTACGCACAATGTTTTGCGTGCGTTGCGTAGCGCACTGCAGTAAACATTTACAACACACGAATTTTCGAACCAAAAAGTCGTTATCCAGCATTTATTTTCCACAAAGTTACTTAGTTTGATATACAGAATGCATTATGACTGCCTCATGAAGGGTCTTGTTCCATTCTGTATACGGTGTCTTACTTAAAATGGAATCGTACCTCGGTATTTTGTATTCTCATATATTCATGCTGATTTTTAATTACATTGTAAAATGGTTTATTGTTGTTTTTGGATGGCAGGTTATCAATATTTCATTGCGTGAAATGTGATGGTTTCAACAACCTTGATACTTTGGATGCTTAAAGATTAAGTTGAAGTCTCTAACATGTTCCTGTTATTCCACCTCAGTACCACCGGAACACAGGAATGCTAACTAAAGTTATTTGCCAAAATTAAAGTTATTTGCCACTTTGTAGTGTTTTTTTTTCAAGTCGGTTGTATTTCCTTACTAATATTATAAATGCGAAAGTTACTCTGTCTGTCTGTCGCGCTTTCACGCCAAAACTACTGAACGATTTAAATGAAATTTGGTACACAGATAGTCTAGAGCCTGAGAAAGGACATAGGCTACTTTTTATCGACATACCACGCGGGCGAAGCCGCGGGCCGAAGCTAGTTTAGGAATATGTATAATTAACTCATAACCAAACAATCATCTGAACCTCTTTATACAGTGGCCCATATTGGACACACGTCACCCACGTTAATAAGATAAGGGAGTAATATTGCTAGGCGTTTTTGTTTATATTAGTCCGCAATCTCGATGTCGTTTCAGACCCCTGTCAGGAGAAAGTTGAAGTAATCGACAATACTAAAGACAAAGAGGTATTGAGAGTAATTATGTGTGGTAGGGTTGCTACTATACTGAGGGGTCTCGGTATACGTTCGTCGCCCCCTACACATCAGGACCCGAGGTGGCAGCGCGTTGTGTTCCACGCGCGCACCTCTTAGACGTCGCGGGGGAGTCAAATAGGTCGCTCCCCCCCCTGACTCCAGGAGGCCCAAAACCGGAGGCCCAGAACCGGACGCCGGGCCTCACGGCAGGACTGTTTGTGTTGCGGAAGACTCTCACGTTCCCGCGACCCCCCGGCGTAGGTGTGAGTTGGAACACCGGGATGGTTTTTAGTCATTAAGAGTCAGACCCCTCGCTGAAGGGCGGCGGACATCCATAAGGATTTTCCACCCCGAGAAAAAAAATAGAGGTTTCGGTATGTAATGGATGATTACCTTGGCGAGGTCGGTAAGTGGATGGTTGACCATCTTTTACATACTGCATCCCTCCGTGCCTCGGAAACCACATTAAGCAGTTGGCCCCGGCGGACCAACGGCTTGATGTGGTTTCTTTGACAGTCGTTAGGGGTCGTCAGAAATCCGCAAGTCTGACAATCAGTCTTACCCAGTAACGTGGTTGTGGGGGTCAGATAGGAAGTGACTGCATTTAACATACTGGTATTCAGCTGCATCCGGTTAGTCTGGAGCTGAGCCCAACATAGTTGGGAAAACGCTAGGCAGGTGATGAGGGTTTTGACGACTTAACAGCCTTGTTGGTGTAGTGGTCACAGGCACTACTGCTGAGCAGGACGTCATGGGTTCGATTTCGAGGTTGGGTAAAGTGTAATTTTTTTTTTATCATTAGGGATTTCCCAGTTGCAGTTCTGAGTCAGGATTTGTGCTAGGTTGATGGCCATAGGCTCACCCCCTTTTACAAGCGTGACGTTATATTATGTTATGATGTCCAAGTTTTCATGGTAAACATTCAAATAGCCTCCACTGCACAAAACTTGTTTTCAATATCAGCAGGCGTAGCATGGCGCTTTCTATCTCTACGAAGAATAGACATAGCTTTTTCTAAACAAAGTGACAGTTCGTTTCTTCATTTTTGATATCCACCGTAGAAATCTTTCTACAATCTGCCATTTTGTCTTTCATTTCTAACGATCTTTGTCTAGGTCTTTTTATATGTAGACTATTTCGGAAGAAACTTTTCTATCCTTACTGTCAAAATCAAACTGACAACCGATAAATCCTATGATAAAACAAAGAATTCTGAGTCGAATTATGTAAAAGAGTGAATTTCGTAAATAGTGCAGTCGACTCTTTCTATTTTGCTGCCGTCTCGTTCTGTCTACTGTCTACAGGAATTGTCATTTTTGTCTATTCTTCCGTCGACAAAACGGTGCTCATGCTACGCCTGCAGACCATCATATTCACGTCACACAACTTTAACTGTAATTCAGCGGTGCCTTTTATTTCGAAAGAAATATAACATAAGGTTGGTTTAAAAAAAGCCATAAGCCTACCATCAACCTCGTTCTTATAAAGCAGATCCTTAAACTCGAAAGCGTTCTTAAAGTTTTATTTTATACGCATACCATAAAAATGTTATTCCGTCGCATCGTTTTTTCTGTTTCAATAGTCCTTTGCATCGTCCGTTAATAAACCTTGTGCGAATATATTTTTTCAGTCGTATTTTTTTTTGCATTTCGATTCACGAGAACTCGTAGTCTGTTAGGTCTTTTTGTGTTTCGTGTTTGCTTCAAAAGGGGCAATAGCGGTGAGGTATAATATACGGAAATACCAATATATTCATGTAGACATCGTCTAATTTAAAACTGCACGTTCCTCCACTGCTTGTTGGATGCACATTACAAATGTTCGTATATAAATTTTAGACGATTTTTATAGGTAAAGGTATATATAGCGACCTCTTGTCTACTAATCACTGCATTCGACAATCTGTCTGTATAAACGATAATTACTGACTCCAGCGGAGTCCAAAAGATGGATGGATGGGACGTAGTTGTAGGCTTAGTGGACTGTAGATTTGTTGAACATTTTCTATTTTGTTAAGTACTTACCTTTTTTTTTTTTTTTTGGGTGGGAAATCATCAAATGACTTCTCCCGCTCTGGGCGGAGCGGAAGGGCGTGTCAGACTCTTACTAACTAAAACCCACCCGTGTTCCTTCAGTTGCCTGTTGCCAGGGTCCCGGTATTCCTTTCGGACTATTCCGCAACCCTGGCAGGTTAAGTACTAACCTGGTACTCGTTGAAAGCTACACTGTCCCCCATACCTATTAACACTAATTCGAAAATATTGTAAAAGCCAATTATTTTTAAAAGAGTAACTGTGGAGTTTCTTGCCGGCTTTTCCCCATAGGAAACGACCAATTGGAACCGTGCACCTAGCTTCTGACGTTTCATAAGAGCCCATGTAGGTCTATGTGAAATAAAATATTTTGATTTTGATTATGATGGGTAAATGTTTTTTAACTCATATTAAAGCGTATTGAGATGAGAGACCGATGATACCCTTCCCCTGTTGTTTGACGTGCTACGACAAATAACAAAACGCAGTTGACTGATGCTTTTTGTACCACGGCAGTTTAACTATGGTCCAACTTTTTTGCGATTATCTGTGAAAATAAACGCCCTATCTCTTTCATTCTTGTGGTATAGTGGGCACGAAAGACAGAGCTAACAATAAAACAAGCCATGCTACCAACATTGCACAGAAGCAAAATAAAAGCATGGCACAAAGAAATTACTGCAAAGAAAATGGCGGCAAAATGGCGGCAAATGGCGGAAATTCGCAAATTTTGCAAATTTATATTCTTTTATTTGATCACTTGAATTAATCATACAAATAGAACTGCTTTAAATTTCTAGCTAATTTAATATATTTTTTATTAAAATCAATCAATAATGATGAACCACTCACAATTCTAATAAGAAAATCTAAAACTCTATTTTAGATTTTCTTATTAGAATTGTGAGTGACGTCTCCAGTGGTCGACCGCTTTGTGGTTTTGTTAAAAAGTGGTAATATTTAATCTGTTAGAACCATTTTAGCGTTTGTAATACGTCATTAATCAAATAAACTTGCAAAATGACTCTCAAACTAGGCAACTTTGACTTTTACAGAGCGTTGACTGAGTCTGATTGGCGCCATGATGCAGAAATAGGCCGAAAAGCAGTCAATTTTTCTAGACTTTTTTGACAGCCATCAGCTGAAGGGATAAGAAATTTTAGATGATTATTCGTGATAAACTTTAATCACGAACATGGTATCTGAATCAACCTTTTATGTCAATAATAAAATTTCCTTTTACAAATCTATAAGCAGACGTGAAAGTCCCTACATTATAAGCAGACCGCAAGGTTATAAAACAAAAATAGCTAACTAATTTTGTGGCAGCCCTACCCAAAATCCTATATTGCCTCACCTAATAATATCTAATGGTGATTGACGGAGCAAAAACCCGATGTCAACCGAAGTTTTCCGATTAAGTGCCGATGGTAATCAATGGGGAATGGAGACACGCCTTTTAGGTTTACATACACACAAACATACATACATACATTATTAGTTCACATACATGGTATGGTACATTATTAGTTGGGAAACAAAGACTACTAACGACAACAGACAAAAAAAAATTAACGGAATGTTTTTATAACAATAAAGTTAAATGAAGTTTGGATGCTATGATTTCAGTCGCTAAAAGGCATACCAATAATCACTGCATACAAGGAATGGAAATTAGTGTAATAATCTCAGTTTTAAAGGGGAAAATCTGCAAGTCTTTGATAAAGCCTGTAGTTCTATATGGATCGGAATGCTCGGCCGTGCAGAAGAGAAATAGAAAAAAGATTGGATGCGGAGGAGATGAGAATGTTGAGATGGATGATTGACGAAAATGGATAAAGTAAGAAATGAGTATATAAGGGGAAGTTTGAAAGTGGCGCCAGCGATAGAAAAGTTGAAAGGAAATCGTTTGGGAGGAGCGAGGAAACGCATGTGACTAAACGAGTGATGAATCTAAATGTTGTTGGATGGACCCATCAATATATAAATTCATCACTCGAGAGGAAGGCCAAAGAAAAGATGGATGTATTGTGTGAGGAATGATATGAAAGAGAAGGGAGTGAATGATAGCGTGACGGTTGACAGGGGAGAATGGAAGAAGAAAACGTGTTGCGCCGACCCCAAATAACATGGAACGAAGGAAGGTGACGAGTTTTTTGGTGCTAGTCGCGCAGTATTTTAAATACTTTTTAAACCTGACGGGCGGAAAAAATCAACAAATAATTTGCTCGGAAACACAAGGACTGGATTTGCCATGATGTAGTATTACAATCAAATTTTTGGGCGCTTCTATTCCAGCATAGCTATGCACAACCTTTTAATACGCTTCCATGCCGAATCGAACATTGGAGTCCTCTAAAAACGCTGTTTACAAATCAAAAACCTGACAGATTTAAACCAAATAGACAACTGCTATTCTGTCGACAACTATTTGCTGTCATTTAACCGAAAATGTGTTATGTTCGACCCGGAAGCCTGTCGAATGGTTGCTAAAGCTAAAAAGCACGCTATTTTCCCCGCTCCTCTATAAACGCAGCTTTAGACTGACCACATAATGACGACGTGGTAGCGTGGTGTGTCAGCTGTCAGAATGTATGAACTTAGTGAATGTAACTACACCTACAGGCTTGTACTGGGTCGTGTAGTGATGTAATTATGTTCCGTGTCGGCGCGCGCTTAGTGTTCAGATTAACTGCGACTTTGAACTTTGCATATGTGGCTGTTCTACGTGTATCCTTTTATTGTCTATGGATTACGTCATTTGTGGCTAGTACCTATGCAAATTAATCGCGTTTAATTGAAGCGTCTTGCTGTGATTTTAAAACTTTTGCTGTATATTATGAATTATGCAGGCATCGCGATAACAAAGCGAAGCGCAAACAATGGGAAATGTATGGAAATATATGAGGACGCTTTTCTGTCCAGAATAACGTTATAGTACGGAAGAAAAAGACATGTTGCGCCGACCCCAAATATATTGCGATAAGGGCAGGGGAATGATGAAATGATTACGTTAAACGTCCTCTTATTTCCATTCATTTTACTTCCCTGCCGTGGACGTCCACGATAATTATATCGTCACGTTAGAAATTATATAAGCGCACATTAGATACAGGATGGAGATATTCAAAGATGCTATATCTTAAAACTGGCGACTCGCTCCTGCTTCGCACGGTTTTTACGACTTGACAAAACATTGAGATTTCTTAGTAGGCTTGCAGAAAAAATATCGAAATATCGATATTTTTTGTTCGATATATCGATATTTTTAGGCGACATTTATTATTTCGATATATCGATGTATCGATATAAAATATCAAGTATCGAAAATGTATCAAAACCGATACATTTGCAATAGCAACACGTCAGTGGCGACAAAGGTGTTGCCGCTGGAATTCTGAGCCGTAAAAAGCATACTTTTTTTTTCCTAGTTTGGTGTTAAAATAAATAAAACACTTGAAAAAAAATTAAGAAAAAAAAATTTTAGAAAATTCTACCGAGATATCGATATATCGATATTTTTTTTCGATATATCGAAAACGATATTGAAATTTTTTATCAATATCGATACGATATATATCGATAATTTTTGACTCTTCTTTCATCCCTATTTCCTAGTTATATGTAACTTTAATAGTAACGTTTTCTACACATAAACCGTAATAAATTCTCTAAGCGATGGTGAAACCCTCGTCTTATTCAGTTGCGTGGTTTAGAAGAACAACGCGAAAACAAAAACACGAAAAGCGACTTTCATTATAACATGTATAGATTCGAATGATATATGGATCAAATCTACCACCACATGGGTCGAAAACGTCGGTCGACATCCAGCCAGGCCCAGGAGAAGATGGTGAGACGACCTTGACGCCTAAAATTGGTCCACTCTAGCTCAAGACACAGGAGTGGAAAGGAGAAAGGGAGACATTTGCCCAGCAATGGGACCACACAGGCTTAAAATAAATATCTCATAGGACATTCAGGTAGTTACAAGATTGGGCGGAGCCCCGCCGTGTCCTCTTGGAGGCGATTGGCGGCGGTGACCTCTCGCGTCCGGCTCTGGTCCAGGCCATGGTACGGAGCGAGAGGGCATGGGAAGCAGTCACCTCCTTCTGCGAAGCAGTAATGCTCGCGAAGGAGGAGGCGGAACGCGTGAGGGAGAGGCAAAGTTTGCGCCTTCACGCCCCTAACCGCCGCCGCCGCTGGAGACGCCCTGGGCGTCGGGAATCCCAGGCGGATTCCCGGCCACCATAGGCGCGGGCTTGCGGACGGCGAGCAATGGGTAGCTCGCCGTCCGATCAGGACCAGGCCCGGGTCGATGGCGCGTCGTGTTCCACGCGCGCCTCAAAGAGATGTCAGCACAATTGGCGGGGTCCGCTAGGACCGATGCCTGCCAGGGTTACGGGTTAGTCCGAAAGGGATACCGGGACCTTAGCAACAGGCAACTGAAGGAACACGGGTGGGTTTTTGTCAGTAAAAGTCTGACACGCCCTTCCGCTCCTCCCAGAGCGGGAGAAGTCATTGGATGATTTCCCACCCTCAAAAAAAAAAAACAAAAAAAAAAAAAAAAAGGTAGTTACAAGACTAGTCTAACATAACTTTGTGAGGCCAGAAATATGAAGAAACGGATACGTACATAGACTAGTAAATGTTAGGAAAATAGCCTTTTACTTGGGTCGGAATGTAATATCGTAGTCCCCAATGCAATTTACTAAAGGAAACCTAAATGTATGGAGTTGATGGACCCTATATATTTTAGTACGTGTGGGCAGTACGTACTTTATTTTGGGATATTCAACGTGGAGTAGTATCTATTAGTAATATTGTTAGTAGGGAAGGATGTTTTCGGTTGAGTGTGAATAAGAATTTACGAGTGACCTAGTTGGTTCTTGACAGAATTATTATTTGACCTGTGAATAGAAATGTTACAATAAATGTAAATAATTATATAATTATAATTATATAATTATAATTATTTGGGTACAGAGATTATTTTTTGACTATAGTAAAAAAAAAACGTACTGGAGCAATTTGGTTGAGTCCTTTGTCATTATTGTTAATGGTGATACCATTCATTAATGGTGATAACGGTATCACCATTAGTATCTAATGATGCCATAGTACGCATAACGCGGGTTCAATACACGATAAAGTATAATATCTTACGTTTCATCCTTTAGTTTAGTATCAAAAATAATGCCGAAAAACGGTTGATTGATCACAAATAAATTGATTATAATATCTTTGCGCATTCCTTAATTACTTAGTAGGTAACGTACGTCGAAAATAAAGACTCACGTTGGCAGTTGTCAACAATGTATTTATGAACAATCTGCTTCTTTATCTTTAAAGATTTGTCATAAATTTTGGCCAAACCGTTTGGCCAATATACTTATATGATAAATTGGCTTGCATTTAATTGGATTAGCTTTGGCTAAGTTTAAAGACCTCACTAAGCAAATTCTAAATCAAACCTAGTTTCCAAGATATTCATTTCTAAATAAAACTAAGGTTTTAAATGGACTGGATTCTTCTGTGAAAACTCCGATATTTTTTTGTTGGAATATTTTAAACTGCACCTAGACTATTAACTCAATTCTGTATGACTAGTCACGAATAGTGCCACTCTAAAAGTTTATTGATGTTTCTCGATATTGAAATATTGTGGACATTTTATTGTACATACTCTATTTTATAATAGTTATAAAAATGTAAGATGTCTGCCGGAATTGCCAAATAAAATTAACATACAGTGTGTATTTTGTGGTCATTCAGAAATGTCTGGTCATATTTCAGGGTGTGGTACAGTTATTTTTTCACGATTACGACTGTGGTCCTTTAGAGAAAGTTGTTCAGTTTGTATCAATCAATCTGCCTAACCTTTTCCCAACTATGTTGGGGTCGGTTTCCAGTCTAACCGGATGCAGCTGAATACCAGTATATTACATGGAGCGACTGCCTATCAGACCTCCACAACCAAGTAACTGGGCAATACGATACTCTTTGGTAAGACTGGTTGTCAGACTTTCGAGCTTCTGACGACCCGTAACTACTGTCAAAAATCCACGTTTGACAGCCGGGACCAACGGCTTAACGTGCTTTCCGAGGTACGGAGGAGTCTCGGTATGTAAAGATGGTCACCCATCCCCGGACCAACCCAGACAAGCGTAGGTTAACCTGATGGATTGACCCGTGCGGCTGTTACTACTTAGCCACGAGCTTTAGCGAGAATTATGTGTGGTATTTAAGGGTGTGAGAGCACCCTTAAATATGACCACACATAATTATCTAATACACTCTGTATAATTTTTCAATAAAACCGTGTACAGGTATCAAATTAAAGTCTCGAATTTCAAAAATAAAATCGAGCTCAATAGATCTCTACCTCCATAATTATGTGCATAATTAGTTAAGGGTCTGTACACACGAGATATGAGAACAAACCTTTTCAGTGGAACGAATGATTGATTGAAGCTGAACTGAATTCCTAATCAATCTTTGTTTTTATCGTTTCGGGATTCCGGAATAGGGCAGGTCTTTTAGGAGGTAATAATGTTACGGTATGCCGATTTGATTTTTTATTGATAGGCAAAGGTATTTTGTTCGTTTTTACTGTTGAATGTGAGTGACTGACTGGTCTTATGTTTTCTACAAGTATCGACTATAATCAGACCAACTAATTTCCTAAATCTAATACTGAAATGGTGTTGCTGTAACAGAACATTGTATACAACATTATTTTTTGACCCCATTTCGGTTTTAGCATATAAAAAATGTGGTATATTCTGTAACAAAAACAACATTTCAGTATAGTTAGTAGAGTCATTAATAGGAAATACAGTCTGATCAGCAACATGGTACAGCCGGGCTATTCTGTAAAAATATAATATCACCGAGAGAACTTACGCGAAGTTAGCTGTCATTCCCTCTGATGCTAGAGATTGACACTATTGACAGCTCACTTCACTTAAGTCGTTACGGTGAGATTTTTACAAAATATTTAGCCGGCTCTCCCAACAACAGACGGCGAAAGACTGAGTTGATAGATCGATGCAATACAGTACGCCAGAGTAACTACAAGCCATCCATTACAAGACCTACTGGCATAATCACAATGTATCATTACTCAAGGGACTATAATACCTCCTTCGATCATTTGGATCCATATATCCAGAGACTGTAACATCTTTTCTTTCTTTTTTCTTTTTTTTAAAAAACGTTGCCCCACACTAAGAATTTCTTCTTGTATCGTGGGTGCGTTTACAAACATAGAAACTCACATACACTAACACCCACACATACATTTATATTATTTGTTACGCGAACAAAACAAAAGTCGTCTGGTGAAATAAATCGCTAGCGGCGAGTTTCCGCGTCAGAGGGTATATTTGTGGCACGTGCGTTTCTGCGGTGACAGTAACTGTGTCGAGTGAACTACTCGTATATGAACTGTTATGGAATGAACGAATCGTATGATTTGTGAAAGGTATTGTTTTATTTTATTATGGTGTACCATTGCCGGCTTTGTAGGAAGTTCATTCTTTAAAATACTAGGGTTTTGTTTCGGTCAGGAAATTCTCATAGGGTTGTTCTTTCTGGAGAATTTGCAGGAGCATCCTGGACTCCTGAAAATCCATTTAGAAGTCATCTTTAGCTCATAAGAAACAAAGTCCGAAGTACGACTGGCGAGCGCTGCGGGGTTTTTCTTGTGAAAAACAATCTTTCCTAGAAATAGGTACCTACATAAAATGTGAATTTTGTGAGACTAAAAAAACGAGATCTTTCGATATCTTATTTTATTTTGTCTACACCTACAAGGTAAAACATTATTCTTTCCTGTCGAGATGGTAATAAGGTAAAATAACGCTGTCTCTCAAAATTATGAACCTCAATAAAAAACGACGCTTCTAAACAGAACAGCCCTCGAAAATAATTTGTGACGCCATTTTTTTGTTAGTAGGTAAACTCATCGAAGTTGAACCAAACTTGTTATTTACTTATTCGAATAACATTTTGGCACATACCTAGTTTCAGGCAAAAATCGTAGTAATTTATTGGAAAAACTTCCTAATTCACTTCCTTTTGTGTTTGGAGTTAGTGTTAGCGCCGCGTGGGGTTAATTGACCACGCGATCGCATTTTGAGGGTAAAAAGAATATTAATATTTGGTTTCAATCAATTTTCTTACGACTTCACGCCATATTATGATAATATAAATTTCTCCTTTATTACTTTTATGGCTATGACGCCTTAACGGTAAAAAATATACTGCTGCGTTAGATATTACTGGGCTTGGCGTTGAAAATTACGACCAAGCGGTAAATCTAATTATAATCTTGGTCAGAAATGTCAGGATATAGGCTAGTTGAATTTACAATGCCGAAAGAAAAAACTGAGGCACTGAAAATGAGTTCATTGGTGTTACGATATCGTTGGATAAAATATCTCTAATGAAAATGATCGTTAATCGCAAGCAAGTTTTTTTCCTCGAACTCTATTTGAAACAGTTGAAACACGTTTGGGTCCTTGTAGGGTGTCCCATAAAATTTTATTCATGATTAAATATGACCGCATCTTTCTGTTACTTCCTGTATACTACTTTTATGAAACTTTATATATAAAGAAGTTTATTTTTATCTTAAAAAAACCATTTTGATAAGCTTATAGTGAAAACATTACCTACACCATGTTTGGGGTGTAATTCACATTGAATCAATTTATAACGATAATTATTGATGTCAAAATTACATATCTTCATAACTATCTATAAATAAGAAGAAATTGACTGACTGACTTATCAGCGCACAGCCGAAACTACTGGAATTAGGTGCACAAAGCTTAGGAGCACTAAGGAAGGGGTTTTTGGAAATTCGACCTGGGGGATTCGGGGGTGAAAAGGGAATATGTTTGTATGAAAAATCTTTTCCCTTGGGGTAATAAACTTGAAAATTGGCCTTAGTAAATAATACAGTTTGTAATCATTTAAAAAAAATACAATAAAAACCCTGTAAGAAATTGACACGTGTTTCACCTCTCAACACATTTCAATCAAATCGCCCGACACCCCCACTTATATAGGATTGTTGCTCGGCGCTGATTGGCTAGGACCGTTAGGAGCAACAATCCTATATAAGAGGGGGTGTCGGGCGATTTGATTCGAAAGTCCGGTTGAGTAGCATATATAGTATGGTTGAGTAGCCAGTGGTAACCCTACGAGATGCCATTAAAAAAAAAAAAAAAAAACGATTTGATTCACTCTGCGTCCAGCGCTCGGTGTGGTAACACCTCGCGTTCTGGTTTGCAATTGGTCAATTCTCATCCTGAAGATGCCTTCTTGAGAGGTGAAACACGTGTCGATTTCTTACAGGGTTTTTATGGCTCTTGAAGAATAGTCAAGCGGAATAGGTTACTAAATATATCAGCGTCTATTGTATTTTATAATGGATTTCCGCAAAGTCACGCCTGAATCAATTAACTATCATTTTTAAAAACTACCTTTTAGAGGGGTTGTTGAATTTTGCTGGAGAAAATACGAAACGCGAGCGAAATGCTAGGCATATAACTAATATAAACACCATAATATTTTCCACTACCAACCTCAAATTAATTACGGCTGAAAAGCCTACATAATGGCCCTGCAAACACCAATAACTATGATATTTCATCATTACATATGAAAGTTCTACAAATTGACGGGTGACCGCGGCCACACGCTGATAAAAGCACTCGTGCGATATGTGGGTTCGACTTGTTGTTTTCATGTTTTACGCTTCAGTTTTTCAATCAGATGTAGCGTGATTGCTGCTAGGTTAACATGCGAAGCGCGAAAAAATTTTGTCGTTGAAATGACTCGTGTCGAATCGAGATTCTAATTTTCGGGTAGTCGTGCATTATCGACGAGAGAGTTCTACGATTTCTTAGAAGAACGGTGGCCGCCACAAAGCGTCTGGAATTCACCGGCGAATGACGTTACTGAATCGTTATTTATCACCGAAACGTTATTTATCACTGAAACGTTATTTATATCATTTTCATGACAGCCGTCACTGTGGCCGTTATGTGGCGGCCACCTTCGGCTTTAGCCTGGATGGTGCTCTGCATGTGATCTCGAGGAATGAGAGTCACCGACATATCAACGTTATGGGAGAGAGTTATGAACATGAATAGAGAAAGACCAATCGATGATTCTATGAATTGGTAAAAACGCACACTCTCATGCGTGTAATACTAAAATATTATTCTTAAATACTTTGTGATAATATGAACTGTAATACTATTTGTGAAATAAAAGATTTATTATTTCCTTTATTTCACTTTATACCATTTAATCATAATCATCATTTATTGCATTCATGTAGTTTACAGGTTGTTACAAGTATATAGGTTTCATACATGAACCCTGCTAGGGCACAGCAATATACATAGTTGAAAGTGCTACAGTGTCACAACAATAAACTAAACACTAAACAAAAATACCAGTCCTAACATGTCTAACAGGTGTCCAACATTTGTAATTAAAATAAGTAGTTGTCATGATAATAATAGATAGGATAAGAACAATTAATTAGTCATCACATAGGTACATTCACAAATTAAAATAAAATTAAAATAAAATAAAACAAATATCGATTTATATCGAATTTATGTTATGTTATATCGAAATATCGAATTTATGTTAAACTATTAAATATTTTTATTAAAAAAACATTTACAAAAATATAAAAAGTTGTAGCTGATCGGTATCGGAAACAGGGTCCAAGTTACTGGTGAGGAACTTCCTAACCTTATTATTATAGTAAGTGTCATTTAGTGTCATTCTGTAGGTTTCTAGTTTTTACCTTAAGCAATGTTCGTGTCGATGTCGAAACATATAATTTTAAAAGAAAATTATGCCTATTTCAACTGATGCTCCATAAACCAGATGTTATCAGGTATCTGACCGACTGAGGGCGAACTTAAATACAGGTCACTGACAGTGTGACAAGGGGCTCAAAACATTTAGATACAATTTTAAAACGTAAATGTTGAGGTGCAGGGGTGGCGAACATAGTTTATCTATGAAAGATTCACTTAAGAAATATATTCATGTGCTCCTGTCTCCTGTCAAGAATTAATCCTGTCTTACAGCAAAATAGTTTAGTAGAATAAGCGGAAAAGAAATAATAACTTCGTAGTACAATAAAAAACAATCTGCCTTGCCTTTTCCGTAATGTTGGAGTCGGCTTCCAGTCTAACCGGATACAGCTGAATACCAGTATTTTACATGGAGCGATTGCCTATTTGACCTCCATAACCAAAAAAAAACATAAAGCGCCTAGCTTTCACTTCAAAAATGTAGTTGATTACATATTAACTCAATCTCTTATTGACTGTGTACCAGGTTTGTTGACGGTACACTAATATTAATAAGTGCCTACATTTTTTGTCTCATAGCATATTAGGCACGTATGCCATTGGTTCACCAACCCTGTACAAGTGGGTAAAGAAAGGTAGAACTATCAGTAGATGGCGCTAATGATCTGTGCGGTACACGCAACGAGCCGATTAGATCGACCCTTGGCTTGGGGGCGCAATTTCCGCTAGATACGGCCGATAGCTGCCTTTCACCGTTGTGGGGTTATTCTGGACTTCTTAGAAGATGTACCTCACAGCGGTCGAGCCATTTTGTATTTGTGTGGAGTTGGTATAGAGCTGATGAAATGGGAATTAGTGCAGCTAAGCATAAACGAGGTATTCCACCCTTAGCACTGATTTTAACAGCACTTGTCCGAACCGCACCTGATTAACAAAATAAACAGTTCCACCGAACCACACCTATCAAAATTTTGTTTCAGTGCTGTTAGTGGAAGTGCTCAGGTGCGGCTCGGACAAGTGCTTCTGAAATCAGTGCTAAGAGTGGAATACCTCGCATAAAGCATAAACCTTCAACATTGATGGTTGCCACAATTGGTGCTTATGTGAGTACGAAACAAAAATATACGTATCGAACCTACTTGAAGAACGGATACGATGTACAGTCCAAAGCATGTATGTAGTATTTAGTACAAAGACGTTACCGATGATATTTTTTACCAACTTAAAGTTATATTGTACAGTCAGGCAAAATCATTGTTAAGCAAATTGACACTTTACTTCATTCACGGTAAATTTTTATCCGTTTCAGACATTGGTACAATGGTCGACATCGGCTTTGCTTGCCTTAATATAAAATAGAAAAGTATATAAAGTAGCCGTTTCACACAAACTGTCAAAGAGTGACAGGTGTGTTTTAAATATGATTAATTAAAGATAATTTAAGCGACTATATAACGGGTGTAAAATTTTGAGCAATGTACAGTACAATGTAATTTGTATACAGAATGCGTAGTTGACGGCTATTTGATGGGTCTTTTTACATCCTGTATATGTGCAGCGCAGCAGTGAGCAGTGGTGGCCCAGCGGTAACGGCCGCGACTTACGAGTTGTAGGTCGTAGGTTCGAACCCTGACAGGCGCTTTACTTTGTGTAAATAATTTCATCACCACTGCTCTCAAAACGGTGAAGGAAAAACATCATGAGGAAACTCTTAGAACCAAAAATTCAAAGACATGTGACATCTACCAACCCGCACTGGGCTCGCGTGGTGGATTACGGCCCACTCCCTCCCATAGGAGGCCTGTGTCCCAGCAGTGGGAACATTATAGGCTGATTATGTATGTTATGTATATGTAGACCTACACTTACTGAAGCTAATTAGACATTGGTCTACTAAAGGCAAATATTTCCGCCGTCAGATATCTTTTATCCGTGGAATAAAATTGACGTTTGACAGTTTTTGTATGGAAAAACTGTCAGAAATTCAAAATTATTCCTCAGGTAAAGATATTTAGCGTTGGAAAAATCAGCCCTTAGTGATTTTCATAGATTTAATAATGTTTTATGCCTTAAAATTAATTAAAGAATTTAATACATTAAGCTTGAGCAATAAACTGTGTCTAGACAAAAAAGTAATTTCGTCGTATTACTTTAATAATACTTTGGATCTATTACAGAATAAGCCTGCTCCACCCCACTATGACTGGATACCACGAAATTATATTAAAGTACAAGATGGAAATACGCACACCTTTCCTTGGAATTGTTTTGGTTTTGTGAGTAAAAGTAATTCGTAAAGTTTACAAAATTAGGTAAATTGTTACAAAAAATACCATAAGCCAGTGATCACAAATCTGCCAGTGATGGCCGGTGATTGATATTCCCCTAAGACCATTGTCATTTACTACTAAGACTTAGTAGCACGTGTTAGGCTTTCTTCGAGACCAAATTAATAAGATATAGAAAGGACATTCACCTAATCATTTAGCGCCAGAAAAATCATTTCTACAGGATCAAATTAAATTATTTGGCCAAACTCCGCAGACGTGATAGGTATCGATATCCAAACATGTCCGTCAGTCAGTCTGCCTTGCCTTTTCCCAACTATGTTGGGGTCGGCTTCCAGTCTAACCGGATGCAGCTGAATACCAGTATTTTACATGAAGCGATTGCTAATTTAACCTCCACAACCCAGTTACTGGGTAATACGATAACCCTAACAAAAGAAAACCACACCCACACACACCCACACATACTCACACACACACCCACACATAGACACACACACACCCACACATACACACACACTCACACAACTCACACACACACACACACATACTCGTGTGAGTGTGTGTGTGTGTGAGTATGTACCCATCACGTCTGCGGAGTTTGGCTGAATAGTTTAATTTGACCGTGTCTACTCTAAAGTTCTTTTTTTAATCCTGTAGACTAATTTGATAGGTGCAAATGTCAAACTCCAAATCGAAAAAAACGAACAACAATCATTTGAAATGTCAAATTAGTACGGGATTAAAAAACGAACTATAACTGTATAACTGCTACTTTTTTCAATCTTTCTTACTCCAGATTTCAATATTAACTCTGAGAAACTTGGCAAGATAAACCTACCTGTCAAGTAGAAAACTCAATATAGGGGGCGGCAAGCATCCATTAGTTACCGACTCGCTGAGCGAAGCCACGTAATGCACCTTGTATTTGTTTAACTTACTAGCTTTATATACAGGGTGAAATTTAATTCATGGGCATCGTCTCAAGGTGTCATTGTACGGTCAAGGTCTGAGAATGTTTACCACCTTAAGGCTCATAATTGCATGTAAACATCTATGTCACAAGCTCGATGATTCAAAATTCAAAATTGAAACGTATTTTCTTTGATAAATGTCATTATGGTAATGTGTCAACTTTAAAATTAAGAAATAAAAGTAATAAGAAGGAGATATAGCATTTTAGACTTTACTGCACACAGTGTGGTAAAGAATCTAATTTGAAAACTGATAAACATTTTTGGACCGCGATAGTACCTACTCATCATTATGAACAACTTTCACTATGGGACCAAACCTAAAAACGCAAAAAAAAAACCAGCTGTTCCCTACATTTATGTTCGCATAGCTCGTAAAATGGCTACGTAATAACAGCCGCACGCGTCGATCCATCAGGTTAAGCTACGCTTGCCGGGGTTGGTCCGAGGATGGGTGACCATCTTTACATACCGAAACTTCTCCGTGTCACGTTAAGTTGTTGGCCCCGGCTGTCATTTGTGGACTGGACGTTACGGGTCGTCAGAAGCCCGAAAGTGACAACCAGTCTTACCAAGGGGTATCGTATTACCCAGATACTGGGTTGTGGAGGTCAGATAGGCAGTCGCTCCATGTAAAATACTGGTATTCAGCTGCATCAGGTTAGACTGGAAGCCGACCCCAACATATTTGGGAAAAGGCTAGGGAGGTGATGAGCTCGTAAAATGTAGGGAAGCTTTTTTTTTCAACTGTTTTTTTTTTTCGAGATTACTTTTTATTGCTTTGCTTATTTATTAAGAAATTTCTTCCACCAGAATTTTCTATTTTTAAAGGTTTAAAAAAAAACGCACAGCATAATCTTTAATTCAGTTTCGCAGTTCTATTAATAGAGCCGATGGCGTTCCGATATGCGTGAACTTTAACATTATCAGCTTAGCATGAAGGGGCCGGCGGTTGAAAGCAATTTTGCATAACGTTTTCAGAACAGTCTTTGAAGGTATTAAAATGAAGCCACTAAAAGAATAATTTACAGTATTCTCTTTCCTTTTGAACGATGTTATTAAGTCTCTCTGTCGAATATTTATTGTTATCTGACTGAATTGTACCTAATTTAGTACACCCGAGCGTCGTTCTATTGTTATAAGACACTTATATACATTCCACATACCATAAATAACAATTCTTCATTGATAGTTAATTGATTTAGGCGTGAATTTGCGGAAATCCATTATAAAATACTATCTGGCCTCGTTGAGAGATGAAACACGTGTCGATTTCTTACAGGGTTTTTATGACTCTTGAAGAATAGTCAAGCGGAATAGGTTACTAAATATATCAGCATCTATTGTATTTTAAATCTTCATTGGTTTTGATTTATTTGATTTGGTGATGGCTACGCACGATGGAAGACAACAGTAAAATCGTTTGAGTCATAAAGTTCTTTTTAAATTAACTCGGACCAAGTTCATTATACTTGGGTAGTCGAAACAGGTCTTCCTACAAAACTAGATAAATCTTTCAGAACAGAATATAATTATATTTTAAGAAAGGTACAAAACTCAGTAGTTACAGTTGTGAGGAATCCATGTACCTATATGAACATTCTACCTGATTTAAACGAATGACAGAAGGAGTGGAGAGAGGCCCAGGAGTGAGACAGCGTAAGATAGGAAAAAAAAACTTATTGGCGAAGAAATCTTGTACTTATAATGTATTTTTGTTTCTTTACATAATAATAAGATTTTTCAATTGCTGCTGTTTGTTTTTTTAAATCAATTTTGCAATTGTGCCTTTAATAATTTTTATAACTTTATCAATTCACAAGACACCCAATATCCATACCAAACAGCTTTATCAAGTAAAATAAAGTTAATAAATTATATCTGTATGCGATAATAACATTTTCTTCTCATAAATAACTCAAGCTAATGTATGGCTGACCCTAATCGAGTCAGTTAGGTGTTTCTCGAATGCCTAGGCACTGAATAGGCTGGTTTTGAATAGGTGTCGTGTCGGTAATAATCAAATTTTGTTTAAAAAAGGATTCACGAAACATTCTGTTAATAATTGAAATATTGAATTCTTTGCGACCTTTTCTATTGACCTACTAAAATTATGCACCACACAAAAAATGTACAGGGTTCATTTGGTTAAGCTTGTGCTTGGTCAAAAATCATTGCAGGGTCAATTTTCAATGTTTCCGGATGTAATCATTGAATTACTTATTAAAAAAAACATACAGACGAATTGAGAACCTCCTTCTTTTTTAAGAAGTCGGTTAAAACTACCCTTTGCACCGTTCGATTCTGGTTAAAAACTCTCAAAATAATACCAAGTAGGTACCTACGTACTACTCCACGTAAACGTGAGTGTCGAAGGTCGACAAATTGCCTTTTTTTCATATAGAACCTCAGTGAATAGCCCTCATTTATTATTCGACGGAGGAATTTTTAAATCGGCCTGAGTGAATTCTCGAATTACGTGTGTCTTTTCCTATCAATCGTTTGAAAGCGCGTTTGATTTTGAAAAAAGGTATGTTTTCCTATTTTGAAATTCACTAGATATGGCAAGGGGTTAAATTAAATTGGCCAGCTAAACTCCGCAGACGTGATATATCGATATAAAAAAAAAAGAAAAAAATATGTTTTTTTTTTTTAATGTCTTCGTCCTGCTCAGTTACTGGGCGGCCTAAGTAATTCGTTTCAAAATTAGCTACCTGGTTAGTTGACCCATGGTCTATTGGAAAATCATGGATGGTACTCATAGGTACGAACTTTTACAGTATTTCCAGGTAATAGGTTCAAAAGGCTAAAATTGTTTCCAACTTCATGCAGAAATACGGCGCGAGGTTATTAAAAGTTTTTAATAGAGTAAAGGCGATATTACAATCTTGTAGATGAACTTTCTCAGAAATATAAGTAGGTAGTAGATACTTCTGACACGTGCCGGATAAAAATGATCACGGAAATTATACAGGGTGTTAGGGTAAGCACCGTTATTCTTGAAACCAGTGGTTTGATGTCATTTATAGAACGTAAAATCAATGGAAAATTACTTGTTTTTTAAATTTAATTTTACCACTATAGTATTTCACCCTTTCATCTATGCGCTAGGGCAACGAACTGGCGTCTCAACACGGGTGGGGGGCGCAGGACGTGAGCTGACCGGTCTCGAGTGCGACCCTCCCTCAGCCAGTCAGCTGTTTCGCTAGCGAGCACGGTGTCGGATAAAAATCTTTTAATTAAAATAACGTTTTTCTTTGTTGTTACTCGGTCATTTATTTTTATACATATTTAAGTCAACTAACCATGGTTCGAGTGACAACGGTGTTTACCGTTACACCCTATATAATTACAAAATGAATCTATTTCCCTTGGTCACGCCGTCACGCGTGAACGGCTAGACCGATTTCGCTAATTCTTTTTCTGTTGTGTTTGTTGTTGTCCGGAGAAGGTTCTTATGAATGAAAAAATTAAGAAAATTGCGCGGAAAATTAGAAAATTGACAGGACAACGTCTGTCGGGTCAGCTAGTATACAATATAAAAACGAACACCAAAATATATATTTTTATATAAATTATCTACAGTGTAAAAAGGCTCATTTGGCATCAAAAAGATAATTAATAACGATCGTAAATGAATCTGTAAGCAGATCAAACTGGATTTAAGTTTACATTACGAAGTCGCGCACAAAACCTTCAGAAAATGAAACATAATGTACAACTTTTTATCCAATTGTTTAATTTATACCAGTAATAATACTAAGTGAATCTGGTTACCCAGAGGACAATAGTAGCTCTTGCGCGTTAATTGGCAGTCATTGATGAATCAATGCAGCTGTGATTATAACTGATACGTATCAGTGAAGTTTCATGTTTACGATAATTATAATTATTATAACCGTAGTATTGAATGATGCATGCACTATGGTATAGGAATGGTGCTTGGTATATTGAATTGGGTTAAATTTTTGGGAAGGTAACGTTTTCAATGTTGGGAAAAGACTGGGGGCCTTAAACGGCCACATTAAGCAATTCCTCTAAAAGCAATTCATTATTTTCTGAATTCTCAGTAGATCATTAGCAATTCCTCTTATTTGACACAAAATGGTGACACATATTACCTGAATCATAATTATGTACTCAATTTAATTCATAATTTAATCACATTTGGTGTAAATATTGCTGTATGAAAATTACGTCATGGATAAAAATTACCGTAATTTAAAATAATTATTTTTTTAACATTAAACTCCATTATAACAATTCATAATTTGTGGACCATTTTATACTCCATGCAAAACTATTAAACAGATGAATTGCGTAGTATAGTATTATGAATTGTCATTTGCGACATTTTACGATGATTCATCCTATCATAATTCTGCCAATGTGGCCGTTTTAGGCCTGCAGGTCTGACGATAAATATTAATGTTAGATTTAAATTGACTCGTAGTGCACTCATTTGTAAAACAAGCGTCCATAATTGATGTCGTATCCAAAGTATTCCAATTGATGATTGGAAAAATAAATGCTTTCAACTTCCATCAAACACAAAAAAATACGTATTTTATTCGAAAATGGCGGTCGCCCAATTTCTAAGGAATAAGTACTTCCCTTTGAAGATTTTGTTGTCCCAAATCTTCCTTTATGTCCATTACGATTGAAAATTTCATATGAAAACACTCATTTAACATTTCCTTTGATTTTAATTCCAATTAGTACCCTTCTAATACTTCAACGTATGCGTACAATTCTAGAGCCGCTAACAAAGATGTAATTATTTCAGGCAGACGCAAAGGACACCTGTTTCTTTGAAACTGAACGAGTGCCGCAAGAGCTAGTAATTAATTCCGAGATGGGAACGAGACTGACAATGTTGTGGTGGTGATAGCGCTTTATTATTATATTTTATAGGTAATATATTTACTTATAACGTTTATAAAATGTTTCCGTGGTTTCACTCGCTTTTTAGATGACGTGTTTGTGACTTTTTGCAAATAAACCTTTCATACAAAAAGTGAAAAACCACACACTGTCTACGCGCTTTTTTGGCTGCGCTACGCGCCGTGCTACGGCGTAGCGGTACTGCTACGAACGAAACTGCTACGGATAAACGGAACCTCACGTTTATTTTCGCAAAGTTAATTTTAACATAGTGTTATTTCTAGATCAACTAATCGTTATTATTATTAAATTACTGCTGCTTTGTTGGAGCTGTACTAGCTTCATTTTAGTAAAACATTGTCCTCTCAAAAAATGTAGTAAGACTAATTGGATTTTCGGAAAAATCCACAATGAAAATTTTATCCTGAAAACCGATACGGTGTGGCAGCGTGCGTTACATGCAACGGTACCATGTACGCACTTGTGCTATGTACAGTAAAGTCTTTGCTTGTGGGCAGTCGAGGGCCTTAAAATGAATTAAAATGGCTGCCCCTTCGATGTATTTGCAAAATACCTATGTGTGACAGAGGCAGGATATTCAGTGAACGATGAGGTCTTCTTTTATAGCATTTGAAGAACATACCTATTTCAATGTAATTTGACAACTAAATGTTATTTTTCATGTTTTTTGACAACTTAGGGCTTTACACAGAAACTTAGACACTTGTTCAACGCGTGTCTAATGTCAGTTTCATGTAAAATTCCATACAGAAATCTCATGTTTTCACGGTGTTTATGCTACACAACTTATAAACACGGTTTAGTGGTAATAAGGTTAATGTTTTTTCTTTAATTATGTTATTTTGACAACTTAATCCCATCAATTGGTCCCCAAGTATCGGCTTAAACATATTATTTTTTGCTTAATAACTTTGAGATCCATTGGTTATTTTTGACCAAAACTAAAATTCAGATTAGAACGATGATCAATATTGTTGAGTTTCAGTTTTCTCAGGCTAAAAAGTAATCAATGCTAACTAACATACCTTCTTGCATGTTATGTTTGTATCACACATGTTATTATCAATATTCTGGCAGTTTGAGTACTTTACGCGGCCTACCCAAATGTCCTTTCTTCGGTATTGTTCGTCGAGTCGTTGAGCTTCTTAAGTTCCGAGTTGAGCTACACGATGCACATATGCGTGCCCTGACTGGACAGGTCCACTCAAATCTGTGTGGTTCTTTTCCTCAAAAGATTATCTTAGACACTAATCTATACATGGTCCTCATATAGCCTAACCAAAATTGTCTGGACTTAAATAAAAGAGACCTTTGAGTTTGTTTCGGACTTACTTTTCAGAGTAGACAGTTAACGAACTAAAAAAAAAAGATGTATAAAAGCGTTTTTTTGAACCATTTGTACAAAAATAAAGGTCTTTTATAATTTATCACAAATATAAACATAGATACGTATTACTACTTATTAAAACACATAATTAAGATGTTCTTATTTCAAACACGTAGGTGCTAAAAAACACAACAAATTTTCCGCAACTTTATTTTTGTTTAATACACTAACACTATTTATATTTGGACTGAAAGACCAAAAAGTTAATCAGTTAGTTCCCATCGTGGAAAATTAAAATTATAAAGAGCAACCTTAAAAAAATACATAGTATTGTGTCTTGCACTTATAAAGAAAAATGTACAAGTAAACTACGACCTTCCTCCATCCCTATAGGTCCAAATTCGTTTACAAAAGAGTGGCCATTATTTACAGGGTGACTTTCAAAACCGTCTGTATCGATCGATCAACACGCTGCGTCGCCGTTGCATACATTTTATGGTGTTGATTACTCTATTATCTACAGCCATCCTTTAAGGCTCGTACATACTGGCGCGATATCGCGATATGTTAAAGTCCCACGTAAAAGGGGGCGAACCTATAGCTAAAACATCTTTAAATAAATCTTTAAAGATTCTTCTTTAAATAATGTATGATATAAAAACTTTTTACAAAAAAAAAACAACCGACTTCCAAAAAAAAAGTGAAAAATAACTTTAATTTCGGAAGTCGGTGTCTTTGCTTTTCAATTTTCGTTTTTTGCCACCGACTTCCGAAATTAAAGTTATTTTTCACTTTTTTTTTGGAAGTCGGTTGTTTTTTTTTTGTAAAAAGTTTTTATTTTTCACTTTTTAGTTGTGGTAACTACCCCACACAAATTCGTATACCGTTGTCTGCTATGTGACGGAGTCAATTAACATGTCATCAACATCGCAAAGTGGGAAAACTACGTAATTATTGAAGCTAACTCAAAAACTACGCAAGCAAAATTAATAAAATTTATATGGGACCACCTCTGAAGCATGACCTACCAAACAAAAAAAGAATCATCAAAATCAATTCATAATTGGCGGAGTAATCGGGTAACATAGACACACAAAAAAAAAAAAAAACATACAGACGAATTGAGAACCTCCTCCTTTTTGAAGAAGTCGGTTAAAAACATAATATGGTTTTTTTCGTGCGTTACTGCAAAGTTTTTATGTCACCTATGGTCTGACTTGGCTTCACATTCCGTCGAGAAATATCAAAACAATTAAGAATTAAATATTTCATAATTGTTCTAAAAATAATTTGACCAAGAAATCCAGTAACAGAACCGCAAAACAATTAAATTGTTGCCACAAGCGCTCAACTTGATGAACCTACCTCCGTTAAGGCGATTGTGGTCTTAGTAATAGTTGCGAAGTCTGAGCCCCTCTGTCGTGGCCGAAACATCTCAATGGAATACAATAATAATATCGTTATTTTACTAGTGTAGTGTGTACCTGCAACGTAATTTTTCGTTGCATCTTTTAATTTAGAGATTTATTCAATGTGTTTTGGTGTTTAGAGACATGTAACTCGTTACTCCATGTGAGCTTTAGGTACTCAAATGCAGCTAAAAAACTAACTTTGCGAATTATCATCAAGGTAAATTTTGTCAATTTTGAAAAACAGTTGAAGGAATAGGGGATAAGGCGTAGAGATTCGGCGCCATTGTAAAAAATGATTAGGAGAACTTCCCAAACCGGGGTAACAAATTTTTTTTCGCCGGCGTTTTGGGTTTTTGGCCCAATATGAAGGGTCTCCTTTAAGCTAACTTTGTCACTTTAGGGTGCACTGCTACCTGCCAGGGTTGCGGGTTAGTCCCTGCCAGGGTTGCGGGTTAGTCCGAAATGGATACCGGGACCTTGGCAACAGGCAACTGAAGGAACACGGGTGAGTTTTAGTCAGTAAAAGTCTGACACGCCCTTCCGCTCCGCCCAGAGCGGGAGAAGTCATTGGATGATTACCCAAACTCAAAAAAAAAAAAAAGGGTGCACTGCTACAAGAATCTTTTGGCGCTCGAATGACGTTAACAGGCTGGCGCTGATGGTAAACATGATGGTAAACAACATATATTGTTTTGTGAAATGTATTGAAAAAACAAGATGGCGGTGTAGTTCCGATTTTGGGCACGCGCGGAAAATTGTATATAGTAGTGACGTAACGATTTTTAAGAACGTCGCTTTAAAGTTAACTATGTTTTACATTATGTTTTATTTTTGTATCAATTTTTATTTTATTTAAAAGAGTGTCCGTGGGCTTTCTTGCCCGTTCTTCTCCATAGGTACCTACTACGCTTTGAGATGGGCAACTAGCTTCATATTTCTGACTGACCGACTCGTTGACAATTCAGAAGTGCCTGTAAATGGTTTGATTGAAATAAATGCTTTGAGTTTTTTTGAGTTAGAAAGTGAATCGATATGAAATTAAAAATCACATAAAACTTATCATGTTTATGAACCCGTAACCCGGGTTCATAAACCTGCAAGTCACTATGTCAACGTAATGTTCGTTGATATTTCAGCATACGAGGGTGCTCGCTAGAACGGAACTACGCTAGGCCGCCATAATGCTAAGCCATTAATAATGTCAGCCTTGTAGTTATGTTTAGATAACATCTTTTTGATTGTGAGGTTTAATAAAATTTTGCATTTCATGGCGATGGATGACTGGCTCTTGATTTGAAACTACGTAACATTATTGTATTGTATGACAGAAAGGTTTTTATTTATTAAAGGAACTATAAACAATATATTATACAACTAACTATTATTTAACTAATGAAATCCTACTTAATATTAATTACAAATAAATAAACAATTAATAACTATATGGCGCCGAAAAATTCTTCCACATCGCAGTCGGCTGGTAATTTATCCAAGAGACTGGCGGCATTGCCACGTTGTATGGCAATGCTTAGCCTCTGTCCAAGGTAAAAGCCAGCCCTTAGGTCACGAGAAGTGTCAAATAGCCGTTTGGAGATTTCGTTGACAGAAATAAATAAAAGTAAAAGTAAATCATTCTTAGCCCCACGAAGCCGAAGTCTGGTCATCTTTTTCATTTTAGAGACACTATGGTGTACTTGATGTCTCTAAAATGTCTCTGTATCTTTATCTTGACATTTGTTAGGGATTTTCTATGAGTTTCTGCATTTAAGAAATGCCGAAATGGACATAAAAAGGCTCACAATTACTTCTCTCGCATCGAAAAAATGGCCGTTATTGGATTATAAGACACTGAAATGCTGACATAAAAACACATCCATCAATTACTAACTAATCCTTTTTTTCGTATTCCTCGACAATTTCGTAATAAAGCGCTGGGAGGTGGTGACACCAATCCGCTGAAAGTCAAGCCACTTCGAATGTGATTCAACGGAGCTTGATTGATTACCTTTGCGCACGTCACCGTAATAATGGCTCTCTGTGGAACCGGCTTTAGGGTGCTACCATATAGCTACAAAATCGTCACTACACCACCGTGTAGTATTTTTCAATTTTGATGAATTATTGATGTGAAAACTTCTTTAGGCGCGTTTAGCACTTTTTGGGTGAACAAAAATCATGGAACTCGCGTCATCGTCACCGAACGCTTGAGCAATTGAATGAATGTTACTAAGTTTTCACTTCTATCGGCAGTCCCCAAAGACTGCCCTGCATGTTTTTTTTTATCGTCAGCCTAATATATATAAATAATCCTAACTAATATTATAAATGCGAAAGTGAGTTTGTTTGTTTATTTGTTTGTTTGTTTGCTACGCTTTCACGCTAAAACGGCTGAACGGATTTGGATGAAATTTGGCACAGTGGTAGACCATGACCTGGAATAGGACATAGGATACTTTTTATCCTGATATTCCCATGGGATCGACTTACGCGGATGAAACCGCGGGGCGCAGCTAGTAATATATAATATGAAGAAAGCGCAGCGTGTAATCCTCCCCAAGGTAGACTGATGACCATGTGGTCGCGGTAATCCGCTGGATGCTAGAAGCATATGACCGTTTGATGAGGCAACCCTTGAGGAAGGCTAAGTCTAGTAGAAGTCAGCTTTCGGCCGAATTTATGATAGTAATATCAAAATCACCCGTCTCAGTATTATTTCTGCGGCCAAAAGTCTCCAAACAATAAACAAAAAAATGGAGAAAACAGCTAAATTGGCCAACTGGAAGCAAAATTGCCGTACCTAATTATTACGTTTTACATACTGATTGGTTATCATAGTTGCTTATAATTACATTGGATGACGCTGCTACTCATTCTTTTGATGCACAGTCTCTAGGCATTTGTAACAGGTGGTAAAGGCTTCTCTCTACAGGGATCACATAAAATATGAAACGTACACAAACGTGGGAAAACTTTTCAACTAGAAATCATAAATGTGCATAGTTGAGGGTTCGTTCTCTATATCTGGCAAGTCTAAGCTGATAAGTCGCTTAGCAAAAGCATAGCTTGTGTATGAAAGCTTATGTATTCTGAAACATGTTGTATACCGTTGCGATAAACATCAAAATCAATTTTTACGTGTGATAATTTAAAGTATTTCATTAAAAAGTTACGATGTTTTACAAAGATTAATTGTTCCTTGTTCTGTTTTAACGAAAAGACGTGAAGTTTGGTTTTTCTTCTTCATTTTAAATGTAGGTGAAATGAATCAGTACAATTTTCTTCTATCGATATTTCGTAAAGCAAAATTATCTATCGGAGTTAAGACTAGCATTCGTCATTTATCTGGGAAGTTGACTTATTTGAAAAATATTTTTTTGACAAACACTTTTAATTGCCTAGCCTTTTCCCAACTATGTTGGGGTCAGCTTCCAGTCTAACTAGATGCAGATGGATACAGTATTTAATAGTATTTTAGTAATTAAATATTTTTGCCAAACACTTAGGTATATTGTAGGAAAAATAAATCAATATCAAGTTCGTGTACAAAAATACATAATTGTCTAAAACAATGACCGCTGAGAAAATCCTTTGGTTTTTATACTGTTATCTGTTCCCCAATATGAATCTCTTAGCGAAACTAAAGAGCCTATCAGGAACACTTCAAACATTTGTGTTTCGAGATTACAGTTCACAAAATGGAAACATATCGCCTTCGAAAACTTGACTTAGTTCTAGATAACTACACTTAATTAAAACTATTTACAAAAAAAAACAACCGACTTCAAAAAAAACCCTAAAAAAGTGAAAAATAACTTTAATTTCGGAAGTCGGTGTCTTTGCTTTTTAATTTTCGTTTTTTGCCACTACGCAAAACTACGCAAGCAAACTTAATAAAATTTATATGGGACCATCTCGGGAGTATACCCTTTCGAACTAAAAAAGAATTTTCAAAATCGGTTCACAAACGGCGGAGTAATCGGTGAACACATAAAAAAAAAAAAAAAAAAAAAAACAATCATCCGAACGTAGTACCTCCTCCTTTTTTGAAGTCGGTAAAAAGTAGTGTATTTACTCAACTATTGTTGAAATAATAGTTGTTGGGTCTTTTCATGTTAATATCAAAACAACCATTTTTTTTTAAAACCTATTCTTGTTTTTTTTTTAAAGCTGTTATTTTTATTTCCAAAGAAGGTAATAAACTAAAGTTAGATAACCAGAAATAATGTGGCGCAAACAGGCCATTCGAAAGGGGTTCTGTATTTACATACTGCAGGCTAAATACATGATCGTATTAATGCCGAAAATAGTCATGATTTAACCAAATATATCAAAAGTGACACAAACTGTATCTGTGCCCTCGACATCCAATATAATGTAGCTTTGTTATCATTTACATGTACAACTGGGTACATTACATGTACCCAAAATAACCACAGCAATCCTGCTGTAACTAGTAATTTAATTTTCCTAATTCTCTAATACCGTTGGGAGTAATGTAGATAGGTTCTAAAGGGTCTGTCTCAAAGGGGACAAATCGATTTACCGACTATACCCGGACTAACGTGGGAGGTTAAATTACACCTCGATTTTTAATTATACATAGGTAAACTTGGTTTTAAACTTTAAGCAAGTTTGGAAACATAATATTGTGAACTTTTAAGTTACGGGACATTTGAACAAAAATAAGTATTTAAACGACTGGGACTTTTCCAAGATAATGGTTGGTTAGTATCCCAGATTCCGAAACGTGAGAAAAAAGATAGAAAGCTATAAACAAAAACAAAAACAATGCTATTCAAAAGGATTCTCTTGACGAAAATTTATTTAATTAAGTATTTTTCCAAAGGTTCCACAATAATTTACATAACTTACCTAATTAGTCACGTTGCCTGCCCACTGCTAAACTTCGTATCATTTTCCTTTCGAAGGGAAAATATACGAGTTTAGTAATTACTTTATTTCGTTGTTTTCGAGATTAGAAATAACTTATTTCGACGGTGTCGGCACGTAAATCGAACTTTCAGATAGGCTTACACAACCCGATAAAGTTAATTTATTTCATTGCGAAAGGATAGGCTCGTACATTCTTTCATAATCAGTTATTACAATCACTAATCGGTTTTCCAAGCGTGGACGCATAGTGATCAAGGCCAAAATCCCATTCAATAAGAGAATACACCAATGTTTTCTTAAAATAAACTCCTTTTACGATCATCTACTATAGTCGCCGCGTTAAGAACTAAGTCTTCGAGCCATAAATCATTGTTATTAGTCTGTCTCGCTCGCACTTATGAAGCTTATGGAGCTGGAAGGTGTGTCCAAATATTGAGTGGCAACAGCTCGGCTGCAATTCGCGGTGTTTGAAGGACAAATTTCTGCCGCGCTCTAGTGTGGACTAAACCGGCGAATGTTTGCGCTAAATTATAAGCTATTACTCCCCGTCATGATGAGGAAATTCAGCATTTTTTTGTGTACTTGGGTACTACATATTCACATATCCGAGAACGTCCTTTATTTACTCTAATAGTTGAGCACACACAGGATGGTCTACGAAACGACATATAAATAAAAGAAAAATAAGAAAATCATATTATTTGAATCCTCTATCCAAGGGCTTCCCGGAACACGCCCATTTAATATGTTCAGTGATGCTTATAGATTATGGTTTGGCTTTTTTAACTTTTAGGGAACCTCTCACCTTACTTCACAATTTTTTCTTCTCTTTCGCTCCTAAACAATAAATAGTCGCTGCATTTACATAGGGGCATTTCATGAAGCACTTGGGTAGCGGATTCTCGTTTTTTAGACGTCATTTCATGGGCCAGCCTGTATATTGTATTTTTTATCGCAATTCATCGTTCTTAGCAAGTCAATAACCCCGTAGCAAGCAGTTGTTGCTGTTGCTATGTATGTGTACCCTGTCGGTATACACTTATGTGTTAAGCCTTCCACGGCTATTAGTTTGTAAGCGAGGCACGTTTTCCCCGTATTAGATGTCGCTAAATTTGCTATATTCTTACTGTATGCAGTTTTATTGTAGGAAAAAATTATACCCACATCGTGGAGGAAACTGTTTTTAATTTATCGTTAAAACAGTCAATTCTATCAATACTTTAATGTTGATAACTGGAATTAATGGTTAACTATACATATATCATGAAGAAGGAACACAGAGGCCTTAGACAAAGTGACATTCTATCAGCGATAACGTTGATGGAAAAGGCAAAAATGTATAGGTCTAACATAAGCTATCGAAAAACTTATATCAATCTTGTTGAAAGTCGTTGTAGAAATATAATACGCTTTTGAAGCGATTGTCACTTGTCAGGCCCTCAGATGTTACGAAGGCCTGCGGGGTGATTGTATAACACACTTTTTTTTTTTTTTTTTGAGCGTGGGAAATCATCCAATGACTTCTCCCGCTCTGGGTGGAGCGGAAGGGCGTGTCAGACTTTTACTGACTAAAACCCACCAGTGTTCCTTCAGTTGCCTGTTGCCAAGGTCCCGGTATCCCTTTCGGACTAACCCGCAACCCTGGCAGGCATCGGTCCTAGCGGACCCCGCCAATTGTGCTGACATCTCTTTGAGGCGCGCGTGGAACACGACGCGCCATCGACCCGGGCCTGGTCCTGATCGGACGGCGAGCTACCCATTGCTCGCCGTCCGCAAGCCCGCGCCTATGGTGGCCGGGGATCCGCCTGGGATTCCCGACGCCCAGGGCGTCTCCAGCGGCGGCGGCGGTTAGGGGCGTGAGGGCGCAAACTTTGCCTCTCCCTCACGCGTTCCGCCTCCTCCTTCGCGAGCATTACTGCTTCGCAGAAGGAGGTGACTGCTTCCCATGCCCTCTCGCTCCGTACCATGGCCTGGACCAGAGCCGGACGCGAGAGGTCACCGCCGCCAATCGCCTCCAAGAGGACACGGCGGGGCTCCGCCCAAGCGGGGCAGACCTCCACCGTATGCTCCACCGTGTCCTCCGGGCGATCCACACAGTGGTGACACCCGGGCGTTTCCTCCCGCCTTATACGAAACAGGAACCTCCCGAAGCAACCGTGTCCGGTGAGGACCTGCGTCAGGCGGAAGGTGAGGACGCCGTGGCGCCTCTCTAGCCACTCCTCAAAGAGGGGACTTATCGCCGCAATTGTGGCGTGCCCAATAACACACTTAGCAATGGCTTTCAATGTGTTAATTACGTTGTTAAGCAGACACAATTTTCGAACATATGATGCAACCAATATCCTTCAAAATCATTCAGACTGTGATTGAATCTATGTTACGCAATTAGGGTGCTGAATTTAATCATCTAATACTTAGAAATTGATATAATATCCACCTTTTATTTGAGAGATCGTCTCAAGAGATGTTTTATTATCTCTTCAGATTGCTTTTAATTTTAAAATGAATAAATGAAAAATTCAGTAAACCGACGTAATTGAAAGCTCTAGAATGATTGTTTATACCAACATTCATATTTAATTATACACTTGTTCATTGATAGGTCGCATTGAAAATGCGCTTACAGAAAAAGGTGATACCTACGATAGGTTTTAAAGTAAGTCTTAGGCGCAACCACACTGCGAACGAAGCGAAACGAAGCTGAGTTCGTTTAGAAAATACAATAGACGTAGATATATTTAGCAACCGATTCCGCTTAACTATTCTTCAAGAGTCATAAAAAACCCTGTCAGAAATCGCAACGAGGCATCCTCAGGATGACGATTCACCAATTGCAAACCAGAACACGACGTGTTGCCACACAGAGCGCTGGACGGAAACAACCAGCTAGTGTCTGCGTCCAGCGCTAGGTGTCGTCATCCTGAGGATGCCTCGTTGAGAGGTGAAACACGTGTCGATTTCTTACAGGGTTTTTTATGACTCTAAATATATCTACGTCTATTGTATTTTATAATGGATTCCCATAAAGTCACGACTGAATCAATTAACTATCTTGAGTTTGTTTAGCTTCGTTTAGCTTCGCTCTTGTAGGGCTACCGCGTCTTTTCATACTTCAGTAACGTTCATTGTTCGCGGTGTAGTTACATGAGCAAAGCTAAACGTCGTTTCGTTTCGCTTCATTCTCAGAGTGGGCAGCGCTTTAAGCTAATCAAAGTAATACAATACCTTAGGGGCCTGGACAGCTGTACTCCTTCCCACGTCAGTCAGACTAGGAAGTGGGTCACCACAGTGCCGTGGTGTTAACAGTTAGACTTGCCAGTTAATGTTAGCTGTCATAATGACACTAGCTTTGATTTATAGTGCCTAGCTTCACGGCTGATAAGTCGTTGACATGTTTGTGTTTTTGTTTAGTTTGTGTTGGTTTTACTGGATTGTGTTAGTTTTTTATGGGTGTGTAGTTTAGTTACTTAAAATTTGAAAGTACCGATAAGATACTTATTTTATTAATACTTCATCAAATTGATGGCCTAAGGAGCCCCGTATTTTTATATACTTTTTTTGCATTCTCATTTTTGACTAGTTTTTCACATTGATTGTTTTCTGCTGAGATGAGGAATGCCCTATGCATTCCTCATCTCAGCAGAAAACAATTTCGTTATTTCCTCGATAGTTCTTTTTACATGTAAAAGAAAGAAAAAGGCACCTACACTCCAGGAACTACTAGTACCAGTGGTATAGGTGTTTTGGTAGAGGCGGAGAACTTAAATTGAAATAAAACCCAAAAAAATGTTTTTATATCTATGAAATTGGTTTTATTTGATAGAATTTTAAGGCATTAATGTTTGATTATGGCATGCGGCCGCCGGGCGCGAAGGCATTTTCTGAAAACTCAATTTTTTTATTGGCCATGACGAATGACTTATTTCACGAAATGGAACTAACAGGATGGATGCTAACAGGTCATCCCGTTCGTGCGTTTTGACGCCATTACATTATTTTTTCTGGGGATTTGTAAAGTTGCATGTCTAACGCCGATAAACCAGAAACAATTGAGTACTTGGAAGCCAACATTCGACGCATTATTGCCTAAATACAGCCTGATGAGTGTGTTAACATTTTACCTCTACATTAGGCCATGTACGCGCCAGCCGCGGCGGCCACATGCCCGAAATCATATTCAAAAATTATAGCATAAAATAATCTGTCAAATAAAACCAATTTCATGTATATTAAAAACATTTTACTGTGTTATATTTCTATTTAAAGTTCTCCGCCTCTAAAAAAAACATCCTTTCCTACCAAAAGATTATTCTACTTCTGACCTCAGACCAATTATTTGGTCTGAGCTTCTGACATAAAATAAAATACACATGATTACATACAGTAAAGCTTAAAAGAGTTTTCTACATACTTCAAAACAAATATAAACACACTGCTTTCAATCCTTCAATCGATACTTATTATGAATAGGTGTACGTACATAAAATTACTAAATACATGGACCTCTAGTAAACCAATAACTATGTACATACTGGACCTATCGCCTATCGGATGCAAATGTTAGACCACTAATTGGAAACTGTTGGGTCGATGGATATTTCGTTAGTCTCGTTATGACAGCTAGCTAATTCACCAATGAAACTGAATGCGTTCATAAACCGAAAAGTCAGTGTCAAAATATTGTCAAGCAATATTGACAGTGACAGCTCTTGAACGCGGTTTACAAGTTCTGATCGCGTTCAGTTCATTGGTGAAATCCGTATTAAATTGTGGTGAGTCTCAACTGAAAAAATGTTAAGAAAAAAAATTGTAACGTGATTCTTTGTGTGCGTGACCGCTATTGACACGCTAAAGCGATTCGAGTATAGCAACAAGTGTACTATGCAGAAGATGACAGATTGACAACTGCTTATAGAAAACAGAGTCGGTAACTACAATTTATGTAAGTAATTGGATTTTCCTCATGTAGTTATTAGACGTTATTGCTAGTAATAACAAGTAAATGGATGAGTTATTATGTTCTAGATTAGATTTTGGGCTTGTTCGCTTGTGCTTTTACGATAATAGTTTCCTATGAAGAATAATCAGGTTACAGTTCTCTTGATGTGACTTTTCCAGAGGTTGAATATTTGATCGAATATCCCACGAGAATATGGCTTTTTAACCGGAAAATATTGTGTTTAAAAACAACCCTTTGGAAGCCTTTAGGGAATTTTGAAATCCCTTGCTTGGTAACCTCTGCTATGATAACAACGGACCCTTCAAATTCTAACTTTATGTTTATCCGATTAATAATCGATTACTAGAATTTGACTGAACACGATCAGTAGGTATATCTGAACCGCGTTTAAGAGCTGTCAGTGTCAATATTTCGATAATAAAGCGATAAAAGTATCCTTTCAAAATAAATCTCGTTTTCATACATAAAAGCAAGCTTTATTCCCATTATGGTAGACAAAAATAACAGAACGCTATAATATGCTGCCTGACAGCATAAATAACGAAACACATATTGTGTAATTGTCAAACTGAAAGAGATTGCGAGTGTGTTACGTAATTAGGCTGCTGATCTACACGTGCTTCAATTTTCCAATCTGACCTTTAAATGTAAAAAATGATAAAATGCCGACACGCTCGCGTAAACACAGTAAAATAAATGTCGGTACACATCGGAAATAGAATTTGACGTCGATTTAAACAAACGAAGACGCGCTGGACAATAAATATATCTTTGAACACATCGTAAATACGTCATAGCATTGTTTAATCTTTCAATACTTAAACAATCAACACCTTTGTTGAAACCTACTAGCTTTTGATTGCGACTTCGGTCACATAAAAGATTCTATAATTTGGCACTTATTCCATCAAATCTAATACTTGTGAATTTTTGAAAAAAAAAAAAATTGTTGGATATATCTACGCCCAATATACATTGTGGGACAAATATAACTTACTTTCAGTCAGTATCTTCAGTTGTTCAGGCTGTGCTTTGTCTGTTTGTCAACAGCTTTATATTAAAGCAATGTATAAACTTTTCAAAAGATAACATATCATCGTTTAATATCACTTAACATTAAAGTCACGTAACAAATCAATGTGATTCCAAATAAATAACAGACGATGGCCCAGGTAAAAGCCATTTCCAATAGCAACAAGGTTATTGGAAACCTCCAATGTCCTTCCAAGAGTATTATTTTTGGCGCGAGCGCGAACGGGACGATGAATCGGGGCGGCAGACATCAGTGTGGGACGCGACCTGTTGACGTGAGGTTGCCAGACGCGTCGCGCTGTGTTGCCATATGATGCAATTCATAATGGCGGGACTTTTGAATTGAGAAGCGGTTTTTTATTCAGATCGAAGGGTTATGAGTGCATTGTGGCCAGTTTTATTTTGTGTTGTGGTGTGATTTTGATGGAATAGAAAGTTGGATTTCGTGTGAGTAGGTATGTTTTTAAACAAATATTTTACAAAATTATAACTATTAAAGGTATACTGTAGTACCTTATGTACTTAGAGTACCTACAGTAAGTGGCCATTTCACGTGTCAAGGATTAAATCAGGTACTTATAGTTAGTTAGCTAGACTATAGTTTAAAGTTTATGGGAAAAATCGGTAGATAGATGTACGAAACGTAACAAAAGTCAAAGTCAAATAATTTATTTCAATTAGGCACATACTAAAAAGCCAACCAAAGAAAGTGTAGTTTTAATACCTATTATGTTAACTGGTGAAATGTGGGTGTAGGTACTATAAGTACATCTCTACCCAACCCAACCTTTCAGGGATACAAGGCGTGATGAAACTTTGATTTTTTAAATTCTTTAGCTTTGTTTTAGTAACAAAGCTAAAGAATTTAAAAAATCAAAGTTTGTGATAATTAATGTGATATTAATAATAAATTGCCTTTAAAATTAATTACAAGCAAGCAGTCGCTCAATGTAAAATACTGGTATTCAACTGTATCCGGTTAGACTGGAAGCCGACCTCAACATTGTTGGGAAAAGGCTAGGCAAGATGACAAGCAATGTGTTTGTTACAAAATTTTCAAGAAAAGCAAATGAAGTCATTTGTTTTTCCCAACTTATAATTTTCTTCGGGGTATAATTCAGAATACATTATTGCCAATGGCTACTAACACCTTAATGGCTCTTGTTTCAAGTTGTAAGTGATAGCCTAGTGGTGTGACCGTAGGACTACCAAATTATGGGTCTCGAGTTCGAACCCAAGACACGCACCTCTGACTTTTCGGATTCAAGTGCGTATTTTATAATTATCACTTTCTTTAAAAACGGTGAAAGAAAACATCGTGAGGAAATCGGCATGCCTCTTTTTTTTTTTTGAGTGTGGTATATCGTCCAATGACTTCTCTCGCTCTGGGCGGAGCGGAAAGGCGTGTCAGACTTTTACTGACTAAAACCCACCCGTGTTCCTTCAGTTGCATGTTGCCAAGGTCCCGGTATCCCTTTCGGACTAACCCGCAAAAATCTGCATGCCTGAGAGATATTTCTCGACGACATGTGAAGCCAAGTCAGAGGCCCTAGGGCGGTTTTAAGACTCTGACAACAGGTTAGTCACTAACCACACGTAAAGAAGAAGTGACCTGTTAGTCTACGATCATCATGCAAGATATTTGCCACAGAGCCACCTAAGTACCTACTAGTTGACCGATAATTTCATATTATGTAGGTATCCAACCACTTTACTTTTTTTGTTTGACTGTCATAATTTATAGCAATTTTTAGGTTATAACAAAAATGAAACCATCAGTGACAGATTCGATGCCAGTTTAATCCAAGGAATCATAATTTTGAACGTAGGTGCATACCTGAACCTGCAATTAGGTTAGTCACAAATCCTGAGGGGCAAATCCCGCATTTTTAGGAACGTTCGCATTCGCATCTCATTCGCAATCTGTCAAAAATACAAACAAATTACGAACATTTTTGACAAGTTTGACAGATTGCGACTTGAATGTGACCATTTTTTAAGAACGAGAATTAGCTTTCAGATAACTAATTGCGTAACTTATTTTCGTAACGATTCAGACTAATCTTTTTCATTTTCACAGTTCAACAAAATTCATTGCGTTATTTACTTTAGTTGCTGAGCAGATTTTTTTTCGAACTTATGAAGCAATGGATTTGAAATTTGTTTCAAACCGATTCAGATTGTAATTGCTCGTGTATTACGCAATTAGGGTGCAGGTTTCGAACCTGCAAAGATGCTTTAACTCCCACGCTTTCACGAATTAATTTCCTTTAAAAAAAAACGTATTCACATTATTGCATTAATATTTTTTTTAATAGCACTCCTCCTTTTTGTGTGTACCAACCTACGTGAAAACGAGTTCCATACGAAAACAGATTATCAAGTTATTTCCACACGACTTAGTTAATAAATAAAACCTCTTTGTCCGTTGTTTCCGCATGGGAAATTATTTATATCACCATTTGTGTCGTAAATATTCTGTGATGCATTCTTTTTTATTTTGGGAAATCGGCTATCGATTATTTATGTGTATTCTTTTAAAGCAAATGAAATGTAATGGCAGTATATTTTAATTAATTACTACTACTTTAACTATTACACTTTTCCATGGACTTGAACTTGACACGAAGGAGCTCGTGGCAAAGTAATAACAGCCGCACGGGTCGATCCATCAGGTTAAGCTACGCTTGCCAGGGTTGGTCCGTGGATGGGTGACCATCTTTACATATCGAGACTCCTCCGTGGCTCGGAAAGCACGTTAAGTCGTTGGTTCCAGCTGTCATTTGTGGATCTTTGACAGTCGTTACGGGTCGTCAGATGCCCGAAAGTCTGACAACCAGTTTTTCCAAAAGGTATCGTATGACCCAGTTACTGGGTTGTGGAGGTCAGATAGGGCAATCGCTCCATGTAAAATACTGGTATTCATCTGCATCCGGTTAGACTGGAAGCCGACCCTAACTTGCTTGGGAATATGCTAGGCAGATGATGACACTTTGCCAGCGACTTCGTCCGCCCCATCCCGTGGGAATGGCGACAGCTCCGTATTCCTTGTGTCTACATCTTAGGAATTAAACCTCACCTTTCTAGGTCCAAGGGTTTGACTGGTAGTTGATGAGTTAGTACATATGTGAGTGAGTCAGGACTTTTTTATAAGTTTCTATATTGATGATACAGAAGGAGATTGTCATTGATATAAAGTCGAATAGATTATGTGCACAAATTTCAGTCAATATTTTCCCTCAGCTTTATTGAAGGAAAACTTTTGACGAACTGAGGGACAAAACGTTGCTTTTGGTTACCTCAAGGACCTAGTGTCGGATGGATGATATCCGCTTACCTGCCCTATGCTATGCTGTAGTACCTGCTACTAAAAGCATTTACCTTCCAGTAAAACCTCTTACTTACGGAACATACGGACAATTTAAGTTGGTACCCAACTTGATAAACAATTAATTTCCCCGACTTTAGAACATCGTCCATATGATACCGTCAGTGTACTTAATATAGGACACTGTTTTCCGTCTAGCGGCTCCAAGCTAAAAATGGTGGACAGATTTTAGTATTTTTTTAATAAGCCCTAAAACCATGCAACTCCCATAATGGTGCTGTAATCTTTGTACTTGTTGCAGCATTAAAAATAAAGTACACTAATGTTAGTAGAATATGCCATCGAAATGTCTTAAAAATTGGTCGTTCTACCTTTACACTAAACATAGAGATAAAAAATAACAGTTTAAATGTTAACACGAATTCACTGTCTGGCTCAAATATTACTTGTGCAAGATTTTTACCAAAATGTTTCGATTGGCGGTTAAACAATGTAATTGTGTTCATGTCGCACACTATGTGACATGCGACTGCAACAGGCTGCGGCCGACAATTTTTTGTTAAAAGGGCCTCGAGTTGCAGCGTCGCAACGTCAGGTAAGTCGCACGCTCCCGCTATTTGTTGCAGCGACTAGTCGCACAGTGCACGTGCACATCCAACGACTGTCGCATGTGACAGTACCGCGTCAGTCCTGCTGTGGGCCCGTACTCTGCGCGTTCGTCTTCGCATGACAGCACCAAGGCAAATGTAACTAAAGGCTCCATATTCACTCACAAGAACAATACGACCGTTCGAATACTTAAAGAACCTGAGGCCTTAGTGCAAGTTTCTTTTAACTATATTCACTTTACGCATCGACCGCGTTCGGCGCTCCGATTGGCCCTTCACTGGCGAAGGGCCAATCGGAGCGCCGAACACGGTCGATGCGTAAAGTGAAGATAGTTAAAAGAAACTCGCACTAAGGCCTCTGCACGACGTCTGTCGTAACGACTAGTTGAAGACGCAAATTACAGCTCTGTATCTAATCGCAGCGACAAGACGCAGATGCATGCGACAAGTAGCACAATTTGCGCTGGCACAATACACCTATTTCTACGTCGAAGATAAACGACACGAAAAGACCACTCTTGATGAAGTGTAAAAAATATTTTTTTTTAACTAATGACCGCATCCAGTTATTCGTTGTTCCATTCACATGCTTGCAGTCAATTAAGCGAGCATGTTGTTTTAAAGCTCTCGTGAATAAAGATAAAATATACTTGTAGTGATTACTATGCACGTTCACTTGTCATCATTATGCTTGTGGCAGAGACAAATAGAGTGGACTGATACTGAAGTATTACGCTAACGTTAATTTCTGTTGTTTATGTACAGTCAAGTATTTTTGTCGTCAGTTTCAAATTCATTCCTTTAGGTATCAAGTTGGGAGACTTAATATATTTGGAAGCTTAATTACCTACTTTATAACAAAAATCTAAATACTCCTTTGACCAATGTCGAGTTGACATGAAACTAAAACGAACGGCGCGGGGCGTCGCCATTTTGTGAAATATTAATCATTTTTTTTCTGCGTCTGTATAGCGTTCCAAGAATATTATGGCGCGTGACCAAAATCGGAACTAACGCGGCCATATCTAGACACGCGGCCGCGTGTCAAGCCAAGTTCAAGAAAAGAACTGGCGACGCAGCAGCCGTGTGTTATATTACACGAACCATTTGGAGCTACTTTTCACCCCTCAATAACTCAAAATCTATTTAACATACACACATGAAACTTGGTATATTTATTAATACCCCCTAGATTAGCTAGAATCTCAAATTTCATAAATACAGCTCAAACGGTTGTTGAGATATCAACGTCTAAAAATCGTCATTTTTATCACTGACTGACTGTCCTATTGATCAAAAACCTAACCCACTTCCAGATGACCTAGAAAGTTGAAATTTGGGGTCCAGCTTGGTAATTGTGTGTATACAAAGGAAAAAATCAGAAAACAGATTTTTTTTAAGATTAAAAAAAAAAATCTTTATTTTTTTCTTTATTGTAAGGCCAACATATCTTACTCCTCTAAAATGTTGGCTTGCTGATAAAAACTAGCCAAGTAAAATTTTCAGCTTGAATTCATCCTAAGTGCTTTGTGTAAATAATTCGACTATTCAATGAAGTTATATTTTTAAATAGCAAACATTGTTATAACAGAAAAAACAAGAAATTTTGTTTTAAATTTATTTTAGAATGTTGTATGTTCTTCATAAATTTCAGGATTATCTATAGAACTTGGCCCCCATTTAGATCTCAATTCTTTTGTCGGCGAAGTCGATAACCACACTTTGAATTTGGCTCCCATTTCACATTTATGTTTTTGATTGGATTGTTTTTACAATACTTTTTTCGGGCGGCGCACCACACTCGTACCAATATTTTGTGGGAGGTGCGACCGACGCGTGCACTCCGCACTTTCAAACTCACAGCTAACACGGACCTACTCTGTTGTTCTCTGGATGAGTTCACAAAGAATCAATCAATCTGCCTAGCCCTTTCCCAACTATGTTGGGGTTAGCTTCCAGTCTAACCGGATGCAGCTGAATACCAGTATTTTACATGGAGCGACTGCCTATCTGACCTCCACAACCCAGTAACTGGGTAATACGATACCTACCCCTTTGTAAAACTGGTTGTCAGACTTTCGGGCTTTTGACGACCCGTAACGACTGTCAAAGATCCACGAATGACAACCGGGACCAACGGCTTAACGTGTTTTTCGAGGCACGGAGGAGTCTCGGTATGTAATTGTAGGTAGAAAGAATAAATTGCTTGTAATAATTTTTAGTAATACGTTTTATACATTTAATTCTAATAATAAGTTTTATATATTTAATTCTAATAGTAAGTTAGGATAAGAGTTAAATAAGTACACTATATGCAAGATGTAAGAGGAAAAATAAACAAATTTTAGTATTTTAGGAATACCCAAATGTTAATCTATATGGTATAGGTAATAATGCCAACTTTTACAACTTCCACTATTAAATGTCAATAGCACTTGTCTCTGGACTTTCCAGCACTAATCATTACAAAATACCATATACCTATGAACATACATAATAATAGATAATGCACTCGTATGATAAGCCCAAATGAAGCCTTTATCTAGAGTAGTTCTTTGCTGAAATCTGTTAGTGACGCAACAGTACATTAATAAACCAGGGTGATATGGCGTGTAATGTTATAACACAGTGATAAAATATTATCTTTGGAGTGCGTGATTTAAGGCCGGGTTCCACCAAAGTCTAGAGGAGAGGAAGAGGAACAACCAGTAAACGTGCATTATTTTCACCCCTACACGTTGGTGGAAATCGGCCCTTGTAGTCTGGAAGTTAGGGAGCGTAATTTTGACAAAATCTACGGTGCGGGTGTACTAGAGTACTCCTTTGCCTAATCTTTCAGAGGATACAGGCGTAATAATATGTTATGTATTATCCTAGACTCATCCTAATAAAAAGTGCGAGAGAATTTCTCAAGATCTTACTTAAATAGAAATCGTGTATTGTCCTTATTGCCGGTGTCAACAGTTATGAAGCATATGAGACTTATTTTTGTTGGATTTTATTTGATTTCTTGTTTGGTGTAGTTTTTTACGTGTGATTTCTAGCTGTAGAGTTTAATTAAATTAATTATTTTGATATTATATAACAGATCTACTGTTGAACACAGTTATCCAAATAATTGTTTAAAAAACATTACTCTCCTTCTGGGGCAGTCGGGTAAAAAAGCATTGATATGCTATATTACAGGGTTCAGTTGTATTCAAATTGTACGAGATTTAATAAAACGTTTTAAACAAACCTCTGGTCACGTTATAACAATTACGCCATTCAAATTGCCATTATAACTTTGAAACGGGAAATTTGAAATCAGTCCAGGAAATCCAATCATTTTAACTTGTTGATTTATTTATTTATTTATTTAGGTTAACCAACAACTGTTTACACTACATACATTTCTGACTTAATGACTAGGGTAACATTAGCACGTGCAACAATTAATTAAAGGTTAACACCACATGCACGAAAAATAACGGTTTAACATATTAATATATTAATAAAATCTAATTGAACTTAAAATTATATAATGACAATGAAATTAAAATTTACAATGAATTAACACATAATTATAACGGGACATAATTGTATCAACACAATAAAAACATTGATTAGAAAATGGCCCTTGAATTATAAGTTGAATAAATTACAATAAAATTGATTGACTAAGTTATGAATAAAATTATAATGTTTATGAGTAGATAAGAAAATTAATTAAATTGAAAAAATAAACTGAATTGATTAAAAACACGTATAAAATTAAATCTCTAATTAAATCTCTATTGGGTTATTTACGAAAGCTCGTAGGAATGTATTTACTTTGTCGTATTTACTTTGTCGTTGATCGCTACCAAATCCTCAAATATATGACACTGGACATTGATGCATTTGGAAACTATAAACTACATGGCGTAAAAGTGTAATTAATAATATCACTTTTGATTTGTGAAAGAAAACACAAACCATCCGGAAAAATGATCTAAATGATGCTGAAAACTGCATCCTATTCCTTGTGTACTTTTATAATTTCTAACGTGACGATATTATCGTGAACGTCAACGTCCACAAAATGTATGCGCACATGCGCAATGACGTGTACGTGCATGTTATAACATTATCCTGAACGGAAAAGTCTTCATATATTTCACATTTTACTTCCCTGTGTTATCGTGTTGCCGTGTGTAGTTGTGTTGTAGTGCCAGTGTGTAGTTAAAAGACCTAAGTACACACAGATCGATACGAAAAGCGCCGTATATTTGTTTTATATAATTTACTTTGTGTTGCCCGCGATTTCGTCTGCGATCCAGGATAAAAAGTAGCCTATGACCTTCTCCAGGTCAAGGTCTACCCCTGTGCCTAACTTCATTCAAATCCGTTCAGCCGTTTTAGCGCGAAAGAACAAACAAGCAAACTAAAGAAAGAAAGAAAGAAAGAATAACGTTTATTTGGACACAGTTCGTGAAACACAAAATACAAATAACAAAATAAAAAAATGTTTTGACAACAATTAAATAGTGTGCGCCTCACAGCTGCGCCAAAAAGGTTGATTTCAGCATTAATGCCAGACAGGTACTGTCTGACGCTGGTTTTCTAATGAACCTTTACTGACAAGTGACGGGAAGTACAAACAGTTTCAACATACCCAATAAATATTTTAAACTCACTTTTACATACATACATAATCAGCCCATATGTTCCCACTGCTGGGACACAGGCGTCGTCACTCACTTTTTTATTTATAATATTAAGTTAGGATATATACCCATCATATTATAATAATATTAGGTATTACAAAATATTTTTTGTTTTTGTTAAAACCAGACAAATTCTTCAACTTGTTTCTTCCAACATGACGTGTTTTTCCTAAAATACATCTTGAATAAACAGTCTTGAGTTAATTTTGCCACAACTTGGAAAACAAAAATATTATAACACTCAATTCCAACAAACTTCTGAAAGTATTTCATACTTCTTGAATGAATTTCCATCTTCCATGTTCATTAATTCGAAGAGATCGCGCGATCATCTGAAAATAACTTTCCAAGTGGCGTTGTCGACATAACTGTCTCTTACACCAACCAGTAGTTTAGGAGCTAGCTTCAAAACAGCATAGCAATAGATGACAAATGACTTTAAACATGTATGGAAATGGACGATTTCCAAAAGTGGAAAATTGCCTTATTTATTATAAGTACAAAAAATATTTTGGCGTCTGTATTGGACAGGATAAGAGCAGAACATTCAATGCTGCTGTTTTTTCTAGTAACGTTCGTAAAAGTATATCGTAAGCATAGTAGGTCATTAATATGTAAAATCGCGGTTATTAAACCAAACTGTATTTTGTTGCGTTGTGTAATCATGTAAAAGTACGAGTACGTAAAATATATTCATATTTTACTCAGCGTTGCTTTACTATTATGACGGTAACGTCCGTACCTGCTTGTAATTAATTAGGTATAATGAAAATCCAAGTACCCAGCTCCTAGACTATAGGTGTCGTGGCGTGCAGTCGTTAGGTACGGTAATGCTTCGCACCTTGTTAGTTTACATCTCGCTAGGACGTTCAACGTCATTACAATGTATTTATAGAGGTTGAATAAAATATACTTTTATTTGTCTTTTCCCGACTGTGTTGGGCTGAGCTTCCAGTCTAACCGGATGCACCTGAATACCAGTATTTTTACATATAGCGATTGGCCAATTCCCGTACTTAAAAAACGTTCACATTCAAGTGTGAACTGTCAAAAATGTTGTTAAATTGATTGTATTTTTGACAGATTGCGAATGAGATGCGAATGCTCTTAAAAATTACGAGTGTTGTCCCTCTGGCCTCCATACCACAACACGGGTATTTGTATAACCCGATTCTGTCTTTATTCATAGTTTGGTGGAATGTAAATGATTACTTACTTACTTGAGTACATAAGGAGTAATAGTAGTTACTGAAAATGCGTTTTATACTGACACTTTTTTTCGTGTCTTTTTATCGAGTCGGTACGTGCTCTAAGTGAATCATTATCATCAAAGTGATTGCTTTACCGAATATCAATGTATTTTGCTTGTAACAACACATTATTATTTACCATGAATAAACCTTTATCATTCTCGAATGTCAAAAAAATTCAATGTATGAATTTTCCTGGAAAATTAAAACCAGAGGCAACGGTAAAAGCTTTTACGCAAAATCAAAGTGCAGTACATATAGTACGTATCCGTTACCCAGTACTGTTTTGGTTTCGAAAACCCAGCCGGAATAAAATAAATTTCTATAGGTACGGAACTACGGAGGAGTAATTGATTTGGAACTACGGAGAATAGAATAGAATACTCTTTATAACATACGGATGAGACTGTGTAACGTATTATTTTGCTGTACCTACTCACTATCATCTTGTGTACTACCATTCGTTTCATTAATTTATATGTTTTTTTACCAATAAGTATTTTTTTTAAATGTTTTTATTACTTCGTTTATTTTCTTTTTTTTCTTTTATTAATTTTTTTAAGATAACAATTATAAAAAGAAACAAAAAAACATTACAACATTTTATTACTATTATAAATATATATTTTTCTTTTTCATTTAATTATATTTGTAAATGTATGCATAATACGAGTATGTTACTCAAATTAAATGATTTGATTTGAATTAATTTTAGTATGTAACTCTAACTACCCCCGCGTTATTGAATGCGATGTTGGTGAGAACTTGTCAATTGCTTGACAGTTTGTTTATAGTTCATTCCATGACTATCTCTAGTTTTTATTGAAGTCTGTCCCCAGCAGGGCTACTTTTAGGCGGATTAGGCAAACCTTGTATTGACACGGCACCATGGTTTTCGTAAAAGGTGTCTATTGCGGTAATCATCTTGTATCTAGTTCACGACGTGTTGCTACACCTAGCGCGTCTGAGTTCTGCGTCCAGCGCTCGATGTGGCAACACGCCGTGTTCTGGTTTGCGACTGGTCAATCGTCATCCTGAGGATGCCTCGTTGAGAGGTGAAACACTTCTCGATTTCTTACCTAGAGGGTTTTTTATCAAAATCAAAATATTTTATTTCACATAAGCCTACATGGGCACTTATGAAACGTCAGAAGCTAGGTGCACGGTTCCAATTGGTCGTTTCTTATGGAGAAGAGCCGGCAAGAAACTCCATGGTTACTCTTTTAAAAGATAATTGGCTTTTACAATATTTTTGAATTACAGTGTTAATAGTTATGGGAGGACGGTGTAAGCCTTTCAAAAAGTTTTAGGTAAAAAAAAGTCTACAACTTTATGATTCTTAAAGAACAGTTAAGCGGAATAGGTTAATAAATATATCTACGTCTATTGTATTTCATCTTGTATCTACCTACTTGTCTGCAATTTTTTTTTCCGATTCTAAAGAATCGGAATTTCTCAATACCTACGTTTCTAGGATGACCTGTTGGACCTTGGTCAGTCGCTGTGATCTTCATCCTACAGCTGATCCTATTGGCGGACAGCCAAGCGTGTGATCTTACATAGTTTTCAACTGTAAACCAGTTTTACGAGTACGGTGTAAACATTTTTGTACAACGATTGTAATGTCGATTGATTCGGCCATCGTTTCTAGTTAGTAGTTACGATATTTAAAAACTTTTGGTGCATTCCGTGTTGCATGCTATTTGTACAAATAAGTTGAAAAAGAACCGCTGAATTATAGGTAGAAAATTCTGAAAATTGTAGTCAATTCTGGAATATTTACACCCGGTTTCTGATTTGAGAAAAGTAGCAAATCTCAACTGATTAATCTCAAATACATAAGCATGCGCTTTTAAAATCGAATTTCGTTTCTGAATTAAGATTGTTTTAACTCTAATCAAGACTGGAACGTGTTTGCATTGATGAGGAATACTCAAGTAAATGATCAGTTGATTATGGTTTAACTAAATTCGATTTTAAAAGCGCATACTTATGTATTTGAGAATAATCAGTTGAGATTTGCTACTTTTCTCAAATCAGAAACCGGGTGTAAGGCTAACTTGCACGACTCACCAAATTCAATTTATAGCTGAACTTGTTTAAAGCTATTCTTTTGTCTTTAAAAAAATACATAAAATATTAAAGTGACTCGTCTTCAAGGAGTTTTAATGTATTAACTGTGACTAGTATTGTAATAAAGTTTCTCTGTAATGAATAAAAATAACATTTAATTTGATCATAAAATCCCGTAGTCTATACTATAAATAAAGCTGTAAAATCACTAATAACCACCCACGCGACGTCCCCACCTCACTTTCATAGCGAATCATTTCATTTCGGCTTTATGCATCTATTGATTTTCGCTGAAAGCCTACCACGGTCATCAAACTCGATTGTTATCTCGCTTTAAGACCATAAAGGTAGTCAATAAAGTTGATATAAGTACTCGATCACGTGATGTGGCCGGCTATTTCGAGTTCGTAGTTTATAGTACCCATCCCATATGGCATGTACCCTTCCCAACCTACACCTTTACGAACCATTTATGACTGTCATATTGTGAGTTACGTTTTTTTACTGTAAATAGACGTTTATAGTCGTATATAGACAAAATTATTGTTTTTATTATCAAATAATTCGATTTTACGAAGAAGTTCGTCTGATAAAGTACCGATGAACAAATGTCACTGCTCTCGGTTCGTTATTTCAAGAATAAATTAATAGTACTTATGTCGAGTTTTTGATGAATATTAAGAGTGACCCCGTCCGCTTTTACAGGATCGTTCATGTGAATTTGCTTATACAAGTATCGATGCCACTGCAAATTAAAATGTATCGGAAAACAAACGGTCCTGCAAAAATAATTACTGCTTTTATTAAAATAATTTCCTCTGTTACAGAATAATTATTTTCTGTATTTTCATTATTATGACAAAATAATTGTCACATATTTCGTTTCAGTGCATCACATTTTAATTAAAACCTTTTGTTTTCGAGTTGCTGTATCGAATGGACATCGGAATTTAATAAAAATATTTGCAACCGAGTTCAATGCGTTTACTCCATCTATAACTGCAACTCGTCCATGAGTCGCAGTTTAAAACTTAGGTACAAACTAACAAAGAATTTATGATCCACTGCAGTAAACACATTCAGAAAAGTATATGATATTCGTCACAAGATTAGTTACCCGTCAATAGACAGTGTGTTGAAAACATAATACAACTCTTAAATAATAATAATATACAGAATGTATTCATTCTGATTTTTTGGCAGATTATTCTACAAGCAAGATATTAATTTTTTAGTCCAATCAATAGATTTTTTGTAAATAAATAAATGCTTCATATTTTGCGATAAATTACCAGTGTTGTATCATCGCGCTTGTCTATCGCAATGTTCATAGCTATCATAATATTGCCGATGATATAACTAGAAGTCACAGTCGGTGTTCAGATTTTTCAACTGTGACCTCGTTTTATCTGAGGGCCAATTCTCTTACTTAAAAAAACGTTCACATTCAAGTCGCAATCTGTCAAACTTGTCAAAAATGTTGGTAAATTGATGTGTTTTTTGACAGATTGCGAATGAGATGCGAATTTGAACGTTCTTAAAAATAGGGGAATTGCTCCGCTGTTGTCAGCCTCAAAAAACTTCTAAAACTAACCAAAATCTTCTCTTTCCAGGTACAAAGAAGTGTAGTGAGAAAGTAAATACGTGTGCAAGTGTATACAATGTGCACATGCTCCTGAGTGTAGTGTAGTGCTAGTGCTGTGACGCGGTGCGCAGGCGCAGGCTCGGAGTTGTCGGACGCCTCCGCCATGTTGCTAAGTTGACGACGGCGATCGGCCGCGCCTCACGCCGCTGCTCCACTCGCACGACAGGTGAGTTTAAATAATTATAAAAAAACGAGAAATTAGCAAGTCATGTATAATACAACATTCGTCATTATCAAAAAAAAAAAAACTATGTTGGGATCGGCTTCAAATCTAACCAGATGCAGCTGAATACCAGTATTTTACATGGAGCGACTGCCTATCTGACCTCCACAACCCAGTTACTGGGTAACACGTTACCCGTTAAGTAAAGTAACATAGTTGGGAACAGAGGCCCTAGTGCGAGTTTCTTTTAACCATCTCGAGTTTACGCGTTCGGTACTCCGATTGGTCATTCACCAGTGAAGGCCAGTAAAGGGCCAATCGGAGCGCCGAACGCGGTCGATGCGTAAAGTCGAGATAGTTAAAAGAAACTCACACTAGGGCCTCAGTTTAGGCAGAGGATGATATATCCACTGGTATTTATGTTATTGACGAAAACAGGAAAAAAAAATGTATGGCTCGGGAGTTTTTTTCATCACTTCTTCTCAGTTATAACTTGGGGAAGCGACGTAAGGTGAATTTTGAAAAACGTTTCTTCCCGAAACATTAATTATTATTGAACTTCACTGAACTTGTCACAGTAGCATCATTGTCACCTTGAATCATTATAACAATTGTCATACTAGCCGGAATGCTTATTCCATGCCGAACGTTTCTTACCCATTCTTCTCCATACGAAAACTACATTTTGGAAGGGGCGACGTTTTAAAAGAGCCTTTTATGTGACTTAGGGCTGATTTTATCAAAGTCAGTTAACTTTTATGCTTGGAATAAAATTGTCATCTGACAGTTTTTGTATGGAAAACTGTCAAAAATTTAAAATTTATACGCAGGATAAGACTTATACTCAGTATAAAAGTTTAGTAAAATTCGCCCTAATTGAAATAAATTATTTGACTTTTGAACAATTTACGTTTGCGTAACTAAACGTGTTAAATACAGACATACAGTACCGCCAGCCGTCTGCCACCCCTATTACCAGAACACGGCAGATTCTTGTTGCTAATTTCAGCAGTAATTATGTTGTCATCTCCGTTTGTGCCGGCAACTAAACGTATTCAGTTTGAAGTACGGCTCGGCACGGTTATTATAAGGGATATAGGATTTCAACTCTAGGCTACGGTTATGAGAGCAATTTTGAACCAATTTTCGATATGGATATGGGTCTAGGAATAGGAGAATGTTACAGTTACGGGTATAATAATGGTAGTAATCATGTAAAATCAATGTAGGCAGGTTATAGAAGATAGAGAAATGAAACAAACAAAAAGTTGTGCCCTAAAAAAGTTGTTCTATCAATATTTTGACCCAACTTCGGCAAAGCCCGACGGAGGAGCTCGTGGCTAAGTAATAACAGCCGCTCGGGTCGATCCATCAGGTTAAGCTACGCTTGCCGGGGTTGGTCCGTGGATGGGTGACCATTTTCACATATCGAGACTCCTCCGTGCCTCGGAAAGCACGTTAAGCCGTTGGTCCCGGCTGTCATTTGTGGATCTTTGACAGTCGTTACGAGTCGTCAGAAGCACGAAAGTCTGACAACCAGTCTAACCAAGGGGTATCGTATTACCCAGTTAGTGGGTTGTGGAGGTCAGATAGGCAGTCGCTCCATGTAAAATACTGGTATTCAGCTGCATCCGGTTAGACTGGAAGCCGACCCCAACATAGTTGGGAAAAGGCTAGGCAGATGATGAACTTCGGCAAAGCCAAAAGGAAGGGATACGATTTGCACTAAAACTTATTCATGACAGTCTGATTGATTTGACAGAAGGTAAATATTATATTTCGGAATGCTTGACCTCGCGACCGTCGCGCGACACGGTAAAATAGTGCGACCATCGCGTACTCGGTTGTCGAACGCTGTCGGTGAGGACGCGACCTGTGGGCAATCTTTGTAAACAGTTGAAAGTAAACACAAACTAATGATAATGGTCTTTTGACTATTATTTTCAATTTTCTAATCGATTTCACGTATTTACGAAACAAATAGAAATGTTGCTATTTTCTAGAGCTCTTTAATTATACAAACAGCTAACTGCACTATGACCCCTTTTACTTGATTGCTACTACTTGTTCATTTGTTAAATGTAAACGTTCATTTAGAAATCGACCGCGTGCATTATTAAATGTATAATTCCACTGTAAAGGGATTTAACAATGTTGCTTTGCTTTGGAGAAACAACGTTGTACTTAGTTAGCTATTTCAGGAACCAAATGCAATGTAGGTATCATATATTGTGTACATATTTAATTGTTTAAAGGTATGTTGTGCGAAAAGATGGGCAAGAAATGTCAAGTTTTGAATCCCCCTGATAATATAAAAGTGAAAGTTTGTATGTTTAGATGTTTGTTAAAATCACGCAAAAACGGCTGAACGGATTTGGATATTTGGCACACAAATAGTTTATTACCTGAATTAACACACCATCATCAATTATTACATAAATGGTTTTTGTCTCATTAAATGACATGGCTTAGTGACTGCATTTTTCATTTCTCTTCGGACCTAATTCTGAAGTTCACGCAGATGAATCCGCGGGCAGAAGCTAGTATTGTTGAAGAAATTAAAGCCTGTATTATTTTAAATATCATTTTGAGTAGATTGAATATTGTTGTTTCACATGAAGCTACAATATTCTATTCATATTCTAAGGAATTCGCTTTTAAATATTGATTCTGTATGCTACTGCATACATCCTTTTTGCATTTCAATGTAGGTACAGTTGCGTTACAAAGTGCAATCTGTAGACACAAGAGAGACAAAGATTATGTACAGTCACGGACTTTAATTGATGAGCCACCTTCAAACTTTTCAATTTTGTAGTTTCATACATTCACGAGATTACACGATTATACACGAACTCAAATCGCAAGCTCGTAAATTACTTTTAATCGGAAATATCCATAGAGGTTGACTTTATTAGTCAACCTCTATGGATATTTCCGATTAAAAGTAATTTATTAGTCATCTTGTTTACTTTCATACATTCACGAGATTACACGATTAAACACGAACTCAAATCGCAAGCTCGTAAACAAGATGACAAATAAATTACTTTTAATCGGAAATATCCATAGAGGTTGACTAATAAGTTCTCAATGATAAAAATAAATACAATGTTGCATTCCGTTTATCCAATCTATTTGATACCGACCTCCTTTGAATCATAGCTCATTAACTCGATAATTATAAAAACATAACTGAAGACAATGACAGTTGAAATATCAAGATGACAAATAAATTACTTTTAATCGGAAACAGTCTTATCCATAGAGGTTGACTAATAAGTTCTTAATGATAAAAATAAATACAATGTTGCATTCAGTTTATCCAATCTATTTGATACTGACCTCCTTTGAATCATCGCTCATTAACTCAATAATTCTGAAATTTAACTGAAGACAGTGACAGTTGAAATATCGATGTCAGAGAATTTCTCCGTACGCTAACGTTACTATCGCAACAGTAACCTAGCAACAATTGTTTATCGTTGCTAGGTTACTGTTGCTAAACCTGCAATTGGTTGACTTTGAGTAGTCACTGCTGTCAAGTTTGTAGTTCTGCTCTCAGGTTAGCCAACCGGTAAAGATATGAAATATAATTTTCTTCTTCTAATACGAAGACATATGACTTTGCGTGTCGGGAACCGAATAAACCCGATTTGTATTACACGGCTAAAATACGAACAGTGCCAGGTGGCTCATCAATTAAAGTCCATGACTGTACCACCTCTTATAAAAAAGCAATGTAGTCCGTTATGTAGGTCAGCTGTTATCACTGCGACCTAACTAGGTAGGTACGATCAAATCTGAAACTGATCACACATGTATGTATTATGACGTCGCAGCGTCTAGTTTTGTTACGAAGTTACTGGAATCACCGAAAAGGTCGGATAAGAATGACACTGGCTGGTGACTGTCACTCTAGCAGAGCGGCGCATCGATGGTTGCGTGGTGGCTGTCTTCTGATGACAGACAATGTGGGCCGCTATCGTACCGCCTCCACCTCGAAGTGCTATAGTCCGGCACAATCCTGATGATATTAAAGTTGCTGAACCACTGATACAATGACCACTTCTAAAGTCTATTTTTTCATCTCGTAGACTAATTTGACAGGTACAATTAATGTCAAACTCCATATTGAAAAAACAAACAACAATCACTTGAAATGTCAAGAGAAGCTCGTGGCTAATATAATAATAGCCGCTCGGGTCGATCCATCAGGTTACGCTACGCTTGTCGGGGTTGGTCCGTGGATGGGTGACCATTTTCACATATCGAGACACCTCCGTGCCTCGGAAAGCACGTTAAGCCGGTGGTCCCGGCTGTCATTTGTGGATCTTTGACAGTCGTTACGAGTCGTCAGAAGCACGAAAGTCTGACAACCAGCCTAACCAAGGGGTATCGTATTACCCAGATACTGGGTTGTGGAGGTCAGATAGGCAGTCGCTCCATGTAAAATACTGGTATTCAGCTGCATCCGGTTAGACTGGAAGCCGACCCCAACATAGTTGGGAAAAGGCTAGGCAGATGATGAATCACTTGAAATGTCAAATTAGTCTATGAGATTAAAAAACAGACTTTAGTAAAGGCTATTCTGCGCTGTCATATAATATTCCATGTCTAATATTGCACACATGTCATTGTTACTTTGTCATCTCCAGCGTACATAAGCAATCTAGTCTCGTGTCTGTGTGTGTGTTGGTAATATCATTGCATGATTGCTACCCCTGTGATGTACTCATGTTAGATACACGTCAATACATCGACACAATATGTATTGAATGATCAATAGTGTACCTACTAGGACCGGTTGGAATTAGATCTGTGGTATAGCGGAGTGGACTGTATGGTTACGCTGTTTGTAGAATGGAGATAGGTAGTTCTGTACGAACGGAGTTCTGCTCGTTCATCCAATCAAGGAACAAATTGAACAGAGAAAATTATAACCACGACTCACCTTTTTTCTGCTTTTCGGCGCTAACACGCTTATTCTAAACCGGCAATCACGACAATTCATTAATTTTTTACTGAAAAATTTGATCGTATTTGTGCAAACAATGGTAGCAGACTCGTTTAGATCTGCGCGCGCGCAAAGCTCTTTGTAGATGGCGCTTTCGTAGCGTCACCACGATGTTACGGCGTCGCTGTCGCTATCACGACAGTCTGCAGCACGACCTGAGCACGTCACAGCCAATAGCGTGACGCTTACCGAGCGTCCAGTTTTTTTTTTTTTTTTTTTTTTTTAACTATTAAATTCGTCCAATCATAATATGAATCCTCGGTATTGTTAAACATACCGGTCAAAATCATAACCCTCCTTTTTGTTTCATCGTATTCGGGTAAAAAGTATGATATTATGTATATTTAGAATACAAATAAGTCAAGTAAGACGAGTAACAGTTAAAATAGAATAATAATAATAATATAAACCGCGTTATAAGTACAATGTAACTGAAATTTGATGGACGTTCTCAGAATATGATCATGTCGTATTTCAATATAATATGTCATTCCTAAAGTGACAAGCGTGTTATGAAGATTTTGTATTTTACGCACACGTATTAATTAACAGGTACACCTTTATGTGTACTTATTAAAATAAATGTACCTTAGTGTAAGCAAACAATGTGACATCGTTATTATTTTGTAAATTCGGTTTGCCCGTATATTCAAATCACAAATGTAATTTTTTGGCAAGTATTTTTTTTTTTTGAAGTTGCTTTATTACGGCATACAGACCCAGGGTGTCAATTTAACAATTAATTTTCCTGACTGTACTGTCAACAGGAGTCTTGAAGACTGACTTCTTGGACTTTATATAGACAATGACATGACATGGAGGACTCAAATTGAAAGTGTATGTGGAAAGCTTAGTAGATTTTCATATGCTCTTTATATGCTAGGCAAAATTGCAAATAAGACCGCCCTACTAGAAGCGTATCATGGTTATGTCGCCTTAACTTTGAGGTATGGCCTCATATTCTGGGGTAATGCACCGAAGGTTCAAGAGGTACTTGTTGCACAGAAAAAATGCATCCGAGCTATTTGTAAAATAAAACAAACAGTATCATGCAAGCCACATTTTCAAAAACTAAATATTTAAACGTTACCATCTCTTTATATTTATGAGGCCTGTATTTTTGTAAAACAAAACATGATTTTATATAGATTTGTAGAAAGTAAACGTCGCTCACAAAAATTGCAGGGGTTAGCAACTAAAACCAAATTTCATAGCAAAAGCTTTTATGCAATGGCTCAAAAACTGTATAATAAGTTACCAGGACAAGTTATCTCATGTATGAACATTAATGAATTTAAAAGGAATCTTTTCAAACTGTTAAATAATAAGGTGGATTATGTAATGTGTGTTGACGAATATTTAAATGACAAATTTTAATTAGTCTGTTTTATCATATGTGACATACTGAATGATTTTGATTATTGATTTGAATTTAATTATTAGTGACATTATTTTTTCATTTTGTATTGTTTGGCCCTTTTACTGTATTTAACTGACATATTTTTAACAATTTAATCTAAATTTGACATACTTAATCTATATTTTTTGTGATATCACCTACTTTGAAATAGTTATGTTTTATGCATGTAAAACCTGTTAGAATTTTGTATGCCTTTTGGCGGAGCACAGCTCGGATCTTATTATTTTATGAAACCATCTACTGTATGTACCCTGTGTTCACGAAATAAATGAATTTGAATTTGATTTTGACGAATTAAATAGGTGTGATTTTTTTTTTGGAAGTTGCTTTAACACGGCAAATTGACGTAGGGTGTCAATTAGCTTGACAATTAATTTTCCTGACTGTACTGTCAACAAAGGAGTCTTGGAGACTAACGATTGAAATATGTGTGCACTGCGCAGGGATTTCTAATACATATTTTATTCAGACGAACTCGACTCGTCAAAGTCGGGGTGAAAACCAGTTGTAGTTTACTACCTGTTTACTAATCTCTTTTGTTGACTGTACATTTTTAAAATATATTGAGTATTACTCAGTATTATTCAGATCACCAAACCCATACCAATTTTATTCAATGACTGACTAAACAATCTCAAAAAGCCTTTAACCAGTTCACGGAGCCTTCCTACCTGTTGAGTAATTTATGCGAGGCCCCAACAGATATCGACGTATCTATTGAAATTCTACTTGGAATTGAGTCCAGATAAAATCTCTTGGGCATATTGCGCGTTGTATTAGAGGAAAAGGCGACATAAACCACTATTGCCAAGGGAATAGTAATAAATCAACGCTCTGAATGTAGTTTATAGCCAGTCGTAAACTTTGAAAGCCGTTGTTACTGTTTGTATGTATTGCAAAAGACCATTAGCGATTATTGTGATGGTAAGAGAAAGCGTAGCTATATTTCGTAGAGGTGCTACGGCGTAGCAGCGTAGCAGGCGTAGGCGGCTACGAGAGGTAACTTAAGTAACTGTGGGCATGATTCATCATGAATCGATTTATTTTTTAATGTTTATCGATGACCACCGGTAGTCGACATTATGATAAATGATGAGGAATTGGTCGATTGAACAATTAGTACATTTTGACCGACCGAATTTCTGATCGAACATAAATTAATCATCTGCCAGTTACAGCCCCAAGAAACCGTGGAAGGGTCAATTTTGATGCCCAATTTGTAGCGGTGGACATCTTGGCAGAATTCGCTGGTTCATTGTAATAATAACGACGTCAATTAAATTACGGTAAAATGATAGGTAAATATAAAATGATATTTAAAAATGTATATTTTGTTGTTGGTTGCTGCACGTAAGGTATCTTAGTCAGTCTTACTCATAAAAATTAATTTCAATGGCTCACATCTCAGCGCGAATGCATGATGAAAAACACTTTTACACACACAATTTTCTTTTTTTGTTTCAATAGGAATATTAATATTTTTATAATTTCCTTATCAAATCTGTCAAGAAACACTGAAACAAACAAATTTTAATAAATGGTGATCTAGACTGGCCTAAGACAATGACATGCGTCTAAGTTATGAAGTCATATGAAATACAAAATGGCGGACGCCAGACGTCATGACATCAAGTTTTAAACACTTAAATACTAGGAGAAGCTCGTGGGTAAGTAATAACAGCCGCACGGGTCGAACGATCAGGTTAAGCTACGCTTGCTAGGGTTGGTCCGTGGATGAGTGACCATCTTTACATACTGAGACTCCTCCGTGCCTCGGAAAGCACGTTAAGCCGTTGGTCCCGGCTGTCATTTGTGGATCTTTGAGAGTTGTTACGGGTCGTCAGAAGCTCGAAAGTCTGACAACCAGTCTTACCAAGGGGTATCGTATTACCCAGTTACTGGGTTGTGGAGGTCAGATAGGCAGTCACTCCATGTAAAATACTGGTATTCAGCTGCATCCAGTTAAACTGGAAGCCGACCCCAACATAGTTGGGAAAAGGCTGGGCAGATTGATTGACATACAAACATAAACTCACGCCTTCTTCCCATAGGGGTAGGCAGAAACTACTTCCTACGATCCTTACATAATTCATTTACTTTTTACCCGACTACGGCGAAGAAAAAAGGAGGGTTATGATTTTGACCGGTATGTATGTATGTATGTTCATCTGTTCCCTCCTATCTTCCAAACCACTTATCACAATTTGACAAATGAGGTATCGTTAGAAGCGTCGTGATTGTCCGCTGGTTATAGGCTATGTGAAGTCACATCAAATTAAAAATGGCGCCCTCTAGAGGACATAAAGTGAGGAACTTAAAAAAAAAATGGTTTAATCGTACCATGTTGGGTATCAAATGAAAGGTCTTAATGAGCACATTTCAAATATATATATATTATAACCCCAAAAGAATTAAAAAAAAATCAAGTAATACAAACTAAAACCCAACTACGACTTAAAAGGTATAAACAAGACACCACAGACAGACAAATAAAAAATCCGGAGTCACACGTAATCTGTTCGATTTATGCCCTAACACGTGTAACTCCCGATTTTTAATTTGTCTGTCTGTGGTGTCTTGTTTATACCTTTTAAGTCGTAGTTGGGTTTTGGTTTTTATTACTTGATTTTTTTATACGTTCAGTTCTTACATTTGGTCATACTTGCACGCCTGTCACGAGTACTACGCACCTGACATTTCTGAAGAACATCCATACTAATATTATAGATTTTAAAGTAACTCTGTCTGTCTGTCTGTATGTTATCTTTTCACGCCTAACCCACTGAACGGATTTCGACAAAATTTGGCAAGGAGATAGATGGCATCCTGGGGAAGGATATAGGCTACTTTTTGTTTCAAAAATAGTCCTATAGGATACAAGGTATGAAAAGAAGGAAACTCATCATTTCATGAGTATTCCGGTAGGACGTATCTGACATACTTGCGCGCGACTAGAAGGACATTTATAGTAACGTTACTATAAATGTCCTTCTAGGGCATTCCCTCCAAATTACTTACCCTGTAGAGGGCTTTTAGTGAGTTATGTTGCACATATAGTGTAATACACGATCATTACCGACATGCGATAGTTATTTTTTTCGCCATAAAACGCAGTTAATACGGTTACACTACATTTGCGCGTGCGCGTCGGTGAATTTGATAAGTTTTATGGGGTTACAACGTCAACGTTGTTCATTCATGTGAAATATATACGTGGAATCTTGTCGAAACTAAAGACTTTGATGGTTTTTGAAGGACAAGACGTCCAGACTATAATTTTCCTGATTTAATATAACATAAAATCACGCCTGTAGGGGATTACAAAAAGGTTAGGCAGGAGTGTAGTTCTTGTACAACCACATTTTGTCAGTTACATTTACCATGATCAGCCTAAAATGTTTCCACTGCTGGGACACAGGCCTCCCTTCGAGAGGGACTGGGCTGTAATCTACCACGCCGACCCAGTGCGTGTTGGTAGATGTCACATGTCTTTGAATTTTTCGTTCTAGGACATGCCGGTTTCCTCACGATGGGCTCCTTCACCGTAAGAGCAGTTGTGATGATATTATTTACACAAAGTAAAGCGCCTAACCGGGTTCGAACCCACGACCTACAGCTCGTAAGTCGGGGCCGTTACCACTGGGCTACCACTGCTCCTTAGTTATGATTAAGTCGCAAGTAATATAGGGGGCGGGGTGAATATTGACATCAACCGGGCACAAATCTAGAATTCTAACTGGATTTGTAGGTTATAAAGGCTTTATTCGGTAATAGGACAGTAGATTTCACTTGTAGCTTCATTGATAACATTTGTAGAGCTTTCACGATTATAAAAATAAATTCCTTATTATGTCAAGGCGGCTGGCTTGTGGCATTTGACTCGTCATATTCATATAAAGACAATGGTAATTAATGTAGTTGGTGTTGTACCGTTTTTAACCCCCGACGGAAAAAGAGGAGTGTTATAAGTTTAATATGTGTATCTGTGTGTCTGTCTGCGCCATCGTAGCTGCCAAACGGCTAAATCGATTTTGTTTTTTTTGGTTTTGTTTGAAAGACTTGATCGAGAGTGTTCTTAGCTATAGAAAAATAAATCGTTTATTAGATGCTTTGTTTTTAACTGGGGTTTTTTAAATTTTAAATTTAATTTAACTTGTGGTTAACTATCCTAACTCATATTATAAATGCGAAAGTGAGTGTGTTTTTACGTACGTATGTAATTTGGCACACAGGTAGAACATGACCACGGTTAGGACAAAGGATATGCAGACCTCGACGACCACCAAAAAACCCTGAATAAGCCCCAATTCTTGGGTAACTGTCACTTGAAATTCAGATCAGCTTCTTATTTCAAAATTTAATAAAAATCAAGTAAATAACATAACACGAATTTAAAATTGCAATTTAATATTCAGAGTCGTCATAGACCCGTGTCCGTAGCGGAAACGAAAGCCTCACTTGATTAAACACCCTTCGTATTAAAGTAAAAAGGCCATAAGCGCCCTGCAAGCTAAATTGGCCTCTACGCTCTTCATAATTCAAGCGTAATCCGACGCAATCTGATTACAAGTGTCCCACGTGTGTACGTAATTAGTCTTGGAAACAAAACAAGGTTTAACAAGTTTGAATCGGTTTTGTGACGTGTTGAAACAATTGAACGTTGTGTGTAATGGAACGTGTTTTATCTTTTACATTTTAGGGAAGGATGACCCCAGAAAGATTTTTGTGTACAGAATATGCGAAATTATAGTCACCTTGTGTGAGAAATACAGCCTTTTTTTTCAGACTTCAGTGTCATAATTGGTTAGTAACGTCGATTTTGACACTTTGTTTCTAAAAGTCAATTTAAATACCCGCTGGCAAATCTCGTGTGCGTGTTTTGTATGTGTGTGGGTCTTTTCAAGTCCCATGTGTGTGTAAGTATTCAATTCTAGTTTAGGTGATCTATCAGAATTTGTTGATCAAAATAACTACAGCAAATTACGTTTATTATTTGACTACAGATTAATTTGATATCGATTTCCAGAAACCAGGGGCTATTCAATCACAATCGCCTAGCTTATCGATAAACACCTCGGGCTGAGACCCTTTTCGCATCACTTAAGAGTCGATAAATCTTTTCAATTTCAACAGCTCTATTTAAACACATTTAAGGGATCAGCCCCGAGATAAGGGAGGCTTCGAGGACAACCTGTCGATCAAGATAATTTATTTTCTTTCTTTACTGTCTTTATTTTGCATCAGAGTCTGAAAATACAGTTTATATAGGACAGGCGAAAATCATTTTCGCCTGTCCTATAAAAACCATAGCCATTTTCGGAATATGGCTAGTCATTTGGGGAGTGGGACCTATTATGAAGAGTTTTGGCCGGTATCGTTGAAGCCTACGTGTTAAAAAGATCGTAAATCAATGTATAGAACAACTTTTTTCTTAATGTCCTTCGATAAACTTTGCACCAAGTCCAAAGGGCTACTGATAGAAATCCGACGAATGACGAAACAAGAAGTTTGCCGAGGGACATAAAAAGAATAGTTGTGCTGTAGGTATGTGAAGGTGTAGAAGTAAGATTAGAATAATCTAATTTATTTAGTGCTTAATATGTTGGTCGCTAGTAGGTATTGTAGAAAACGACTTATGAAAGTTTGTTTGTAGTTTTTCCAGAAATCCGTTTTCCAACTGATTTCTTTCCACTTAGCTCAGTCTTCTGCATCGGGCACACGTTTGGTACTTAAATAATTCACGTAGCACATTATTCCAACTACTCAAAGTCAAATAATTTATTTCAAATAGGCACATGAAAGGCACTTTTGAATGTCAAAATGTACAAGAAAAACAAAACCCGTTTTAAAGTGGTTCATTCTGTCTATATCTGTATTGGGACTAAGTAGGTCTCGAGATACGATAGCGATGCTTATAGCTATTTCACTCTGTCTGTATCTGTAAAAGGACCTTTAAAAAGATTTTTTTGCGAATTATCTGACATGCTGTCCCTATATGCCTCTAACTTCGTTCTTCCACCAAAAAGCCCACATTACCGTGGGGACGACTAAGAGTCTAAAATAACTCGAATTGCTAAACATTATCCTCCGTTATATATTAACGAAAATACTGCAGCATTAATTTTGTAATAAATATATGGTAAAGTTGAGTATTAATGCTACGCTGTTTTAATGTACTTACATGTTTGACATATTGCATGAAATAAATAAATGATAATAACTTAAAAAAAAAAATGGAATGTACAATTATGGCAGAGTTTCTGCTTTCTGCCATAAAGGAAACCTTTCCATTATAAAAAAATCTGCCATTAGAAATCTAGTTTGGCATAGAGCCTAGCTTCGTTCGACGTTCAAGGTTCTTACGAGAAGCCTTTCTATGAACATATAAGCGAAGCTGTACGAAGGACTCAGCTAAGCTCAAAAGGTCTTAGCTCCGTTCCTCGAAGTCTCAGCAGCTTTGTTTGAGTCAAGCTTGTTCAATATGTAACGTTAGAATATTACGTTCAGCCTACATAGTTTGTTTAGTTTAACGAGGGCCATGCTTTAGAAGCACATGATCATTATGAACTTAGTTCTGACAAAAGCATACATGAATGCATACGGATGCGCATATCTACATATTTACAAACATGCTCTGCTTAGTTCATTGCGACAAACAAATCTAATAGGTACTCCGAATTTGTTAAAACTATCCATCAACATACTTACATCCAAAAATTATGCTTAGAATAGATTTAAATATAATCAAAGTTAATTATTATTATCCATAATCATTACTATTACGGAAAATGGGCGAATGATGGGTTGGTTCGTTTTGGCGGAACTAATTATTGCCTTCACGTATGCAAGTGACAGCATCAGGATAATAGTTTATCCCTTCATATTTCAAAGTGGGCTAAAGAAAACTTTAGCCCAGTTAACTCTTGTCCAATAAAAGGAGTGACAAGTCTATTTTATGCATTTGGATCGAGAATTGTATACTGTTTATTTTTCCTTGAATATTCAAACGAATTCAAACGAGTTCTGTTACTCAGACTGGTTAAACCATATGGTTTAACCAGTCTGTGTGCATATCTACAGAACTACATGTGCTTGTTTTAAGGGCTTTCTTAAATTACCTCCCCTTGTAAACCTCCATAATATTTGCATTGTAGGCAAACTCGTCTACAGAAATACTTTAGCATCTTTACTCTAAAGGCAGTATAACAATCCATGTTCATATTAATTGTTTCATCGCTAAAACGAACTCCATTTATATCCATCCATTCAAAAATCCATCCATTTAAAACTCAAAACATTAATTTGTTTCTCTTAACCACAGTAAAAAAACAATTAAAAATTTTTAATTTGTTTTCCACTCAATTTTCTCCGCCTAACTCGAAAAACGAAAGTTATAAACCATTTTTCATTCATACCAATAATGAAATCGTTTTGACGTTTACAAAATTGAATCTAGAGTATATAAATTCAAGATCCAATTTTGATTATTTCGTCAAAATCCGGATATTCTCAAGCACCACCCTATTCAGATAGACGAATAGGGTGTTATGACGAATTTCGCATGTCTTGCGAACTTGTCGATGTAAATTGTTAGGACGTGTCTCGCGACATTTTGTCTGGAACGTTTTGTTGTATACGTGTCGCGAGCGACAAACGTGTCTGCTTTACGAGACAAAACGTTTTCTTTGAGTTTCGAATTTTAGTGTTGCGTAAGCTACATGTTAGGTGACAAAGCGTGTTGTTCTCTGAGTAAATACAGCAGACAGTAGAAAAACTATTTGGAAAATAAAAATGAACAGACTAAACACTTACACGATTGACTTTTATATCCAGCCAGAGGTATTTTTCTACCTAAGTACATACCCACATCTTTCGGATACCGATGTTCAGTTTTATGTAAAAGGTCCACGTCGTTTATCGAAAAGAATTCCAAACGTCGGGCCGCTCCAAACAATTTCCTGACAAAATAACTTGGTAAAATTATGTTCAACCTGAAAAACAGACTCAGACATTGTGACCCCTCTTTCGACCACTTTAGCGATAAGCAATATAAAAACGCAATGGAATTAATTTAAAAAAAATACGTTAGTATTTTACCCTTTAACCCTTTATATTTTACAAAGGGTTGAAATTACAGCCTAAATATGAATAATTACAGATCTGTTATGCAGGTGGTATTTATTAATCGCTAAATCGATTGATCTTGATTGACGCCGTAATTACAAGCCATAGTCGGCAAATTGATAATCTTGGTTCTGTTATTAGATGTCAAATGCACAATGCTTCCTATACATTAGCTATTATTCCCTTCGTCATTACAAACTATAGTAAGGAAAAATCGGCCTTATTGGTTTTTTTGTGACAAAAAACGACAAAGCACCATGCTACTTAACTACGTCTATTTTTTCTTTGGTCATTTGAAAAAAGACTTAAATTCAATGCAGTTGGACATTTTTATTAAAAGAGCACTATCCGTTGAACTAAAGTTAAATGCCGTGGTTATGGTTAACCTGATTGCCAGTGACCGAGAGTGATTTAAATGGCAAGGGTTAAAACTATGTTATGGTGATGTAAAATAAAATTGTGCAACGTATATTTTTTTGTAGGTTTTATATTTTTGCTCAACAATCATCTTTCCTACGGCATTATGGTCCAATTACTATAATTTAAATCAAATCATCCTATTACGCTCCACAAGTTTCCATTTTACGTTGTCAAAAAAGATTTCAACCCCACAAAACAGACCCCGAATTTTGAATATCTTATTTGGTAACCAGATTCACTTACACCATAATAAGATTGGGTCACACGTCAGTCCATCGCTCACTGACCACTCCAAATCTCGAGGGACCCCGAGATATATGAGTGAACCTGTATATATACAGGTTTCGTGATAAATCATATTGGGTCATAGTTTGACAAAGTGGGGCATTGAGGCACGCCCGCGTCTCTTGGGCACTTCACTCGAGTACCGCTGATTTCGCATTCGACTCTTGCTGCTTATAAATAGGGATGGATACATCTATTATGAGGCAAGAGAAATACAGAAAGGTGCACCTGATCATATTTAGTGGAAATCACTATCAAACCTTTTCGTATTTCTTCAAAGACTTTCAACGCCATTGTCGTAGCTAAGTAGTAAGTTTTTCGGTAGCTTATGTTAGTCTTATAGTCTTGGAGTTTACCTACGTGATCGATTCAGAACCAAGGTAACCGAAATCCCCCGAAGAATTGCCAAACTTAAGTGACAGTGGGTAGCACATTGCTCTCAGAACAGATGGCTTATGGGACCGAAAGGTTCTGGAGTGGCTACCACGTACCGGAGACGTAGTGTTGGAAGGTTAACCCAAGGTGGACCAATGACCTTGTGAAACCGCAGGAATCCGCTGGATGCAGAAAGGACCCGGCTGCAGTGACGGTGCTTGGGGGAGGCCTATGTCTAGCAGTACACGTCAGTAGATGTCAGTTTCAGACATTTTTGGCTTTTTCACCATCATTATCTCTGATAGAATGTCACTTTGTCTAGGCCTAGTTTATTTACCGAAGCTGTTTAAAACAATTTCCAAAAATTTCGGAACCGGTGATCTCAATATTGCTATGCCAAATGTTGAAAATGTATGTGTCATCACATGGATCTTGGTAAGTACGTAGATACCGAAAAGAAATCTTAGAGAAAAAGAAGTTTTATTTAATTCGGTAATTTATTCTACGAAGTGACAACCCTATAACAGTTGTTGAAAACGCTAGATTATGCGAGCAAACTTGTGCCAAATGTGAGAGTGTGAACAAAAAGAAAAAATTGTTACAGTATATATGAAAGGGTGGAGTTTTTCCATAGAGTAAGCAGTTTCAGTAATGAAGGCAAAAGTTTGAAAGCGAAATAAGTTTCTGTTAAAGCTGGCTTTAAATCGCATTTATAACTGCTATTTACTTGTTTCAGGATTTTTTTATGTAACTTTTAAAACATGAGTAGTTTTGATGAAAGTATTTTTTTTTGCTCACCGGCCCGTTTGAAGTATTATTTTCAGCAGTGCAAAGAGAAGAACGTTTATTTAAATCAGAAAATTAATTTGAGTCTCTTTCGCGTATTTCACTCACTGTTTGTATTACTTTAGTAAATTAAAGGTGCGTTTATTTTAAATGTCCAATATTGGATTTCGAATTAATTTAGCTCTTTGAAACTTCTACCGATTGATCGATGTGAGTTTTTAAATCTGTTTTTCTTTCAAACCACTGCAGAATTTACGGTCGTACTTCGTCCGAAAGCTGTAAATGGAATATAACATGCATTACAACAGTATTGTTCCGACTCTAAAACGTAATGAAGTCACGTACTACCCCGTATAATCCCTTGGCTCACCGTAATCCAAAAGCCATGACATGAAGGGAAACTGCTGAGAGTATTACCTGCTCGCTCGTCGAATGGAGCGTGTAACACATAATGTATGGACGCGCTTATGCCTCAGAAAATTGATATAAAATTCTCCAGAAATGGACACAATTTCTTACGAAGTCTTCGATATAATAAATACACCTATTCCGCTGCCCTGCGGCACTTTTTTAGGGTTTATATTATTTATGAAGGTACCTATATAGTGGCTTGATGGGAATATTTTATATTAGGGTCTGTTTTACCGCTACTGATAAGCCAAGTTGAGTAGACTAATTCGGAACTGAACATTTTTTATGGTTTTATCTTGGAGTAGTTATGAGTCAGATAGTGGTGGAAGACGTCTTAGGAAGACATATTTTAGGCTCTTTTAATAGTAGATTATGCACTAAGGGCATAAAGTAGTGTCTTATGTAGCGGGCACCGTATTGAATCCCGAGCAAAACGAAGGATTCTGAGTGTTAACTCCCGAGCAAAGCGAGGGAGTTAAGACAAGAATCCTGAGTGCAGCGTGGGATTCAAGTTCGCCCAAGACGAAGGCACCTTTATGCCCGAGGAGAATTCTACTAGAACTCTACTTTTCACACCATCTACGAGACAATAAAAAGCATTAGTACTAGAATCCAAGTATTTATTAAAATTACAATAACAGTGAGTAGACCTATTTAAAACAATTAAATGTTAAAGGTAATGTTTGATACATTAGACCTGTTGTGGAAAGACAAAGTTATGTTTTTATTCGGTACATTTATTGAAGTTGAGGTAGAGTTTATTTGAGTATTACTGTTAAGTAAAGTTTCAGAAACTTGGGTCTGCTGAGGACCATTTTGCATCGTGAAAGTTGGTGAAGGTGGTGTTTGAAGCAGCGGGCTAGATGAATAGTGTTTTGATGTGGAAGGTTGTGGTGACAAAGGTGTCCAAGGATCAGTTATCAACGGTGTTTTCAGTTTAATGTTGTCACCAATGTGGCAGCTTATTTTATCCTTATTTTGTATAGAATTTTCAATGTAGCCCTCTGCTACTACATCAGATTTCCAGCCACCGTGTCTTTTAATCCGGGTCATGTCTGCTCCTGAATCCGCCAATAGAGTAGCCGATGTTCTCCTGAAACAATGGCCCGTAGAGCTCGGCATTTGTTAATTTCAGGTATTTCGCAATTTCTTTCGGCATGCTGCTGATCTTATTTTTTCCAATGACTTGCCTGGTGCACTTGCCATTATTATAAGCTACGAAAAATCTTTTAGTGTTTATATTAGAGGGGCGTAGAGCTTGGTACTTTTCGATAATTCTTACGTATTCTCCACGGACTACGAATGACCGTTCTTTCTTTGATTTTGTATCTGGCAAATTTACCAGCAACAAATCTGAATGTTTTTCGATATCTTCGATTTTAATGTTTATGAGTGAATTTCCACGTCAAGCGCCATTCACTCCAAGAATCAATGCCACCTGTAACAAAAATAGGTAGGTAGGTTAGTATTTAAGTAGGAAGGTAACTTACGTAATATATTAATTTTAATGTATTACATGTTATAAGAAAGTTATCTAAGAACCTTACGAAGGTTTACAATAATAATTATTATTTAACTTAGAGTCGAAACATCACCTATCAGTAGATCGCATACAAGCGATCGATTCATGAGCGGGTAGCTAGTACCTATACTTACCTATACATAGTAAGTACAGTAGATATTTTAGTTACTCAAAATTGAAACAATAGGTAGGTACTTACTTTTGTGGCAAGAAAGCTGTGGTCAGGGGCTTCATTTAGAAACGTTTCCACATTTTGAGCTGTGAAAACGTTTGATTTCTTAGGACGATGTCCTTCCGATTTCCTTTTGAAAAATGCCAGTAATTTTGGTGTATGTATTAATTTGTATATTATTTTTGATGTTTATTGTTGACCTGAGCATCGAATAGATGCACCATAGGCTACTTGACTTCTTTGTACATGATTAAATGCTGGAAGTAGACTAAAAGCACTGATTCAGATATAGACTTGACGCCCTTTGTAATTTTCCCGTCGTAGGCGATTCCTTGGACTTTTCTGGGAGTAGCTTGTTGGCAATGCCAATGGCTTCGGATTTAATGTACTTCGGAGTCAAATCACTACCGTCACTCGACATTTTTGTGAAAATTTGTATGTATTGTAGTTAAGTAATTTGTTGCACAAAGCAATTCAATTTTTAGTATGCGCGCCTCTTTATAATTTGTGTTCTATTTTTCTTTTTTTTATAATTATTCTACTCGTGATGGCCAGTCCAATTTTCGAACAATTATTTTTTAGTGCAGATCTTAATGGTGAATGCATGGAATTAGTATGTACCTACTACTTATCATAAATGTTCTACTTTATGTTCCAAATTGAAATCACATTAATGACCAGCGGGTCATAATACAATATTATTACCCTGCTAGACTCTTAGGTCTTAATGACTTACTTTAGGTTAGGTTTGCATGACATATAATTTGACATTGTCGAGCAGGTGGTGTGAAAATATAATTTAACACCAAAAATATATGTAATGTATTTTTTGTATCTGTTACTCCATAGTTCATATTATATCATAACACGATATTCATTATCTATTTAATACTTCCAAACTGTTTACAAAACGTATATTCCACCATTTTTAAAACCTTATTCAGTTTCTTATGTTAAATCAAATTATTCTGATGTGCCTCATGTAATAAACGATGTTATTTGATGTTGAAAATATATTTCCTTTCCATCGTTAGAAAAAAGAAAAAAAATGAAATTATGGATGATCCGTTTTAAGCTGTTATTAATATGAGATCTTGTTGCGGACTTAATGAAGGTCCTATAAGCTCCATTCCTTTGAGGAGTAAAAAAGTATCAACAAACCTAAATTAAATGTTATAAACTAAATCTTTTTAAAGACTGTTCCTTTTCAGCTAAACTATTACATCGTCGAAGTAAATTGTAAATGTTTTTGATAATACACAATATTTTCTTACATTTATGAACACAATTACTTATATTTTGCTTCATAAATCAGTGAGATGTTATAAATAATTTTAGATAAGATTGAAAAATTTCTTAAAATACAAGTTTTATTCTCAATCTTTCTTTGACAAAATCCTTGACGTAAGTCTAGACGAATATCTTGCAGTACATGCAACATAATTATACCTAACAATTTATGTAGTATTGTATTGTTATTACAAAACAGTGTGTCAGCGTATAATTAAGTTTAATTAGTGAACTGTTCTCGTTAGCTTTTATAAAATGGTCGCCATCAAAGCATGCATTTTAATTGTACGTTGGCGAATTTATTACAGTAACTTCGTGTTAGTTTTCTATTATTTGCAATAAAGGTTTTATTTGTATTTTGTTAAGCATGTCTCATCGTTACGTCTGTGTTTATAAAATTAAAGGCCAACGCAGTGCGGGACGGGATGGCAAAGAATTTTGCCGTCAGTCAGCGCACACTAGCCGCTTAGATACCGCGGCATTCCAGCGCCTTGCCACGGCGCGCGCGTCCCGCGGTATGTCACAACCAGCGCCGGCGTCCTTGGCATGCCGTTGCCTACCGCAGTACGCCACGGCATCCCGCCGCGGGAGCCTGTGGCGCGTCTTTCAATGCCAAGTCCCTTTCGATGCCATGGCATCATTTTAAAGCATAGCAATTTATGTCGTATTTCTATATCGATACGTTTGAATGTCCATTGGTACAAATTTAAATCCCTTGCCATGCCGTCCTGGTCTGCGTAGGCCTTTATAATAGACTTCGAGAGGTTTAAAGATTTAAGATAGTACCTGCATACATTCTGCCAAATCAGTAAGGTCATGATTTTGCTTATACTGTAAGTTACGTAGAAAAACCCTCACATCCTATGAGTTAAAATGGTAATGGTAGATCAGGCAAATATAGATATTTTATTGTGTCTTGTGCTGTAATGGTCGAAATCACTACTTTAGCAGTAGCAAAGTATCCTTCCCCTCATAAGATGGCTATTGATTAACGTAGCCCTCTTCGCAATAACTTTAATTGAATACTACTCAAACATTTCTGTGATAATGTCTGATGGTTCTGTTATAACATATTCTGTAAGCCCGCGACTTGCGACCTACATGAATTGTAGACGTATCAAACCGTCCTTTGTCTCAACAGCTCAGTACTGTTGATATTGAAACATGTCTCTGATATATTCTTCGATACATCATATGAATACACAATAGATTGTAAAGTGTTATTCATGTAGGTAAATAATATTGAATATGCAAGTAACAAAATGAAAAGTTTAACAATGTCTTTACCTATTGTCGTAAGAATATTTAAATTAGTCAGGTTCAATTGGAAATTAAGCTGGAATTCAATAGGAATTAATTATTATTTAAATTGGTCGTTAAGCCGTTGGTCCTGGCTGTCATTCGTGGATCTTTGACAGTCGTTACGGGTTGTCAGAAGCCCGAAAGTCTGACAACCAGTCTTACCAAGGGGTATCGTATTACCCAGTTACTGGGTTGTGGAGGGCAGATATGCAGTCGCTCCATGTAAAATACTGGTATTCAGCTGCATCCGGTTAGACTGGAAGCCGACCCCAACATAGTCGGGAAAAGGCTAGGCAGATTGATTTTTGAGGTTCAATTGAACTTGTAAACAGAAGCATTAAAAGATAGAATGTGAAGTCTGATCATACATTTTTTTTCGTAAATTGCATTCTTTACTTGATTTGAACTTTATCTATCCCACTATCTGCTATATTTTATGAAAACCGTAATTATACATTGTGTTTCAAATAAGTTTTAATTTTTTTTAAAATAATTATCCTATTCTAACCTTCTAAATCTATAATAGACAGACTACTATTAAAACTTACAATAAGCCGGTAGAATGTGGTGGCTTCCCACAATTTTGTTCAGAGGCCCTGCCACGATCACGCGACGTAGATAAACGTAACAAAATGCGAACGATTTTTTAATTGAAAATACAACTATCCTGTAGCTTTTTAGTTTCAAATGCGACCAGTACAATTTATTTTGAACCAATAGAAATAAATAAAGTTTTTAAACTGAGTACCGAGATATTATGAGCGAAACAAGCATTTTCATTTTATAATTATTCACATAATTGTGACGACAGAGCCAGGCGCGACGGTGCGATGCGATTCTGATAGAACAATTTCCACGAAGTCTTCATAGAAATTGTTCAACTGGAGTCGCGTTGCGCCAGTCTGTGGGGAACCTTTACTTCGCGTGTTCGTGCTAGGCCCACAGGTATCCATTGTGAACGGCCCGCTGTTCAGTGGACCATGCGAAGCTATTTTCACCTTTTTAAGAATATATTTTTTCGTGGAACGCCCTACACACGATATTATTACCAGATTTTGTTTGAAAAGCTGATCGAGGATTGGCTGGAATTTCGTTTGTTCTTAGAATCGTTTCTTTTTGTTGTTGATTTAATAAGAGTAGGTAAGTATTTTGAGTTGCCCAAGAGTAAATTGTGGAAGGGTAAAATCCTTCCACAACTTAAAAAAAAAAAACAATATTTTTTTTTAGGTTTTGATTCAATTCAGTAACTAAGCAAATTTTGTGCTTATCGATTCGATTATAGGTATTGTAACGCTAAATGAGCGCTAGCTGTAGAGCAATATTATGTGGAATAATAGATGATACATTTATTTTATACTAGCTGTTGCCCGCGACTTAGTTTGCGATTCAAAATGAAAAGTATGCCTATGTCCTTCTCCGGGTCATGGTCTACCAATGTGCCAAATTTCATCCAAATCCCTTCAGCCGTTTTAGCGTGAAAGCGAAATAAACAAACTCACTTTCGCATTTATAAAATTACTAGCTTCCACACGCGGCTTTACCCGCGTGGTATGTCGATAAAAAGTAGCCTATGTCCTTCCCCGGGATGCCATCTATCTCATTGCCAAATTTGATCGAAATCTGTTCAGTGGTTTAGGCGTGAAAAGATAAACAGACAGACAGACAGAGTTTCTTTCCAATTTATAATATTATAGTATGGATATTGGATAAGTTAGGATACAGCATGTTATTTAACGAAAGCCGTTATCCCGTTAACAGGCAATAGTAGTATAGCGTCCATACATGATATCATGTATCATTAATGGACATATGTCCATACATACATAAAAACAAAATGTAGGTATAAGATAGATAATAAATTGGAGAAATGTTTGTCATTTGTCCACAATACTCACAGTGAAGTAAACCATTATTATTAGGTAGGTACCAGCCTTATTTACTATCTATCCGGCTACACTAATGAAGTTCTACTGAAACTATATTAATTTAGAGTCCGCGGTCAAAGCTTAGCGTAGAAATACCTACTGCATTTAAATTAACACACATAATTTGTGTTTTAGGAATGTAAACACCATTGATAGGAAGTTCTGGTTCATTTACCTTGCATATTATGTAAATGTGGGTACGTGATTTCAAATGCAATAGTGATTTCTGATGGACGTAGTTACTTGCAATATTGTACATAACTTGAAAGTTGTTGTATACATTATAATGTGGATACAAAAAAACGACACCGAATGAAAATACTGATTAGTATTGCTAGTATTTTCATTGACCACCCAAGATCACCAGGATGACAACACGCCGTGTTCTGGTTTGCGACTGGTCAATCGTCATCCTGAGGATGCCTCGTTGAGAGGTGAAACATGGGTCGATTTCTTATAGGGTTTTCTGTGACTCTTGAGAAATGTTTGGGCGGAATAGGTTGCTAAATATATCTACGTCCATTATATTTTATCATGGATTTCCGCAAAGTCACGCCTGAATTAATTAACTATCTCAATATAATAATATATTAATGCTTAAGAGTATTTTGGAACTATCAAATAAAGAATAGTGGTGGCCCGACTATGGGTTTTACTAATTTATGACTAGCTACAGTGACAAACTATTGAATAGAATTTTAGTATGCCGAATGGCATTATTTAGATATAATGTCATATTTTTGTCTCCACATTGTATAAATTAGATACAACGTCTCTACGTTGTATCTAATTTACCAACACAGAGGTGGTTGGTTTGTTCATCAGTGCGTTCATTAATTAAGAACCACTGTTCTCTATTGAGACTTTTGTTTCAATTAATTAAATATAATTATGTGGTCTTGGTATAATGCATGTATTACCTTTACCCAAGAGCGGAGACGGTGGCACAAGTCTTGCACATTTCATAAGAAATCGACCAAAGATTTTCACAAATAGATAAAGATAAACAAATCAAACATGCTGTTGTTTGAAAAGATAGTTCGTAAACTAACTGCATCCGTCGTTACAGGAAATAACAAGGACGTTCAAAGAATATATTTATTTGAAAGGATATTAAGTTAGCTACGTTAGACTGAACTGATATTTTTTATTTTCCGAACAAATAAAAAAAAGAATAAATATAGATAAAAATAAAGTTATTGCATTCACTGGAATTAAATTCAAAACCGCTAGATTGCAAAGTACAAACACTATAATAGATTAAAAAAAAAACCTTTTCTATTTAATAACAATCTTAAATATATACATAAACTGACAGACAACGCACCGCATTTTAAGTTACCACCTAACTACACATTGTACAGCAATGCAATATACGATTGAGTATTTTAAACCGCTGGTTCTAAAATCATGAAATTCTAAGTTATACAAAAAATTCAAATTCAAAATTCATTTATTTTAAATCATAAAAAATTAGGATTTCAATCACAAAATTTATATAATACGAACTTATTTAATAAAATAATAAAAATAAAATTATGAATTTAATATTAAATAAACAAGAGTTCTTTTTATAAGAAGGTGGACAGATTTTAGAAAATTCATCTCTTCATTAAGGGATGAAGTTTATGGGGAAATTCCTCGTTTTTTGCCTGCACACGGCTTAGAACAGATAAATTGAATGTCATTAGTAATCAAAAAACTGAAAAATATTCCCCATTATCGTACTGTCGTAATTAATAGGAATCGTACTATCATTTTTTTATTCATGTTTCAGTGACAAGTAATCGACTAATGGGTCACCTAATAGATTAGTTTTAAAGGTTGACAATATTTGACCATTAGACATTACGACGTGAATGTCACGGTTCAAGTTCACATAGTTCCCCCAAGAAGGTCATTCGTTGATAAAGACTACACACATCCAACATAATCTGTCTATAACGTTCCCACTGATGGAACACAGGCTTCCTAATTCATGTAATCTATTGCTAGACGAGAACTGCCGACAAATTCTTAAGCAGTTTGGCAGACTTTAGGTATGTTATTTTTAAAACATATTTTGGAAAAAAAAAAACACTTGTGAAATCGAACAACCCGCAATGAGTCCATGGCATGGTGAATTATGAAAAACGATGTCCTAAACTCTTTTGAATATTTCAGCGTAGAAAGGTGTAATCCGTATTTTCACTGCCCCTCGAATTTCTGTGAAAGCGTATTAAGAGCCATAGTTCTCTCAGACACCTTCCGCATGTGGGCGGAGCTAAACTCCCTACTCCCCGAATACGTAAAACGCGCGCGGTGGCGCGCTGAACTAAAACGACGATCAAAGAAAATGCACGGGCGCAGACTTGCGCGAATAGGACGTCAATTTTGCCTACGACTCCAGAAAGGAATGGCGGAGATGCAAGACTGATATTTGTATAGATAGATACATAAGTTACGTATAGCTATTTTAAGTTTTTACTGGACATTATTTTTTTGCATGTGTTTGGAAGAAAATATAAGGTGTATCTTTTCATACACGAAATATTTTAAGGGGTCATTGTACTCATCATTATGAACAACTTTCACTATGGTACCAACCCTGAAATCACGAAAAAAAAATCAGCTATTCCCTAGGTACTTTATGTTCGCATAGCTCGTCAAAATGTAGGGAACAGCTGATTTTTCTTTCGCGATTTCAGGGTTGGTCCCTATATTATGGAGTGAGAGTTGTTCATAATGATGAATAAACACGACTACACATCAAGATCTCGCATTGTATAGAATTTCCGTACCTACAACGCGGGGTCAGCTTATACTGGAAACGTGTAGCTTGATGTGTAGCCGTATGTAGGTACAATGACCCCTTTTTAATATTTTCTACCGACATACCTAACTACATACCTACCTATATACCTACCTACACACCTAACTAAATACCTAACTACGTACCTACCTACATACCTACCTATATACCTACCTACATACCTAGCTACATACTTACCTACCTACATGTTCTTAGAGTAAACGCTCAAAACTCCAGTACTTACCTACATATCATTTATTTCTGGTGCATTTAGAAATCGAGTTTGACCACCTGTTTTTTCCATTGCATTGCTAAAATTCGCGCATTTCTCACATGTACTAGTAGCTGTATGGGCTTAGTAATGGATTCACGATCATTGAGGTCTGAGTTCGAATCTTAGTCTTTTGTTGTATTTATGTTTATTTATAATCTATTCATTCTTATTATCTATTTTTTATTTTTTTATGAAGTTAAATATTAGTTATTGTATTATTATTTAACTATTTATAGGTATTGGTATTCAGCAGACTTTATTGTAACTAATAATATGATTATTTTAGACTTTATTGCATGTTTTTTTTTTTAATATAACGTAACGTATAAACTCGAGCACGATACAGCCAGTGCGTGTGCGTGTATGAATGATGTCTCAACATTCCACGGAGAACACACAAATATGAACTGTCTTTGTACCTACCTACTACCCAAAAAAATATAACATTGTTGCATTTAGAACAGGGCTTGAAATACCGTTAAAAATATGGTATCGTTACAGCCTTCTGATGCGGGTATCGTTAACTAATATTTACCGTTATATTATTTACCGTTATATCTGGCAGATTTTACCGTTAAACATACGTAACGTTAAAATCTAAGGTAACGATAATTTTATCGTTATAATTAGTTTTGTTACCGTCCAATTGCAAAAGAATGTCAGATTGCATCGACGCTAAGACTGCCGTACGACTATTTGCGCGTTTAATAGATATTATCTTATCATTGCTATTCTGTGTTGTGCTTGTACTTGAGAATATACTTGGTTGGTTGGTCCACCGTGTTCTGTAAGCGCGTACGACTGCCGTGAGCGGTGAGAGATATGAAGACAACAAACGAAATGGCAACAGCGCCGACAGGGTGTGAGAGTGAGAGGGGCGCGCGCGCACGCCGGCCGCGGCCGCCTTTGAGGCGGGCTGGCAACGTCGCTTAAAATAACAAAATAATACCGATAATTTTTTACCGCTATTTTTACAATAACGTTAAAAATACCGGTAATTTTTACCAAAAATGTTAACGTTATTATTATGTTATGCTACTAAGTAACGCTACCAAATTGTACCGATATCGAAGTATCTCTACGGAAATACCGTTACTTAACGTTACTTTTAATGTGAATTGGTATCGTTTTCAAGCCCTGATTTAGAATACGCGTCATAGTGGCGAACTGTTCCTACCATTCCATTGCTAAAATTCGCGTATAACTAACATGTGCTCGTAGCTGTATGGACTAAGCAATGGATTCGTAATCTATGAGGTCTGGGTTCGAATCCTACATTACTACGCTGTTTTTGTTTCTTTGAAAGCAAACACTTGTTAATAAATAGGGTATTTATATTCAATTCATGCTTATTATTTATTTTTTTATGAAATTAATTGTATTCATTACTTCCAAACAAGTAAAAACTTACAAAAAGTTTTAGTACTGTGTGAGATTTGAAATTTTGAACTCACGGCTCACTGATACACGCACACAGTCATGTAGCTGCTCGCCAATCATCTTGACTTGACTCAGTCACAATATTACGTTGAAATTATGAACTAGAAGAACCACACAATGATGATTCAAGTGTCTCTTGAAAATAGAAGGTCATAAGCATAGAAATAATAGGGGCAGCTCAGACCGCGACGTGAAGCAACGCGCACTTTTGAACAATTATCGAACTTATTTTGTTCACCAAAAGGTATAATTTCAGTGCGAGGGTTGAGTGGGTTGGTTTTAGGGTCAATGCCCCACTTCTTCCGTGTCTGTGTCCGCGCGCCATGATCAAGATGCTAATGTCGTAGGCAAATGGCCGTCTCCGCGAACTTACGCTTTCGTCCGCATCATTCATGACATGACAACCTAAGATGCAGTTCAGTGGTTTCTTCTAGAAATTTAAGCCAAACTAAAAAGTTTATAAATTATGAAACCACTTACTACATAATTATCAGCACACGTAGGTATTTTATTACCTATATTTGTCTGGAATATCATTATTCATGATAAACAACAAATCGGAAAATATTTCTTGCCTTTACTACGTTATTTTTGCTTTCATATTATCACAGCGACTGTATTATGTTTGCAGGAAATACATTGCTTCTTCACCACTACCTAAGTGTGTCGCTAAGTGACTGGACAAGCAATGTAAAAATCACAAAACGATACTTTATAGCGGTTGCATCGCGCGCGTAATACAGAGCTTGCGACAAGCCAGTGATTTCGTGTGAGTACCTGATGAGATAAGGTTTATAATTGATTGTACAGTACGTTCTGATTTATGAATGTGTGTTCGCGACTTCGTATCTATTGGTTTTACTTTTACTGAATTGCATGTGTATGTAGTGACGTGGATGGTTGTACATAATTATTATAGATTTAGACAATATTTTATGTCACGACTGCCCCGTTGGTCTAGCGGTCGCAAGCGCTACTGCTGAGCATGAGGTCCCGGGTTCGATTCCTGAGTCGGGCAAAGTTTTGCGTTTTTAGGGTTCCGTGTGTCGTTGGAAAGGTCGTTCAAAAATATTGCGAGTGTATGAACACTATTTTTGGATTCATGGATCTGTTTGCGAAATATTAAACTTTGAAGTGCTAATTTTTATTAGAGTCAAATGTTGAGGCCCCCCTGCCAGGTAAATGGTTGGTTTTGGATATGTGAAAAAATTCACGGCAGTAGTAGGTATATATTATAACGAAATTAAAAGGAAAACTATCACAGCTAAATAGGCTCTACAAGTTAACGAGTAATAATCTACCAACTTAAATTTGCAGTTGCAAAAACAATGTTGTTCATCTACAATGTTGAGTTTGTTCTTGCAATAAATTCATCTCAACTACGGAACCCTTCATTTTGTGTGGTCCGACACGCACTTGGCCGGTTTTTACATCTGGAATTGCTCAGTAGCAGCCCGGAGTCTGGATTTGTGCCTGGTTGATAGCAATAGGCTCGCCCCTATTACATGGGACTTATCTGGCGAAATGTGAGTGTACTAACTAAAGATACATCTCTGCTTAACCCTTCGGGGAATACAGGCGTGACGTTATGTTAGATTTTATATTTACATTTTTTTTGGTTTACTTACATTGTAAATTGTTAATTTGTATGTAAATTTTGTCAATGTAAATAAAAAAACTATTTTATAAGTAATTCCACATTTTAAAAAAAGATCAACGATATAGCGCCTACGCGCACAATTGAATTGGGCTCTCTGCAGCGAGCTATTCTATAAACGCACATTGATACAATTCGTACGTAAATATTTGCACTAATACACGCAAACGCGCGTAGTCGGTCCATAGCCGGGGCGGAGCAGCGAGCGACACAGCCATCCCGTCTCAATGCTCACGCGCGACTGCCGCCCGCGCCCGCGCAGAGCACCTCTCAACCTCTATCTCTAAGTGGGGTCATTATCTTTGCAAATATTGATTGATTTAAAAACGCTCTTTCAATTTTGTAGTCCTTCAAACCATCAATTTTTCAGTGTAAAAATATTTCCAAACATCAAAGCCGTTTAGAAGTAGTAGGGAATATTAGCCAAAAATAGCGTTTTGGTAAATATTTTTTTAAGGCAAAAGTATTAGTCATACGCAAAAACCCCTTTTCAAAAATGTTGTACGTGAATCTATGACAAACATATATTTTTTTCAGATCTTTTAACCCAGCCGTTAATGAGGAGTAGGCTTTTTAATGTGACCGTTTTACGGTACTAAACCGGACTTAGCGCCTTAAAAACTTTACGAATCAAACTCGGTCTGTGGTTTGGCTAGATTACTATAGGTATTTTTTATGATCCGATACAATATCGAATTTATTGACTACACAATAAGGTACACGCGCTGCGCAGCACCGTGCATCTCACCGTACTTTGACACGTGTCATTCACAACATTCGCACTGAAATTAAACTTTTTCGTGAAGAAAATAAGTTCGATATATCGTTAAAAAGTGCGCGCAGTGTCGCGTCGATTCACGTCGCGGTCTGAACTGACCCTAATGGTTCAGTAACGTTGATACGTAATAATATTATTATTAATTTCTCTCACACCAAATATTCTAATCTAAATCCGCCGTATGCCTGGTTTTCGAGAAAACTCCAGAGGTCTAATTGAATACATGCACCGTTTCACATAAAATACAGAGGGAGCTTTCTTAAGGAGGCAATAAAAAAAACGGCATATTATAGATCTGATGGCCAATTCTCGTACTTAAAAACCGGTAACATTTAAGTGACAATCTGTCAAACTTGTCAAACATGTTGGTAAATTGATTGTATTTTGACAGAATTTGTCAAAAATACAATTTACCTATTGATTGTGAATGAGATGCGAATGCGACCGTTCTTACAAATTACGGGAATTGGCCCTCTGGAACAGATCCTACTTTTTTAAATTAAGAATCCAATTACGAGTAGGTAACTATGAAGTTAATTAAAATTAAACTGGACTACAACATTTATATCGATAATACCTCTCAAGCCTCAATTAGGGTAAAATGCAAATTAATAATAATAATCTGACAGCTGTCATATGTCAAGAGACGTAATAATTATAGTAGATAAATGCTGTAGACGTTGGTTGAAGAACATGTCAATTAGTTCAATTGCTCGTAACTTATGTTCCCTTGATGAGAGTATAGAGTGTGGGTACAAATTGCACAGTAAGCTGAACCCTATGTCTACCTAACATAGGGAATAAAATAATAAGTATTTTTTAATAATACAAATTCCTTGGAGTAACTTGGGAAGTAATGTATGAGATTTTTATCTTTTTAGATCAAAAGAACGGGGTACTTTGGGAATAACCCGTTTAAAATAATATAAATAAGAAACAAATGAACATATTGGCGCGTGAAACATTATCCTTGTTCGTCATTAATTCTGGAAATTATAATTAATTTACTTAGTTTGAAATTCCGCGCATTGTGAGATTGAGAAAAGTTCTATACAAGACTTGGCCGCAACCAGGCATTAATGGACTCACGTATGTGTGCCTCGGTCCACATTTTCACGATCGTCCATCAATGCGTCAGTTGCAGGCTGCGACAGTAATAGTAATGTACTATTGTAATCATCTGGTGAGCGATTGTTTATTCATTCTTTCATATTTGAAGTTAATTAATTACGAATTGTTCTAGAAAATCTAGATCACATTATGTCGAAAGTAGGTAATAACATCAACGTGTGCGGTCGGGGGACCCCCGTCAGGAACGAAGTTCCTTCTCACGTACGATTTAAAACAAAACAAAATTTTCCCAGCCGCCATCCCGGATTTACATTTTAAAGTCACTATCGGCATAGACACCATAAACAAAATTTTTTTTTCGTTTTGGTTTACCATTTTGTCGGCGTGATTTATTTATATACCCATACCAAATTACAGCTTTCCAGTACTAAGAGTCTCTGAGCTAAGCCGCGGAGAGACAGACGGACCGATATGGCGAAACTATAAGGGTTCCTTGTTGACTACGGAACCCTAAAAACGAAATTTCGCAATGGTGCTTCCATTGCGAAAAAGTGGCTCTTTCCGCACAATTTGGCTGCCTGGAAAACGCTCTTTTCGAGCACATGCATTGTAAATATATTTTTAACCGACTTCTTCAAAAAGGAGGAGGTTCTCAATTCGACTGTAAGTTTTTTTTTTTGTTGTATGTATGTTACGCCATTACTCCGTCAATTATGAAAATACACCAGCAAAGACAAAGACTTCCGAAACTAAAGTTATTTTTCACTTTTTTATTGTTTTTTGTAAAGTCGGTTGTTTTTTTTTTTTTGTAAAAAGTTTTCTTCCACATATATGCTAAAAATAATGTCCTGTTCAAAACATAACATATACGTATACGCACAAACATAAGTATCGATCTATACAAATATCAGCCTTGCAACTACCATTAATGAGGCACAAGAATCGTAGGCAAAAATGGCGACCTACGTGCGCATGTCTGCGCCCCTGCATATTCTTTGATCAACATTTTAGTGTAGCGCGCCACCGCGCGTGTCTAAAGTAGGGACTTAAGCTCCGCCCACATGCGCAAGGTCAGTCAGGAAACTATGGCCCTTAAATATCGCAGCATTATGCTGAGATAGGAGCCTTTTTGGCCTCGCATACGTTATTTAAGTTTGTTGTTTTTTTTGTAGTTTTAAATTGTTCTTTTTATTTTAATTAAGTAATTGCTTTTTATTACTGTTCGTATTTCCTGTGCGTGTCGCAAATAAAATATTTTTCTTTCTTTCTGGACTTTTCGTCGTGTAATTTCGGTAGTTGTGACTAGAATTATCAAGAATTACCAAGAGCCACTTCAAGTAATAAACCGTTGTATATATCAGTTTATCATAAATACAGTTAATTATGCATATTAACTCAACACTCAATCTTCATCAACCCATGTCGCAGTACATTAACAGTTATCGACATAGTGGCTTGAGTGGTGATCTTTGACGTACTGGTAGATTATGTGTACCTATGTACAAAATATTGTTATGCTGTTGACAGAGTATTATCGCTTGTTAATGATGTTTCTCGATAAATTACAATGCACTCTGTAAGTCAACTCGATTCTATCCATTAGTGTCATTAGCAAAATTAAATAATGTTTACTTTACGAGGAGATGCATGTTATCAATCATTATTTCTCATTTTTATGGTTTCGTTGGAAGGAGATTAATAAAACATTATAATAATTAAAAAAAAAACTTTTTACAAAAAAAAACAACCGACTTCCAAAAAAATCACTAAAAAAGTGAAAAATAACTTTAATTTCTGAAGTCGGTGTCTTTGCTTTTCAATTGTCGTTTTTTGCCACCGACTTCAGAAATTAAAGTTATTTTTCACTTTTTTAGTGTTTTTTTTGGAAGTCGGTTTTCACTTTTTAGTACCTACCCCACACAAATTCGTATACCGTTATCTGCTATGGTTATATAATAAAATTTATATGGGACCAGTGGGACCACCTCTGAAGCATGACCTACCAAACAAAAAAAGAATCATAAAAATCGATTCATAATTGGCGGAGCAATCGCGTAACATACATACAAAAACAAAAACATACAGACGAATTGAGAACCTCCTCCTTTTTGAAAAAGTCGGTTAAAAAGAAATGCACAATTTTGGAGTCAAGATTATGTTAGAAATTTAATGTATTTTTATTACTTTACCGACTTAAAAAAAGACACTAAAAAAGTAAAAAAATACTTTAATTTCGGAAGTCGGTGTCTTTGCTTTTTAATTTTCGTTTTTTGCCACCGACTTCCGAAATTAAAGTATTTTTTTACTTTTTACTGTTTTTTTGTAGTCGGTTGTTTTTTTTTGTAAACAGTTTTTATTTTTCACTTTTTAGTGGTGGTACCTACCCCACACAAGTTACTACCTGCTATGTAAATAACAGTGAAGGAGTCTAATAATTATATCGTCTACATAGACTGTGGGAAAAATACGTAATATTGAAGCTAGCTCAAAAACTACGCAAGAAAACTTAATAAAATTTATATGGGACCATCTCGGGAGTATACCCTTTTGAACTAAAAAATAATTTAAAAAATCGGTTCACAAACGGCGGAGTAATCGGTGAACATAAATAAAAAAAAAAAAAAAACAACAATCATCCGAACGTAGTACCTCCTCCTTTTTTGAAGTCGGTAAAAAACTACACAAAAAGAGGCTAGCGTGGCGTTTTGCTCAGGGTACAAATTAACTGAAAGTTATGGAGCGGTATTGCGATGATAATTTTACTCCGATTTTAGATAGTAAAGAGTCATTTGTGTGTGAATTTACGTCAGATATTTTTAACAAAGGATTCTTTTTAATTATAAACACCTTCATTAACACTACAGATTAATTACCCAACGATGCCGATGGTCACAAGTCCACAAGTGTATGCTCGTAATGACAGATTGACCAATAACTCATCGATCATTCAGTGGAATGAACAGTTCATGATGTTAATTGACTGAATGAATGAATGAAACTGTACACGTAATTACGATGGTTAACGGGCTGGAACACTGCCAATAAGTGGTGCAACTTTTCAACGGTAGTTTTGAGTTACTGGATTTTTATAATGAATTGGATTTCAAAGAATATTATGAATTATTATGAATAAGCTTATTCAATAGGCCACCGTTTATGGCACGAACTGACGAGACGTAACGTGACGTGAGTAATGGCCAACCCGACTGTAAACCAAAAAGTAAACTTTAAAAACTAAGTTCAAAACGATTTATGGTCGATTCCCATATTTTACGGACCGTTATTGGTTAAAATTAAGACTCTTGTATCTTTACCAATAATGAAGTAAAGACCTCATAGCTTTGCATACCTAGTAGACCCTTCCATATAGACTTCCATATGAGAGGGTCTACTATGCAAAGCTAAGTAGCTAAACAGCTATCACAGGTAAAATTTGCTTACGAATCTATTTATGTCCCCGGTTTGGCAATAAAAAATGCTACCTACCATTGGTTTTATTTATAGGAACCGAACAATGACAGTTTTACTTAATAATGATAACAATCCTACTAATATTAATATTTGTTACTCAATAACGCAAAAACGGCTGAATGGATTTGGATGAAATTTGGCAAACAGATAGTTTATAACCTGGATTAACACATAGGACTTTCGTACGTCAAACTCAAAGCATTTATTTCAATTAAACCATTTACAGGCACTTTTGAATTGTCAAGGAGTCGGTCAGTCAGAAATATGAAGCTAGTTGCCCATTCCAAAGCGTAGTAGGTACCTATGGAGAAGAACGGGCAAGAAACTCCACAGACACTCTTTTAAATCAAAATATTGTTACAATATATGGGTTACATCATTCATGTTGAAATTATAAATGTGAGAACAATGTAAAAAGCGCGTTAAAAGCGTCCGCAATTATGACATACAAACAATTCAAAAATTAAAATAAGCCATGGCAGCTAAGAGATGACCAGTCACAACTGACGGCGCCCGTTCACGAACATGACGCATGGATCAGCACCATTCAGCTCAACCATTTTGAAGGGAGCTAAATGATCCAACACACGCGCCACCATCAGCGAGACATTTGAGTGAGCATGACATTCCCAGCCGCCAGGGCACATTCAAGTCAATGAAAGACGTACTTTGTATCCCGATATTCCCACGGGATCGAGAATTACGCGGGTGAAACCGCGGGGCGAAGCTAGTACGATACAAATTCACTAACATTACCTACTTTACTAAGTTTCATACATCCGTTGTATACGACAGACATCAGAGCCACAGGGTAAAATAATAAAATTACGGCAGTGGGCTAACCGCAATGGTTGCTGAAATGCGACCTGAGTGGCCTGGCCTACCCACTCTACCTCTCGTAGTTAGTAAGCTACGGAGCGTAGGTATTTGCTCTGCGATACCGCCTTTGATGATACCTACTGTTATAGATCGCGAGTTTCACGGAGAGATTCGTTTGGTAGATACCTGGGATTTGTATTCGGTGTTCGTATATGTATTTATGTACGTGCCTTCGAATCAATATTTGCGATATATAGGTATTGCAAGTGGTGTTTGGTTTACGATATACAAATACATAATAAATATATAACATGTTCAGTAGCTATCTATGACATGTTTATTTTGGTCGAGGTTCGTTTAGGAGTTTGATTCGGTTAATTAGCAAGCAATCAAATAAAATGTAGAAACGTCCTTTGTTAGACTTATCTATGAGTAACGATAACGAACCATTCTTTGTATATTTTTTTTTAATTTTAGGCTCAGTAGTTTCGGAGATAATGGTCAATTTTCGTAAATGTCATAGAAAGTATTTATTTAAAAAAATAATTATGATTCTCACAAAAATCCCTTTTATTTCATACGTCCCACGGTACAGTTTACAAAAAAATTATTTTTAATTTTCGAATTTGCCTCCGAAAGTACCCGGAAGAGTGACACAATAAATGAATTTTGTTCATTTATTTACGGTACATGTCCGTGTTTGGGTCAGAGTAATTCATATGTGTACCATATCAACTACTATTGGTCCAGTAGACGGCAATTGATATAAAACTAAGCGGTCAATAGGTTAATTCAACTTCAATTTCAGACAAAAGGTTTCCTATGGAATTGAAACTGTTTATTGTATTATTATAACGAGCGCACTGGTCAGGTAGATTGTTCCCGACTACGGAACATCGGAGTTTGAAACTTAGTTCGTAATATTATTACTACCTGTTGTCCGCCTCTCCGTGTTACGTTGTTTTTTTTGAAGAATTCTAGGAATTACTTTTTTAATTTCATTATTAACACTTCGAATGAAATTAACAATGTTTCTGCTGGCAGTGAGTTATTTAATAGAGTAAGTAAACTAAGGTTCAAATTAGAAGAAAAACGTATTGAGCACGCTAACGTTATTGTTACTGTAGTTATTGCTATAGGTACCTTGTAATTGCTTGTTCAAATGAACATCCTTATCAAACAATTGTATCGTTGATTGAATATGGATTGAGTATATCGAGCAGGGATTAAAGAGTCACGAGTATTCAAAAGCACTTTCTCTTTCAGTATCATACATTAGGAGGAGCTCGAGGCTAATTAATAACAGCCGCACGGGTCGAACCATCAGGTTAAGCTACGCTTGCCGGGTTGGTCCGTGGATGGGTGACCATATTTACATACCGAGACTCCTCCGTACCTCGGAAAGCACGTTAAGCCGTTGGTCCCGGCGGTCATTTGTGGATCTTTGACAGTCGTTACGGGTCGTCAGAAGCTCGAAAATCTGACAACCAGTCTTACCAAGGGGTACGTATTACCCAGTTACTGGGTTGTGGAGGTCAGATAGGCAGTCACTCCATGTAAAATACTGGCATTCAGCTGCATCCGATTAGACTGGAAGCCGACCCAACATAGTTGGGAAAAGGCTAAGCAGATGATGATGACATTAGGATACTCGAAAGGATCTTGTGAGACACTCTTAAACGTAACATAGGAAGTCATAGAAAGGTATCGCTGTTGCCGTAATCGGCTAGATGACGTCATCATCGTCATCATCAAGAACACATTTTTTTAGATAAGCGTGCGTTTCTGAACAGAAACTTTATCTTAATAAAAATAGGTACGCTACGCTACGCTTTAAAATATCAGTAGATCTATGGCGTGACAAACACGCATCGGTTTCGCCTCATCTACTGGGTGTAAAAAGACCCATCACGAATCCGTCATTTCCCCATTCTGTACATCAAATTAGCTAACTTTGTGCAAAAATAATTGCTGGCAAACAATTTTTATTTTAGGTGTGAAAATTTGCTGTTTACGGCATTGCGAAACGTAACGCACGCAAAACATTGTGCTTATGGGTGCATGCAACTGCAGGCTTAGCCAAGTTAGGTTGTACAGAGATCGCGAGAGTATTTAAAGTTATATAATTTAAAAAATTTAACCAAAACATTATTGACTCGTTGATTAAGGTCCACTACAAAAAAAAATATACGGGAAGAACAAGTGATTTCGGCTTCGTCAAGGGTATTTTTCACGCGTAATAACCTCGCGCGTGAATGTGGCGCCCGGAGCAATCACAAGCAAATGGTTCTTGAAGCAAATCGTTCCAACTGATTTATTAATCGTTTCGTCTGTGTTTTTGCACGTATCCTAATTAATAACGTCAGTCTAACGTACATGTGTGTAACCGTGCGTTTGCACTGGCGAAACATTTACGACAAAACATGTTGAAATCTCTATTTTCTGTCAATGTTCCATACAATTTTTGACATGAACTAGAGATTTTAACATGTTTGGTCTTGAATGTTTCGCCAGTACAAACGCACGGTAAAAGTCCGTGAAACATGCCTTGTCACTTGCATTTTTCTATCGTTTATACATCCTGTTAAAAAGTTAAAGTTAATAGAACGTATATCACTTTAGACATCAAAGTGAACAGTTTCCTATAGCCGACTTTTACACCTTCCGCCAGATGAGAAACAGGCAATTTTAGGTGTTTTTCTTCCGTTGGTATTCCTTTGAAAAAATGTTTCAGATTTATTTGTAATTTTAAACAGTGGTTCGCACAGCTTACGAAAATGCTGAAACTGATCAAAACTGCATTTGGTTGTGAACATGTGGCTCATGATATACAAATTGAAAAGTATCTTCGTCTCTGCTTTCCAACTTTCCAAACGTGTCGTCGCGTCGTCGGTAAACTCAAGTTGTCAGTAATTCTCTTTGCGAACTGTTAAGACATGCAGGACTTGGTTGCTCCTTGATTTTTAAAGCAAAGCATTAATGACGGTGCTTAAGGGGGGAGGACATAGTTTAAAGTTTAAGATTGAGTGTGCTTACCTCTTTGATGTTGGTTGCATATTTTTATTGAAATGCCAATGATTACTTCTTCTCAAAACGGTGAAGGAAAACATCGTGAGGAAACCGGTATGTCCTAGAACCAAAAATTCGAAGACATGTGACATCTACCAACACCCACTGGGCCCGCGTGGTGGATTACGGCCCACTCCCTCTCACAGGGAGGAGGCCTCTGTCCCAGCAGTGGGAACATGTGAATAGGCTAGGCTACGATAATGAGGTAGTCGGAGGCAAAAAATGGAAATTCAAAAACAAAGACACCGACTTCCGAAATTAAAGATAGTTTTAATTTTTTTGTGTTTTTTTTGGAATTCGGTTGTTTTTTACTACAAAAAGTTTTTATTTTTCACTTTTAAGTTCGCCCCACACAAATTCGAATACCACCACCTGCTATGTAAATAACAGTGACAAGAACTTAAAACCATGTAGGCTAAGTGGGAAAAATTATGCATTTTTAAAGCTAACTCAAAAACTACTCAAAAAAAGTTTAAAAAAATTATAAGGGACCACCTCTGAAGCATGACCTACCAAACAAAAGAATCATCAAAATCAATTCATAACTGGCGGAGTAATCGCGTAACAAACACAAAAAGAGAAAAAAAAAACATGCATTCGAATTGAGAACCTCCTCCTTTTTGAAGTTGGTTAAAAATACTCGCCACCGCTAATGGCGTTATTCCCTCCTAATTCTATTTACAAGCCCTGGCTGAGGGCGACGACGACGTCGGTCAGTCCACCGTACCTCATTTTATATAAATCTTTTACTTTTTTACTAAAGTTACGCTGCTAGTTATTTTTAAATGACGTCATCTGCAGCAGCCCTGGAATATAATTTTTTACTTGCATTACGCTGACTCATTTTTTATTACCCATTTAATAGAAAAGTTTCGGTCGCTTCGCTTAAACCAACACTATTCTAAGAAATCCTTATGAGATCATGGTTGAAGATATATTCGTGAGCTCTGCTGAACATAGTTTATCGTACTTTAGTGACGTCAGCCAATATTGAGGCAATATGCTACACTTGTAAAAGGATTTTCTTTATTTTAAATTTACTTAGAGGTAGAGTTGCAGCGGTCCCAGGTCATTTGAAAGTGATTCATAATCAGATTCTAATGTTTCCAAAGGTTGGACACAGGCCTCCTCTCTGTGAGAGGGAGTGGGTCGTAAATCCACCACGCGGGCCCAGTGGGTGTTGGTAGATGTCACATGTCTTCGATTTTTTGGTTCTAGGACATACCGGTTTCCTCTCGATGTTTTCCTTCACCGTTTTTAGAAGAAGTAATCATTGGCATTTCAATAAAAATATGCAACCAACATCAAAGAGGTGGCCCACGTAGTGGATTTATTGGAGTGCGGGTTGGTAGATATCACATGTCTTTGATTTTTTTGTTCTAGTTCATTCCGGTTTGCTCACTATGTTTTTCTTCACCATTTTCAGAGTAGTGACGATTAAATAATTTACACGAAGTGTAGCGCCTGTCAGGGTTCGAACTCACGAACTATATTTCGTAAGTCGCGGCCGTTCCCTACCTGAAAGTACTGAACGATCACGTGTCGAAGATTTGAAGTCCTAACTATATTTATCAACAAGTGCGGGTCGGACTCGCGCACGAAGGGTACCATTATCCATATAAAACGGCAAAAAAATCGTGTCTGTTGTATGGGAGCCCTCTTAAATATTAATTTTATTATTTTTCTTTAGTATTTGTTGTTATAGCGGCAACAGAAATACATCATCTGTGAAAATTTCAACTGTCTAGCTGTCGGTTCATGAGATACAGCTTGGTGCCAGAAGGACAGACAGACAGTGGAGTCTTCGGGACCCTAAAAACGTTCACTTCCATGCCTCTAGGTAAAACCTCTTTCACATTTCGTTTACACGCAACGTTGGCAGCAAAGTAAATAAACACACGCCCGTCGTAATAACACGGTCAGACAAGAAAGCTCTTCATCAACATTATTGCCAATACCCTCATTCCTGTGTCTATTACCGTTGAGACCACCGCTGTCATATCGGGCTTTTATTTAATATTATATCGTTTAAGAATGTTGTCTCGTAAGGTGCGGCCACTTTGTCTGTAGGATCCTTTACGTTAGCAGTCGATGGAGAGATTTTCTTATTGATCAGCGTTTGGTGTTCCGTGATCACGGTGTTGTTTACTTAAAGATTATTTTTATGTAAGCCTATACTGTCCCACTGTTGAGCAAAGGCCTCCCCCAAATCCTTCCAAACATCCTTTTCTAGGGCCACCTCGATCCAACCCTTGTGGTACGCGTCTAGATCGTCCCTCCATCTCTTCCTGGGCCGGCCTCGGCGGCACCGTCCATGCACAGGCACCCACCGTGTGGAGACTGTTGCCCAGCGGTCGCTATGCATGCGGCTGACAAAGATTTAAGTTTGTATTATATTTCAGAAGGCTTATAACGCTCTGCGCGTGCAGTAGGTACAGTAATGCGCTGAGGATATTTTTGGGGCTGCCTCGGTTTTGTAGTGCATCGGGCATGATTGCGGAAGCTCGAATAGATGACTTTCATGCCATCATGCGCAAACGGTGTGCATCGATGTTACAGCGATTCAGGGGTAGGCCTAATAGTAGGTATTTTATACACTGGCTTGTCCGCCAGTGTATAAAATACCTCGGTCGATGGACCATTTATTAGGCTCTGGGCTGGCAGACATGTGCGTGCACATGTTCATGTAGCCAATCCTAACTAATATTGTATTATAAATGCGAAAGTGAGTTTGTTTCTATGTTACGCTTTAACGCTAACACGGCTTAACTGATTTGGATAAAATTGGGCACTTGGTGAGACCATGCCTGGAAAAGGACTTAAGATACCTTTTATCCTGATATTCCCACGGGATCGAGACATACGCGGGTGAAACCGTGGGGCGCCGCTAGTTAATTTATAAGTATTTTATTTTTAATTTATTGAGCTTACTAGCATAGACTAAGTTTATACTAACACAATAAGGATCCCCTGAAATAAAATATTTGAATTTATTTTAATACCTACCAACAATATTGCTTGTGTGAGAAAATATTAAAGCATCTTTATCTTAGAGATTAAAGTACATTACTGTCGCGGCCTGCAACAGGGGCATTGATGGATTTTCGATTTATCTCGAAATAATGCTGGAATTTCCAAGCATGTTAGAGAAAAATATATTTTTGATATATATAATTCACGCGTATTTATAAGACGCGTATTACTCAGTAGCTCTGGGACAACAGAAATTACAAAAACAATAATTAAGACAATTTTACGGTCGCTTAAAAATATATAAAGCTGCGGTACCTAGGTTGGTTGTTACGCCCACAATAGATCCATCAAAATGTAACCAATCCATCAGTGTATTCTACCTACGTTAAACCAACAGGTCCTATTGAATCACTCAACTGAATCTTTACTTACCCGTACATAGGTACAGTTAGCCCATAGAACCTGTAGGTACAGATATTTTAGGACATAATGTTTACTTTATTTTGGTAAAATAAATTGTATACTATGTTGTGTAATTTTACGGTGGATACAATGGTTTTAGACAGTAAAATGGTTCCTTGTTCGTGTATACAAGATGTATAGTAATTGATGCCAAAACTCGTGATTATACCTCATCATATAAATAATTAGAATAACTACATAAACCTAAATACTACTAATATTATAGATAATAATTATATTTGTGTAACAAACTTGCAATCCAGTGTACAAACTGGATCCTTGTTTTATCTAACCTTTTATGTTGCCGTGCCCTAACAGGGTTTCATGTTGGATCTTACCTTTATTATGTAACAGCTGATGTACACATGAATTTTGAGTTTGAGTTTACTAAATAAGACATGTAAAAAAAACTGGCTAGTCAGCCAAAAAGATGTATACACGGACAATGCACATGCTATAAAGTGTGTGTTTTTTTAAATGTCCTATTTAGTAAACAAACGTTATGATAAACACGAGTTTTGACATCAATTACCTACCTACCTTAAGTTACAGTTACCTCAAGTTACCTTACTTTAAACATCGTTTTTTTTCTGTCAATCGTTTGAAGATGATAGAGACGAATGATGTTTTAAAAATAATTTTAGCGCTGAATGGATTTAGTGATTAGCGGTACAAGAGAGACAAAGTTACAAAGATCATAAGGTAACTTAAGGTAGTTAATGCTAAACCCGTGTTTTTTTTTCTCATAATCGAAATCTCAGCGCGCTATACCTATTTGCTTACTTAACAAGACAAGCAAGGCTTTACATATTAGGTACACACGGCTACACATCAAGCTATACATTTCCAGTATAAGCTGACCTCGCATTGTACAGAAATCCTATACAATTCGAGATCAGCATAAACTGGAAATGTATAGCTTGATGTGTAGCCGTGTGTACTATGGATACAATAGGTGTCGGCCGTAAGCTTGTTCAATTTTCCCCGAATTATTTCCCCGTTGTTAAAGTTCGAGTATGACCCTATTCAAAGCTTTACTCCGACAAAAGCATTCGTTGAGTTACTACATGAAAGAGCTTTTGAAAGACCCGATAATAGTAATTTTACATTTTTCTTTATTCTCACATAATTTCTTCTACAACTGCCTCGTTCGTCTTGTTAGCAAGCGCTACTGCTGAACATGAGGTCCTGGGTCCGATTCCCAGGTCAGGCAAAGTATTATTGGGTTTTCTATCAAGAATTTCTCAGTAGCAGCCTTTTATTTATTTTTAATTTTTTTGATGGTGGGATATCATCCAATGACTTCTCCCGCTCTGGGCGGAGCGGAAGGGCGTGTTAGACTTTTACTGACTAAAACCCATCCGTGTGTCAAGGTCCCGGTATCCCTTTCTGACTTACCCGCAACCCTGGCTGGCCTTAGTAGCAGCCAGCACGCGTAGCATGAGCACCGTTTTGTCGACGGAAGAGTAGACAAAAATGACGTTTCCTGTAGACAGTACGACGGCAGCAAAGTAGTAAGAGTCAACTGCACTTTTTACGAAATTCACTCTTTTACATAATTCGACTCAGAATTCTTTGTTTTGTCGGGTTTTTTTTCATAGGATTTATCGGTTGTCAGTGTGATTTTGACAGTAAGGATAGAAAACTTTCTTCCGAAATAGTCTACCTACAAAAAAACCTAGACAAAGATCGTTAGAAATGAAAGACAAAATTACAGATTATAGAAAGATTTCTACGGTGGATGTTTTGACATCCACCGTAGAAATCTTTCTATAATCTATAATCAAGAAACAAACTGTCACTTTGTATAGAAAAAGCTATGTCTATTCTTCGTAGAGATAGAAAGCGTCATGCTACGCGTGCTGGAGTTCAGATTTGTGCCCGGTTGATGGCAATAGGGTCGTCCCCTATTACATAAATTCAAACATAACTGGTGAAATGTTGGTGTACTATGGGTACACCTTTGCCTAACCCTTCGGGGATTATGATATATTAATTTAATTCTTCTACACCAGTACTTATACATATTATTACTTTGGTTGTATACTTATAATTTCTTGGAACAATGATATCGGATATAGCATGTTCTCATGTCTTGAAATATTGATTTTGCATAAGTAAGCGGCTGTTCACCTAGATCTGTTACTAGGACAAAAGTTTTACTTTATATTTTGTTGTTCTGGGATATAAACCGTTCCTTTGTTTTGTGACATGTTCAAATAAGTATTATACCGAAATCCCACGATCCGCGATTTTGCGGACGGACAGCGATGAGCCCGGACGACGGACCGTGGGAAGGTGTACGTGCGGAGTATCGCAGACTTCGGAAGTACCTCGGTGTGCGGTGCGTGGCGGTTATCCTTGAAACCAGTGGTTTGGTGTCATTTATAGAACGTAAAATCAATGGAAAATTATGACTTTTTTTTAAATTACATTTTATCACTAGAGTATTTCACCCTTTCACCTATGCGCTAGGGCAACGAACTTGCGTCTCAACACGGGTGGAGGGCGCGGGACGTGACCTGACCGGTCGCGAGCGTGACCCCTCCCTTAGTGAGTCAGCTGTTTCGCTAGCGAGCACGGTGTTGAATAGAAACTTGTAAAATCTTTTAATGAAAATAACGTTTTGTTTTGTTGTTACTCGGTCATTTAGTTTTATATATTTAAGTCAACTACACATGGTTTGAGTGACAACGGTGTTTACCCTTACAACCTGTATATTGGGATAAGCTCAAGAGTATAATATTTATATGATGATTTGCGTTAATAAATGCAATCATAATTATTGCTTATAACCTGTTGATAAAACCAATTGGTGCTCACCTTGAGTAAACAATAATGTTCAGATTTAATAACAACATTAATTAGTATTTGATTTCCTACCTCCCAACATCCCTTTACCGGCCAACTGTGCATTGTTCAACAAATTGTGCATATTAACTTTTGTAATAAAACACGACTGATATTAATTATACAACGCATAATGAACGTTATTAAACAAACGTTAATAAATGAACCGAGGGTCGGAATCCGAGATTTTAATACTGCACCCTAATTGGCCCGGTACTGCATCTACGTCTGTTAATTTACACAACATTGCACGGTACTTTTATTACCCCCAAATTGTTAAAGGTGACATTCGAGCGTATCGAGTTAAACATTGTCCATTGCGCGTTGTTCATAATCTGCGAATGCGTACGCTCGGCTGCGTGGTTCAATGTAGGAGGAGATTGTGAAAGGTGATATTGTGGAAGTTTGATTTAGTAGGGGGGCTGCTTGGCAACGCTCCGGGCACCTGTTGCCCGGGCTTCCACCTTTCTCACCCCCTTTCACCCCACCATCCCTCTCGGGATGCTAGTACTCGTTTCGTCTGTCTACGAGCGGGGGACTAATATGGAGCTTAAGCTTTGTAAGTCTCGTAACTACACGGAAGCTTACGTCTAGACTCGGTTGCAGCGAGTTTGTAAATGAGTTAAGTGTTCCGTGAGGATTGGAGGGCATATGATGTAGAGATATTGCCAAGAGATTCGGCAATGTACGCTTGCTTTGGAGTAAGTTCCAATATTTGATTGTTGCTTCCTGTTGGTCGTCTTTGAGAGGAATTGATTTAGTAGTAGGTAATTGGATTGGTGTTTACTAATTGTTAGGATGGCGGTTACTGATAAGACTTTTGATTTGATCAAACTGCTCTTGGTAATCGTTTGTGATCTTTAAGAGTGGGGTCATAATTGGTAGAATTGGTGATCGACACAGAATGGTGAAGTATGGGTGTTAAATTAGAAGTGCTTGCATAGTTGAGAAGCAGTTCCATTTATGCTGCAAGAATTCCCAACCATGCAGTACTTACTCCACCATAAGCACACCAAAGCAGATTACCTGCCAGTATCAATCGAACGCGGTTGTAAAACAATAATTTACCACGCGTTCCTAACATTTGCAACCTACCTGCGTCAGATGTGGGCTAAAGGCTCTTACATACTCGCGCGATTCGCAGTAGGTGTATGCACGAGCGCTTTTTTCCGTGACGTTTTTTTACCGCGCACTAGATTTTCAATGCACGGCTTAGCACGTTGAAATTCCTACCGTACGCGTGTTTAATGCCGAAGGGATGTACTTTGTTGTATTTTCAACCCTCGGCTCAACATTAGAGCGCGGTAAAATAAGCGCCGCGTTAAAAAAGCGCCCGTGTGCACGTGGGCTTACGGTTAAAGTATAGTGCCACAGTCTACTAGACCTACACCTACTTGCAGTTAGTCAATGCAAGTAATTTTATCATGTAGGGATTTATTGAACTGTAACATAACATCTACCTATAGGGAGTTACTGATGCGGATTCATTTTGAATCACTTACCTACATCTATGTTTTTATAGCAACGCCTTAATTATTGTATCATCGACAAAGTCGTTTTACAAGCCTATATCTAAGCTACTGCTTGCAAATAATTTGTAAAAAAAAACAAGAATCAAACCTACGACGGCAGCTGAATAGCCAATCATTCAGTATTTTTTTGTTTTGTGTAGTTTACATGTCAATGTCCCTAACGGCTATACAAAACACGTTGTTCCACTGGATATTTAATTACACTGTGAGCTAACAGTAAGTGTCAGCCCTGAAAATCTTTGAGCCTTCTTCGAAAGGTGCCACCGTATCGCTCAATACTTGCAGCCTTTATGTATCGCATCGGAGATTGAAACGTTTTATTGGAAGTTGAAAGTATTTTTAATAAACGGAACGTGCAAGTGGAACGACTGTTAAATGCCATATGGAATGGAGGTTTTGTATTATTACTATGATTTTATAAATTATGATGCGGTTTTTATATTTCTACTAGCTGGGCCCAGTGGTTTCATCCGCGTAAGTCTCGATCCCGTGGGAATATTGGGATAAAAAGTATCCTATGTCCTATTCCAAGTGTGCCAAGTGCCAAATTTCATCCAAATCCGTTCAGCCGTTCATGCGTGATGGCGTGACCAAGGGAAATAGGGTTTTTTTTATAAATATAGATTATGTTTTTTATATATTATGATGTGTATTTAATAACTTACTCGTATTATGAAAGCATGTAAACAAAAAGATTACACTTGGTAATGATGATTATGACTTTATTATCTACAACTAGCGATCTGCCCCTCCTTCGCACGTTTTTTAAGACTTCACAAAACATCAAGATTTCTATATTATATTATGTAAGTTATACGATGTAAGTGTACTCATATATTTTTCTGAATAAATTATTCAAATGACGGTGAAAACTGCATCAAAATCCGCTGCGTAGGCGTAGTTTAAATGCACAATACAGTCGCGCATACAGACACGCAAAATATATATCTATTTATATACATATATATGGATATTATTATATATGTATTTATAGAGATAAAGTCATCATTTATGTTTAAAGAAGTGGTTACGTCTAGATGTTTGCTAAAACTGAAGACCATAAACTTTCACTTAAACCTAATATTAGACCTGTACAGATAGGAAAGTAGGTCCCGACTTACAAATAAGAAAATAATAGGGTAAAACTCAGAATTAAGTCAAAGAAAATCAGAAGGCTTGTCACTTGCTCGAGCTTATCGAGTTAATAGAAAAGATGTACAGGACTGAAAAGTAGGGTGTATTACCAATAATACACCCTACTTTTTTTTAAATTGTTATAAAAAAGAAAACTTCCAAGATATAATCAAACTTTTTATTTTGGAATAATATTTAGTCTTTTGACAATCATATCACAAGTGGTAATCTTAATAGGAACTAAGGATAAAATAATGTATATATTTTTTTATGTGGGGCGTTTTGTAATGTGGTCGTTGGCTAATATGACTCACTCTCATTATAAAATGCCCCAGTGTATTAATCATATATTTTTGCATATTTGAAAATATATTAATAATTGACTTGGCAAAAACTAACTCTTAAATCTAACTTAAAATAATATGAGGCACTCAGTCAGTCTCTTAATCAAATCAGTCTTTTTTAAATGAACATTTGAATAAAACTTAAAATCAACTATATAGATTATTATAAAGAAAAACGAAATAATAGGTAATATATAAATAATAGGTAATATAATAATAAGGTAATATAATAATAAGGTAATTTAAATTTGGTTATAATAATAAGGTAATATAATATATAAATAATAGGTAATGTAATATAATAGGTAATATATAAATAATAGGTAATAATATATAATAGGTAATATATAAATAATATAAAAACTAAATAATAAATAATAGGTAATTAATAGGTCTTCGGGGTGATTTGCCAAATCACTTTCTTCGTAGATTTTGGCTAGTAAATCAAAAAAGTCCTGTACATCTTTTCTATTAACTCGATAAGCTCGAGCAAGTGACAAGCCTTCTGATTTTCTTTGACTTAATTCTGAGTTGCGAGCCATGAATCCCGAAAACCATACATTTCCAGCTGATTCTGAACTTGCTGAAAATGGGTTTTTAATATTGAGTTTCTTACCAAGTTGAAATGCCATTTCTTTTACGTCTTTTCTGTCAGGGGCAAATCCAACTTTTTCCAATTTCTTTATATGGGCAACCAGTTTTTTTTCGTATTCACCTGAAAATACTGGTTTACGTCCTAGAGGACCCTTTGATTTTCCTGATAAAATGTGTCTTCTTAGGGTTCGAGATGGTATGCCAAAGTTTCTAGATGCCTCATTAACACCCATTACTTTGTTTAGTACACTACGCATGGCTTTATCTAAGTCGTCTGCACTCCATGATGCTCGTAGTGTCGTTCTTTGATACTTCCGAGACATTATCTGTAATAATAACACGCATCAAGTACTTCAACACAGTTCAAACACTGGGGCGTTTGAAACAACTGGCTTAGGGGCGTATTGTCAAATTTGTTTTTCAATATGCCCCACCGAGGTCAAAGCACAAGATTCAAGGTTATAACGTTCCACGAAATAAAAAGCAATAGGTAATTTTATCTATTTTATGATATTGCGGGTCATTTTAACACAAAATATATATGAATTTCGTTGACACTTACCACAAATTGTTTCACGCCAATAAAACCAGATTTCGCAATATTTTTTAAACGGACAACATAAACTACGTGCACACGTCGGCCATGTTGTTTGGCTACTAGTAGCGCCCCGTACGTCTAGTTGCGAGCGGCGTAGCTTTGTTGGTGTGAGTGCTAGAGTGGTGGGGCGTTTTGTCACTTAGGGCGTATTACCAAGTTTTACCCTATATTCATTTATAAAAAATATAGAAAATAATCTTACATTTTTCGCATAATAACAGAGAACAAGAAAGTAGAAACGCTATACAATTGAGCTATCATGTAAACATAAAATCGACTAGGTACCTAACGAACTTCAATTGAACTGAATATTATCTTTCATCGTTTTTCTTTTCTCCGAATGAATATAAATAACTACAGCTTCGAATTTTCTTTCACCGTTGCTAAGAGAGTATGATTTGAATTAGGATCTTCTTTTTGAAGGTTTCTTATACTTTCAACGAAGGGGTCGGTTCGATCTTTGACATGCGAATCATAACGAATGACTAGAGAGAAACCAAATGTATTATGGTATCATGCACTTCCGGCCATTGGCCGTCAAACAGTCGACACAGTTGAGAATTTAGACCTAATAATATCCTACATGTAGACCACTCGCCAATCTTGTGACACAACATTATTAATTGATTAATTGGATTTACTAAAATACGGTGCTTTTCATGACAAACAAACTTCATTTATGCCAAAACAATAAATACAATAGACGTAGTTATATTTACGCAGAGTGTCTCTGCGTCCAGAGCTCGGCGTGGCAACACGTGGTGTTCGGTTTCGCGACTGGTAAATCGTCATCCTGAGGATGCCTCTTTAAGGGTGAAACACATGTCGATTTCTTAAAGGGTTTCTATCACTCTTGAGGAATAGTTAAGCGGAATAGGTTACTAAATATATTTACGTCTATTGTATTTTATAATGGATTTCCGCAAAGTCACGCCTGATTCAAATAACTATCTTTAATTTTTGCCACTAAACTTTGACCTTTCAGTACCTAATACCTTAACTTTTCACGATGAGGAATGACATAAATAGCATTTAACTGTAGACTTACCAACCATCAGTGTAAGATTGACTCTCTGAGTGCTGTTTATTTAATTAAACTTGATCCAGACGCAGATTAAATAAGTTAGATTCAGTCGAGTCCCGAAGTTTGTAGCTTTATGGAATGTGTGTGATACGTTGGTTGAGATAATTTTTATCTTTCTTAATGTTACTGTAGATGTAGACCTCTGCCCAACCCTTTAGGGAATTACAGGGATTATGTTGTGATAGTGTTTTTTTTTTTTAAATTGCGTTTGCGCACTGCATCCTATCTGATTTCGGTCCGAATCCTATAAATGACTGTTCGAAGCCCATTTGGCTAAGTATGTTTGGGGGGCTCCAGGGTTCCATCCATCCGAACCAATCATCAAAGCTAAATTACAGAAATACACTGTGTTATCTGATGTTACTGCCTAGATAGCCTAAAGCAGTGAACTCATAAAAAATAGCGTCCAAGCGTTAGCCGCTTAATGCACGCACACTAGAAAAGCACAATGACGTTGCCAAGTGTAAGACGTAACTGTCACGCACACCAGCTTATAAATGTTGTCCTGTTTGTTTTAGTTCTTTTGCAGCGCGAAACTCAATCTAAACCTCAGACCAACAAAAAAGGAAAGACAGATCACGCCGTACATCGAGAGTGAAGCCACAAAACCAAGCTCCTGCAAGTAAACACACAGGCTCACGCACACACCTACACTAAAACCAAGCTCATCGCTCCTAGAACGTCACGAGTCGTCGTCTAGTTAACATCACCAAAACAAATATAATTATGCCTTCCTGTGTAGTGAAAACGTGTAAAAACAATACTAAATCACAGAAAAAGTCTCACGGAATCACTTTTCACTTGTAAGTACTTAAAATAACATCGTTTTTTAATTTAGATAACTATGAATTTTAGGTTATTTGGAACAAAAAACCTGAACGAATGAACGAACGAAAACAGTGACATTTAAAGAGCGAGGGTTGCCATAATATGATTTCAAATTTCCCCATTCGATATTTTTTACTTCGAGTAATTATTATGTCTGTTTTTTTATGCATTTAATATTTTAGATTTCCAAGTAATACTGAAAATAAAAATAAATGGATAAATAAATAAAAATAAAAGTAAATCAGTACAAATATATAGTAACAAAAATTTTAGAATCATTTTTAGGGAAGGATAACATTTTTGTAAACTTGGATCTGGACCATAATTTTGTAGGCTATGAGCATAAGGTCCATTTAATTAAATGTATCATTGAAAAATATTTAACAATACGCTTTCACCACATTTCAAAATTAGAAACAATTTCACAGACACTAAAATCTAAAAGGCAGCAATTCAAAAAATTAACACAACAACAAGGTTTTTAAACGGAGAATAGAAATATACATATGAGCAGACGACAAAAAAAAAATTTTTTTTTGTTCCCATTTTCTTGATATTTTTTTCTTTAAGAAAAAAATTGCATCTTTTTAGTCAACGAAGTGATAGACATAATTATTGTACTAGAAATAGGGACCTATTAGTTCAATCAGGTTTCAGGCTGGCTAAAGTAGACTCATCTTTCATGGGGTACTGTTTAAAATGTTGCAATAAAATTCCTCCCCACATACTTCAACTGAATGAGACGAAATTCAAAACTTGTATAAAACGCACACTATGCATGCAGACATTTATTATAAGTTGGAGGATTACATCGCTGATAAAAATGCTTGGCTTAATGCTGGTCCTGCTCCACAACCACAACTAACTAATTAACATTTGAAAATACTGTTGGAGCTGCTGAAGATTGTAAGACCATCTTTGCATAAACTCAATCTCCTTTGTATTACATAATTGCATAGCACAGGTGTGCGTCATGTTCGTGAACGGGCGCCGTCAGTTGTCACTGGTCATCTCTTAGTAGCCATGGCTTATTTTAATTTTTGAATTGTTTTTATTTTATAATTGCGGACGCTTTTTACGTACTTTCTATAGTCATTGATTTTGTTATCGTGGTGTTTTTGAATTTAATAAAGTTGATTAAAAATATAATTAAGTACCTATTTTATTTCAAAACAATTTACTTAAAGACTCATACCCACGACGATGATATGATTTACGCTTCAACTACCTTATAACTTATAGTTTAATTTCTGTGTGCATGGTTATTGGAAGAAGCTGTATTACGCTCATTCATTTATATACAGATTGATTTTTCTGTAATTTACTAACCTATTTATATATATATATATATTATTTTTAACACTCTATTGAAAATTAATGAATAATTCTAAGTGAAAGAGCGGAGTCTCCTAACACAAGCAATTCTTGCATAAAAGGTGATCTCCTAAATGCACTTTGTACTTAATTGTTTTTTTATTTTATTTTGCGATGTAAAAGAAAATGTTTTTGTTTCGGAATTCTTCCTTACAATTGAGGTACAATACCATACTCAACAATATCTTACTCGTACAATATTAGCCTACCCAAAATATTATTCCCTAAGTTATAGGGAAAAACTTTAACAACTGACAACCCTTTTTACACATACATAGATAAACAGGTGGCTTCACTTTTGACGTACGGCGTGATCTGTCTTTCCTTTTTTGTTGGTCTGAGATCTAAACATAAATAATGAAAGCAAATTGTATCACCGTTGTTTCAATAGTCGGCTGCACAGCAAATATACTTCATAAGCGGAACGAATATCATACAGGGAGGAGAGTAAACATAATACCGAAAAAGCGAACTATACTAGTTGCGTCCTTTCAATTTTCAACAAAGATACTCGAGAATCGATCCGGTCCGGGCACGTGACGGACGAGCCGGCAACAAAAGAAACCGACTCCCGTACGAATCACCGTGGCAACGGGACGCAATATCCACGATTTTGATTGTACTCGTCTGAGTACATGGTCAATAATGCGATGGATTTTAATAGGATCGAGGTACTATTCTGATTCTTATGTTGAGTTGAGATTCGTTTATTGTCATAGGTTGATGCTTGTGTACACAATATACAAGCTTAGTTTTTGTTTACCCTAAACCTCATTCTTTGTAGTTATCATTATGAACAAAAAACTAAAAACAAAAAAACTGGCATACCATACATTTTGTCCATTCATGTGAATAGTAATAGTCGTCTGTTGAGATTTGCCGCTATGTCCGAAATACGGCCTTTTCGGACATAGCGACAAATCTCAACAGAGACTAACCTTCGGCGCGGAAGATATATTATAGTATATATATTATAGTAATATATATTATAGTCCACAAGTTTACTGTGTGCGCAGTCACAGGTGCACTCTCTCTGCCTTCACTCTCATAGTCCTATATGACGGAAATCCGACACGAACGGAGAGAGACTGGGCGCAGGATTAACTGTTTAACGTGCTTATATGAATACAAGTTCACTGAACGGCTGATTTTCTTTTGCGATTTCAGGTTAAGAAGTTTAGGGTTAACAAAAACTTAGGTTGTTGGTAGTAGTGACATGCGTCTTGCATGTCTTGCATGTCTTACCACGGTAGTGTGTGTGGTAGTCTAGATCGAATTAGGCATAGTATTGTTTTGAGGAGAGTCATGCATGACTAAGCGAATATCTGTTTATATTCAGTGGTTTGAGCCGTCGGGAAATCAGTATGCATTTGAGTAGCCGGGATAATGACTGATATCGCTAGCCTATTGTTTTTACTTATCAAACTTAAAAACAACCTAAATAATTATTAAATAGTGTGATTCTTCAGGGAAAATCCCGGTAGCCGAATTATTCCCGACGTATAATCATGATGATTTCTCTATCTCCAATAAGAAGGGACCAGAGGCCCTAGACAAAGTGACATTCCATCAGCGATAACGATGATGGAAAAGGCAAAAATGTATAGGATTTACATAAGCTATCGAAAAGCTTATGTCAATCCTTTTGCAAGTCGTTGTAGAAATACGAAACGCTTTTGAAGCGATTGTCACTTGTCTAGGCCCTCAGACTGTCTTTTCCGTAAAAATCTCTCTGTGAAAATTTATATGAAGTGAGATTCAGCCATAGAGATTGACATTATTGACAGCTAACTGGAATAATACGTTCGTTTTTTAAAAATCGAGTATTGTAAGCTACGCTGGCTTAGAGCGATATCCCATTGATGACTGGCCAGCGCGCTCGCAAATCGCCAGTGTGGCCCTTACACTCTTCTAGACATTTCCTTATTACCACAAAACCGTGTTTATCAGTTGTTTAGCGTAAACACCTTTTAAACAAGACATTTCTGTATGGAGTTTGACATAAAATTTACATTAAACACACTTTGAACAAGTGTCTAAGTTTTTGTGGTAAGGCCCTTAGTATTCCATACAGCGCTCCACCACACCCTATTTAAATATACCTACCTGACCTATTCATATACCTACGCGGTAACAACTCGGCCTTTGAGATGCCTACTAATCGTCTTAATTGCTATGCATAATGTTAGTAAATGGCTTACCTTCCTAGCTATTATCGTGTATAGGTTTAATCATGCAAATTGGCATCTCTACAATTGGTATGCTAGTTTAAGATCGGCCTAAGCTGTTAAGTATAAGTGGAGTATGTAATGCTTACTAATTATTAACTTGATGTTTGTTTTCCTGCATAAAACATGGCCATTAGCATTGATAATTAAGTGAACTAAGTAGTTGTAATAATAGATAACATTTAGGAAATATGTAGATACACTCATTTTTTTATTCGTGATAATTTAAAATGTGGATAAGTGAAAATCCGTAGAACTATTAGATTAAATTCAAAGAAAAACTAAGCATTTCATGATCAGGATTTTTTACTATATTATTTTATATATTATTATTTTGACGATGTGACACAAAACACACTGAAGCTTACATCAAATAGTAAAAATATAAAGTGAGATCCATTGAGAATTTATGATCAAAGTGAACAGACTACATCTATGATTAATAAAGATTCACTTTGATTTTAAAAGTTATATAGGTCAAGCAGTTTGTGACAGTTGATGTCCGTATCGATTTCTGCAACTACCGTAGTGAGTTGATATTAAAATTAGAACTAAATGTATATCAATCAGTACCTAACAGAAACTTAACAATGAGTTAACAGTGTAAACTGCTTCAAATTTGATATTATAGGTATAGTTTTCTTTAGTCTTACCAAGGGGTATAGCTAAATTTATTGATACCCTCTAAATAGGTTGTAGAGGTCAGATAGGCAGTTGCTTCATCTAAAATACTGGTATTCAGCTGCGTGTGGTTAGACTGGAAGCCGACCCCAACATAGTTGGGAAAAGGCTAGGCAGATTGAATAATTTTTTGTATAGATTTCTTTAACTTCAGTGTTCTTGTGGGCCATTTCACCTAATTCCTCAACATACTTTTATAAATTCTGTCTATATTTAATTTACTCTCCGTACCTTACTCTCTCCAAGCCAGATTCTAGGAAATAATCAAATACACCAGGTACTCTGTTGCCGTCCTTTTTAGTGTTCTGTGATATAAATATTAACTGTTTGATAAAATATGCTTTATCTATGTACTCGTATTTTTGTTGCTTGGTCAATATATACAAGATTTTTAGAGTGCCTATCTATGGATTCAAAACCTACAGAAGTAGTCAAACTTTTAAATATACAGAGAAACTCACTTAGTCGCAATATGGCCAAAATTGGATTAAAACAACCTCTGACAACTACTTATTATTATTAGCAGCTTATTATTATTATTATTAGGAAAATTGTAAAAAAACTGAAGCCTTGACAACATAGAGGAAGCTTATTGACGGCTAACAAAGGCTGTACCGTCAAACACAGCGCTCAGAAAATGAAGAAAGCACAATGGATGGATTATAAAATTAGCGGTGGGACGGCCGGGAAATTATAAAATTGTATACTTAACGGTGACGACTATTTCCGATCTTCTTTTGTTGTTATTATAGTAGGTACTTGCTGGTGCTACCTTTAACCTCCACCCGGTCCCGACAAGTACATCCCTGGTAAGTCCCCGGTTAAAGGTAGTTTAAGATTTATGTTTTATTTTTGATAAAGGATAGTGATTATAATTATTAAAGGCATTTATTTAATCGAACCTCCAATAATTTCAATTTTGCACTCCTAAAATATTATTGAACACTCTAATATAATGATTGTGCTGTGAACATCGAATAATTCCTATTTTGGGGTTCTAAGAATATGTAATAGCCAAGTAATTGCAACCAACATGGATGTAGCGCTCGCCGGCCGCTCACTCCACTCGCTCGGCTCGCGCTCTGTTTGTTATTAAAAGCGAGTGTCAATACTTCTCATTATTAATTGATACTCCGACGTTCCATATGTGTCCATGAAAATTTATGTGAAATAAAATATGTTGAATTTGACTCAAGCGATCTGATTAGGCTAAAAGCAGAAATCAACAAAATTGGGAAAATATATGATGATTGTATTTTTCTCAGGTTGATTATAGTTTCATTATAAAAAATAAAATTCTTTTATTTCAGACATACTTGGCCCATAATATTGTTGACATAAAAACTACGTTTGTACTTAAATTAAAAAAAAATAAGTAGGTATTTGCCGCCGTTGTGACTGGCATCTTCATTATTATTAATTTAAATTATTTATCAGCATAGAACATAGTAAACATACCTACATAAGAACTACTACACTTCAATAACGTCGAAAACATTGTTTAACCTCGCGGTCACTAAATTATTTACGTCAAGAACACAAATCATTCGATTTACGAATCGACAGTTTAATCATATTCCTCTATTAATAGACTTTTACAATCTACAAAATCAAAATTCAATTTCATATAATAACTAAAAACTAAAGCTGAAACTCAGTGAAAATCTAGATTAGTCTGTACTTAGTAGTTACAGTAGTGTAATACTTTCATTAGGTACAGTCAGCTTCAAAAATATGTATAAGTCGAGATCCGATCGTAGAAATGGCCAAATCGTGATCTGCCTGTCCATTTCACGATACGTCCTTTCATGATTTGAACGATATGGCGGATGTTGTATCGTCAAATAATGAAATGGCGGAGTATCGTGAAATGGCTACTCATTGATATACAATAATAAGAACAAAGATTGTCGACAGTTCAATTATTTTGAGTTGATGTACTTATACATCTTCTTAATGCTGACTGTACTTGTAGTCACGGCCACACAGCTTGTATTGGTGGTGAAACAAAGGAGTATATTAATTAAAGTTAAAATGAACCAAGCTGTACGATGAAGGCTTCTGTAGAGAACAGCTCTATAGTTTCTTACTTCTAAGTTAGCCTGCGAGTGTAGAATGTATTTAAATCTGCTGTAAATAGGTAGAGTCGTGTCTGTACCACCTATAGTCTGTTTTTTAATCTCGTAGACTAATTTAAATTAAAAAAACAGACTTCTAAAATTTTTTTAAACTTGTTAGTGATTAATTTTAATGTATATGGGTATGTTTCTAATCCGTACATAAATACGTGACAGGGGCCTACTCTCTAAGTCCGTCAACGAAGATACGAGCCCGTCCGAAAGTTACAAAAACACGAACAAACCCTATTTAGAAACATTATTTTTCACTTTTTTTTTGTTATTTTTGTTTCGCTGTGTCCAAATAAACGTTATTCTTTCTTTCTTTATTCTTTTAAAGTAGTTTGAAACATCGGAGTGAACCCTACACCCGATTAATTAACATTTTTGGACGAACAAAAACACATCGGGGAGTAGGGACAACTGTCAAATCATTCGTATCATTAATATTTAGGTCGGGCCCCAAACTAGCCCTAAGTGATACGGAGTAGGTATCGCCTGTTTGGTCGAAACTACGGATTTTTTGCTAAGGGACCTCCAGGTGTGATAATTAAGGACACCATAAGAGTAATAAAACTTTAATTAGATTTTTAAAACTTTTTCACAGTTTGTCTGTGGGAACTGGTGGGAACACATAATTAAAATTAAGTTATGTATAAAATTAATTTAATCATGGGCATCACAATTATCGATTCTTGTAGGACCATGTGTTTTTGAGCTATAGATCATTCTCTTGATTAAGGTTATGTTACAAGGCTTTTCATTTACAGCCAAGACAACTTTATGGAACCAAAAAACTCACAGTAATAACACAAAATTATAATAAAGACGAAGAGATGTGACTTACATTGAAAGGAGAATGCCATATTATCTTACTTACAATAAACCCTTTGTGACAAGGTCGAAGCCATCTTTTAATCTGCACAAAAAACCAAGATTACAAGGTACCAGAATCCAGCCACTAATCTTTTCAAAAGTATTCAATTGAATCCACACAAATTTCATACTTCAGTACCTTTCTCATAGAGGCATCGTGTTTTAATTTTCTTTGACGAAACGAAAAATAAATTACGTAGGTACAGTCGAACAAACTATTTGGTATACAGGCAGATAATTTTCAATACTTTAAACAATTTTGTGAGTATTTTCAGTATCTAACAATCCGTCACTCACATTGTGAGTGACGTAAAAGGATTGTTGGATACTAAGCCTTATGCTCAAAAAGTTAAATTACACACACAATCAAAACGAATTTTGGCAGTGTAGCGGATTTAAAAAAAATATATTTTGCCTGTATACCAATAAGCTTGTTCGACTGTACATTAGTTCGTATACTTGTAATGCCTCCCTATCTTTTGATGAAGACCGTCTCTAATTTGCTGTCTTTATATCAAGGCTTATGTTCTTTAGTTGAGCGAATGGTTCATGAAGATTCTTTTTAATTTAATATCCCTACAGAAACTTTTTTTGGGCTTCATTTATAGATTAATTTTGGGACGTTATTATTGGAGGCTCGGTTTTTGGTGAGTACCCACTGTTGTAAGATATTACAAAAAAACACTTATTTATTCTCCTTTTTTTCTTTTGATCCTATCACCTCTCCAAAGGTTGCCTTTAGATGGCTTTTAGCGATAAGACCGCCCATTGTGTCACCTTATGTAAAATTTCTACATTTACATCTGTAATTTGTATGGCGTACATATTAAAGAGTATTCTATTTTATTTTTGAAGGGTAGGTATTTTTATTTGCAGAACAGCTAGTCCATAATTATAAGGAAAAAAAAAGAGCAAGAAATTCCATGATAATTTTTCTTTAAAGGCGGAACTAGCTGGTTGTTTTAGTTTGAAAGAAAAAGCAGCGTTAGCATTCAGAGTAATCTCGTACGAGAACATCAAAGCAAACAAAATAGTTGAGTAATACTTAGTAGTTTGTTAGAAGTTGGTTCCTGTTGTCAGGTCCAACGTAAATATACATTAAAAACCATCTTTTACAGAGAACACAACAAATCACTAAACTCGTTTAGCGCATGAATTTCAAAGATGACAGAGACAGAATAGGGATTATGCATGTATTTTTTTAATTTTTTTAGTCGATAGTTTACATCGCCAAACAATACTAAAAAAAAATCCGACGGCAAAAAAAGCAATTAAAGTACTTAATTTTTTTTTTAAATGTCCTTCCGACCCGGGCTATTTAAACGCCCTCCATTTGGCGCGCTTGGTGTGGTGACGTGACAGTGTATGTCAACAAACAAGTGTCAAGTCAATGTCAAACACTCCTACAAAACACATTGAAATTTTGATTGTTGTCATACGACTGTTACGTCACATCCGCTCTGATCAATAGCGTCGCTTTTCAAGTATTTGAATTTCCCACAGTTTCTTGGCACTTTTTAAAAATGAATTTCTCGCTCGAAAAGATATATTATTAAAAAATATTGATGGAGGCATACTTCTGAAGTAATATAGTTTATAAAAAAAAATACTTGACCCTTATTTGAATCACACGCATAGTCTATTATGTTGAATTATGTTTGAACCCTTTTCAGTACACATACCAATTCATTTTAATCCACTTAGCCAAGTTCAGCGCCATCGGATAGCTGTCAAAAGCATTGAACAGTTCGACAGCTGGCGCGACCTGTTGATAGCCGATCCATGTAATAAATAAGTCAGGATTTGTTGGAAAACAGGCTACGTGTGGAGTATGGTGACGTAATCGCGCTGTTGACTGCTTCATCTGTTGCTTTGTTTGTGTTTGAATTGTTGAGCGAATGAGTTGGGCTGCCAGTAATAGGTGTTTGAAATTTTTGTACGAGCTCGTGGCTAAGTAATAACAGGTGCACGGGTCGATCCATCACGTTAAGCTTCGTTGGTCCTTGGATGGGTGACCATCGTTACATATCGAGACTCCTCCGTGCCTCGGAAAGCACGTTAAGCTGTTGGTCCCGTCTGTTATTTGTGGATCTTTGACAGTCGTTACGGGTCGTCAGAAGCCTGAAAGTCTGACAACCAGTCTTACCAAGGGGTATCGTATTTTACTGGGTTGTGGAGGTCAGATAGGCAGTCGCTCCATGTAAAATGCTGCATCCGGTTAGACTGGAAGCCGACCCCAACATAGTTGGGAAAAGGCTATGCAGTTGTCGAGAGTGCAAAGTTCTTCATCTTCCATTGAAAAGGGAGGATCCTCCGACCAGATGCGTGTTATATCTGGTGGACTACTGGTTGGGTTTTTTTTTGTGAGTGGCGTCTCGCTGGTCTACCTAGAAGGTTGTCGGCTGCTTAGCCGGGACTTGTGGATGCCTTAATAAGATGCCTGCCTGGTTCAATTCGCAGTAACCTGAAAACCAAGAACTTCATTTATATTTTATTTAAACTTGATCTTACTTTGACAAATCTTAAACACAATATACAAGATAACATTAAAATATATATAAATATTATATGAACAAATCCTTATGTCTGTCGTTCTGTTCGCGATAAACTCAAAAACTACAGCACCGTTTTTCATGCTGTTTTCACCAATGGATAGAGTGGTTCTCGAGGAAGGTTTTAGTAGATATTATAATTCGTCCGCGTTGCGCTCAACCGGAAAAGTGCCTAAAAGGCTAGCAGTATTGCTACGTTCGATATCTATAATGAAAAAAAAACTATAAAAAGTGCCATAGATAACAGATTTATGGATAGTTAAGAATACATGAATATTTATAAAATATATTTTGCTTAAGAAAACTCTCCATTTTATTAGTTCATCTTGTTTGTACTTATTCGTTTCGTGTTCGAAATCTCACTTCAAATTCCCGTTTTAATGACTTCCGCGCAGTTCAGGACAACGGTTATTTTCCTTTGAAGTTTATAGAACCGTGAATACAAATTCCTCTACTCGTTTTGAGATTTGAAAGAACAGTAAAATATCTGTAGGAAAACTGCTTGTAAAATAGTTCAACCAAAAATTTTTTCGATAAAACTTTTGAATTGCTAAAAAGTCGGTTAGCTCGTCATAAAGCAAGTTGCTCTACTCCTGTTTTTCCGGAAAAGCAATTCCAACATAAGTGCCTTTTTCTACCTCCGAGCACTATAATTCCCACGCTGCTTACAACCACCTATAAAAATTATCAGGCGTCGCCCAAGGCCGTAACAGGCCTGTAATTATAACGGTCAGACATATAATCACGTAATAAATTGGGAACGTAATAGGCCTAGAAATACTTTTACGCTTCAAATATCTTCAGAACTAACTCGGGGAAATTAGTTGTGGAAAAGAACAACTAAAGTAGATTTCTTAAAAAAAATGGAAGATGAGACATTAAAAGATTATCTATAGGTATAATCAAATTTTTGTGGCTCTTGTTCTATGTTTTTTTTAAATTAAGAAATTATCTGTAGAGTGTAGGTATAATCAATTTTTTGTGTCTCGCTTCCATTTTTACCCGACTACGGCGAAGAAAAAAGGAGGGTTATGATTTTGACCGGTATGTATGTATGTATGTATGTCCCTTAACTGCCCCTTTGGTCTCGTGGTCGCAAGCGCGACTGCAGAGTGTGGGGTCCTGGCTTCGATTCCCGGGTCGGGCAAAGTGTTATTGGATTGTTCCATTAGGAATTTCGTAGTAACAGCCCGGAGTTTGGAAGTTGGCGGTGTGATACCCCCGTGCCTCGGAAAGCACGTTAAGCCGTTGATCCTACGCCTGATCTCTCTCCGGTCGTGTCGGATTACCGTCCCATCGGACTATGAGAGTGAGGGAAGAGAGAGTGCACTTGTGTCTGCGCAAACACTTGTGCACTATAATATCTCCCGCGCCGAAGGCTAGTCTCCGTTGAGATTGGCCGCCGTGGCCGAAAATACGGTCTGGAGGACTATTATTATTATGTATGTATGTATGTTCATCTGTTCCCTCCTATCTTCCAAACCACTTATCACAATTTGACAAATGAGGTATCGTTAGAAGCGTCGTGATTGTCCGCTGGTTATAGGCTATGTGAAGTTACATTAAATTAAAAATGACGCCCTCTAGAGGACATAAAGTGAGGAACTTAAAAAAGAAATATGAGCACATTTCAAAAAAATATATATTATGACCCCAAAAGAATTAAAAAAAAAATCAAGTAATAGAAACTAAAACCCAACTACGACTTAAAAGGTATAAACAAGACACCACAGACAGACAAATTAAAAATCCGGAGTCACACGTGTTAGGGCATAAATCGAACAGATTACGTGTGACTCCGGATTTTCCGGTCTGTGGTGTCTTGTTTTAAATTAAGAAACCTGTCATTCTTTTATCTTAATTTATTAAGACCGTAGCCTTAGGCTGAAGGCTGCAGGAATCCGCTGGATCCGAGAAGCACAGAACCGGGCGGGCAAAGTGTCAAAGTGTCCAGTGGCAAAAGTCCAGATTTGTGCCCAGTTCATGGTAATAGGCTGGCCCCCTATTACATGCGACTTAATCATTTACTGGCTAAATGTGGGTGTCCAGAGGTACACCTCTGCCTAACCGATCCGGAAAGCAAGCGTGATGCTTATGTTTACTAAGACATGAAGAATCTTCGACTCATATCAACATCTCAAGTCACAGGAAAACACAGCTCTAAAATTGAATGTCAGGTCAGTATTATTTATACTTCAAACGTCTTGATTTTTATGCTAGCGTAAAGAATTTTCAATAACTTCGACTTGGTTCAACTCAAGTTTACTAACTTCCATTGCAAAGTCATAACTGGTACCCTAAGGTTTCAAGTTAGTAAGTTGTGGGCGGGACTTTAAAACTTACACATAAGAGGAGATAGATTTTTATTTTTCATAGGGTAATTTTTTCGGTCTATTGATAGACAATCGTTACAGGTTATCAAACGCCTTGCGGGAAAGTCCAAAAGGGATACCGGGACCCTTGGCAACAGGTAACTGAAGGAACACGGGTGGGTTTTAGCCAGTAATAGTCTGACACGCCCTCACGCTCCGCCCAGAGCGGGAGAAGTAACATGATGATTTCGCAAACTCAAAAAAAAAAGGTTATCAGCAGCCCGAAAGTCTGACAACCATTGTCACCAAGGGGTATCGTATTACCCAGTTATTGGGTTGTGGAGGTCAGATAGGCAGTGGCTTCATGTAAGATACTGGCATTCAGTTGCATCCGGTTAAACTGGAAGTCGACCCCAGCATAGTCTTTAAAAGGCAGATGATCATGATAGTAGGTAGAGGTTTTGATTTCGATATTACTAAGAAAGTTGTAATAGATAATTACAGGTTGCATTGACAACGGGGGTTCTAAAACTCTCCTTGGATTTCATAGCTCACTTTTTTACCTTACGAATGTAGGCAAAAATGTATGCCTATGCGTAAGAAAAACTTAAAGGTCTCATTCATAAAAAAAAACACTCGCTGTCTTAGCCTATGAATCCATAACTAAATCAACAACTTTCCTTCGTTTACAAAATTGAAAAATTGGTAAACATGATTGCAGTCAAACAAAAAATAATATCTACCTACAAAATCATTTACAAATACCTACTGGTTTTCTATAAATCCCTAAACAAAGCCATACGTTCAAGCAGTTTATAAAAACATCTGCCATATTATGTAAATGCAATAAGAATAAATAGAACGCACTGCCATATTGCTCTTATAAGCAAGAAAAATCATGAAATCCCTTTTGCACTCCACACGTCGACATCGCTTTCTATCGCTTCTATTTATTTTTTTCCTTTTAAATTAAGTCGTGAACAGTTTTCTAGGAAACTCGAAAGCCTCAACATAATCTATTCCACCTCGTTGCTTCCCTACGACTAGGAGCTCCATGTTGTTCTCCTCATCGCTGTCACTGTGGCGAAGTTGTCAACAGTTTCGGATAGTTAATTGATTCAAGTGTGACTTTGCGGAAATCCATTATAAAATACAATTGACGCAGATATATTTAGTAACCTATTCCGCTTGACTATTCTTCAAGAGTCATAAAAATCCTGTAAAAAATCGACACGTGTTTCACCTCTCAACGAGGCATATTCAGGAGGACGCAAAGTCAAGGCCTTTGCGTCCAGCGCTCGGTGTGGTAACACGTCCTGTTCAGGTTTGCAATTGGTTGATCGTCATCCTGAAGATGCCTCGTTGAGAGGTGAAACACGTGTCGATTTCTTACAGGGTTTTTATGACTCTTGAAGAATATTCAAGCGGAATAGGTTACTAAATATATCAGCGTCTATTGTATTTTTTAACAGTTTCGGACACCACGGCCTCTTATGCAGCCTTGACGCTGCTAGCACACCTCTGCTGCGAAGCCATAGCAACAAAACCGTAGTAGTTCAAATGTACTGACTCGCGTCATCTTCCGTTACTCGAATCGAATTCGCGTAGCGGATCATGGTTTCTGTTAGCTCGGTGAGATTAATCTAGAACTAATATTTGTATTGGATAAATAGTTCACATCAAATATATCTTGGCTGGATCATATCAAATCAAGTCAATTTATTTGTAGAAGAGAGAGGTTTACAGAACTGAATAATAATGAAGTTAGATAGTACTTTTTCGCGATACTTACCGTCCAAAAACAACGCTACCACAAACATACGCTACATATCCAAACATACGCTAGGTATACAACCAAGTCTGCCAGGGGTTACGGTAAAGTCCGAAAGGCATACCGGGAATCTTGGCAACAGGCAACTGAAGGAACACGGGTGGGTTTTAGTCAGTAACAGTCTGACACGCCCTTCCGCTCCGCCCAGAGCGGGGGAAGTCATTTGATGACACTCAAACAAAAAAAAAATATATATATATAACCAAGTCATCCTTACTCCAAAAAGTTTTTGTGAGCCAAAAATCGCAATTTGCACAAACTCTAGGTACCTATTAAGTGTTTGAAGTTTGAACATAAGAAATTACTGGAATTAAATATTATAGCTTTATAACTTTAAAAAAAGTCAAAATCAAAACGTTTATTGCAAACTAAGTTTACAATGTTGGTGTTATGTTATTTTAGTTAAAAACATTATGTTGGTTTCACCATCGGTAAAGTTCAAGAAACCCAGTATGAAAAAGCAATACAATCTCTTCTACAATCACATAATAATATAAATGCAAATCAAGACCATTTGCCGCTACTTTACGAGAAGCGATTAAAATAACATTAGAAGAAGTATTTACTTTAGATCTAGAATCTTTTGAATACTAAAGTGCTCTACACCACATCAGGCTCTGTTTATGGATTAGTTACGTACTGTTTATAGAATTGATTCCACTTTCTCCTTCCAAATGGAAGTTGAGTATGATACAGAGTATGAAATCATGAGCATAAAAAAACAGCTGATTTTTCTTCGCGATTTCAGGTTTTGTCCCATAGTGACAGTTGTTCATAATGATGAGTACAATGACACCTTAAGAACATTAAAACGAATAAAATTTCACCCTGTATACGCTATAGTTTATCGTCCATAAATGCAAAAAAAGTAAAGTAATACAACAGACAAGAAGACATCAAATCTAGTCAACTAAATAATTAGCAACCAACATAAAATAAAGACAGTTACATTATCATAATCAGTCTACTATTCTTAGCCTTACAACGAAGCTCAGAGCACCACAAATTGCCTCCACACCATAAAACATGGCTATGGAGGGTTCCAACCAATCCCAAGTGTTTACGGCACCCTTTATTATCGTCCAAAATGATCGCGGCAGATGAAAACGTTCTGTGTTGATAGCACATGTTGATTGAAGCTATTCTATGTTAATTAAGTGAGAAGGTTTTATGAGGATTTCGAAGCTACTGGTGGGTTTTTATTTTATTGTTTATTTGAAATAACGATGGAATGGGACTTTTGAATTTTAGTTACAAGCCGTGTGTTCGATGAGATTTGCAAAAATGACAGTCTTCCATGCAAATTTTTATCCCCTATTATAACCGCTTTAGGCGATGCATTTTCAAACATCAATCCACACTTTTTTTATTATTTATTTATCATTTAATTATTTATTTATTAATGTTTATTTAAATGCCTTAGAACTACCATTAGGTACCTACAGGTCTTAGCCAAATGCGATAGACAAGCAATACATACAAAATTAAAATTATGATTTGTTTATGACATAATATAAATAATAGCTTCATGGTTCTAGACCCAGCGCAAGCGGTTTAGGATGTGTATTGTTTTTCAGAGAATGAATTTAAGATTATTTATTATGTAGGTAGATATTCGGAAGGTTCTTATTCGTCCTTGTCAAACTTATTGTACCTACCTAGGTTTATAAGTGAACTACCAACACGCTACTGCTTCGCACGGTTCTTACGACTTCACAAAATATCGAAATTTATTAGATAAATGTAAGTTTCATAACGTATTAGTTATATACACATAAACCTTCCGGAATAAATTCTCTAAAAGATGGTGAAAACCTCATGAAAATCCATTGCGTGGTTTTCAAGAACAACGCCTATAATTGGACATACAGACAAACACGAAAAGCGACTTTAATTTATAATAATGTATAGATGATGCGATCTCCTATAATAGGGAATATGCATGTGATTCAAATATGGGTCAAATATTTCTTTTTATAAACTATGTTACTTCAGAATTATGCCTCCATCAATATTTTAGAATAAAATTTGTTTTTGAGCGAGCAATTAATTTTTTTAAAGTCCAAAAGAACTGTGGGTAATTCAAATACTTGAAAAGGCTAAGAGCGGATGTGACGTAACAATCCGATATAACAATCAAAATGTCAATGTCAAGTCAATCAACACGTGTCAAGTCAATGTCAAACGCTCATAGAAAAAGGAGTGTTGACTTGACAGTTGCTTGTCTGTTTTTACGGACTGTGACGTCACCATACCAAGCGCGCCAAATGGAGGGCGTTTAAATAGCCCGGATCGGTTGGACATTTTTAAACATTTTTTTAACTATTTTAAATTGCTTTTGTGCCGTCGAATTTTTTTAAACTATTATTTGACGATGTAAACTATCGAATAAAAATATTTAAAAAATACATGCATATTCCCTATTAGAATCGCACACTTGTATTTGTCCGTTTTTGTTAACTTGCATGTAATTGTGTAGCCTCTGTTGGAGATTCAATTAATAAATAGTAGGAAATAATAAGCGATTACTAGCTCTGTATAAACTGTTATGTATCAGTTAAAAAATAACGATAAATGAAATAAAATATCACGTCACCAAACACAATAAAATATCACTAGGTAAACACAATGAGTAGGTACCTCATTATGTTTAGAATTCCAAGCGGCAAGTAAACAAAGCAAAGGTATCTTATTACAGGTTCAAGTGAACCTTCCTGTTATGAGAGGTACTTGTGTTTGAATTAATTCTATGCTTGAGAAACTCTTCATTCAGCAGTAATAAGCGATCATCAATCAGTTTGCCAAGCATGGTGAATGAAAATGTTTGTTTTCGACCTGTAATTTTAGTAATATTACAGGTTCAAGAGAACCTTCTCAGTTATGAGAGGTACTTGTGTTTGAATTAATTCTATGTTTGAGAAACTCTTCATTCAACAGTAATAAGCGATCATCAATCAGTTTGTCAAGCATGGTGAATGAAAATGTTTGTTTTCGACCTGTAATTTTAGTAATATTACAGATTCAAGAGAACCTTCTCAGTTATGAGAGGTACTTGTGTTTGAATTAATTCTATGTTTGAGAAACTCTTCATTCAACAGTAATAAGCGATCATCAATCAGTTTGTCAAGCATGGTGAATGAAAATGTTTGTTTTCGACCTGTAATTTTAGTAATATTAAGTGGCTTCCTTTTTAGAAAGAAGCCGTATACCCGACGGGATTCCCCATTACCAAACATTACGAACTTTCATAAAACTTTTATCCCCATGAGAGAAAAGAATTTTCAAAAATCCTTCTTTGTACAAACACTCTTGTCATGATCATTACTCAGCGGTTTAGAGTTCACTCTGATCTCCATTCATTCACTGACAGAACTTGTTAAAAATATGTGCTTTGTGTTAATTAATTTTGTATTTTACAATTTAAATAAATAAAATATATTTTTTATTAACAAATGTGGCACATATTGTCTATCCATACAAAAAACAAAATGTACAGAGTTTTGAGTATTTTAAAGATAGAATTAGTGACTAACTAACTCTATCTTTAAAATACTCAAAATTCTTTAGTTTTTTTAGTTAATTTAGTATGGAGTTTACCCAATGTACCTATACATTTTTTATCTTATTAAAAAATCAATGTGCCTAACCTTTTCCCAACTATGTTGGGGTCGGCTTCCAGTCTAACCGGATGCAACTGAATACCAGTATTTTATCATATCATATTTTTGTATTTTTATATTTTATCATATTAGGATAGAGTAAATAACGAAGATTTTGAAGAAGAAGAGTTTGTGCTAGTATTAACTGAAGAGAAAAATCAATGTCACTTAAACGTTTTCTTTCCTTTTAATCACCAAGTCTCCAAGGAGTTAGTACTATCAATAACAAGAAGGCTGGATATAATTATATCAGTGCGTGGTCTGTCAATGAATGAATGGAGATCAGAGTGAGGTCTCGTTTTCGATTCCCAGGTCGTCGGGTTGGCTGTATTCTATATTGAAAATCGGAGCCTGGATTTTTGAACAATAAAATGTAAAGGCTCCCCTCAGTTACAATATGGGACGTACTGAAGCTGCTGTAACTTTCAGGCAGCCTTGTTCATACTTGTATCATTTTGATGTATCAGATCTCCGTTACGTGGCACCGGTTTTATAATTATTGCTATAGTTTGGACACAAAATCATACGCGATCATGTGAGTAGCATACACACATATACTAGTCTATTTGTTGGAAAAATAGGTAGTTTTCTTTCTAGCTTTATTTCCAGAACAACAAAGAATTTATTTTTTACGTTATTTTTTTAATTTACAGCAGTAATTTAGATTAACTTTAGATTAAGATAAATATAACTACATATATGTGTGCCCAGTCTGTGCTAAATAAATGTATTTTCTTTCTTTCTGTCTTTCTTACTTAGTGAGGTACTTTTTATTTCTTCGTAGTCAGTCGTTTGCGATATCAAAGCAAAAGTTTAATTAAAAATTCATCTCACTGAAGAACTCTACTTGTTTTAGGAGGTATATTTATTATTTTATACATAGTCTTACTGAAGTTTCTATTGGTATATCTACCTATCTACCCAACGCAATATCAAATATTGCAATGTCATGTCCTAAATAGTAACCGCCTTACTAATAAATGCTTTGTCTTCTTCTTTCAAAAGTAATTTGACTTTTGAAAGAAGACGACAAAGCGTTGTGCAACTTATACAGGCGCTATACAACGTTTATTAGTAAGGCCGTAATTATTTAGGACATGACATTGCAATATATAATTATGATCATCTATACATGCAGAGAAAATACAAAAAAGTAATCACAGATTCAGAAAGTTGGTACCTACTACGTGTCTTGGGTAAACAGTGAATTTGTAAAAATAGTTTTCCTAACTAAAACACACAAACACACACACATTTAACACCATAAATAATAGAACACATGACACCTACCTTAAAAATTCTCGACACAAGCAACCAAACACGTGTCGAATTTTCACTCACCCTACATAAATATAGAAAGAGAAGGCGGATAGTCCAATAACTTAATCCCATTGCCAATAGGTGATACTCAGACATACCGATGCCACTACCTGAGACCAAGGAAAGCACTCACCAAATTTATCGATTGTGAGAAGTAACCAGCCAATAAACTCACTGATGGATAAAATATCCCCCTTATAAATAAGATTATGGGATCAGCGAGAACGAACCCAATTGCTCATACTCAGTAGGTGCTATATTTGTAGGAATAGTTCTTATGTTAGCAATATTGGATCTTACGCCGGTAACACACCTCCGCCGCGAAACCATGCAGCGAAACCGCAAATTGTACTTAATGTTTGTTACCTTAGAACTCCATCTTTTATTTATAAACCGATTTGGAAAATTATGTTTCTTTTTTGTTGAAAATATATACCATTCCAGATTGGTGCCTATAAATTTGGTCAAGTTTTGCCGCGTGGTTTTTGATCTAGCTTCAGTAATACGTATTTTCTCCACTAAGTGTATGTTGATGATATTAAAATAACTAAGTACCTAGTGGTACAAATACATAACAACGCAAAAAAGTGAAAAATAAAAACGTTTTTACAAAAAACAAAAGATTTCTAAAAAACACTACAAAATCAAAAATAATTTTAATTATGAAAGTAAAGTGGGTGGCAAAAACGGATAATACAAAATCAGTTTTCTTGTAAGTGACTTATTGGTTTTGATTGATATTTTGTTCTATTTTCGTGTGCAATTGTCTTATGCACAATCCATAGAATCGATACGATGCGATATTTATATACGATACAACGATTTATATCATACGATATTTTGTCGGATTAAAAGGAAATGTGTGTACATAAGTAACATTTCTATTACGTAGTATTAGTACCTAGACATTTTTGTTATACACCCCTTTGCAAAAAAAACGGGCACCTTAACAGTCATTGGCTTTTGTATGGATAATATTAATATTTTTACTATGTCATTAGCATACATGACTAGTAATTTGTTATAATCAATAAGAATATAGTTTTTTGGCTACACCCCTCTTCCAGCAGCGCTACAATTTTACTAGCTCTTATTGCTTTTTCTGCCATTACAATCGACACAAAGATATCACTTCTAAATCACAATAAGGTTGGATTATGCGACAAACATCAATTATTTTACTAAAAATAACGAGAAGTTAATTTTAGTTGCCAGGATAACCATCTAACCGCAAACCTGCAAAATGTTAGTAAAAGTCACAAACGGAAAACGGGATTATTATTGTTTTTAAACAAAAGTTTCGAATTTGGAATTAACTTTTTTTCATACCCAAACTCTTTATTAAGTGCCAGTTACATAGTTTGGCTATTAGAACCTCTTTACAACTAAATGATTACCAATAATGTACAAAAATCAAAACCGCCCGTTTTTGCAAAGGGGTGTATATATTATTTCCTTTAGAGAGCCTCGGGTAAATATTGGTTTTGTAACGCTTTGGATAAGGTTGCTTATTTATTTACCAACTTTTCTACCGCTGAAGGTATATTTGCCGTGCGGCATTTACTTAGGGATGAGCTACTTCAATTGAAATGCCAATCTGAAAGTAGACCTATATTGAAAATATTTGCTTTTCGCACACGTGCGTATCAAATCGGTAGATCAGATTAAAGTTGGTGATCAGACCTTGGAACGAATGGGAAAATGTATTTCTAAATTATTTACAACAGCATAAATCTGAAAATGGGCTGTTTAATTTTCGATGTTGACTTTTTGACCAACTTATTAATTTATGTACTTAAAGGCAATACGTGGTCTTTATCAGAAGAGGTCTTATTGTCTCTTATTATGCGTGGGGCTAGGAGATGTAATTAAATGGGAATGAACATAACGTAAACGACGTTCCACCGAGTACGTGAGGCGTGAGCGCAGATCAATCAACTCACTGCCCTGGCAGGGTAGTCACCATGATCACCAATACCACAGTCGCCATGAATCCTTGCCGGTTTCCCGGTTTCGATCCACCTCCGCGATCTTCCAATATTTTGGCGGGGGGCCGCCTCCTCAGTACTCGGGGTTACGTCAAGTTGACAGCTGTCACAATCGTTCGAAAATCAACTCCGTAAGTTTAGCGTCGTAATATCTTTAAACGCGCCGTAATACTTAAAAATTTGAATTTTTAAAACAATATCAAAATAAACCCCACCAAACTTCTAAACGACTGTGTATATGTATACGGTGCGTCTAAACCACGCATCTTATAAATAAAGCCCATATACACAGTCATACATACAGCCCACTAATCAATACCCAGCTTAATTACACTTAAACAAACTGTTCCAGGTCACTGGGTTCCGTATTTGCGAACCCTTGACTGTCTTTAAATAAGTTCAATATATTCGTATGTAAAGTGGGGAAGAAATGAATTGATTGCCATGGTTTTGGGTTAACCCTTCATTATTAAAGGTCTTGAGACGGTTTCTGATAGGCATATTAATGTCCATGTTCTATTCTCATAGATACCTAGTGTTATTAAAAGCGACAAAGTAAAATTCTTTATTTACAAAGTAACATATTTATATTGATCCTGTTGCAATACTAACTTACATCAATTATTTATTTCTCTAACTAAAACCATTAAGCTTTTTTTTTTTCTTGAAATTTTCTTAAGTATCACTGGCCCGGAGGGGGTCACCTTGTTGACAGCCAACAGCATATTCCAGAAGGTTATCCTGATACAGTACTGTAAATGGATGTCTGTAATATTGCCAAAGAAAACTACAGATTTAGGGGTATTGCTATTTTAGTTTCGGCCAGCAAGTTGTCCCTAGCTATTAACTGTATTGAAGGAATAAAAAATTACAATTAATTATTTTAAGCATTTAGCTACATTAACTTTACATCAATTAATTATCTCTTTTAAGTTCGAGTCTTTTTTTCCAATATGTAAATAAACTCAAGATAAATTAAATTTAAATTACTAAACCTATTAATACGTATTTATTTTAAAATTCTATAACATGCATTTTTTAAATTACTTTATTAAAGCCACATTTTCAAATACCATGTGTTTCTGATTATTCTAGTCTGTAACCATAACAACGATCTAATATTAGATCCTTAAAGCCCTAGTTCCAATCGATGTCCTCGGAGGTAACAGGTCGTTACCATGATAACCGTCGCGTTGGCACCTCCTACGAAGCCCGTCGCCACAAGCTGCACGCTCAAGCGACACACGCGTCTTGCGACAGCTACTGCAGAGAAACAAATGAAAGAAGTTGTTAATAAGGGCATAACACGAGTCATCACGACACTACTTGCGAAGCGAAGCACAGAAGGGTAATCCCTTGGCCACGACATCACCGCTCGCGCGACCTGCGTCTTGCGTCTACGACCGCAGCGTGAACAAAATGTTAGAAGTTAGTTAGAGCGTGTTATGAGTCGCCCCGGTGCGACTTGCGGAGAGGAGAGCGGCATAGGAACATTCGAACAACGGCTAGGACGCGCGCGCGTGTCCCTTGCCGCAAGACGAGTCGGAAGTCGCATCGTTCGAGGCCGTGAACTTAGTCATAAAAAACTTTGATTTAGCCATTAGATACTAATTAAGATTTAGTTGACGACAAAAGTTTTCTTAGGATTATTTCGTTCTAGCTACAACTACTATAACTTTGTAATATTGACATCAAAGTGGTTGGCAAAACAATTTTCTTTTGATTCTTAGTGAGGAAAATGTCTTGTAATTTACAGTGATAATTTTGACATCACGCAATCACAATTTAAGTTGGTCAAAGGAGCGAGAAAACAACGTTAAATAAATAAATATGAAATGCTGTTCCTTGGTGAATGACTTGAGAATAGCTGAACCGAATAGGGTATTTTGAATTTTAATAGGTCTTTACCTATGAAATTGCCGTTCTGCAGTACTGGCCATTTCAAATCAAAATAATTTTTGTTTGGCTAAGAATTCTAATTTCAAATTAATTTTATTTTAAAAACATGGAATTCTTTTTTCAAAAAAAGTCATTTGTTTAATGATTAGTGTTACATTTTCATCGCATTTCAATCTTTTTCGTCATCATGGATACGTTAAAAATTCGAGTAATTATGGAATATGAGTACCGTCGTGGCAGCAACGCGGCACAAGCGGCACGCAACATCAACGACGTTTACGGAGCTAACACTACAAACCAACGCACCACCTGTTATTGGTTTGCTCGCTTCCGTTCTGGAAATTTCGACCTGAAAAATGAACCTCGCGGTCGTCCGAAGACTTTGGTCGACAATGACGAATTAAAGGCGATTGTGGAAGCTGATGATACACAATCTACGGCTGAATTAGCAGCAGCTTTCGACGTTAGCGTCAAAACAATATTGGTTGATTTGCGTCAAATTGGCAAGGTAAAAAAGCTTGACAAATGGGTGCCCCACGAACTCAATGATCGCCAGCGCGAAGTACGCGTCGAGGCGCGCCTTGCACTGCTCCACAGACACACAAATGAAGGAATTTTGAACCGCATTGTTACCTGCGATGAAAAATGGATTCTGTTTGATAACCGCAAATGCTCAGCAAGTTGGTTGGATCCTGGTTCAGTACCTAAACAATGCTCTAAACGAAAACTTACCCCTAGAAAAGTGATGGTCACTGTTTGGTGGTCTAGCGCCGGTGTTATTCATCACAGCTTCTTACCAAACGGGGTGAGCATTACTGCAGATGTGTACTGTGAAGAACTGAACACAATGATGGAAAAGCTGGCACATCTCCAACCAGCATTGGTCAATCGCTCGTCTCCGCTGCTCCTGCACGACAACGCGCGACCTCATACTGCTCAGCAGACGGTCTCCAAGTTGCAAGAACTGGGGTTGGAAGCTCTCCGTCATCCGCCCTACTCACCAGACCTTGCGCCTACAGACTACTACTTTTTCCAGAATTTGGATAACTTCTTGGCGGGAAAAAAATTCAATACCCGAGAGGCAGTACAAAATGCCTTTGAAGAATTTGTTGCCTCCCGTCCAGCTGATTTCTTTAAGAAGGGCATCAATAAACTGCCACTGCGTTGGCAAAGATGCATTGATTGCATGGGTGATTACTTCGATTAATACAAATAAAAAATGCATGAAAAAAATTCGTTTAATTTTTTTCATACAAAACGGCAATTTCATAGGTAAAGACCTAATTATGTAATATGTAGTCCTAATTACTCGTAGCTTTTGGGAAAAATTTGTGAACGTCTTTTTTTCTATAGGATTTTCGTATTTATTATTATTTGGACAGGCTAACGTGTCACCGTCAGCTAGTTTTTTAACCGACTTCTTCAAAAAAGAGGAGGTTCTCAATTCGTCTGTATGTTTTTTTTTGTATGTATGTTACACGATTACTCCGCCAATTATGAATCGATTTTGATAATTCTTTTTTTGTTTGGTAGGCCATGCTTTAGAGGTGGTCCCATTTAAATTTTATTAATTTTGCTTGCGTAGTTTTTGAGTTAGCTTAAATAATTACGTTATTATAGATAACTTTAATTTCGGAAGTCGGTGGCAAAAAACAAAAATTGAAAATCAAAGACACCGACTTCCGAAATTAAAGTTATTTTTCACTTTTTTTTGTGAAGTCGGTTGTTTTTTTTTTGTAAAAAGTTTTTATACAACATAATCATTTCTACATTAGTTATTTAAAGACTCACCAATCCCCCATCCAACATGAGACATAAACATACTAACCTAACCAAATACGTGTTCTAACTAAAAGCCTTTGACAACGATAAAGCCATTTTGTTTAAAACCATTTTAAAATTCTATCACGGCACCCTCCAAATCGAATACATAATCATCAAAAAGTCGAAATTACTTTTTGAAATTCCCATAATGAGATACCATCATACCTTTGCAAAATGTTCAGCCGTAGTAATCCTTCGTTCACCGACCCATTCTGAACGCGACTGAATCCTTCAAGAACCCAAAATGGATTAGAATAGATCCCTCTAATCAAATTACTTTTAACAAGAGCTTTCTCGTTTTTTAATCTCCACGACCGAGTCGATTAGAAAGGGGGCGTTGAAGATAACCGTGGTATTGCTGCCAAGGGGATTATTAAGTAATCAGGGGGTGAAACAATGTTTTAAGTACTATTCGGGAAAGAAGTTTATTATTCTTTGGAGATAATTGAATTGGTAGGAAAATTCTGATTTGTATCTTTAGTTTACGAATTTACTGCTTGTTACAATTTTTATGGACATTATATAGTATTCTATTCTAAATTACAACTAGCTACAACTACAACTATCATCGTATATCTACATCGTATATCTACATATACGAGTAAAATGAAGGTAAACTTGAACGCAGTTTACTTTTTTTTCGCAAAATCGTAAGTCAAACCAACTGCTTAGGTACTTGTTTTTATTATTTTATCTTGGGAAGAAATACTTAACCTCAATTTTAAATACTATATTCTTACGTAAGTTTGTATCCGGTACGCGTAATCATAATCGTTTCAGTTGCTAAACTTTTTATTGAAAAGTTTAAACAAACAGACACACAAGTCACTTCACATTTCTATAAAATCTGCCTAGCCTTTTCCCAACTATGTTGGGGTCGGCTTCCAGTCTAACCGGATGCAGCTGAATACCAGTATTTTACATGGAGCGACTGCCTATCTGACCTTCACAACCCAGTATCTGGGTAATACGATACCCCTTGGTTAGACTGGTTGTCAGACTTTCGTGCTTCTGACGACTAGTAACGACTGTCAAAGATCCACAAATGACAGCCGGGACCAACGGTTTAACGCGTTTTCCGAGGCACGGAGGAGTCTCGAAATGTGAAAATGGTCACCCATCCACGGACCAACCCCGGCAAGCGTAGCTTAACCTGATGGATCGACCCGAGCGGCTGTTTTTCGTGATTGTCCGTATGTCTGCGTTGTTCCTCTAAACCACGCAACAGAATTTGTTGAGGTATTCAACATCGCTTAGAGAATTTATTCCGGAAGGTTTATGTGTATAATACGTTAATATTAAAGTTACATTTACTAAGAAATTTCGATGTTTTGTCAATTCGTAAAAACCGTGCGTAGCGGGTCGCTAGTCTCATAATAATTGTAGATATGACAAGAAATGCTGCAGAACAACTCTAGCGTTATTCTACACAAATACAATTATGGTCTGCTCTCAGACGGAGATTAGCGGTTAGCTGGTTAGATTAGCCACGATACGAGGTTCCACCTCAATGTGTGAGCTTAATTACTCACTGCACGCCAAGTTTCTCACAGGACAGGCAGCCGACGGCCACGAAATTTACCGTATTTACATAATAAATGCTCGGGAGCATGCAAAAATTAAATCAATCAAAAGTTTGTGATTGAAACACTGTTATTTTTAGAATGATTAGAGAGTACTTTGGTTTTAAGAGAGCGGTGCCGTCATATAGCAGTGGACTAGGAAGCGCTGGCGTTTCGACTGGATTAATTTATTCTGTTTCCTTCTGGCGGATGAGAAGGAAGCAGAAAAAGAGATGTGGAAGGCTTTGGGGGTACTGGGACAGGAGGTCAAGGTTACATAAAAGTATTTGACGGACACAGTATTTTTTTGGGATACTCCCGCAACCAAATAGTTATTCTCAAACATTCGATACGCTTCCGTGACGAATCGAACATCAATCAATGTTAGTCCTATACTATACGTTGTTCACAAATACGAAACCCGATGACAGTTTAAACCGACTAGGCAAATCAGAGGGAAAGTGACATTCTATAAGCGATAACGATGATAGAAAAGGCTAAAATGTATAGGACTCACATAATATAAGCTATCGAAAAGCTTATGTCAATCCTGTTGAAAGTCGTTGTAGAAATACGAAACGCTTTCGAAGCGATTGTCACTTGTCTAGGCCCTTTGGTAACCGATAATGTATCATTTTCGATTCGGAAGCCTGTCGAATAGTACTGAAAAGCTATGCTCGATCAGCTTATACTTTCTACTAAGTATAATATAGAACAGCCTTGATGTGAACAGGAATAAAACATGATAAAACTGTCAAATCAAATGTAACACAATGTTATTCAATTCACTAATTGAAAGCTCAAACCCGCAGATTCATAATTTCCTACAAATCAATGTGGATACGCTGCCCACATCCATTTCACAATTAAAACAGAGTACGTTATTTGCAGATCCTTGTTTGCCAATACCATAGTATTACATACTAGAATATTTTGCACCAATGTTTGATTTAATTCATGTTTGGTTTTCGCTCCGATTCACTACCCATAAATGCGCGTTGGTTAGTATATTTCATATATTGTACTTAATTTATAAAAGAAAGAAAGAAAGAAATAATAATATAATAAAACAGTGTACCTACTACTATTTACTTAATATTTTCTCCTAGCCAATGAAAGAAATTAATAAAACGTTGAACTTCTCAAAGAGTAGGTACCCTCAAGCTACAAAAATACGAAGCTAAGATAAAAGAGAGTGTACAATATAATATTGCAATAACATCATAAGGTTGTACCGAAGTGTTGCCAACATTGAAAATCATAACACCCACATAAATGGGTAAATATCACAGAGCACGGGGAATACGGAGGTGGCGGGCGCTGCGAGAGGAGGTAATATCAACAGTTTCCATCACACAAACCTATACTCCGTTTCAAATAAGATTAGACATTTAATTAAACTTTTTTCACAGTCAGTTCAACCGACTTTGACTTATATTGCGTTGGTGGCATGACAAATGCCAGCTGCATTAGACAGTTGGTATTGTGTAACCTTTTAGCTTTGAATGCCATCCTTATGCCTACGGTATAGAAGTTTAAATCGGTTGAACGGACTGTAAAAAGGTTTATTTAAATGTCTAATCTTATTTCAAATGGAGTATAGAGTGTCACCATTTTCTCGCACTAGTACACAACTACGTAATCAACAATGACGGCTTTGAATGGCATCCGCGACAGAAGTTGTGCGCTCAACGTACTGGCGCTGAGCCACGAATTTTATTAGTAGGTATACTCGCGACAATCTAAGAAGTCCGTTTTGACGTTTCGTTCTCGTACTTGTAATTAAACGTTAAGCCTTGAGAATCAGTTTTAATCAATGTAGATAAGTCGTCGATTACAAACTCTCTAAATATGTTTAATCGATATGTCTCGAGAATCAGTTATTTTAGAAAATATTTTTTTTTTTCATTGTACACAAAGGATTTTTGTAGCTGTCAAAACGGACTTCTTAGATTTTCGCGAGTCTAGTGTAGTTTCTAGGTGCGCGCTCCCGACGATTCCGTGCTCTATGGTAAATAGCAGGGTGTAATACTAAGTGGAAAACGCTGTTTATGATGAATATGGAAACAGTTGTATTTGAAGTGATAAGTCGGGAGAAAATGATTTGATAAAATATCTAATCATTTTCTCCCAACGTATCACTTCAAATCGTAAAAAAAATTAGCTGTTCCATACATTTTGTCGATTTAAGTGAACACAAATGTATGGAACAGCTGATTTTTTTTTCGCGATTTCAATGTTGGTCCCATAGAAAAAGTTGTTCAAAATGAAGAGTACAATGACCCCATTTCGGGTATAGCATAAAAAGAAAAATTGTATAATTATAAATCTGCTATTAATTATGGTTAGTGAGGAAATGGCTAATATAATTATTTTCACCGCGTTTGTCGGACGGATTGATTACAGCAAATCTTTTTTTTTCAAATTTGGAGGGAGGAACCTCATAAACATAGGGCACCACATAGGAACCACATAGGGCAGGCCGGTCGGATGCCATGTTGATGGAGTTTGCATAAATAACATCAGCTATGCGGATGACATGGTGTTGTTGGCTCCATCTATCAATGCTCTCAGAGAACTATTGAAAATGTGTGAGACGTATGCTGCCAGCCATGGCTTGCAGTACAACGTGAAAAAGAGCGAGTTCCTGGTTTTTGCTCCTAGGTGCAGGAGATTGGATAAAGTTCCACCGGTGATGTTATGTAAGACTGAACTTTGAAGAGTCTGTGAATTCAAATATCTCGGGCATATAGTCACGGACTCTTTGAACGACGAATGTGACATGGAAAGGGAACGCAGAGCGCTGACAGTCAGGGCTAATATGCTGGCCCGCAAGTTTGCCCGTTGCACAAAGGAGGTAAAGATTTTGTTATTTAAATCCTTTTGTCAGACGTTTTACTCCAGCAGCTTGTGGACAGCATATACGCAAAGGGCTGTCAATGCTCTGCGGGTCCAATACAACAACGCTTTCAGGATGCTGCTGAGGCTCCCTCCGTTTTGCAGCGCGTCCACAATTTTCATTGAGGCACGCACTGATGGTTTCGCAGCAATTATGCGCAAGAAAGCGGCGTCACTGCTGCACAGAGTGCGTGTGAGTAGCAACAGCATCCTGGGTGTGATAGCGGACAGGTATGACTGTCCGTTTTTTAAACACTGTATGCGTTTGTGTATAAACTAACATAGGTTTTAAGCACTATGTTTTACTAACAAAATGGATCTTGTTGTCTGAAGTATTAAATTACATAAATAAATCGTAGGTTTTCAAATACGATTTTAGATGGATATTCGGAGAATAAAAACACCAAGAATAACTGCTAAATTTATTCGCATAGACAAACGTGTTGATACTATAGGTACTTTTTACCTTCGCCGTTGAAAGGGTTAACATGTTTGCTCGATGCATTAAGATTTTTAGGGCTCCTCACAAAATACAGGATTATCCCATGAAAACAAATGGCCCCAGTGCGATTACATATGCAAAGAAAACATTTGAGAAAACCCTTGAGGAAGATTTGTATAGAAAATCAACATGAGTAGATATCAAACAGAGACGAAGCATACAATACTGTGCTATTTGTACAATAAATAACATTTTAATAATTTTGCCTTATAAAGAGCCATCGATCACTAACAAAGAACTTAGAGCATATTATACTTTTGCTAATTTTGATTTTTTTTTATATTTTTCTACTTTAAGAGTTAAGAGAGTTCATCCGGTACGCAAACTGATTCCTTTCGATAAAAAATAAAATTGTATTGTGTCTCATTAGTAACAGATAAAGGGAAGATTTTTGCATGACTTTGAAAACATTGTTTACGCGACGTATACGAGATCATCAGCCTTTCCATACTACTCGAAGTGCCTGATATCCTGGTGGACATTATCCACTCAATTCCTTACCGAAGTCCATTGGTGAGACGTTAGGCACTGCTGTGCAACGTAATAAAAGTTAGATGAAGATAGAGTTAGGTTAGTTTCTACATCTGCTTTTAACAGAGTTATCGATGAGCTGAGTGGTGCTTTTTGATGGTCTGAGCTGTTATCTGAGGTGGAGTTATTATGCACATAGAGACAAGGGCGGACTCAGGATTTACTTCTGGGAGGGGCACATGGGCCAGGCAGATAAAAAGTGTCTCCCATATCTTGTATTGCACTATGCTGTTTTTGGGATTAATTCATTTTCAATTAAGATATTATAGTCGGAAGCCTACTTCTTCAGCGTTCATCATTGAAGCAATGCCTTGATGGATAATATGGATTCAGGATTTCAGGCCAGTCCTTGCAGACGATTTTATTTTATTGAAACCGTTTGGGGGGAGCACGTGCCCCTGTGCTCCCCCCTGGATCCGCCCTTGCACAGAGAGACCTGTGGGGTGTAGAGTGTTGGTGGCAGTGCATAGTGCATCATCGATGTTAAAATTTTGCCTGCACACTACCAGGGTAGGAAGGGTGAGGGCAAAATGCCTACTTGATTGTATAGAGTTTGGTCTCTGTTACTACCTTACTCCATGTGCAAGGTCGCCGTTATATATTTATATCGCAATGGTTCATCTACGACATCAACGCATTTTGTTTCGTTTTATAGTTCTGAGTTTTATGTATGTTTGGAGCGAGGTGTAAATCTAAAAGTTGTAAATCAATCGATAGAAATAATTCATTCCTCGCTATTTTTATTTCGGACTATTTTTACGATAAATGCTTTAGATTTTTCGTTTAAGTGCTTTGAAACGATACCTATTGTTGTCTATAATGTGTGGAATAAGAGTAAAAAGTTTACGTATGGTCTAGCCTCGTCTATAACAGAGTTTACAAGAAAAACTATTCAGTAGAAGGTACCTTTAAATCATAATTTTTAAATTGCTTTTATTTAGATATTAGCCATAAGAATGGCATTATAATGGTGGAATCCGACGACCGGCAATATTGCAGACGGATACGCACGGCAGACAACCACAGATCGCCACGCACCGCGCACCGAGGAACTTCCGATGTCTGCGATACCCCGCACGTACCCCTTCCCACGGTGCGTCGTGCGGGCTCGTCCGTGTCCGTCCGCGATATGGCGCACCGTCGGATTCCACTTTTACGCAACCGTAATGCAATTGGAACTAGATTTGTTAACCAATTTTCTAGTCTAGAACCGTTTTCACATTTGATTATGTATGGTATCAGTTTATATTTTATTGGAAAGAACACATCCGTAATATACTACCAACGAATACATTTAGTAATATTGTCCCTACCACCAAATACATTGATAAATGTGTCCGAAATCACATTTGTCTAGCTTTATAGTGCTTTTGACACTTAGGACGATAAATTGCCGATCATAAACCGTTCAGGTCCAACCAACAGGTTGCCATAGTGATAGGCCATCAACAAACAACAAACAGAATAACATGCTTGAATACTAAACAAGCTAAAGGAGGATTAATAATAACGTTATTCTCATATTTGTATCGAGCAGTTTATTTCTAAATTAGTATTTTTTTACGTGCCTTTATGTAGGAACTGGGGGTCTAAAACGGCCACATTAGCAATACCTCAATAAACAATTCATTTCCGGAATACTCAGCTGTCATTAGCAATTCCTCTTATTTGACACAAAAGCACCATTTGGACATTCACCATTTTACGAATCTCCATATAAAACTGTCAAACAAATGAATTATTACTTAATATGAATTGCACGCAGATCATGATATTATGAATTGTCAGTTTGTGACATTTTACGATGATTCATAGTATGTTCCTATTATGATTCTGCCAAAGTGGCCGTTGTCAGCCCTCAGAAATGGAACCCTTAATATGAAAAAAATAGGTGCATCTACGGACGTAAACGTCATGCTATATTTCTGTCGACAACCAGGCCGCAATTTTAAGGGTATGGGTTATCTTTTACACCGGTAAAACACTATTGCACTGCAGGGTAATGGCCTCCTTCCATACGGAAAAAAAACGGGCAAAGCATTGGTAAACACTTCACAGTCTAACACTAGGTAATAGGTACAGTACGACACAACTTAGATGTAGCATATAGTTGAAAATTTGCATTCATTCATTTCAATTTTACGAATGTATTTGGTTATATGACTTTACAAGTAATTGCGTTTGCGTAAACATTGTTTTCACCTATTGCAGTAATAAAGATTAGAGATTTTGAAGGCGTAATCAGTTCTAATGGTGATCGGTTTTACGAATTTTGCCGATGCTACATCTAATTTGTGTCGTACTGTAATACGGGCTGATATCCGCAAGTCCACGTCAAAGCGCGTATTTTGCGTACGGTACACTAACTGTAAACGAAATTCTTTAGAATCTTAAACAATGCACGTAAACGGCATCTAAATATTTCGGTAATTTACTCACATTTAAATCAAATCAACAGTGTAGGTATTTAATATTTTAGTTTAAGACTTCGCATAATCATTTTTCTCTTCTTGTTCTCACACACTATTGTCTACATTTCTTTCTCATTTCTTCTTTCGCAGGTCTGCTGGAAGATATATCTTAAGAAATAAGCAGTACCTTTGTACTCAAATATATAATATAATTATGTCGTATCTATGTATTTTACTGTGAGTACATAAATAATATAATAAATAAACAACTGCTGTACTCCAAAACCGTTAAAAATGAATGTTATTTCTGGAAAATTTCAGTCATAATCCTGTTCATGAATAAGTCGAGAGGTTTAAAAGCCAGTGCCGAGCCTCCATAACGTTAATGTTAGGTAATATCGCTCAACACATCACAAAATTGATTTTACTCTCAATGTTTCATTTTGGGTTCAGATTTTTATCAATATCAAGACAGTTATCAAAAATGAACCGTAACAGTAACGGTGTAAAGTCGGTATTAGATTGTATTGGTACTCTACCTGGGACAACGCAACAGGTCGACTACAATGAATATTGAGTAATTTTTGTAGGAAACTTAAACATAGATTTATGAGATGTTTTATTGAGTTTTGAAGAGATATCGATTTTGTTTCAGAAAAAGGTGCTTCTAGCAGGTATCCTAGAACAAAGATACTTAAAATTCTCGTATAAGTTTTAAGAAAAAATCTAAATCTTTTTAATAAAATAAGTGATAGACATAATTTTAACACTAGAAATAAAGATAAAATAGATCAACCATTTTTCAGACTAGCTAAAGTACAAACATCTTTTATGGGGTTCTGCGTTAAATGCTATAATAAAATACCTAGTGATATATTGCAATTAAATGAAAGAAAATTTAAAACTCATATTAAAAGTACACTTTGTAAACAAGCATATTACAAATTAGAGGATTATATCCAAGATAAGAATGCTTGGAAACATGCTGGTCTTGCTCCATAGGACAAATTCGAGGCTGGACAAAATCAAACTGGTTGCTAATCTAGTTGTAAAATTTATTATTTTTATATCATCGATTTTTTTACATTTTATGATAATTAATCTCACACACTGTCCTATTAGTATTACTTGCAAGTTTGTAGAAATATTGTGTTATCGTACGTATACTTTAATGTTTGTAAATATGTGAGCACCATGTACCTATCACATACTTAATTTATTTATTTGTCATTGCTCCATTTTTAATTTTTAATTCTTTTTACCTATTGTAATTTTATTCTCGGTGCATCGTCTTCACATGTAATTATATAATTGATGTACCTATACCAAATATTGTAAAACATTTTTTTTTAAAAGAGTAACGGTGGAGTTTCTTGCCCATTCTTCTCCATACGAAAACTACCTTTTGGAAGGGGCAACTAGAATCAGTTCTATTTCTATGTATTTGACGTTCAAAAGTGCCTTTAATGTGCCTATTTGAAATAAATTATTTGACTTTGATTTGACTTTGAGGGGTTGAGGAATAGGGTATAAAGTTCACTCATCCACCATAGAAAAGGAAGGATCCTCCAACCAGACGGGTGTTGTGTCTGGCGGGCAACTGCCCAACGATTGATGTTGGTTTTCTTGTATATATGTACATCGCACGGTAAACTCTAATTGCGCGATGCAGGATTTTAGTGACGTCAAGATTTTTGTGACGTCAGGTCTTTGATGCGTAGTTCGCATGTGGCGATGTAGATACCGCCACAAAGTAATAGAGGAAAATGTAACACAACATTTCGCCTGTATTTCTCGAAGGAGTAAACAAAGATGTAGGTGAGCAGTACAAACACTTCGCTAGTTCATTATTAGATACAAAAAAAAACGTGATGTAATTATGAAAACAGAATAATCACGGCAAGGTATGTCTGTTGAATCGGATCTAATTATACATTTATAACATTATTCAAATATTTACCCAATCGATGCCGAAATACCTCAACCCTGGATGCCCACAACCACATTCTTCAAATACCCAAAAGCCAATACACAGCAAATTCAGATAACAAACAAAATAAAACAATGACCATCAAGTTCGTTATTGCTTCTATTTGCGGGACTGATTTATTGACATCACACATCCAAACTACTGAAGAATTTTTTTTTTTTTAAACAATATATATAGTTACAGTAGTAAAAGTAAAAGTCAGTGAAAGTAAAAGTAACCAAAGTTGCAGCTTGATAGGACTAGTTAGTTGTCCAAAATAGCTTGTAAGGAGTCCTTCTTCTATGTCTAATCTTCTACGTCTCCATCTTGTATACATCTTTAATTATTATAAATTAAGTCGCTTTTCGTGTTTGTCTGTATCTCCGCGTTGTTCTTTTGAACCATGCAACAGATTTTGATGACATTTTCACCACCGTTTTGGAAATTTATTCCGGTAGGTTTATGTGTATAACACGTTAATAATAAAGTTACATATAATTGTGAAATCTCAATATTTGGTCAAGTCGTTAAAACCGTGCGAAACAGGAGCGGGTTGTAGGTAGGCTAGTAGTAGGTATAGAACAAAGTCGTTTTTCGTGTCTGTCTGTATGTCTGCTTAGTTCTCATAAACTACACAATAGATTTTGATGCGATTTTTGCCATAATTGCACCCGTGCGATGCTAGTTTGTGTCGCTACTAAAATAATAAACAAGTGAAACTACATAAACTGCTTTCAGAAATTCTCAGACAACAACAACTGAAGCAGTATGTCTGGACTTTAAAAGAAACCTCTGAGTTTGTTTCGGCCTTTCTTCTCAGAGTAGTCAATTAGGAAACGCCGACCTCATCTAGTTTAAAACATGTGATTGCCGTGTAAAAGTGTTTGTACAAACCTACTTACAGAAATAAATCATTTAATAAACAAAACAAGTTAATTAATTTTTGATCAACACGCATAGTGGGCGGTCAATACACAATGGCCCATGCATGAGAGACCACAGCGTACTTATTGCTGTAACTACGTATGTGGCTCTAGTCAAAAGAGATCGCAATTAGATCTTAATTGCCAATATTCGGTATTCATTTAGGCAGCCACATGTGTACAAATGTCCATTGATGTTACGAGTAAAATGTTTTTCCTCGCGGAAAAATATTTTTGCGTGGTTTGGAAATGAATTATATGTTCGTAATATCAACTTTGGGCGTTGTTTTTAAATAAGAATATGGTTTGTTGTTTGTCAAATAAGTGGTTCCCTGAATAAGTGGTTCTTCTAATAAGTGGTCTCCTGCAAATATTTTTGGCTAACCATTTTTTTTTCCGTTGGGAAATCCTCATGGATGTTATGCCGGACTCCTACCGACTAAAACCCCAATGTTTCTACGTCTACCATGAGTCGGGGGCCCGGGAGATACTGGTACATGCGCCGCACCCCCGACTGGTATCAGCCCGCCATGCCTAGCGGGCCTCATCACAAAGTGTGTCCGGCGGGTGTCGTAAAATATGTTTAGGATTTTGATAGGTATTCGTAAGCTGGTGGTGATGGGCAAGGTAGATGGGAAAAGACCGCGCGGCCGGTTTCCTAACCGCTGGCCCGACCAAGTAACCGCCCTCACTGGACTTTCTGTTACGACCACCCTGAGAAAAGCGGAGAACCGAACGAAACGGAAGGACATCATACATAAACCCGCGAAAGCCTTTCAGGGACACGACCTTCAGTAATGAAGTACGCAATCAAGAAGAAGAGAATATAAACTTGGTTAACTTTAGCGTAAAACAAGACTTATGATTAATAAGCTTCTTCAGTAATTCCAAATTGATCTTACTTGCACACATTAGGCAATTACTTGCCATTATGCCGGTAGATGCCTAATGCTATTATGCTTCCTAATGTTTCAGCCTACTCGACTTATATAGATAACGTACAATAAGCCTACAGAGTATTAGATGTAAGAAGGTTTGCTGTATAGGTATAATCACAGTGCTTACACCTTACTATTATGAATAAGAAAATAATAACGTATCTATTTGTTATTGGGATATTATATCAAGGATAAATTGAAGTTCTCCTCAATACAGAGGTAGTTTGATTGAGTATTGCATTTATGGAAAATAAAATTAGAAAAAAACCTAAAGGAACAGCCTAAAAATCGAAATTTTAAGCAAACTATACTCAAAAAGGTTACATTATGCGGCCAATATTATCGATCACAATACATGAGGTAGGTACTAAACAAAACCAGCCAGCTACCTATTTAAAAAAAGAATGAACAATATTCAAACATTTCTAAATGCTCACGTAAAGGGAACTTGCAACTAAACAAAACCAAACTCAATGAGTGCACATTTCAAGTAGCTCCAGTGATGCTCAATAATTAGCTTGAACATCGCGAACGGCTTCCCTTCGGTGCAAATAGGGTTTCCAGGCGACAAAATGAAAAATACATCATGACACTTGCCGTAGTTTTATTAGGGATCGTGCAGCAACCCTGTAGTTTTTAAGGGTTTTGTTTTACAAAATATAGGGTGCGTCATGCAATGACAACATAAAAAATTGTGAAGAATAATTTGATCAAGTTTTGATTTGTATTTTGAAGGAGTATTTTGTTTCTAATTAGAAACCTGAAAGGAGAAAATGTATAAAAATACATTAGATAGAAAAAGACATAATTCCAAATATAGAACGGTAGCGAAATTCGAACATCAACCTAACAACAATTGTCAGGTTAATAATAAACTAAAGTAACAAATACCAGTAAGCAAAAAAGTTTCTGAATCTATCGAAATCGAATACTAATTAAAACGAGTTCTGTGATGTTACAAAAATAATCTTAAAAAAATAGTTTAGTACCCGTACATACTATAAATAGAATTTAATTTCTGCAATGTTTGTTGTTGTTTCTATTCTATTTTTAAAAAGGTCTTATAATTTAATAATCATAGCATAATATCACGTCTGTAATTCCCAAAGGGTTAGGCAGCGGTGTACCTACAGTACAATTTAATACTCATTCGCGTTTTTGTACATAATAGTTAAAACGTGCTGAAAAGCTAGAATACAGTTCGAGAGCTTTGCGTGTACGAGTTGTACCGGTTTTCCTAATTGAATACCATTTGTAAGTGTAATTCAGTTGGGAACGATAATAATTCAGGTCATACGTTGAATTGTCCACAGTGCGATATGGTCTTGCTACTTGAATTCATACATACCAATTTGGAACGATCAAAAAACAATTGGAGACACTTGAACACAGTGGCTTGTTTAAAATGGTGGTAGGTATAACGCGCCAATGAGCTTCTTTTTTACCGACTTCAAAAAAAAGAGGTACTACGTTCGGATGATTGTTTTTTTTTTTTTTTTGTATTTTCACCGATTACTCCGCCGTTTGTGAACCGATTTTAAAAATTCATTTTTAGTTCGAAAGGGTATACTCCCGAGATGGTCCCATATAAATTTTATTAAGTAAATAAATAAATAAATAATAAGTTTGCTTGCGTAGTTTTTGAGCTAGCTGCAATATTACGTATTTTTCCCACAGTCTATGTAGATGATATAATTATTAGACTCCTTCACTGTTATTTACATAGCAGGTAGTAACTTGTGTGGGGTAGGTACCACCACTAAAAAGTGAAAAATAAAAACTTTTTACAAAATGAAGTCGGTAAAAAACCAACCGACTTAAAAAAAAACACTAAATAAAAAGTGAAAAATAACTTTAATTTCGGAAGTCGGTGGCAAAAAACGAAAATTAAAAAAGTAAAGACACCGACTTCCGAAATTAAAGTTATTTTTCACTTTTTATTTAGTGTTTTTTTTTTGAAGTCGGTTGTTTTTTTTTTGTTTTTTGACCTCTACCTATAAAAAGAAATGTGTTCAAGCTAAACAGCAGGATAGTTTTATTTATGATTTTATTTTATTATTATTTTTATTTACAGTTGCGTGAAGATGGCGATGCACCGCACTTTGAGAGTTCAAAAACATTCATTCGGTTATTCATGTTGTTGAGCAGAAGATTTTTTTAAACATATAAAGCAATGGATTAGGAATTTCCTTCAAAATCCCTCGGATTGCGATTGAAAGTGTGTTACTCAATTTAGGTGCACGACAAATTAATAATGTTAGATCACAACTGTGTTATTATTCTAGATAATTCACCTTGATCTTTAAAACGAAGTATGTTATACTCTATCTAGTACTGTTTGTAAAATAATGTAATACATACATTCCTAGTCGTTTCTATAGCTACAGTATATTTCTGTATCAATAAGTTCTTTCGATAAAGTCTTAAGATATTGCAAATAAATAAAAATGTTATCAGTTCGAGTGCGGAGCGAGCCCTTTTCGTCTTGTACGGGTCCCCAAGTAAAAGGATACGATCAATCAACATCTAAAAGTTGGGTATCTACTACCTACTAGGTACCTTTATATATTTTTTACACTAGGTATGTTTTGCCAAAGGTTTTATTCACGCTAAACTTATTAGTTTCAATATTACATCCTAATTGGCCTTGAACTACTGATTTATCCATTATTTCGTACCGTTTGAAAATAAAAACAACTTTTAGATAATTTAATATTTTAAGTAATAAACCTAATAGCTACTGTGTGCTTAACAGATGAAATAGTTATTGAATCCGTACGCAACACTTTGACAATTTATCCCCCTGTCGAACTGAACACGCTAGTACTAACTACTAATTGTCTGCATGTTCATACAAGCTATGAACTCGCATGTACGAGCAACAGTTTTCTGAAAAAAAAACACCTATTTTCTTCCTATTTTCTTCACAGGCAAATTCATCGAAATTCAATTTTGTGTTCAATGGCCTAGCATACATAAAAATAATCATACTAAAAATATAGTTCTAGCTCTTGCTCGCAACGTGTGAACCGGATAAAATATCCCATGTGTTAGTTCAGGTTATAAACTATCTGATTGCCAAACTTCATCCAAATCGGTTCAGCCGATTTTATATGATTGAGTAACAAACATGAAAACATACCACACTTATACACTACGTCTTCTGCATGTATTCACATTCGTTTATTCATATTACCTACGATATAATAAATCACAGCGATTTTTAATTCTTTGATATTCTCATACAAGCGCTGTATTAAACCCGTCACTCAAACGAATATGTTCCAGACGTGCTAGTTCAATTAAAATGAATAAAAAAACGCATATTCAATACTAGGATGAAAAATAAAGCGTGGGTTCTGTTCTGAACTGACGTCACGTTATATACAGACAAATGCATGTTTGTTTAACACTTGCTTTGTATGAGCATTTGTGTAAGTGCTCACGGGGGGGTTTTTTTCGCGCACTTGGTTTGTAACGCACTGCACTGGGATGCGCGCTGTTGTACTCTCAATGCTCGGCTCAATACCCAGAGTTAAAAATCCAGTGCACTATAAAAAATCGTCGCGTTTAAAACTCGTCCGTGCGAACCTGGGCCACAGATTAGTACAAATGTTTCACTTCGAAAAATCATTTAAATACAACACACAATAAAGTACAATTCAGGTAGCACAGCGCTAATTACCTTCAGTTATGTCTACCTAGAAGTTGCCTCTCTTGACTACGTTCCGCTCACTGATTGCTCGACAAGACGAGCCCGCCGGGTACTTGTTACTTCATACCTTAAATCCGGAGTTCACCTTCTGTATTATTCTGTGCCTGGGTTAACTTTTACGCCCAGCACGCGTAGCATGACCAATGTAGAAACAGGTTTTGTCGACGGAAGAGTAGACAAAATGACAGATAAACAATCGCAATCTGTCAGTTTTTCTATTCTTCCGTCGACAAAACCCGTTTCTACGGTGATCATGCTACGCGTGCAGGTACGGTATGTGAGGTTCCGCACACTCGGTAGTTCACAGAATAGTTTATTAGTAGAGATATTGGGTTCGTTTGGTGTTAATTGAGATGTATGACAATATGGTAGGCGGTGACGTGTTCTGATTTACAAGTAGCTACTAAGGTTTTCTAGTCATATCTTATGGTAGCTGAAGTGCACTAAACAATATACTGAGTGATTACCTAATTACACAGAAATTGCAATTCGAAACATGTTCTTTGGTAACGTTTTTCTATATTTGCTGCCTTGTTTTTTCCGTATAATGTACTCTAGAAAGCGGAGGATCATGGGTTTAGGTATTAATTTAGGGTTTAGGTAGTAATTTTGACGGTTAGGAATACTATTTAAATAGATTTTGATTTGATTTAAATCGCCTCTATTGTATACGATTGACAAGACCAAGGCGAAAAATACGCCTTTCTATCGAACTGATAGTGTACCCAGCAGCTCTTACAAAAACTAAACTAAATGAATGACTTAGTCAGTTATGAAGATTCATGACTATCTTGCATTCGTGAGGAAACCGGCATGTCCTAGAACCAAAAAATCGAAGACAATGTGACATCTACCAACCCGCACGGTTGGTACGTTGGTTACACCCCACTCCACACCCCCACTCTGGGAGGCTTGTCCATTATAGACTGATTATGTATTTAATACACTGATTTTCCACTGAGGGACTATCTTTGTTTTCCATTACTTCACGAATGTGCAAAGTTTCAACTCAATCGTTTTTCGTAATGACTGGAAGTGAGTGAAAAATATTGTTAATAAGATTCGAATGATAAAGTTAGATTGGTATTAAATACTCTTTTGAAATGAGGTCAGAAATATCGTACTAAATAGAACAAGACACCACAGACAGACAAATTAAAAATCCGGAGTCACACGTAATCTGTTCGATTTATGCCGCCCTAACACGTGTGACTCCGGATTTTTAATTTGTCTGTCTGTGGTGTCTTGTTTATACCTTTTCAGTCGTAGTTGGGTTTTAGTTTTTATTACTTATTTTTTTTATTTATTATTTTGTGATTATAATTATATATATTTTTGAAATGTGCTCATAAATCCCTTTCATTTGATACCCAATATAGTACGATTAAACTATATTTTTTTTTAGTTCCTGACTTTATTTCCTCTAGAGGGCGCCATTTTTAATTTAATGTGACGTCACATAGCTTATAACCAGCGGACAATCAAGACGCTTCTAACGATATCTTATTTGTCAATTTGTGATGTGTGGTTTAGAAGATACAAGGGAACAGATGAACATACATGCCGCACATACCGGTCAAAATCATAACCCTCCTTTTTCTTCGCCGTAGTCGGGTAAAAAACAGAGTATTTTTATTGTTATAAACAAACAGGAGCAAAAATACAGGAAGAATAAACAATAGTACTTACAATATATGACATTATTTTGCTGAAAGTAGACATAATACCTAGTAGAGTATGCGACATAGAACCATGTTATAGTCTTTCGACCCCCAATTATAATGTGATATTCCAATTTCCCAATAACCATTATGATCTACAATTTCATAACATTTTGAAGCAATTCGGTAATCCAATAATTATATTACCTAGGCAAAATTCTAGGAACTATTTCAAATTGTTACAACGATTCAGATTTCACTTCACGTTTTTCTAAATACGTCAGAGGAACTCGGGTCGATTGAGCCATTTATGAGATAATTTCAGACAAACAAACAGACAGATAGATGAAAATTCCCAGAAACACTGTTTATATTTACTTCGGTGTATACAAACCAACGTCATATTTATTTTAAAATCTCATTTATTATAAAGCTAAGGTTTTGTTTTGTTTTTAGTATTTATTTTTGGGCATATATAAACTTTCATTTAGTTATACTTCAAGGTTTTTTCTTCAAATAGAATAACATTCCATCGTTCAGATGAGCCAACTTTAAAAATATATTACCTAAAACTTTTTTTTAATGACAGTTTTTATCTACATTATGTACCCACCATTACCCAGTTACTGGATTGTTGAGGTCAGATCGGCAGTCGCTCTATGTAAAATACTGGTATTGCCTGCGGTTAGACTGGAAACCAAAAATATGTAGTTGGGAAAAGGCTAGGCAGATTGATAACCCACTTAAATATAGGTGCATTCCCAAAACAACAATAACCGGTATTACACAGCTGTGACAAATACTTCGTCATAACAAAAAACACTGAACACGAATATGAAATAATCAACATTTTTGACGAACGTGTACGCCGTATATTCCGTTATGAAAGAAATAAAAGAAAGAAAAATAATCAAACACAAAAAAAAAAACAGTCACAAGTAAAAACAAAATGCCGATCTTTATCATGTACATTTTAAACTAGTGTTTACAACCGATTATATGCCATCGGTCGCGTACGATAATTTACATTTATATTGCTGAAGTTCCACGGCTGACGTTTTGACTGACGACGGGTAAACACACAATGCACGGGAATATTGCTGCGTCGGTTCGGACGCTTGAATAAAACCGGCTAATATAAACAGCAATGGTTCTACCTGCGTTTTAATTTCCATTTTTATTTTGCTTGTTGCGTTGTTGCTACATGTTTTAACAGAGATTGAGGTGAATGGAATACTGTAGTTGTGGCGGGATCTTTTTAGAAATAGCTACGGAGGAACGCCCTATTTTTTACCTGTAATTGTCCCATTGCTAGGAAAAGGTGTCCCACTGCTAGACAAAGGTATCCCCTATATCTTGCCACTGTTCTTTATATAAATAATTATACGAAAACAAGAACAAGAATATGTAATATTCAGTCATTTATGAGTAGGTATTTTTATGTATTATGACAAAACTGACAATGCAATTATGGTAATTGATAAGTTGTTTTCAAGTAACAATCAAAACAAATCAAATGATAGTTTCAAATACATGTCTTCCTCTATTCAAATACATGCTGATAATATCTAAATCAATTTATTACAATCGTCAAAAAACGCACATCATTTTCACTTTTATTAATACATTATGCCGTGATCCGACGGTGCGCCATATTGCGTACGGACACCGACGAGCCCGCACGACGCACCGTGGGAAGATGTACGTATCGCAGACATCGGAAGTTCCTGAGTGCGCGGTGCGTGGCGATCTGTGGTCGTCCGCCTTGCGTGTCCGACCGCAAAATCGCGGATCGTCGGATCTCGGCATAATATAGTACATATTTCGCCACACACGCACATACACTACAAACACACACACATTTTCCACTGAACTACAACCAATAAAAAGCGCAAATAATTTATAAATCAAATGTTACCTACATCCAACGTATTTTTATTCCGTACGTCTATGAAGGTGTGTAGGTGTAGTACGTTACGTCACGTCTTACTAATCTCGGATCGTTCAGGAATGTGAAGGTAACTCAGACATGCATCGTGGTATTCCAATCAACTTCCAACTTGAAATCATTATAATATTATGAACCTATTTTGGAGATGTAGGTGTCGTGAAGATGTACTTAATTAAGTAATGTTCTGGTAGTGAATATGGTCAAAACATGGAAATAATATTAGGTATATTTTCATATAATATAGTCCTAACTATCCTACTAATATTATAAATGCAAAAGTTTTTTTTTGTTACTCAATCACGCAAAAACTGCTGAACGGATTTGGATGAAATTTGGGACACGAATAGCATATATAACCTGGATTAACATAAGTATAGGTTACATTTTCCCAGTAGTACGTTCCCATGGGATAATTTCCAACCTCCACGCGGGCGAAGCCGCGGGCGAAAGATAGTCATATTATAAACACAAAAGAGAGTTTGTTTCTATGTTCGTTACGCTTTCACGCTAACAGCTGAACGGATTGAGATGATATTTTATCCCCGAAAAACTGATAAATAAACTATCGCCAAATAAAACAAAAATTTGTGAAAATAAAAATAGTATTCATAATAATTCGTGACTCAAATAAATTATTCTAAAACATACGGTACGTACAGTCACGGACTTTAATTGATGAGCCACCTTTAAACTTTTCAATTTTGCAGTTTCATACATTCACGAGATTACACGATTAAACACGAACACAAATCGCAAGCTCGTAAACAAGATGACAAATAAATTACTTTTAATCGGAAATATCCATAGAGGTTGACTAATAAGTTCTCAATGATAAAAATAAATACAATGTTGCATTAAGTTTATCCAATCTATTTGATACCGACCTCCTTTGAATCATAGCTCATTAACTCGATAATTATGAAAACATAACTGAAGACAGTGACAATTGAAATATGAAGATGACAAATAAATTACTTTTAATCGGAAATATCCATAGAGATTGACTAATAAGTTCTCAATGATAAAAATAAATACAATGTTGCATTAAGTCTATCCAATCTATTTGATACCGACCTCCTTTGAATCATAGCTCATTAACTCGATAATTATAAAAACTTAACTGAAGACAGTGACAGTTGAAATATCGATGTCAGAGAATTTCTCCGTACGCTAACGTTACTATCGCAACAGTAACCTAGCAACAATCATTTATCGTTGCTAAGTTACTGTTGCTAGACCTGCAATTGGCTGACTTTGAGTAGTCACTCTGCTGTCAAGTTTGTAGTTCTGGCTCTCAGGTTAGTCAACCGGTATGAAATATAATTTTCTTCTTCTAATACGAAGACTTTGCGTGTCGGGAACCGAATAAACCCGATTTGCATTACACGGCTAAAATACGAACAGTGCCAGGTGGCTCATCAATTAAAGTCCGTGACTGTACATTAGCATTATTTACTAGTGCTAGATAAGACACGTTATTACTGTTGTTACTTACACGTTTCATAGCGACTAAGATTTATTGTAATGTTGCCGCTTCTAGCGCAAGTACACAACAAGTTTAAACATTTTGTGAACGAGGGCTACCTAATAGGGATGTAGGTTGCACATAATACACGCTAGGTAATAATAATTTCTGCGTTAATAATATCCTCCCGACAGATTACGGATACGGTGGCCAATCTCAGCAGAGATTAGCCATAATGCACAAGTGTGTGCGTAAACACAGGTGCACTCTCTGTTCCTTTACTCTCATAGTCCCTTGGGACGGCATACGACACGACCGGGGAGAGATCAGGCGCAGGACAAACGGCTTTACGTGCTTACTGAGGCATCTGTGTTTCACACCACTAACTTCCGAACTCCGGGCTGCTACGGAGAAATTCCTAATGGAAAAAAGAACAACAACTTTTTGCCCGATCTGGGAATCGAACTCAGGACCCCACGCTCAGCTGTCGCGCTTGCGACTACGAGATCAACGGGGCAGTCAATCGGGGTTTTATGCTTTAAAGCAATGTGCTGCGTAGAAGAATTTTTCCATCAAAAGCAATGAGTGGGCTTCGAAACCACATCCTCCAGCCACTAGTCTAATGGGTAATCCATTTCGCGGTTTAGCCATTAGGCAGTTCCTGTTGATTATTAATCAATCTGCCTAGCCTTTTCCTAACTATTTGTGGTCGGCTTCCAATCTAACCGGATGCAGCTGAATATCAGTATTTTACATGGAGCGACTGCCTATCTGACCTCCACAACCCAGTAACTGGGTAATACGATACCCCTAGTATGGTATATCACACTTTCGGGCTTCTGATGACCCGTAACGACTGTCAAAGATGCACGAATGACAGCCGGGACCAACGCAAGGCACGGAGGAGTCTCGATATGTAAAGATGGTCACCCATCCACGGACCAATCCTGGCAAGCGTAGCTTAACCTGATTGATCGACCTGTACGGCTGTTATTACTTAGCCACGAGTTCCGGCGCCGAGGACGAGTACGAGGCATAATGATTATGTAATCAGAAAATATAAACTATGGCATGTCTTGATTAATTAACTACTATCGATTATCAGGTGATTAAGGGTTCAGCAAACATCCTCAAGGGTATATTTCCCGTAACTACAGGTGAAGTTATGTTATAGTAGGTATGTTAATTAATACATAGGTTGAATATTCTCGCCCTTCGTCCTGACATAATCGATTGGCAACTATTCACGGCACACATGCGGATTCTATGGGACTTATGACCAACTATTCATTACCACAGAGTACAAAATTTATGTATAAACAGTATGTTATCTAACGAAGGGCGTTCCCGTAAACCTGCACTAGAATAGGGTCGATACAAAAAAAATATTACCATTAAAAAAAAGTTTATTTTTATTTGTTAATACAATACAAAAAATATTAAATTGATACGTAAAAGAAACACTCTGTACACGCACACTTGTCTGTTTACGTTGATATACAAGTGTGCGTGTACAGTGTTTCTTTTTTTTTGCGTTGTAATATTTTTTTTAGCATGTATTTTTCGCTATACTATTGCGAGTTAGCGGGAATGCCCTTTGTTAGTTAACATACTGTATGTATTTTTTTGTATGTAAGCCTACACTGTCCCACTGCTGAGCAAAGGCCTCTCTCAAATCCTTCCAAGCCTCCTTTTCCAGGGCCAACTCGATCCAACCCATGCGGTACGCGGCTAGATCGTCTCGCCATCTCTAATGACAAAATAATTAGGTATGATTTTTTTTCAAAATACAATGCATGGACTGTGTGAAATAAGACATAGCTAGAAAGGGAGTGACTACAGAGATGCGGACTAATATTGAAGAATGGCAGAATAATACATGTTACGCCAATACCAAATAAATTGTGATAAGGGCAGGAGTATGATCATGATGAAGGTATTTTAATTTTTTTTTAAATTAATTCAACATTTTCCATTTTAGCGGTTTCAGCATAGTTTCAGCTTAATGAATATTTAATTAAAGAATTAATTCTTAAACTTTTAACTAGTCGGAAACCGCGCCATTGTGTCATAAAACTAAAGTATGAAAGAATATCAAGTTCCTGTGAAAGTGTGCCGCGAACACATTTCGCGTACCACGAACTCATAGCATGTCGTAGCGAGTTCGTAGCCCGTAGCGCTCGTAGCACATAGTTCGTAGCCCGTAGCGCTCGTAGCACATAGTTGTTTTAGATTGTTACACGACAACTTTATTAAGTGTACACGTGTTGATTATAATTAAGTTTTATTAATGTTTTATGTTCATGTAACAAGGAACATGTTATTTAAGTGTTTAATTAGTGTATTATGAATTTGTTTAGTGTATTTCATTAGCATTTACACGTGCCGATGAATTTTATTTATTTTGACTGTGAAAAGTTTTAAAATGATTTGTATTAGTGTTATGAATATGTTTATTTACTTTAGGTCGGTTGTTTTTTGTTTACAGTTAGATAAAATAAATTAGACGGTTAGCAATTACATAAAAACAATATGTGTTTTAATATATCCACTTAGTTTCCATTATGTTTCGATACACTATATTTACTCAACTGTCTTCTGAATATATTTTAACATAACCACTATAATAACTCCACATATTGTTAGGTTAGTTCGTCCCACTTCATTGTAACAACCAAACATGAAACACTTTCCTATCTCGCCACTAAATAATGAAACCACGAAACTTTCATCTAAATAATGCGGGTGGTTTGAAAAGTTAGAACTATTTACAAAAGAATGTTAGTACAGTGATAGCAAGTCGTGATAGTACGGAAATTGTGACTTATTTAGGATTTAGTACACAAAGTTGTTAGCCTGAGTTTGAGTTTGTTTTACCAAGTCCAAATGTTTTATGGTGAAGTGACATGTTATTCTTAATTTACTTTTTTCTTTCCTGAGAATCGTACCCAACACCTCATCTCGATCTCAAGGTAGCAGCACGCGCAACCACTAGACCAGCTATGTAGTAATAAACTCCGTTTTTTTTTTCAAATATTCATTGTTTTTTTTATTTCTCACACCTGCAGGTGGAGCATGAGCACCGTTTTGTCGACAGAAGAGTAGACAAAAATGACGTTCCGTGTAGATTGTCCGACAGCAGCAAAGTAGAAAGAGCCAACTGCACTTTTTACGAAATTCACTCTTCTACATAATTCGACTCAGAATTCTTTGTTTTGTCATAGGATATTTTTTCTGATGGTAATTTTGACAGTTGGGATAGAAAAATTTCTTCCGAAATTGTCTACAAATAAAAAGACCTAGACAAAGATCAAACAAATGAGTGACAAAATGACAGATTGTAGAAGGATTTCTACGGTGCGATGTCAAAAATGAAGAAACGAACTGTCACTTTGTATAGAAAAAGCTATGTCTATTCTTCGTAGAAATAGAAAGCGTCATGCTACGTCTGCTGGACATTAGTTGCCTGGGTATTGGACATTAGTTGTATTTGGTAGCCTGGAAGTCTTTAAACATGCTCCGGACAGATTGGCCGAAGTAAGAAAAATTCTGATCATGTCAGGATTCGTAGACGACTCCTAACTGTGGTGTTCCACAAAAGATGGCACACTTAATGTCGTGTCCTGCGTGTCCTGTCAGCTGCACGTTACAGGCACGGAGGGACGCTAGTGATGGCGCCAAACACGTGGCCGAATCATAGGGCCCATAGGCAAGCAGCCTATGGGCCCTATTTAGATTTACATTACCACGCTAAGAAGATTCTTCTTCCTTAGAATTGTTATACAGATGTGACAGAGCATTATAAACATTAAAAGAGACTGAATATTGAATAACATAGCACGCTGTCTGCGCAGTCTATTATAACTATAGTACACACGGCTACACGTCAAGCTATACATTTCCGGTTTATGCTGATCTCGCATTGTATAGGATTTCCGTACAATGCGAGGTCAGCCTATACTGGAAATGTATAGCTTAATGTGAAACCGTGTGTACCTACTTAAAATTAAACTCCTCTAACTACGCTTGAGTATGCTTGCCCGCAGTGAGCTCACCACTAAAGCTCAACAGAGTATAACTTGTCAATTAATAGCCAATCAGAGTATGGGGCTTTGACTATTATTTGTCGCTTCAATTAATATTATTGGCAATTTCCTGTGTCTGTTTTGTAGTCACCCATTGGTCACTCGTTCGCTTGCCCGGTCGTAAAGTCAATTCAGCGAAGTCATCCATTCACTTGCCCCGGCAAAAGTCAATTCATGCTAAACGCTTGTTTTAGAGTTGGCATGGAAAGTTCGTTATTCGACTATTGATTCTTTTATCTATAAAAAATTAACCCTTCTATTCACAAACGGCGCTTTTTTTTTGTCTAACTGCTGCTTTTATAGGCCAAAATTATTCCCTTATCCATTAAATATTCAATTTGATAATTATCACCATCATTCTCCTGCCCTTATCCCAATTTATTCGTGGACAGCGCAACATGTCCCTTTCTTCTATACTTCTCTATTAGCCGACATTTCAGTATTTACCCCCTTTCTAGCCATATTATCATCTTTCACACAGTCCATCCATCGTTTCTTTGGTCTTCCCCTACTCTTATAGCCATCGACATTCATACCTAAAACTGTCATCACGACATTTTCCTCGTTCCTTCGCATCACGTGCCCATACCATGACAACCGATTGAATTTGATAAATTAATCTTAAATATTTTATCCGTTCGTTAAACTTGAACTTATTTATTTATTGATAACTATAACTTAAAGCTACATTTTAAAATAAAGATAATACAAAAGTACTACTCATCATCATCTACCTAGCCTTTTCCCAACTATGTTGGGATCGGCTTTCAGTCTAACCGGCTGCAGCTGAATACCAGTATTTTACATGGAGCGACTGCCTATCTGACCTCAACAACCCAGTAACTGGGTTATACGATACCCCTTGGCAAGACTGGTTGTCAGACTTTCAGGTTTCTGACGACTCGTAACGCCTGTCAAAGATCCACAAATGACAGCCGAGACCAACGGCTTAACGTGCTTTCCGAAGCAGCGTAGCTTAACCTGATCGATCGACCGGTGCGGCTGTTATTACTTAGCCACGAGCTCCTCACAAAAAAACTACTATTACAAAAGTTCTACTATTATCTTCTATTCTTTTTATAACCCACTTCGCAACAACCCTCAGTTTATTTTGCTAGTAGCCGCTAATAACACCAACTGTTGCTTTTCCAGTACTCGCCAGGGACCGAGTATAAAATAATGGACTAGTTGTCTCCCTAACAACGTGTGGGAACAATATTAATGGGCTATTTATTGCTTTGGTGGCTTGGGATTTTATAGTTTCGTTTCAGAGAGAATCTATTGTATTTTTTATTGACATTTTACTTGTTTTGGAAAAACGAATACTGGTAGGTAGCATATTAAATTAATTTATAAAACGTGCATCACAAAGGTGTGGATCACACACCATCAAACTGAATAAGTTTCTCCATGGTACCAACATCGTTTGACGGGGTCCGCTAGGGGCGATGCCTGCCAGGGTTGCGGGAAGTCCGAATGGGATACCGGGGCCCTTAGCAACAGGCAACGCAAGGAAAACGGGTGGGTTTTAGTCACAAAAAGTCTGATACGCCCTCCCGCTCCCCAAAAAAAATAGGACCAACATCGTAATCGCGATAGAATAATCAGCTGTCCCATACAAAACTTCCATAACTACTCGACCCTAATGAGTAAAACACGCTCATTTTGATGAGTATTTATTCTATCACAATGCATTGCAAAAATTCTCCTTCATTACTTTAGTACATTTTCCATGAAACTAAAAGCGACCGGTGAATTTTTGCGGCTACTATTTTGTGTTACGATGCGGCGGCCATCTGTAGTGTGCGATGGTTCATACAAAATGTACAAAAGTGATTTAGGAGGACTTTTGCAATGCGTTGCGGTGCGGCGCGGCCCGCTCGAATGTGCACTTAGCTGCGCTCCGCGGTTTTACCCGCGTAGGTCTCGATCCCGTGGAAATATCGGGATAAAAAGTATTCCATATCCTAACCCAGTTCATACCAGTTCCATGTGCTAAATTTCATCCAAATCCGTTCAGCCGTTTTAGCTTGAAAGAATAACAAACAAACAAACTCACTTTCGCATTTATAATATTAGTAGGATAGTTTGGATTCGTAAGATGTAAGTAATTCTTCAACCATTAACAAGTGCACGGCGGTGATTATGAACATTTCCTCCTTTGTTTGTCTACTGTGGATGTAGTTAAAAGCACTTACTTAAGCAGAAGGACTTTGAAAGTTGCGTGTGTGTGATACTGAATAACTGGATTAGAACTTTACAGCCATGCTAATGGTCTAAAGCCGCACAGTTCTGAACAAATGAGTTAGGAGAATATATAGGCATTTTCATTTATTTAAAAACGACTGGTTTTAATTTAATGAAAACGTTTGAATAAACTCTCTACGAGGAAAACCACATCAAAATCCGTTGCGTATTTTAGAAGAACAACGCGGTCACACAGACAGACACGAAAAGCGACTTCAATTTATAATAATAGATAGCACGTGTCCATATAAAATGAAAAGTATCTTTATTTATTATAGTAAAACTTGACATGATCGAGTATTTGATAAGACTCCTTGTTATGTTAACAATAGTGGAACTGACACAGATACCCAAAATTAAGGTTTAGAGTAGGGACTGTATTCTATTGAGTCAATTGTTTGCACCCACATACAATTGTCATTATAAACTGTTATCAAAACTGAAATGACAGCATAAAACAACTTTGAAGACAATCCTAATAATAAGCGATCGTCGCGCTCGTCGCATACATTCGTCACTTAGCTATTTGTTCGGAATAGCCGAACGTAGCCCTCTGTCGGCGACCACGCGTTCAGATTCACTGAACAAAATAAACGCGACGAACATGTATTCGCGTGACGATCGCATTGGCATGGCTACACTCACGTCCTTACCAAAGTGACCGGTCGCGCGAATACGTCGCGTGATCACCACATACATCACGCACAATGGTCCACCTTAGGGACTAAGTGCGGAAACCAAACCTGTAACATAGAACACCGCATACATTCGTCACTAATATATTCGGAAAAGCCGAACCCGCCCTTTATCGGTGCCAGTACCCGTAACCCTATCGCGATGATCGTGTGTTTGCACGACGACGTTCGCTTTGATTAAGACGTGCTATAAGGCTGCGGGTTGAGTTTGATCTTATTTTAATTTCCGTCACACTATTACAAATAGAAGTCTCTCAGAAATGAGGCTATGTCACTGGAAATAGAACATTTTCTTCTTTATTTAGGCACGTACTCAACTGAATATAAACCACTGTAGGTACTACCTACTTATTTTTATAAATAACATAATAAAAGTAATAAATGAAACGTGGGCAAGCTAAGCCTTAGCTAGCATTTATATCAAAATGCTATAGGCACAAGACTTGTAGGTAGGCGTAAAAATTTCTGCAAAGGTCAACGTAGTTTGAGATTTACACGCCAATAAATCTACGAGCCTATTTGATTTATTAATCAATAACTTCAAGCTGTAAGGTATTTGACCTAAGTTTGACGTTAAGTCTACCGTTCACGACTATGTAGGATGATCTCGGAAAGATGTCCTTGATAGCGGCGCGATTCATTTGTTTCCCAGCTGCGTGATTCATTTGTTTCCCAGCTGCGTGATTCATTTGTTTCCCAGCTGCGTGGTTCATTTGTTTTCCAGCTACGCATTCGTAGCGTCACAGTGGAGGATCCAACCTATATTTACATAAAAAGTGAAAAAGTGAAGCGTGCGTAGCTTAACCACGGGCTGCCGTGAAACGGCGCCTTTAAAACTTGTCCTTTCTATATTGCAAACATGTCCTGTTCTCGATCAATCATTAAAGTAAACTAAAGTAAAGTAAAGTAAAGTTTATTTACCAAAATAGTTACAGAAATGTACACAAGTAGATATAACTAGTGGGTAGACTTATTCTAGGCATTACAGTGTGTTGCAAAAATTTCTGTACATAATAATCATTGGTGGACAAGTTACACTGCACTCCAATTAAGACGCCTAGCCTTTTCCCAAATATGTTGGGGTCGGCTTCCAGTCTAACCGGATGCAGCTGAATACCAGTATTTTACATGGAGCGACTGCCTATTTTACATGGAGCAACTGCCTATCTGACTTCCACATCTGGGTAAGCGTAGCTTCAGACTTTTGATCGACCCGTGCCTATGTTATTATTTGGCAACGAGTCCCTGTTAAGCCCCAATTAAAAAGACACATGTCCATCTTTAATAGAAATTGAAGGTTGTCTATTGGGCTCTTTAAATTATCATTAGTTTGAATAACAAATTAGTCAGGATACAAACCCATATGACCGATACACATAATGGTTAGATGAGATATATTTTCCCGTCATGGTGATTTTGGTAACCACAGTAATCTCTAAATGATAAATGGAAATATTTTTGAAGATAAAACCATGAATATCTCAGGCAATTATTACAAGTAGGTAATATTTCTGAGTAAAAACTTCAACAGTACTGGGGGCCTTAAACGGGCAATTCCTCTAATTTGACACAAAAGCAATTCATAATGTGTGGACCATTTTACGAATCTCCATAGAAAACTGTCAAACCGATGAATTATTTAATTATATGAATCGCACGCAAATCATATTATTCATAATATTTTATTCTGCCAAAGTGGCTGTTTTAAGCGCCCTTTTTTTTTGAGGGTGGGAAATCATCAAATGACTTCTTCCGCTCTGGGCGGAGCGGAAGGGCGTGTCAGACTTTTACTGACACGCCCTTCCGCTTACTACTTAACAAAGCATGCATACAAACCTCATAAAATTCTGTTTTTAAACAACGATAAGACTGATAGAGGCAACAACAAAGTGACATTAATAAGTTCATATAATAAGTTTCTATACCAAACCCCATATTCACTCATACGATGAAATGACGGAAAAAATAAGCGCAAAATTCCAAAGGTCCCTTTCATGGGAGTTCATAAATGTTGCGAGGGGTCAATGATCTTATGAGCGATACGTTGATGTGACGTCATAAAAACACCTTTGCTCTGACCTTGAGTCTGACAGCTGTGATTGATATCATGTTATACGGAAAGGCGCTGATTTTTCCCTGCAAAGTTATGTGGAGTTTATTTAGGAGAATTACATAAGAAACATAAACTCACCACTGCTTCCCATGGGGATTAGGCAGAAACTACAGAAAGCTGCCTGATACGATCCTTACATACTCCTTTTGCTTCGTTTACGTTCATACATCAGAGGCCCTAAACAAAGTGACATTCTATCAGCGATAACGATGATGGAAAAGGCAAAAATGTATAGGACTGACATAAGCTATCGAAAAGCTTACGTCAATCCTGTTGAAAGTCGTTGTAGAAATACGAAACGCTTTCGAAGCGATTGTCACTTCACGTCTAGGCCCTCTGATCATACACGCACTCCCCGCGCCGGTTGCGAGTATTACGCACCTGACCTTTCTAAAGAACATAATCAATAATGTCACTATATTTTCCCCTCCCGGCGTTTCCACTCACTGTAGGAGAATTTACTAGTACTAATAGTGATTTAACCCTGCAAACAAAGCCCATACAATCCTGTTGACAGTACAAAATCAATAGCTTGAACAAAATAGGTGTCTAGAATAGACAGGTAAAATCAAGCGCCGCAGCTGAAAAATTGCTGAACAGATGTTAGCAAAAGCTGTTGGACAATGGTGACCCGTGTTCTGTATTGGTTAGGATTATTTTCCCTCGGTTTTGTAGGACAATAGGATTCTCTAAACAATGCAAAAGCTAAAAGACTGTCAAACTTATGTTAACTGCCGTAATAGGGAATATGCATGTATTTTTTTTAATATTTTTATTCGATAGTTTGCATCGTCAAATAATAGTGAAAAAAAATTCGACGGCAAAAAAGCAATTTAAAGTAGTTAAAAAAGTCTTTAAAAATATCCAACCGATCCGGGCTATTTCCGCCCTCCATTTGGCGCGCTTGGTGTGATGACGTCACAGTCCGTGAAAACAGACAAGCAACTGTCAAGTCAACGTCAAACACTCCTTTTTATATGAGCGTTTGACATTGACTTGACACTTGTTGATTGACTTGACATTTTGTTTGCTATCCCGGATTGTTACGTCACATCCGCTCTTAGCCTTTTCAAGTATTTGAATTACCCACAGTTTTTTGGGACTTTAAAAAAAAATAATTTCTCGCCCAAAAATAAATTTTATTCAAAAATATTGATGGAGGCATAATTCTGAAGTAACATAGTTTAAGATAGTTAATTGATTCAGGCGTGACTTTGCGGAAATCCATTATAAAATACAATAGACGCTGATATATTTAGTAACCTATTCCGCTTGACTATTCTTCAAGAGTCATAAAAACCCTGTAAGAAATCGACACGTGTTTCACCTCTCAACGAGGCATCTTCAGGATGACGATTGACCAATTGCAAACCAGAACGCGACGTGTTACCACACCGAGCGCTGGACGCAGAGTGAATCAAATCGCCCGACACCCCCACTTATATAGGATTGCTGCTCGGCGCTGATTGGCTTGGACCGTTATCAGTGCGATAAGCGCGATAAGGGGCGAACAATCGCAACAAAGGCGACCTTGGAATACTGGTATTTAATTCGTTCAACAGTGTAACGGTCGCTGTATTATTTTTAACAATTTCTAAACTCTCTAATACTGACATTTTAAATCCTTTATCACAAGTGTGTAAAATTTTGAATGTGTTATTATTATTTAATGAATGACCTGAATCTATTAAATGTTGAGCAAAATGAGATCTTTCTGGACAACTATTCCTATAAGCTGCAATATGTTCCTTATATCTTGTTTGGAAATTACGACCAGTCTGACCTATGTAAATACCATTACAATCATCGCAATGTAATTTGTAAACACCTGATTTTTTATGGTTTTCTAAACGATCTTTTCCGTTACAAATCCGTCTTAAAGAATTATCTGTTTTAAATGCTACCCTTATTTCATTTCTACACAAAGTTTTTGAAACCCTATCACTAATCGACCCTAAGTACGTCAAACTACCTATATATTGATGTGGTTTTTCTGGAGGCAGTGGATACAAAAGAGAACGAACTATGTTACGGCGTTTCGTTTGTATCAAATCATTAACCATTTTCCTACTGTAACCGTTGCTCTCAGCTATATGATAAATAATGGTTAGATCTCTGTTATAATTATCTTGGGATAGTGGTACTGACATCAATCTATGAGTGAAACTACGATAAGCTGCTAATTTATGCTGAATTGGATGACAAGATGACGCAGGAATCGTGACGTCTGTATAAGTTGGTTTTCTATATATCTGAAAATCGTGTTTGTTGTTAATTCTTGTGATAGTTAAATCTAAAAAGTTAAGGGATCCGTCAACTTCTAATTCTAATTTAAACTTGATTTTAGGATGGAATCTATTGATTTTATTAACAAAAACATCTATTTGACGCAATGTATCGGTCCAACACATAATTATGTCGTCAACATAACGGTAATAATATAAAATTTGTGGCTGTCCAATAATGTATTTATTTTCAAAGTGGTCCATAAAAATATCTGCCATAAGAGGACTGAGTGGAGAACCCATTGCTAAACCTTCTTTTTGCTTGTAATATTGATTATTAAACCTAAAATAATTCTGTTCCATACAAATCTTGGTCAAAGATAACAATTCACAAACCTCACCAGGATGGACCCGCTGTTTCTCAAAAAGATCTTCAAGTATCTGTAAACACTCCTCATAAGGAACGTTTGTAAATAGACTTTCGACATCCAATGATAATAACTTAGCACCGGTTGGCAAAAAATAGTTTACAGTTAGTAAACTATTTTTTAGACTAAACTTAGGTTTAAAATTTGATCTGGACTTTAATAAATAGTTCAAATGTTTTGACAAATTATATGCTGGAGCACCGATATAAGAAACCACTGGCCGAATTGGGATATTATCCTTATGAATTTTAGGCAAACCGTATAGCATTGGTGACCTAGGGTTCATAGGAACAATATATTTCAAAGGTTTTGGATCGATGTAAGACGTGCTTTTGGTGATATTTTTTACCTGTGAAGTAAAAACTTTAGTGGGGTCTGATCCTAGTTGTTCAAAAACATAAGATAGTTTATAAAAAAAAATATTTGACCCACATGCATATTCCCTATTGGCTGACTAAAATGACGATAGCCAATCAATAATTTTACATGCGTCTGATTTTGATATCCAGTTGTTAAGCTTTTCAGACATGAGGTGTCAATCCACCAATAAGATTTCGTTTTTCAATCCTCTCCCAACGTGGTTTTGGCCAGCAAAAATAGTTCAACAAACCGAGGTATTTTATCAGTATCACACATCGTTTTCGAGAAATGTAACCAGAGTAAACTATACTACATAGATAGTTTAGTAAAGCTAAATCTGTAGGCGACACAATCGTTCAAGCTCGCATTTCTTGCACCACATCCTTCCGCCACGGTCCTTGCATATCCTGCCCGCTTTACTACACAGCTACTTATGACAAAAACATATCCTTTCACAAGCTTCTCTCGCTTAGCTCATCTTTCTGTTGGAAATCCATTCCTGCATTTGTAGGACATATTCTATTCAAAAGATGAGGTAAGTATATATTTTCGAACTGTGTTCTCAAGTGGGGGAACAAATACATATATTCATGAGGATAAATGCTTGTCTGCGAGTGGTTTAGCGTTTTTTCGGTTCAATATGAAAGTTGTCTGTTGAGTTTTACTTTATTTTGGGGTCGAGGTACTTGTTTAAGTATGAGAATAATAAAGGAATGAAATAAACGAGAGTTTATGTTAAGGAAATGTGGTCTCGTAATTTGATTTTAATTGGAACGGTACCTTGAACCTAATATGTTGTAGTCGTTGTAAATCACGAGTGTGTCATGTGACTTTTAGGACATTCACAAGGTTTAAATTGCAGTAACTGACGCATGCTCCTTAAATGTAACAACCAAACCTAGATTTTATCTTGGAGCTCCTACTAGTACACACCTAAGACTTAATAAAAGAAGTGGTTACTGCATATGTCTTGGAATTTAAGCAGACGATATACAACACTAGAATTTTGCAGGTTAATTTAAGTGTTTATATGTAAAGGACTGCTTATAACAATGTAATATAGATTGAAAGGAGAGATAGAAGTGGGGTTCTGTTAGTTAATTCATATCATAATTGCTAATGAGGATGCCGCCAAAGTCAAATGTCATCATCTGCCTAGCCTTTTCCCAACTATGTTGGGGTCGGCTTCCAGTCTAACCAGATGCAGTTGAATACCAGTATTTTACATGGAGCGACTGCCTATCTGACCTCCACAACCCAGTAACTGGTTAATACGATACCCCTTGGTTAGACTGGTTGTCAGACTTTCGGGCTTCTGACGACCCGTAACGACTGTCAAAGATCCACAAATGACAGCCGGGACCAACGGCTTAACGTGCTTTCCGAGGCACGGAGGAGTCTCGATATGTAAAGATGGTCACCCATCCACGGACCAACCCCGGCAAGCGTAGCTTACATCAGGTTAAGTTCGACCCGTGCGGCTGTTATTATTTAGCCACGAGCTCCTCTGCCAAAGTCAAATGTATCCTAGCATATACTTAACGTTACTAACGTATTACTTAACGTCAGCGTTGGCTGACGATTTGCATAGCTAGATCGGCACATAGGTACTATTTACACGTCCCACAAAAAAAAACAACAATTCAAACCAGCACAACACACATTATTCTTATAAAATGTGATTCACACACATCTACTATGATATTTCACAAGTGAAAATTACACTACATTCTCACAACAGGCGACGAACACATGATTGCAAAACGTTTGTTCCTGTCGTCATTCTGAGGGAACGTTTACTATTTTGTTCTTGTTTTTTGTTTAAAATATCATGAAATACGAGTACAATGTGAGTGGTGTTTTGTTTTATGTAAATCAACATTGTTCTTTAAAATTGTGGTTGTTTTTTGTTGCAGCGTGTTTGGGGACAATGTTTGTAGTGGGTACATGGTAATACATGGGTTTATTTAAATTCAAATGCGTTGTGTATCTACTCCACAAAGGAAACTAAACATGTTACAGGTTCTAAAGGTAGAAAAAATATAAATAAACATTTTACTATTTCTACCAAAAAATATCAACCCGTTTCCCGACTGACAAACAGTGGTCGAGTTATGATGGAGTAGTAACTTTAATATGAATACATAGTATAAAATAAACCAAAGCTACCCTTGCCGCGTTTGGTCCGTAGATGGGTGACCATCTTTACATACGAAGAACCCTCCGTGCCTTAGAGAGCACGTTAAGCCGTTGGTCCCGGCTGTCATTCGTGGTTACGGGTCGTCAGAAATCCTAAATTCTGCCAACCAGCCTTACTAAGGGGTAATAACGTATTACCCAGTAACTGGGTTGTGGAGGTCAGATAGGCAGTCACCCCATGTAAAATTCTGGTGCTGCATCTGGTTAGACTGGTAGCCGACCCTAACATAGTTGAAAAAAGGCTAGGCAGATAATGATGATGGATAACACAAAGTCGCATATCGTGTCTGTCTGACACCATAGTTCTTCTAAACTACACAGTAGATTTTGATGCGGACAATTCATTCCGGAAGGTTTTTGTGAATAATACACTAATTTTTACCATAGATATAACACAGAAATTTCGTGCAAATTATAAAGTAAAACATACAATAAAAGGTATCCAAACAAAAATCTAGCAAGTAATCGAAATAACACGATTTACTTCGCCGGTAAAAATGAAGTTAATTCTAGGTTTGCTAAAACTTTTCCTCATCAAAAGTTGGCGAGCAACTTTGTAGCATTCAGTAGTTACTACCTAGACCGGAATTAAGTGCTCATCTTATCAAGAGCTTTACTTTAAATATTAAATGTTTCAAAGTTTATTATTTTGGTTAAAATAAATGGTAACTACCCTACCCATCCCTTATCCATACTATCCATACTTAATATTATAAATTCGAAAGTAACTCTGTCTGTCTGTATGTTACCATTTCACGCCTAAGCCACTGAACGGATTTCGACAAAAATTTGCAAGTAGACAGCTTCCTGGGGAAGGACATACGGTACTTTTTATCTACATACCACGCGGGCGAAGCCGCGGGCGGAAGCTAGTACTTATTAAGGTGAAGTTATTGAAAAATGAAACACTTATTTGCGGTAAACATGATGCAAACACAACACATACACTCATACACATACACAACACATACACGAAAATAACAAGTTGGGGGAAGATATGCGTCACAATAGCGCAAATCGGCCACCGCTCAGAATAATGCTGAGACCATACGTGACACAGAGCTCCAGCGCTGGTTTTCAGCGACAGCTGTAAAGCACCAGTACAGCATAAAAAAGTTATATCATTAAAAAAAATTACAAAAAATAATAAATAGAATAAACTCAATATACAACGTGTTTTTTTATCGCTAGGGTACCTACTAGAGTTATGGGATAAAAAAAACACGTTGTAAAAAAAAGCATGGCATGTTGGCATGTATTTTTTTGTTCTTTTCTTGATATAAACAAAATTCAACTATTTCACAATTATTTTTATGTAAAACACTCTTTTACGTGAAAAAAATCTTGTTCTGCTGATGTACCTACAAGCTTTCTAAAAGTTTCCCTTGACCTTACCCCATTAATAAAGACAAACATTTGCCGTTATTAATGAAGTCGGTAAAAATCCAACCATCTCATTATTTTTTAAATCCGTTCAAATCTCATTAAAAGAGTAAACAAACCAATTCCAGTTTAAATACCCTTTTACATCAGTTTTTTTTTATAATTAGTTTCTAGCTATTAAGTTGATTCGTAGAAATTCTTAAACTAAAGCACTGGTCAAACAGGCGATTCCGGCTCAGGATACGAGACGAAATCCCCTCGCGCCGATTGCGTCAACTAACTTATAAGGAGGTGTTCACACTGCCACGAATAGTCGCGTGACTTCCTAATCATTAGAGCATACCGCGCACAGTCGCGAGCGGGATTCGCCTCAGTTTGACCAGTCCTCTATATAAAAGAAAAGAAAGAAAAGAAAGAAAATACGTTTATTTGCGGTAAATATGACGCAAAAAACAAAAAAAGAAAATAACCACAAAGTAAAAATAAAAAAGGTTGGGGGAAACATGCGTCACATCCACGCAAAACGGCTATCGCTCAGCATTATGCTGCGACCCTATGCAAAACAGAGCCCCAGCGCTGGTTTTCAGCGACAGCCGGCGCTGACGTAATGACGTCGATCGGTGCGGCAAACCATTATCAGAACGCTGTACCGGTACAGCGTACTGTAATAAAAAATAAAATATATTATATTTTATCTAATAGTATTAAAAAAAAAATATATAAAAATAAAAATAAATAAAAGAAATGTAATATAACAACCAATAACCAATGTAATATAATATGGTAATATATCTACCTAAATGGTTCGTAGGTACTCTTCCGACGAAATAAAAAGTTCAGAGAGAAAATATCCTTTTTCCGTTTTCTGCTCTATGTTCAGTCGAACAAGCTATTTCGTATACAGGCAGATAACTTGCAACTACACACACCACACATACCACATCACCAGCCAACTCCCACCACCGTGGGACTGGGTCCTGACTGCGTGATAATTATTATTATACAATATACACATGAATCTGTAAAGTCAGAAGTGCGTGTCTTGGGTTTGAACTCGAGACCTATCACTTGGCAGTCCGACGGTCACACCACTGGGCTATCACTGCTTCCAATAGCATTTATGCCTTAATCATTACGGTTTAGGTATGTTGAAACTGTTTGTACTTCCCGTCACTTGTCCATAAGGGTTCATTAGAAAACCAGCGTCAGACAGTATCTGTCTGGCATCAATGCTGAAATGAACCTTTTTGGCGTAGCCGTAAGGCACAAACTATTGTTGTAAAAACATTATTTTTTATTCTTTCATCATCATCTCAAGTATCTTGATTTAGCACACGAGGTTGTCGACATGTGGGACGTGGACTCTGCAATCATTGTACCGATAATCGTTACGGTCAATGGCCTAATAGCGAAGAGCCTCGACCAACATCTCAGGAGGCTCTCATTGCACGGCTGGGTCAAGGGCTTGATTCAGAAAGCAGTACTCCTGGACACGGCACGCATAGCGAGGAGGTTTCTCTCTCTAGAGCCCTGACCACCGGCAGCTTGGACCCTGATCCTGATGCCGATGGGCTACTATTTTTTATATTTCTAAATGTTTTGTTTTAATGTTTTTTATAAAAATATTTAAAAATGTAACAAATATAGTGTTTAAGAAGAACTTTTCCCAACTATGTTGGGATCGGCTTCCAGTCTAACCGGATGCAGCTGAATACCAGTATTTTACATGGAGCGACTGCCTATCTGACCTCCACCTCCATTATTTTTTATTCTTTATTTTGTTATTTGTATTTTGTGTTTCATGAACTGTGTCCAAATAAACGTTATTCTTTCTTTCTTTCTTAATACTACTCACAGCCTTTTTTGTCTTGATGTTGTAGTGTGCAAGCCTCATCCGTAATAATCATGCTTACTTTATTTGCACTCGTTGCAATAATTTATTGAGCTTAGAACGTATACAGCCTCCACTGCATCGTTCATCATTCCATAATTATTTTTCCTCCATAGACGGCACAAGAAAGTAGTTTTCTTTACATAGTGTATTCCTAAAAATATTGCCAGTATTCGCTTTGCTTAGGATAGGTTCAGCCATCCTGTGGGAAATCAAGATCTTGCAGTATGAGATTATCAGTGGATAGGATGCTGCGTAGTTTTTTCACGAGGGATGGGAATAGTTGAAGTGGAAGCCTTCTTAGCCTGGGATATAATTGAGTACCTATATGAGTTTAGAGCCTTAGAGACTTTCCAGCATGGTTAGGTCTGTTTTGTGTAATTAACCAAACAAGTTTAGGACAGCGTCATCGCCACCCTATTTCAATACGTTGATGGCTCTGTCAGAACTTTTATTCGAATTACTATTTTTATGTTTCCTATTATAATTATTATTGTGTGATCCTATTAAATCAAAAGCCTTCCTAAACGGTCTCAACACGTGAAAATATGTTAATTTAGTAGGTACTTTCGATGGTATTTTCCAGGCTGATTTATTATGAACTAGCTGCGCCCTGCGGTTTTGCCCGCGTAAGTCTCGATCCCGTGGGAATATCGGGATAAAAAGTATCCTATGAGTTAATCCAAGTTATAAACTAGCTGTTTGCCAAATTTCATCCAAATCTATTCAGTCGTTTTTACGTGAAAGAGTAACAAACATCCATCCATCCATCCATACTTACAAACTTTCGCGTTTATAATATTAGTTAGATTTAAAGAAGAAAAAATCAGTATTAAGTTCGCAATTTTGATGTGAAAAATAGCATCTTCAATATAATTTGGTAAGAACGCCTTATAAGAACAATCAGACCATGTTGATCTCCGGATCACGCCATTAAATATTACTTCAAATCCAACATAAGATGACAGGATTCGTTTCACAAAATCCTACGTGCCTTGAAAACAATTTCATGCGACTCGGTTCCGTCGAGAATAAATCTTAACTAATATTAATATTATTATAAATGCAAAGCGAGTTTGTTTGTTAATTTGTTACAGTTCACACGCTGAATGGGTAGACCATAGTATTAGGACATAGGATACTTTTTAATCCGATATTCCCATGGGATCGAGACTTTATTGAGTGTTAATGCCTATGTCATAAAACTAGATTTACCAATTGGGCAATTCGAACAGTAGGTACTTTAGTTTGGCATTTATGAATACTATAACTAGTACTGTTGCCCGTGACTTCGTCTGCGGTCCAGTCCATGAAAAGTAGCCATTTCCTTCCCCGGGTCATGGTTTACCCATATGGCAAATTTTATCCAAATCCGTTAAGCGTGAAAGCTTAAAAAATCAAATAAACAAACTCACTGTCGCATTTATAGGATTGAGTTAAGGATGCGCCAAGGTAGCCCGCGAATTCCAAATTTTCTTACGTTTTTGCAATTTGCAGGTCAGTGTCAGGTTGTATGTTGATCTAAATATTATTTGCGGCCGTAATAAATATGGGCTTAAAGAATTATAAACATTAGAATCAGCAATACAACTCTCTAAGTTCATATAAGTGCATTGAAGTCATTCAATGCACTTATATGTTTATGTGCATTGAATTCATTCAATGCACTTATATGTTTATAATTCTTTTCTTTTCTAGACCTGCAAATTGCAAAAAAAAATTTGAAATTCGCGGGCTACCCTAGCGCATCCCCCTTAATATGCTACGAACATGGTAGTTTCCTTTGTCGGTTATTCTGACGCAACCGTTCGGAAACTGCCTTGCTGTCCAGCACTCGCCTGCGTAAAAATAAGACCGCGACAATGTATTTTCCATTTTCATCTTACAGTTCACTGAATGATGGACATAAGTGCACTTTCCCCCCACAATGGGCAAGCAGGTTGTTAACCCAGCAAGCTTTCAGACTAAATAATAATAAAATATTTATATGACTTCAGTAAGACTTATCTTGGTTTGAGAAGCAACGACGCCAGTTATTTTTTCACAATTTTTTCCATTTTTCAGTATATATTTTTACGGCAAAAATCTTATTTCTTGAGCTAAGGTTTCTTATAAGAGCGGTGGCCACCATATAACGGCCGCAGCAACGGCTTTACTGTGCCATTTTGACAGCGTTTGTGACAGCGTTTTTTAACAGCCTTTTGGTGTTAAAAACGCTCTCTAGGAAAACACACCAACTTACCTTCATAGAAAACGTTTCAGTGACGTCATTCGCCGCGAAGTTGCAGACGTTATGTGGCGGCCACCGTACTTTTAGGAAACCGACGCTTTAGTCATGATTTTCTCAAATATCTAACAGTAGAATCAATTCGTTACCTCCATTAAAGACCGCGACCTAAAACCACGGTGACCTGACCGGTCTGCCCAGACCATTAGATATGACATGTATATCAAATTCGTGTCCATCTTTGTTACTGCTAAAAGCTTTTTTATGCACTAATCGCGATGCATGATGATTGATGATAATATTAGAGGTTGTAGAACATCGACTAGTGTACAATAGTAGCCGAAAGTTACAGTTTTGATTAGACCCAACGTGCCGTCCATTAAAAGGCAGTGTTCCAAACAACTGTAAAAATAAGGTATGAACTATTAAATGGACAGGTCAAAATAACTGTGTGAAAAATAGGCACCTGTGGGGTGATTATTTATTTTGTTTTTCTTCTTAGATTAATTTTATAGTAGAATGCTTTTGGCGCAGTTACTATTAATGGAGAACCGTAGTAGAACCAAGGTAACCAACATAGCCCGAAGTATTGCCCAACTTAAGTGGCAGTGGGCAGGGCACATTGCTCGCAGAACAGATGGCCGATGGGGCCGAAAGGTTCGGGAGTGGCGACCGCGTACCGAATGACGTAGCGTTGGAAGGCCCCCCACAAGGTGGACCGATGACCTGGTGAAAGCCGCGGGAATGCGCTGGATGCGAGAAGCACAGAACCGGTCGAAGTGGCAGTGCTTGGGGGAGGCCTATGTCCAGCAGTGGACGTCTTTCGGTTGAAATGGTGATGATGATGATAATGACAATGTATGGGGCGCATGCCCCATACATTGTCATAGTCATCATCATCACATCGTGTTAACCTATAAGAAGTTGTTACTCTACACTCGGGACAATCTAAGAAGTCCGATTTGACGTTTCGTTCTCGTACATGTAATAAAACGATATGCATTGAGAATCAGTTTTAAGCAACGTAGATAATTAGGTATGTCGTCGATTGCAAAGTCTCCAAGTATGATCAACCGATATGTCTCAAGAATCAGTTTATAGGAAACCATTTTTTTCATCGTATTTATTAACTATCAAATCTGACTTCTGAGATTGTCGCGAGCTTAGCCTTGTTTCAACATATCAAACAATAAGTACGTACAAATAAATTTTAATTTCATATAGATACATTGAAATTATTATGTACAATATACAACTATTTACACTAACTAAACAAATAAATACATTATACACTCTAGCCTTAGATAGAAAAAAGTTATTTTGAATTGTAACAGTATTAATAATAGGTTGATTAAAGAAAATAAATAAATAGTGCAATAACTACTCATGTTACGTAGCAAAAGCCGCGTTTGCTGCTGTTCAAGCTTCGGCAATGTAGCTTTACTACGCTATACTCCGCTTGCCCAGCGGATGCGTTCCTGACACCTCTCAACTGGACACGATTAGGAACAAATAAAGTATAAATTCGTAAAACACCTTTTTTATACTTAGCTCACAGGTGTCAGCAACGCATTTTCTTGGCGGGCGGAATTTAACGAGGCTTTAGCATAACTCGACAGGAAATCACCCTCTTTACCCCATTTACCCAGATTACCCTAAAAATCAGCTTAACATTTTCCTTAGCGTCGGGTAATAATTAATTAAGGGAAATAACATGAAAATCATTTATAACGGGCATTGTACGTCTCCGCAGGGCCGGATATTTGTTCGGCACGAAATGCTTAGCCGTCTTATCTCGGATTATTTGATTGAACTTGTAATTATAAATAATAAATAATAAATCATCATTTATTTCAGATTCATCCTATGATTACATCCATATTTGTTAATAAAATTACGAGCTTACAAACTAGTGTTAGTATAAATAATGGTTATTTAAAACATTTGAAAATTAAGTGGCATGTCCGGCTGGACTTCCCGATGATGGCGGCAAATAACTAAACGACTGCGTGCAGCCATATCCAACGCGCCAGCATCGGAGAGTCCCACCGGTCCGCCAGCGCGCGCAGGATGGTGTTGGGACTGTCGCGCGTGCGGCGCATGATAGATGCGCAACGTTTGCGCATGATGGCCGCAAAGCCGTCTGTGTCTGCCGCTGCGAACATCGCGGAGGCGCTACAGTAGCGCGGCAGCCCCATCATCACCCGGAACGCGTTATTGTATTAATTAAATATTGCAACTGTTTTAAAAACAAAAGAATTTTATGAACAAAATACTGCTGATTTGTTTTGTTATGATTTTTTGTGCGAACAGACTTTAATTGTTATTCTTATTGCACGGTCAAGTAAATTAATTGTTAAAAAAACCTGAACTGACCTTACGACAATTTTCCGTGTTATAACCGATTTGTATGAATTGGTTACTTAGATCAAAGAATGAAAGTTGCAATTTGAATATACGGCCAATTTAAGTTGGTAGTCAATTTGCTTCACAATTAATTTTTCTGACCTATCACTCGGGAGTATTAATAAATCCGGGAGGTTCCCAAAAATCTTATTTTGACGAGTATATATCTTTTATCGTGTGAATAACGAGGGTTGGCAGATCAATAAACAGGTGGGTGGACAACCTACAGACACCACCAGGGAAGCATGGCACAAAAAGGAGGAGGCCTGTACTCAGCAGTGGGTGGAACAAGGCTGCCAATGATGATGATGATGATGATTTAGGGGTATGAGGAACAGGGTGTAAAGTTATCTCATCCACCATAGAAAAGGGAGGATCCTCTGACCAGACGGTTGTTGTGTCTGGCGGGCAACTGCCTAATGATTGATGTCGGGTTCTTGTATATATAAATGTCCATTGCACGGTAAACTTTAATTGCGCGATGCAGGATTTATGTGACGTCAGGATTTTTGTGTGACGTCAGGTCTTTGTGGCGTAGTTAGCATGTGGCGATGTAGATACCGCAACAATGATATATTTCATTCATCATCATCATTTCATTTTAAATATAAAATGTATATACCCCTAAAAATATGTGAGACAAGATATTAATAAGTTCCGAAATTATCAAACACATACGTACATTGTTTGCAGGGATAGTTCTATGTATATGTTGAGTTGTATGTCAGTAATAAAACGGAAACAATCTTCAAACACCTGAACAATTTTCCTCATAAAATAATGGAAAATTGGGACGTGAGATGAAACATAATATAGTACAGTCACCTTAATATGTTCGTCACCCCAAAACGCTGCGTCTTGTAAACATTTTGTCATTATTACACCCGCAACGAATTGGGAACCTAATAATATTCAAATTACTTGTAGTGAGCACCCCTGCCCTTTGATTACTTCAGCACCTGTGGCTTTATTAATGTAAAGTGTTTATATGAAGCAAACTTGAGCTAGACGATATTAGTTATCCACTTCAAACTTATTTGTAAAGGAGAATTCATAATTTTCCTCCCCTAGTCTCGTGTTTCTTGGAGGCGCAGCACGTTTTCTCTTTACAGTCTCCCCTGTCAACCGCCGTGACGCTGTCATTCATTCAATCTCCATTATTAAACAAGAAGGACAGGAACTTTGATTATTAAATACTAGCCGTGGGCAAAACCCACGGCTTCCCGCGTGTAGGTCGGGATTAATCCCCCGGGAACTTACTACCCATGTTCCTTTGATCCAAAACCATTCAGCAGTTTTAGCGTGAAAGCGTAAGAAACAAACAAACTCGCTATCGCATTTATAATATTAGTAAATTGTGTTATTTAATAAATTTTGAAGGAAAACGCGAAAACTTGAAATATACGAAATACGCTTCAGTATATTTTTAGATTTCTGGGTAACACCCTTTTTGATGTTTGTATTGAAACCCAAATAGAACATTTTTCCGAGTAATCGTCATAGCGATTCCGATGAAAATAATATCGGAATTGCTGAAAGGCTTACCTAGAATTTCCCTCATCAAAATTCAATCTAAATCGGTAACCAAACAAGAAGTACAATCGAACAAGCTATTCGAAAAATATTCATCTTTCCACTACACCGTCAATCGTCAACAATAATTTTTATTGGGAAGTATTTTATTGAAAGAAAGGATCCTCTAAAATATTATTCATTGATTCTTTGACATGATACCCTAGAGCTAAGGAATATAAAAAAAAACACGTTGTCTACCTACCAAATAACTTGTTTGACTGTACATTTCGTTACTAAATCGGGGTACTTTCAAGTACTAACACGAGTATTCTCTTGTTTCAGGTAGTGACGCTGATTATATTACAACAAGCTGACACTTTGATGATATTTCAACAATAATAGTCTAGTGACGTCGATGACATTGCTACAAGTAGGTATACACGCTAACCTACGCCAAATAATTTCCTATTAGGGGAAAATATGATGGATATTTTTGGAACGAAAATCTTTAACGCGTCTTGCGCTAGGAGTTAACTGAAATCGTCACGTAACCAAAATCGTTATGCCCAAAAAGTCAGTTTTCAAGTGTCAAAAGTTTTTTTTTCTGTATTATAATACATATAATGTACAGCGAAAGGAACTTCGTTCCAAATGTGTGTCCCCCAACACCTACCGACATCTTTTTTTGTTTGGAAAAAAATCTGTGCAAGGGTTCGTAAAATGGGATACCTAGCGGAATACTTCCTGTAAAGTTGCGTCTCTTTCCTACACTGAAGTAAGATTAAAATATTACTGCTATATGAAGTGGCAGAAGGTCCCAAGTAGAAATGAAGCAGTGTAGCAACGTTCAATAATATTGAATTCGAAACTTACTACGACTACTTAGAAATAATCTTCAACCCCTCAGGCAGAAACATTTGATACGCGCAGCGCTATCGTTACTCGAAACTCAAGTTACCCAAACTACAAAACATCGTCAGTCAGAACTTACAATTTCAAATAAGCCGTATTGATCATTATCCCTATTTGGAGGAGGTCGTGGCTAAGTAATAACAGCCGCACGGGTCGATCCGTCAGGTTAAGCTACGCTTGCCGGGGTTGGTCCGTGGATGGGTGACCATCCTTACATATCGAGACTCCTCCGTGCCTCGGAAAGCACTTTAAGCCGTTGGTCCCGGCTGTCATTCGTTGATATTTCACAGTCGTTACGGGTCGTCAGAAGCCCGAAAGTCTGACAACCAGTCTTACCAAGGGGTATCGTATTACCCAGTTACTGGGTTGTGGAGGTCAGATAGGCAGTCGCTCCATGTAAAATACTGGTATTCAGCTGCATCCGGTTAGACTGGAAGCCGACCCCAATATAGTTGGGAAAAGGCTAGGCAGATTGATTGATCATTATCCCTATTTAAAGGTGTAAGGAGGTCCTATTTTGTTTCATTTTGATACGTATTAAGAACCAATAAGTGTTGAAAAAAGGCTCGTATTTTTTGTGAAAACTCTAGTAAAGCACAGTGGTACTTATTTCGTTCGATTTTGATCCATGTCAAAAAGTGCACGCTGTACAGTGGTCCTTTTTGATAATAACTCTGTTAAAAGTTCCCTGAAAAATCCACGGTGGTCCCTATTTCATTCACTTGAAAGTCATCAAAGTTGCAGCGCGCTTCTCGGCATTGGTGTTTGAAAACCTTATGAATGGAGTGGCCTATTTTTGAGTCGCGCACAGCTTGTACTAGTAAAGTGATTTTAAGACGTCTTAAGTCGAAATGGAAGGAATTTTCCTGTGCTATTTCATAGAATAAAAGATTAAGATTTTACTACGAGTTTCGTTTCTTGCTTTTGATGTAAAGCTGCAATATTTACTAGACAGGTTCATTTTGAATTAGATTTTGTGACCATCGTAAAATAGGAAATCAATGCAATTTTACGATATTTAAAAAAAAAATAATTTAGCTTGCCAGATTATTTAATTTCACCACTATGTATTGTACCACTTTACACTATGTAAAAGGGCATTGATAAATTAAAAAAAACAGTTTTTTTTATATTACACACATTTCTGAGTTTAGAAAATCATTTTCTTTTTGTTTTATCGTATTTAGGTATCGATCGATACCCATCACGTCAGGAAGTTTCACCAACGAATTTCATTGTGACCCAGTAGAATACAGATGATAGACAATAGATTAAACTTTACTATCCACCATAACAGTCAACAAAAAACACATTAAAATAAAGCAATAAAACGCCCAAACAACACACAATAATATCAGGAACCTTTCAATATAGAGAGTTAACGCAAATCAGTCAAAACCAATATCCTTGAACCCGTCTTCGGAAATCATAATAGTAGGTACTAGGATGATCCTTGTCTGGGGCAAAGGGACGTATCCATCATGACACTACACTGTTTTTGTGACCTTTATGTAAGCTATAAGAAAGTGTTTCTCAATATTTTTTCGACGATGAAGAATATTAAATTTCAAGGAGTTTTTGTCGAAAAGAAAAAGAAACAGAATACTTAAAATGTAAATAAATACTGAAAAGTGTGGTTTCCAGAATTTGTATTTATGTTGAATTTTTTACTAGTCGGTTTGGATTAGGTTTAAAAAGTAGATATTTTGAATTTTATCTGTAAGTAATACAATGCAGTGACCTAAATATTTAAGCTGCGTACTCACTTTTTTCGATGACAAAAAGTTCAATAAATTTTGGCCCATGCAGAATTCAACAACACGCTCACTGATACAATCATGAGGTCATCACATGCACAGGTGACAAAGCATGCGTGCATGCATGCGGCGAAAGATGAAAGATAGGCCATTGTAAAGATGAAATAAAATGTTATATTAAAATACCTAACCAAATTATAATAAAAATCGAGTGGTGCGTGTTATCAGCTGAACGGATGAATTCACACTGATGGCCCAAGTACTAGGCTGGGACATAGGATAATTTTAACCCGGTAGTATATTCCCGTGAAATAATTTTTGACCTCCACGCGGATGAAGCCAGGGGCAAACGCTATTTTTTAATTATATAGAGCACTCTCAGCCATAACGTAAAACAACAATACATTTAAGGCCCTACCCTACCTCAAATTGCTTAGCATGATCCTCCGTTATGCCAAAAATACTGCAGCATTAATTTTGAAATAAATATATGGTAAAGTTGAGGATTGATGCTAGGTTCTATGTTGGACGAAAACACGATTACATAAAATTTTCTCTATATAAAAAAGTTACCTCTAAACCGAACTATATACTAATTATTAAAAAAATAGTAAAAGTTTCATGATCTAATACAATTAGGTCATGAAACTTTGTACAATAACTGAACTAATAAGAGAGAATAAAGCAGGTCTTATGTTTTTATTTTTTTATTACCACTATTTTCACCGTGAAAAGTAATTACCTAAACTATTCGAGGCTTGAGAGCCGCCAGCCCCCATTTCATCTCGCTCTCACTTAGGCCGCGAGTAGTATGGTGCGAGCGAGATAAATCTGAGGTAAGGTACGGCCTTAACTCAAGGACCTACCCACTTATTTGCACAAGAGCTTGTTTTTCAGACTTGCTGTATTATTTACAATATTATATATTATTCTTTAATGAAGAGCAGTGGTGGCCCAGTGGTAACGGCCGCGACTTACGAGTTGTAGGTCGCAGGTTCAAACCCCGACAGGCGCTTTACTTTGTGTAAATAATTTCATCACCACTGCTCTCAAAACGGTGAAGGAAAACATCGTGAGGAAACCGGCATGTCTTAGAACCAAAAATTCGAAGACATATGACATCTACCAACTCGCACTGGGCCCGCGTGGTGGATTACGGCCCACTCCCTCTCATAGAGAGGAGGCCTGTGTACCAGCAGTGGGAACATTATAGGCTGATTATGTATTCTTTAATGTTCTTGTTATAGCAACCATTCATAACTTTGTAGACTGCTGACTTCTTAGAGAAGTTGCTCTCATTCAGTTTTGTTTTACCTAAAGTTGTAATGAGAAATGAAAAATGTTTTTTGGATATTTTCTTACCTCAAGTCTCCTGTTAATTTTAAACCCAGTGGGATGTTTTTATTTTTTTTAAGAAAACTTGAGATTTACTTACACAGTACTTGTTTTTTAAATCTCAAGATTTACATAGTGTCGTGAAATATTTTAATTTACGGTCTTGAATGTTGATGAAATTTTCTGTACAGTGTATAGCTGATGCTGAGTTTATTACATAATTATTTTGACAAATCCATCTTATATAAAATATACAATCTAACACTAACATTATGTATGTACATTTGTACAAGTATATAAAGGGAAAAAATAAAATATAAAGGAAGAGCTCCTATGGCATCAAAAAATTCGTCGACTTTATTTTAGTCGGATTCAACTGTTTTTATCAACCATTATTTGTCACTATTCGTCAGTGTTACAATACTGTCTTTCAGGGCCACTGAACACTGTACAGTCACGATTCTCTAACTTCACTTAGCAACTTATAAAAGTGATTTTCTTCTACTGAATTGATTGTTTTTGTTATAACGAACATAGTATTTTGGAACCCAGCCATATTATTATGAAATAGGTATCATCTCAAAGTTGCAATCGTTATTCCACGAAAAAATGGTTATTGAATTTTGCCAAGTACGTACGTAGGTAGGTGATAATGATTCGACCAAAATGATTGACTATTATTTGCTGTATAACTGAAAATTGTTTGAACAAAACAATCCAGCATATAGAAGAGAACCATTTAGTCCGTAATACCTTAAATGTAAGTTCTAAATTAAAGTGCACTGTTTGATTTCCAACTTTCAGCTTTAAGGCGAGCGTTGAAAATACAACAAGTACCTATGATTTTATTTAAACACTAGCTGTTGCCAGCGACTTCGTCCGCGTTTCCGTCGTTTTTCGTAAAAAAAAGTAGAAAATATCGCAATGCGGAACCGCACAATATTATTGTTAATAGCTGTGCCCGCGACTCCGTCAGCGTGTAACTCCTTGTGTGTTATTAAGTTAATGTATTGGTAATATTGTTTAGATAACGTTCACATGAGGCTTAAGTACCTATAGAACGAAAATACTTCAGCATTTTATAAAATAACAACAAAAGGAATCTAAAAATAAATTATCAAAGACTAAAAGTCGCGTATCAATTAAGTATTGTCTGTCAATAAGGTCGAACACTCTGAACGTCTATTCGCATCAACAGGCAAAAATTGTATGAAGCTGGCGCTCGGACGCCCCGCCTTTTTATACCTTCGGCCGCGAGACGCGTCGAGCGCGGCAGCCGATTCTCGAAAGTTCGCGACCGGCCGCACTGCGCGCTTGGCGCCTAGCTGCTAGGCCGGTCGCGAACGTTCGAGAATGTTCGTTTTACGAAGCTACTCGCTAGGTGACTCGCTAGCCTCTAGGCGCCAAGCAAGCCACCTGCCTGTGCGTTCGCGACCTTATACAAAAATAATCCTTATAGTATGATTCAGTATTCACGCGCGATGGCTTATTATTAGCGTATTTCATGTATAACTTTGATGTTTCTATACCGATTTCTTTGATTCTTATTTATGGAATAGTTAATTATGTTAACTTTTTTAATTAGGGATGACTGAGAGTGTTATAAACGTAAGAGTAGACAAATATAATCAGAAAGCTTCGAACTGCTAAGCTATCGGGAGTTACACGTGTTATTGTGAGTCAACCATAAAAGATAGACATATGCTGTCGTGGGATATTTCTTATATAATTTTAAGGAGAACATTTCCGTCATACATGATTTCTGTGTAGCTTTAACCATTAAGGTTGCACACGCGACGGAAGCTTAAGAAATGGAGTAACTACTCCCGTTTCCCAACATTTCCCTTCACTGCTCTGCTCCTATTGATTGTAGCGTGATGAAAAGTATACTATAACCAGCTCAGGAGTATGAAAAATAATTGTACCAAGTTTCGTTAAAATCCGTCGAGTAGTTTTTGTTTCTATAACGGTTATACAGACAGACAGACAGACAAAAATTTTACTGATTGCATTTTTGGCATCAGTATCGATCCCTAATCACCCCCTGATAGTTATTTTGGAAATATATTTCATGTACAGAATTGACCTCTCTACAGATTTATTATAAGTATAGATTAATTTAGGTGTCGTCTAGTGTTAGTGAAAACGGGCATGAATCATCTAAAAACTACCACTTTTAGAGTAACAAATACCTAGTTCCTAAACCTCTCCCGCCCCGCAACTAACAAATACCTAGTTCATAACCCTCTCGCGCCCGCAAACTACGTCCAAAATTAAGTTTACACCTCAAAAGTGAAGTCCGTCTGTTCCTAACTAAAAATAAATAAGCAATACGAACTGAAATCAGCTTGTTGATACAGGCTACAAATTAAATAAGTTTCCCTCTGATGGACTTTGATCCTCCGGGAGGCGCTGGTACTTCCACTTTGTTGGTTGAAGTTCGAACAGATGGTCTGTTAGAAAAATAATGTGGGTATTATATAGTGGGGTGGACTAGACCGTTTTATGGTACACAGTAACTTAGAATCTTAGATATTATGCAAAAGTAAGTTTAGGATAAAATAATGTTTTGGACTTTTCTGTGAATTTAAATTATCCCATCATTGAAACTATGTATTTTCTTTTCAGATGATGAAATATTTTTTAATTTTACGAGATTCCTAGAATATTTTGCTTACATAGGTATGCAGTTGTCGGAATAAAAAATCGGGATAAAAAGTATCCTATGTCCTATATATGTTGATCGCGCGGTAAACGCCACAGACCTTTGACAGTCTTTGCAGGTAGTCCGAAAGTCTGACAACCAGTCTTACCAAGAGAAAATACTTGGTATTCAGCTGCATTAAGTTAGACTGGAAGCCGACCCCTATATAGCTGGGAAAAGGCTGTGCAGCAGATGATGAGCATGACTTTATGATAATTAATCAATTAAATTTATTAAAGGAACATCTACATGTAAAAGCCTCCCATTACAAACGAAAATTAAAACAAATTACGAACAATACCAAACAGCCCTCATTCCAAAAGATAAAGAAAACTTCTCCGAATCTTTTTATCCGAATATTCATGTGCTAACGTACCCACACATTGTGTCTTGTTAATAATTCTGAGGCTTCGATTTATAGCCGAGGAGCAAAGAAACTTGTTGCTTTTGTAAAAAAGAAAAAGAAAGAATTAATATCGAACTTCTAAAAAAAAAAAAACTGTTTCTTTTTTTCATTTATGAGCTTCCGCCCGCGTGGTATAACGATAAAAAGTACCCTATGTCCCTCCCCAGGATGCCATCTATCTCCTTGCCATTTGACGTAATTCGTTCAGTGGTTTAGGCGTGAAAAGGTAACATACAGACACACAGACAGAGTTACTTTCGAATTTATAATATTAGTATGGATAGTATGGATGTCAGATAACCTGGGTCCTGGAGAAGGACATAGGCTACATTCATCCTGAATTATTAAAAAATACTGCCTCGTTGGTCTAGTGGCCGCAAGCACTACTGCTGAGTATGAGGTGTGGGTCTGGGTCAATAGACTCGCCCCCTATAAAATTTGATTGTACTATTACATCTCTGCATAACCCTTCGGAGATTACTTACGTGATGTTATGTGTTATTTAAAAATTATGAAATACAAAATACAACCAGGCAAAGTCTTGGGCAACAGCTAATGTAAACATAGAAAAATATCATTTAACGGGCATACTTTTTTCTGCGTCTTTCAATCAAATTAGTTGAACCGTGTTATTGCCAACTTTAAAAAAAAAACCTCAGCAAAACAGAATTCTATAAAACGAGATTCAAAAAATAATCTTCATACAATTACTCCGAACCACTGAAGAAAACTTTGGAGCAATTCTGCCAACTTCACGGAACGTTAGTGCTAACAAATAGCCCTTATTATTATTCTAAATGTTGCTCAACTTCACGGGCAATTAATAGAAAAACTTCTCATGAATATTTTACGTTTGTGTTTTCGTGGTTTTGACATTTATCTTGTTCTCTTTACAGTAAGGGTTTCAAACTATTATGAAGTATGTATGTATATACGTACTACGTTATTAATGAATTTTTTTAAATTGTTTTATTATTTATTTATTTTTATGTTGTAACCCATAAGGTAAGATTTATATATTGTGTCTGTAGGCGAGTCCGTGACATCACAGCGGGCCCTATCAGAATACCAGCGCTGCGGTATTTATTTATTTAAATATCGCAGCATTATGCTGAGGTAGGAGCCTTTTTGGCCTCGCACAGGTAGCCTAAGTATTTTTGTTAGTTTTAATTTTTCTTTTAATTTAATTTAGTACCTACTTACTTTATATTACTGATTGTTTTTCCTGTGCGTGTCCCAAATAAAATATTTTTCTTTCTTTCTTTCTTTCTTTCTTTACTACCTACTTACTTTTTTAGTTCTGTTCTGTGGATATAGGTAATAAGTACCGGAATAACTCAGGTCGTGGTCAAGACTAGACTCAGCAAGATAAAGGGGCAGACTGCCTAGGGTGTGCCAAAAGTATTAACTAAACTACTGTGAAACTTTTAAGCCCAGTATAGATGTCATAATCGCGATACCCGTGGCTGCTTTGTTGAACTTTTTATTTGCAAATAAAAAGCAAGCATTACCAAATAAAAAGTTCTGAAAAAAGTAAAGCACAATACAATACGAAATCACGATTTAATGACTGAAAATCAATCCATAAAAATATTCACTCCAGAAAGAATATAGAAAGGCTTTTCTTCAGCACAAAAACGTCAGAACATGTTTCGAAACAGAATGAATATAGTGAAACATTATGTCGTCTATAATAAAGGCGAGAGTGCGGATTTTACGTTAATAGCCATGTCGTAAATATTGTCCTTCCTGCCCTGTTTATTGAAATTAATGACTTTATGACTGCTTTATATTGAGATTCCGCACCAAATGTGCTGGAGATTGATTTTCGGAATGAGCCATTATTTTTTGGGTGTTAATTAATTTTTGCGTCCAGTCTTAAAATGTATCAGAGAGGAAAATTTTGAAACTCCTGAAATTTTGAAAAGTAATGACTCATGAAGATATAATCAAATCAGAAACAGCTTGAATTGGCGCTCCTAGCTTAGGAGCAGCTAAGCTCCATAGGAGCAGTGGTGGTCCAGTGGTAATACCTGCGCCTTACGAGTCGTAGGTTCGAACCCTGCCAGGCGCTTTACTTTTTGTAAATTATTTCATCACCACCGCTCTTAAAATGGTGAAGGAAAACATCGTGAGGAAACTGGCATGTCCTAGAATAAAAAAATCAAAGACATGTGACATCCACTAACCCGCACTGGGCCCGCGTGGTGGATTACGGCCCACTCCCTCTCACAGAGAGGAGGCCTATGTCCCAACAGTGGGAATATTATAGGCTGATTATGTATGCTCTTAGCTTGCTAGGTTAGATGTAGTTACCGCATTTATATAATAGACCAATATTTTTCGACACACGTGTACTAAGGTAGGCTATACAACAATTGCTATTTGGTTTACATGGAATTCGTCTTTTGACAAAATTACTTACTTAAAGAGGAGGTAGGAAAGTCCTTAGTTATGTATCCTAACTATAATATTGTTTGAGTTTGTTTGTCACGCGTTCACGCTAAAACGGCTGAACGGATTTGGACGAAATTTGTCACATGGGTAGACCATGACCTGGGGGCCTACCACCACCGCTTACGAAGCTCTACAGGACGTATAGGGCCTTATCTTTTCCCCACGAAGTAGGATTAAAATAATACTGCTGTAAGCGGTTGTGGTGGCCCCCTTTTTTTTTTTTTTTTTTGGGGTTTGAAATCATCAGTTGCCTGTTGCCAGGGTCCCGGTATCCCTTTCGGACTATTCCGCAACCCTGGCAGGCATCGGTCCTAACGGACCCCGTCAGGTGTGCTGACATCTCTTTGAGACGCGCGTAGAACACGACGCGCCATCGACCCGGGCCTGGTCCTTATCGGACGGCGAGCTACCCATTGCTCGCCGTCCGCAAGCCCGCGCCTATGGTGGCCGGGAATCCGCCTGGGATTCCCGACGCCCAGGGTTTCTCCAGCGGCGGCGGTTAGGGGCGTGAGGGCGCAGGCCTTGCCTCTCCCTCACGCGTCCCGCCTCCTCCTTCGCGAGCATCACTGCTTCGCAGAAGGAGGTGACCGCCTCCCATGCCCTCTCGCTCCGTACCATGGCCTGGACCAGGGCCGGACGCGAGAGGTCAGTGCCGCCAATCGCCTACACGAGGAAACGGCGGTGCTCCGCCCAAGCAGGGCACATCTCCACCGTATACTCCACCGTGTCCTCCGGACGATCCGCACAATGGTGACACCCGGGCGTTTCCTCCCGCCTAATCCTACACAGGTACCTCCCGAAGCTGCCATGTCCGGTGAGGACCTGCGTCAGGCGGAAGGTGAGGACGCCATGGCGCCTCTCCAGCCACTCCTCAAAGACGGGACTTATCGCCGCAATTGTGGCGTGCCCCCCTGGAATAGGACATAGGATAGTTTTTATTCTGGTAGTACGTTCCCGTGAGATTATTTCAGACCTCTAAGCGGGGGAAGCCGCGGGGCATAAACTAGTTTATAGTAATTCTATTCTTGCCTAAATAAAATAAAGCTACTTCTAACACAAAGCGTTATTAATTAGTTCATTTTCTATTTCCATAGGGGAAAAACAGTAAGAATAACAGTAAAGTTGCTTATCTCCGCTCGTTTAGTATAAATCAAGGGTAGGTACATCATCGCCTAAGGGTACCATTAGCCGGTGGAGTCGGCGATAATCCCCTTTAGATTTATTGACGGCAAAAAACAAGATAACAAAAATCTGCCAAGCCTTTTCCCAACTATGTTGGGGTCGGCTTCCAGTCTAACCGGATGCAGCTGAATACCAGTATTTTACATGGAGCGACTGCCTATCTGACCTCCACAACCCAGTAACCGGGTAATACGATACCCCTTGGTAAGACTGGTTGTCAGACTTTCGGGCTTCTGACGACGTCAAAGATCCATGAATGACAACCGGGACCAACGTGCTTTCCGAGTCACGGAGAAGTCTCGATATGTAAAGATGGTCACCCATCCACCGACCAACCCCGGCAAGCGTAGCTTAACCTGATGGATCGACCCGTATGGCTGTTATTACTTAGCCACGAACTCCTCTAAAAACAAGATAACTGAACTAATGAAAACATCCTTTGATAAAACGTGTTCTTTAATCTAAAATTAAATTGCGACAAGGCCAATATTTAATGGCCCGTATTGTATAGTCAACCTCGTAACAATTTTATCACTTTTGGCAACAATTCCCACTAAATTAAAACTTCGCTAAGGTTGAAACTATTTAGATTAATTATGAAATTGTTTATTGAAATAATTGTTTTACAGAAATATTTACAATATTAGGGTCTTAAACTAGAGGTTTATCATTGGATTTTTCCTGGACAAGGAATAAACCTGCATCTCAGGGGGCTTAGAACGGCCACTTTGGCAAAATCATAATAGGAAAATAATAAGAATCATCGAAAAATGTCACAAACTGACAATTCTTAATATGATCTGCGTGCGTTTCATATTACGAAATAGTTCATCTGTTTGACAGTTTTCTATGGAGATTCGTAAAATGGTCCACACATTATGAATTGGTTTTATGACAATTAGAGGAATTGCTAATGACAGCTGGAAATTTAGGAAATGAATTGCTTTTGGAAGAATGTGGCCGTTTTAGGTCCCCAGGTATCTCAGTCACTAAAATTCCTCAAACAAATACCTAGTAAATAACTAACTTACTGTCACATTCTATACATTCTGGCCTGTTTGGCGCAGCCGTGAGGCGCACAGTAATATTTTTATTCTATGTGAATATTGTGTTGTACCTGGATCAAATTTTATTTTCTTTCTTTCTTTTCTATAAATTAATATAAGTTGTAGTTTTATGACGTGCAAGTGACATTCAACTATAAGGTGATTAGTCTATACATATATGCACGGCCCCTTAACGATTGGCTAAATGTAAACACGGCTACACATCAAGCTATACATTTCCAGTTTATGCTGATCTCACATTATATAGGATTTCCGAACAATGCGAGGTCAGCTTATACTGGAAATGTATAGCTTGATGTGTAGCCGTGTGTACTACCAAACTTTATTCTCTTGTATGTTTATTTTATATTTATTTAAAAATAATACGCCTATTTCACAACCAACATATATTACAAAGGATAAAGCTCCTTCTCCACAGTTTTCTTAGCAGCCCATAGTAACATGAACCACATATTTAAATTCACAATTCCTTAATTCCACCCAATTTGTTTAATGAATGGGTCTCCCGAAATGAGTTTGATACAAATGGAGCCTTTTCTCGTTTTCTATTTACACTCGAACAATAACGTAATGAGATTTTGAGGTGTTTCAATTTATTTAATAGAATATCTGATTACAAACGGGTTGTGTACTCTTGTTTTGAAGGCTGACGGGTTATACGTGGAAGGGAACACAGATGCTGGCAGAGAGTTCCACACTTTGGCCGTGCGCATAATAAATGTGGAAGAGAAGCGCTTAGTACGACTAGACGGTATAACGACGTGATAATTTTCGTATTCAATATGTGGCGATAATTGTATCCTTCCGTCTATCATTGTATCCTTCCGTCTAACATTATATCCTTCCGTCTAAAACTATTGCAAGTCACGTATCAAGCTTGGTGATCACTGTTTATCATTAATACATCACTGACATACCAACAAACTTCCACTTGAAGTTTATTGTGTGATGGAGCAATTCAGATCTTTGAGTTTCGGCAACTGGCAACTCAGAACTACCTGTTGATGGAATCCATACTAATATTATAAATTCGAAAGTAACACTAAAATAACTGTCTGTCTGTATGTTACCTATTCACGCCTAAACCATTTAACAGATTTCGACAAAATTGGCAAGGAGATAGTTGGCATCCTGGGCAAGGGCATAGCGAACATTTTATCGCGGGCGAAGCCACGGGCAGAAGCTAGTTTATCATATAATTTAAACAAACTGTGCAGATGTAGTAAAAAGTTGACAGTTGCGTCAACTAAGGTTGCTACGTATGTACAGCGCATTTGTCTTCATCATCGCTATAAAATTCAAAGAAGGGTCGCTTAAAGCTTTAAAAGCTGGCAGCTTTTTTAACGAAGTATTTTCAGCACAGGATCGTATTTAACGTCGGTCGTATATTCTTTATAAACAATGAGCTCTCTTCTCGCCAGTCAATTCGTAATCGATCGAATAACAAGGAGTCGATCAAAATATTTCGTTCAGAATAGAAACTCTTGACAAAAAACACAACCCTCGTTAACATGGTTATAATATTATATCGTGAAAAAAAAAATCGCTGTACTGCCTAAGCAATTTCTGTCGAATTACTGACAGAAATGATGTACCTGAACCCTCACCCTTTTTATTTATAAGGGAAAATTACATATGACATGTTCTGAGGGAGACGCGCGTGTCACACAAAGTTTTCATTCTGCCATAGCCCTTGAGCCGGAATTTTATTTATTTTTTAAAACAGCACACGTAAAAAAACTACTGTATATAGGAAGATCTTATTGATTTGGAACTTGCGGCTATGAAAGTAATTATTAGCTAAATAATAATAACTATATAATAATAATAGCTATATAATATAATATGTATCATCAAAATCAAAAGGCATATACATAACTAGCTGTGCCCCGCGGTTTCACCCGCGTAGATCTCGATCTTGTGGGAATATATAGGGATAAAACGTATCCTATGTCCTATTCCAGGTCATGATCTACCCGTGTGGCCCATCCTCTCCTCTCTAGAGTAGGGAACGTCGCGGTGGCACAGTGCCGGCTCAACGGTTCGCGTATTGCATTGTTATATTCATCATAACTTCGAAATTAAATGTCCGATTCGAATGAATAAAAAAGTATTTCACTGATACATAAATACCCTTGATGTTAAAACTATTCTTTTTAATAAGAATTAATGTTATGTTGATAAAACTCCTTCGCAAATAATGCATTAATTTCGAACAAATTTGATTACCATAAAAAAGGTTATAGTGAGTCAATCTTAAAAGATATACATATGCTGTTGCGAACTTTTTTTTAGAACTTTTAAAGAGGAACAATTCCATCATACATGATATTTGCGTAAATTATACCGTTTATGCACTAATAGATATAGAATTTATATAGTCGTATAGAATCAAAAACAGCAATCTGACTTTTGACTTATTAACGGTAATTAGGAAAAGTAGTTTCATTATTACAAACAGCAATTTTTTTATGTGTTTTTATAATTACGTATGTTTTAGATTTTTGAATTCATTATTTTAAAATTTAAATAGATTCAATTTGAATTAAATTAATAGTTAATAATTAAAGGACTAAAGAAAGTTATCAGATTGCTGTTTTTGATATTGACTTCCAAACATTGCTGACTTTGATTCTTGCCAAAATGAATCACACATAGGGTTGTCAATAAATAAAACTTCATAATTTACAACAATCTTTTTATTTAGTTTGCCATCACTAAAGTAAAATAATGAAGGAGATTTTCATATCAAAAAAATTACACACGTAAAATTGCGGAATCTTCGACAGTCTCACTACAGTAATTGGTCGCCACAATATCAATATCTAATCAACAAGTTAGTCATTTGACAACCCTCGAGTTAGAAATGGCATAATCTTACCTTGCACGTTTGGCAACATTTGCTTTCCAATTTACGAGATCTCTTTTCTTTTTTCTCGCATATCTATAGTTTACACGTGTGGGATGTACATCCATGTTAAGTTTTTTCACCTCCAAACGAATTTTTTAACACTATTTTAGCAATAAAATTACAAAATACGCACACGGATCTTATGACAAAATCAATGCAGACGCCATCTTGACGTCATGATCAATGAACGCCTGTGATTGGTCGAAGCTAGCAGATTGCTGTTTTTGAATCTCATCGTATGCAGATTGCTCTATTTGATACCAATATGGGTTTTACATTCAGGTTTTTGGTGGAATATTGCTGTTTTTGATACGATGTGACTACATAAGTAAAAAAATATTTTAAAAAGACAGTGTTACCATATTCATAACTCGAATTCCATAAAACTGACAGATTGCTGTTTTTGATTCTATACGACTCAATTGGAAAAACCTTTTGGGTCTCCTCTAAAATAGAAACACACGTTTTAGATCTAATTTTCAATCAACCAGAATTTAGCTTATACCTAAATCCTTTCATAAAGTCACTTCGGGCCATAAATCACTGTTATTAGTCTGTCTCGCTCGCACTTATGGGAGCTTATGGAGGAGGTAGCAAACTATCGATAAGACGCAAGGCGAAAGGCGTTGCACATTCTTATTGCTACTAACAGTACCCTATTAATGTTAGTATCAATAAGAATGTGCAACGACTTAGTTCATAACGCGAGTCGCGAGAAAAAAACTTTTACTTAATCTGCTTTTTTTTTTTTTTTGGAATAGAACACTATAGTTCTATTCCAAAATAAAAAAAGCAGATTAAGTAAAAGTTTTTTTTATAGTAACGTTTGTATTTTCTTTATTTTGACAAGATTAGTGTTAGATTTTATATTTTATTTAAAATCTGTCAAAACAAAGGTTTTGGTTTTACTTTCGATTATAGTTTTATTTTCAATAGCTTTATTTGTTACTCCAATTATTCCATGAACATTAAATCACTACAGACAACTATCATTCACTCCTTTTCAATTCACGAACGAAACTTAAACCCGGAATCCTCTTTACATCACTACCAGCAATTGAAGGCAGCATTCACAATAAACAAAGGTTGAGACAAACAGTAAATCCAATTTTATTCGGGCACGTAACTGTGCTATCATTGGGCGGCAGTCGCCAAACCTAACGTTATCCTTAATACAACAGACGGGATCCAGCTCACCACTTCGTATTACGGTGACGACAGGGATGTGAGAAATGTAGGAGCTGATACATTAGGATGGCTCATTGATAAATAGTCATTTATGCAACTGTTGTATAATAAGGGTTATTAAAACACGAATGTGGGTTTCACATGAGTGTTTTAATACCTTATTATTTACAGTTGCATATAAGACTTTATCTACACGCATGATAATTATGAATCCTCTATAAGGTGTAATACTAATATCGAAAAAAAATGGCGGAATACGATGTGGATTCGAATAATCTATAAGTTTTTTATTTTGATTACGGGGCTTTGGTAGTGTAGCGCGCGTACATAAAAATTTTCTTTTTTTTTAATGAGATCCAAAGTTACCTCTAAACCGAACTGTAAATCGCTGGTATTTAAAAAATACTTCAAATAGATCATGAAACTTTGCATAATAACTGAACTAATACAAAGCAGGTCTTATGTTTTTTTATTTTTTTTATATTACCATTATTTTGACCGTAAAAAGCAATTACCTAAACTTTCCGAGGCTTAAGTCTCGCTCTCACTCAGGCCGCGAGTAGTATGGTGAGAGCGAGATAAAATCTGAGATGAGGTACAGCTTTAATGAATGAAATATAAAGGGCATTCATATATTTCCTAACTCATTTGAATCATCAGTTAAATCGACGCTATGGTTCAGTTAACCTCATCGAGATAGTTTCTTGATGAACAAAACTGAACTCTATTGTGTATGTACACGTATTGTTGCCGCCTTCACCCAAATCTGTCATCCCACCTCCACGTCAAGATAAAGTTAGAAACCGCGGCTCTGACACCAAGCTGCGATCCGCAGAACTCTCCCAAATTGATCTACCTGTTGATTCGGATCGCGCTCGTCTCATGTGAGATTTGTACGATATATACTCGTGTAGGATTCATTACTGAGATGCCTGTTGCTCTGAAATGAATCAGGCGTTTGTTAGTGGAAGTAGAAACATAGTTTGTATTTAATTGATTAGTTTTGTACTATTAGCCGTTGGTCCCGGCTGTCATTTGTGGTTCTTTGACAGTCGTTACGGGCCGTCAGCAGCCCGAAAGTCTGACAACCAGTCTTACCAAGGGGTATCGTATTAACCAGTTACTGGGTTGTTGAGGTCAGATAGACAGTCGCTCCATGTAAAATACTGGTGTTCAGCTGCATCCGATTAGACTGGAAGCCGACCCCAACAAAAAAAAAAGTCTGACACGCCCTTCCGCTCCGCCCAGAGCGAGAGAAGTCATTGGATGTTTTTTTTGGATGTGTCCCTTTAACTTTACATGTATACAGTTAATACGTGAACACAGTGCTTTTTGCAAGCGAATTTAAGGCCCCGTTTACTTGACGACTGTTTTTGCGTTCCTCAAGCATTCACCCAGATCCAGACCCGGTAAACGGTACCTAACAAGAAAAGATATCAATCAATCTGCCTAGCCTTTTCCCAACAAAGTTGGGGTCGGCTTCCTGTCTAACCAGATGGAGCTGTATACCAGTATTTTACATGGAGCTACTGCCTCCACTGACCTCCACAACCCAGTAACTGGGTAATACGATACCCATAACAAGAAAAGATATATTAAAGAAATAAGTTTCGTTTACTTAAATGAAATCACTCGCTGTGGCGTGTATTGAACTCATTAAGAGTCAAATTAAGACCAATGTGACATTTTCTTAATATTACACGACATTTTACGATAAAATTAATTGTAGGGGACTTATTGTATAATGGTTCTTAATTTCCCAACGATACGTAAAATCATTAACGAGCACGAAATAAATAGGTATTGTGAAAGGTAGGAAGGTTCCTCTATCAAATGCGTTTTCATACAATACAATGAGTATTTCCGACCTAATACCTACTTAAAATTTCAAAATCCAATGGTTATAATAATAATAACAGCTATATTATATATTCCTGAGATGTTACATAGGTATTTAGTCACTATTATGAATAATTATGCAATTACTTTAATGAGGTCTCTTCTAAAACAACGATACTTTTCGAATTCAATTCGTAGATTCACTGTCTACGTTATCACTGATATAATCTTTATCTCATCTTCTTGGCTACAGGTGTTTACCTCTCCGTGCGTACTGACTCAAGAAACTTAATCAAAATTGTAAAAGTACATTAATGGAAATGAGATTCCGCGGTTCTTTTGCGTGGGAGGTTACCAAATTGTCGCGACCTACGCGTTATCATTGAAATGCGTTGTGATTGAGGCAATCTAGGCCCTATTTGAGTAGCTGATAATGCGACATTCATGTCAAAATTTGACAAAATTGTCGCATTTTCACGACAGGTGCTGTTTAATATAGCAAAAAATATGAAAAAAGCTTATAAAATCGAATTGTCACCTGTCGTCTTTCGGTTTCACGCGTATGCATGACGACCGTAGTCACAAAAAAAAGGTGTTCCATAGTAAAGTTTAATACCTACTGTTTTAAACGTATGGAACAGCTGTTTTTTTTTCGGGATTTCAAAGTTGGTCCCGTTTTTAAAGTTATTCAGTTCAATGGTCTAAAGCACCTCTTGAAGTTTATAAACTTAATTTTTAACACAATATTTTTTGGGACTCTTATGTGTCATGCCTCTAATCCTGATTTCGCATATGCGTTGTATATGTCAATGAGTGAATGAATAAATTAATAATTATTTGTTGTTATGTAGTTAAACTAAAAGTGAGCTCTACTTTCTCCATAAATTCTCTACAGTTTCTTCACAGTTCATTATTATGCCATAGACAATTTGATTATTGCCTTTTAGACAATTCTGTATGTCGATAAAAGCCTATGTCTTTCCTCGAGATGCCATCTATCTCCTTGACAAATTTTGTCGAAATCCGTTTTAGGTATGAAAAGATAACATACAGACAGACAGACAGACCGACGGACAGAGTTACTTTCGAATTTATAATATTAGTATAGATTAATAGATTTCACCCACAAAGCATCAAAGGAGTCCTATTCTGATTGCCATTGCCAAATCATAAAATTAGCTCTCTCGATCCTGATTCAAGGATGACTGCGGTCATTGCAATTTGAATATTTGATGGCTTCCTTCAATGAGCTCAACAAACGGCTGAACCGGAAAAGGCTGGAGGTGATTTAATTTTCAATGAAAGTACCAAAAGGCTTCTTGTCGATTCACAAAACGGAATTGGAAATGGGCATGAAAATGATATTGTGTACGCAATTTGAGCTGGGATTGCTTTTACAGAATTAAGGGGCAGAAATTACCGAAATTCTGGATACATTTTGCGGTTTATAATTTCGATCTACTTAATGTCTTAAATTCACTGACAGATAACGCACCGTGTAACCGCTAGATGCTTGAAATTTTGCGCAAGAGTTCCTTTTAAAACGATGGTGAGCACTAAGGAAGGATTTCTGAAAATTCATCCCATAATGAGGTTAAGAAAGTTTGTATTTAATTTCGTCATCTTTTCCCGTGGGTTTGAAAAGTTGCAAAATTCGGGAAATCTGAAATTGCATTTTCTATGGGATTTTTTTTGGAATTACTGAAATTCGGACAGAACAACATCTGTCAGCTAGTTATAAATATATGTAAGAACGATTTAGAAAGACGATTAGTACGATAAAAACGTCCAAGCACAAAAATAAATAATTAAAATAAGCCGTGGCAGCTAAGAGATGACCAGTAACTACTGACGGCGTCCATTCACGAACATGACGTGGATGAGCACTATTCAGCTCAACCATTTCGAAGGGAACCGAATGATCCAACAATTTCTTATCTTCTCCAGGATGCTGGGCGGCGTGGGAGGGCGGCACGCGTCCGTGCGCCGGCGCGGCAGCTCCCCGGGCGTGCGCCGATATGCGGCAAGCGCGGCCGCCGCAGATGATTCGCCGCCGGCGTCGCCGCGGCCGGTGCGCCGGCGCCGGGCCGCGCTGGCTGCGTCAGACCACAAGACCTGCGCGCTCATACATACAAGGCTCAAATTGGGAGATATTATGTGAGTATTTAGGCTAATACTTCTTTTTTATTACGGAATGGGCTCACTGTGACGTCATTGACCACCAGATGGGAAGTGTAAACTTTTCTTCCAGTTGGCAGATCAATTTGAAACTCATTGAAATACCCATGCTAGCTGTTATTTTATATCTGTAATTGATATACTTATTGTGCAGTTTCGAGCACATAATTGAAGGGCTAAGTGCACACAGTGTACCTATGCATATGTCGCAGGGAAATGAGTTAGTGAAACGCTAAACATGTTTAGTGAGATACGTCTTCCCACTAAACATGTTTAGTGATATGGCGTTTCACTAACTCACAAACAATAAAATTCGACATCTACCGTGATTTCGAGGTATCCCTCGGAAATTTGTGAAATCCCTGGTTTCCACATTTCCCTGCGACACACTTAGCACAATTCAAGAGCGATTTTTTTGTGGATTATCGGTTGCAATTTAGAGGTAAGACCTATTATTAATTTCAACTCTTAGTGGCTTTTGTGGACAGGATTATAATTATTCAATTTGTTACAGTTGTAATAGCAATCACGTCAATTGGTTTAAATAGGTTTTTATTTTTATATGAATTCTAATTTTATTATCATCAGTCTTTTAGATAGATTATTTTCTATTTTGTGAATGTGAGAACATTGTAGGCTTATTGGACTGTAGATTTATTGAACATCTTCTATTTTTGTTAAGTACCTGGTACTTACTTGTTGAAAGGCCTACATTGTCCCCCCATGCCTACCAACACTGTAATTTGAAAGTATTGTAAAAGCCAATTATTTTTAAAAGAGTAACCATGGAGTTTCTTGCCGGCTCTTCTCCATAGGAAACGACCAATTGGAACCGTGCACCTAGCTTCTGACGTTTCATAAGTGCCCATGTAGGTTTATGTGAAATAAAATATTTTTATTTTGATTTTGATTTATTTCATAATAGTATGGGTTCCAAAATATAGTACCTATAATGGGCTCGTGTCCGTAACTTTACGGCCATGCGCATATTTTGCGTACCTACAGGTTACAATTAATTATTACAATCAACACAGTAGGAGAAAATCACTCATAAAGTTGCTCAGTGTACATCTATTAGTGCTCGTGACTGTACCTACGTTATTTAAAAAGTATTCTATCTATCTTCTGCTACAATTACATTCTGGATGCGGTCAAGGAATTTACTTTCTATAAAATACTTTCTATGAAATATTGGTTGAATTAATAGTAAAAAATGTAAATTGATGTCAGTAAAAACATTTTAAAACATACGAAAAAAAAGTCCGAAGTTATACTACGTCTGTCGCCCTCTACCAATTTCACGTCAAAGTTTTGAAATTCAAAGCATACGTGGCGCCACCGTAGCCGCGTAGCAAGTGGAAAACAGTGGAACTTAATCATAACTGCGATCCCAGAGCACTCTAGCGACAGTCACTTGAGCCACTAACTAAAAATATATAGTAACGCCATCTAGCGCCCAGGCACTAGCAGTGGGAAAATGTTGAACTAAAATGGTCCTCTGATACCAGCGCCCGATACGGGAAAAACAGTAACTTGTTTGTGCGACGCTAGAGCCATCTCTATTCAACAATTTTGCGGGAAAAGCAGCTTCGCGAAAGTTCGCAATGTCAGAGAGAGGATACTTAGCGTGGGTGATCTAGAGTGGTTTTTGTTCACGGCCGACAGATGTCGCTACTTGTCTCAGACAGACGACCATGGTTGGAAGTCTTTGACTCGTGCTTAGCGTACTTGGCCTAATTTCATGTTTAAAGAAACGTGTAACGTGGCTTCTGAGTAAAGTTTAATTGAATAATATACTTTAATTCCGATAAATATCTAGTATTATAGTTTTAAGTAAAATATACTTAATCTAATCTAGACAGGACCTGTAAAAATATTTAGCCTATTCAAAATCAGAGTCAACATTCGCCCGAATACCGCAACATCGACAAAGCCCTATTCGTCGAAGTATTCCGACCGATGATATCGATTGGAAATTCAATTTCCATTCGGAGTCCAAAACAGAAGACGGTCGGATTCAATTCTGTAATAATAGAGTCTCGTGAAATCGTCCGTTCACCACGTTCGGCCAGTGTAAATGGAGCAGACTTGCTTCCTGCCTCCACGTGGTGAGATGCCATTATTGATTTCCGGCGCGAGAACGAGACAGCGCCATACCACAATTTGTTGCACTATTTTCCGTCCCATTCTTTCGCCAATATATGACCTATTTTTATGCCGCTTTCCCTATATTAATACAGCCTAAGTAATTAGGTGAAAAGTTCGGTTGGCGCGATGTAATCAGAACAGTGGTTCGGTTATAATGATGTGTTTGTTTTTTGTACTTGGTTTTCGTGTTCTATTGAAGTACGACACTGCTTCGCTTCATTGAGTCCGTACGGAATAGAACCTTTCCGAATTTGCTCGAAATTGTGGATTGAATAATAAAGCGGTTAAGGTACCTCTACCTTTATGTTTTAGGGGCATTGTGCTAACTTTGTTACTTTCAATGTAGAAATTTGGATTTATACCTAAATCATTATATTGCATAAGAATGCTTGTAGTGTATGTAACTACTTATAAATGACATGATATTTTTATCAAAAACATTACGTTACGTTTACGTTAAATAGGTATTATTAAGGTAAGGTACTATAACAAATATTTTACAAATATGTAAAATATTTGATATTAGCTACATACAAAAATTATTATTATACATACAGAAAATTATTATTTAATTTAAAAAAATAAACGATAGTTTTATTACCAACTAACTGAGGAGCTCGTGGCTAAGTAATAACAGCCGCTCGGGTCGATACATCAGGTTAAGCTACGCTTGCCGGGGTTGGTCCGTGGATGGGTGACCATTTTCACATATAGAGACTCCTCCGTGCCTCGGAAAGCACGTTAAGCCGTTGGTCCCGGCTGTCATTTGTGGATCTTTGACAGTCGTTACGAGTCGTCAGAAGCGCGAAAGTCTGACAACCAGTCTAACCAAGGGGTATCGTATTACCCAGTTACTGGGTTGTGGAGGTCAGATAGGCAGTCGCTCCATGTAAATACTGGTACTCAGCTGCATCCGGTTAGACTGGAAGCCGACCCCAACATAGTTGGGAAAAGGCTAGGCAGATGATGAGTTTTATTACCAACTAACATTCAACTTTTTATCATGATGAAATTGCACACATTTATTTTTGATAATTTCACTCTTGTAAAAAACCTATCACTAATAACACAATCACCATTCTCAGTAATCACCAAACCGAGCAACAATTGTGGGTTGAACAGTAAATCACCGGATTACCGGTGGCCGGCGGTTCGACGCACCTGCACCTCACGGCTTACGGGAATAAATACCCGGGATTAGCACCGCGTTAATTGGACTTATTTTATACGTGTATATAAGAGAAATTGTTGAAAATATTAAAAAAATGATGTGTCATTAAATAATTAAGTAGTTTTGAAAATATTGTAAATGCGATGCGTATCAGACAATCACCACGATCAGGATGGAGGATCTCGTGGCTAAGTAATAACAGCCGCACGGACCCATCCATCATTGTATTTATTTATTTATCAGGTTAAGCTACGCTTGCCGGGGTTGGTCTGTGGATGGGTGACCATCTTTACATACCGAGACTCCTCCGCGCCTCGGAAAGCACGTTCAGCCGTTGGTCCCGGCTGTCATTCGTGGATCTTTGACAGTCGTTACGGGTCGTCAGAAGCCCGAAAGCCTTACAACCAGTCTTACCAAGGGGTAGGTATCGTATTGCTCAGTTAATGGGTCGTGGAGGTCAGATAGGCAGTTAAATACTGGTATTCAGCTGCATCCGGTAAGACTGGAAGCCGACGACACCAACATTGTTTGGAAAAGGCTAGGTAGATTGATTGATGCGTACAGACGAACAATTTACACCATCACGCTATCCTGGATAAAAGTATGTCCATAGAAGTAAAGTATGGGACACTTAAAATAATGTATTCATCCAGGGGGCCTAGACAAAATCCCTTTTCTGTAAGCATTAACGCCAACGGAAAGATCAAATTGTATGTAGTTGACAGCAGCACTCACGTGACATCTCTAAAGCTAATGTCAACTCCATACAATTTGATCTTTCCGTTGGCGTTAACGCTTACAGAAAAGGGATTTTGTCTATAGCCTCTGAAAAACTGGATCATATAACTAAAGCAAACGCCAAAAGCAAACCTAGTTTTACTTAATGCCAACAATAATTACAATTAATCTAAGTTTAAGGGTCAATTTCGCCAATGAAACTGAACGCGATCAGCACATCTTTTTTTTTTTTTACGGTGCAACATCATCCAATGACTTCTCCCGCTCTGGGTGGAGCGAAGGGCGTGTCAAACTTTTGCTGACTAAAACCCACCCGTGTTCCTTCAGTTTGTCCCTTTCGGACTTTCCCGCGATCAGCACATCTAAACCTCGATCGAGAGGTCGTCAATGTCATCATTATTGAGGAATATTGATACTGACAGCTCTTGAACGCGGTTAAGATAGATATAATCGCGTTCAGTTTCTTTGGTGAATTTAGGCCTTATTTGCTAATGACTATGATAACTTACATAAAATGAAAAGAATAGATTTTTAATGGTTTTGGCATTACTTTGGGTACTTAACGTCTCGTATAAACTGGGCCTGTGAACCATGCCAACTATGTGAATAGAGTCGCGGGATGAACTGGCCTGAACTAGTTCTTAAATAATATTAAACTTCGGAGGCCTGCCAACCAGCATGGAGGAGATAATAAATAGAAACCAGCATGGAATGTGAGGTTTTATAATTTCTAACGTGACGATATTTGCGTGGACGTCCACTTCCACGTCACGGCATCACGATAACACAAGAAAGTAAAAATCAATCTGCGTAGACTTTTCCCAACCATGTTGGCGTCGGCTTCCAGTCTAACCAGATGCAGCTGAATACCAGTATTTTATATGGAGCGACTGCTTATTAGACCTCCACAACCCAGTAACTGGGTAATACGATACCCCTTGTTAAGATTGGTTGTCAAACTTTCGGGCTTCAGACGACCCGTAACGACCATCAAAGATCCACGAATGACAGCCGGGACAAACGGCTTAACGTGCTTTCCGAGGCATGGAGGAGTCTCGATATGTAAAGATGGTCACCCGTCCACTGACCCAATCCGGCAAGCGTAGCTTAACCTGATGGATCGACCTGTGCGGCTGTTACTACTTGGCCACGAGGAAGTAGAATGTATGGATACATGAAAACGCTTTTAAACTTCTTTCCGAAATAAATAACGGGCACGTATTTCCATACTTTATTGGATGCGACACGTGGACGTCGACGATAATATCGTCACTTTTGAAATTAAAAAAGGCGCACACGCAGGTTTCTATTGTTTTTAGATTTTTCAGTCAAACGTATTTGGTTTTTCGGCTTATCAAAATCTAAACTTATTAATATTATAAATAAAAATAAGGGAAGATTTGATTTTTTGTATGTTTATTTACGCTTGCACGCTAAAACGGCTGAACGAATTTGGATGAAATTTAGCACATGAGAAGACAATTATTTTTTTTTTAAATATCCTGTAATATATCCGAGTAATGGGCAAAGGTCTCCCCTTTTTCCTTCCAAATCTCTCTATTGTGTGCGATTTCTGGTCATGTTGGCCCGGCAAACATGATTGATTAGATCGTCACACCACCTTTGCTGTGGCCTACCTCTACGGCGATGTCCTCCTACAGGCGTCCAGTGAGTGACGATCCTTGCCCATCTCTCCGGGTGCATTCGTTAGAACATAGGATACTTTTAATATCGATATTCCCACGGAATCGAGACTTATGCGACTGAACCACGTTGCGTAGCTAGTTGCGAATATTTTTGTTAAACAATCTACATAAATATTCATCGAGCTTATAATTATAATACCTACCGCGTACATTAAGCAGTATTTATTTAGGTACCTAAGTATGACAGTCATACACAATATCCCCATATAATCCCCACAAAAAGTAATCACCGATAAAACTTACTCAAATAACTATTAATTGCCTCCTAAAATTTAAAATAATCGAATTGTGAAAGGATTACTACAATTTACTACCGCCCAGTGTTACAATGCATCACAAATATAGTAATATACGAATGCGGAATACCTAAGTGGATTAATGAATTACTAATTGGAAGTAATTAAATTCCCCCGTAACAATCGTTTATTTTGTATTATAGAATGAACGCCTGCAAATAAATACTTTCTATTCCTAATGCAATTAAAACTAAAGTCACTTTTCTGTTTGACGGCGTTGTTCTTTTAAACGGAATGTTTTATCATCATCATTATCGTCATCAATAACATGTACATAAATTAAACTTATAACACCCCTCTTTTTCCGTCGGGGGTTAAAAAATAATATTAAACAGACCTATGTAATATCATAAAAAAAACTATATTTTTTGTCAATTCAAAACCTTGCGAAGCGGAGGCGTGTCGCTAGTTTTGAATAAATATCACTACACATTTTATAATATTATCGCGGAATTCCGATGGGTGGAAGGAAATGGACAAAAAACACCTACACGCATCAAAAAGCATGATGCGTACAGGTAATAAATGCTTGTTCATTAAAAAATTTAATGCCCAACATTACTTACTAAAGAACTCAAAGATTAAAACACCAATTTCAGCAACAATCTCATTAAAATTCTAATTTAAAACAAAACGAGAAAAGAAAAACAAAAGAAGATAGCACCAGTGTTGTCACAAATCAAAGAAGCTGTAAATGAGTGCAATCCTTTACGGTGAGGCGATAACGAAAGAGTTTGCGAAAGAAAACGGAACTTGAAATAATTTAATCTTGCGAAACAATGCGACGACACTTCCGTTTCGTAATAGCTCTTCTAATAAATAGCTTCAATAAATATTGTAACATGTTGCCATAAATTGGTCTTATCATAATATAATTTCCTACATGTGCACATAATATCCTTTGGTCCTTGGTACGTTTGCGCCTCGAAGGACCAAAACATGGATACGATTTTCACCACAGAGCGTTTTTTGATTACCAATGATGAACAAGACTGCTGGTGGCCGTTGATTGGCAGTCGTTAAATGACGCATTGTTTTGTATATTTTCACATAGATGTCAATTTTCACATTGATGCGCAAAATGATCGTCTACAAAATGCAATTGAAGTGATTTACAATAAACACACAAAACATTGAAGATTGTAATTGGTCGTTTCGGGGACACTTTTAATGGTTCAACCGTCGAATCATTAAATTATACATACTTATTTTTTCACCAGAGGGAGATAAAGTGACATTCTATAAGCGATAACGATCTTATAGAAGTAAATATGTATTGGATTGACATAAACTATCGAAAATATGATGTCAATCTGGTTGAATGTCGTTATAGAAATACGAAACGCTTTGAAAGCGATTTCTACTTGCCTACGCCCTCAGGTGACATGATAATGAAACAGGATGCAATGGAAAACGAACTTAAAAAAAAAATGAAAGTCGTTAAACAACAATGACACTACGTTTTGTAGTCCATGAAGTTTTTGCTTTGTGTCGCACTTGCGGGGCGGAGTGTAAATGCACGCTTTGTACCATAGATCTATATTTCGTACTGATCACTTATACTGTACTGTAAACATCGCGATGAATTAAGGACGATTATACCTACTATTGGAAAAATAAACAGAAAAAATATCACTATAAAAAGGAGTTTAGTAATAAAGAACTCATTCAGACGTCGTTTGTTGAATCATTTGAATTGGCTTTAGCGTTCTCCCAGATAGCGCTCAACATCATCAGGAATCTAAATTCATGCGCCGCATTTTCTGATTGAGAATAATACATAAGTAATATCTCAATCAGAAAATGTGGCGCAATGTCCACAGCTGTATGTGAAATTTTCCAGTAATAATAATATTATTATTTACTGGAAAATTTCACATACAGCTTTCAGACTGAAAAATTGGAACTCGCGCAGGATCTGAGCTCTGTGGTCATTGACTTGCATATCCGCTGTGTGCATTTTGCGTTGAAGCAGTGCCGTATTGACGAAACTGTAAAACTGTTTGGCATGTGAATCAAAAAACTTTTCCTGATAGTTCTAGCGGCCTGGTCGAATTGAACACTGTTTTCTTCAACACGAATTAGTTATATTTTTTGAGAAAAAAAATAATACTACTTACCTAGTTTTACTAGCATGTACTAGCAAATGCTCGCAAAGCTCATGTTGGAATTTTAATTACTACAAAGTGATGTATTTTGCTAGTTCATTTTAGGTTTTTTTTTTGTTTCCTAGACATGCAATAATGTAACATGCCTGGCAGGATCTAGTTCAGTTGTAAGTGCACTTACCGCCTGCTTGAGCTTTTTTTGAAAAACACATTGAAATAAACGCTGGACAGTCTATTAATTAATGACTATGACTACTTTGTAGTTAGCATACTGAACCTTTAGCAGGTACATCATTATAAATCTATATATCAAAAAGAGTTTACATAAGATATGTTTTCCTCCATATTATATTCATGTTTTCATCCAAAAAACATGCACAAAATGCACACTAAAAAAACTGCACTATAAAGGCACACGTCGACATGCCCAAAACACCCCCTTTTAATTTATGGCAGCGGCAGGTTTGTGAACACGACGTGTGAAATTATTTCCCTCTTGTCGTCGGAGCGTAGAACGATGCCCATTTCTCCCTCCCTTGTGCCTTCACCGCACCAGTGCAACCGCAACCTAACACACGCTGAGTTTTTGGTTTATTTCGGTTGGTCCTGTTTTCTATGTTTGCTCGTCAAATCCGAGAGAGTTTGAAATTGCTCGTCAAAGTTTGAAAATGTCCACGGCTAAATTGGGCCTACCAATTACCGCAGTTTTAAATTTAATGTTCATAATCCCCACTCAAACAAGACATATACAAAACACTCACACTGTTTATTTCCGCCATCTTTAGTTCCCCGTACGTCTATTCAGAACAATTAATCCGCTATATGAATCCATAGGATTCCATAAAAAAACTTCACATCAAAGCCTCTCGTTATACGGAATTGCTAATCTGCAAGAAACTGAATTCTCTTTCATTTCCTAGGAATATCTTGGCGTTAAGCCAATTAATACAGTCTGTAATTAACATGAAATCACAGTACCAATTTAAACACACTAACTCAATCACTTGCACTGCTAACACGTTCAATATTTAATTAGCAATCAATCGCTTAGCACATTGAGTGACTAAGGCAAGCGTCTGCCCGTACAGTGTCGGGTGTTACAGGGAGCTCAAAGGATCGTTCAATGCAAATTACTTGCACTCACCTTTGAGTGAAAGGGTAAAGTAAATGCTTAGAAAGTGTAGGTGAAGTGTGGGCTTTGATTTTCTTGAGTTAAGTAATTAAAATATTGCCTGTCAGCATTCTGAGCTTTTATGAAAAGTCTGAACATAATTTAAGAACATTTGGACTCATTTAAACTCCTAATTTAATGCTTTTAGTGATGATTTGATACTATTTGCCCTATTGATCTTTATTAGCATATCCATGCCAAGCCGATTTCCTGCTTAGTATTTACCTAATGGACGTCGCATCCTACATGCTACGAGTAACCATTCTGCAACTCTGCAGGCATACTGATGAAGAAAAAGACACACGTAATAAATAACTTAACTTTAAGGAACGATTCCTTTAGTATAAATACGTTCCATTTCTGCAATTGCAGGTTAGTTCCTACTAGCTGCGCCCCGTGGTTTCACCCGCGTAAGTCTCGAACCCGTGGGAATATCGCGATAAACAGTATCCTATGTCCTATTCCAGGTCATGGTCTACCCCTGTGCCAAATTTCATCTAAATCCATTCAGCCGTTCTAGCGTGAAAGCTTAACAAACAAACTCACTTTCGCATTTACAATAATCCTAGCTTCCGCCCGCGACTTCGCGCTTCTTGTGTCGATAAAGAGTAGCCTATGTTCTTCCTCGGGATGCTATCTATCTCCTTGCCAAATTTTATCGAAATCCGTGCAGTGGTTTAAGCGTGAAAAGGTAACATACATACAGACAGAGTTACTTTCGAATTTATAATTTTCGAATTTATAATATTACTTGGATTACAATGTTAACGTAATGGTTTAGCTAGAACATCTACATTCCTTCATAAATCTCTTAGCATTCCAATTCTATGTCAAACTTCACAAAAGTAAGAAACTGTAAAGAAAATGGCGTCTGTACTTACGTACGTAGCCAATCACTTACAAGCACTACCTACAATCCTTTTCCGGAGCCAACCTTTAAAACTTGTGTGGACTAAAGCATATGTGATGCACATAAACTTCTACTTACATTTGCACATTTTTCACATTGGATTAACATGAAAATAGGGAGAGATTATTTATTGAATTTGTGGATGTTTTAAAATTAAATTTTCTAGTATATTTTTGGTAGTTAGGAGACAATATTTACCTCGATGTTTTGGTCTGACATGTTCGACACCACGAAGGTTCAACATCATAATTGACAACATTTTGTTATTGAGTGTATTTTAGGTAATCCCAGGCTACCTACCCCTTCCTGTCCCTTCTAAGAGGCTACCCAATCATAACTACATCGCTACCTCGTGGATGTCGGGTATCGTCACACGGTAATGTCTACCGGAATACTTAAGAAATGCTGGGTTTCCTATACAAACTTTCATCCCCTATATCACCCCTTATAGGATTATTTTTTAAACAAAAAATAGCCTATGTCCTTCCCCAGGATGCTGCGTGCGTGAAAAGGTAACATACACACAGACAGACAGAGTTACTTTCGAATTTATAATATTAGTATGGATGGTAACTTTAGGGGAGCTCGTGGCTAAGTAATAACAGCTTGCCGGGGTTGGTCCGTGGATGGGTGACCATTTTCACATATCGAGACTCCTCCGTGCCTCGGAAAGCACGTGAAGCCGTTGGTCCCAGCTGTCATTTGTGGATCTTTGACAGTCGTTACGAGTCGTCAGAAGCACGAAAGTCTGACAACCAGTCTAACCAAGGGGTATCGTATTACCCAGTTCCTGGGTTGTGGAGGCTAGGCAGATGATGGATGGTAACTTTAGGAATAAAAGATGATCTGCATACTGTCATCTTATAAGTAACTGTGCAAGAACATGCCCACCTTTAACACCTTTATCCTTATAAAACATTATTTTAACTCATATCAAGCCTAAATTAAGTCTGCTAAGCGATCCGTATCTATCTCGTATCCGTATCTACATAGAGATGCGGTCAGTTCTACAGTCCCGTGAATAGAGGACGTTGCTACAGCAGCTCGGCGCACTGCAGCAGCCATTAATGTTGAGAAGTGACCATGTTGTTAGACACTGTGAATGTGCGTATATGCGGAAATTAATACGTTCACTCTCATGAGTATCCATCGACATATAGAACGCCATAGACGCTCCATGTAACATAATCAGCCTATAAAGTTCCCACTGCTGGGACACAGGCCTCCTCTCTGTGAGAGGGGGCGCTCCATGTTGTATTCAGCTGCATTTAGTTAGACTAGAAGTCGACCCCAACATAATTGGGAAAAGGCTAGGCAGATGACTCTCATAATTAATTGACGAATTAATTATTATTGCTAACATTATAGGGTGTATAGAAAAAATCCTATATCCTGAAATATGTTGAAAATGGCTGTAGAGGGTGACGTTAGTTGAAAATTAATCAGTTCAATAGTAATTTTGTTTTCTTTCAAACAGACAGTTATGGAGACAAAGCAACATGTACTGCTGCAAGGGCTCACTGTGGGGCCTCTTCTGATACAGATAAAAAACTGTGTTTTACTCAGCTATGTTATGCCATCTAAAACAAAGGAATTAACTGCTTGTGGACTAAAACGCCCTTACTAATAAACGTATTTTAACAGGTGAAGAGTTACACACCGGTTTTTCTTTTTCAGTTGTTATTAATTTGACTTTCGAAAGAAGAAGACAAAGCGTTGTGTAACTATACAGACGCTATGCAACGTTTATTAATAAGGAGTTTAGTGTTTTCTTTAACATATATAAATGCATAAACTCAGGTCTTCTTCTTAACTACCAAACACCACCTTCTACGTTCCTCACATACTGCTTTTGCCTCGTTTACGTTCATATATTCTTTAACGTTTAAGTAATCATTTCCATAGTAAGAATATCACAAAATATTCGAACATCTAGTTTGTTTATTACATTTTCAACAAAATGTCTATCCCATTATACAATATGTACATATGTTGTCCGTCTATTGTTCGACGTTGACACTTTTCTAGGTTCTTGGGTCAATTGCAGCGGAGTCGGGTCACGGCACCTTCATCTACCAACGCCTTTGAGAAAATGTACTGTACAATTGTACATAACTACTGCTTGTAACTTGTAGCTTTTTATTCAATTAAGTTATGTACAGAGAAAATGTAATGTAATTTTTTCCAGGTTATCAATTAAATGGAATGTACAAACGGGGTAACGATCTGTCGTTTATTTTTTAAATGAGAACACAAAATAATGCACCGAAATATTTTATTTCTTAAAATATGTATAAGTTGAGATAGGGTTTCAATCTCTTTGTCACTTGATCTGTAAGAGCTTACAAATCTAATTTACTTTTAACTCACCCCTATGGGAAATAGATAAATGTTTGTTTTTAACATGATAAGTATAAAAATAACACATAGGTATAAAGAGATGCATAAAGATAGTTAATTGATTCAGGCGTGACTTAGCGGAAATCCATTATAAAATACAATAGACGTTGATATATTATTTAGTAACCTATTCCGTTGAACTATTATCCAAGAGTCATAAAAACCCTGTAAGAAATCGACACGTGTTTCACCTCTCAACGAGGCATCCTCAGGATGACGATTGACCAGTCGCAAACCAGAACACGACGTGATACCACACCGAGCGCTGACTTCTGCGTCCAGCGCTAGGTGTGTTTTTATGACTCTTGGAGAATAGTTAAGCGGAATAGGTTATTAAATATATCAACGTCTATTGAAGTTTTTTGAGATGCATAAATAAAACGTGTACCTTCAAGTGCAACAATGTTGTCAAGTCAATTTTAAACCCCAGATGTAATATTCAAACAAGGAACCAAACTCACCTCAGGCTCCAAAGCCGAAGCAACTAGCTATACAGCTGAAGGAACATAGAACTGTTCTAAGTAAAGTTAAGTAGTAACTTGAACGCTACTTGAGCGTTCAAAGATTGCAAAGCTACAGACGGAGCAAGCCAGCAGGGCTGCTGACCCATTTCTGTAGTTAACTTTTTTGACCTGATAACGTTATAGTTAGAGTTTGAATAATTAATTTTAGTTTTTAGATTTTCTTAGTAGATGGCGCGGCGATCTAGATAATGCATGGTTGGAGATGGCGGAAAATGGAGAATTTTGGAAAGAAAAATGATAGAAAGTTTTAGGTATGTATTTAGTAGTACCTATTTATCAATGTCTCATAAAAAATATTATGGTTTTTTTTATGCGTTCGTAGGTTTCATGTTTATGCGTCAATATTTTCTTCGTAACGAAATTGGCTCTCATCCATTTTCTCTGTACAAATCATTTTTTGAAACCCTAAAAGACTTCCTGTACAAGACGCCGGAACCGCACCGGCGGCGGCGCCGGACCGCATGTTTCATTAGCAATGCTTCATTGAATGTGATCGTTTCTTTACTATTGAAATCGGCATCAATGCCAGTGTACACGCGGTTCCGGTGCGGCGGAGGTGCGACCCATGTGCGATATATTCATTCGTATACACAAACTTTAAAGCGGTCCAGCGCCGCCGGTACGGCTCTGGCGTCATGTAGGTACAGGGAGAAAATACAGCAGTACAATACCATAGTTTTCCGACCCAAAACACAAAAATAATAACAAATAACAAAATAGCATCACGTTATATGTCACTGTCACCTATTATTCAAAAAAACAAAACACAAAAATTCAAAACTCGAACACAAAAAGACCCCTTTACACGACACAAACAAAAAAGGCGACAAGAAAATGCCCGCTCACACGAGTAGCGAGCGCGTCTGCTACGTTGCACGTTGCACGGTTGCAGTGCACCGGTCGTCGACCTCGGTCAGTAGGTCACCGCCGCCGCGGCAGGACACTGCATCCCCTTCCGTACTTGAACTTTGCGATTGACGGGCTGTAACTGGGACGGTTGTAGGGAACTGGTAGGGATGTTCCCAGAATTGAGTGATGTAACAACGTATAGTAAATAGTTGTGAATTTCGGGGAAGTGGCTTGCAACTGCGTCTGGTTGCCTATTTCACGTTCGTGTTTACGGGTTTGTTTATGTATGTCTTTTTTGTATAGGGCTGTTTTATACAGAAAAAATGCTGTATTATGGAAGTATTAGTTCATAATTAGAAGTTATAGTTGTAGATTAAACAGACTGTCCTCTTTTTTTTATATTGTTTTCTATATTTTATTTCTGAATCACAAACATTATTTGCAACCTTAAACAGATTACTCTACTGCAGAGGGTAGGTAAAAACAATCAATACCTACTTAAGTAAAACTACAAATAAAATAAAAAATGTATATGGAAGTTAAGCTGCAGTTATTACCAAATTTTTATAAATATTATACGCTTTTTTATATTTTCTACTAGCTTTTGCTACAAAAAATAACACAGATTATTCTATGACACAAGGAAATTTCTAACAGTGGAAGAATTTTAGTAATCGTATCAGTACTTCCATAGATTACCTCTTATGCTACGGCTACACTTCGTGTTATCGCGAACTTTTCTTCGTGCGCTCTCTCTCGCACACCTCTCGATTACTCGCTGAGCAACAGAGAGCGCACGAAGAAAAGTTCGCGATAACGCGAAGTGTAGCCGTAGCATTACAAACAACCAATTCTAATAACTAGCTTTTGCCTGCTGCTTCAAACTCGTGGATGTCGGAAAATATCCCACGGGAATGTACTACCGGGATTAAAAGTACCCTATTAACATCCAGGTAAACAACGGATTAATTTCGTAAAACATAGTTTTCATAATTCTATTGGTTTACACGGCGCACGCCAGTAAAGTTCCCAGTCCGCATGATTTTTTCCGAAATCTTCAACAATCATTGTCATATTTTAGCTAATTTACACAAAACTCTAATGAATTATACATTTAAACCTTCCTCATGAATCACTCCATCCATTGGTGAAAACCGTATGAAAATTTGTTCGGTAGTGTTTGAGTTAATCGCGTTCAGACAGACAGATAGACGCGGTGGCGGACTTTTGTTTTTTGTGAGGAAGTAGTGAAGTTTAGAAGATCAGCTATCTAATTGCGTAACTTATTTTCGTAACCGACGTCGACCAGAGGGCTGGCTTATTTTTTGGCCAAAGAATTAGCATTGCCATTCAACGTGACAATGCTGCCAGTGTTCTGGGCACGTTTCCGGATGACAGCGATGCGGACGAGTACACCGATGTATATATTTTATCATATTAATATTAAAAAGAAGTTTTAAAAAGAAGCTAACATTACTGTTATTTAATAAATGCTATTATTCCCTATCGGATTTTCTAGCTGATAAATTTTAGATGTATATCAATGTTTGTAAGTTCATGATAAACTGCACCAATGTTTGCATGCCAAAATGGTAGAATGTACAAGGATTCTTTAATAATTATATTGTAACCGTCTTATTGTAAATACCTACATTCTGAGCAAATAAATATTCTATTCTATTCTAAAGTAACCGATTAAGACTAATTTGTTTCATTTTGACAGTTCAACAACATTCATTTTTCTACGTTTAATTTTATTGTTACGTTACGTTACGTTTAGTTTCATTGTTTTACGTTTTGTTTATTTATCTACGTTGTTGATAAGATTTTTTTTCCAACTTATGGAGCAATGGATTGATATTTGTTTCAAACCGATTCCGATTCTGATTGATCGTGTAGGTATTACGCAATTAGGGTGCAGTAAATGAAGGAGACAAAACCAAACATAACTTAACATTAACATAATGCCTGTATTCCAAAAAGAGGTAGGCAAAGGTGTTCAAATCAGTTAATTCTCAAGTCCCATATAAGAAGAGTCAGCAATAGTTCCTCTATTGCCGATAAAAAATAAAAACCACATTAAACCGCCCTGCATGACTCAGGTCCTCACATAATTGTTTGATGCAGCACATAACTGGGTTACCTGAGCACTTATTGTTATAAAGTATTGGACGGCATTGTCAACATCGCTCCCTGGTCCCTACACTGAACTAGACGAATGAAGGGAAATTGTGTTAGGCGGGTAGACCCGTGTGCTGGTTCTAATTGGGTATCTTTAGGTATAGATATTATGTGTAACTACCTGTCTACATGTTTGATTAAACTAGTAGATAGGAAAAACCGGTAGGTAGACAAGAATAAAACGTTGAATTTTCCAAAAAAAACTTCGGAACTTTCAACGTAATTTTATCAATTTAGAGAGAAAATTACAGGCGATTTTAGTGTGTAGGTAGAAATGAATCAAAATTAAATGTCATTTATTTAAACTAGGCTGAGAATCAGCACTTATCAAACGTCAAAATTACATAAGACAGTCAGTCCCCCAAAACGCCCGCCCTTCACCACTTCCTAGTGTTTTACTAAACTTCCTAGTTAATCACACATGATTGTGATTATAATAACTTGTAAATAAAATAACTTTTTGTAAGAGAGATACAATAAAGAACTTTCCCGTAAGGAAATCATCAATACGTTTGCACCAATACGTTCTTCTCCATAGAGATCTACGTTTTGGAATGGGCAACAAGCTTCAACTTTGTGACTAACTGTTGCAAATGGTTTAGTTGAAATAAATGCTTTGAGTTTGAATTTGAAAGTTTTGAGATACTATTTTCTTTTTTCTGAAATGTTAGTGCGTATTTCTTTTGGTTCTATAAAAAAAAAAAAACATGAAATAGATATTTACAATTTAAATGAACGTACAACGGCCATCATCCATTATTACGAGTACAAGCTATAAAAAGTGCAACCCACACGTAAACATAAAATACTACACGACAGCACAAGTTGTGGTGACACGCAACTGATAAATATAACGTTTTTCTTTCATATTACTGTCGTAAATAACTAACACATCACTTGAAAAAATGCGACGTTGGAAGGGAATGCACTATAATGAGAAGGAAAAACAGCCTCGAGCTTAGTACAAAGCAAAGATTTAAATCGTTAGTTGTGGTGAGCGGAGAACAGTGGAGGCCCAGTGGTAACGGCCCCGATTTATGAGTTGTCGGTCGTAAGCAGGCGCTTTACTTTGTGTAAATAACTGCTATGAAAACGGCGAAGGAAAACATCGTGAGGAAACCAGAATGTCGTAGAACAAAAAAATTGAACACATGTGACATCTACCAACCCACACTGGGCCCGCGTGGTGGATGATGCCCTACCACGTCAAATGAAACGCGCTACTGTTTCGTTTTGACACCTCTGGCACACACAATGACGCAGTGACTTGACTTGATTCTCATGGAAACGATATTGTTAATTTGTGAAGACTCTTCTCAGTATGGACACTTTCGCGTGACTAAGCACGGTTAGGGCAAATCTAATGATTTAAATCTTTGGTATAAAGGGTCTCTATCATGCCTATGTAGGCAATGCTTAGCCTGTTGAAACCTTTATGTAAAAGAAGCTCCTATAAGGTAAACCATCGTCATATATGGAATCTATGCTCACCTTAAATGCATGTATTTTCTACTCTCATAATCAAATCCGCTACTGAAAATGTTCTGACAGGAGTAACTCGGTAATAATGTGGAATTTTTGAGTCGAACATTGTGTCCTAGTAACTGGAAATGAAAACGATAAAAATGCGGCTTAAATATCAATGTTTTAAATGAAGCGACTGCCATCTGACCTCCACAGCCCAATTATCGGGCAATGCCGATACCACTCTACAAATTATCAGTTTTATTTCGTGTATTTCACACTACCGAACAAAGACATTATTTAAAAATTGGGCTATCGTTTGTGTACATTGTGCCTAATATAATCATTTAACCCCCGGGGTTTTAATACAGCAAATCGAGCTTATGCGAAAATCTCTGACTCTCCTAACTGTGGGGTGTGTGGAAAAACAGAAGATGCCCAGCATGTGTTTTTGGAATGTGTCTGATAAGAAATGAGATAAGTTAAGTTTTGTGAGACTAAGGGCTGATTTTATCAAAGTCAGATATCTTTTAGCCGTGGAATAAAATTTTTGTCTGACAGTTTTTGTATGGAAAAACTGTCAGACGAAAAAAATTCAAAATTTATTCGCAGGTTAAGACTTATACTCGGTATAAAAGTTTTGTGAAATTCGCCCTTTTTTTTTTTTTTTTTTTGTGGTTGGGAAATCATCCAATGACTTCTCCCGCTCTGGGTGGAGCGGAAGGGCGTGTCAGACTTTTACTGACTAAAACCCACCCGTGTTCCTTCAGTTGCCTGTTGCCAAGGTCCCGGTATCCCTTTCGGACTAACCCGCAACCCTGGCAGGCATCGGTCCTAGCGGACCCCGCCAATTGTGCTGAAATCTCTTTGAGGCGCGCGTGGAACACGACGCGCCATCGACCCGGGCCTGGTCCTGATCGGACGGCGAGCTACCCATTGCTCGCCGTCCGCAAGCCCGCGCCTATGGTGGCCGGGAATCCGCCTGGGATTCCCGACGCCCAGGGCGTCTCCAGCGGCGGCGGCGGTTAGGGGCGTGAGGGCGCAAACTTTGCCTCTCCCTCACGCGTTCCGCCTCCTCCTTCGCGAGCATTACTGCTTCGCAGAAGGAGGTGACTGCTTCCCATGCCCTCTCGCTCCGTACCATGGCCTGGACCAGAGCCGGACGCGAGAGGTCACCGCCGCCAATCGCCTCCAAGAGGACACGGCGGGGCTCCGCCCAAGCGGGGCAGACCTCCACCGTATGCTCCACCGTGTCCTCCGGGCGATCCACACAGTGGTGACACCCGGGCGTTTCCTCCCGCCTTATACGAAACAGGAACCTCCCGAAGCAACCGTGTCCGGTGAGGACCTGCGTCAGGCGGAAGGTGAGGACGCCGTGGCGCCTCTCTAGCCACTCCTCAAAGAGGGGACTTATCGCCGCAATTGTGGCGTGCTCAGCACTGGGTTGCGACAATCGCACTCTCCATGCCGCCATGAGATCCTGCCGGAGCTCTGTCCGCTGAGCCGCGATTTCTCGCCCTAAGAATCATTAATTAAGTTTAGGAGTACGTTTATAATTGTAAAAGCATGATGGCATTAACATCGTCGCACATTACAAAATGCCATGAATAAATAAAGATTTATAAAGTTGTATAAGTATGTGAGACAAAGTCGATGCTCGACTATGCTTTTGTTACTTCTGAGACTCGTTTTGTCATTTTTACGGCCGACTACTGGTACCTTCCAATTATAAATAGACTGACACACGAATAAGTGACAGCGACCTTTTTTTTTCTAAAACTGTAAATGTGATTTTAACGGCCAGGTACTGTACCCCATCCATATGTATATTTGCCCACTAATTATTATGGACAATTTGCGTAATGGAGTATATAGTTGTACGCAACTGGATTGCGTGACTACCCTCGGTTTGCGCTCCCGTAGGAACGCTGCAGAATTGTTAACTCATGTTGCTGTAATGGATTGGCATCGATGGGGAAAAATTTTATACGTGAATTTGTAGTGGAAAAGAAGTTTGTGGGATAAAAATGTTTGTATGGAAATATGTTTGAGTTTTCGTACATAATCAGCCTATAATGTTCCCATTGCTGGGACACATGCCTCCTCTCGGTGAGAGGGAGTGGGCCGTAATTCAATATCTGGGCCCAGTGCGGGTTGGTATGTAGATTTCACATGTCTTCGAATTTTTGCATCTAGAACATGCCGGTTTCGTCACGATGTTTTCCTTGACCGTTTTGAGAGCAGTGGCGATGAAATAATTTATACAAATAAAGCGCCTGCCTGTTCGAACCAACACCTTGTTACCACTGGGCTACCACTGCTCCGCTCTGCTGCACTTATTCAATATTAAGTAATTCTGCAATTTGAAAGAGGCTACTATCCTGGTCATTCCCAAGTATCCATTGCTTTTTGCAGTAGCTTTCTATTGGCTACAGCTATTTGGCCTGCATAATGTATACAAATAGGAAAAGAACAATGGCTTTTAGAGCTCACGTCCGTTCCGGCTTAAAATCTTTATGAGGTCAACGTACGAACGCTGCTAAAGAGTATTGAATTAAACAAGTAGGTATTTTTCATTTTTGAATTCATTCACATCTCCAGTAGGTGCTAGTGACGTTAGTAATATGTTTAGAGACAGATGATGTTTAATTTACTATTGACCAATATCAAAATATCAACAAAATTATGGGCATGGTCTGAAATAAAGTTTTTTTTTAAATATTTAATTATAATAAACACAAGAAACTACTTTTCAGTATACATACCTTAATCAGATAATAATACAGTCATCCTCCAACATTTCAGTCCCAGGATACAGTAAAACATACGTACTATTAATAATAATGATTTATACCGGCGCCTGCTCACTTATGAATTACAAATTCTCAATTGTTTGCCAAGCTCCATGTTGAACCGTTGAACGGTGCCTACACTATCGCATAGTTTACTACGGCTTATTATTAAATCATCTGAATAAATGGAAATGCAATGGAATGCAGTTAACACAAGTTGTATGTATTTTTGTGATGTTTGGTTGGGGAGTGAATTAATTTTGAAAGGCTCTTTAGTGGACTAAGCTATACGTAATTCTGTCGTCAAGCAGTTTTGCTGTTTGGTTTGGACAGATGAGCAGCTATTGAGTCTACAATGACTTTCAAAATGTGGTTCATAAGGTCGAAAATCACTGATCTTGCAGACGTTGAACTGTTTCATATCTGGGGGCACGAGAGTGCCCAAGACGAGACTAGCGAAGCGCAAGGGCACTAACTACCTTTTCTCGATGCGCTTCGTCGTTGTTTTGAACCCTCATAACTTGGGTTTGGTCTTGCTATTAGATTCCGGTTTACCCAAACGGAATTTTTCAGGACCGCAACGAGCTTTTTTGGGGTAGCACAGGTAGGATTATGTATCACTGGAGATTCTGAAGTACCACCTTATGTGCTGAGAAAGTCTACTGAGGATGGTTTACCTGATAGAAGTTCAGTAAAACCCCTTGGCGGAGGATATCCACGATGACGTATTCTACTATACATTTTAACAGAGAATCAATTTTCACGCCTACCTCTTAGACCTAGGCCATTTGATATTCTGATAGCTCATGAACTAAAAATAAATGAACAAAGAAGGCACCTCTTTATTCATTTATTTTTATACAGAATATGAATTAAAAATCTCGACTAATTAAAAAGTTATGCAACAACGCGAAATTTCGCGGGTGTACTACAAGAAAATAACCAGTTAAAATTGTTGAGCCAACATAGTAAGTATACAACAAGTTCCCTGCTTCCATTTCCCGGGTCATTGTATTTTGCTCGAGCGGAAAACAAACATAGTAAAATATTCCACTATAACTATAGTACGTATAGTAACAACTGGGTTAATAAAAAGAGAACTATCCGCTTACAATGTACCAGCTATACATTGAAATACTTTATGCGAAGATAGTGTACGGTATAAAAGAAGAAAATAGTAAAGTGTGAGTTGGGTTGTAATATTTCTGTAATATATAAATAGATTTTTGTCAGTCAGCAAAGTTGATTAGATCGTATTTGGACCCTTGTCCGGAGTAACATCATCAGCCTATAATTTTCCCACTCCTGGGAAGCAGACCTCCTCTCTGATAAAAGGAGTGGGCCGTAATCCACCACGCGGGCCCAGTGCGCGTTGATAGATGCCACATTTCTTGGAATTTTTGGTTCTAGATGCCAATTTTTGGTTCTAGGAGATAGATGCTTTGACAATTCAAAAGTGCCTGTAAATGGTTTAATTGAAATAAATGCTTTGAGTGCTTTGAGTTGCCGGTTTCCTCGCGATGTTTTCCTCCACCGCTTTGAGTGAAATAATTTACACAAAGTAAAGCGCCTGTCGGGGTTCAAACCTGCTACGATTCGTAAGTCGCGGCCTTTACCACTGGGCCACCACTGCTCTGTCCATATTTACTGAAAAATATTAGTTTAAAATAACAACTGTTACATTGTTACGCACATTTAATCAATGAAACTGCACGCGAGCAGTCGGCTTAACCGCGTAAGAGCTATCAGTGTCATCATTGTTGACAAATGTTGACACTGACAGCTCTTGAACGCGGTGTGCATGAGTGCATGACCCCAAAAAATCTTCTAAGTCTCAGCAAACCAGACCCGGATAATAGGACATCTAACAAAAGAACAACAAACAAAACGTTTCCTCCAAGATTGGACATCGTACAAGAACAAAGCAACAACGTACGGAACCCTAAAAAGCAGTCCAATACAGCCTACATGAACAAAGAGTTCGCTGCAAAGTGCAATATTCGCTGGACACGGATCTCGTAAACGCGGACACGGCTCGAAAATATTTATACGTAGATTTGGACTTCGTTCTCCGGTTGTGAATACATTGCGGGTTATGTATGCAGTGTAATAACAAGAGCGTGGAGCGGTGATGGAATGCATTGTGAAAAATGATGGGTTTTGTAATGTCGGGTTTGGATGATATGGTTGCTTTTGAGGGCGCGTTATATGAAGATAGGAGAGAAGTCGTTTTATTTTTTTTGTAAGGTTTGCTGTAGGTACGCGAGACATGCACAATAGTTTAAAAAAGTCCATAGATCATAATATTATTACTGTGGTTCGGTTATGGGAGTGTGGACCGGTTATGCATTCAAGTGAAAGCGACGGCATCAGCGTACCCCAGTAGAACTGCTTTAAATTGCATTTAAAAGATAGGCAATGATGATGCACGGGTTTTACCACATTTTATGAAAATAAAAATTTTCCTCAAAAATTGGATAACTTGTCGTTAAACCAATTTTTCCCTTGGTATCCAACCAACTTTTCCGTTAGTATCCAAGGAAAAGTTGGTTTAATCGACAAATTATCCCATTTTTGAGGAAATTTTTTATTTGTAGCTGGAGCTGAAAATTTGTAGCTGGAGTAATAGCTTGCTATACTCCAGCTACAAAGTTCCATAAAAACTCTTAAATGTATTCAAAAACAGTCTTTTATTTTACTTTGAAAAAAAATTAAAGCTCTGTGTAATGTAAACTGGGACCCCTTTTAATCGTGCAAGCAAGGCTCGCGTCTAACGGGGTACGTTTGTGACCCGCTCTACTTTAGGCGGCTGGTCAAGTACTCTGCAGGTTCGGGATCTCCTCGCCGGACTCCCGATGCATTTTTCGATGTAATGGAGTACCAGTACATTGGTCGGTGTTTGCAGGGTGGTTTGTTGTCGAAGAAGTTGTACTTGTATGTAAGAAATTGCTGGAATTGCTGTAATGGTACTTTTACATACTTTTACATTGGTGCCGATTCTGTTCTTCACAAACTAAACTAAAAAGTTCAGTGCATCTTTTTCTTTCCATTTTATTAAAAAAAGTACAGAAGATAAATTTAAGTTTAGTCCTGTCAAATTAATCAGCGCCTGACGTAAATTGACGTAATTATAGTAGGCAAGTTTTTAATCACGTCTAAACTTGTATGGAGTAGTGACAGGTGCTGATTACTTTGACAGGACTAAAATTTATCTTCTGTCCTTTTCTTAATGAAATAGAAAGAAAAAGATGCACTGAACTTTAGTTTAGTTTGTGAACAATAGAATCGGCATCATTGTCGAGAATTCCATGAATTTAATGGTCTCTCTATATGAGAACAGGCTTTACTGTGCTGCAGGCGTAGCATGAGCACCGTTTTGTCGACGGAAGAGTAGACAAAAATGACATTTCCTGTACACAGTAGACAGTACGAGACGGCAGCAAAGTAGAAAGAGTCAACTGCACTTTTTACGAAATTCACTCTTTTACATAACTAGACTCAGAATTCTTTGTTTTGTCATAGGATTTATCGGTTGTCTGTGTGATTTTGACAGTAAGGATAGAAAACTTTCTTCCGAAATAACCTACAAAAAGACTTAAACAAAGATCGTTAGAAATGAAAGACAAAATGACAGATTGCAGAAGGATTTCTACGGTGCGATGTCAAAAATGAAGAAACGAACTGTCACTTTGTATAGAAAAAGCTATGTCTATTCTTCGTAGAGATAGAAAGCGCCATGCTACGCCTACTGGAGGACAGTTTTGATGCAGGATAACGATGTACTTTAATGAAAGTAAATGGTCATTAATCTTGATATTAACATCGTTTTAAGTAGGACACAGAAAGCTAGTATAAGGTAAAGGTCAACAAAAACAATGCAACTAATTACCAGTTTCTGAAAACCAAAATCATTTATAGTGAAAAAATCATTTCTTCGTATCACTTTGTTGACTAACTTTTCCACGTACTGCACAGCGCGAATGATGTCATTTTTATATTTCATGATGCATCGTGTGCTAGGGTTGGGTTTTCTGAAAAATAATTTGGTCACTCCCTGACTAGTGGCCTTAGATGGTGACCAATGGATTTTTGTTAGCCTTCTTCAGCGATGAGATTACTTACACTCCGTAGTTCTGTTCATCCGTCGTAGATTTTTGACAGTCGTTACGGGTAGGCAGGAGCCCAAAATGTTGACCAATAACTGGGTATCTCCCAGTAACTAGGTATAGGCAGTCGCTCTATGTAAATTACTGCATTCGCTTAGACTACAAACCAACCGCAACATAGATGTGAAAAAGCTAGGCAGATTGTGAAGCATCCAGTGAGTATTGGCTTTACTGGTCTGTTCCTTTGACCAAAAACGATTAGTATTTGTAGAATATTTTTAATTGTAGGCTGTGCTAAACCTTGCGTTTTATGCACTTTTACTGTTAAAATACGTTACAATCATTGGTTAATTATATGAAACAGTAATTTAAAAGAACCTTTACGTAGCCATTACCTGCAACAGGCTGACTCAATTCTCACGAAACAAGCTTTCTAGGAAAACATTGCCAACAAGTTACTGTTTTACACACACTTTAGATACTATGTAACGATTCTGCAATCTAAAATACATGAAATAGATTCATTTTTTATGTCCATAACTTTAAAGGGCTCAGCAGACATGCGATCAGCGATTTTATCGCTTTTTGGAAGCTCGATACGTCAACTGAACACTACGCATTCTTTCAGATGCTAGTCGCAACATTAGTTAGGATTTGCGATATTTGCGTTTAAAGCGAAATGAGCCAAAACGTGATTCAGGATCAAAACAATTGCTGAAACGCACGGTTTTGTTATCGCAGCCAAAAATAGGGCAAGATTTACAGACCGCACTTTGACTTTTCTTTGATGAATAAGCGTTATTTATGTACTTCAACGTTATTCATAATTAAATGTTTATGGTTTTATTCGCGCTTACTTTTCTTAGCGTAGTAAAGTCAAAGTTCGATATGTGCATTTTGCCCATAGTTGCTAAAACGCAATGTATGATAAAAGCTGTCGCAAAATCGCCGATCTCAGATGCTTATAATTATAAGGTGTTAAAAAATTAACTTTACAAACTTTAAAAGGTGCTTAATTTAGACCGAGCTGAATAACTTTCACTACAGGACTAACATTGAAATCGCGAAAAAAAAATGAGCTGTTCCATATTAAAGTTTAACCCCTTTTTTTTTTGGATATTAACAATTAACTTCTCCCGCTCTGGGCGGAGTGGGAGGGATGTTATTACTGGCTTAAACCCACCCGTGTTCCTTCAGTTGCCTGTAAGTTGCCAGAGGCCACGGTATCCCTTTCAGACTTTCCCGCGACCCCAGCAGGCATCGGCTCTAGCGGACCCCTTCAGTTGTGCTGGCATCTCTTTGAGGCGCTCGTGGAACCCAACGCGCCGTCGACCCAGGCCTGGTCCTTATCGGACGGCGAGCTACCCATTGCTCACCGTCAAAGTTTAACACCTATGTTCTAAATTGTATGGGACAGGCATATTTTTTTCGCGATTTCTTTGGTCCCATATTTATTTATTGATATATACTTTATTGTACACCACAAAAATATATAACAAAAGGAAAAAACGAACACTACAAAATATACAATAAAAGTAAAAGAAACAGTAGTATAAAAAAAAAAGTAAAAGTTATTCAGTTCGATGGTCTAAAACACCTCTTAAAGTTTGTAAAGTTACTTTTTTAACACTTTATATTAGCATATCTACATTGTCCACATTATCCTAAGAACGAGTCGTCTTTCCACGTGCCATACGTTAGAGGCTGGTTATAACTGGGTCGACAAAACTTGCTACGGTTCTTTGCCAGCCGGGGTATGGCGGCCAATAAACTAGCGGTCGCACTTAAATGAGCAGTGCTGGGGTATAAAGTATTTTTAAGCTTATTCGGTTGTAAAGTGGGGAATATTATCACGTAGTAAAGTTATATTTTTCCGGTATATTACTGAAGTGAATGTTTTCATTGCTTATTGTTAAAAAACCATTCCCGCACAAAACAATATCGTGGGGAAATAATGAATCTGCCAGGGTCGCGGGAAAGTCCGAAAGGGATACACTGGTAGGTTTTAGTCAGTAAGAGTCTGACACGCCCTCCCGCTCCGTCCAGAGCGTCATTTGATGATTTTTGCCAAATAAAGTTCAGTTACTTCAAAACTATATACAAAATCATTGGTATGCACTTATTACGTCCAAGAACATTCAACATGAAGATTATTTTTTTTGAGTTTGAGATATCAAATGACTTCTCCCGCTCTGGGCGAAGCGGGAGGGTGTCAGTCTTTTCCTACTGACTATAACCCACCCGTGTTCCTTCAGTTGCCTGTTGCCAAGGGTCCCTGTATCCCTTTCAGACTTTCCCGCGACCCTATTTAACATGAACCTAAGGTTATTATTTACAACAATTTATTGTGATGCCTATGACCAGACCCACTTCTTCGTTCGCAATATAACGTAACACCAAAAACAAACATACAATAAACCAAACATGCAATATTGTAGGTACCAACGTACTCGTATGTATACGAGGCGCTGCAGGCACCGCTACTTTTATGGCTTCATCCTAATAGCTGTAAGCTGCCAGCATCTGACCCGGGAGTTCGCAAATATTGTCTTTGGTATGCATGCACCTTTAACTACTATTTTTGATCAAGACATAATATTAATTCATACTTCCATACTAATATTATAAATTCGAAAGAACTCTGTCTGTCTGTATGTTACCTTTTCACGCCCAAACCACTGAACGAATTTCGATAAAATTTGGCAAGGAGATAGATGGCATCCCGGGGAAGGACATAGGCTACTTTTTATCCCGATATTTCCAGGGGATCGAGACTTACGAGGGTGAAACCACGGGGCGCAGCTAGTTACTCATATTCTTCCTCTTCAATCCATTTTCGCTCAAGTGGTTTTTCGAATATCATATTCATGTAGAATTGGAGATTATAATATTATGCACATTTACTGAACAGAGAAGTATCTTCTCCTACATAATCTATTGAAAAAGCTCTGTTCAAATGATTTTTTGGAGTATTTTAGTTAAACAGTCACAATAGTTGACCTGCAGTTATATAGATTACCGTTGACTGAGCAGTTTTGATCAACTCATGTATGAACCAGAAACCATGGAAACTTATCAGACAGTACCAATTTACATACCTCTCCTAAGTTTGACTTCCGAATTCAATCCTCTGCCGTGTCTTATCGACTCTTCAGTCATTTTCTGGCTTTCAATGGGTGTACTACACACTTTTTTAATAAGTTAGTAAAAAATAAACCAGTAACACAACATGGGGATCGAATCCAGGTGTTCACGATTTGTAACCTCTTGCGGATACTAGGCCAATGAGGTAATTTCCAAGACGAAGTAACTCACTTCGTCGTTCGGGTTAGTGGGCGCAGTTTGCGAAACGTCTTCATGGTCATACAATATTCAATGCTGCGACACAAGGTGCGATGATGTTCTCGTCCTGTTTGTTGTTGTCATGCGTGTGAAGTACAATATAGGTAGATATATATAGTGTGTTCTGCTGTACTTGTCATAATTGGTAAACAATTAAGGCACACTGGCATTGAGATTATCTATACAAAAATTATTTGTTAAAAATGATTATTTGAAATCAGTTTTTGATGTAGTTAGGAACGTACTTTATTATTTAAAAATATCAATACATTAATAACTAACTTAAATTGTATAATTGATTTGAAAGTTTATTTACAAATAGCACTTTTTCGATTCAGGATTGACTAACGTTAAATATTCCTATATGTTGGTATTACGGCGTTCTGAAATAGACAAGTGCACATTCTCAAATCGCTCAGCTCATCTCCCAGTCTTTTTGGAATTTAACATAAAATTTGGATTCAGAACATCGCTCGGATGTATGTAATTTAAACCATATTCCGAATGAAACCTGAGAACATACGAGGAACATAATTTATAATGTTTCTCATGCGTATCCTTTCGAGCTAAAATAGGTTACCATGTTACTTTAAAACGGGCTCCGGTCTCATATAGAAGCATACATTATGTGAGATGCAACGATAGAATTCTTTATTTATGATATTGCTTCACTTGCATTAGACAAAGGACATATTTTACCTCATAATATTACGAACTAATGACCACTTTTCTGTAATATATTGTTATCCATAATTTTCGATGAATTGAGAAACGGATTGCCTCGTTGGTATAGTGGTCGCAGGCGCTACTGCTGATCATGAGGTCCTGGGTTCGATTCGCAGGTCGCGCAAAGTGTTATTGGGTTTATAATTTCTCAGTAGCAGTCCGGAGTCTAGATTTTTACCCGGTTTGTGGCAATAGGCACGCCCCCTATTACAAGGGACTTAAACATAACTGGCGAAATGTGCGTGCACTATAGGTACACTTCTGCCCTACCCTTGGGGGAAACAAGGCGTGATGTTATGAGCAATCGGAGTTCGGAAAAGCAATGCAAAACGGCTATGAGACTTGACTGTTAGTTAACGTCAAGGTAAAGTTGGTCTAATCCAAGTCGCTTTGAATATAACTGAATGACTGCCGTTCGGTATTTGCAACCAACGAAGTTCCAGTGTCGGAATTCTAAGATTGAAATATCATTCAGTGTTTCATACCGTTCACTTTAACTTGTCCCTTGCCGTCATGCTTGCCAAGCTTAGTGTCAATAGTAATAGAGTTCAAAATAGTGACTGATAGAACAGTGCTATCAATCGCGTCACGGGACAAGATATAATGAACGCCCTGTAGTTTACAGACTCATTTGATATTAAAAAAAAAAAACATTTATTTCAGACATACTTGGCCCATAATATTGTTAGTAGAAATACTTAAGAACTATGTTAGTACATTTAAAAACTTGAAACAATTAATTTAGGTACTTGCCGCCATTTGGAGCCCCGGGCACATGTACTTGTGCTTGAACCCAGTGCCCCAGAAGGGGGCTGTCCACCTTGTTGCCAGCCACTACAATATAGTCAACAATCATTATTTTCAGCCAAATATAAAAGGCAAGGCAGGTAATGAGTCTAATGAACTGAAAACATGATTCTTACGTCTTCCTTTACATCATCTCGTTGCCTATCTCGCAATGTTTGAAGACTAAGGTCAGACAATCATTTTTATGCCTAGTTCCTGTGTTAACAAGAACTTGGAATTAGGTAATAGTTTTTCACTTTCCATCAGAAACACGTACATATTATAATACCTTCAGTTTCTTGGAAGAGTCACACGTAATACTGGGATCACAGAGACTAACACCCGGTTTTTGAATTGACAATTTGAATTTGAGAACGTCCTAATCTGTACTTAAGCATAACTTTAAAAAAAATCGTTTCTGAATTATTATTTTTTAAACGTTAATCAAGATTTGAGTATTATAACATCATTTACTCAAAAATAGAAAGAATGATTAACAGTCTTCAGTTGCGTTTCTGAAATTTGATTTTAACTTGTGAAACGCAAAAAACTCAAGCACATACCTATGTATTTGAAAATAATCAGTTGAGATTTGCTACTTTTCTCAAATCAGAAACCGGGTGTAAGTCAGATTTCTTGGATACTTGACTGATAAGCTTAGTTTCTTGGATATTTTAAAATCAATTTTGGAAAAACGGTTTATAAGTATTTCTTTTACATATTACGTGACTTCAGGTAATGACAATGTGGTTCTCAGTAAAGAACAGGCGATCTATTCTGTAAAAATGTCACCATGAAAATTTTCGTGATGAGAAGTGAACTGTCAATAGTGTCAATCTTTAGTATCGGGTGGAATGACAGTTCACTTCAAGCTAACTTAAACCTAAGATTTCACGGTGATATTTTTACAATAGACCGGCAGGTCATTTACGTTAAGATGCATTGCAGCAACTCTGCTGAATGCCAAGCATATCTCTTTAAAACATTCAGATTCCATCTGACCAGTAATACCTAGACCTGATACTAAAAGACTTGGAACAACATTTTTCGGAGCTAGACGCGAGTTTATCTCAAAACCTAAGGGTTGTTGTGCGTTGTTCCGAGTTCGAATCCAAGAAAATACCTACTGTCCGAAGTATTTTAGTACCAATTGGTACCTATCCGAACCATCTAATCTGGAGATTAATGTCCTGCCTAGGTTCTCGTTCAGTGACAATTTAATAAAATTCACAAAACAGGACTTTAACATGTTTATTAAAGTCACCCGAATCTTATAGAATATGTAACAGCTATACACTTACATAAACAAGGTAAGGGAAAGTGCAAAGATTTCGAGATGATGCTACAATAACCGTATGTCGCTTTTAAAAAAATAACAGGATAAGCAGAATATAAGGCAGAGCGGAGAATCCGATTTAAAAGAATTGTATCAAAATGTGCGCTCGTGTTGGCTGTAATTGGCTTAGTTCTAGGAACTGTTTAAAAATTACTTCGGTTTGTTGAACAAAACTAATATTGACATTATGAAACTACTCAGGTACATATCTGAAAATATCGTCAATATTTTTTTTATATAATCGTAGCAACACAAAGTTACTTGCCCTAATATTTATAAGTTACTTGTGTTCAAGCATAACTACACCTTTAATAAGATAACCCAAGGAAGATCCTCCATAGATGCCGTATATATGAGATGATGAGGTGCTCGGCAGCTAGCAGGAAGGAAATCCTGCATCGCATTGTGCCAGATAGAATCTGTTTGGGTTAGCACACTCGAGCGAAGTCGTAAAATTTTGACGACGCGGCGACGACGTGTCTCGCTGCAAGCGAACTGGATTCAGACACCAACACCTAGCGATATATATCTACCTATTATGTGTACCGTAAGTATACATATAACCACTTAACAATACAGCTTTATTAGGGTCAATGTTACTTGAATTGAAAAATTATAACACGTACTCCGAATGGCCAGGCACAGGCCAATAACACGAATAATGAAGAGCCACGTTTTTACGTCAATCAGTCTGCGTGTCGAGTTTATTTACACTTGTCAATCTTCCTCAGAGTGAGAGTGCACAGTGACGACCTTTCGTAAGGTGCAGAACCCAAGAGTAGAATCGATAGGTAGCGTGTGTTGTGTTGCGTGGGCCGTGTGCGGTGTGGTGCCGGTGCACGCGGTGCAGGCCGGAGGCCGAAGGCTCGGTCGCGCGGTGCGGCCGCCGGCGGTGCGGGCGTGCGCGCGCAGCGGCGGCGGCGTGGCGGGCGCGGGCGGTGCGCGGGTCAGTGGCGTGCAGCGCGCGCCGCGGACGCCCGCACCGCAGTGTCGAGCAGGAGCCCGCCATGCCCGGCCCGCGCCTATCCCGCGCCGCCTGACAGCATGGCCCACCCGACCGCCACCATCACACGCAGCCACGCTCTGACGACGGTACGCATCAGTGAACGCATTTTGCGAAACGTGACCCCCAAGCCCGCAGCGTAATCGCCACCCCCATCCACGCTCCGCGCTACTCCCGATCAGTGACAGTGTTGCCGGAGTCCGGTCGGCCAGTGAGGGTCGGTCAGCGCAAAGGTCTCGTCTCAATTCGATCGTCCGCAGACCGAAAGGAGTAGGCGCGAGTGGTCGCCGCGCGCCCGCTAGATGGCGCCTGGAGTCGCTCCTGCGGCGAGCGCTCTCCGCCCGCGCCCCGCCGTCGCCGTCGCCGCCTTTTGTTTCGCGCCGTTCGTGTACATAAAATAATAATTGGCAGGCCGGTGGTGAGCACCGCCGCTCGGCGCCGAGCCGTCGCTGACGTCAGCGGAGCCCGGGCTCGCGCCCCAGCCGACGGCCCGGCTTCCCCGACCTTCCGTCAGCGCCGTCTACCACTCGCTCGACACACGACACTGACACGTCAGGCTCTACACTAACCCTCCGCCCCTCTTACGTGCCAAATCCAAAACGAGACGTTCACGTTCAATCGACTGAATTTTGAAGACGTTTACAAAATATTCTGTAATTTTAGTACAATCGTGGCGTATCTGAAGGTCCGCGTCGAGTGCGAGCGATATGATAGCTATGACGCACCGAAAATGTGTAGGTTTCATTCATATAACCTACAAGGGTTGGCAATTGATCTGCACCTAGCAACAACGACGGCGGCGAGGGCGACCATCTTCTTGAGTCTTTAGCTAAATGTTCGGTGGTTTTATTGAAAGAATGGCGAGAGTCAAAGCAGTAAATAGTCGTGGATTCATTTAGTTAAAGGAGTGCGGTGGGTGCTGAGTCGCGCCGCGCCCATGCCCCTAACTCTGGTGAGTGATAGATTGTAAGGCTTCGTGTGCCATTTTTGCGAGAAATACCGCGTAGGTGTTTTTATCACCCTAAGCCAATAACTTAGATGTTTCGAAACAAGAGTGGATGAAGTGTATTTTGTATTTACAATTTTGTCTGCGTCGATACGTAATGTTGTGTGTCTCGGGACTGTGTGCGGATTATACCAACGCCGTGGTAATTATTTAGCCATTTCACATCCAATTAATTTAATTATAAACACCATTCCTCCATTATTTAATTTATTAAAGTAAAGTTACAACGTTTGCTCAGTTTTTATACGTCACTATTTTGTTTTTTACTAGTAGATAATAATATTTTATTCATCGCGTGAATAAGAGCTGCAATCATACAATGTAGGGCACACACGTGAACATAAAGTGATTAGATAAAAATGATATAGTATTCATAATACAAAGTGTTTTCTATCACAAAATGATCAATAAACAGGTTATGACAGAAACTGAAAATAGCCTGAAAAGTCATGAAACCAGAATTTCCATTCAATATACATTGCTCATGTACAGTAGTTATATTCTTTATACTATATATATATACCTGTAATATTCCTAATCTTTACTAAAAAGGAGCTAACTTCACGGCTCTCCGAAAAACGTTTCTAAGATTGGACTAAAGATGGCGGTACTATACGTAGCGAAAAGAGCACGATGACTGAAAATATATGCTTTTTTATACAGAAATATGTACTAAAGGCTTTGGTTTATTTTAAGGCTATTTTTGTTGGACTGAAGTTGTATGATACAAAAAAATTGTATTCTGTTTTATGCTTGTTCAATTTACAATGCTTTGCTCCGCATGCTTCGTAGGTAAAGTGACCATAAGTTCAAATGCTGGATAAAATATGATCAATCGCTGTGTGATACCTATGTATTGTTTTCAGCTGTAGGACTATTCTCTTTTCATTATATATTCACAAAGATTTTGTCACTTCAGTCTAGAAGTTGGAATCGTGGCTTCAATATCGTTTCACATTGGCTTAGTTCTCTCTGTAAAATGACGGATTAGAAAAAAAAACCGTATATTCCACAGAATATAACAAGTTCGAAAATACAAGCATTATGATATTAGTAAACTTTTTCTTTCAGCGTAATATAACCGATTTACCTAATTGTGGTATTGTTACTATAAAGTGAAAATAGTACATTTTCTTTCCATTAATCTAAATGTTAATGTTTCTTTTAACTAACTAAAGCTCAAACTTACCAAGCTATAAATGACCACCTACCACTGCCTCCGTCACACTAAAGCAATAAACACTAGTTTTATTGCTCGGACTATCATATTAATATGACTAAAACTTTCCGTAACAGCCTGTAGAGTTCCACTGTCAACATTCGTTTCTACAACTCATTTTAAGGATGATCTTAGATTCATGATAATTAATAGGTAATATAGCTTTAAGATGGGTTATCCTGGATTTATGAAATTAATAGCTGCGCCCCGAGGTTTTACCCGCAAAAGTTTCGATCCCGTGGGAATAAAAAGATAAAAAGTATCCTATGTACTTACCCAAGTCGTGGTCTACCCATGTGCCAAATTTTATTAAAAACAGTTCAGCTGTTTTAGTGTAACGAACAAATAAACTCACTTTCGCATTTATAATATTTAGGATAAAAGGTTAGGATTAGGATAATTTGTTAGAGTATATACATTTCACCAGTTAATTTAAGTCCCATGTAACAGCCGAAACTTTGCCATCAACCGGGCACAAATCCAGGCTTCGGGCCGGTACTGCGAAAACCCCCAATCCGCCCTAACTCCGTGCTCTGCCTAACCCTTAGGGGAAATCAGGCATGATGTTATCGCAATTGATATAAATAATAGGTTTTCATCAAAAAATTATCAGTTATGTGTGACAGACGCCTCTGATAAGGTATTATAATGAAAACATGAGAAACCTAGCCTCTTAGCTGGGTAGAATTTTATAATGATAGTTCATATTTCAACCATAAACCACTTACCATTACCGAACCCATTTACCATTTTAAACTCAAATAACATAACTAAATTAATGCTTGATGAACAACTCCATTCTTATTATGTAACGTATTGACGACGCAGAGAGATACAAGATGTCTCATTGGTTGATTCTATTTTATTATAGATATGTTTAATTTTATTTCAAAATATTTCACTCTTATCACTTCTGTGCGCTAGTGTTTTTACCCGACTACGGCGAAGAAAAAAGGAGGGTTATGATTTTGACCGGTATGTATGTATGTATGTATGTTCATCTGTTCCCTCCTATCTTCCAAACCACTAATCACAATTTGACAAATGAGGTATCGTTAGAAGCGACGCGAAAAAAAAAATGGTTTAATCGTACCATGTTGGATATCAAATGAAAGGGCTTAATGAGCACATTTCAAAAATATATATATTATAACCCCAAAAGAATTTTTAAAAAAAATCAAGTAATAAAAACTAAAACCCAACTACGACTTAAAAGGTATAAACAAGACACCACAGACAGACAAATTAAAAATCCGGAGTCACACGTGTTAGGGCATAAATCGAACAGATTACGTGTGACTCCGGATTTTTAATTTGTCTGTTTATTTATACCTTTTAAGTCGTAGTTGGGTTTTAGTTTTTATTACTTGATTTTTTTTATTTATAAACTTAATTGCATAAAATACAATATGTGCCAATTGGCTGATACGTATTTCTGGACTATTTAAATCGCTAAACTTCGTGCGAATCGCCTACAGGGAAAAATTACATTTTTATATTGTGTCGATTCGCCCGTAATTTCAGGAGAGATAATTCGTGCGAATCAAGCAAAAAGCCAAAAAGATAGTGACCACTTTAATCTTTTCTTAATCAAACGATTATAACAATTTTATGGAAGCTTTCAAAGTTTTTGCTCGTAGATGTACCTAAAACACTAAGTATGGTTTTGAATAAGCCACCTAATTCAGAACCTTGATAGAAGGAAAGTAGAGGAAATGTTTAGAAGTCGCCGGTTAATATTGATTCCAATGAATTTGCATTTTTAATACTAACCGCGGGCCTAAAACGGCCACATTAGCAATTCCTCAAGCAATTTAATTCTGAATTTCCAGCTGTCATTAGCAATTCCTCTAATTTGACACAAAAGCAATTCATAATGGTATGGACCACACATTATGAATTGCTTTTGTGTTAAATTAGATTTTACGAATCGCCATAGAAAACTGTCAAACAGATGAATTATTTCGTAATATGTATCGCACGCATATCTTAATATGAATTGTCAGTTTGTGACATTTAACGATGATTCATAATATTTTCCTATTATGATTCTGCCAAAGTGGCTGTTTTAGGCCCCAGTCAACAATTCACTCTAGTAGCACTTAATAAATTCTCTGTAAAGAGCTATTTTGATATTCAGCGGAGAAATGCTGGCCCACTGAAATCGCATTTTAGCCCACAACGGAATTAGGACAAGATGCAACCTTTAGGAATTGGGTCAGTTAAGTGTGATATTGTCTGTAGACAAAGTTGAGATACGCTCGTTTAGCGGTTCATCGATTATGTTCACGATTTTGGCTTCAATAACGGATCGGTTTCATTACTAAAGTACCTACCTACTTTACGGTTTGTCGGTCATTGCCTTGCGGAAGAACTTACATCTTCAACGGGTGTAATAAAAAGAGGCTTAACGAAGCCAAAAGTCACTTGATAATCCCGTCATTGTGATAATTTTTTTGCCACCATACCTGGGAACCTTCTGGTTAGAGGAGATATTGAAGATCAAAGTTTTCAGACGGTTTTTAAAGAAAGCAAGTTTTAAATGTTATAATTTAATTTTAAATACCCCCATGAAGCCTAAACCGTTGCATGCACCCATAAACACAGTGTTTTACGTGCGGTACGTTACGCTCTACCGTGCACGACTTAACAGCGATTTTTCACACCAAAAATTTAAAAAAGTAGTTTCCCAGCAATTATTTTTGTGCAATATTACTTAATTTAATGTACAGAATGGGCTATGAAGTTGACGGCTATGTTATGGGTATATTTACACCCTGAAGGTGTAGTCTTGGTAACGTCACCCCAGTATTTTCAATTATCCCGCTAGATTTATGTTTCGCACCTACTCTGCGAGAGACAAACTCGACAATCTTCAAAGTGATTGCAATTGCAGACTGCATCACACATTTCATTCACGAACTCTCTACCTACATACCGAAGCTATGACAAAACTGTTTTACAGTAATGTATGTTAATATATAAGTATGTTAAAGGTCATGTTGTAGAACAGGTGATCGTACTCACACATGATCAGTCTCGTTACATTACAAGTAAAATAGTACGACAGAAATAACTTATTTTTCCAAATAGTTGTTATCATTAGGTATCAGTAGCAGCTACTCGTACGTCCCAAAACAAACAACCATATGTAATAACTCATTTCCCTGTTGACCTAAATAATATCGCATGAATTCTGTTCATCCGATCCCCATTCAGTGGGGAAACAATAAATCACCTGTAACTGCATACATAATACATTCGAGAATCACCTGTAACTTCATACATTTACAAACGAAAATCGTAATTACTTGAGTACATATTGGCCGCATTACGATTTTAATTAAAATGTTTATTTTCATATTTAAGTATGGTGGCATAATAAATAAAATTATGTAAAAACCGTGCCTACTTAATTTTATCAATAAATACATTAATGTATACAAAATATTGTACCTAATACATTTTAAAAGACTATCGGTGGAGTTTTTTGCCCATTATTCTTCATACGAAACTACCTTTTGGAAGGAGCATAGAATAGAATGATTCTACATTCTACTTGATATTCTACATTTATATTCTACATTCTGTTTGACATTCAAAAGTGCCTTTAAATACAAAAATTATATGGGAAACGTTCAAAAACTGGGCATTGGCAGTTCGGATTGGAAGCCTCGAGTCCGAAATGCCCAAAAATACAATATTGATCTACCAATGATCATTGATAGATCAATTACTTTGCCTGTTTCGCTGAGCGATATGTATCTTCCTCAAAATGATTGCAAACATAATTGGGTAGACGCTGGAAAACTCAAACTCAAACATTCTGTAGTCCACTAACAGTCAACCTTCATTTGCCCTTTATCCAAACGGTGCAATTTAAGGTCTGACGTTCAAAACCAGTTGGTAGGTAGGTACTTTTTTGTACTACATAGACAAACTCGTGACTCAACTGAACCTAGTCAACAATCATGTAGGTAATCGAAACTGGGGCACAGTTGCATCTAGAAGAAGATAATGGTACCCATATTATGTCGTTTAAGACCCATTATTGTTCCCGTACGGGAACGAGATGGAGCTATGGGACAGATGGTGTCATCCCTCTTTCGCAATGTCCCAATGACTGTTTTAACACTTCAAAGCCCCAAGGGGATAAAATCGCAGGATGAGATCCATCACCGCATGATCTGTGAGTGTGGATGCGTTTATTGTCGGTCACTTTGTTGTATTAAGCGTGTCTATATAGGGCGTTTGGTACCGATACGGTAAGCAATATCAATATTTTTTGGCAGTGGTCAAGAAACGTCACTTTAGCTCAAGATGCTTGTTTATACGACTTTGCGGTGTCATTTCTTGAGTAGGTAGTGCCCAAGACCCAAAAAATCCCAAAATACTTGTTTCAACACCTGCAGGCGTAGCATGAGCACCGTTTTGTCGACGGAAGAGTAGACAAAAATGACGTTTCCTGTAGACAGTAGACAGTACGAGATGGCAGCAAAATAAAAGAGTCAACTGCACTTTTTACGGAATTCACTCTTCTACATAATTCGACTCAGAATTCTTTGTTTTATCATAGGATTTATCGGTTGTCAGTGGGATTTTGACAGTAAGGATAGAAAACTTTCTTCCGAAATAGTCTACATATAAAAAAAACCTAGACAAAGATCGTTAGAAATGAAAGACAAAATGTAGAAAGATGACAGATTGTAGAAAGATTTCTACGGTGGATGTCAAAAATGAAGAAACGAACTGTCACTTTGTATAGAAAAAGCTATGTCTATTCTTCGTAGAGATAGAAAGCGCCATGCTACGCCTGCTGCTAAAAGTCAAATCGGCTGCACTTTGGAAATAATCGTATTATAGTAATCGACGAAACAGACAATAAATATTAGGAATATCTCGAAAGTGGATGTATCTGTCATAGGTGTCACTTTTGGTTAAAATGATCCCCTCCTCTTTTAGCACTGATATCGTGCTACAGAACATCCTATACACTAGTCGTACTCATCGTACATCACTTATCGGAATTGATAGTCGTGTTTTGACAGTGTTGTTAGCAGTACACCAGTTTGACATAGGTAAGGTAAAATTTTATTGTAACATGATTTTGACTAGCGTTTTGTCTACTAATGTAATGTTTGTCTTGTAGGCTCGACCCTTATTACTTGGGACTTAAACATAACTGGTGAAATCTGGATGAATAATACACTTCTGCCGAACCCTTCAGGGTTACAGGCGTGATATTGTCTTTTTGGTTTTTGTTGCTTCTGGAAAAGAATAGGCCTGTAGCTGCCTCATTCTTATTTTTTTTATTTTTGATGGATACATTTTTATTGATGTAATTATGACTCACACTAAAGCTGTATGCGTCTTGGATTTGACTGACACAGACAGGTCATTGAACTCTAAAGTCAATTGACACGCACTGGTTCTTTTCTTCTCTGATATCAGTACGACCTGGCGAATAAGGCAGTATGTTCGTGCATACAATAAAAAATTTAAGTGCAAGCAGTAAGATGATATTTGGGTTGACTTCCCAGGGGGCGCCAAACGTATACATTTTTATTGAGGGCCGCTTTAATTTATTACTTTAACTAAGATAATATCAACATTTAATATAAATTAAATATTTATTTATTTAAGGAAACTAGGCCTAATTGTTAGTAACATAGTTCTTAAAAAACTACTGCTAGTAAACAAACAGAAACAAAACAAAAAAAAAATGTAGGGTTAGCTGGGGTAAATGTAGGGGTCTTCTGACCAGCATCTCCTCGGAATGCTACAACCAAGGTGCTTCGTACTTTTCTATCAACATACATAAGAATACCGTTAGAACTAGACAAGATGGAATTTGTTTTTTTTTTAATTCGCATTATCGTACAAATCATCGTTGTGCGCAAAAGCGAACATATCGGCCGCACTACAGTAGCGTGGTAGTCCCAACAGCATCCTGAAGTAGTTTTAATATTGAATACGCAGGGCCTCTAGCGATCTCTTAGTTTGCCTTACCCACAGGCCACTCGTGTAAAACGATTGGCAATACGCTTTACAGCGTAATCTTCTTTTGTTTTTATTCATAAACTTAAACATATCAAAATAATAGCGACCCGCCCCTGCTTCGCATGGAGGCTGCAATGGCTACATCTCAAATCATCAAGATTTCTGTGCTGACTTTCCGGAATGCTGTTTAAAGTCTTTAATGATGGTGAACAGTGATACCAGACAAAAAGGGAAGACCATTAGAGATATAAGGTTTTATCGCATAACAATTACAGGATGTTATGACAGCTGTAAATGTACCTACATTAACTTTCGTGGTAACCTAAATGATGGCAATAGTAAGTACGCCACAAAAAGTACATCAAAATCCATTTTCTAGTTTAGGAGATCTAAGCGGTCACAAGGACAGCACGAAAAGCGACTTTATTTTATACTATATTTAGTTAGATTTAGAAACAGAGACTTCAACTTCGAAAGATATCGTGCATACACGCCATTTGATAAGAATCCCATAAAATCTCAAACAAATGCAATGTCGTGGAATATTGTAATACAGCTCAACGATTTGTTGTTTAATGTTTAAAAATATTTCAGACTGATTGATTGTAACATTGACTTCTTCATTATCGATTGACTCATTCATTCATTCACCTACTAACAAGTTCATTAACTTCCAATAGAGAGAGAGAGAGAGGAATTGAAAAGGATTCGTCTCGCCCCGCAGACAGATCGGCGAGCTTTCCAGGAAATCTGATAGTTACAGTACTGCAGTTTCATAATAAACAATCACTTTTCATCTCAACAATCATGCTCTATTTTCTTTATAATAGTTATTTAAGGTTTAAGATTTTATCTACACCCATGATATGAATCTTCTCTAAAAGTTTCTTTGCAATACCAATATCGAACAAAAATGCCGCGGTACGACGTGAATTCGAATTTTCCGAATTCGAATGTGTTTTGTTTTTAAATTACGGTGCTTTGTTAGAAAAAAGCTCGTGAATGACAATGTTATTTTTTTGAATGAGTTGCATTATGAAATTCAGTACAATATTATAACACCCGTTTGGATGATATTATGGTTACTATGACACTGGTTGTGTTAATGATGGCAATTAGCTAACTGTTTCAGAAACTTTTAGAGAGGATTTATAGCATGGGTGTAGATAAACACGTTTTGGTTATGACTAGACGGAGGATTTAGGTCATAAATGTGTTTAAATAGGCTAGCATTGTAGATGGAATCTAATACCATAATAATCGAAGTGTATACATAAGTGACCTAGACGAAAATATTTCTCTACTTGACTCATGGTAACATACTAGTTTTGTCTGGGTGCAGCCACAGAAATAAATTGTTTATCAAAATTACACCATCTGTCAAAGAATAACAGTTGTGATATGAATGAACAAAATCTAAGAGAGCCGGTCGGGCGATCTGTAATTCAGGACCCTCCTAGCTGAGATGTCAGCACAATTGGCAGGGTCCTCTAGGACCGATGCCTGCCAGGGTTGCGGGTTAGTCCGAAAGGAATACCGGGACCTTGGCAACAGGAAACTGAAGGAACACGGGTGGGTTTTAGTCAGTAAAAGTCTGACACGCCCTTCCGCTCCGCCCAGAGCGGGAGAAGCCATTGGATGATTTCCCAACCTAAAAAAAAAAAGGACCCTCCTAGCTCAGACAATTTTAGATTTTGCATTGTTATCAGTCCCTTTAATAAAGTGACGAGATAAATAGAGATTTATGATTATGATACGGACAACTAAAAATTGTAGTCAATTAGAGAAACTGTTAATTTCCCTGAGTTTACATAATACGTGTACCTGTCATGTAGATTATTGACAGAAATTATTCAGAAATGACCGACAAACAACTTAATTTACAGTTTCCTAAACCTACAGTCCGGCCGTCGAGAGAATGCGTTCTTGGCACCTGTCAGTTTCATACTAACAAATATGTGTCATGCGAATTTGATCCTTATTACAACTAGAAATTGTTCAACTGACAGGTGTCACGTACGCATTATCTCGGTGACCGGAATGTAGTTCCCTATAACACAAATAGGCAATTGCCTAGTGCAAAACTAGTTTTCATTTATTGATTTTCAAGTGGCTTTTCATTTTCCATTTTCTGCTTTTCCAAAAAGTGTCGTATAACAAAAGTTATCAAAGAAATATATTGTGTTTACAATAGAAATAAATGAAATGTTTCTTCTATCAGCTCAAAGGTAACCATCACAAGTTTGACGATGCTCTGCCAGGGTTGCGGGAAAGTCCGAAAGGGATACTGGGACCCTAAGCAACAGGCAACTGAAGGAACAAGGGTGGGTTTTAGTCAGTAAAAGTTTGACACGCCCCTGCCCAGAGCGGGAGAAGCCATTTGATGATTTCCCACCCTCAAAAAAAAAGGGTTGATGATGCTGCCGTTGAGAATTCTATATCTATACATAATTAATTGTTAAAGTTAACTGTACATTGAATATTTTTGAAAAAAGGTAATTGCTACGCGATGTGGGAATGAGTCAGAAGAAGAAAATGTAGTTTTTAGAAATTTTGTTCTTTGTAATATCGAGATTAAAAGTATCATATGTCCTAACCCAGGTCATAGTCTGGGTAGACTATGCCAAATATCATCCAAATCTGCTCAGACATTTCACGTGAAAGCATAACAATCAAAACATCAAATCTTTTTCTTAATTATTTAGTAGTTCAGACAACTTCCTTCTACGTTGCCTATAAAATATAATTAGTTAATTACCCAAGCATTTCCAACTTTTTTATCAAGAAAACTTATCAGAAGCCCACAATAACAGGCGAACAGCTCGGAAAACATGCGGATACTTCGTATGCAACGATGATTCGCAAGCTACCCGCTTTTTTGCAATAAATGCTCGCTGGTTATACGGTGACCTAGTTCGCCGTTGTTTGTTTTTCCGTGTAAACATGTATAGAATCGAAGCCTCGAGGATCATGGGGCAATTTGTTGCAGTACTGTTTTAATAACAATGTTTTAAAAGAGATTTCAAAGGAATACAATGTTCATTTGTTCCTACATTTTGTGATAGATCCGTTTACCTCCCTCCCTTCTCACGTTTTTATTCGTCAATATTTTTGAATCTTCCTTACCCTCTTAGCAATTACATTAGTACATTCAAGAGAAAGATTACAAGAAAAATTTTTCAGTAGTTAAAAATAATATGCATACTCCTGTAATTTTAATAAAATACCTGACCAAATTAAACACTTACCGTTGCAAACATTTAAAAAACGTTTCCCAGAATTACTTGGAGATAAATGTTATTATTCTGTGCATACTAACAAAAGGCATCTTTACAAACCGAGACTCCTCCGTGTCTCGGAAAGCACGTTAAGCCGTTGGTCCCGGCTGTCATTTGTAGACCTTTGACAGTCGTTACGGGTCGTCAGAAGCCTGAAAGTCTGACAACCAGTCTTACCAAGGAGTATTGTATATTACTGGGTTGTGGAGGTCAAATAGGCAGTCGCTCCATGTAAAATACTGGTATTCAGCTGCATCCGGTTAGACTGGAAGCCGACCCCAACATAGTTGGGAAAAGGCTAGGCAGATGATGACTAACAAAAGGATTTCTTAAATGATAATATTTTGTAATAATATCTTATCCTCTAGTTTGTAATACATTTGCATGGTATATTAAGGCAGAATGTACATAGATCCTATTATATAATTTAACAGCTTATTTTTATGTACCTACATTCTAAGCAAACAAAGACCTAGTTAACCACCAGAACGCGACGTGTTACCACACCGAGCGCTGGACTCTGAGAGTCCGACCGCTGGACTCTGAGAGTCCAGCGCCACACGTCGCGTTGTGGTTTGCAATTGGTCAATCGTCATCCTGAAGATGCCTCGTTGAGAGGTGAAACACGTGTCGATTTCTTACAGGGTTTTTATGACTCTTGAAGAATAGTCAAGCGGAATAGGTTACTAAATATATCAGCGTCTATTGTATTTTAAACAAAGACCTATTATATTCTATTCTTACAGATCTCAATCATCTTCGTGTAGAAAATACTTGTTTTCAAAATTGTATACTTTTTCCATCAATGTCACTAAAACTCCCTTCTAGATAAGGTATTCGATTTACAAATCACAACAAGCCCTCTTGTATGATAGACCCTGTAAGCAACCACACAATTTGCAGCGCTGTATTCAGAGGCCGCTAACAAACTCCGCTGACTCTTTAAAATCAAATTGCACTAAAATCTATTCCGGTATTCTGTGTTGGGCTAATGGAGCGAGCACGGACAATACGCCCGCAGCCTTTAGATCAATTAGCCAATAATGACGGCTCTATAAGCCTGGCGTAATGGTTTGTTGACGTTCAGTGGACGTTTAATTTATTGACTAGAATTGATGTACCTACTGAGATTTGCTCAAACAAACAAACTCACTTTCGCATTTATAATTATGTACTAGCTTTTGCACGCGGCTTTGCTCGCGTGGTATGTTGATAAAAATTAGCCTATGTCCTTCCCCAGAAAGCCATCTATCTCCTTGCCAAATTTTGTCGAAATGCGTTTAGTGGAAAAGGTAACAGATAGACTGACAGAGTTACTATCGAATTTATATTAAGTATGGATAAAGTAAAGTACAGCAATATTAGCTGATCTATCTAAGAAACTGGTAGCATAACCAGCCGTTACCTAATATCTGAGACAAAAAATAGAGAGTGTTACAAAAAATATGTAACACTCTCTATTTTTGTAGAGATCTGTTACAAAAAATATTTAGTAACAAAAATGATTTACTTTGGTACAGGTAGTTTAATTTTAAATAGGTTATTTATTACACGAACATTATTTAATACCATTATTTGGGTGTGCTTACTATTGGGTACCTACATCTTTGCCAAACCCCGCGTGATTTTATGTTACTATTATGACAGTAACATTGTGAAATGACTACCTAGCAACATGATTACATATATACAAGCATCAATTACATATATAAAGCAATGTGATTTTTTTTATTGAATCCATTTACGCGACCCATCATTCACTTTCTACTAACCAAGTACCTAACACACAAACGAGGAGGCACATAATCCGATAAAGCCACAACACCGACCAATTGAGGACGCTATTAAGTAGCCAATCGATTTACACTCCAGTGCGGTGCCCGGCGCACCCGCTGCACTGATTGTCGGTCACCATGATAACTGGGAGTCAATTGATAAGCTCATATTGTTGATATTTTAGGCTTAAACCGCCAGCCACTTGCTATTTTGGGTGCAATGATGTGGTTGTTTTTGAAGGCAGCAGTGGTGGCCGGTAACGACCGCGGCTTACGAGTTGTAGGTCATATTATTTCATCACCACTGCTCTCGAAACGGTGAAGAAAAAAATCGGTCCTAGACCTAAAAATCCCGCACTGGTCCTGCATGGTAGATTATAGCCCACTCCCTCTCGAAGGGGGGAGGCCTGTATCCCAGCAGTGGGAACATTATATGCTGATTATGGTTTTGAAGGCAGGGTTTTTCATGGAGTTTGCCATTAATCAATCAATTAACTGAGCCTATAGTAGGACCTATCATTAATTCTAGAGAAGCCAATGTTATAAGGAAGTTAGTAGGTTGGCATCTAATATTTATAATTATGCCTTTTTTCATGGCTTATATTTTTCAATTTTAATTTTGTGAAAATATAAGAGGGGGCAATTCCTGTATTTTTAAGAACGTTCGCATTCGCGATATTTCTGACAAGTTTGACAGATTGAGACTTGGAATGTGAACGTTTTTTTATATACCAGAATTGGACTTCTGGTAGCAGGACAGTTTAAAATCTGTTAAGGTTTGATCCTAGCTCTACTGTCACCAGTGTTACATACAGGTGTAATAAACTAACAAAAAACTTTTAGACTGGACTACGAACACAAATATTGACTAGACCAATTAAAACGAGCTACTGCTGCTGAATTTCCTTTCAACCTCACACCGTTACAATCAGCTCTCCAAACTAGAAGAGCAAGTCACTCACCGGTCCTCATTAAAAGGTTCCTATTCTAATGTAAACAGCAGATGGTCGACTCGGAATAGAGAACAATTATCGAGCGATATCCCGGATTACATGCCCCGAGAGAATATGAAGTTAGCGGCCGATTCTATTTGCATAAATTGCGCTTTCAATTAAACTTAGATCTGCGACTGATGCATTGACGACTCTCTAAAGCGTGGGTTAATCAGAATAGGGTCCAGATTGTGAATGAATGAAGAATTGTGAGTGAATTGGTTGAAGTATTATCTGGTCAATCACGTTCATGAATCGTAAGGTCCTTTCTACACGGCACGATTTATTTACAGTACGGCGTGTTATCCGCGCCGTAGAAAAATCGTGTACGGCGAAAGCGCCATGCCGTAGTGCCGCCGTGTCGTCAACTAAAGTTTGTTGATGACACGGTGAAACTCACTATGAAAGTTCATAGTGATCCATACAACACTGGCGACCGTGCCTACACACGGCGAATAAACCGTAGTTTTTTACGGTAAGAATAACGTGTGTGTACAAAGGGCCTAAAGGTAGGTAAAATAAGATGATAGATTAAGGCTGTGCATTCTGGGGGCTTAAAACAGTCACTTTGGCAGAATCATAATAGGAAAATATTATGAATCATTGTAAAATGTCCCAAACTGACAATTCATAATAATTATGATCTGCGTGCGATTCATAATAATTCCTCTGTTTGACAGTTTTCTATGGAGATTGGTAAAATGGTCCACATATTATGAATTGCTTTGTGCTAAATTAGAGGAATTGGTAATGACAGCTGGAAATTCAGGAAATTAAAAGCTTTTAGAGGAATTGCTAATGTGGCCGTTTGTCAAACGTTGCGAATAGATATCAAATGCTTACTTAATTTTGTCAGTAATACTGTATGGAAATATAAAATATCGAATACTAGAAACCATACATATAAAAATACACGGTCAAATATTAGAACCAACACATGTTATAGACAACAGAATTTACCTACGAGTATGTGGCCGTCGAAATGACGTCATTGATCATTGATCGATCGTAAGTTTATATAACTTTATACCATTACGGAAAAGCGTAGTTATAAGTGGCCGTAAGACGTATAGGAATCGATTGAATTAAATAGCTAAACTTGCTGATGTGTTGGCTTCTTTGCGTGGGTTTCATGGAGCCTAGTGACACAGTTATTAATAGCTAGTTATGGTTGAGGCACGTGCAATTGTTACGTGTATTCATATCTAAACATAGGATTTATAAACTTACTAGCTGCACCCGGGGTATCACTCGCTTGTCTCGATACGATGGATAATTTTTTTTTTTTTTTTTTTTTGTGTATGTTCACCGATTACTCCGCCGTGTGTGAACTGATTTAAAAAAATCTTTAGTTTTAGTTCAAAAGGGTATATTCCCGAGATGGTCCCATATAAATTTCATTAAGTTTGCTTGCGTAGTTTTTGAGGTACCACCACTAAAAAGTGAAAAATAATAAAAACTTTTTACAATAAAAACAACCGACTTCAAAAAAAAACACAAAAAAAGTGAAAAATAACTTTAATTTCGGAAGTCGGTGTCTTTGCTTTTTAATTTTCGTTTTTTGCCACCGACTTCCGAAATTATATTAATAATATTTAGTGGTGGTACCTACCCCACACAAGTTACTACCTGCTATGTAAATAACAGTGAAGGAGTCTAATAATTATATCGTCTACATAGACTGTGGGAAAAATACGTAATATTGAAGCTAGCTCAAAAACTACGCAAGCAAACTTAATAAAATTTATATGGGACCATCTCGGGAGTATACCCTTTCGAACTAAAACTAAAGATTTTTTTAAATCGGTTCACAAACGGCGGAGTAATCGGTGAACATACACAAAAAAAAAAAAAGAACAGTCATCCGAACGTAGTACCTCCTCCTTTTTTGAAGTCGGTAAAAAGTATCGTAAATTTCATCCAAATCTGTTGAGCCGTTTTAGCGTGAAAGTGTAACATATAAACAAACTCACTTTCGAATCTACTGATAACGGAATAATGTATGGTTTATTTATGTTGGGTGTAAAATCACGTCAGGTGTCAGTCGCATTTGGGTGGATTTGTGAGTGAAGACTAGGCAAACAAAACACCTAGGTTTGCCTAGTTTTTTTTTTTGCTTTTGTGTGGGTAGGTACATAGCTACTTATTAATAGTTTATAGACACAATGGCATGATGGCTAGTGGTTTCTGCTTCTAATTTTATATATAAATACAAAGATGCTCATGGCTAAATGATAACAGCCGTACAGTTCGATCATAGGTTAAGCTACGCTTGGCGGTCATGGATTGGTTTTTTCATTACACATTGAGACCCCTCCGTGCCTCGGAAAGCACGTTAATCCGTTGGTCGCGGCTGTCATTCGTATATCTTTGACAATCGTTACAGGTAGTCAGAAGCCCAAAAGCCTGACAACTAGTACCACCAAGGGGTATCGTGTTACCCAGTCAATGGAAATCAGATAGGCAGTTGCTCTACAGCTGCATCCGGTTAGACTGGAAGCCGACCCCAACATAGTTGGGTAAAGAAAGGGTAGACGGATTGACTTAGACATAAAGTTTAAAATTTTCATGTTCCTGTAAATTCAAAACACTATTTTCATTTGTAGCCGTTACGATTCCGTCATAATGCTTTTAATTCCCTAATAACAGTAGCGTGGCGTGCAGTGACATCTTGATTGCTCTAAGTAATTAAAGTCTAGTTGACAATAGCCCAGCTACATGTTCCATCTGATACTGTCGTGACGTCATCACTGAGTTATGACGTGTTGTTGTCTATTGTCGACTCGCATTTGTTTTTGTTGTCGATATGACTTATTGGTATTGAAGTAACGAGGCCAATGGAGCTTGTTAGTTGGGAAGGTTCGATATGAATTCGATTTTAAAGACTGTTTCATTTTAATAATGTAGCGACCCGCCCCTGATTCACACAGGTGCAATGTACTGATCATATCAAAACATCTAGATTTCTATGCTATGTCATAATTCCATTTAATAATTGTAATCACGGTCTCTAAAACGGCTCTAACGGTTTCGAAGAAAGTTGTAATATAAGGGTTTATGGGGGCGAAAACTCGCAAATTTTGCCAGACTTGATGCAGAGACGCTTCGCTCGCTAGGTCGATAAAAAAGTAACTACCACTCTATTTTTTTTTTAAATTAATTATAGACACTTATAACTATTACTTTTTTATTTCAAAATCCTTAATCAAAAATATTTTATGCAATTAAAGGTTAAATTAAATATCAAACGATCACGCATTTATCATGGTTGACTGAGTTGTATTACATGTTAGGTGATTCTTATCACACTGACATAAAGTTCAAATTAGATTGTTCGACGTCATCGAGAAAAAAGTCAACTAACAAGTGGTTTACAACTTACAGAATAATACATTGATGTTTTCGTCGCTTTATTTATGAAGCTTTCAAAACACTGCTCAAATTATAAAAGAGTGATTCTAAACTTTTCTATTGTATATTGGGAACTAAATTAATCAAAGAAAATCGTCATTGGTGTAAAGCACCCGAGGGCCTAGACAAGTGACAATCGCTTCGAGAGCGTTTCGTATTTCTACAACGACTATCAACAGGATTGACATAATTTAAGCTTTTCGATAGCTTATGTCAGTCCTATAAATTTTTGCCTTTTCCATCATCGTTATCGCTGATAGAATGTCGCTTTGTCTAGGGCCTCAGTTCCTCCGCTGGCGATTAACGAGACGCGAGTAGAGCTAGCAACTAAAAACGAGTTAGCGGTGGCGAGCAGCAAGTCTCGTCATACTATGTACCAAGAGTGGCCTGCGTGAGTCTCCTAGCGAGTTTTCTGCCCGCCATATACACGCCGTATGTGGTGTAGTGTCCGTGGAGTTTCTTGCCCGTTCTTCTCCATAGGTACCTACAACGTTTTGGAATGGGCAACTAGCTTCATATATCTGACTGACCGACTCCTTGACAATTCAAAAGTGCCTGTAAATGGTTTAATTGAAATAAATGCTTTGAGTTTAAGCCAAGCTACCGTCGCTGCGACAAACGAGTACTCGCTGGCGATGTGAACAGTCAGCGATCAACGATTAATATATGTATCTATTTTACTTAAGCGGGACTAACAATCTTGTGTACGTTTCTTGAGCAAGAACATCGTCAATAGCTAGTCACTCTCTTGTCAGCGGTGGGTCTGGTGCCTAACTATGAACAACCCAAGATCCTTGAATCGTTCAGAGTTAGTTTGGAAAGTGATTCACAATAATTTATCTAAAAAGAATTAATTAATTAATTTATCTAAAGAGAATTTTTCATTTTCTTTTCAACATCATATATTATTATTATTTCTTCTTGATTCTATGACACTCTACGTCAATTTGTCGTGCCAAAGAATGACAGTTCAAATAATTACGAAGATCAAGCCCAATTTATGAATAAAGAACTTGTCAGTCACATCTAGCCCAAACTCAGCTCACCGGTTGTTCAAATATTGGAACAAACATTTGCTCGCTGCCAATTTACTTGGAGTTTCGAACGTTGCACTAGAGCTGTTGAATAGAGATATATACAAACATGTTTCGAGAAGTCTACGGGTTGTAGCCAAATATCGCTTTCAACTGAAATAGGCACACATTGCACCAGATAAGTTTATGTCCAAAATACCCTATAGGGTGCGAGCCTTATTGGCATCAACCGGGTACAAATCCAGACTCCGAGCTGCTACTCAGAAATTCATTTCGTTAATTCATTGGGGAAAACCCCCATAACACTTTGCCAGAACTAGGTTTCGAACTCAAGAGGACCTCACGCTCAGCAGACATTATTTTTGTAATGCACAAAAAAATACAGTTCTAAAACTTAAAATGCAAGACCGCGAATTGGACGTGACATGTCGAATTACTCAACTTTCATACCACAGCACGAAGGCCAATAAGCCACTTATCCATACTATACTAATATTATAAATTCGAAAGTAACTCTGTCTGTCTGTCTGTCTATATGTTACGTTTTCACGCCTAAACCACTGAACGAATTTCGATAAAATTTGGCAAGGAGATAGATGGCATCCCGGGGAAGTACATAGGCTACTTTTTATCGACATACCACGCGGGCGAAGCTACGGGCGGAAGCTAGTATGTTATAATTCAAGTTACATATAACTAAGAAATATCGATGTTTTGTCAAGTCGTAAAAACTGTGCGAAACAGGAGCGAGTCGCTAGTTATATTATAAATACAACCGTACCTCACCGATGCGATGCAACGATTTAATTGTCCCACTGATGTCTTTGTCTATTCCACAACAGCCTTCGCCTATTTATTGGCAAAGTATTGATCGGCTTCTGTAACTTTCTATGTACGGTCGCGGAATGAAAAGGTTAAGCACTTTTTTTACTCACATCTTTGGTTAATTTTTCTGACTTTGAACTACCAATGAAAGAATACCGATGAAACGATGGATGGACTGTATGAAAGCCTAGCTGCGCCCCGCAGTTTCACCCGCGTAAGTCTCGATACCGTGGGAATATCGGCATAAAAAGTATCCTATGTCCTATAGGTCCAGGATCCAGGATCCTATGGTTCCAGGTCAGGGTCTACGCATGTGCCAAATTCCATTCAAATCCGTTCAGCGTGAAAGCGTAATAAACACACTCACTTTAGCATTTATAATATTAGTTATTAGGATATAGTTAGGGTGACACGGCTAGTAAGGGTGACTACTAAAATGTCGATTAATGGAGAAGATTGAAGAAGAAATAAATTGAGATAAGGGCAAAAGGATGATGGTAACTTTGAACGACCAATTCTTTAAATGAATAAAAAGGTTCAAAACGATGAAGTCATCTGACCGTTATTCAAAAATATAATAATAAATAAAATTCATTTATTGACCCATATTAGAAACCATACACAATGTTGTCAATTTATTTTTTAATAATACTAGCTTCCGCCGGCGGCTTCGCCCACGTGGTATGTCGATAAAAAGTAGCCTATGTCCTTCCCCGGGATGCCATCTATCTCTTTGCCAAATTTTATCGAAATCCGTTCAGTGGTTTAGGTTTGAAAAGGTAACATACAGACAGACAGACAGAGTTACTTCCGAATTTATAGTATTACTATAAATTCGGAAGGAATATGGATCCCTTTAAAAACTGCTTAATATTATTTTTCCGCGACTGTACCTTACCTATGCCAGCCGATCAACCGCCGGTAAATGTTCTAAGGAACGTCGACCTTTCTACTACGAACGGTTATACCACGAGTAACAGAATAAGCTCAAGTCCTCAGACACACCAATTAGAATATTCAATTATTTGCATAATACAACAACTAATTCTATAATCGAATTTCATGAAACTAGTATTTTTCATTTTTAAAGCATAAATTATGGATTCTTAATTGTGTTTTCGTAAATATTGAAGCTGCATTTATCATGACTTTGAGATATGACTATGTTTTTATTAATTAATAAATTTATGTATTATCAAGGCAGCACTTAGCCGCATCCGGTTAGACTGGAAGCCGACCCCAAGATAGTTGGGAAAAGGCTAGGCATTATGATGATGACTTAGCTGTAGTTTTTGTTACGAATTATTTAAAAATAGTATAAAACGTTTTTCGTGTGTGCGTCTAGTCCTTCGAAACTACCTAATGGATTGTTAATGGCTTTTCATCTTAATTAATTTATAGAATTTATTTCGAGGAACCAACCGTTAGCAGCCGTAAAGATATTCGCAGACCGATCGATATTGCACACACGTATTTACATAAGTCTGTATGACGTCACACACACATGTTTGAGCAAATAAAGTTATCTGAATCTGACGTCTATTGCTGAACATGAGTATCGTACCTTTAAAAATCTAGCTACACTGCTAGATATTAGATTTATATAACCGTTCTTAAAACGATTGAAACCTATTTCATTCAGGTACGGTTTCTAGAAGAGCGGTGGCCGCCATTGAGGCCGCAGGTATGACGGTCAAGAAAATCTTTTATACGTTTATTGAGCGAAACAATCGTTGATAGCAAGGCGCTTCCTCATCCGCGGTGGGACAGGTGTCCGTTCCACCACCGCATAAAGCAGTATTATTTGAATCTTACTTCAGTGGGGAAAGAAATAGAGCTATACGTCCTGTAGAGCTTCATCTCTTTCCTACACTGAAGGAATATTAAAATAATACTGCTGTAACGATGGTGGTAGGCTGGTGCAGGTGGCTTAACCACAGTGCTAATTAATTATATAACGACATAAAACTGCCTTACTTTTTATTGGTCAACTGATGACGTCGACTCCACACGTCATGCCCACGTCAATCCATCAATTAAAACCATAAAATCCGCTTTGTTATCTCGCCTATCACACGTGCGGCGAGCGGTAGTCAATTGTTTTTGGGGATTCGTTTGTTTTTCATGTAAAAAAACCAGATTGTCAATTGTTGTGCCCGAGCAATCAAAAATGTTGATGAAAGGTGTTGTTCAAATTCATTTTGTGAAATTCGGTTGTGACTTATAACACTTTTTCCTTCATCTCTCGTTCGCTGTTAATGCGGGCCAATTCGTTCGGAAGCAGTCAAGCTCCTCACGATATCTTTGCCTGCATCACTACATAATATAAAACAAAGTCCTCCGCCGCGTCTCCATGTCTGTCTGTTCGTGATAAACTTAATAACTACTGCACCGATTTTCGTGCTATTTTCGCCAATGGATAAAGTGGTTCTCGAGGAAGGTTTTAGTATATAATAACTGACATCCACGCAGGCGAATCCGCGGGCATCAGCTAGTTAAACCTAACACAATCAGAAATAGTACGTTCAGTATTTCAACTGTAACCGTAAATAAGGAGATATCATAATTTATTTATTCATATTTATTTATTTATCTCTCCCTTATAACTAACATTACAGGTTCACCACTTGATGCGATAGCGCGGTCTCTTATAATTATACTGCCTGCAGGCGTAGCATGAGCACCGTTTTGTCGACGAAAGAGTAGACAAAAATGACGTTTCCTGTAGACAGTAAACAGTACGAGACGGCAGCAAAATAGAAAGAGTCAACTGCACTTTTTACGAAATTCACTCTTTTACATAATTCGACTCAGAATTCTTTGTTTTATCATAGGATTTATCGATTGTCAGTGTGATTTTGACAGTAAGGATAGAAAACTTTCTTCCGAAATAGTCTACATATAAAAAGACCTAGACAAAGATCGTTAGAAATGAAAGACAAAATGACAGATTGTAGAAAGATTTCTACGGTGGATGTCAAAAATGAAGAAACGAACTGTCACTTTGTATAGAAAAAGCTATGTCTATTCTTCGTAGAGATAGAAAACGCCATGCTACGCCTGCTGTTTAAACTTTATTAAAATTATTTACTATTAAAAACTTTTTGGAACTTTAAGTAATAATGTTGTAAAGTTCTCGCTTACCAGTAGCCTTCTTATTCTCCTTTCCCCTTTTGGGTCGACGGTACCTTTTAGTGGCTGCTGATGCAAAACATTTAGTTGTTGTACTTTTTTTCATTTCAATCAAAGTCCCCTAATAATAATAAAGTCTGAAGCTATTGTTGCCAATAAGCCTGATATAGTAGTGATAGACCGATTAGCGCGCCGCGCAATGATAGTCGATGTTACCATCCCACATGACGTGAACCTCGTGAAAGCTGAGAAAGAGAAAAGAGAAACAAATAAAATATCTCGACTTAGCACACGACTTGTCGACATGTGGGATGTGAGCTCGGCTATCATTTTGCCGATTGTCGTAACCGCCAATGGCCTGATGGCCGAAAGCCTCGACCAACATCTCTCGAGGCTCTCGTTAGGCGGTTGGATCAAGGGCCTTATTCAGAAGGCAGTACTCCTTGATACGGCTCGCATTGTGAGGAGGTTCCTGTCTCTGCAGCCCTAACCACCGGTCGCTTGGACCCTGCTCCCGACACCGGCGGACTTCTATTTTTTATATTTTAAATGTTGTTTTTAGGTTTTTATAAAAATATTTAAAAATGTAAATATATAAGAAACTAAATAAATAATCGAATAATAATAATATAAAGTTTGAAGCTGATGTACAGTGAACAGCACCGACAGAATATCTTTTACTCGTAGATACTCTATGTTGTAGCTTTCAGATATACACATTTGCTTCGACTTTAAAACCGTACATAATCACCTGATAGCGTGTCCTTACCCATAACAGTTAGTTTTAGATAGCTACGATATATTTTCCAAATTCTAGACTGCATGAAGTTTATTTTTCAGTATATCTAGTAAATGATAAATTATTATATTTCTGTAGGTTTGTACAAACACTTTTACACGTCAATCATATTTAAAAAAAACTATATGAGGTCGGCGCTTCCTATCTCACTACTCTGAGAAGAAAGGCCGAAACAAACTCGAGGTCACAGTATCTTTTAAAGTCCAGACATAATCTTGGTCAGACCATGTGAGGACCTCGTAGATTGGTGTCTGAAATGGTCTTTTGAGTCAGAGTGATTGTCTTCTGAGTGGGTGGTTGTCTTCTCAAATCAGACTTGTAGAGATTTATGGATGATTATTATGGATTACCATCTAGAAATACACAATAGGTACTGAACACAAAAGGGAAATATTTAAAAACTCAATGACCTTCTGATGATGGACACTTTTCTAAATTAATGAACCCCTAAAAACTTTTTGCGCTTCTAATGATTCTCACCTTTTTTAATAATTGAGCTAGGGTACCCTAAACAAACGGGTTAGGTTAGATTGGAACTGTGACCGACCCCGCGCGAGTCGAATTGGACATAGTAACTAAGCTAGGGCACCCAGACCAAATGGGTTAGGTTAGGTTAGAACTGTGACCTTGAAGAGGCCCGCAGGCGCAGGCCAGCACTAGCCGGGGATCATAGAGGGCGCACTAGTTCCCATGACCCCCGGTGCAAGTGTGAGAAAGGAACACCAGGGTGGTTTTTAGTCAGTTAGAGTCCGACAGACCCCTCCGCCAGCCCCAGGGCGGAGGAAATCCGCGAGGATTAAAAAAAAAAGGTTAGTACTGTGACCAACTGATACTTCCAAGTTGATTGCAGTTACTTGACTATAATATTTAGTATAATGATACCAAAATAGGAGTTATTTGAGGGTTACTTAAAGAGGCACAATCATTAGGTATATTAGAGTGTTCAATAATATTTTTACGAGTGCAAAATGAGAAATAGAGGATCGATTAAATACACGCCAACAAAAAACTTGGTTAGATTCCGACGATTTTGCAAGACTGCATACCACAGTTGATGGCTTTCAATATTAATTGCACCATAGAAATTTATTTAGCGAACATTTTGACAAGAATATTGCGTTTTATACCAGGAAATAGACACGTTATCATTAGGTAATTAAAAGCTAAAATAAAAATAGCATATAATACTAAACAATTTTACATCAGTTTAATGCTTTAATGCGACTTTTATACGTTCATAATAACGACTCATGGAGTTGTAATAAAATGCGATGTTGTGCACTATTATGTCCTATGAAGCGTTTAGTAGTTTAGAACGCAATTAACGCGATAATTAAATAAAAACGTGGTGAAACTAAGTCCCCGGGTGAGAGGGCGCGATGTGTAAGATAGTTATTGCTTTCAAGGTTTCGCAGTTACCGCCAGGGCTGCGGTTAAGTTCGAAAGGGATACCGGGACCTTGGCAACAGGCAACTGAAGGAACACGAGTGGGTTTTAGTCAGTAAAGGTCTGACACGCTCTTCCGCTCCGTCCAGAGCGGGAGAAGTCTATTGATGATTTCCCACCCTCACAAAAAAATTAAAAAAAGGTTTCGCAGTTACCTACAGTCATGCTATGCCTGATTTAGGTACCACTGCCCCAAATGGCCTTAAAAAATGGGTCCCTGCGTATCATTTTTGATAAGAACCGTTTTATGAAAAAGAACTGCATCGATGATGAGTAGAGAGAGTAGAGTGTCCATGGTAGCAACAATACTTTCCTCAGAACGTTAGCGTGTAAAATTGATGGTTCATCTACTGTGTACGAATATACGAAAAGGTGCGAATATACAAATAGAAGTAAAAAAAAAAAAATGGGAATACTTGAAAATAACGTCAATATGGCTTAGACAAAAAACTATTGATCTGATTCTGATCAATGCATTTTATTTTCTCTACACCACATGAATGATTAATATTAACATCATCATCTGCCTAGCCTTTTCCCAACTATGTTGGGGTCGGCTTCCAGTCTAACCGGATGCAGCTGAATACCAGTATTTTACATGGAGCGACTGCCTATCTGACCTCCACAACCCAGTAACTGGGTAATACGATACCCCTTGGTTAGACTGGTTGTCAGACTTTCGTGCTTCTGACGACTCGTAACGACTGTCAAAGATCCACAAATGACAGCCGGGACCAACGGCTTAACGTGCTTTCCGAGGCACGGAGGAATCTCGATATGTGAAAATGGTCACCCATCCACGGACCAACCCCGGCAAGCGTAGCTTAACCTGATTGATCGACCCGAGCGGCTGTTATTACTTAGCCACGAGCTCCTCCTGATTAATATTAACAATACAACAATATTAAATGAAATAAAGATTAATAATTATAACCAATAATCAATTTAACCAAGACCGCAAAAAATACGTTTATTCGACCGAAACTATTCTATAAAAATCTCACTGTGAAAACTTAGGTGACGTGTTTGATGTGAGCTGTCAATAGTGTCTATTCTGTTCTATTTTTTAATAAAATGGCAATCAAAGCCGATGTCGACTGAAAAAACAAGTGAGATTGAAAAAAAAAAGGTTAACAATAATTAAAAGTTGTTTTTATAATTTTAAAGTGTTTTTTAATATTTTTTATCTAAAGAAATATTTAAAAGTGTAAATAGGAAAGAAGAAAAAATAAATAAACGACAAAATTTAAAGTTGAACAAATAAAATTCTTCGATTGACACTGTTGAATACAATCTTGCTGGGTTAGTAGAAACCGTCAATATTATCAATCCCTAGCATTGGCTGAAGGGACAGATCATTTCAAGCTCACTTCACCTAAGTTGTCACGGTGAGACTTTTTCAGCAGGCGTAGCATGAGCACCGTTTTGTCGACGGAAGAGTAGACAAAAATGACGTTTCCTGTAGACAGTAGACTGTACGAGACGGCAGCAAAATAGAAAGAGTCAACTGCACTTGTTACGAAATTCACTCTTTTACATAATTCGACTTCTTGGTTTTATCATAGGATTTATCGGTTGTCAGTGTGATTTTGACAGTAAGGATAGAAAACTTTCTTCCGAAATAGTCTACATCTCTAAAGACGTAGACAAAGATCGTTAGAAATGAAAGACAAAATGACAGATTGTAGAAAGATTTCTACAGTGGATGTCAAAAATGAAGAAACGAACTGTCACTTTGTATAGAAAAAGCTATGTCTATTCGTCGTAGAGATAGAAAGGGCCATGCTACGCCTGCTGAATAGACCAACAGTTGTCATTCGAGGATCTTTGACAGTCGTTACGGGTCGTCAGAAGCCCGAAAGTCTGACAAAACCAGTCTTAACAAGGGGTATCGTATTACCCAGTTACTGGATTGTGGAGGTCAGATAGGCAGTCGCTCCATGTAAAATACTGGTATTCAGCTGCATCCGGTTAGACTGGAAGCCGACCCCAACATAGTTGGGAAAAGGCTAGGCAGATTGAGACCAACAGTTACGAGCAATCTCACTTAAACTTCAATTTAATACACAACGAAAATTAACACCTAAAACTTACGTTAAAAAATAAAAGTTAAAAGTCAACTAACATTTTCCTAATTCACTTTACACCTGACAAAACACTGAACTACCCTCGTTATCCGATATTTTTAATGCCGAAATATCGGAGTAGCCTGTCGTCATGCGATTGCGTGTACTTCATATTTTTATTCGAAACAACGAGGAAATCATTGTATAAACAGAACTCATTTAAGCCTCCCCTATCCTGAGAAGGTAGGTTGCTTAAACCTTGTTGACACGCACTATAAGGTTTGTAGTGTTGTGGTGGTTTAAACCTTCCGAAAGTGTAGCTTAAGCATCAGCCTATAATGTTCCCATGCTGGGACAAAGGCCACATCTCTTCGAGAGAGAGTGAGTGGGTTGTAATCTACCTCGCGGCCCAGAGCGGTTTGGTAGATCAAGATGTCATGTGGAGTTTCTTGCCCATTCTTCTCCATACGAAAACTATCTTTTGGAAGGGGCAACTAGAATCAGTTCTATTTCTTTGTTTTTGACGTTCAAAAGTGCCTTTTATGTGCCTATTTGAAATAAATTATTTGACTTTGACTTTGCCACCATGTCCTTGAATTTTTGGTTCTAGGACTTGCCGGTTTCCTCAAGATGTTTTCCTTCACCTTTTTGAGAGCAGTGGTGATAAAAATGAAAAAGCGCAAAGCGCCTGCTTGGGTTCGAACTCTAGTCGAAGCCGTTACCTCTAGGCCACTTCTGCTCACCTCCACTGACAATGTAGGCTTAAATGAAATCCAGACACTGCGTATAGTTTCTGACTACCCCATTGGTCTCGTGGTCGCACGCGCGACTGCTGAGCCTGAGAACCCAAAAACATTTTGCCCGGGTCGGGCAAAATGTTTTTGGGTTTTTCCATTAGGAATTTCGTAGTAACAGCCCGGAGTTCATTTCCTCCGTGCCTCGGAAAGGACGTCAAGCTGTTGGTCCTGCACCTGATCTCTCTCCGGTCGTGTCGGATTACCGTCCCATCGGACTATGAGAGTGAGGGAAGAGAGAGTGCACTTGTGTCTGCGCACACACTTGTGCACTATAATATCTCCCGCGCCGAAGGCTAGTCTCCGTTGAAATTGGCCGCCGTGGCCGAAATATGGTCTGGAGGACTATACAACCTTATCGATACTTTTAAATAATAACTATATACAATGCAATCCTTGCGAATTCCAGAGAACAACATTCTTAGTAACTCATTCTCATTTGTCCCTAAACCTAAGTTCAACAGTTCAATTCACGTTTGTCGATGGCGTATAAAATGAAGACATGTTTGCCTCTTTATGATCTGTAGGTATTACCGCCAAAATATTGATCACAACGGCGTATAAGCTCAATATTTACACAAAAAACAAAACAAACTCGCTTACACGTGGACCCTATACACACTTCATAATACCGAGCCAGTAAAATTACGGAATAACATCGTCTATTTAACATGGACCAATTAAAATGCGCGAAGGGTGCCCTCTAGCGTATTTTAAGAGGTTTACAGCCGGTGCGGACCGGACGCGTTTAAAAATTAAACTTATGGTATAATCTCTATTATGAGTATGTATCATGAATGTGTTGAGTCGATTGTGAACGGTCATTTGGTAAATAGGTCAGAATGTACCGACATAATATTATAAATTGAAGTCGCTTTTCGTATCAGTCTGTGTGAGTGCGCTGTTCTTCTAAACTACGCAACGAATTTTGGTAACGTTTTTACCATCATTTTGTGAATTTATACCGGAAGGTATAAATTCTGAAAATGATAATTTTGTTAATTTATACCAGAAGGTATAAATTTTCAAAATGATGGTAAAATGATGTGTATCGATTTTTTCAAGTTGTAAAAACCGTGCGAAGCAGGGGCGGGTCACTAGCATATTTGTATAAAACTGGAATAAAAAAAAATTGTTTGCCTGAAATAAATTGGAATTTTTGGTAGATATATAGTGAAGTTCAATTAATAAATTGCATTTCGAAGCTGTGAGATTGCGTTTTTAAATAACTTATTTCAGAGAATTTTGAACTCCATTTTTCGATAAAAATAAAATGTTCGAGTTTAAAATGGTTGGATTGATGTGAAGTACGTTACGGGAAGTATTATTTACAGAAAATTACAATTACAACTACTAACACATTTTGTTTGTTGTAAAATATATTTTCCAATATGCTTTTATTGTTATTGCTACATGTTTTATTATTTTTATGCGAACCATTTAATTAAATCTTCATTATGTTATATCCGTACTACAAAGAACTAGAATGTTGTAAACCATAAAAAATAATAGCACAATTTAAATGCATGCACTTTAATTAAATTGTAAGACTCCTCGTAATGTTTCCAATTTCCGAAGCGTGTAATACATAAGAAAGCTTACGACCTTGTCACACTATTAAACTACTATCGTACGAATGACCTAAATGACGCAATGGCAAAACCTTCCCTTTCTATAATGGTCCGAGATTAGGTTCCCATAGAGAAAAATATATAATATAATGCCCTATATTTCATTTTCCTGGAACCACTCGTAGATGCATTGAATCTAAAATGTTTTATTATTCGCTATTTTCTGCATGAAAGTGAAACGCTACGCCGTAGCACGGGCTACGAAGCTCGTAGACGGTCTACGAGTTCGTAGCGTACAAATTAATCATCGAGCAGTTAATTCATTTATGTTGGGTTATTTTCATCGATTCACTTTCGTTGGCAACTAGTAAGTTGCTGGTCGTAATAACGATGTTAGTATGTGTTACAGTTGAGACTTAATACTTTTTTATTTTCTGTTTAGGTTTGGTTTACGTTAAGGAAAGGAGGAAGTAATATTTAAAGTTAGCGTTTTTCAATTCCTGACGATTTTTCGTAGAATACATTTTCATAAATTCACTTCAGTTTCTCTCATATCTTCATATGAGATCATAATCACTCAATAACATGTTTACGTCGCCTATGTGACGTACATTATTATTCAAACACCAAGAGCACAATGGCAAACTTCCTATACCATACAATAGTTCGTTTTCATCAAACTGTTAATGGCGTTCATTCTATACAAAAATATAGTGACAATTCTTTGAACAGAGTCAAAGATGACGAGACGGGCGTCTGACGTCACTCGCGGCACTCTGCGGCTGCGGCTATCGATCGGATAAGCTCGTGTCATCTCGCTCGCTCCCGTGATCTCATCTCACGCTATCCCGCTCGCACTCGCGTACCTTCGCCTCAGTGAAAAGCTGCGTTCAGAAATACGCTACTAATATTTATTTTAACGCAACCACCCGGGCCCATACACGTGGTGGCCGAGTCACTTTTACCTGTTTTTTTTCATTGAATTTGAACTTTGTGTTAAAAATATTACAATAGAACACAATGTACTTAACTCTAGGTTACTATCAAATATTAAACTAATTTGGTATATCAACATTTTGACTTACATGAATTCTGTAAATTCCTTTTAGTACTTAATTAATTAGTTTGTTATTAATGCATTATTCTTGGAAGGTTTGAATGGCTAACTACCGCGAAGAATGACATAATCGGTTTAATTTGAACGCGGCAGAATATAATGTAGGATGACCTGCGTGTTGATGACCTTGGATACAGAATGTTCGTACCTATAGTAGGTATGTATGTATACTTGAATGTTGTATGTATAGGTACAATTGAATGTTAAACGTATAGGCTTGTTTACATAGAAACATGATATTTTATTGGACACTACCGCAATGCTAGGATGACCTCGTGGCTAAGTAATAACAGCCGCACGTCGATCCATCAGGTTAAGCTACGCTTACCAGGGTTGGTCCGTGGATGGGTCTTTAGGTACTTATCGAGACTCTCCGTGCCTCGGAAAGCACGTTAAGCCGTTGGTCGGCTGTTATTCGTGAAACTTTGACAGACATTTCGGGTCGTCAGAAGTCTATAACCAGTCTTACCAAGGGGTATCCAGTTACTGGGTTGTGGAGGTCAGATAGGCAGTCGCTCCATGTAAAATACTGGTATTCCGCTGCATCCGGTTAGTCTGGCCAACCCCAACATAGTTGGAAAAAGGCTAGGCAGATTTATTTATGGCGATGCCGCTGCTCAAGTACCAAAGTGCTTTGTTGAAATGAATTTGTATGGCAAAGGTTCTAGCAGTAGAATACATTTTAGGCAATTATAAACTTATGAGTTAGAATATTTCCATACAAGAGGCCTCTTGTAACCTGCAATGGTTCAATTTTATTATAGACAGATTTTAGCAAATAACAGACCAGTTATAATAAAATATAGTAGATACTACCTTCTTAATAATAAATGCGAAAGTGAGTTTGTTTGTTCCGCTTTCACGCTAAAACGGCTGAACGAATTTAGATGAAACTTGGCACACGGGTAGACCATAACCTGGAATAGGACAGAGAATACTTATTACCTCGATATTCCCACGGGATCGAAACTTACGCGGGTGAAACCGCGAGACGCAGCTAGTAGTGAATAAAAGGTTCGCCCGATAAGCTATTGTAGCGGGGCCGCCGCGCCGGTTATACAAACATAGTCATACAGCAATATGTGTTCTGTAAAGGCTACGAACCAGGCTTTAGGTTCATAATATACGGGTTCAGAGACTATGAACATTAGGCTACATCAATGTTAAATATTAAACAAGTTTAGGGTTTTTTTCCGAATTGATCTCTAAAACTAAACTCTTTTCCTTTTCATAAATAACATTTCTGTGACGTCAGTAGCCGGTAAATTGCATACGCTATGTGGCGGCCACCGAACTAAAGTTTATGAAATGTTAAGATTTAAATAAAAGAAAAACCACATTCGGGCAGTCAAATTACAAAATGATAAATGATTTTATTTCTGTACCTAAGTAGGTTTGTACTAACACTTTAACACGTCAATCGGAACCATTTTCTGACTTTGTATCACGGCACAAACTATTCTGTTGTCCGTTGTTCACTTTGAAATTGGAATTTCTGTCAAAAATCTATAGAAACACACAATTTACCCTCACAGCCCTGCCAGGGTTGCGGGAAAGTCCGAAAGGGATACCGGGGCCCTTGGCAACAGGCAACTGAAGGAACATGGGTGGGTTTTAGTCAATAAAAGTATGGCACACCCTCCTGCTCCGCCCAGAGCGGGACAAATCATTAGATGATTTCAAATCCTCAAAAAAAAAAAAACCCTCACAACGCCTCTTTACTCTTCACTGCTCAATTACCATCATTATTTCCACCCTGTTAGAGCTCAAAATAATCCTGAATGTCCTACCATACAGTTAAATTGAGAGCCATGTTTTTTGAGTCACGCTAGATTGCTCCCCGCTCTGCATGGATGAAATTTCTCTCAAAAGAAAATAAAAATTGCAATGCGGGCACCATGCATAGAGAACAAATCCAGTGTGCGTGAACAAATATGCAAGGCTCAAAAATCGCTGGCACAGCAAAAAGAGAAGCGAAGATAATAATCAATTGCTGCCCGAACAGCTCCACAAATGCCAGGTTGCATGTTTTAAGACTTATTCCATCTTATGTTATTCTGGGCCCACTGCCAAACTTCGCTTTTGAACTAAACGCCATTTTCTAAAAGCTTATTCAAATCGTAACAGTTTTTCGAACTGATATGATTGATTAAAATATGTCTGAAATCGCCAACCCGTCTGGAGCAAGCGTGGTGATCAATCCTCATGCTTTTTCTGAATGAAAAGATGCCTTTGCCTTGCAGTATGGGACAATCATCATCTGCCTAGCCTTTTCCCAACTATATTGGGGTCGGCTTCCAGTCTAACCGGATGCAGCTGAATACCAGTATTTTACATGGAGCGACTGCCTATCTGACCTCCACAACCCAGTAACTAGGTAATACGATACCCCGTGGTAAGACTGGTCGTCTGACTTTCGGGCTTCTGACGACCCGTAACGACTGTCAAAGATCCACAAATGACAGCCGGGACCAACGGCTTAACGTGCTTTCCGAGGCACGGAGGAGTCTCGATATGTATAGATAGTCACCCATCCACGGACCAACCCCGGCAAGCGTAGCTTAACCTGATGGATCGAACCGTGCGGCTGTTATTACTTAGCCACGAGCTCCTCTACAGTATGGGACAATAAAGGCTCATATTATTATTATGATTCATGGAATATTTTGGTCCTGTCGATCCTTCAGGTTAAGCTATGCTTGCCGGGGTTGGTCCGTGGATGGATGGGGACCATCTTTACATACCGAGACTCCTCCGTGCCTCGGAAAGCACGTTAAGCCGTTGGTCCCGGCTGTCGTTACCGCCCGAAAGTCTGACAACCAGTCTTACCAAGGGGTATTACCCAGGTACGGGGTTGTGGAGGTCAGATAGGCAGTCGCTTCATGTAAAATACTAGTATTCAGCTGCATCCGGTTAGACTGGAAGCTGACCCCAATTTAGTTGGGAAAAGGCTAGACAGATTGATTTATTATTAGAATATTTTGGTCCAGCTACAACCAACTGGCTAAAATGAAATTTGACAGCAGATTACCTAGTTAATTGATTCAGGCGTGACTTTGCAGAAACCTATTATAAAATAAAATAAACGTAGATATATTTAATAACCTATTCCGCCTAACTTTACCTCAAGAGTCATAAAAAACCCTGTAAGAAATCGACACGCGTTTCACCTATCAACGAGGCATCCTCAGGATGACGATTGACCAGTCGCGAACCCGAACACGACGTGTTGCCACGCCGAACATCTCTCTGCGTCTGGCGTCAGATGTGTATTGGTTGCTATTTGTTTTCTCTCTCATTATATTTTTCTAATCATAATATTGTGGAGGTCTGTGTTTGTGGCCGTTTAACGGCAATAGGATCGCTCTGTATTACTTGGGACTTAAGCATAACAGTCAAACTGTGGGTCAATATATTCCCTGAAGGAGCAGGCAGTATAGTGTATCCACCTCTGCCTGCTACTTTGTGATTTTATGATATTAATATAATTTATTATGTTAATAATGACAATCAATAGTAAAGAATATGTTTCTGCTACATTGGAAATGTCATACGTTACAACATTAATGATAACTTCGTCACCAAAAGTTCACTTCGTCAAAATTTCGCAATTTGTGGTCGCAATGTCGCACACTCGAGTATAATTTTTCGCCTCATTCAAATATCCACATTCGATAAAATTAAATAAGTTCGTGATACAATATTAAAATCATAATATGTAAATGTTCAAGAGTGGAGCTATTTAAAACTGCAATTCAATAAATTGATGCAATTTTACAAATAACACAAGATAATTGTGAATGGCTCTCATTTAATTATTTATATTCCTGTTCGTTACTCTTTTCATAGAGACTACAAATTGATTCATCCTTCATTCATCCTTTGATACGCTGAATTACGAAAGAATAAACAGAAATAATGAAAGATAAGATAAGCAGTCGCTTTATGTAAAATACTGGTATTCAGCTGCATCCAGTTAGACTGGAAGCTGAGCCCAACATAGTTGGGAAAATGTTGAGCAGATTATAAACAGTTATAAATAAATAAATACGTTGTACAAATCAATGTACAACGTAAGTTATAAATACATAAATACGTTAAACTACAATGTAACATAAAAATATACCGTACAAATGGTTCTTGTGCAAGAACAATTTTTACAATATACTTTTAGGTGTAACGTACGTACAACTTCACAGAAATTGTTGAACAAGTTTTATAATTAACGATATGTCACGCTTATTTTGTACTCGAATTTCAGCAAAATGTTGATTCGCTGAACAGCACTTGATTTCATTTACAATATTTACTCTTTGTTTTACAATGTATAGGAAGAAATGTGCATAGAAATATTTACAATTTGAATCATAGTTGTCTGTTGTAGTTCAATATTGGTTCAAAAAAAGTGTAGGCATGACAGCCCGATATACTACGGTAACGGTGTGTGTAATAATTAATATCCAGTGTTGGTTCGGTCATTCAACTATCAAAGGTGGAGTGGAACAACTGACATATATTTTTTCTATACGAAACTTTTTGTTCGTATTCATTTGTAAAAAATGTCCTTTCATTTATTTGACACAGTAACATAACTCTAGTTTATACAGCTCTCTAAGTTCAAATTGCCCTATTGAATGACTATTTCATGTAATCAAACAACATTATCTCAAACTAGCTGCCGCCAGCGGCTTCGCCCGCGTGCAATCGTTATAAATTATAGCCTATGTTACTAGTAGGGTGAATGTAGCTTTCTAATGGTGAAAGAATTTTTGAAATCGGCGCAGTAGTTTTTGAGTTTATTCATTACAAACATACACACAAAAATACAAATCTTTCCTCTTTATAATATTAGTATAGATGAGTATCCGTAGCTTCTATCAGTTCCTTTCTGGTCACAACACTTCACCTCTATTACATTACAACCAACACATTAACGGTGCATAGCCCACAAAAGCGTTACACAGCTGAAGTCTCCCCCCAACCCCCTACCTCCCCTATGTTACCGTGCAAGTAATGGTCTTAACTCGTCACACCCGCCCTACTTCCCCTCTTAATTACTGACCCGGTATAATTCTAACGCATTTCACAATACACTGTTGAATGTGTTGCATTTTCTACAGGATTTTTTTAAATAAATTTTATTATAAATGTATTTTTATGGTTTTGAGTTGAATGAGTAAGTTGCAGTCTGGTCTGGTCTGGTATTTCAAATAAATAATTTTGACATTGTCGGTCACCCTCGGCATTTTCCGTTCTCTCCGTTTTTTAAATAGTAACTTTGGAGTTTCTTGCTCATTCTTCTCCATGCGAAACTACCTATTAGGAGGAGCAACTATCAATTTTTCTTTTTCCTTGTTTTAGACAATCACAAATGCCTTGTAATAGTCTAAATTGAAATACAAGATTTGGTTCACTTTAACACAGAAGGTGTTCAATCAATTGCAATAATAAATACAGTTAAATTCACAAGTAATATCTAATAGTACAGTGACATCCACAAGAGCATGACATTGTTGTTCACAAGTGTTCTGTATTTAGTCCACTTTGAAGCGACAGACGATGCTTAATCCAACTGCAATACTGAGCACAGCAACGTACAATGGTGTCCACAAGTATTATTAAGTTGAGTAAATATCGCGCATGACGTCCATGGACACTTGAGTCGCCGCTGAGTACTGTAATCCACTTTGCGTCGTCTGACGTTGTGACGTGAATGAACAGCTGATGGCTTGAACAGAGGCGGTTACGGGTTAAGTCGTATTTGTTAGCTGCATAGAAACGTGTTTGTAGGTCGGTTGGGTTATTGGGATATTAGGACGATGAGAGCTGTGGAAAATTTTATATGGTGGATTTTGTTTTAAATGGATAAACTTACGCCTTCTTCCCATGGCAATAGGCAGAATCTATAGAACGCCACCTCCTACGATCCTACGTTATTTAAAGGTTATTTTTGTCAAAGACATCAACAGTTTAGTAGTACCTACCCTATGAGAGAAAAGAGTTCATTGCAGAAATAGTTACCTACCTAACTACTTACCACAATACCAACATTATTGAAATGTATGGATGACGGTGATGTTCCATAAACGTAAGAATTCTTTGGTCTATCGTTGGTTAATAGTTCAGTAGGGCAATTCCCGTAATTTTTAAGAATGTTCGCAACCTGTCAGAAAAACAATCAATTTACTTTATTTGACCACTGGTTAGCATGAACTTCTTGTAATGTAGAAGAAAACAAAAAAATCGAAAAAATAAAACGACACTTAACGCTCATTTCATTCGCTTCATCTCCTCGTTAATCCAAATTCAAAATATATTCGAAATTCAATTCTATAATCCGTAAGCTGACATCCCCGCTGTCAATGGCGCCAGTTCCCTCACCTGACGGTATCGTTGGCAGCTCTGTAGCGGTCATTTTTGGCGGGAAATTGCCCCATATCCGACGATCGTCGATACCTCAACGCGACTCGTTTTGTCAGTCAAACGTTGTTTGGATACTGCGCCTCTATGAATTTTTCGTGCAGTGATTGACATGTTTGCTCTAGTGATGTTTTCGAGCTCGGGATTTTGAATTTCGAACTGTGTTTGTGCGTTGGTTTAGGAACTATCGATGTGTTGTGGATGTGGGTCGCGTAGGTTGCAGTTAAAAAAATTCTTTACTTTAATATAGTGTTTCATTTTGTCGTGCTATCATTATGATTTCTGAATATGTTTTGCACAAAGAATAGTGAAGGATTTAGACTATGTTTTTTGTTTTATTGGTATAGAATTAAATCTATTTTTCTGCGTCAGATCACCTTGAAAGTCCTGTCGTAAAATGTTATACGACTTATGACAAACATAACGATAAATGTTCTAAAGTGCACTTTGCCAAATCAATATGGCGAATTTTGATTGTTAAACTTAATGTTTGGAAACTTTATGTTTGGAAACTAAAATATTTTACCTTCTTTAAATGATCCTGTAACATACAATATTAATAGGTACATTTCATTTTAAAATATTAATACACTAGCTGCGCCCCGCTGTTTCATCCGCGTAAGTCTCGTTCCCGTAGGAATATCGGGATAAAAGTATCCAATGTCCTATTCCAGGTCATGGTCTACCTATGTGCCAAATTTCATCTAAATCTGTTCAGCCGTTTTAGCGTGAAACCGTAACAAACAAATAAACAAGCTTAAACTCACTTTCGCATTTTATAATATTAAGTTAGGTTTTAATTTTATGTTCCCAATCCCGAATCTCATTCGCAGAACTCACGAAAATAATTTCACCATTTGCAATTTTGGCAGTAAACGGTCCGATTCACACGATCGGAGTAGACTAGAGAACGTTAGTTAGCATTGCAGATGCTGTAGCCTCCATGGCGACGTGTTTACAAGCCCGACTGGCGTGCCAACCGGCAATAAGTCGCCTGGCAACGCCAGCGACCATTCACTAATGGCAACTTAACGTAAAACTAACAACGTAAAACGTCACATAGATAATAATATTACCTACTTACTTGTTTTCAATGACGATCGTTATTTTACCCGCATTTTAGCCTGACGTGACCTTCGATATCATCAGCCTTAAGAAATCTAATGCTGGAACGAATGCCTCTTCAATAGAAGTTCAGTCATCTGTATAAGTGGGGATGCCGGGCGATATGGCTCACTCTACGTCCAGCGCTCGGCGTGTTCGAGTTCGCGACTGGTCAATCGTCATCCTGAGGAAGCCTCGTTGAGATGTGAAACACGTGTCGATTTCTTACAAAAAAAACCTGTCTTTTCTTAAAAAATAATACAATAGACGTAGATATATTTTGTAACCTATTCCGCTTAGTTATTCCTCCGTAAGAAATCGACACGTGTTTCACCTCTCAACGAGGCATCCTCGGCTTGAGTATTTTTTTAAACACGCCAGTAACACAATCATATTATTAAATCTGTTAAATAGACCTCTGACCTCAATCATCGACCTTTCTTACCTTTTCGATCGCCCTTCTACTATTAGAGAATTAGCATCTGCCTATCTTACTGTTACTATTACTCGCATTAAAAATGCAGTAAGACGAATTTTGCATTTAATTTCATGTTCTGTCATGCTGGAACAATTCGACGGTACTAGCCGAAAAACAACGCATTTTGCTTGGAATATTCAGTTATAGCTGTCAACCGCGCCTTCATCTGCAATCCAGGATGAGAAGTAGCCTATGTCCTTCTCCAGGTCATGATCTACCCATGTCCCAAATTTCATCCAAATCCGTTCAGCCATTTAAGCGTGAAAGCGTAACAAACAAATTCACTTTCGCATTTATAATATCAGTTAAGATTTAAGCATTCCATTAAATGTGTTTTACTATTAATTTTCAAATTCCGTTAAGATTTATGCTAGCGCGGAAATATTGCGTGAACAATAAGCGTTCACGGCATGACAAACTTCTATTGACTGTTTTATGACAAAAACTATAAACAAAGTAAATTCAAATTTGTTTTGTTCAAAATAATACTTAATTAGAAAATTAAGTCAAGACAATGAATGTTTTTGTCGGCAACTTATTCGAACACAATGTTTAAAATAACACGATCAATGTAAATGCCACTGCATGACTACGGCATTGACTTCAAAAGCGTCTTTATTTCGTTGGTGCAAGGTTGAATTTCGTAGTATAACGGTTACTGACTGACGGTGTTGACTGGTTTGGGATACCAAAAAATGTCATTGACAATACTGGCTGGTTATATAAAAAATTACCGCACAAAATTCAAATTACGAACCTTTAGAATACTATTAAGCGCAGAATACACTAGGAATGAAGCTAAGTTCATTTAACTTCGCTCATGAAGCTACCGCGTCTTTTCATACTTCGGTTCATATATTTTTCTTTTTTCGTTTTTTTTCTCGTATATATTTAAAGGTAGGGTTACAAACTCTTTAAATACATACCATAAGTGTAATGTATCTCATTTTAGTTTTTAACATTAAAAAAAAAATGTAAATTGTAAATAACTGTAAATTGAGATGTCTGGCTTTTGAGATATAGGAACTCCTAGTACTAGGCCAGGGCTACACAGGTGTTTGTGTCCCTGAAGCGAAAAAAAAAAAAATTGTAAAAAAATAGTTCGCGGTGTGATCCAAAGTATGCAAACACGTGGTAGATACATGAGCAAAGCTAAACGAACTTAGTTTCGTACCCAGTGTGGTCTGCGCTTTACCCTAACCTAACCTTCCATATTCCCCAGAGTTCACCAGATCGAAATAAACTAACTTTATAACTTCTGGCCGAAGTTAATTGCAACGGTACAGTCACGAGCACACTTATGCAAGAATTAAAAAGCTATTTTCTCATAAAGAAAGAAAAAAAAAAAAAGAAAGAATAATATTTTATTTGGGACACGCACAGGAAAAACAAACAATAATAAAAAGTAAGTACCTACATAATTAAAACAAAAAAAATAACAATGTAAAACTAACAAATTACTTAATTAACGACCTGTGCGAGGTCAAAAAGGCTACTATCTCAGCATAATGCTAAGATATTTAAAAAATAAATACCCAAAATCAATAAAGTAAAGAAGAAAGTAAGTAAGTATTATATTCCTAAAGGTTTAATAGAAATTTTATGGTGTTACGAACATAGTATTTTCGTACCATACTATAAAGAAATGGGTCTTTTTAGAGTTTTACAAAGTGGGAATCGTAACTTCACGAGTAAATCGCTTTGCGTAACTGTAACGTATTTATGCTCGTGACTGTACACTACAAAACAAAGCATTTATCTGTGGTTAGTCTTCGCGGGCTTAATGTGAACTCGATGCAAACGATGGCGCGATGGTTGTCTAGACTTAGCCTAGACTGTTACTTACTGCATTACCTGTGTCACAATATAAAAGAGTAACCGTGGAGTTTCTTGCTGGCTCTTCTCCATAGGAAACGACCAATAGGAACCGTGCACCTAGCTTCTGACGTTTCATAAGTGCTCATGTAGGTTTATGTGAAATAAAATATTTTGATTTTGATATTATGGAAACTACGAAGAAAAAAAAATTGCGAATTTTTAATTAATGGTGACATTTAAAGTTTTTGAAAACAGGTTCTTAGTATAGGTACCCGGTAAAAACAAAAAAGATTTTTAAAAAAATGAACCAAGTTGCTATGAGAATCGTCCAAAAAATAGATGCATCAAGGCCTAAACTAAACGGCCAAGTTCAGCAAAGTCTATTAGTTACTACATGTTCCATAAAGCATTTTGACGTATTATCTCTTCATAGAAACAGTCAAAATGTGGGACATTCTGTAAACTAACACAACACTGAAACAAAACACAATATGGTACACGCGCTGCGCAGCACCGCGCATACTTTGACACGTGTCAACGTTCGCACTGAAACTGACCCTTAGGTGTTTTATGAACTTGGCCTTAAAGCTCTCAATGTGAAGCTGGAAACTATACAAAATACCGAGAAATCGTTTCGTTCGCACCCGACAAAAGCTTTCTCTTTAAAAATACCGAGAAATAGATAAACTAACTGCAGCTGTGGAGTCTGGGTATCGGATCCGAATTCGTAGAACTGACGCTGACGCTTATAGAGACGCGATTGCTACGGCGCGGCGTAGCGGGCGTAGACTTGCGACTAGACAGCTCAGGATTACAAGGCGCCGATTCGACAAACAACTGGATAAAATCGTTGATTTCAGGCTAATTAAGATAAATCTCTTAAATGATAAATAAATGTTAAGATACTATACTTAACAAAAGCTAATAAACTTCATCTTCCACGTCACATATCATTGAACTGTTGCACCCAGTTCGGCGCCCCACAGTCTTTCGGGAAAAAAGGTGCTACAATACTCAGAGGTCGTGGTTCGTAACCTGTGTTAGAAACTAAAGAGTGAATCCATACATAAGTCAAAGTCAAAGTCAAATAATTTATTTCAAATAGGCACATATATGGCACTTTTGAACGTCAAACAAAGAAATATAATTGATTCTAGCTGCCCCTTCCAAAAGGTAGTTTTCGTATGGAGAAGAATGAGCAAGAAACTCCATCGTTACTCTTTTAAAAATGTTTTACAATATTTTGTATACATTAATTATATGTGTATACATTAATTATATAATTATATACTGAAGATATATATTATATTTATTTATTATTTTTTTACAATTGGAGGAGCTCGTGGCTAAGTAATAACAGCCGCATGGATCGATCCCTCAGGTTAAGCTACACTTGCCGGGGTTGGTCCGTGGATGGGTGACCATCTTTACATATCGAGACTCCTCCGTGCCTCGAAAAGCACGTTAAGCCGTTGGTCCCGGCTGTCATTTGTGGATCTTTGACAGTCGTTGCGGGTCGTCAGAAGCTCGAAACTCTGACAACCAGTCTTACCAAGGGGTATCGTATTACCCAGTTACTGGGTTGTGGTGGTCAGATAGGCAGTCGCTCCATGTAAAATTCTGGTATTCAGCTGCATCCGGTTAGACTAGAAGCTGACCCCAACATACTTGGGAAAAGGCTAGGCAGATTGATTTTTTTACAATTGGATTATATCCCGCAAATAACTTTTTAATAATAACATATTAATTTTATTTTATTTATCTGCTGTCAAATCTTTCGTAAATAAACATGTAGTTCCCTGATCAGTGACTTGTACCGGCTTTCAAAAGCCGGGGCTAAAACAAACTACATCTTCGCTGTCGCATATTATCGAGCTGTTTCACCCAGTTCGGCGCCGCGGAGTCTTCGCCCCGCGTTCGGTAGCGGTCATTACCCCCTGCTTCAGCAACGCCTCATATAATCTGGCCTTCACTTGTAAGATTTCTTTGCGCAATCATTTTTAGTATCGCTGCTATATTAACGTGTTTAGTACTTGTTAAGTAGCTGTAAACTACATATTGGCTGTTAATTTTTTTGGCAGTGTTTGGGTTGTTAAGTCTTTTCGATGGTAGTTACAATCTATTTGGCTTTTGCGCACAATCGTCGATGTAGGATGAATGTTTATTAATCAATTATGTAGAGAGATCACTATGGGAGCAATGGCGACTATTAGAGATAGGAAGATAAACTTGCCCTGTATACAAGAATTAATCCAAATTATACAGGGTTATTAATGAAACACCAACAACCTCTTAAGGAGTCATTGTACTCATCATTATGAACAACGTACATTTTGACGAGTTATGCGAACATAAATGTACGGAACAGCTGTTTATTTTTTGGCGATTTCATATTTGTTCCCATAGTAAAAAGTTGTTCATAATGATGAGTACAAAGACTCCTTAAGAGATTGTTGGTGTTTTACCAATAACCCTGTATAGTTCAATGAATAAATCTGATAAAGCCTTTTCTCAACTATGTTGAGGTCAGGTTCCAGTCTAACCGGATGCAGCTGAATACCAGTATTTTACATGGAGCGACCGCCTATCTGACCTCCACAACCCAGTAACTGGTTAATACGATACCCCTTGGCACGACTGGTTGTCAGACTTTCGGGCTTCTCCGACGACCCGTAACGACTGTCAAATTTCCATAAATGACACTATTACAATCACCGTTGGTGCCGACTATCGTCGGGACCAACGGCGAAATTGTAATAGAATAGAATAGAATAGAATGTTTCTTTATTAGAGTATCATGACTCAAAAATGGTTAGTAAGACTTACAACAATGTTAGTAAGAACTGACAATTTACAAAACAAAACAAAAACAAACAAATAGGATCACCGTTGTGGCAACCCATGTGAGATGGCACAACAGTGACCCACGAAAACACAGTCTAGGCGACTCGAAATCATGCTTAGGATACTGTTGGAGCTGCTCCACACCCTGCGCACCATGGAAGCGCACCTTTTGCGCATGGTTGCGTAGAAACAATCTACATGCGCATCCGCGAACATCCCCGACGCACTACAGAAACGGGGCAGCCCCACCAGCATCCTAAACGCGTTATTGAACTGAACGCGGAGAGCGCTGTACGATCTTTGCGTATATCTAGCCCACAGGCTGCTCGTGTAAAAAGACGTACAGTAGGCTCGAAAGAGCGTTATCTTTACCGGTAGTGAGCATCGTGCAAACCTGCGAGCCAGCATGTTCGCTCTAACCGACAACGCTCTCCGCTCCCGCTCAATGTCGTCATCGTCGTATGTCGTAATAGTGTTTGTAGATTGAAATGACATATAAAAAATGAAGAAGGCAATTATCTAATATTATAAATGCGAAAGTGAATTTGTTTGTTACGCTTTATTTATTTAGGTTAGCCAACAATTGTTTACACAATACATTTAAAATAATTTACTTAATAGCAGGTACGTTTGTAAGTGCAGCAATTACTTACAGGTTAACACAACATGCACCATTTTTGGTTTTACATTATGTTATAAAGTCAAAAAAGGATATTTGCAATAAAAGATAATCAATCATTTTGGTAATTCATGCGCAACAGTCTTTCATGCTCAAACGGCTGGATTTGGATGGAATTTGCCACATGAGTAGACCATGACCGGGGAAAGAGATGGAGCTATACGTCCTGTAGAGCTTCTTCTATTTCCTACACTGAAGTAATGTTATAATAATACTGCTCTGTAAGCGGTGGTGGTAGGCCCCCTGGGTTAGAACAATGGCTACTTTTCATGAACTTTTCCATAAGAGATTTGTTCTTATTATAACAAATGTAACTTAGAGAAATGTGTTAATGATTCTTATGATTATAATTCTGTAAAAACATTGTGTTATGGTCGCGAATCAAGATACAACCTGACAATGACCAAAAAAATTAAGAAAATTTCAATTTCGCGGGCTACCACTGCGGGTCCACACTATATTCAACATAAAACTAGCTATAATCAAACAGAATTCTAATAAAACCCCATATAACCCCTAATCATATAACCCCACACGTATAACAGTATCACCTATATTTAAACGCCGAAGCCTCGCTCCCTGTGCCTATAAATACAGCGTGGAACCCGGTTAACCATGGTAACTGAGTTACTTACACCTAACTGGGTATCGCTTCATAGTCACCTCTGTGTATCAATGCGGTTGTAAAGTTCGTTGCACACCGGATTGGCTTGTAATTTTGTGTAAGCCTCGCGCAATTGGTTTAATAGGGGTGTGACGTGATTCTGTCGCGATTAGGCCGTGATACGTAATGTGAACTGTGAGAAGCTCCTGGCTAAGTAATAACAGCCGCACGGACCGATCCACCAGGTTAAGCTACGGTTGCCGGGTTTTTCCCTTGGATGGGTGACCATCTTGACACACCGAGAATCCTCGGTGGCTCAGAACGCACGTTAAGCCGTTGGTACCAGCTGTTATTCGTGGATCATTGACAGTCGTTACGGGTCGTCAGAAGCCCAAAAAGTTTGACAACCAGTCTTACCAAGGGGTATCGTACTACCCAGTTACTGGGTTCTGGAGGTCAGATAGGCAGTCGCTCCATGTAAAATATTGGTATTCAGCTGCATCCGGTTAGACTGGAAGCCGACCCCAACATAGTTGGTAAAAGGCTAGGAAGATTGATTGACGTAATGTGAACTGTCTATTTTAGAAATGTCGGAAATCGCCAATCCGCCTTGAGGAAGCGTAGTGATTAACGCTCGCGTTCTCTATATGAAAAAAGGCCTTTGCTCTGCAGTCAGACAGTAACAGGCTGATAATATTATTATAATAATGATAATGATAATTACTGATAATATTATTATGAAAACTTACAAAAATACAATGCCTTTAAATTCATTATTCTTATCATGACATGTTTTAAGTAAATACTTACTGCACTTGCTATCTACTTTATCACTAAAACTGATTTCTCCACAACCGGTAAGCCACTGACCGGCGCGCACGCGCAACCAATTAACTAATTAGTTATTTAACAAAGTTGTTTACCGGTTAAGTGTAATTACTTTATTAAAAACTTCATTACAATTTCTACGACATGAAACACTAAAAGCTTATAAAACTGCAGTGACCCAAATTGTATCCACAATAACTTTTTAAATGAGCGAAATAAGTTATTACAGGTAGAAATAAAAATGGGGCTGTTCATTAACACCGTTGTTGGCTGGACATTCTTTCTGAGTGATGTTGCTAATGTGGGTCATAATATTGTGAAGCAGTGGGCACCTCCAACACTTGTATTAATTTTATACCCGCCGGTGTGCTCCGAGCCTTATAGCATTGCGTCTATTATATTATAGCGTGTAGGTAAAATTAGCTGCTTTGGTTTTGATATTTTGTGTCTTAGATTTGAAATAGACATTGAAATAACAGCCCAATGTTTGTGAATCTTTATGTTTATTTAATCTATAAATTTTTTGGTGTCCTTTATAGAGTATTCTATCTATCCATCCTACCTATCTTTATCTAAAATTCCGATTAAAATTCTTCAAACATCAATATAATTTTTGAAAACGTCTTTAGTGGAACATATTTAGTAAATGTATTTATTCAAAAGATAACTCCATTCACACATCTATAAAAAACTCAACTAAGTACCGTCTGACTTTAGAAAGACATCAAAACACGAAAATAGATTGTGACATTCGAATGTCATTTCGAAAACAAACACATTTAGTCACATGACTCATGACACAAAAAAAAAACAGCATCAAAACTCCCAATCCCACACATTCCCGCATTAGTCAGAATGCGGTATCACAGTACTATTCCCGGGAACGGTGAGGTGACCTCGAAAGCGCCATAACGCTATAACGCCATGGCGCCGCGCCGTCGCCCTATCTCCCGCCAAGGACCGAAGGACAACCCACTGGCTGTTTCCCAGACAATGCAGAGTTTGTTACGTCATCACACGTTATTGGTCCTGGATTGTAAGGATGTTTTGATTGTTAGTCGATTAGGATCGTTGCTTAGTACATAATAGTGCACCATTTGCAGTTAATTGACTTGAGATAGTGGTGCTAATAATTAGCCACGATGCGTTAGATGGAAAACGATATGAACACTTTTATAATGGTTTCAGTGGATTAGCCAATAGATTCCGAGATATCCTTTTACTTTCCTTCGGTTCACCATTTTATCCTATAAGTGAAAGCTTAATTATTTACTCTACTTTTTAATTATCTCTATTTTTTAATTAATTACGTCCCAATTCCCACTATTATTGCATTCACATAAAAGTTGAATAGACTACTATACGTGTAAACTAAACTCTAAAGGTTACTGACATTTCACTAGTAATTAATGATTACTGACATTTTACTATTATAATTTGACAAATGATTGACATTCTTAATAATGATAATAACTATGATGTATGTTCCAATTTTATTAGCTTCATTCTTTATTTAATTAATGTAATTTTGCATGCTTGTTTTAGCGACTTGTTTTAGAAACTATTTAAAAAAATCCTACCATCTGTAATGTACTACAATTCTGGCAAAAAAATAAATTTCATTTCATTTCAAAAAAGTTACATAGACTAGACTACCTATCAGACTGTGAAACTCAGAGATTTCTAGGAAACACAGGAGCGAAGTTCAATGGCGAACGCATTCACAACCTACAGCTGTACTACACCATAAATAAACATCGCAACTCCCGCCATCTTATTAGCAGAAAGCTCACACTTTTAGAGGCAAATTCTCGTATTTTTTAACGTTCAAACGCAATCTCCTGTAACCGACAATCAATGTTAAAAACCTAAAAACTTGTCAAAAAATAGTTGACTTGCTACCACAACTTTGTGTGCGTGTATTTTGAATTTCATATTTTTTTAATTACAAATATCCAGGATGAAAAGTAGCCCCCTTCTCCAGGACCCAGGCTACCTATGTGTCAAATTTATCCCCCACGAACCCTAAACTGTTGCATGCACCCAAAAACACAATGTTTTGCGTGCGTTACGTTGTTCACTACCGTAAACAGCGATTTTTCACACCAAAAATAAAAGTCGTTTCCCAGCAATTATTTTTGTGCTATGTTACTTAATTTGATGTACAGAATGCGTAGTTGACGGCTAAGTGATGGGTCTTCTTACACCCTGTATAGTTTTTTTTCAATTTTTGACACATTGTCACTTTTTTTTTTTGAGGTTGGGACATCATCCAATGAGTTCTCCCGCTCTGGGCGGAGCGGAAGGGCGTGTCAGACTTTTACTGACTAAAACCCGCCCGTGTTCCTTCAGTTGCCTGTTGCCAAGGTCCCGGTATCCCTTTCGGACTAACCTGCAACCCTGGCAGGTGACACATTGTCACTAAGATTCGATTTGCTAACGTTCTTAAAATTCGGGAATTGCCCCTCAGTTTCGCATCAACGGGTGACACGTTTCCATTCTTACAACACCCACGCTAGCAATATGCGTCACAACTGGACGGCTTAACTACTTCTATGAAAGGTTCTTCGTTGTTCTAAGAATAACTGTATTGTACTCGTTTAAATACCAGTAACTAGTTCTGTAGTGTAATGAAACTTAATTAGAAGATAATGTATTTTTTATTAGCTTTATTATACACAGTGCTGATTGCACGTCTTATGAAAAGTATTTCCATAAATTTCGAAGCTGAGATAGTCTGCTAAGACATGGCTGCAAGTCCTTAAAGGGGATGCACCAAGGTAGTCCGCGAAATTTTCATACGTTTTTTGCAATTTGCAAGTCAGTGTCAGGTTCTATGTTGATTAAAATGTGATTTGCGACCATTACAAATATAGCTTTTCAGAATTAAGATCATTAGATTCAGCAATACAATTTCAATTTTTTATTCAAGTAACCATGACTCATTTGTTAGTAAACTTATCCTATGTTAGTAACTTAGATACCTAATTATTCTAAAACAATATACACAGCGGCAGCACCATCCGACGCATCACCGCGGCTGTACCATTCCATGGGAAATGGCGCAGCAGCGATTAACGTACGGACAATCCAGCCTGCTCGAGATTAGGGACAGGACACTGTTGTTGCTACGCCACACCCCACGCACCAGGGATGCACAGCGCTTACGCATTGTGGCACAGAAGCAGTCCACATGTGCATCCGCGAACATCCCCGACGCGCTGCAGTAGCGGGACAGCCTCAACAGCACCCTGAACGCGTTGTTGTACTGCACGCGGAGCAACTCCTCGCGGAATACAACTCCCTAAGTTAGAATAATCCTCAAATGTCATGATTTCATGAAATAGTCATTCAATAGGATTTTATGAACTTAGAGAGTTGTATTGATGATTTTTATGATCATAATTCTATAAATAAATATTTGTTATGGCCGCGAATCATATTTAGATCAATGTACAACCTGATACTGACCTGCATATAGCAAAAAAACGTAAGAAAATTTGAATTTCGCGGGCCATGTTGCTTGCGCGTTAACGAAAAAAATCTAAAAGAATATTGACAAGATCTACTGCCTTGGCAAAGGTTGGTCATACTTTATAACAGTAAGGAAAAATGCTACTGCGAATGAGGATTCGTAGCAGCATTTTTCTTTAAGTTGTCATTCTATGGATAATGGTAAGAGGTTATCCATAGAATGACAACTTTTAGGCTACTCACGAAAAGAGATTATTCACACTCTTTTTTTCCAAAAACGATAGCAATTTTTTTGCATCTTTACCGAAAATAATGAACCCAAAAGCTTCGCTATAAGGAACGCTATTTAAGAATCCCCATACCCATGTCAATAACCCATTCCAACGAACTCAATTAAATGCATTAAAATTGAAACAGGTCAATGGGACATGTTTCAGTTTCATTACAACGGGATTAACAATTATTAATTGATTAATTAAAACACAATAAAGCAATGTAATTATAACAACACTAATTCGCATCACTCAATTAATATCAGTATTCGAGCATTTGAATGTCGATGCTATCCATTAATTAATAGTATTAATACTGCAATTCGGAATCCCAGATTCAGTTTAAATGATTCTGTAATTATTGAAGCTAGAATATTTCATGAATGGACGACAAAGGTTGATTTATAAAGTTCTATAACTTATTATAGGGTTTTAGCAAGCAGAACTATCGGATAATTCACTGCAATTCATCTTGTATTACGTCACCAGAGCCAAACTGATTTAATAAATGGTTTACTAGAATCAAATTGAAGCAAATCCAAATATAGAACAGAAGGTTAACTATTCTTATAACTAAAATAGTATATCTCTTCAACTTTGTATAACAATAATATCTTCTAACACACGAGTATATTGAAATATGTATCTTTGCCTTTGTAAATCTCCTATCTAATATTGCATCTGCAGATTCACCCACTCTACTATATTATATTCCATTATATTCGGTTCACAACCATTTACAAAGTTCAACTCGAACTCCGAACGGGTTCAAGCAATAGTTCTGTAGCCAAAATGAAACAGGGTATAAAGCTCTGGTTCGAGGGAGGTGGCCCAATTCGGCTCGGCGCCCGATCGGCGGGGCGGCGGCGCCGTCTCGTCTGCCTCATCTCCGAAAAAACCAGATCAACCGGCGCCTTGGAAGACACCCAGAGATTTTTTGCCTATAGATGTAGGCCTCGAGGTCACCCGCCTGTTATGTTAATGGGGGCCGGGAAAACCCTATGGTGTTGGAAATATTATAATTTGTCAGTGTCGTCGCGTGATAGGTCATTTTTCTCAAGTTAAGGACGTTTTTGTTTGTGTTTTCATCATCGTTAAGTTTGTTGTGTCGCTTAACTTGATGGCGGGAAAGTAAAAAAATGTTAATGATGTTTTGTATCTTAGAATCGAGTGGCGTAGCGTACGGTATCGTGTCCTTTACATATAGGTACTACTTACGATTCTAGCCTAAACAATCCTTATCCTTACATATTATAAAACAAAGTCCTCAGCCACGTCTGTCTGTCGTCCTGTTCGCGATAAACTCAAAAACAACTGCACCGATTTTCATGCTGTTTTCACCAATAGATAGAGTGGTTCTCGAGAAAGGTTTTAGCGACCGACCGACATCCACGCGGGCGAAGCCGCAGGCATTAGCTAGTACAATACTAAAACTCTTTCGTTTTCAGGATTTCACAACCATACAGCCAATCTTAAAATAGGCTTTTGTATAATGAATTAAGGTTTTTATTCATTTAAATCTGCTCACCTTTCGCTCTGCATACCGTTTAACCGTAATACCGTAATATGATTCGTGTAACAAAGGTTATTGTGGCCTGCTTCAACGTTAATCCACGTAGTTGCATTTAATCCCAGCACAATAATATTTTGCCTTACCTACTTCCGCGTGCCGAGTAAATTGAAAATTCCTCAACCACGTACTTTTGAAAAATGTGCTCAGATTTAAGCATAAAATCTTCTGTAGTCAAGCTTTCTTGTATTTTTATTTCTGCTCCGTTATTAGGGTCTCTTTAGTGAAGAGTATTTTTAAACCTGGCATGTTTTACTAGTACAACAGATCTAATTAATTAGCCAAATAAATAATGTATATAAAGAAAAATATATTAAATATTAAAATATATAGCCTTTGTTACTCAGAATATAGCATTCTACAGGTGAATGATTTTTTTAAATCGGTCCAGTAGTTTTTGAGTTTATTTATTATAAACAAAAACACAAATCTTTTCTTTTTTTAATATTTATCATACCAAATATAGCGAATAACTTGTTAAATTGCACATACAATATCTGTGTTTTCAAATTTGTTGTACACGTTTTCCGTTACCTACGAATATTGTTTAGTTGCAAGTTCATCAGCTTAACAGAGTTCAGTGACCCCTCTGTGAAATTTACTTACAAGATTGATAGTTGTTACCTAGGCGGCACGACGCGGCATGGCGCGGTAAAGCAATTCATTTTTTATCGCCCGGCCGATGCCGCGGCATGCCGCAACTTCCCGCGGTATGCTCAAGTCCCTTTATGACGATATCAACGATATGTGAGTGCTAAGGGTGTGAAAATAAGATTCAAAATCATTTCGAAAATCGGCTTATGAAAATCCTTTGCCATTCCATGCCACAGGTTTGTGGGGTTCTGTTCGACAAAAAGTAGGGGGTAAATGTCCTGTTGTCCTGACTATAATTAGCTCCCAACTTTATTGCTGGTAAACGATCTTTAACGGATATTGGGATGTACCTATAGGGATGATTTCTATCAAACGGCTCGCATCGCATCGGATTGGAATGGATTTTACAATCTTTAATCGTGTACACAGTATTTAAAGTCTATATTACTATGCCACCCACAGCAGCTTGATCGTGGGCGTCTTCCGCGTATCTTTTATCCGTTCGTATCCTTTTCGATCCGATGCGATGCGAGGTTTGGTGGAAATCATCGTTTATGGGAAATTAATGAAGGAGTGATAGGAAACGAATGTTTTCTGAGTGAGGCCAAGTTTGTGAAAGTAGCCAATGGTTACTTTATCTGAATAATTATGGGTCAATGAACGTCATTTACTATTAATTTATTTTCTTCTGAATATAGTAACATAATCCATTTGGGCAATATATTTTGCAAAACATTTTAGTGTTATTAACTTATTATATATTTTAATAATTATCATATACCTATTATAAGTTTATCTGATGTCTATTCTATATACGCCTTGACCATTTAGGTAGATAAAAATTACGAAAATATGTTCAGTTAAAAATCGTTCAACATTTATAGGTATCGAGCGCTCAACTACAAGAACAAGCTGTTTCTTTTTAGTCGCTTATTAATTAGATCTATTGTACTAGTAAAACATGCCAGGTTCAAAAATACTCTTCACTAAAGAGACCCTAATAACGGAGCAGAAATAAAAACGCCTTGACCATTTAGGTAGATAAAAATTACGAAAAAAAGGGTTCAATTAAAAATCGTTCAACATTTATAAGTATCGAGCGCTCAGCTACAAGAACAAGCTGTTTCTTTTTAGTCGCTTATTAATTAGATCTATTGTACTAGTAAAACATGCCAGGTTCAAAAATACTCTTTACTAAAGAGACCCTAATAACGGAGCAGAAATAAAAACGCCTTGACCATTTAGGTAGATAAAAATTACGAAAAAAAGGGTTCAATTAAAAATCGTTCAACATTTATAGGTATCGAGCGCTCAGCTACAAGAACAAGCTGTTTCTTTTTAGTCGCTTATTAATTAGATCTATTGTACTAGTAAAACATGCCAGGTTCAAAAATACTCTTCACTAAAGAGACCCTAATAACGGAGCAGAAATAAAAACGTCTTGACCATTTAGGTAGATAAAAATTACGAAAAAAAGGGTTCAATTAAAAATCGTTCAACATTTATAGGTATCGAGCGCTCAGCTACAAGAACAAGCTGTTTCTTTTTAGTCGCTTATTAATTAGATTTATTGTACTAGTAAAACATGCCAGGTTCAAAAATACTCTTCACTAAAGAGACCCTAATAACGGAGCAGAAATAAAAACGCCTTGACCATTTAGGTAGATAAAAATTACGAAAAAAAGGGTTCAATTAAAAATCGTTCAACATTTATAGGTATCGAGCGCTCAGCTACAAGAACAAGCTATTTCTTTTTAACCGACTAAAAAAAATCAGGAGGTCTTAAATTAGTTACAGCGTTCCCTTGATAAATAGAAGTAGGTAGCAGCTTTCCACGGGTCGGGTTTTCTGACTTATACCTACCACTATTCGTCACTATCGACACACCAACATCTAAAGATGTAATACGTTTTTCATACATTTTCTTAGTTAAATTATTTCTTTAATTTCTTCAATAGGTTTGCCCCTTACATGGGACACATATAACTGGCGAAATGTGGGGGTACACCTCTGCCTAACCCTTTGGGGAATACAAGCGTGATGTTATGTTTCTTAATTTAGTTGTTGTCTGCGATATTTTTGAGTATAAAGGGCACAGACAAGGGCTTTTTTGAATGTCAGTCGTACCGGGTGAATGTACCTACCTACTACGGCGTCTAAACAAATATGGCGGAGACACAAAAGTGTATGGATTATCCGATATTATTACGTCTGCTGGTGGCTGAAATGTTTTTTTTTTTATATTCTTAACTAGCGACCGGCCCCTGCTGCTAACTTGACAAAAAATCCATTTTTCTTTATTACATGAAAGTTTTATATACCGGTAAACAACTTTGTTAAATAACTAATTAGTTAATTGGTTGCGCTTGCGCGCCGGTCAGTGGCTGACCGGTTACACAATTCTTTTGGTGAAAACTGCATCAACGTCCGTTGCGTAGTTTCGAAGAACAACGTGGTCACACCAAGCGCGCCAAATGGAGGGCGTTTAAATAGCCCGGGTCGGTTGGATATTAAAAAAAAAAATTAAGTACTTTAAATTGCTTTTTTGCTGTCAATTTTTTTTTAACTATTATTTAACGATGTAAACTATCGAATAAAAATATTAAAAAAATACATGCATATTCCCTATTCCTTTCTTCATAATGATGACATTATGAACAAGAGAACTATGGGACAGCGAAATTGCGAAAAAAAAATCGACTGCCTTAGACAATTATGTTCCCTTATCTCAAAAAAATGTATAGAGATACACATGATTTTGTTTTGCGATTTCTGTGGTTGTCCCATTTTAGTACAAGTTGATGGTGATGAGTAAAATCACCCCTTTTCAGGTTTTCAGTTATTTCAATTATATCTTGCATACTCGTCTTACCAAGGGGTATCGTGTTACCCAGTTACTGGGTTGTAGAGGTCAGATAGGCAGTTGCTCCACGTAGAATATTAATACTCAGCTGCATCTGGTTAGACTGGAAAACGACTCCAACATAGTTGAGAAAATGCTAGTTAGATTTATATCCTTTTGTTTAAATACAAAATTTAATGCCGAATATACGTAAATTCACAAATCCATATTGACACACATTTTGCCGATTCCCATAAAGTCCAATCATAAATTATTTAATTACATGAATTGACCGAGTCGCCAAAATGTAACGCTCCCTGTCTCGTAAAAATCGGACAAAATGGAAAGTGGCCAAATATATATCTTAGTAAATCCTTGAATAAACGAAACTTGGCGATACCATGGCTGCTGTATGCCATAACCACGCATTATCTTTTATACTGTGAACAACTTGGCACAAAATCTCATGTGTATGTAATTTAGGTATCTCGGATACACTGTTGACCTCGATTTACAAAGAAAATATTGTAAGTATTTTTATTACACTGATATATTATACGCATTGCCGTATATGTTCGTTAACGCAAGTTGTACTATTGTTCTCGAGTTTCTATACTTTTTTTTTAAACATTAATATGACCAAAATGACAGTTACAGCCTGTATTTTTTTCCACTGAATTAATAATACGAGTAGACTTTCAATATAATCGTTTAATTAGCTTTTATAATGCTCACAACACACCACTACTTCACAACCATTGATCACTAATAAAGATAGATAGATACACAATCCCATGCAAAAGTTTTCTTAAAACTATCACCAATTGTGTTTATGTAATTCTATGTAGTTGAAATAAATATACATTAATTTAAATTCAACCTTAAATGCAAAGGTTAAAGTTGTTTTCTATTAGTGATCGATGTTCACAACTCAAGAATAGAATAGTATTATTATAAACGCAGGTAGTTTACAAAATAACAAATTTTATTGGCTACTGATGGAGGGTATTCAAAAATAATTACTTTATACTCGTGTCGCGCTATCAGCAGAAAGCAAGAATATGTTTAGTGATAAAAAGTATTTAAGCATTTCTAATTAAATATAGATTATGTTATCAAGTAAACAAAGCAAAGTGATGTTAGTGTAAGTGGTAGTTGTCAAATGAAGGTGCAGACAACATGTCGTGAGTACATTTCTAATATTTATTTATTTATTTAACCATTTATGCACACACATATAAATACAGACAAGAAGAAAGGAACAGAAAAATTCGTACAAAGGCAATGCTTATTTCTAAAGAAATCTCTTCTAGCATACCTGATAAAGTAGATAAAAGAGATGTAGACAACGTGTGTAAGAGTAGAAGAGAAACAGAATATTATATTATATTTGTTTTTTTTTAACAATCTAGGTATATCTGTACATCTATTATAAATTAAAGTCACCTTTCGTGTTTGTCTATAATCCGCGTTGTTCTTCTAAACCACGCAACAGATTTGGCTGAGGTTTTCACCATTGTTTAGAGAATTTATTCCGGAAGATTTATGTGTATATTACGTTACTACTAAAGTTACATATAAATAAGAAATCTCGATATTTTGTCAAATCGTAAAAACCTTGGGAAGCAGGAGCAGTAATATTGAAATAATTATAAAATGTGAAAACAGTTAAGTGAATACTAATTATTAAGTTTCGACTGCACTGACTTTCAAATAATCCTAGCGGGTTCACCCTAGATTTGAGAAAATACGTTAGCAAGATTAAAATAGTTGACTTGTGTTTGTGTTGGTGCCCGTAGAAAGTCAAACATTTAAAGCTATCGCACGAGTTTAGTGTCCCCGAAACGATTTTGCAATTGTCAATTTTTACTTGATTGATACACATTGGTGCGTGAATTGATCGTCAACCAGATGCAATTGAAGCGTTTGACAATATTAATACAATTACAATTGATTAATTGCATTTGGAATAGATCACAGGAAGATACATTTTCATGTTAAGTTTGTGTTTTTATCTAATAACTAGCTGTTGCTCGTGACTTCGTCTACAATCCGGGACAAAAAGTAACCTATGTCCTTCTTCAGCTCATGGTCTATTCAAATTTAATCCTAATCCGTTCAGCAGTTTTAGAGTAAAAGCGTAACAAACAAACAAACTCACTTTCGTATTTATAACATTTGTGAAGTCCATAGCGTGAGCGTCAACAAAAAAGATAAGTAGCCAAGACCTGCAGGCAGCTTATTGCAATTCCTTTTCTTTTATACTATGCGTTTGCTTGCAATAAAATCGTCAACAACGATTGGCCGTGTGCGCTAGGACGGTAAAAAAATTCAACAAATGATTTTCGGGTATATAAAGGAATGAAATACAGGGCAAACGAGGATTTTGTATATAGGGTGAATACGGAACAAATTGTCTTATGTTTAAAAAAGTTATCGTGCACTCAATTAAAATAATGCACATTGCATTATTTAACCTCTGAGATGCGGGCGGCGGGCCGCTGTTCCGCACGGAAATCGGCGTAGAGCTGCGGTGGAACGATATCGTTCCAGCGGGTTCGCGCGGTAAAAATCTCTATTTAAACATGGAATTAAGGGTTTATATCGCTTGTGGCAATTTTAGTCTATGGGGAGATGGATATTCTCGTCGACTGAATGATTCCCTACCAAAAATATTGAGTGCACAAGACAGGTCATGTAAATTAAGGCAAGTCAAGTGTCGCAGTTATCACTATTGATCCACTTATTTATAGTCTATGCGATAATTTATGATTGTAAGGAATTCAAGCTTAGTAGATATTTTTGGACGTTTTGTTAAACCACTAATTAATTAAGTCATTTCCAAGCTACCTGTGTAATTGAGATGTTTTCTTCAACAAAACTTAGTTTTTATTTGTGATCCCCGAAAGGAATTGAACTGAAAAGTCTTATCTAAGTAATTCCACATTCTAGTTTAGGGATAAATTACTTGTTTGTTTGTTACTCCTTCCCTGATTATACGACATGTGAAGAGTTCAGTAGTAAGTTTCATACATAAGACAATAAATCTTATTTTTGTTGTATATACTAGGGTGACTGGTAATTAGTGACCGATATTTAAACACATGACTTTACTCATAATTATGAACAAATTTTACTATGGGACCAAACATGAAATCGCAAAAAAATCGTAAAATCTGCTGTTCCATACATTTTGAAGAGTTATGCGAACATAAATGTAGGGAAACGCAGATTTTTTTTTTTTAAACAACAATTTGAACATGACATATCTTATTGCATAAAAACTCAACCGATTATTTATTTAAGTTGTGTTAGAACTATGAACACTGATCATTACCTATCCATACACGAATTAAACCTACCTACCACTTACGCAGCGAACATCCATTGACGCAGCCACCGCTAGCAAAAAGTCATAAACCTACCTCCAATGTACAGCGAACATCCATTGACGCAGCTACCGCAAGCAAAAAGGCAAGCACACACTTTACCGCTGTGCCAACACGATCGGCCCAGTAACATAAGACCGACATTTCCCCCCTATTCTCATATCCAGATGACAATAACTCGAGTGTTCTAGCTAATGAGGCAGTCGAAGGGCAAGATGCGCCGATGTCCTTAGCCGCGGCCGATCACTCGACCTCCCTACCCCCCTGCCCCCCTCTAACCCTCCACCCGCACCGTTCCCCGTGCCCCTCTATTGTGTTCATGAGGTTTTCGGGTGCCTGTTCTTTCATCAAAATTGTGTTAAGTTTTCATAACATTAGGTTCGAATGAGTGTCATTTGTCTTTTACCTGACATTTGTTTTGGATGACATTTGAGTCTGTAGTTTTTCTTGATACAAGACGAAATCATTGTACTTTGTAACCGACTTTAAAAAGAAAGGCCGCTATTTGAAATGTTCCTTTTTAATAAGCGCGTAGTCTCTGATACATTTTATCCATAATAATATTATAAATTCGAAAATAACTCTTGTCTGTCTGTCTATCAGAATGGTACCTTTTCACGCCTAAATCACTGAACGGGTTTCGACAAAATTTGGCAAGGAGATAGATGGCATCCTGGGGAAGGAAAATCCTACTTTTTATCGACATACCGCGCGGGCCGGAAGTTAGTTATTTATAAATGCTACAGAGCCCAATTTCCAAACTAATTTCTGCTTACGGAAACAGTAAATTAGAAACAATTGATCAAATTTTGCTCCAATTAAAAATATTTAAGTCGCTAAAGCATAAAAACATGTTGTTTACTTAAAATCCATTAACAACTGACACGCATACTTCCAAATGAAATCTAGTTAAGGTAAAGCAAAAAATACACAAAAGGTACATTAGGTACATAACGTGAATGCTTGACGACATCATTTTCATGATGCACTCCCGCAATAGGTAGTAATGATACACCAGAGAATTAGCGTAGACTATTCTTTATTTAAAAAAAGAGATGGTGTGTAAAAGCACAGTATAATAAAGCAACAGTACTATATTATATCTCGGCAGTGACCTTGAATTAATTACCTACGGCCACTCGGTAGATAAACCTTCCGCGTCCATGCGTAACTGAGATTTCGAAGCGCGTCGTTTCGGTCGTTTTCTATGAAGATATAATACTGCCACTTATTTATACTGTGAAAAAAGTAAATAAAGAAATTTGTTTATCCACATACAACAACAAAAAAACTTAAAACAACGTACTAAAAAAAAAAATTTTTTTTCCTAACGACTACTTCCCGGCTATAGCTCGGCAACTGAAGGAACGCGGCTGGGTTTTAGTCAGTAAAATTCTGACACGCCCTTCCGCTCCGCCCAGAGCGGGAGAAATCATTTGATGATTCCCCAACATCAAAAAATAAAAAAACATAGCTCCATTTCTCTTTTGCATTGGAGCAATGACGGATCTGACTCTTCATAATTCTGTCCATGGTATTAAATCTGCCGTGTGTACCTACCATAAAATGTACAAAACAATCTAGATAATTATGTATAAGAAGTTGAAGAATATACATCGTCATGTCACGCAATACAAACTTCCTAAAAATCATCTCCCGAATACAAAATGCCAACCTGTATTAGTTTTTCTTTATTTAGTTGTTCTGTTGACCTAGATCAGAACAAGTCAAGGGGTCAGTCACATTAGCTGGACGCGAGACACTCCCGATTTAGGGGACCGAATGTGAACGCATCAAGAATTGTGTTAAGAGAATTGAGGTCCGTTGATTTTATTGAATTGATCGTGTAATAACCATTTTGAGTATTTTGAATAGGTTATAGGACCCGAGAGCTCGCCTCGTTTAGTGGTCGATTCCTATCTCCTACCAGCATTAAACTCTTTTAAAAGGACAAACTCCCTACGAATCCAAAAAGTTTTGCTATTAATTAATTGCGTGCAATGTACTATTGTTTATTTGCCTCCCAAAGCTTCCCTTTAGATGGCAACCCCTGATAACAGTCGAAAACTGGCGTATTAATTAATCTAATGTACTGAAACCGTGGCTTCCCTTTATACCGTCATGTGTTCAAATAGATGTACCTACGAACTGACACAGATTATTACAGAAGGTCAGTTTCATATGCCGAGCGAAAACAGTTTCATGCACTCATAGATTTGTACGTACGGCGGTCTCAGGCCAAGGTCTATGAACGTTACTTAGCTGGTGCTTTTACTTAGACATGTTCCCGTCTCTATCTTGCACTTGTAGTTTGACAGTTGTGCGCCAGTGACAGGAATACCTAACGCTTAGCCTAAGAACGTGCAAAGTAATGGATAAAGATCTCGGCCCCAGTTTATCTCAGGAATTCTTCACACTGGCTACGATCCGTTCCCATTATCCGATCTTGATGCACTGTCTCGATGCTCTGTGCGCTTTTGTATCGAACTGTACCTACAGTACCTACTTCGCGTTCTCTATCGTAGATCCGGATAGTATTCTGTGATTCTGTGTCAAGAAGTTCTCAGTCAAATTGTGGTCGAATTCCTGTCGCGAGTGTACTTGCACTCGCTGAGCGTGAAGCCTATTTATGTGTCAGTGCATTTTCACTCGTCGTTTGGAGTCGACCTTCTGTACTATTCTGTGGTACTGACCTAGATTTTGCATGTTGTCTATTCAATTTTGCCACACACGTAATAGATAGTGTGTCAGTAGAAGTCGTAACACAATTACTATTTTGAAGAAAAGATTCCGGCTTCCGCGGTTTTCCGATTAAGGTGCTTTGAAGGTCGGAAAGCAATTTATCGAGTTAAATTATATTTTTAAGCACTTTTAAGTACATGCTTTACAGATTTTAAGGTGAAATAAGGAATTTTATTTACGACATACCAATAAGGCTTTTTCAAATAGTGGATTACAACATAAATGTAAAAATCACAGGTTGATAAATTAATATTGTTCCTTTGTTTACATTGCACCACCTCAAAATCTCTTAAATGTACTGCTGCTGCCATAAAAAATGGCGCGTTTCGCATCAACATTAATCTGGAAATTATCATAGAAACGTCTAAACATTCGCTAAGTGAGGCTATTAATATGTTATAATTTAACATAGTTTTAGTTTCATATTTAGCGGGGCATTGGAGTTTAATTGATAATGATATCATTAACTGCTCGAGCCTTCCCAGTCATGCACAGAACTGTTTAATGATATTGTAACACGCTACGGCGCAACGAATTAATAATAGGTACTATATACTACCTTATGGTGCCCTGGTACACCTAACTTCTTGATTAAATAATTCGGTTTGCTAGAATTTCTGCGATATGTAGGTTGATCGAATTGTATGTTGTGTATGGCAAATTATGCTTTTTATAAGATGTTGAAAAATATCTCAGCTTTCAATTTTTTTTTTTGGAATACATAAAGCATCCCCCTGTTTTTTTGTTATCATAACTATAATTAATAAACTATGATCATTTTTATGTGTTAATACAACATAGTGAGTTATGTTAATCAATAGCAAAGAACACCTATACGAAGTGAAGAATCACTCATTCTTATCTGAAAACCTATCACACAACCTAATTAGCTTACAGACCACTTATTTACTGTTTATTTATTTAAATCACCACCGTTCACATTCAAGTCGCAATCTGTCAAACTTTTCAAAAATGTTTTTGATGGTTCTTTTTGACAGATTGCGAATGAGATGCGAATGAGATGCGAATGAGATGCGAATGTGAACGTTCATAAAAATAAGGGAATTGCCCCGCAGAACCTTGTCTAATAGTGTTGCAAAATGAGACGATAAGCAACAGGAACTCAGCTCCCTTGTACTAGGAGCACATACTCCAAAGCAGGTCGTACCTTACTAACTATACGGTGTTACATTCCAGGTTGGCGGCAGCGCAGGAGGCGGCGGGGGCGCAGGCTCGCGCGGCGCCAGCTGATACCATGGGCGGCGCGCACCAGCCCGCTACTCCAGGGCCCAGCTCACTCTTTATATTTGCCGACGAAAATCCTATTCGGAGGTCAGTATACAATGTACTATTAGTACTACCAAACCCATGTTTATGTTTAATGCTATATTTTTTAAGTGTCCAACTGAAAAGCGTTTTAAATTAAACGCATTCATTTGTTTCTGGCGAGAGATACCCGACTGCCCCAGAAGGACGGTAATGCTTTTATTTGCGAAACGTATTTTCTAACAAGCTTTTCTTAACTCTCAAGTATGGTGATTGTTTGATCAATAAAACTGTATCTATCAATATCAAGATTTTTCTGTTACCAAGCGAAGTTTAATGACCTTTCCTCTCACACACATAAAACAATTGCAATCTGACAGTCCTCGAATCACACAAGTCAGTCGGTAACTGTGTCAAACTAAGCGACTGTACGTAATCTCGCCCTATTAGGAAAGTAGAAATTAGTTAAATGCTTGCTAATGAGCACACAACTCGTTCTTGTAACAATGGTTTTACGTTTGAAAGAGACTTTGCGATTACGTAAATGGTACATTAGACACTCCCAGACTCCCAGACTCCTAAATCGAGCCACCCTGTAGTTTTTTTGCATAAAATTCCGAATTTAATTTCACGATCATTTAAAAAGTCATAGACCTTTATGTCTATAACTTTTTAAATGATCTTGAAATTAAATTCGGAACAATGATCACACCAAAATGATGGCCAGTATGTCGGCTTCAAAACTGCATAAAAACGTTTTCTATGACATTCACATAATAGGGAATATGCATGTGATTCAAATATGGGTTAAATATTTTTTTGTATAAACTATGTTACTTCAGAATGATGCCTCCATCAATATTTTTGAATAAAATTTCTTTTTGAGCGAGAAATTAATTTTTAAAAAGTCCCAAAAAACTGTGGGTAATTCAAATACTTGAAAAGGCTAAGAGAGGATGTGACGTAACAATCTGGGATAACAATCAAAATGTCAATGTCAAGTCAATCAACAAGTGTCAAGTCAATGTCAAACGCTCATAGAAAAAGGAGTGTTTGACGTTGACTTGACAGTTGCTTGTCTGTTTTCACGGTCTGTGACGTCACCACACCAAGCGCGCCAAATGGAGGGCGTTTAAATAGCCCGGATCGGTTGGATATTTTTAAACATTTTTTTAACTACTTTAAATTGCTTTTTTGCCGTCGAATTTCTTTTGACTATTATTTGACGATGTAAACTATCGAATAAAAATATTAAAAAAATACATGCATATTCCCTATTGGTTTGATATTTTAAGGAGTTTACACTTTACATGGAAATGCACAATAGCTCGATTTAGGAGTCTGGAAGTGAAGTTTAGAGGAAACAAAGGCTAGTCGTTTGATGTCATTTCTCAAGTTATATTCTAATAACCAATAAAAACAATGAAGAGGCAACTGTAGGTTCTATTTGACGAGAATACTATCAACAAACTGCAACACAATTATTCAGGAGGACCGAGTCAAAATTGAAAATATTTCTGTATGAAACTATGAAAAAATGAATAACAAAAGAAAATCGACTGCTATGTTCACGCACCAGCATGAAAATGAAAAATAAAACATCACGATTAATGGCTATGGAACTAAAAACAAGCGGTAAAATGAAAGGTTTATATTTTTATTTTAAAAGGTAGGCGGAGATAATTGGGTGTCATTCAACGGGACATAGTTTGGCATCCGATATGCGTGGTGCCGGTAGTCCATGCGGAACGTAAATAAATACAAATTGGAAAGTTTACAGTGACGTGAACTGTAATTTAGTTATTTGTTTTCGTTGTTTTTTACTATGGAATAATATACTTACATAAGTATTTAGGTACAGTATAGATTTTTACATAAACAGGATAGTTTTTTTTTATTGCATACCGTTGCAATTTACTTACAATTCGACCAATAAAGTTAAGCAATTATTGAAGTTTTCATTAAAAGTTTTTGAGTGACAGCTTTAAAAAAGATTTATGGTCATTAATAAGGTTCAATTTCATGTTTTCAAAATAATCTTCTAGATGCACTTGCAATCCAAAATCATCACGACCCAATTAAAACGAACATAAGCCACCTAGGCATTCTATATCAACCCCCAAACCCGTCCACTATCGTCTTCATATTACGACTTAACCCTGCGCAACATCTGGCCAGAACAAGGCATAGAACAGCGAGGGCGGGACGCTATTGCCCCCACTTATACATATTAACCGCACACCTTATTTGCCCCCTTATGCATTTTGTAAACAAGAACGTTCTTACACAAGGTATTCGTAATTTGATAACAAAAAGAGATTGTATTGTGGAACGGGACACAGTTTCGTTGTGTTTTTCTTTGTATGGTATATGGGTCTGTTTAGATTGTTTAAGAAAATTGTTAGGAATTATCAATGGCCAGTGCGGTTTTTTGAAATTGGAAAGTAGTTCGATGTAATACCTACTGCCGTTCATTTAGATACTTTTGAAGGCAGAAAACTAGGCTTTATAAATGGAACAAATGACAGTCTCCTGGCGCCTGCTGTCATCTAGCCAGGCTAGCTAGGCATAAACTTGTTCAGTCACATGAACGTAAAAGCCTGTTTGACACCTATAGAGTTACCCAAATCATCTTTCATGGATTTTAAAAGGCCAATGGTTAATCATCGAGCTAACAAACTCGACCTAAAATAACGAACTTCCGCACATCCGCTATTCAATATGTCTGACATTTTATCAGCACACTACTTGACTGCCTCGTTGGTCTGGTCGCAAGCGCTACGGCTGAGCATGAGGTCCTGGATTCGATTCCCGGGTCGGCCACAGTTTTATTGGATTTTTCTATCTGGAACTTCTCAGTGGTAGCCCGGAGACTAGATTTGTGCCTGGTTGATGGCAATAGGCTCGCCCTTATTACATGAGACTTAAACATAACTGGCAAAATGTGGCACACCTCTGTCCAACCCTTCGGGGAAACAAAGTGTGATGTTATGTTACTCCCCAACAAAGTAAAACTTTCAAAAGGAAAACTACAACGAACACAATACGTAAACAAAAAAGAATCGATTGAAGTTAGCCCCTAACCTCGAACACATCAGTCATTTAATTTTGAAACGTTTTCATTTGAAATATTTCCGTGTCGTCACGAAATTCATGATGGTAACTTTAAATTATGTATATAGGACGCGGCAAAAGGAATATTTTTGATTAGTTGAAGAACTTGTTCCTTGTTGCTTTTTTATTTTGAATTTAATTTTTTAAATAGGGTAAGTATATTAAAATTCAAACCATCCTATGCTGTTCTATTTTGTTCGGTGTGACAAGTGAAGGTTACTTCGTAAATATCCGATAATTTTCATTTATTTTTAGTAGTATCTTTGTGTATTGCTGGCCAGTGATACTGTATTTTTTTCTCACGTGTCCATACGATCTATTTGAAAATAGCACCTCTACGCACTTACCTATATATCTGAAAACAGGACAGCTCTTTGAACGCATCTTCAAATTCACAAAAAATATACGCTGTTATTATAAAAATCGATAACAAAGACTGCCAAGTCTTTTTCCATGAAATACTAAATAAAACACGAACTGCATAAAATGCTTGTCCATTCGACAGAATGTTGCAAGAAAACCTTTTAAAGTTGCGAAACTTTTCACACCTGGCTAAGTTTCGCTGTAAGGGGTGCACTGCACATCGTCGGCCGTCGTGGATTCATAGACAACATTTAGCTATAAATGTTTCTGCATACATTGATATGAACTTTCTGTAGAACGTGGAAGATATCGGAACTATAGTATGGGAGTTCGGACTTCGAATAATTCTAGGAGATTGTATTTTGTTTTATTTTGAAAAAGGAAGAGATAGTTATCTTGGGTTTCAACCATGTTAGTGTGTTAGTGTGTGTATGATTCGACACAACAGCAGCCCTTTCACAATTATTTTACCTCTGACAGCAACCCAACAGGAACCTTATTGCAACTAGAATAAAGATTACTGTGTTTATTTCGTCTACCCGTTCAGCGGTAGAATAGGAAAAAATCGATATTCTATTATATCTAATGCCTGGCGTTCAAAAGCTTATGAAAAATATATGTGGTACAATATCAAAGTTTATCTCGAGTGCGTGGAGATTTGCTTTTAATTCCACTAGACTGGTAGTCTACGTTATTGAATGATAATGCTTAAATAAACAAATTGTACAATATACAATCTTGTCCCTCTATTTATAAACGTTGTTTAAAGTTATGAGACGTTTAAACGTCAAAAATGTATGGTTAAACAGTCGCTTATTATTAAGCAACGTTTATCAATAAACCAACCCATTATGCATTCTCTCCCAGTCCATTGAGCCGGACAGTATTCTAGTCATCAGTTATAGACATGTACACAAAATGAATGAATGAAAACATTCACTTTTACTACACAGTTCGACATAAAAACCAACAGACACAAAAAAGGCATCCCCTATCCCAATTATCAACAATTTTACGTTACTCTACATAATAACGTTCGTGTGAGCGTTCAAAGCTAACTGCATTATCTAATAATCGCTTAGTAGTCGGAACGCGACACAGTTGCCCTATTATCGCGTTTAATCGGAAGGTAACCCGATAATATTTTGTATTATAACGCTAGCTCCTTGCCTAGTTGTGAGAGGAAATTATTTACGTGTCATTAAAGTGTTTTGGGTAATTGAAAAATTTTGTTTACTTTGAACTATAATGAGATAGAAATGTTGCAAGTCTTTAGTATAGTTATGTGATACATTGTTACTATGTCTTTCATTTAAGTAACTAATAATAATAACATTATTATGAATTTGAAAAAAAAAATTATATATTAAAACACTTTCCTTGAATCATTTCTAACTCGAGATCGGTAATGATTTTAGATTTTGATAAATCATTCAGTCACCCCTAAAACACTAAAAGGGAAAACCTTATTAATTAACCTATGAGAAACCTTATACTATAAATTCCGTTTTTAATAAAAAAATGTATTCTATTTCCAGGTACACAAAGTTCATCATCGAGTGGCCGCCCTTCGAGTACGCGGTGCTGCTTACCATCATCGCCAACTGCGTGGTGCTGGCGCTGGAGGAGCATTTGCCCAACGGCGATAAGACCATCTTAGCACAGAATCTGGTAATTTCAACCTTATGATGACAATGTTAAAGTTCTATACAGCTTATACATAATATGCCAGCTTTTAAATGTTATAACTTAATTTAAAATACCCTGAACCGTTGCATGCACCCATAAACACAATGTTTTGCGTGCGTTACGTTGCGCACTACCGTAAACAGCGATTTTTCATACCAAAAATAAAAGTCGTTTCCTAGCATTTATTTTTGTGCAATGTTCCATAATTTGATGTACAGAATGCGTAGTTGACGGCTATGTGGTGGGTCTTTTTACACCCTGTATGTTTTCATATTATGTTTTCTTCAACATTTATATCACTCTGCGATACGTACGAAACCTATTCACAATTTGAATAGTGCAAGCTGTGCGATTTTGTATGTACCTAACTTCAATTAGTTCAAACTTAACGTTTTAATTTAAAAATAAACACGTTATCGTCAACGTCATCTTACTATGATTATCCTTATCATAGAGATATAATATTACATTGAATGCGCGTGTTCCACAAATCGCTTAGTGCGCATCGTAGACAAGTGAGCTAAAGCTTAGTGTTGGGTAGGACATACAAGAGGCACTTCAAATGTCCCATACAAAATGATTGAATGTCCCAACACGTCAAAATAACATTTTGTACCGCTTCACTGTGACATACAAATGAATGAATCTCGAATTGACAAGTGAGTGAGTATGGTGAGGAACGTCGTGTTGTTCAAAACCGTGTCTACTGTTCATAGTTTGTTGCACGCACTCTTGATTATTATTATTATAATTATATCTCTATGATGGTTATCCTAATTTATCAGGGTTATGTGCAACACTTCCTATACATCTTCATCCCTATTAGCCATTACCTCAGTAGTCACCTTTCTAGCCATCTTTCATACAATCCAGTCTTTGCTCCTCTTCTGCTCAAATCAAAGCATTTCTTTCAATTAAACCATTTATAGGCACTTTTGAACTATCAAGACTCCTATACTATCTACAATCATTACTCAAAACTTTAATCACAACGATACACACGGCTACACATCAAGCTGTATATTTCCAGTATAAGCTGACCTCGCATTCTACGGAAATCCTATACAATGCGAGATCAGCACAAACTGGAAATGTATAGCTCGATGTGTTGCTGTGTGTACCTCACTCATTCCCCGCATGACAACCGATTTCAACACAACTTCTCAGTCACAGGCACCACTCATATACTTCCCCTTACATCAACTGCCTAGCCTTTTCCCAACTATGTTGGAATCGGCTTCCAGTCTAACCGGATGCAGCTAAATACTAGTATTTTACATGGAGCGACGACTGCCTTCTAACCTCCACAACCCATTATCTGGTTAATACGATACCCCTTGGCAAGACTGTTTGTCAGACTTTCGGGCTTCTGACGACCCGTAACGACAGTCAAAGATCCACAAATGACAGCCGGGACCAACAGCTTAACGTGCTTTCAGCGGCACGGAGGAATCTCGGTATGTAAAGATGGTCACGCATCCACTGACCGACCCCGGCAAGCGTAGCTTAACCTGATGGATAGACCCGTGCAGGTGTTATAACTTAGCCACAAGCTCCTCCTAATTATAATATACTTCCCCTTACATACTCATTGCTAATTCTGTCCATTCGTGTAATCCAGATCCAGATGCGAATACTCTTAGCCTTCATGTCTCAGGTGCATACAATTGCCTTTCATTCATTCCTTTTGTGTTCTTACATCCTGATCCAGACAATACAGCCGGTCTTACTGTGTGTTGTCTGTTACTTGTCATAACTACACAATTGTCATTATCAATGCGTCTTTCGAGCATGGTGATATATATGTCCATAGTGCTTATAGCTGGTTCAGTTCACGAATCGTCGTCGGCCTTAATAGTGTGTGTTAGTTGCACGTGCACACAATTGCAGTGTTTGTTGAGCTCAGTGAGCTAAATATTGGCCGAGACGCCTGCAAGCATACAGAAACAAAATGCACGTAGTCATCTACAATGCAATGTTGTGTACACACACAACTAGGCAAGATCGACAACGCTTTGTGAGATAAACGTAGATACTATGTATACTAATATTATAAAGCTGAAGAGTTTGTTTGTTTGTTTGAACGCGCTAATCTCAGGAACTACTGGTCGCATTTGAAAAATTCTTTGTGTTGGATAGTCCATTTATCGAGGAAGGTTATAGGTTATATAACCTCACGCTACGACCAATAGGAGCGGAGCATAAATGAAATATGTTGCAAAAACGGGAAAAATATTCCTTTTTGAGAGCTTCCGTTGCGTGCGCTGCGTAAACAGTTTATCTTACGTAAATATCATGTATCATAGAATTGTTTCTCTTTAAAAGTTCTAAAATAAAGTCCGGGACAGCATATGTCTATCTTTTAAGATTGACTCACTATAACCTTTTTTATGGTAATCAAATTTGTTTGAAATTAATGCAATAATTGCGAAGGAGTTTTATCAAAATAATATTAATTCTTATTCAAATAAATAGTTTTAACATCAAGGGTATTTATGTAGCAGTAAAATACTTTTTAATTCATTCGAATCGGACATTTAATTTCGAAGTTATCACGAGTATGAAAATGCAATACGCGAACCGTTCGACGCCGGCGCCGCGCCCCGCGATGTTCCCTACTCTAGAGAAGAGAGGAGAGGATGGGCACACGGGTAGATCATGACCATGACATGACATAAGATAAGTTTCATCCCTATATTCCCACGGGATAGAGATCTACGCGGGTGAAACCGCGGGGCACAGCTAGTAATAGAATATGTTGTATGTAAATATTAGTTCATATCGCATTAATGCCGTCTAAATAGTACCTATCTAATACGCCATGATTATTATGATCCTTGTGTACATTAAAACTAATGATTTCTGTGCAAATACTGACAACGTAATCACCTTTTATTTTATTTATATTTACATGAATACTGAACACTGTTTCCATTGTTACAGGAAAAGACCGAGGCGTACTTTTTAGGAATATTTTGTGTAGAAGCCTCGTTAAAAATCTTAGCCTTAGGTTTTGTTTTACACAGGGGATCGTATCTTCGAAACGTTTGGAACATCATGGATTTTTTCGTAGTAGTAACTGGGTGAGTTGTTTTTCATATTTTGTCATTTTTATTAGCGTTAATTTACTCGATAAGAGGTATTGATGAAGTTATGTAAAGGAATCTTGATACTCTCTAGTTTAATCGATTGTCAAATGTTACGACTTATTTAATGATCGGTTGTTGATATTTTCGTTGACGTGTCGTAATAGCTAACATGACATCAGGCAATAGATTTTAAAATCGAAGTTACGTCTTGTTCTTCAAATTATGATTCTTTACATAACTTTCATTTCACAACATTATTTATTATTCACTACAAAAGCATCCTCGATTGCTCGAATTAATATTTCACCCACAAAAATATCGTAGCACCGAGGCTGTTTACAGTGAACCGTCATATTGTAATCTAAATTATACAAATTACCATTTACAAACTATTAGGCCACACAATTGGTTAACACTAAAACGTAGGACATTAGGTTTTGTCAAACACAAAGAAGAGTTGACATTATTGAATATTCGATAACAAAAACTAGGTCGATGACGATATTCGCCGAATACAACGTGGACGTTGACCTCCGGATGCTGCGCTCGTTCAGAGTGCTCCGACCGCTCAAGCTCGTCTCGCGGATACCAAGTAATTCACAGTAATTGGCGAAAAGTTCACATAATACCTCTACCTTATTTGTTATAGACGTTACTCGCTAGATGTTTTCGAATTTTGAAACTTTTTTGAATGTAGAACTACAGCTAGTTATGGACAATAGAATTTTTATAATTATTAGTAAAAATACGTAGCATCGTATTCTCGACATGTTTATTGACATACTTAACATAGATTAGAAAATGTGTGAATTTTAATTAATATGTGATTTATTGAAAATGTTTAATGTTTTAAAGCTACGTGTTGCATAATAGTAAAGATTTGCTATACATTTTGTGTATTGTGTAGGTTTACATCAAATATAAAAGCTAATACGTAAGAAATTAGATAAAGAAATGGTTTTAGGTGTGAATAAATATGGTGTATTTAGATTAAAATGCGTAAAATTAACATGATTACTTAGCATATAACAATCGAACTAATTAGATACACGATATTTAGATTGTAGTTATTTTTTACATAAATTAAGGCTGTGCTTTGTCATCTACGTTTTGGTTGATTTCTTTTTGGTTTATATTCATAGAAGTACTACATTATTTTGTTTAATTTTCGTTCGAGGCATCATGGACATGGATAACCAGCGGAGTACCTAATCATGAAACATGCTCACAATCGGAAGAAATGCGACTGTGATTTTTTCGAGTACTTACCTAACTTTCTACTATGCATTTCCCATCAACATAGGTCCTTTTTCAGAATCCTGTGTCAACGGTAATGATGCTTTGGTAGAAACTATAGTAACTCTCAGAAAAATCACTCTCGTATCAATTTCGATTATGAACGAATTGAACATCTCATATCAACCTGTTTTGTTTTGAAAATTAAAATGATTTGTTAAAACAAAAGCACAGTCTTCAGTAGTAATTTATTACTCAGCTAGTTGCTAGTTCAAGCTATAGTATCGAGTGATATGTGTTTGGCAGTATCATCACGCAGCTGCCGATCGCGCCAGCCGACGTCGACTTCAGGACCTTGCGTGCCATTAGGGTGCTGAGGCCCCTTAAATTAGTATCGGGCGTTCCTAGTGAGTTTTAGAACATTCATAGATTAGTTAATCGTATTGTAGTTCCACTAGTTACACTGTTGCATAATTTTATTTCTGAAAACGACTGGCTGGATAGAAAAAAAAAACATTAATTGAATATTCCACTGGAAAATTTGTTTAAAAAGTCTTTGCGCTAAAAAATACTGGCCATACACACCTTGTGCTCAAAATTAATAAATGCGTGTTAAAAAGATAATCCTTGGCGCCATTTTTAAATAAAATTATGCAACAGTGAAAATCATTGTGCACGATAACTTTTTGATTTTATATTGTGTTACCATTGTTCTGATGTCTTTTTCAATAAATAGTTAATGATTTTCATCTCTAGATATATGGCATTTAGTCAGAAAATCTATTTCTTGTTGTCTGTATCTTTATTAAAACTTTCTTTTAATGTTATCATCGATAAAATTAGCAACTAACGTCGAGAAATAAACGACACATTTGGTAATTATCTCTTGTTTTATCTAATTTAATTATAATGTCAAAGATAAATAATTTCCAAAATACTATCGAAGTCTCTCCTTCAAAATTCATTTTATGAACGTATAATATTATTGCCCTGTAATTTATAATTAAACACTGGATAAAATTATTTTTGCCTCTCATCTTTATTTATTTTTATTAATTTAATATTATTAACTACGCTGCTTATCTTCCAAATTTCAACAGTAATTGGAAGAGCTAACATTAGTGACAAAATGTTTTTACACACAATACAAGTGCCTACTCAGAAATTTTGAAACTAATGTTCTAGCTTCTTTTGTTTAAAAAAAAATCTGCTTCCCCATATTTTAATTTTTCACCAAATTGATCATATTGGTGACACGGGAAATTGGAAATTTCCTCCTCAATTTTCCAATTATTCATGCATGAAATGGTTTATCAAAATTCAAGAGAACCATTCATCAAATAACTAAAATATTATAAATTACAGGGCATGACAAGAAATATTGAGCCTTATTGCCTAATACAAATAAATACCATTTCCGTATAGGTCTGCAAGTCGTATTGAAGTCCATTATAAAGGCGATGGCGCCGCTGCTGCAGATCGGCCTCTTGGTGCTTTTCGCGATAGTCATCTTCGCTATCATCGGCCTCGAGTTCTACTCAGGGGCGCTGCATAAGACTTGTTATAATTTAGAAGATATTAGTAAGTATACATCCACATACATATTTTGGTATAACACTTTATCGGCCCTATTATACTGCTTCTTTAGCCACCGTTTTTACCGTTCTATAATGTATGTTGTATTCCATTATTCGTCCTATCATTGTACATTATAGAATGTAGATAAAAAAGTTTCTATGTCAACACTAAAACTGTCTGTTTCTCATCCAATAAACTGTCTCTCAAGGAAAGTGCTGCAAATACAGATCAAATAATGTCCCGAAAAGTTTTAACACTTCGTGAAAACGTTCTTGATACCTTTTTTTTTTTTTTTTTTGCGGGTGGGAAATCATCCAATGACTTCTCCCGCTCTGGGTGGAGCGGAAGGGCGTGTCAGAAATGAAATGAAATGAAATGAAATTGTTTATTCTGTAAATAGGATATTGGAATCACTTTTACACGTCATATTAAAAAGTTGTAAAAATAAGCTAGATGAGGTCGGCGTTTCCTATCTGACTACTCTGAGAAGAAAGGCCGAAACAAACTCAGAGGTCACCGTCTCCTTTAAAGTCCAGACATAATCTTGGTCAGGCCATATGAGGACCATGTAGATAAGAGTCTGAAATGGTCTTTTGAGGAAAGAACCACACAGATTTGAGTGGACCTGTCCAGTCAGTGCAAGCAGCAGACTTTTACTGACTAAAACCCACCCGTGTTCCTTCAGTTGCCTGTTGCCAAGGTCCCGGTATCCCTTTCGGACTAACCCGCAACCCTGGCAGGCATCGGTCCTAGCGGACCCCGCCAATTGTGCTGACATCTCTTTGAGGCGCGCGTGGAACACGACGCGCCATCGACCCGGACCTGGTCCTGATCGGACGGCGAGCTACCCATTGCTCGCCGTCCGCAAGCCCGCGCCTATGGTGGCCGGGAATCCGCCTGGGATTCCCGACGCCCAGGGCGTCTCCAGCGGCGGCGGCGGTTAGGGGCGTGAGGGCGCAAACTTTGCCTCTCCCTCACGCGTTCCGCCTCCTCCTTCGCGAGCATTACTGCTTCGCAGAAGGAGGTGACTGCTTCCCATGCCCTCTCGCTCCGTACCATGGCCTGGACCAGAGCCGGACGCGAGAGGTCACCGCCGCCAATCGCCTCCAAGAGGACACGGCGGGGCTCCGCCCAAGCGGGGCAGACCTCCACCGTATGCTCCACCGTGTCCTCCGGGCGATCCACACAGTGGTGACACCCGGGCGTTTCCTCCCGCCTTATACGAAACAGGAACCTCCCGAAGCAACCGTGTCCGGTGAGGACCTGCGTCAGGCGGAAGGTGAGGACGCCGTGGCGCCTCTCTAGCCACTCCTCAAAGAGGGGACTTATCACCGCAATTGTGGCGTGCCCAGCACTGGGTTGCGACAATCGCACTCTCCATGCCGCCATGAGATCCTGCCGGAGCTCTGTCCGCTGTGCCTCGATTTCTCGCGGCAGCAGAGTTACGCCCCGGCGCTTCATCTCCTCGCGCCACTCCCATATGTGCGCGAGGACTTTCGCCTCCAGATCCCATGGCGGTAATCCGGCAAGGAGGCTCGCCGCCTCACGGGAGACCGTGCGGTAACCCCGGGCCAGCCGAATGGCCATGACCCTTTGGGACGCGTTCAACCGGCGGGCCGGCCGCAGCCTAAGGGAACGCGCCCAACGTTCTTGATACCTAAGTTGCATATTATGCCGCTACAACCAAAGTCAGCTTTTGTTGGCAACTTAAACTGTACTACTCTCGACCATATTATACTGTAGCTTATGCTTATAAAACAATACATTCTATTTCCAAGAAGCAAATACAAAAGCACACTATATCGATACCTACTAAACTTTATTATAACCTATCGGTAAATAACAGCAACCCAGTTAAAGTTTGTACGACACTAACATGCAGTCACAAACTCATGAACAGGTGACACCATTGCATGTAGAAATTTAAATTAACGGCTAAACTTCAAAATGTAATAAGTAGAAGTTCGAAACTTTCAACGTTTTAATTATTGACTACAAAAGTTAATTACTACTGTATTCGGAAACTAAAGTTTATGTTGCACTTTAAGAATATGGATGTTATTTGATTTTATATACGTAATGGTTTAAAGAATTTTGGGCAATGCTGAACTGGGAACGGGAAAAGAGTTAAATATTTCATAGGTATCTATCATCCGTTACAACAGCTTAACTCAAATTATGACGCAGCTGTCTCTAAAACAAGTATTCTAAAAAAAAATCAGTGGCTGTCGCAATCACTGTCCTTTATGTGTATATAGGAAATCACTGCCGTCGATTTTAATTTACTCCGTAACCAATATATTACGGACTTGTTATATAAATGAATTCAGTGCCCAATAAAAACAACTACACCAAAGCAGTCACTAATACCCTTTTTAATTTCCCAGGTGAAATAGTAAACGAAGGCGACAGTGCAACGCCGTGCAATGCGGACAACGTTAGCCTAGCGCCATTTGGCGCGAACGTCTGTGAGTACGAGAAGAGCACGTGCCTAGAGAAGTGGGAGGGGCCGAACAGAGGCATCACGTCCTTTGACAACATTGGCTTCGCTATGCTCACCGTCTTCCAGTGCATCACCATGGAGGGCTGGACTGCCATCCTCTATTGGGTATGTGGAATTACTTACTACTAGTTATCTTTCTCCTATGTCTACTACTTCAGTGTCCTTATCTAGATTAATTACTCCACCTCTGTGGTCAGTGCGTGGGACTGCTGTTTAAAGACTCATGTCATAAACCTGTATTACTTTTGATCATTTATAAGAACGTGATTTTCATAAGCGTTGAAATTGCAAACCTAGTAGGTAAACCTCGTTTGTGTGAAACACCTTTTCAAGACCATGACACTATACGATTTTCATTCGCGATTTTTGCCTTCTAAGTTAGGAATTCTAAGGGAGATTATTTGTTGCAGACGAATGACGCGCTAGGTAGTGCGTTCAACTGGATTTACTTTGTGCCTCTCATAGTATTGGGTTCATTCTTTATGCTCAACTTAGTTCTCGGTGTTCTTAGCGGGTAAGTCTACACACTTTAACGTATATTTACACCTTTTGCATACATTTTTATTTTGTTTACGTTTTATTTTATATTTTCTTTATTATCATTGATATCCAGAGAGTTCTCTAATGAGAGAGGGCGCGTAGAACGAAGGGCTCAGTTTGTAAAAGAAAGAGCTCGTGCAATGTTCAACGCAGACTTCAGTGCATATCTCAACTGGATTACTGAAGCAGGTCTTTTGAATACTGATGCTGTGCGCTCAAGTAATGCTAGAGAAAAATGTAAATTATATATTTAGTAGAAGATTTTGAAGAAACATTAACATTTCTCTTAAGTGTATTTGAAAATTAATTGATCCTTATATGAATCATGTGCTCAAACTACGTATATTGCTAGTTGTATTTGCTATTTAACAATAATTGTTTTGGGTGCTAGGTATGGTAATATATATGCTATGAACCCAAACTTTTGATAATGTTTTAAATTATATAAACGTTTCATAACGTTATTTGTATCATTAGTGCTAGAGTAGTTCAATATGCGTAATTGTGTTTGCAGTGAGTTCGCTAAAGAAAGAGAGAAAGTAGAAAATAGACAAGAATTTCTTAAATTAAGAAGACAGCAGCAACTCGAGAGAGAACTCAATGGTTACGTTGAGTGGATATGTAAAGCAGGTAAGTGTGGAACATATACACGTGCTTAAATTGGCACTAGTAATAAAAAGAAAACAAAATGCGTAAGTAATGGCATACGTAGGGACTCATATATTTGAAAGAGGTACATAATAATATTATGTTAACGCAATTAATATTTATCATTTTTGATGAGATGTTGGAAAATATCCCACGGGAGCATATTACCGGGATTAAAAGTATCTTATGTAATACATAAGGTACTTTTACTGTTATAAGCTATCTGTTCTGTGGGACTGGTCATCTCTTAGCTGCCACGGCTTATTTTGATTTATTTTAATTTTTGAATTGTTTTATCTTTTATTTACGGACTCTTTTAACCTGCACGTTTTTCTACATTGTACTCACATGTTTGATTCCAACATGAATGATGTAAACAACATATTGTAACAATATTCTGATTTAAAAGAGTGTCCGTGGAGTTTCTTGCCCGTTCTTCTCCATAGGAACCTACTACGCTTTGGAATGGGCAACTAGCTTCATATTTTCTGACTGACCGACCCTTTGACAATTCAAAAGTGCCTGTAATTGGTTTATTTGAAATAAATGCTTTGAGTTTGAGTTTGAGTTTGTTCGCCAAATTTTCTCCAAATCCGTTCAGCCGTTTTTGCGCCAATCCAGAACATACATTCAGACAAACGGAAAAAACCTAAAAATATTTTAATTAATCGTTTTTAGTTTTTTTTTCCTTTTTTATGATTGTTTTTTCGGCAATAGACTCGTTCCACCAAACCTCTTAGCAATTACTTCTTCTCAGAAATATTTAATGTACAGTTTTGACTTCTTTACTATTTTGTGTACTCGTATAGATTACATTTATTATTAAGAGTTATTGTTGGTTACAGAGGAAGTAATATTAGCAGAAGAAAGAACAACAGAAGAAGAAAAAATGCACATAATAGAAGGTAAGCCGTTTGATAGAATTTTAAATTATTTCAACATTGTTTTTTCTTAAAGGACAAGTAAAAATGTATAAAGTTATATTTAATTTTGTTGAAAGTCAATGTATAACGTTTCATTCTTATTACTAGCGCGGAGAAGAGCAGCGGCCAAAAAGAAGTTAAAAAACCTGGGTAAAAGTAAAAGCACAGACACTGAAGAGGAAGAACAGGATGAAGACTGCGGTGATGACGGTCAGTATCATCTTCCTGTCAGATGAATGTTATATATTCTCTAATCTGAGTGTCGTGTTGTGTGTATACCTACTACAGAGATATATTCAGGTTGTCTATTAAAATCACAGTATCGTTTTCATTCCTCAAGCAGGAACCAAATTTTAGAAGCATGTTTTAATTTTCTTTACATTTGTTTACTTTTTCGTCTTTAATACTATTATTAATAGTCAGGTTAGGTATCTTTTAACTTTCCGATACATTAGTCACATTTGTAATCATTCAAATATTATCCTATTCTTTTCACGTAATTATTATATTATTGTAAATTCATGAATGTTGCATGATATTTTGTCGATAACTACTAACTCTTTTATTTCATTTTCATCCATTTTCATTGCGTATTCGTACTCTATTTGTGTGTTGGTTGTTTACAGTTCCAAAGAAAAAGCAAGGTATGGGATCAAACGTGATGCTGGTAGAATATTCCTTTTCATCTTCTACAGTAGTCAAACTAGTCTAGCCTTAGATTTAGGAATAGTTACCCTTCCCATATATATTATATCCAAATTATGAAAACGTTTGTACGTGTTTCCCAAAATTATGTCAATATAGGAATGATATTCCACTTGCCTTACGTGATTCGGAGTCGTCGTTTAACCGTACAGACGTCAGAATGCCCTCTTAACTATCCCCTGCTACTATTCTACCTTTAGGTCCGCTATTTCCACTACCCTCACCCAAAGCTTGTACAGCGTGAGCTTCAACGAAAAGTCACCATAAATCGTAACATATTTTTCTTGGGATAACATGACGGTATCTCAGAAGAGGGTTGTTAGTGACTTACGAACGAAGTATCGGATTGCGACCCCGATTGAATTTCGATACCGTTTCCATACCGTCCAATTACTTCGTGTTATAAAACTTAACGATCAAAAACCAGCTTAAACAGCACAAGAGCATTTTTGTGTCGCAAATCTGTGAACGTAGTAGGACTGCTATCGTGACGTGCGTACGCTAGAGTTTATAAACAATTAGCTGAATGTTAAACCCGAATCCTTTAGTTAAATGCAAATGCCGTTGATCATGCAATAAACATTAGAACCTTTAAATTGCCGATATTTGGGAACACGCATGCGATATATGTATAATGTAAGCATAAAAACCTGGACTTTAAAAGTGGCATTATATTTTAAGGTACCAGTAGCATTGGCATAATAAATATTAAGTTGTAGTAAAAACTATATTAATGAAACAAAGTGTGGAATTTAAAGTGTTGTCAGACAGTTGCAAGATCAACGGCAACTTTAACATCAAGACATTTACTAACATTTTCTTTATTACTTCAGGTTTTCTGAAAAGTAAAGCACGGTCAGCCGGGAGGTTTGCTGATTTCTGGCGGGCCGAGAAGAGGTTTCGGTTTTGGATCAGACACACTGTGAAGACCCAGTGGTTCTACTGGTTCGTCATTGTCTTGGTGCTCTTCAACACGATATGCGTGGCTGTGGAGCATTACAGACAACCCAAGTGGCTGACTTCGTTTTTATGTAAGTTTCATATATTTTTTTAAACTACTTTACTCATTCATCAGTGTCCACGGACCGATTTCACCCACTCCTGGACATGCGGCCTATATCCAGCAGTGGATGACGTTGGGTTGTGGATGCTTGTGTCCCACTTTATTAATTGAAGATTTGCTATTTTAGATTTAAAAATCTTGATTAGTTTTCCATATCGATGTTAACAAGAATGAACTAAGAAGACTTGATATGTACTGATCGTGATTACTTTAGCTTGTTCTGAATTATAATGATTGATTTGAGCACACTAAAGAACAATACAAATATATCAATGAACCTGAACCCAATTAATGTTTCCAAATAAACATCAATCTTCTTCTCCACAGACTATGCCGAATTTGTGTTCCTGGGGTTGTTCATGATGGAGATGTGGGTGAAGATGTACGCGCTGGGGCCGCGGATCTACTTCGAGTCGTCCTTCAACCGGTTCGACTGTGTGGTCATCTCCGGCTCCATCTTCGAGGTCGTCTGGTCCGAGGTCAAGGGTGGCTCCTTCGGTCTATCTGTCCTGAGAGCTCTAAGACTGCTGAGGATATTCAAGGTAAAGATTTATTTTACAACTCACAAAGTTATATGATTAAAAGCAAGTATAATATTAGACTGTGTATTTTGTGTAGGTACAATAGCACATTCTATCTATATACTTATATCATCCATAAAACAAAAAAATAACTGAAACTAGAAGGAGCAGTTTCTAGCAATTTACTAAACCCCGAAGTACTTTTATTAAATAAGCCCTAACATAATGATATAATCTCTGCTTTTATAAAATTGCTTTCACTTATAATAATAAAAACTTATTTTAACTTTGTACTTAGTTTTAAATTATAAATTCACAATAGTCTCCAATAGGAAGCTAGATTCGATATTCTGATTTCAAAACAATTGCTTAACCATTAAAACGTATGCTATGAAAATTATTTTGTGTTTTCCAGGTCACCAAGTACTGGTCATCACTTCGGAACCTGGTGATATCTCTCCTCAACTCAATGAGATCCATCATCTCGCTGCTGTTCCTCCTCTTCCTCTTCATTCTCATCTTTGCACTGCTCGGCATGCAACTATTCGGAGGACAGTTCAACTTCGAAGATGGCACGCCGCCGACCAACTTCAACACCTTTCCTATCGCGTTGCTAACTGTCTTCCAGGTAATTATAAACTTCCTTTCGTTTTACAGTTACTTTACGAAGATACCATTGATGCAAATACAGAGTGGCGCATAAGTAATGCCCCCGTCAGAAGATGCTCCTTTTTTACAAATATCATTTTATATCATCACGACTTTGAATTGTGAAATTCGCTTAATTCATATATTCATTCATGCCGAATTTCCGAAATATTATCCATTTTTATTTTTGTTTTACTACAACTATCTAACAGCTCAAAACTATTTACAAATTTGCTAAATCTTGCGTATCACATAACATTGCGATAGATCTTGCGAACTTATTATTCTGAAATTGTATCCAACACACCTATTTGTCTAAATAAAATCAATGTCTTGCTGTCTTTATTCCAGATTCTAACAGGTGAAGATTGGAACGAAGTGATGTATGATGGCATCCAGTCTCAGGGCGGTATCCAGAGGGGCATGATCTACTCGCTGTACTTCGTCATCCTCGTCTTGTTCGGCAACTACACGCTGCTAAACGTGTTCCTTGCCATCGCTGTCGACAACTTGGCTAATGCCCAGGTGCGTTTCTCTGTCTATGCTTTGTTTTGCGTTACTTGGTCTTAAATTATTGTAATCATCTCCTAGAATGGTCAAAAGTGTTATGACAAGTTATCATATATAGTTTTGTTTATTAAGATCAACTAACGCAAATCAATATCAATGGATGTGTTCACAAAGGAGACGTTCGCCAATTTGATGTATGTTGACTTGTTGACGTCATCGCGCTCTTGTAAATCTGACGCCGCTTTTCGTGTAAATGTTGCAAATCTGTATTTACAGGAATTGACAGCGGCAGAAGAGGAACAAGTCGAGGAAGACAAGGAAAAACAGCTCCAAGTAAGTATCAAGCTTCTCTTTGTTTATAGTACCTAGTATTCATCCTCTGATGCTTTGGAGTTTAGTTGATAGTATCACAATTTCAAAGCCATAGCATGTTCAACCACTCTTCCACAAGCATTTACTTTCAAGCGGTTGTACTAATTGGTTTAAGCTGTTGATTGGAACGAAATTTGTACATATTTCATACATTATTCCGGATAATTAGGAATTGGAGAAAGAGATGGGTGCATTACACGCGGTGGACGGCTCTCCAACGGGAGTAGACCTAAGTCCCTCTTCGCCGACGAGTAGGAAGGTAAAAAGAGCTCGGCATTGGCAAAGCTATGCTTCAAAATGTATTGGTGTCGACGACTTAAAATATTGTTGATATTTTAATTTCCACTATTTTCATTGAATTCTTCTAAGATCTCATTCTGCAGCTTCTCTTAACACTGCATGACATTGCACGCTGTCTGATGTGTTGTTATTTCCTATGTGTGTTCGTTCATGACTTCGGTATCAACAATATTTTAAGTACGCTAGACGGGTCGATGTCGCTTATGTGAGCAGAATGTCATGATAGGTGTTTTTATCAAATCTTTATGATCTTTATCTCTAGATGGCTAATGGATGTCAACATCAACTTGAGTTTTTACGTTAACTTCAACTAGGTGGCTACTTAATTCATATAAAATACATACTGGTTCATTAATTTCAGTACATGATTTCTTTCTGGCTTGAGGATCATTCCTTCCTTTCACTTGTTAGATTTTATTTATTTCTATTTACGACATTGATTTGAAATGCATGTTGTACCACGACATTCATCAGTAATGGCTTGTGTTATAGTCTTTACTTTTAAATCTAAATGTGAATCTTCTAGTAATAAGATATATAATTTCAATTGTGTACTTATTCATTGAATAAGTCATAATAGTGATCACTTGCTAAGAAAACATCATCATGTAATTTATCATAAAACTTTTACTGAATCTAGTGTAGTTTCCTTCTACATTTTTAAAGAACTCTTATAGAGCCAGAGTAAGAACTTAGAAAGTAGTGGAAACAATGTAGATGAAAGCAATATAGGGAACGTATATTATTATGGATTTGAAATATTTCAGAACAAAAAGAAAGAAGAGGCCAAAAAAGAAGATGATGATGAGGTACCAGATGGACCAAAACCAATGCTGCCATATTCGTCCATGTTTATTTTGTCACCTACTAATCCGTAAGTTGACCTTATTACTCAAGATATTATTTCACATGACTTTAAAGAACTACCAAGGAACTTTCTATTTTCTTACCATACTATAATGATTTATAATATTTCTGTGTTACAGAATTAGGCGAGGCGCACACTGGGTTGTAAATTTAAGATATTTTGATTTTTTTATCATGGTAGTTATATGTATGAGTTCTGCGGCTTTAGCGGCTGAAGACCCCGTAGTGGAAGAGAGTGACAGGTACGTTTTTTTTCATATATATCTCAAGTGTCGTAAAACTCAAGTAAATTCCCAATAACAAAGTTGTCATCCTCTTGACTAAATATAACTTCTTCTTTCTAAATTGTAAATTAAGATCCACATAAAATTATTAATATTTAACTACCTACTTTAGGGACCTAGTTATTTATTCTAAGTTGATTTTTTATTGACTGTTTTATAAAAAAGGGCCTGAAAAACCCAGTTACAATTGCGTTTGGACTTTGTCATGTATGTCATTGAGTTTGTGTTCCCAAAACTTGTTAAAAAAAACGACAATTTTTATTCGCCCTAACTTCCTTCAAACCACGTGGCTACTCTTTTACTTAATCTTACTCTCTCATCTTTCGCAGGAATAAAATCCTGAACTACTTCGATTACGCGTTCACGGGCGTGTTTACCGTGGAGATGCTGTTGAAGATAGTGGACCTCGGCATCCTGTTCCACCCGGGCGCGTACTTACGCGACCTGTGGAACATCATGGATGCCGCCGTCGTTATATGCGCCCTAGTCAGCTTCGGATTTGAGATCGGGTACGTTCGGAATAGTATTTCTAAACATGACAATGCATTATCGATAATTAAATAAGTTGGAAACGTTTTTTAAATCATGAATTTATCAGACGTCATATGCATTCTTGCTAGTTTCAGAACTGAAATCAGGTATAAAAAGAAAAATATTTTTACCTCGATGACATATTCACCATAAATGGTAGCAGTGGTTACCACGAACTTGTGCAGCATTAAAAACATTGTAAATGTCTTTTTCTTCGTTGGCTTTTTAAATCTTAGATAAAATACGTTTATGGCAATACTTTACTTTGAGAACATGTTTAATCAAAAAGCCAACTTCCATTTGATGATACGCTGCCGATGGATTGACTTCAGATTATAAGGGATAAACACTCGTGTCTTCCTGTTTATTTTAATAACTTTGACGTTATACTCTTATTATTACAGTCATCTAACTAATTGTAATTTTCTTGTTACAGAGGCGTGAAAAAGGGTGCAGGGCAGAATCTGTCCACAATAAAATCGTTAAGAGTGTTACGAGTGCTCAGACCTTTAAAAACTATAAAACGAGTTCCAAAGTTAAAAGCAGTGTTTGACTGTGTTGTGAACTCTTTGAAAAACGTTATTAACATTCTCATTGTGTACATATTGTTTCAATTCATATTTGCTGTAATTGCAGTTCAACTTTTTAATGGTAAATTTTTTCACTGCAACGATATCAGTAAGAATACTTTTGAAGACTGCCAGTGAGTATTGAGTTTTTATTTATTTACTTTCGTAACCTAAATAGCTCGTGTATTTTTTAATGTATTCTTCCAATCTAAACCTTTGCTCTAGTTTGATACATGAGATTGATATCTTTGCTTTTAATCGATTATCATTTTGATGATATTCATTGTTGAAGATGAGGAAATTGTCATGCATGAAGGTAAATGCATTACAATTTCTTATCGTGTGTAGACTTGTCTTCTTGTGTTTCTGAAGCCTGAATTCTAATACAAACCTTGTTGTGTGTGACAGAGGGTCGTATTTCGTATACGAGTCTAACACCTTACTGCCGAAAGTCAACCAGCGCACGTGGACGACGCAATCCTTCCATTACGACAACGTAGCAGTGGCAATGCTTACGCTGTTCGCGGTGCAGACCGGGGAGGGGTGGCCTCAGTGAGTATTATGTATTTTTGAAGAAGTTATTTTAACATTTTGAATGTGTAAAATGTAAAAATAATCAATGCCACCACCTGTCTAAGCCAAACGTTATCAACAGCGACGTCAGAGACTGAAAAATAGAACAAATATTTACATTTTAAGTTTATTACCCTACACGTCTTGTTCTGTTGGAACAAGATCTAATAACATAATAAAATAATTTCTAATTAGTTAAATTATTCTTCAAGAGATTCTTATTCTATTTATTTTTCTGATTCCAACTAGAAGTTGCTCCCATCCTAAAATCTGTGATTGGCTAATTAGAAAACAGGACACTAACACAATCCTTTATTTACAGAGTATTACAAAATTCAATGGCCGCCACCTACGAAGACAGGGGACCCATACAAAATTTTCGAATAGAAATGTCCATATTTTATATCGTTTACTTCGTGGTGTTTCCTTTCTTCTTTGTTAACATATTCGTAGCTCTGATAATTATCACATTTCAAGAGCAGGGCGAAGCTGAACTGCAGGATGGTGAAATTGATAAGAATCAGGTGAGATCATTAATAAATGTTTGACTTAATATAGTTGCCAATGATATGGCTATACTTGACATAAAAGTCAAGTAAAAGTAACACCAGCCACTCTCGATGAGGACATGATACTACATTTTTGTTTACAGAAATCGTGTATAGACTTCACGATAGAAGCGCGTCCTCTTGAGAGGTATATGCCAAGCAAAAGGGCGAGTTTTAAGTACAAAGTGTGGAGAATAGTCGTCTCTACGCCCTTCGAGTATTTCATCATGACCCTCATCGTTCTCAACACATTGTTGCTCATGATGAAGGTATGTATCACCGACGCTTCTGACTGTTCTAGAATAATTAATTTAAGATCGACTACAACTAATCTTAATTTTATTATTATAAAGATCTATTTATTTTAAGTACAAACACTTTTTCGACAAGTGATCATACAAAATACATAAACAAAAGAAGCACTAAATGTGAAAAGTAGAAAATGATCACTTATTTAAGGTAGTTGCTGAAGAACCTAGCCTGTCTCACAAGGCACTGAAAGTGACGATCTAGATTAGCAACCAATCCTTGAAGCCTGCACAGTACCATTCTAGAGAGCTCATCAAATGTAAGTCATAAGCTCTCTAGTTTGGCAAAACTTATACTAAGACATAACCTTTGTCGTATATGCGTCTAATATTTATGTCCGCACCTGATAGATCCTTTTAGTGGAGTTAATTTGTTAGTTGTGTAACGTCTTAAATGTTAAACTATACCTGGATGACGTCATGATACAACAACATCATTGGCACAACATTAGTACTGCCTACTAGTTTAGGTTTTTCAAAAATCACAACACACACATACACACAACATACAAAGTGTTTACGATATCACTGTACTTATTCGGCGTCAGTTTACACTGCATCGGAATGCGCCGTATTTAAAATTATTACCGAGCCTATCCCGTCAAATGTACCTACCGCCAAATATCATTTTATTAATTTTATCCTGTGTTTCGTTGGATAATCCTTTCGTTACTCCTCGCTTGCTATTAATAAAATATGTATGTATCGGTGTTTACTGCACGATATACCTGTCCTTCCAGCACATTTATGGCACAAGATACACCAAACATTTTATTCGGTTATTCGTGCTTGAGAATGCACAACAATCTCTGGGTACAGATAGGACGTGGCATGGGCCATATATGTTGTTCGTGTTGCATGATCTTATTTAAGACTATTCCTAATTGTCTTTATGTGGATATTGTGCATGCTTGGTGGAATGGCCTACTGCCAGGCGTGATCTGTTGGTGGCTATGGGCTGCTTTGTATATTTATTGGAAAATTGACAAAATTGATCATTTTTCTAATTGAGACAAAATTTTAAAAGGAACTAAAGTTATATTACGTGGTCAAAATTATTACACTATTTTTTCTGTTCAACCCAATTTGATTTGATTTTGTGTTCATATTATTTTTAAGATTTATATGTTTACTTTCCTATATATTCCTATAGTATTATAAAACTGTTTAGCTTTAATTTCACTGTGACCCTGTCTAATTTTATGTTAGTCTAATTTAATAAGATCTTCGCACATATCCTCACCAAACTCTTGTCACTTATCCCCTTGATATATTTATCCTTCTACTATATATTATGCATTACTGTTAACTGTTACATGAACCGTAACATAACTAATTACTTACTTACATTGATTCCATACAAATTTCAATTTTTTACATCACATTAAAATACTAATTCATGTGGATGAGGTAATTTATAAAGTAACAATTATGTATTTTCATTGCCATGGGTTTATCCATAACGTCCGGCACTTCATCACAAAATGGCAGTACTATAATCAAAATGACATCTACGCGGATGTCCTCAAGTATTCGAATATGGGGTTTACTGGAATGTTTTCTGTGGAAACGGTGTTGAAAATCATCGCTTATGGTGTCAAAGTAAGTACACAAACACAAAGTATCGACCGACACATAGTACAAGTACATAATGAAATATAAATAAATACGATATAGGTACAAATGTACTCTTTCTGCTATTAACGTGATTGTTTTATCTATTTACATGACTGTATGGGATTATTTCCAGCCGTGTAATTATTATCCCTTCCCAAGTATCCAGTACTATTTTCTCTCTGACGACGATGATGATTGTAAAGGTTTATTTGCAATAATTGTAAAGCATGGCTTCTTCTCCTGCTGCATGTAGCACTATTGTATGTGAATACACGCGTTATAATGTTGTCTTTCTCCCGATTTTACTAATCCATACTTGCCGAGCGTTTTCATGAGGTAAGTACTGTGATCTTTTAAAATCTGGCGGAGATCTGCGGTTTCTCAGGTCAGTATAATTTTATATTTTTCCTGTAATAAATGTTGTCCGTCATAACACCTAATAGCATGATTGTACATTCGAAACAGCATGCCGCACGTGCACCCTATGCCACAAGTCTCGCAAATACATCTCAATAACATGATACTCATTAACAATGAAAGAACATAACACAATACTAACACACTCACTTCCACATGAAAAATGTATAACAAAACATTATTTTATTAGATAATAATATCGGCTAGATAAAAATATTTTTAATCATACAAAGTTAAATGCTAGAACGAAATTATATCCATTTAGCAATTAATGGATATTTTTGAATATTTGAATGAAAAAGACAGTTACACTGGTCTTGCATTTAACTTTCATTAATTTGAAAATGTTTTGAGTTAAGGTTTAAAAGACTGGTATTGATTTTGTGGTAGTTTCACGAGGCTCCACCACTACTCATGGACATGTTAACATTCATGAACCTCGTCTTTACGATCTTCTTCCTTCTCGAGACCGTTTTGAAGCTGATCGCCTTCGGGTGTACGGTAAGAATTTGACACACTTTGAATTTTTATATTACCTAATTAATTAAAACTTATTTTATCATTTAACAAGAACATGATAGCTTTATTTCTATAAAATATGCAAGAAGCCATGGGTATGTAAAGACAACAATCAGTTGTAGGTGTGAAAATGAGCTAAACTAATGTATTGAATCATTTGAGATTAATGTATGACTTTGTGCTGCAAATGTATTTAAACTAATACGAATGCATTACGGAATGTGCAAAATAATCGTGTGCGCCTAACACAATACACTATCATTATTTTATAAATATTTTAGCCTAGCTATTAATATTCAATATTGACTTGAATATATTTCAATTTAGAACTCATTTTTATAGAGAATTTACGAGATAACGCTTTTTGATTGATATAGGTTTTTAAATGCATTAACTTTTCTTAGATTTATGAATAACATATTTTTATGTATTTGCATAGATTTAAAAAAATAAAGAGAGATTTCCTCATTCCTTTCCTTATTCATAAAGTCCCTTGATCTTAAAACAGTCTATGAATGGAAAGTGTACATTTGTATACAGTTTCCCTTGAAATGTTACTGTACTCGTTTTCTAAAATTCTTTTAAATTCATTATGATTTTTTACAGAATCTTTGCTAACATATTGGTCTGTTTCCAGAATTTTTTCAAAGACCCTTGGAATACATTCGATTTCATTACGGTCATTGGAAGTATTATTGACGCCCTCATTATGGAGTTTGGCGTAAGTATCATCATCGTCTGATAAACTTTAATCTTTCTCAGCTTCTATACTTACATTTATTATACTAATATCATTTTTGCCTATTCGATCCTTCTTTGCTGCTGGCAATTTTATAATTATTTTTTGACTTTGATGAAAGTGAAGATAAAGGATCTATCCTGATTACAGACCGACCTTGCTGAAAACTGTGCTGACATATCCTGTCAGCAGGTAACAAATCAACTATTTGATTGCTAGGAATCTTAGATTTTTGTAACGGATTGGTCGATGGTTTAGACAGAGTGTGTACATACTGTTGAACAGTGGTCTAATATTAGTAGTGCTAGAGAATATTTTTAGAATATTAGGATGTATAGAAGTTTTGTAGTTTATAACGTATGTAAGGTTGTTCGCTAGGGACCAATTGTTTTTGGGGTTGTTTTAGATATTATGACAATTATACATTGGTGTGTTAATTTATAAAATCCTAGAATATTTGAATTTTTTTCTCGTAAATATTGCTAGATTTTTAATATATTTACATTGTGAGAAAGTATTGAAGTTTGTTCAATACTGTAGGTACTAAGAAGTAGTTGATACAATATTATTATACTTATTCATTACATTAATATTTTCACATTCTTCATTACGTAATCTGAATATAATTTATTTTCCTTAATTTCGTGATTTTATCTAGTACATCTTATTTCATTGACTATATACCTAGTTTTATTTTAACGTTGTCGTTAGTTTTAAATTATAATAATTATAATTATTACTAGATATTGGAGTTTGCCTGGCAGAAACATCAGCTTGATTGAGTACCAGACATGTTGTCCAAGATATTGGTTGTTTTTAACGTGTGATTTTTTTAATGAAGTGTTTGAAGCTTTAACAAAGGGATGAGTATGTAAATGTGTATATCATTCGCAGGAGAACACATTCAACGTCGGTTTCCTTCGCCTGTTTCGAGCCGCGCGACTGATCAAGCTGCTCCGACAGGGATACACTATTCGGATACTACTCTGGACATTCGTGCAGAGTTTCAAAGCCTTACCCTACGTGTGCCTTCTCATCGCGATGCTATTCTTCATCTATGCCATCATCGGGATGCAGGTCTGTTGGAATTCCTCCTGTTCCTTGTCAAATGAAATTCCTAATTAATTTTCTAACTTGATTAATATTAATATTGTTACTAACACTTTAAAATTTAAGAATTTAATTATAATACTTAATTTATGATTATTTATGACAGGAAATATAATTACATATTTGATAGGTACTTTTTTGGGGGTAATTTTTGTATTTTACTTGAAAATAGTGTTTTTATAGATTTTTTATACGTAATTAATTGTTACTAGTGAAACTAGTTTTGATTATATTAAAGTTTCCTTGTTCATTTTATAATAATAGTTAGTAGCGTTAGGGTCTAACAACCATAGGTCTTAGTTAAATTAGCGTAATGCTAGGTGACGGACTTTCGATAGAAATATCTTGAGTTCTAATCCTTTTGTGATGACGTCGTAATATTCCACCCCCTGGTACTATAGAATATATTTGAGGGGCTAGATAAAATATCAGTAAAGCATCAGATACTTGTTAGTATTCCTCTTATCATATGCTTAGAAAAACATAGTCAAGTCTAGTGTAAATTAGTCCATTTACTAATCCTAGTATTAAATTATAGACTAAAAATAACAAATTCCTAGATAATCCAAGTATTAATAACCTTAATCCAAATATTCCAAAATGTATTTAGTTGTGTAGTAATGTTTTCTAAAATTCAAAAACAGAATAAGCCAGTCTAAGATGAATTAGCATAATTCATCTTAGACGGACTCATAATAGTTATGAGTAGTGAGTACATTATAAGATTGGATTAAGAAAATACAAAACTAGTATTGATAAGTTTCTAATGACAGGTTTTCGGAAACATACAATATGATCCAGATGATGCCATCAACAGGCATAACAACTTCCAATCTTTCGTGGCGGCACTCTTGCTACTATTTCGGTGAGAGTACAAAAGACGTAGCTGTTACTCAGTCTTGCGGCCACTGCCGAAAATCTGTCTCTACTATCAGTGTTACATATGTACTTACTATCATTATCATTGGCAATACTACTATCATCAATATGTATATTCATATATTCAGAACGTAGATTTAGAAGATCCTTAGTGGTGACAATATCCTGATTGGTGTACTTAACTTTGAGATTGCTTCTTATGTTTGTATCTCTAGATAGTTTGGTACCCTTGTTTGATATCGTTTGTCGTATCCCTAGTGCTAGTTATAGATAGATACGTCATTAGGTAGAGTGTTTATTTTTGTGGGATGAAGCATAGGAATCGGGCTACGTGTTATCATTTGCATACAAAGCTGACCTTCTGTGTTGTATCTGCTTGGACACAGGTGTTTGGCAATATAGAATTAACACCCGAGTCTGACATGAACAGACACAACAATTTTCGAAGCTTCATTCAAGCACTCATGCTACTGTTCAGGTAAGGAACATTGAATACAAGTTACTCCAGCCTGAAGATATACTGTAAACTTTTGTAAACATAGGAAAATACAAACATTTATCGAAACACCATTTAGACTGCTCTAATCAATTTAATCCAGAAGCAATCTAGTTGAAATGTTAAGATCCGTAGAGTAACGAGTAAGCTTCTCAATGGAGTTATGGGAGTACTTTAGAATGATTTCATTTGTGTATCATCGCGCACGTCTCATGCATGCACTTTAACTATCAAGAGTTACTTCATCACTCACTCACTGTTACTTAGTTGTGAAACGTGTAGAACAGTCTGTTTTGTGCAAACCGAATGTGTATTTTCCCATAATTGATTAATACTAAATCAATCGATACTAATTCTGGAAATGCTCTTTTTATAGTATTCTTCATTGCATTTTATAAGATTTTTTTTAATTGGCTATTGAATATGGTACGGTTTCTGTGAGTCACTGTGTGTTTAGATGCGCGACGGGCGAGTCGTGGCCCAACATAATGTTGGCTTGCCGCAAGCCCGCCAAGTGCGACATAGCAGCAGGAAAGGCCTCCAACGAAGAATGTGGAAGTACGCTCGCCTACGCCTACTTCGTATCTTTTATATTCTTCTGTTCGTTTCTTGTAAGTATACCATTTATCAATTTAAAAAATACGCCTTTTAATTTGTATACCTCTTTAAACTAGTGATTTGCTTTCAGATGTTGAATTTGTTCGTTGCCGTTATTATGGATAACTTTGACTACCTAACGAGGGACTCGTCCATCCTCGGCGCACATCATCTTGATGAATTTGTTAGAATATGGGCAGAATACGATCCAAACGCCACGTCAGTATATGTTTGAAAATACTTTTAGTCATATTTGATTTTCAAGGATGCGTTAATTTGTAGGCAATAATCTAAAACCATTATATTTTATCATTTCAGGGGTAAGATCCATTATACAGAAATGTATGATATGTTGAAGAATATGGATCCTCCTCTGGGGTTTGGTAACAAATGTCCAAATAGACTAGCATATAAGAAGCTTATTAGAATGAATATGCCGCTAGACGATGAGGGGAAAGTTAATTTTACAACAACACTATTTGCCTTAATACGAGAAAACTTAAACATCAAAATGAGATCTCGTAAGTATTAGACCTTATTTCACTTTGACAATTAGTCACTTTTCAGTACACAACTGCGTACCTTGCAAAAGATGTATTGCTCGCTGCGAGTGAAAGATGATCTAATAATGATTTGTCAAAGGACTAAATTAAGTTATCAGCAAACGTCCCTAAAGCTAAACAATATCAATGTAAAATTTCAGCCGAGGAAATGGACCAAGCAGATGAGGAATTAAGAGAAACGATAACCCATATATGGCCATTACAAGCGAAGAAGATGCTCGACTTGCTGGTGCCTCGAAACGATGTACTCAACGCTGGGAAACTGACAGTTGGGAAGATATACGCTGGACTATTGATCCTCGAAAGTTGGAGATCGACAAGGTTCAAGCAGAACGGTGTTCCGGTAAGTACAACTGCCATTTTAACGCACCTCTCAGTAACTTTGTTTTCAACACTGTATTTATGTATGATAATGGAAATTTTGATGAACATAATTATAAATATAGTAACTTTAGTAGATCCAAATGAAGCCAGAGTAAATTCGTGTGGCTTACGCCAGTATGTATATAAGTACACTTTGAGCCAAATGTAACTATTACGTGGGTAGGTAATACTACACGTTTACAAGTAGTGTTTGTTGATGGCCCCCCTATAATTCCCCACATTAGATTACAATTTGGAACATTATAGTTAGTTCTATAGAGTTGGTTGTGTTGTCTACCTGTGGTTGTATTGTTGTGTACATTTACAGAACCATATTTAAAAAAAACTTCAATACTATCGAAAACCATTTGTTCCTGTGTTCAGTTTACATAACCTGTGATTGGCTCCCTATAAACAAATGTCTGTATAACAAAGAGTACAACAATACAGAATCACTTTAGTTGAAATCGACTCTTAACGAGTCGACTACATTGGTGGTTTACTTTTCAGGCATTCAACGAGAATAGCCCTACGGCCATTCAGCCGGTAGTATTAAAATATTTTACGGAACGAAATTTTGAATACTTTTTTCTTGCACTATTCTAGATATTTTTCTTTATCATAAATTTCTTCTCGCATTGTGTTTAAATAAATTTATTTAAAAATGAAACATTAAATAATACACGATGGCCTATAGACTAAATGGATGGTCAAGAAATAAAACGAACAAATAAAAACCGTAGTTTAGAGATTGAATTAATTCAAGAATTTAGAATTAGAACTAGTGACGCACTTGATAACACATTAGTTTGGCAAACTTGTGCAAGTCTGGCACGTTTGTCTGTCAAGTGTCCGTCAGGGCTTTGTAAACCACAACATAAAACCTGTCCTATAGTTGCAAAATAATGTAGTAGTTTAAGAATGTGTGTGTTATAATGTTTGAAACAGTGTCTCGTAGATAGAAATCCTACTGTTCGTAGATTTGTTTGTCTTACCAATGTGTGTCATATCGTCCCCTCTGCCTCTTGCTAGTTCGTATAAAAAATATTAAATATATTCACTTTGTATTTTTAGATTACTGTGATCCATTTATTTTTTACAAGTTTTAGGTAGCCTGCATGGTGAAATGTTCAAACTATTCAACAGATATTTATTTCATTCTTTCGCTTTTAATAACGTACAATTTACTTTCGATTACATTTTGGCTCAATCGATATTTACCATTTTAGAAGCCTGGTGATATAAGAAACGTTAAAATATTACGCTTTCTTGCTACCTACGCTCTTATTTGCCTCCTGTAATTTTTATACTATAGCATATGAATTTATTAAAATAAAAATCATTATTCTCAAGTCTGCGCATGCTGGAGAACAAAAATACTTAGTCACTCGACTACCGTATCATATTTCTGAAATATAAAATGCAAACGTGAACTCGCAACCTCTGCCTCTGGCTTCAACTTTGTCGCACATGATTTTATTATTATAATAGCACCCGTTTCGAAACAAGATGCTTTGTAATTTCAGCTCTTTCACGGTTTGACCGACATGGACTGAACAAAATTTACTCTAACATGATACAACTAAAGTGTGATAGTTGTTTTCTCAGATACCTGTAGCCGAATTCCTCATTTACACTACAGAATATACATTTTCAATTCGGTTGTATGTCCAATTGTCCATTCGTTGGATCTCTTACACAAACGATACACACATAACACAATTAAAGAGAACTCCAGCATGGACATGATGTATGGGATGTTTGCGCAAACTCATGTAGGCTTTAGCCGTTAGTGACTATTGAGTCCTATGCGCTTGGACGCTGTGTGACATGAGCATGCGCAAGTGTGCGTGTGTGGGGGGGATGCGTGATGTGGGGTGCGTGTGTAGAAGGCGTCGCTCTTTAACTGCTTGATGGACGTGGCGGCGGGACTGGGCCCCGGCTCGCGGGCCGGCTCGCTCAGCCACGAAGGGCCGGTCAACGCTGATGGACATCCGGACGACCCGCATCTGCTTGCCAACCTCGCCAGACGCGGCAACAGAAAATCGCTCAAGTGAGTTGTATTGTCTAATCAACTAACATTTCATGAACAAGTAAATCTAGAAGGTATAGAAAAATATCAGCAGGTCTTAAAATTTTAGAATGCAAATCAGTCTTAGCATTTTGAAGATACGAAACCTAGGTAACAATGCATTTAAAAAATAACTGATAAAGAGGTCATCAGAGGATAAACCGTCCATACGTATAGCAGATAGATTAGTGATGGCGGTAGATTCAACAAATAAAGATGCTGATAAGCCCAATGAGGTGTACGCTTCTGTACGTTCCTTTGGCGCACTGTCTGGTTGATCTTACACAACCTAGGGCAGGAATGACTTTAAAAAACAAAGATAGCAAAATGTTCTTGCCTTTCATCACAGTTCTCTTTTGTTACAGGAACAATAAAAAGGTGTGTGAAACCTTAAGTGAAACGGTGATTATATTGACTCGATCATTACTGTTGTAAACCTGATCAGCCAGAGCCATGATAGCCATTGTCTAGTGCAATCGATGTTCCCACCAATATCATTATCACAAACAAAATTTTTTGTAACAATTTTTCTGAGTAAAGTGACAATTGGACAATTTACCCCATACATACGTGATGTTGGTCGAAAATGTGATGTTATATGTGTATCCGCTAAATGGGTGTCCCCCTTTAGTACTACTATACATCGATGCATTTACTTATGTCATAGATAGTCGATGTTGTAATTTTATGTTCAGAGCTTTGTTTTGGGTGTTTACTAACATGCTCATAGGATACTAATGTTTGTTGTTACAACTTAGCCCTTAATATTAACCGTTTTTCTAGGTATTATTGTCGTAAACAAAGTAACTTAGGGCCTTAGGCTCATAGTAAAAAAATGTGATGTTCATTCGAAAGTATTAATCGTACAATTTAAAGTTTACAGATGGTTGTTGATGTTTAGGTAAAGAATTTCAGTAATAGATGATTGTTTTTATGTCCATCTTGTAGAACTTTTGTCTTTTCTCTTTCTTCGATAGGGAATGGTTTTTTAAACGACTCTTCTGTCATTAGGGATGACTATTTAGCACTTTCACTATCAATACATAAACATACTAACATAACAGTCATAATATCTAACATGACACCAGGACATGTCGTTTTTCTTGCCGGAATACATATTGCATGCAAACTTAATAAAACCTAGCATGTTTCTAGATATTAAAATATAGATTTCCTAAACAGAATGGGTAAGTAGTGTAAAGTATAATATTGCACAAGCACGGACGTTGCATGGAATGCAAAGTTTGACACTTTCGTGTGCATGATTTGATATTTTATGGCAATCTAAAATTTTGTAAATATGGGACAGTAAGTCTAATGAAACATAAATTAAACTAGCTTGCAGATGAACGCTTTGCCTGTTTTATACTTGTATGGGTTTTTAACACAATTAATTTTGTAGGTATTGGAACTGCAAGGATCGCACCACGCCTCAATGGAGTCATTGGACGAGGGGCGATTACAAGCACCTCATACATACCAGAATGGTCACCACCACCACGGAAGATCTTCCAGTTTAAGGTAAACACACCTAAACCACAAATCAATATCACTTTTTGTTTGTTTTATTATTCAGTTTGTTATTTCCTTTTTATGTTTATAGTGTCATCGAAGAAGAGTCCATTGATCTCAAAGTTATCGTAGTGAACAATGGTATGTGCTATGTACACATCTTCTACTAACCGAATGTACTTTCTTCAGGACTAACCAATTTCACTCCCCGATTTTCTCGGTGTTGCATGATTGGTAACATGCATGGTAAATGAACGTTGCCAGTTAATGTTTCTTTGTTAACCATGGTTTTTTTACAGACGAACACCGAGTCCGAGAAGACGAGGCCACTACGGAGGTTATCATCACGATATCGGGTTCTCCGACACCGTCAGCAATGTCGTCGAGATAGTAAAGCACGAACATCAAAGACACGGGCGAACGCACAGAGCCCCCCACTACTACCACCCGCATGGTAAGCGATTATTTCATTATTCCGCTAAACAAGCCAGAACTAACCATTACCAAGAACCTACTAACGACAGATATGTAAACTTATGTATTACAGGCAAATCTGATGGTAACCCTTGTTGAGATCCAATAGATAATCTAGTTACTTAGATGTTCATTCTAGATCATACCGTGTGTTCTTATTTTGTTTGATAGCATATCAACAGGTTTGCCATTTCGCCAAGTATTTATGGCTTAACGCTATTGCAATTTTGATGAAATATCGGCGTTTTAATAATATATATCATACTTAAAAAATATATAGCCTTTAAACGAGCTACATGCTATTAACTATTTATTCTTATGTTATTCCTTTAGTATTATTTATTCATACTAAAAACATTTACCGTTAACATACCAAATATATTTTATTTAGCTTCAATTAACAAATTGAAACAGTTTTGCAAACATTTTTCTTCTCATGAAGGTACTCTGAAAGTTTTGTGAGAAGATGGGAAGTCTAGCTTAACAGTAGTTGTAGATATTCATGTTTTTCGTAGTTGTAGTTATAAGAGGAAAGCGAGCGAAGCAGTTACTGCTGCAAATGATAACCATGAACTTAGATAATTAGATTGTAATATCTAGCTAATAATTGAACATTCTCACAAGGCTAGTCTTATAACATTATATTTGTAGCTAATTAGCTATGATTTGATAACTGCTCATTTATTGTGCTCGTGACTTATATTGTTAGCGGTACCTATCATTAATATTTTATTCATCAGGCCACTCATAATAATTAGTTGTAAGTACATTACAGATTGGCAAATAGATTGAGCCGCAACATAATCTAATGACGCATTATATATTGTAAAGTTTATATAAATTGGCCTGTATTATAATATAACAAATTTAATTAATTTGCCTGCTGCATGCTAAAATATTGGTGCCCAACCAATCATGTCTGCTCCTATTTGCACATAATTTAACTGCTTAATCATGGGTGCCTCGCAACAGAGATGCCTGAAACGCATGCACTTCAATGATATCACAAATCATGCAGCATGCAAAAGCTTTACAATGGTTTTGTATTTATTTTTGTATTCTATACAGTAGTCTGCTATAGTTACATCAAAGAAGTTTATCTCATATTGTAATGAACAATTTTTACCAATTGTATCAAAGTATTCTGCTCTCGGTTCTCCTACATCTGTAGTTACAACTTTGGACACACAGCTAATCAACCAAAAAACCTATCCTTGCCAATCCAAATCCGTGTCCATAAAACCTTTACATTTGGAACCACGTAGGACAGACACCCAAAACTTTTAGAGTCACCTTTGTGAGTAAGGAAATAAGGTCGGTAGTCCGACGGGCTTAGGGTAAACCGTGGTGGAAGGTACATGAAGGTATTCCTGACAGCAGGGAAGGAGTGGAGGGCGCCGCACCCCACGACCAGCCTGAGCCAGCCCTCGCGGTCGCCCAGCCCGCCACACCACACCTACGGTGAGATCCACTCGCCACACACTACGGAGCTCACATACCACACTAACTATCATCACGATAAGCGCTTTGCGACTACCAACATTCAGTACTTAGGTATAAGAACAGGCACGTTACGGTAACTTATTCCGTTATTATGTTAATATAATTATAATAAGATCAAAACTCGTAAAAAAAATGTTAACATTAACATAACAAACCGTCACCTTTGATAACATTGAAAAAAACTAGGGAATACATCCTCGACCCGAATTAAAAAAACTGAAAAGCAGCCATGACCAACATCAACATTATTCTTCAAATTGTTTTCAAAATTTTCAGTCGGACGTTAATATTTTTATTCAGTGTCATTGATTGTAAAGCAAAGGGTCTGAACCAAACTTCCAATTGGCACCTACATTTAAAATTGTTAGACCCATAAGACCCTTTGCTGAAATAGCAATGTGTCTAAATTATTAGTCGATGTTGATGAGATCTGGCTTTGCACGTCTGTAGATGTATGAAAGCGGCGCGAGTGTAGATGGAGAGCATGGTGGAAATCCACGAGAAAATTGTTTGCACATCTGTTTATTGTTCATCTGGATAGGTATACTTATACTTTGATTATGACCCCTGTTATTTTCCTTGATTTGATTCGAACGTCCTGTTATTTATGGATTATTATAATATCATATGTATCATTACCGCATAGCTCGAATTTGTTGTTGGTGGGGGTGTAGAATATCAAATCATTCAGAGCGCAGTATGGGCCCCGATAGGTGAGCGGGATCGGGAGCGGGATCGGGAGTGGCGGGAATGGCGCGACCGGTCGTGGGAGCGTGAGGGCGCGCGGCGCGGCCGCGGCCGGCAGCTGCCTCCCACGCCCACCAAGCCGTCCACGCTACAGGTCAAGCAGCAGCCACCCTTCACCAGAATCAGCCACAGCCCCTCGCACGTGAGTAGTTAACCAAGGAAATCTGTATTTCCAAGAATCTATCGCATTTTCGAGTCTTTTAGGAACGAGATTACAAGATGCTATCCGGAACAAACACCGCTGCATAGATTAGCGGTTAAGTAGCAATCTTTAATCTCCTAATACTTTGGTAAACTACCTCTGATAAGTGTTGTGTAAAGAAGGAACGAACTATGTTTTTGAAAATCCTGAATTTCGAAGAAACCGACGTCTTCCTCAACGATAAGAAAATATAGAAGTGTCTGAATGATCGTTCCAGTTATCGCTGAGGCACACCGTCAGAGAACCGTTGGAGCCTCAACACGATGAGTACGAGTACGGCCGAGAAGTTGAAAGACTGATACACCGAGATTATAGATCTAGAGAGAGGTACGTACTTCCAAACATATCTTTTCTTGGACGAAATTTCTGTGGCCCTGTCTGATGGGTGAATGCGCCAATCAAGGTCCACAAATATTTCAACGAGATAGTATTTATTGATATTCTGGGCAGTAATTTAAAGCGCGCCAAACACAAGACTTGTTTCTCTGCTACATTATTTTATTAGTTAAATTATAATAATAAATTAGTTAGTTCTGCTACTGCTACATGGCGCATTTTGTCAGTCTATTGAAGTCTATTGCTAGACATGAGCTTCATAAGTTTTGGCCAGGATATTTTACCTGCAAAAGCTAGAATCGTTTTTCTAGCGCTTATCGGTCGTCAGACCCTCGTCATTCAGTGCCCGGGTGCACCCATGCAGGTAAGATTGGCTTAGATGCAGATAACTGGGTAATTAGCGCTTTCCGCTTTCGCTAACCTCCTTTCAGTAAATTGTAGCTCTTTTGTTTTTACTGTATTGTGGCGTCCCCGCATGCAATATAGCATCGAAACAAGTGCTGTGTGAGGATGGCTTAATCGCTGGGCGTGTGCAGACGCGGCCGGGGCTACGACGCGGAGTGGGGCTCGGCGCGCGCGTACGAGGCGCCGCTGAGCTACGAGGCGGCGCTGGCGCTGGGCCGGGGCGGCGGCGCGCGCGCGCTGCCCTCGCCCGCGCCCGCGCCGCGCCTGCCCAACGGGTACAAGCCGCGCGCGAGGCACTCCGACTCCGACGAGGACGACTGGTGCTAGCGGCGCCGCCGCGCGCGCTCGCAGCGGGACGTGCGCGCGCCCCCCGCGCCCCGCGCGCCGCACTCCCTATGACGCGCCCGCGAGCGCCCCGCGCCACGAACGATCTCGTTTTATACTCGGCGACCGTGTGTACATAGACGACTCCCGTTGCTCAGCGGTTCGGACGTCGCTACCGGCCCGCCGCGGCCCGCCTCCGAATTCTAGTATTTACGAAGTTTTGGAAAATTTAATTTTTAATTCGCTAAAATTTTACTCCTTGATTTGTATTACGGTTAGGGCAATCGAGGTATGAGACGGTGCCGGACGACTCGTTTGCGCTAGGATTTTTACATAAAATGAAATTACTAGTCTGTATTGTAAAAGTAAACTTTCTATATTAAATTTGCACTACGTAAAGTCTACGTTATATCGCGTGGTGAGGGCACGGGCCCCGGCCCCACCCCGCCCGACGCCGTTTCGTATTCAAGTTACACGTTGGGAGAACACTAGCGATTCATCGTCAGACAAATTAATACTAGTATTGTATAAAATATTTACATAGCGAATAATTTTTACTTAGTTAATATATACTAAATAAATAATTAAACATTTTTTATTGAATTTGCTGTCCTTCCCCCAAGTGCTTTATACCTACGTTATTTAAATTTAAATACGATTAAAACTAAATAAAGATGAATTGTGTGTAAACTTTGAAAATATATTTCTGCATTAAATGATTACCCAAATTGTTAAATCGTGTACTGAGTATTGTTTAAAAGATTTTGTCGCCTGGTTTATAAAGTGTTACTACTTGACCTAGAGCTACGTACTTGTAATGTAAACGACGCGCAGTTTTGTGCCGAGTGGGAGTATCTTATTGCTTTGTGAGTTAACTCTAAAATATACCTCAAAGTAACATATTAGGATGTAAATTAAAGACGAGCCAAAGTTTTGTTGACTATAATTATTATTATACTAAGGAAAATCAGGATACTCCCACTGAAGAATGATACAGTCATCGACATTTCGATTTATCCCCCTTAACGTTAGCGATATTAAAAGTAGGTTATGAGTTACTACTTGTAAGTCTCAACAGTTCAAATATGAGTGACTTTCAATTTAAATGTTAAAAGTAGGTAATTCATAGATTAAAATACTCATTGAAAAGACACACGGCATTACCTAATACGTTTAAGGAATCTATTGTCGATGGCCGATTATTTTATGCGTAACAAAACAACAAGTGTGTCACCAGGCACAAAGTCGAACTATTGTTTGTACACTCTACATCAGAATTGGTTTACAACTTTAGTGTTAAGCATATAAAATAAATAGTAATAATAAGAAAAAGATTAACCTTGATAAGAATCATCTTCATTGATCAACACATAAGCAAAAGCGGTGAAACCAATTCTGCGGACGATTGTACCGTATATTATAAATCCGATATTCGTCCTAATCCCACTTGATACTACTTCATGGCATTGTCATACTAGTCACTTGTTAGCTGTCATCTTTGCTGCGACTATTGGACTGGAAACATCATTCCGCAAATAGGATTATTCCGTTTATCCACCCCAAAAAATCCACCCTAAGGTGGATACTCGGAAACGTATGTCCGAGAATCCATCCTAGGCCTAGTTGGATAAACGGAATATATAGGCTTAGGGTGGATTCTCGGACATACGTTTCGAAGTATCCACCTTAGGGTGGATTTTTTGGGGTGGATAAACGGAATAATCCTTCAAATACACCACGAAGTGTATTGTCATAAATATAATTCGGTAAATCTTTCAATATGGTTCACTTATTTTAAAAAATACTCTACGTCTTATGACGTCACATGTCACTAATAAGCAATACAACAGTCGCAACAGAGAGAAAATCGTTCAACACCATCAAACACATTTGTTGCAAGCATGATGTAGGTTACTTTAGTACGACAAAATTGTAAATACATAATTTTCTGTGATAACATGATGAAAAAATGAGAATTATTATTAGAACTGTGTGATTGCATAGGGGTATTGTTCATTTCTCTAAGGGACGACGCGTGTTTGGCATAAACCGAGAAGTGATAAGGATAGTCGACTTTAGAAGGATATTAGCGTGTCATTTAATAATAAAGTATTATGCCCAAAATAAATCAATAAAGCGGAGACATAAATTATATTTCATATTCAGTTTTGATAGACATAGGTGCTGATTCTCTTGTCACAAATTCTCTAAACTAAACTAAAAATCACTAAAATTTAGTTTATTTCTGTCAAATGACGATTTCCCATTCTGAAAATAGACTAAAGTGACACAACTTAACTATAATTTAGTTTGACAGCACTACGATAACACTGAGTTTTAATTTAGTGAAAATGCTATTCTGAATTTGACGTTTTAACCAAAACTTTTGTTCTATATCTAAAATCCTCTAACTAACTCTGACTATTTTTAATCACGATTAAAAATGTGTAGAATAAAATTAAATGTCATGAACTAAAATTCAAACCAACACCTCGAATTCAGTTGCAAAACGGTACTGTATCTTTTTTTTTTTCTTTTGCTTATATCTCGAAAATGGTGTGTCCTATCGTAAAAATAATGAAAATTTTGACCCCCTTTGCAATCCGCAAACCCGTAATACTCAACATGTTGGTAATTTTTTTTTTAGTTTTCTTCTAAAGTGAAAAATTCCATATAAAAATATGTCGAGACGGCCACATGGCGCGCCTCTCCGGCTCAAAAAAAATCACGTGGTAGGCAACCAAGTGGAGTCGCGATTGTTAAATTCGATTTTAGTTATGTCAAAATAATTTTTAAATTTATAGTTTTTTTTTGGCAGAATAGCTCTAAGATTCTCATAGTAAAAAGTAAGGAATTTTAGTGATAGTTTAGTTAGTTTAGTTCGGTGTACAAGAGAATCGGCACCATAGTACATGCGCACTAAATAGGTACCTACAGTTGCCTTTCAGTTTTCTATATAATACCCCATTTACACGACGCAAGTTTCTTGCTTGAGGCATACAATAAAATGGAAGCAAATAAATTATTTGCACCTCTAAACACTTTAGACGGTGAAACATTTTTTGTTGCTTCAACTTATGGTATGTTACAGGCAATTAAATCATACCGTGTAAATCAAGCTTTAAGGATTGTGGTGTGAACATCGAAAAGGTTCGGATGAGGCGATGTTTTACTCGAGATGGAAAAAACCTGTTGCTTCCAAACACGCGGCACGTCTAACAGTAGATACCTTTAGTCGAATCGGATATTACTCCCTCAATATTTTGATCGTTGTTGTTTGTTGCGAAGGGCAGGAACGAGTTATAAGATAGCTTTTATATTTTACCTCTGTTATAGTTACGAGTACAAAATGTCTACGCTGGTACACGAATCGTGTCATTTCTGTGCTGTACTGTCCATTATTATAGTACCTATACTTTGTTAATAAATACGCCTGTTTTCATAATTCCGTTTTAACTACACATATATATGTGATCGATCGTTTTGAACAATTGATATTATTAATGTTATAATTACAATGCTAATCTAGTCGTAATAAAAGAAATAAATAAAAATTGTTTTTTAAAAAGTGTTCGCAAGGAATGCCTGTCTCACAAAATATAAACTTGTTGCCCTCGATTTCAGAGTGTTAGATTTCTTCTATGTAGTTTTATTATTTGACAAGATTGACTCATGAGAAATATTTATATTGTTATTGTATAGACGTATGAGTATTTTCGTTTTGTCATTTGTAATTGGGGTGTTAGGATGATATCTACAATAAGCCGATGGACTTTCGATGACTGAGTGGTATTATAGAGTACCGAGTGCGTCCCGCTTTAGTGTTTGTGACTCCCTCGTATTGACTACGATGACGTTTCACTAACATACGTGTATAAGATGTGTAAATATTGTAAAATATAAAGCGACCGTTGTGTAGAGGTCGCATGTGAAAATGTCTAGTGATATGTTACTAGTTAATGTTAGCTAGGTAATCTCGTCCCCAACTGTCCTTGAATTTAAGTTGGGTGTTTCACTGCCTTAAAATAATAATGAAAATATTCGATGTAATAGTTACTAAACTACTTACAAATAAGTGGCATTTCAATTGTTCTGATGCGTTCTATTGTTCCGTGTTCACGACACTATAGTATTGAATAACACTGCGGTTTACGTTCAAAGTAATTAGTTTGGTAAACGATATAGAGGCAAATAATACAAACACTGATATGACACCAGCAGCTAATAAACAAGGTGTAATAAAATTGTTAATAAATAAATTGTAACTAATGTAAGCACTCTCTTAGCTCACTTCCTTCATTTAGGGCGTTGCAGACGAGCCGTTCATTTGCGATATTCAATGTTGAGCCTGAAACTTCATATTATAATAGTACTACGATATAAATAAGCTCGTGTGCTCGTTACCTATAAATTATCGAATAAATTGAACTATTGAAGTGAGATGAGAAAGTCTGAGCCAAGATGTCATGCCTGCCTTGTATCTGTGTAATCGCTTCACGACGATCATGTTTTATATTAAAAGTTATAATTATAATTGTATAATTAGCATAGAAAGTTCATCGGCGTCGAGAGAAGCACCATAGAATGTTTTTTGGTACGTTCCAATAACTTTACAGGATAGTGCAATCCTAATGATATTGTATTAATAAAGAACCAAACTTAAATTAGTATTTAAGTAATTTATTATCCTAAAACTAAAAAACTATACGCATGTTTTCACTATACTGGTAAAATGGTTATGTACAATACGAAAGAGCTACTGTTTTATATATGAATTCTTGCTCGCCTGTAAAATTTTGCAGAATGAATCATATTATAAGATTGTACAATATGAATAAATGCAAAAAGACATTTCCTCGATAATGTGTGTTTTTATTTGATTGATTTTGGAAAAACATGAATATTAATTTTAATTACCTAATATCAATTCTAAAATCAATCTGATCATCTCCCCTAAGAAGCTTTGAAGTGTAATCGCTCCCTTTTTACCCGACTACGGCGAAGAAAAAAGGAGGGTTATGATTTTGACCGGTATGTATGTATGTATGTATGTATGTTCATCTGTTCCCTCCTATCTTCCAAACCACTTATCACAATTTGAGAAATGAGGTATCGTTAGAAGCGTCGTGATTGTCCGCTGGTTATAGGCTATGTGAAGTCACTTTAAATTAAAAATGGCGCCCTCTAGAGGACATAAAGTGAGTAACTTAAAAAAAAAAAATGGTTTAATCGTACCACAACATGGTATCAAATGAAAGGGCTAAATGAGCACATTTCAAAAATATATATATTATAACCCCAAAAGAATTAAAAAAAAAATCAAGTAATAAAAACTAAAACCCAACTACGACTTAAAAGGTATAAACAAGACACCACAGACAGACAATTTAAAAATCCGGAGTCACACGTAATCTGTTCGATTTATGCCCTAACACGTGTGACTCCGGATTTTTAATTTGTCTGTCTGTGGTGTCTTGTTTATACCTTTTAAGTCGTAGTTGGGTTTTAGTTTTTATTAGGTACTTGATTTTTTTTAAATTTTGAATTGAAACTTTTTATTTCTCTACTATTTAGCATACATAAGCGATTTTTTAGTATACTGTAGTAGTAAGCTTTTTTAATTTTAAATACTTAATTAAGTAAATAAATATATTTATTAAGATGATGAAATGTGCCGTGATGATCTAAATTATTATTAATTTTAAATAGCCTATAACCAGCGGACAATCACGACGCTTCTAACGATACCCCATTTGTCAAATTGTGATAAGTGGTTTGGAAGATAGGAGGGAACAGATGAACATACATACATACATACATACCGGTCAAAATCATAACCCTCCTTTTTTCTTCGCCGTAGTCGGGTAAAAAATAAGATTTATTTAGCAGTTTTGCTACGCCATAATAAGATTCGTAGAACAACAGTTTTGCTTCGGCGTAGCAGATTCGTAGCAGTTTTGCTACGTCGTAGCGATGATCTTAGCAGGTTATTCCGTTTATAATCCATCCTAAGGTGGATACACGGAAACGTTTGCCCGAGAATCCACCCTAGGCCTAGTTGGATGAACGGAATTCATAGACGGAATTACGGAATTTTTACACATTTATTTTATACGGTTTTTTATTTTTTTATTTTGGATTTTTTTAGAGTGGATAAATCGAATAAGCCTCTTTATTAGTTTAATTTCCATTTGAGTTTATGTCAAATATCTCAAAAACTGCGTGCTAACGCACAAAAAAAAAATACATTTTCATCACCCCCTTGTATAATATCCCCTGAGAAGTTTGTCTACAAATTGTGGAAGACCTTAATTTGACCTTGCAAGAAGCTGTGTTAACATCGACCTAAAATGGATAGCTTAGACGGCGACGAGCGATTATTCGCTTGATAGCTTGAACTAAGAAATCTAGCATAAAACAGAAAAATAAAAACTCAGATTCGAGATAACAAATAATTTATTAGAACGCCAATATCCACAATGCGCCGAGGCGGAGCACATAATATATCACAACTGTAATTTCCAAGATGTAGAATTTCGTTCGTTGCGACCCACTGCTACTCTTTAAACTCGAATCATCTAATCCTCAACACACTGTATGATAAGTCGTAGGCCCATAGTTGAAAAAACTGATTTAAAACAATTTTATTAAATAAAGTCAGATAACAATTTATGCGGTGAATACCCTAAAAAGCAAATTTTCTCCAAACTTTTAGGATAGGCCAAACTAAAAGTGTAAAAAAACCCAATTATATACAGCTTATGCAGTTTACATACAGATAAGTCCTGAACAATTTATCAGCTCACACAAGACACTACGACATACAGTGTGTTGTGATAAATATGTTCAGTTATCAGAAAGATCCGGGGCGTCGGTATCGATGGAGCTAATATCCGCATCGACGTCGCTAGCCCCATTTATCGTCCTCGTGCGATCGTCTCGAGAGCTAGTCAGTGTCCCGGAGTCATCTGTAAATAGAAGTATGTTTTAAGACTTTAAAAAAATAGAAGAACTTATTTGTTTTGTTAACCGTATAAACAGATGTTGGTGTGTGATCCCAACTTTAACAGTGACGCGCCGTGTGATGGGCCGCCTATCATCTAAAATAATTTAAACATAAAATCAAGCCTGCTTTCCTCAAAGGGTGGGAGAGCTGTACCTATAGTACACCCACATTTCGCCAGTTACGTTTAAGTATTTCTTCTCTTTTATTTCATTTTTCATACTTATAAATTATATTTTTAAATATTAGAATAAGTATTATTATTACCAGTATCTGTTGCTATCAACCGGGCACAAATTGTCTACTACTGAGAAATTTCAGTTGGAAAAACAGAACAACACTTTGCAAGACCTGGGAATCCTCATGCTCAGCAGTAGCAAGCGGTAGACCAACAAGGCAGTCCTCACTAGACGCACGAGGTAGTAAACAATAGTATAAATTTGTGGAGATTTTCTACCTTCATAAGTGCGATCAATCGAGCTGTTATGATCAATCGGCACCACCGCGGAACTGGTCATAGGATCCCGAAGCAGTTCAAACTGGGCCGAAGGGTCAATTAAGACAGTCTGTACAAGAAACATTGAAAATGAAACTAACCTTTTTTTCAAAAATACCGAAATAACTCTAAAAGCCCGAAGTCCGCTAAAGGTCATAGCACACATATCAACTCGGAAGCGGATCGTAACCGTATCAACTCGAGCCGGTTAGTACTCTTTGAATGGAACTTCCTACTGAAAGGGACACTAATTGGAATCGTAACGTAAACGTTTCGCCTCCGACAAGCACGAACCGCGGTGTGGCGCGTGGTCAACCAGCGGTCCCCGCACTTACGGCTCGTTGTCCCTGCGCTTACGCCTCTCCGTCGCCGTCGCGTCGCCGCGCTTGCGTCTCTTCGTCCACCCTCTCACCCCCAACGCGGTCGGCGAGCCGTAAGCGCGGCGTCGCCTAACTATAGCCGAGTCGACGTATCGGAGCTGCTGGTCCGCTTTGGTTCCGTGCTTACGTTAGGTTGACGCCTGTTTGACGGCGAGGCGAAAGGCGATACGGTGAAGATCCCTTTCCGAGTTGATATGTGTGCTATGTCCTTAAAGCAACTCTCTTGGTTAAAGGTCTCAGCACACATATGGGATCGGAAAGGGATCGTAACCGTAACGCCTTTCGCCTCGCTGTCAACCAGGCGTCAACCTACCGTATGCACGTAACGAAAGCGTATCAGCAGCGCCTGTACGTCAACTCGGCTACGGCTAGGCGACACCGCGCTTACGCCTCGCCGCCCCCTGGCTGACCTGGTTGGCACCAGATCAGTTTGAATCCAAACGTTAAGTGTAGCGCACGGTTATGTCTTGGTTTACAATACGTGGGACGAAGAGATGTGAGCTCGGGTACGGAGAGACGTAAGCGCGGGGACGGAGAAACGTAAGCGCGGGGACGATGAGCCGTAAGCGCGGGAATTCAAGTTCGGAGCCTGTTCCGAGGCGAGGCGATTACGTTATTATTCCGATTAGTGTGCGTTGCAGTAGGGAGTTTAATACAAACCATTCTGAACGGCTCGAGGCGATACGGTGACGATCCCTTTCCGATCCCATATGTGTGCTGAGACCCTTAACCTTGACTTTATTACCACAAAACCGTGTTTATCAGTTGTTTTGCCTAAACATCTTTTAAACATGACATTTCTGTATGGAGTTTGACATAAAACTGACATTAAACACGCGTTGAACAAGTATCTAATTTTTTGTGGTAAGGCCCTATGAATACATTTATTATTTCCCGTAATAGTGGGTAATAATTTATATAAAAGTTGGCAGCACTATGACCAAAATTCTTAGGTTAGAGTTTAATTATTGTTATTTTTGCGCATATTTATCGATGATTTTACATCTAGGGTACATTATACACAATGTATGAACACAATAAAATGTTATTGAAAGCCTAGTATCTGATAAAAAGTGTTATACTTACGAATGAAAAGACAATTCGGGCATTTTCGTTCCACTATCACTTTTACACCCTTTAACGCTACACCGCAAAATGTTTTTTGTTTTAAATGATTGAAATATTAATTGTTGACAACATAAAATAACATAAATTACTTAACCTATAGCACATAAAAATTTTACAGGAAGACGATATCTATCTTAACGTTAAGTCAAATATTGTTTATCAAAGTAGTGACCTTGAAAAACGTGACACGCGCGGTGAAACAAAAAATCTCATCGTTCTGTATCATTTCTTTACACGAAATCCGCCATACGTTGCTCTTTTCCTTGTGTGAATGCGACAAAAGATATCAATTTGTCTATAGCATTCTCTGTCTACGTTTTGTGGTAATAAGGTGAGTGTCACACAACAGAGACCCTAGTGAGAGTTTCTTTTTAACCATCTCGACTACGCATCGATCGCGTTTGGCGCTCCGATTGGCCCTTCACCAATGAAGGCCAGTGAAGTGCCAATCGGAGCGCTGAACGCGGTCGATGCGTAAAGTCGAGATAGTTAAAAGAAACTCACACTAGGGCCTCGGTTATATTAAATCTCCGATATTACGTCTACTTTACAGTCACTTACTCGTGAGTATTTATTGCTGATAACGCTAAAACCTGAAGAAGAAATAAAAAGACTAACTACGTCAAAAGTAAGAAGACTACTCACGCTGACCTCGCTCTGCAGTCCGGAAGAGGTATCACTGGAACTAACTGATGTGCCTCTCCCTGAACTATCCTGCGAGTGGTCACTGTGCATGCCTCGTCCGTCACCTGCGCCGGCGGCAACACCAAGTAAGGGGGCTTCTATGATGTTTCCATTCGCGTCATACATCGGTTCTTCAAGAGGCGCAGCTACAGGACCAAGAAGCACTGGCTCCTCCTGGTCTTCTTCCACCTAATTAAAGCTTTAAAATTTGAGTTCAGTGCTTGCAACCAAAGCGCATTGTACCTACATAGTATTAGTTAGAAAGGGGTGTGAAGGATCGTGACTGCTGACGCCCAGGCGTTTTACATTTCAAGAGCCTTAAAGGCAGTTTGGCATGAGGAACTTACAGACTGTTGCTGACTGATCAGTTGAAATAACCAATTAGGGACAACGACATCTTCATCTAAGACACAGGAGTCGTAGCTATTTGATGATCTGCCCGATATAAACAATTCTTCTGATGTCTGGAAAAACAAAAAACGTTCATTATTTCATTAACTAATAGTAACCCATATTGAGAGCGTTATCAAACAACAAAATAATCGTCCAAAGCAGATGCTTTTATTTTATCTGGGTTATCCTGCCCCTTCTTGCCTTTGTCCTTACCCGCCACGCTAGCATTCACTACCTTTTCTTTCATATCTTTCTTCACACAATCCATCCATCTTACTTTGGGCTTCCTCTCTTTCTCATTCCATCCAGATTTTATATACATCACTCTATTAATTACGCTCCTTTCCTACGGCAACATCCCGTTTTTTTCGGATACGGGTTTTTGCAGCTTGTTTCAATACTAGCAGTCGCACGAGTATCCTGTTTATAGTCTATTGCAAAAAACCGATCCGCTCGAGTTTGACATTCGGTTTTGCCACTACAAACAGGATCCAGTTTAATTACACGTATAGTTTAATGGAAGCATTCCCACTTCCTGCATACCGTTATACAGATCTAATAACCAAACGCTCGTTGCTCTACCGCAAAAAAACAACAGGATGCAAACTACTGTGTGTGAACAATAATTTTTGCGGGATCCAGTAAAAACCGTTCCCGCAGAAAGGCCGGCCACTCGGTAATAAATATATTCTTTTTCGGATCTTACGATTTCCATTGTAATAAAAAGCTAGGCTGGTTTTTAATGGGGAGACATAATATGTTGAAAAAAAGACCCTAAGCTGTAAAATTCAAAACAATAGCGTACTTACAGCTTGCCTGTTAATTTCCACAGCCATACTGTCAGTTTCCGACTCGATGATAGGGATCGAGTCTGATTGATCACCGGACACTGGCGCAGCGTCAATAGAAAAGCCACTGAATGCTTGACCCGCAAGAGGACCCAGAGTAATCTGTAATTTGTAAAACCATAGTGTAAAATGGTGTTCTTCTGAGGGCAACTGTAAATCGCAGCGGCAACGGCGCTCATTTACAATAACAGCCCGGTTGCAGTTTGCAGTTGCCTTCAGAAGAGCCCTTTGAATAGTAATAGTAACAGTAATAGTCCATTTATTTGTGAGAATATTGTGACATAGAGATGTTACATAGTTTTTGAAGTACATAATATTCTGCCGTTTCCGGCGTACAAATACATTTTCAGGGTTTTGGTTAGTTTTGTTGGTCACACATTGAATTGGCATTGAATTAAATAGATTAGGATAACATTCAAATTGAAAATTAGTCAAGTATTAGTAATTATGGAAATGTCAGAAGGATTAAATTAGGTCAAAGATAATAAGAAAATATAATACTATTTCCTAATATTTATGTCAACTTTTAATTCATAAAATCATTAATCGAGTAGTAGCATTTATTTAGAAGATATTTGAATAATTTACTTTTAAATGTCCTAAAGTTTAGAGTTTTAAAACAGTCTGGTAGTTTATTACAAACTTTGGTCGCCATACAAAATAAATTATTAGAACGTTGCTTTAAAAGTATTCTTAGTATTATTCCTAAACGTACCTGGTTCAAATGCGGTTCCTTTCGCTCAAATATATCCTGCACTGAAGTCATATTGTGCGTTTCTATCTCATTAAGTTCTTGCGAGGTATTCAATTCGCTATCAGCCAAATGATACTCCGAATATTTTGATTCTGACGTGATGGATTTAAAGGAAAGCAAATCCAAATCAGTAACTGATAACCTGGTATCATTTAAATTGAGCGAGGAATCGTCGCAAAGTACGGAATCGAAGGTTCGATTCAAAGAATTATTCATCTCGCTTTGACTGGTTTCAACGAGACCAACACTTATTTTAATTCTTGGCGAAGTAACTCTATCAAGGTCAGCTTTCTGAATATCATCATCATCATTACTTAATATTACTGTATGCTGAGAACTTATGCGACATACATTTACAGGTGGAATAACAATTCGATCTAGCGTTTCTTCTAATATCTGTCTCATGGAATCTAGAATATGACGGCGGCTAGGTTCGCTGTGTAAGCTCGACTCATGTACTAACTGATCCATCAGATTGTGGTTGCTTTTAATAGCAAACTCTGCCGATGATCTAGGTGAGATATTTCGTGTCCTTGAAAGATCTTCATAATTCTGTTGTGGTTCCAACACCAGAACCATATTCGTAGAATCTAAAGTCTTAAAAGATTCCGATTTACTTTGGATTAAGTCGTCATAAATCAAAGAAGTGTCAGATTTTAATGACCTTTTCTTCGAAACTGATGGACTAATTACTCTTCGTTTCTCGTCACTATCTTTTTGTAAAGATATTTTGACATTAGATTTAGTAGTTATTTGTGCCTTTTGCCGCGCTAAAACTGGGGACGAAGATTCCGTTTCTACTTGTGTTATGCACACACTTTTGGGTCTACCCAAAAACGGTGCCTTAATATTTTTTTCTTTATCTTTATTAACAAAGTTCTTTGTGGACTCTGGAATATTTTCTTTATTGCCAATATCTTTGTTTTCCGTCTTTTTACCAGCCTTATACCTTTTGACGACAACTTTTTTAGTCTTTGGTGGTGAGGTATTATCTGATTCGCTGTTAGTCAGATTAACCTTGTATGGTGGAGCGGAATGTCTCTTTGGCGTAACTTTAGTTCGTGTGGAAGCAGCTTTAACTGTAGCAACGCTGTTCGGGGAAGAACAAGTAGAACTATTCATAGAATGACTTGGACTATGTGAACGCTTAAGCATGTCTAACTGCCTTGGGGTACTCTTATTATAATCTTTACTAGTTTCGCTAGTCTGTTCTTCAGGTGACTTAATCTTGTCTTCCATGTCGTTACGGCAGACGACGTAACTAATATTCACACGCAAGTCATCACTAAATTTGAGTAAATCGTGTCTGATCTCTTCTGTATTCGATCTCACCAAAGGAGCAATTTTTTTTACTAATGTATCTATACTGTCTCTCACGGCGTCAGAAGCAGAATCTAAACTTTTGTTAAGTATGTCTTTGTTTAAAGTTCTCTTTAAATATAAAGGTATGTAACTTTTCTTGGGCTTCTGCGATTTAACGATTTCTGGTTTAGCAGTAACATTGGCTACCATTCCAGATCTTCTAACAGTAATCGCTGATTTAGCGTTTTTGGTTGTATTTGTACTAGAAAAAGGAAAATGTTGCAATATTCGTTATTTTTAATATCCCACATTATTAAAAAGAAATTATACCTTATTGAGTGTTTTGATGCCACCTGTAACATTTAAACAAATTTTAATGGGGAAATTATGGTTTAATATCTTAATTTTGTTTTTTTATTTCATTACCTTGGTAGTTTTTATGGGCCTAGGGATGCTCCTAGTTTTGTTTGAAATTTTAACGGCACTCTTCTCTTCCTGAGTTAGTTTACGTAGCTTGACATTTCGAATTTGCGTCGGATTCATAGGCTCCGGCTCCATTTGTTTTTTTTTCTCTTGTCTTTTTCTATAAACCTTTTCCTTGGAATTTACTTTCTTCTCCTTTAGATGTTCTTTAGTTTTCCTAGTAAACGCTTCGTTATTTCTTCTCAGGCTCGAAAAATTAAAAGTCTTTTTCCGTGCTTTTGGCTTGTATTGCTGCCACGCGCCTTGGTAGACGATATCCTCAGACACTTGTTTATCTCTATAACTGTGAACATGAACAGCACCACAGGATAGTTTGTTCATTTTAGTAGGCGAGTCTATTCTTGGCATTACTTTGCGGTCGAAAGTCTGTATCAAAGCCTTACTTGTAGTTTTAAAGTCAGTCATGCAATCAGCGCAGGTCTTTGTCGTGCTGGCGATACTTAGTGCACAAAATTCTGATCCAGAATCCTCTATTCTCAAATTACTTGATATAGGCTTAATTAGTTTTGTTCCGTTGAACGACACTGCACTACGTACTGGTAAGCTGCGATTTGTCGCAAACGTTTGTGAACTTTTAGCCACGGGTTCAGGTATGGTCATAGTAGAACATTCAGTTTGACTGCATAAATTTACGTCAGAATCTTTTATTTTGATTCCAACTCGTCTTATTCTTGGTGTCATTGTTTTGAAATTAGTAGTTTCTTGCGTAGATGTTCCAAAATCTTTTACTTTACTCTCGGTACCTTCATCATTAATCTTAATACCGGTAGAATATACCTGAGGTATCTTGACAACGGATGTACACGGAGATAACAGCGGATAAGCCGCGAGAGAGTCGGGGCCACATTGTACATCCGTGCTTATATTATGACGAATTCCTTTTGATGTACTGGGTTCGTTAATATCTAAAGGAGAAAATGAATTTAATTTAAAATGGTTCTACTATTCATTAAGAAGTACAGTATATACGATACAAATTGTATGTAGGTACCGTTAAGGAAAATCGTTTGCGACTGCATATTTTCTGTGCTGACTTCATGCTTCGTACATATTTTTTTTTCAAAATCATTTCTCAAATTATCGTCACTAAGTTTTCTTTTAATTTCTGGGGCTACTTTTGTGTCAGTTCCTATACTTCTACGCAGAGCTATAGTTTCCTCATAGTCTTGCGTAATAATATCTATGTAGAGACTTTCTACAGCAGCAGATATGCAACTAGGATTGGTAGTAACGTTGGTTTTATCAGCATTATCTCTTACTTCAGGCGAGTCGGTACCTTTTTCGACTTTTAAATCTGGTTGACAGAGTGCTATTATACTTCCCGGAATCTAAAAGCACAAAAGTTAATACTTTAAAAGGAAAATGCTAATAGCATTATGAGAAATCTTAATACCTAACTCAGTTAATAGATAACTTGCCGGTTTGGATGCCGCCACATTAAAAGTTCGATTCCCAGTTCTATTTCTCTCCGACTCAAGTTCACAATTGTCGTACTCAGCAGGCGAAAATTCAACCATATTGGTGTTATAACACTTACTTCTTGCAACATTTTTAATCAGAGTTTTACTATTCTTTCTAAATTCACGTTTAATTTTAAACTTGAAAGAACTTTTGCTTAAAGATGTTTTCGAATCTGCGACTGCGTCTCGAATACTCTTGTTATTTGTCTTGTGTTTTTTGATAGATTTCTTGTGTTTCTGTCTCATCTTAGAACCGCTATGATCAGTATCGCCAGAACTAATATCCTCGTAGTTCATTTCGTGTTTCGGATACGGTTCCACTTCAACGTCTTCGGCTAGCCATGCTTTTGTTCTTTCTAATGGATTTGCATCCGGAGTTGGTTTCGGAGTATTGTATGCTTCCGTGCAGAATGCCTCCGTGCAGAATGACTCCGTGCTAAATACGGGCCGAGGGATAACTAGACTAGGGGACATTCCCACAGCGAATTCGTTTTCTGAAAATATATCATAAGAATGAACTGACATAAGGATTTTAGAAATGTACACATAGTTACATATACTCACGCCTTTTTCCATGGGCGTAGGCAGAAACTAAAGGAGCTGCTACGGTCACATACCTACTCTTTGTACTACTGTCACTTTCATACATTTAGTCATACACGTAGAAAAAACGAAATATATTCTACATTAATTACAGTTTACATGCCTTTCGAAAACTCGTTACTGGTTGTACTGAGGAATTCGTCTTCAATATCCACGTCAGTTACAAGATCGTTGTTATCATCAGCGTTCGTTGTTTTCTCTGCAAAAAAATCGATTAATCCAAATCATATTCGCCGAACATGAGTTTCTTTAACTTTTTATGCGACTTACCTACTGGGATAAGATGGCGGTACTTATTGACTAGTGCCGTCCTGTAAACAGAAACGATGTTTAATTACCTATATCCATTTTAAAAGTAAAAATGCGTCTAAATAAAAACTGTTCATCTTTTTAAAATGCATGGTTGCTGAAAGCTTGCTTTTTGTATCGCACTGCAGATTTCAAAATCACTATTGTTAGATAGTTCTGTAAAATGGGCACGACCTCTGGCCAAATTGAAGCGAATCTCGCGCGGGATGCTAACGGAAATACGCGCGCGCCGATTCTGTCAACTGACTTGTATGGAGTTATTCAAACAGGCGCGAATGTCGAGATAGTCGCGGCGCCCCCGCCCCGGCGTGACTAGTGGAGTCGGGGCTTCACCCTTTGCCCGCGGAGGCTATACTGTGGCCCGTTACTAGGTCCTTTTGGTTGCCTACGGCGGTGGTAATGAGCGCGGTTTGACGCGCTCGTGTGTAAGATTGCTATGTGTAACTCCGTAGGCGCGCCGCGAAACTCATAGTGGCGTCGCTATCTCCACATCTCGGCGGTCTGTCCCTGCCAAGTGAGACTCCCAGTTACCTGGGAGAAGCCCAGCAGAGAACGACCAGCATCGGAAATGCCGACTCGACGCGCCAGGCTTGAATAGTCGCGTGACCTAATTTTTAAAGCAATAGCTGCGCGAGAATTAAGCTGTGTGGCCCGCGCGATAATTGTGTGCTACACATAAAGTGACAATTGATCGGAATTCCTTTCATTTTTCAGTTCAGTCACTGCGTTATATAAGTTGTAGAGCAGGAAAAATTTTGGATTAGAAATTTTCTTTAACACACTCGGATTGTGTTTAAAAGTGTGTTACACAATTAGGTGCAGAGTTTCAATGATTTTGAATAGCGATTCAGTTTACGAAAATGCTGTCACTGCGTTACAAAATGCCATTGTGATTGTTTTCTATCTTGAAAATACAACTCACACTCTATTATCTTGCTTCAGCGCAACATCTTGATGTTTATCTAAAAATTTAAGACATTATAATCAAAACGTTAAACAAACTTTTTTTACGTTACAGTGTGCATAAAATCCCTTAATAACCTTTATAAAGAATCTTGCAAGAAACACAAGGGTATAAGCTAAGCTAGAAAAAAATAAAGGTGTAGTTTCACCGATACCGTTGTACCGGGGGGGATTCCGACGAACTGAGACCTCCTTTTTTTGAAGTCGGTAAAAACTATTTGGTCTATCGTCGAATATTTGTTGCGTTTTAGGAACTTAATAGTTATGCTACCGAATATCAAAACACACACATCAAAAGTGTCTAGGGATCAGTACCTACTTACATTTTTTAAATATACAAAATTATCCAATTCATATTCACCAAATCTAGTCTTCCAGACTCTGATTGTTAGTAAGTTCAAAGTACTGTCAGCACTCCGATGCAAAAATTGTTATGGTCTTGTGAAAACGCACACACACACACTTTTATAGGAATCCTGATTGATTTTGAGTTGATTTTCTATTTTAAATCTTTTAATTCTTTAGTCAAATAATGAAATTCACTAAAAAGAATCAAGGACCCAAAAACATTAATACTTAGTAATCCTCAATTGCGGCGATACACTAAAACTTATTAGATCCCTAGACACTTGTGATGTGTTTAGGTTCGGTTCAAAATCAATCTACCTAGCCTTTTCCCAACCAAAATGTTAAGATGGTCACCCATCCATGGAACAAGCATTGCGGCAAGCGTAGCTTACCTTATGGATCGACCCTCGCGGCTGTTATTACTTAGCCAGACTTTCGGTTCAGTGGAGACAAATAAGCAAAAGTCCGCGTACTTTTGCCCCGAATGACTACCTGTTTTACGAATTTAAACCCTTATATGTTTCTAATCATGTCCAACTGACATGTATCATATGACGCAATATAACGTACCAGTGAACAAAGGAAAGCTCTCGATAAAACACTTCTTGCGTCTGCTTATAGCCTTTTCAGTGAGGGTTAGGAGATCTAGCAGCTTGCATTGCATCCACCGAGCAGGGGGGGGCGTCTGGCGGCCCGTACTGGAATGTAGGGCCAACTTCATAAGCCGACATACAACCTTGTCCAACTCCGTAGTAATATCCTCATCGACCAACAACATCGTTCGAAGGTTCCGGAGTTTCTGGTCCAGAGCACGGCGTAGGCAACGCCCTTCGGTCAGAAAAAAATATAAGTACTTGAGTACTTAAATATTTCTACGTCCCGAACTGTGCTGAAATAAAAATCTGTGCAAAATTATTAAATGCACTAGTTTAATAATAAACAAAACAGCCCCCTTGTCGCTGCGACACTTTGTGCTAGCGACCGTTTTGGGGGGCCCATTATTGAGTGTGCAAGTCACCCCCTGCCATTTTATCTATGTATTTTATATTTAAAACATTGGTCAGGCAGGGGCCATAGTCTTTCTATAGTTCAAGATAACGAGTTCACCAAGCCACCCAAACCCATAGCCCAACTTTGTAACCATGTTCTGCAATAGTCCTACACCAACCGGGGGTTGTCCTTGGCTGCACTTGCATAGTGCGAACTGGGATTATCGTCGGTTGGTGCCTCATTCCATTTAAAATTGTCAAAGGGGCCTCTGCGAGTTGGCTCAACCCCTCGCACGTCTTCCAAAGGTCCGGGACCCCAGGGTCCCAAGATGTACAAACATATAAAAAAAAACAAATAAAAATGTCATTTCAATTATGATGTTTTTCAAACACAGTCTTTGAAAAAATCTTTCAAACGATTTTGAATGCATCAGATATTATAAGATATGATGAACCCTCAGTACACGACTGCCCAAAGAGTGGAATGTTTTTTTATCCGTGTCTAGCCTTAGTAGTCTGAAAAAACTCGAACCAGGTAAATCCGGCACGATTGTGCTGCCATCTGATTCCGATGGTGAACGCAGATCTGCGGTGTCCCACTGCAAATAGAAAAGAAATGATAACCTGCCTGTCTAAATCAAATTGATCTTTATTCTCGTTACAAAAAGGGTGCTCGTGGGTTGCTGTCAGAGGTGAAATAACTGTAAAAAGGACTGTAATGGGACTATAGCAAAACAGAGGTGTCAAATTGACACTAGAGTACTTTTCATCAAATAGTTTTTATGCCGTAATGTTGTCTCCTCTGTTGTAGAACCAATACGAATACGCTACGCCGCTACCTAATAGGCTTACGGCAAAGGAAAAATTTGATGAAACGCACTCAACAGTCCGGCCGATGAGAGAATGCGTTCCTGACACCTGTCAGCTGAGTACAAAAGAATAAGGCTGCTATCAGACGGACTGCATCGCAGCAATCGCGTGCAGACGATATATTCAACTGCATGTAGTTGTTCGTTTGACTTCGTTCAGTCGTCACTTCACGCGGTCGGCTGCAGCCTAAGGGTCTTACCACAAAAACTTAAGACACTTGTTCAACGCGTGTCTAATGTCAGTTTTATGTCAAACTCCATAAAGAAATGTCATGTCAACTGGTAAACACGGTTTTGTGGTAATAAAGTAACCGCCTTACTAATAAACGTTGTATAGCTCCTGTATAGTTACACAATGCTTTGTCTTCTTCTTTCAAAAGTCAAATTACTTTTGAAAGAAGAAGACAAAGCGTTGTGTAACTATACAGGCGCTACACAACGTTTATTAGTAAGGCGGTAAGTGTTTTACGAATTCAAACTTTACTCGTTCCTAATCTTGTCCAACTGACAGGTGTCAGAAACGCATTCTCTCGATTGCCGGAAAATAATTGATGGCAAATGTGCGTCAAATCACTAAGACACTAACTCAAAGCAATAACTAAAACTAGTTTCAAACAAATTACGTCAAATTGATAGAGGATAGGAACATAATGTACAGACAGGGGAATTAATTGTTATGCAAATTGACACCCTATGTCACTTAGCCGTGTCAACGGTTCATAAGTAGCCATTTCATACTGCTGTAAAAGACAATTGGGGTTAGAATATTTTGAATATACGTGAAATTGAAATTGGAATTCAATTTGCTTAGCAATTAATTTCCATGGTTTTACTTTAATGAAACGACCGAAATCTATATAAAGATTTAATCATATAAATTTTGACTCACATTACATGTGATCGCTTATTTAAACTAAACATCTTAATTAAAATGCAACATGAAAACTTAAAATACATCCAACAGTGAAGTGAGATATGGAGATCAATAAGCAAATTGGCTTTAACAAATAGATATGATAAGTACAGTGCGTTCCTTATAACTTGACCCGTGACGCAAATGGTAGCACCATTCTCTCAGTCGCCATTTTGAACTCTATATGTATTGTAACTAAGCTTGACATGCAATGGCACCAATATGACGGGACAAAGTTATAGCGAACGCAAGGGCAGAAAAATACCCATACACTAAGTGAAATTAAAAAAGTTTTCTAAAGTATTCATTGAAATTATTTGCACATTATGAATTGTGTTAAACTTGCTTTTGAATTTTCCAAAATGTATGTTTGGTCTTAACTGTACGGTCTTAACCTATAATTAAACTCTATGAACACCAAGGCTTACAGTGGTAAAGATTCATGTATTTGCTTACAACTACATAATAAGTTTGTCATTTATGTAATGGAATGGAAATACACTGCTACAAGGATATTTTGGCGGCGTTTAACAACAGCGCTCCCCCCCCTGACAACGTCATTCATTGTCAGGGGGGGGAGCGCTTTTGATAAACATTTGTGCAATTGTTTTGTGAAATGTCACTTGAAATGTATTCAAAAAAACAAGATGGCGACGTTTGTTCCAATTTCGACCACGCGCCAAAATGCGCGCTATAGCTTATACTTAAATTCAGAGTCTTAGATATTTACACTCCATTGTAACACACTCAACTATGCAATTTAGTGTTATGTAGGTTGTTTTTTGAGTATCTATTTTTAATAAAAAAAGGTTCTACATTGGTTGTAATAAATTTTGAATTTGTTCAAGTACTTATTACACTGAGTACGTGATTCCATTTCTAGATAACGATTTAAGATTCTGAATTCAAAGTTTAGATACTACCCAAAAATATCGATAAAGGCACATCACTAGTATTAATCAACACATACATTGTAAGTTAGTTTTTATCAATAATAAAACTTATAATCACTACGCTATACCAATAACAGGTAAGTACACAAAAATAATGGAGGACTCGATCGTAGTCAATCAACAATAAATTCAACTCATCTGTAAAACCTACTGAGAGAGTCTACTAGCCTAGTATTTTAAAATAAGAAAAATTCATTCAGCACAAAATAAAATAACTACCGTTGTTTCACACGATCAAACTGTTTGAATCAGCCTGTTTGGTCAAATTACTTGAACGTCTATGGCCCGCATAAGAACCAACGCGCATCTAGCGAAACGCAGCGCGGGTTTAATTACCAAACAAATATCAACATTGTGTGTCCTACAAATAAATTCTAAAATAAATATCCTGTGCCGCGCACCTCTGTCCACTTATTGATGCTCTCTCGCCGCTCTCGCACCAGAGTTTTATTTATTTTCAACTTTATTTCAACTAAAGCAAGGTTGGTATTTGTTTGGCGGTGAAAACCACGCTTGTGGTGCCAGATAACCGGTGACGAATGTATGGGTAAGCCATGTATAATGAGAGTATAAATGTAAAATGCTTTCATATTTAGCCGTACACTTCGTCACTTACCCGGTAGCCTATTACCCTGCAGCTGAACCGTGTGAAAAGGTACTAACAAAAGAGGCGGTCGATCTAACCATATCGGGTCATCTAGCAGTACTGTGCGACAATGATCTACATTACATAGTTCAATCTGGTACATTTACGTCAGAGAAGTCGTTTTCTTGCCACTCGTCGTCGTGCGTGGCCACCGAGGTGGTGTCTACCACTAGGCGAGAATGGATAACCACGTCATCCACAATTTCGTAGCCGTTCCATTCCAGGAGATCCCTGAGAAATAATAATATATTAGGCTTTATAGAAAGAGAAAGAAGGAAGAAAAATTCGTTTATTGGCATTACAGAAAAATACACCTTAAAACTATAAAAACAGAAAACAATCATTATAATGCCAAAAAGGCCTCGGCTCAGCATAATGTGAGATGGCAACACAAAGTGTACCACCTGACGCTCATTTTCAGCTGCAACCCACGAGTGTCATACGCTAGAATAATAATATTATATAGAGTAGGTATAATCAGCCTAGTTTTCGCTTTACCACTTTTGACAACAATGAGGGTTTTCTGAAATGACGTTCACCAGGTGGCAGCACTGAGACGTTAGTGCCAAGTGTCAAAGCGCCTATGCTTTCTTTAATCGTGACTGAATGATGAACGAATGATGAGCATCATTATTTTTTAGGGTTCCATACCCAAAGGGTAAAACGGGACCCCATTACTAAGGCTATGTTCGTCTGTCTGTCTGTCTGTCCGTCCGCGGCTTAGCTCAGAGACTCTTAGTGCCAGAAAGCTGTAATTTGGTATGGGTATACATATGAATCACGCCGACAAAGTGGTAAAATAAAATCGTAAAAATATATTTTTAAGAGGTGTACTTATAGTACACCCACAAATTCTCGAAATTCAATTTCAATTCTGATGTTTGAGACTAATGTCACGAGCCTATTGACCAGGCACAAATCCAGACTTCGAGCTGCTACTGAGAAATTCGTGATGTCCAAACCCAATAATACTTTGTTCAACCTTGGAATCGAACCCAGAGCCTCAAGCTCCTGAAGCAGCGCCTGCGACCACTAGAATAAGGAGGCAGTAAAAAAAAAAAAAAACTATTCGTAATCTGTACAAAAAGTTGGTACTAACCGGACCCTATCAACATCGTCGGTTATGTTCTGTAATACAACCATGAGGTGCGACAACGGAATCTCCAGCCGGTTCACGTCCACCGAGAACTCTTCATCGTACTCGTTGTCTAGCCGGCGGTTGATCTCCTCTGACACCAGGTCTAGAATGCGTGCCTCCTCTGATTTGGTCTGTAAGGTATAAAATAAGGTTTTGTGACCGAGAAATGTAATAGGCTAAGCTATAGCTAGGTGTGGATAGGCTATTAGGACTCCCACACATAACTGCGAATTCGCAACGCATCGCAAAAATCAGTGAAAGTACCCTTTTTTTTGAGTGTGGGAAATCAAATGACTTCTCCCGCTCTGGGTGGAACGGAAGGGGGTGTCAGACTTTTACTGACTAAAACCCACCCGTGTTCCTTCAGTTGCCTGTTGCCAAGGTCCCGGTATCCCTTTCGGACTTTCCCGCAACCCTGCTAGGAGCGACCGTACCCTATTTTCTTCTGCGCATAGCTTCTGCGTTGGGAATTCGCAGTTTTGTGTACAAGCCCTAAGCCTATTGCCGTCAACCGGGCACAAATTCAGACTCCGGGCTGCTACTGAGAAATTCCCAACGGAAAAACCCACACACACGTAACAAAGCACACATGACACTTAACAACACAATAAAAATAACATAGTAAATCTCTACGATCTTTTGGCGCTTCAATGACATTGACACGGGGGCATCTATATCGCCACATACGAACTTCGCATCACACTGACGTCACGCAAAATCCTAGATCGCGCAAGCAGACTTCACCACGCAACTAGCATATATACAACGTCCCGACATCAATCGTCGGGCAGTTGCCCACCAGATCCGACTCAACACCCGTCTGGTTGGAGGATCCTCCCTTTTGTATAGACAATGAGTGAACTTTACACCCTGCTCCTCATGCCTCCATACTGGTGACTCCGACATGATACGTAGTTCGCATGTGGAGATGTAGATGTCGTCACAGCAAGAACAAGATGGCGTTAGTTCTGATTTTTGACACGCGCCAAAAGATCCTTGTACAGCTTGGCAAAAAAAAGAGTATGATGCGGTGACAGATGAAACTAAATATTTTACTTAGGTAATGCAGACCTATGAAGTTGGCACTACTTTGCCGACAAGTGCTAGTAGGTTTTTGAGTCAGTACAAGCAGCGTTTTTAACTATTTGTTTAAATTCTTTTACTCATTTCCCATTTGAAGTGACCTATATGCGGTAGTGGCGCCCTCATTTTTTCCAAACTCTTTTTTGCCAAGCTGTACCTACAATTGTATGTCTTACCTCAAAGGGATAGGCGTACTCCCTCACGATCTTATAGTACTGGTTCCAGTACGGTGCGTTGTCCCCCCAGTTGATGTTACACCAGACATGACCCCCCTCTTCTGCCTGACTGAAATTATTAAAATTCAACACCTTAGTTAGGTGACGGATTTCATTCACCACTTCTCTAGTATGAACTATAGAGTCGATTCTGTTTTTTGCCATTAAATTTTGAGTTGTTTTTGAGAATTTTTTCACTTGTAACGTCGTGCAGTTCAACCTGAAATGTAGAATAGAAACTTATGATCTGTTCAAAGAAAGTTTCTGTAAGTACTACTTGTTTTAAATAAGGGAACAGGGGGATGACCATGAAGTATTAATGCCATCATTACTCCACTGCGAAAACAGGATGGTGCTAGCGGCCTTGTATAGCTCCGTCTCTCACTAACACTGGAAAAATGGTGTCATTAATACGTCGTGATAATTTGTGCAGCAGTTATTTCAAACTATAGATACTAAAGCGTAATTGTAGATTATGGTTTATTTATATCTAAATGAGGATTTTTACACGATGAACGAATCTTTTAAAGAGTTGACTTCTTTTTTATTAATTACTGTGTTCTGTTCCCTCTTGGATAAAAAGTATTGTGTGAAAAGGCCGTATACGAAATTTTGCCGATTTTGCTGATTTACGTGATTTTACAGTTAAAAATACTGTATTTTCTATAAGTTTTAATGCCCAAAATTTTGACTACTTTGGATGATTGGTTGAATGATTGGGCACGCGAAATATTTTAAGTAAAGCATAGTAATATATTCAGTTTAAAACTATCGTCACAATACCGTTACCATTTCTACAATTACAAAACTTCCCAGATAACACTACAATAGCCTATACTATAAGAAAATCAAACTCAAACTCAAGCATTTATTTCAAATAAACCAATTACAGGTGCTTTTGAATTGTCAAGGGGTCAGTAAGTCAGAAAGATGAAGCTAGTTGCCCATTCCAAGGCGTAGTAGGTTCCTATGGGGAAGAACGGGCAAGAAACTCCATGGACACAGATATATATGAGCACATCGGAGTATATGATTCATATTTTAAAGAGTATAGTAATGTTGTCAGAACCTGCTATAAACATCCTCAATTTCATAAACTTTATGGCAGACCCTCCTGCGGGGCACCACCACATTGTAATAATCTTGACAATCGAACATCATGAAACTCTTTCCTACTTCGGCATCTAGGTTGCACTGCAGCGTCTGGTCACGGTATGAGAAAGTGTTCATGGTGAACGTTTTCTCGGTTATAGGTGATTCGCATAGGGTTGAGGAGAAGACCAAAGTCATATGTGACTTTTCTTCAGGATAAAGGATCTCGGTGAGGGATTCGCTGGAAAGGTTGGAAGGAGTTACCGAAATGTCCTGCAGTAGCTACTAGAAATGGGTTGTAACAGGTTAAACACAATATCTGTTATCACTGTTACTGTTACAAAAAAATAACAGATCCAAATATGTTATTAAATAACAGGCTGTTATTTTTGTACGGACGATGAATACGTATTTAAATCTCGATTGAATATCTTCTTTATTTATTTTGGTTTAAAGTTGAAAATAGTATCTATCTGTTATTAAATAACAGCCTGTTATTTTTGTACGGACGATAAATACGTATTTTAATCTCAATTGAATATCTTCTTTATTTCTTTTGGTTTATTGTAAAAAATAGTATCTATCTGTTATTAAATAACAGCCTGCTATTTTTATACGGACGATAAATACGTAAGTAACAGCCGCGGTAACAGTCAGTGTGGGGATTGGTATAATGTATTAACAGTAACAGCCGCGGTAACGGAAGTCTTGAGGATCTGTTATTTTATGTAACAGGTATTGTTAGAAACAATTGTTAAAAACAATTGTTAAAACATGCTCAGTATTAGCGCTTGCGACCATTAGACCAACAAGGTAGTCATCAAACAGCTCACAAAAGGAAAGATAATTGACCAAATTACAAAACAAGGTTTATCTTTAGACCCAAGTTAATTTTTTTAAACTTTGAACTCTCTTTACAAAAAACTGACGTCAAACCAACTAGGGTTTGACGTTAGTTTTTGTATTTAGTACTTTATTCGGAGCACAGTGAAGTTCAAAATGCAATAACTGGCTCGAAGCTTGGACTCTTTTTTTAATAAGATGGAATTAGTCTGGGCAACTATCAAAGAATCCAGGTAGGTCTGTATATGGTGGTCCATCGAGGTTTCAGTAGTTATCACGCAGGTCTGCTGGAAGAAATTTCTTAAGAAATAAGCAGTACCTTTGTACTCATATTATAATAGGGAATATGCATGTGATTCAAATATGGGTCAAATATTTTTTTTTATAAACTATATTACTTCAGAATTATCCCTCCATCAATATTTTTGAATAAAATTTCTTTTTGAGCGAGAAATTAATTTTTAAAAAGTCCCAAAAAACCGTGGGTAATTCAAATACTTGAAAAGCTAAGAGCAGATGTGACGTAACGATCCGGGATAACAATCAAAATGTCAATGTCAAGTCAATCAACAAGTGTCAAGTCAATGTCAAACGCTCATACAAAAAGGAGTGTTTGACGTTGACTTGACAGTTGCTTGTTTGTTTTCACGGTCTGTGACGTCACCACACCAAGCGCGCCAAATGGAGGGCGTTTAAATAGCCCGGATTGGTTGGATATTTTTAAACTTTTTTTTAAGTACTTTAAATTGCTTTTTTGTCGTCGATTTTTAAACTATTATTTGACGATGGAAATTATCGAATAAAAATATTTAAAAAATACATGCATATTCCCTATTATGATGTATCGCTATGTATTTTACTGTGTGTACATAAATAATAAAATAAATAAAAATAACACATGAATCTCATGTTAGTACTACACGAACGTTTAACTCCAAACTGATTGTCTATACTACCATAATATGTAGAAGCGTAGTTCGGGCGCGAAAAGCAAAGGAGACGCCTCAGCTGCCGCTGTTGGGTGCGGTATTGTCAACGCTCTCTCGAATCAAGGGTGTCACCGTTTAATCGCGCTGCGACACTAATAACGTATTGAAACTGACGGCTTTGAAGGCAGTCTATGACAGAAGTTTTGCGCCAACGCACTTTAACATATACATACATATAAAAATAACTCATACATAAATCTCTAATAATTTTTCTGTGGTAAAGGTGCTCGTGGCTAAGTAATAACAGCCGCACCGGTCGATCCATCAGGTTAAGCTACGCTTGCCGGGGTATATATGGATGGGTGGATATGGATATGGTCCATGGATGGGTGACCATCCATGGACCATATCGAGACTCCTCCGTGCGTCGGAAAACATGTTAAGCCGTTGGTCCCGGCTGTCATTTGTGGATCTTTGACAGTCGATACGGGTCCTCAGAAGCCCGAAAGTCTGACAACCAGTCTTGCCACGGGGTATCGTATCACCCAGTTACCAGATGGGTTGTGGAGGTTAGATAGGCAGTCGCTGCATGTAAAAGACTGGTATTCAGCTGTATCCGGTTCGACTGGAAGCCGACCCCAAATTGGTTGGAAAAAGGCTAGGCAGATGATGAATTTTTCTATGGTAGTCTAATATGGCTCTTAAATCATGTACGTTTGCCCAGCACGGCCCCCCAAAATTTGAGTTTTAGGTGTGCGCCAAAGAAATGTACTCGCCTCTAGTAGTATATGTACCGGCTTCTTTTTCAATGTACCTCTGTACTTTTGAAGAAATATGCAAAAAAAGGGGGCCGTGCCAGCCAAACGCTTTCAGCACGGCCCCCTTGTAACTTGAAAAATATATAGCGTATTACAAAGTTTGATATCTAGGTTCAAACGGCATAAAACTGAATAAATAACATAAAAATCTGTTATTTTTAAACATACTCAGCTGGTAGTTGTTGTGACAGTGATGCCGAGCTTTCCCAGCAGCCTTCAAAGATTTCGCTGAAGTTATTGGGGTTCTGGTCACCTGGACAAAAACAGTATTTTATTATGCACTTTTAAAGAAACTCCATTAGTGCTCACTAGACCCTGTTCCAAAACTTGTTGGTAAAAGTATTATTATTTTTACCAGACTACGGCGAAGAAAAAAGAGGGTTATGATTTTCGACCTGTATGTATGTATGTATGTTCATCTGTTCCCTCCTATCTTCCAAACCACTTATCACAATTTGACAAATGAGGTATCGTTAGAAGCGTCGTGATTGTCCGCTGGTTATAGGCTATGTAAAGTCACATTAAATTAAAAATAGCGCCCTCTAGAGGACATAAAGTGAGGAACTTAAAAAAACAAATGGTTTAATCGTACCATGTTGGGTATCAAATGAAAGGGCTTACTGAGCACATTTCAAAAATATATATATTATAACACCAAAAAAAATAAAAAAAAAAACAAGTAATAAAAACTAAAACCCAACTACGACTTAAAAGGTATAAACAAGACACCACAGACAGACAAAATCCGGAGTCACACGTAATCTGTTCGATTTATGCCCTAACACGTGTGACTCCGGATTTTTAATTTGTCTGTCTGTGGTGTCTTGTTTATACCTTTTAAGTCGTAGTTGGGTTTTAGTTTTTATTACTTGATTTTTTTGTAAGTAGGTATCACTACAATTTTCCCATACGTTTTCTGAACGATTTGTTTACATTTTCATCAAATTGTTTTGGAACAGAGTATACAATTAATGGTTTTAGTTGGTTATAAAATAAATGCCACATTTTTCTCAAAATTCCCAAGAATATTGCGAATTAGACTAAACATTATTGGAAACATTCTGCTGTCACACAATACATTAACTGCTCCAACAGACAGCTTCTTGTTCAGTTATGGCCATCCCACTACCACTAGGAGTTGCTAAAGCTGCAGGTTATTTTAATCTTTCGCATAATAACTATACCGCATAAGGCTTTATACCTTCAGTCTTCGGCATAAGAGCTAATTCGCCTTTTACAACACTTGTAAATAAGGGAAGTTCTTCTTTGCTATTGCTAGTTTGCTTAAAAGTCAGATAATTACTCGTCTTTTTAAGCTATGTCGATAGTAGTTGATAATAATTGTATTATCAACTACTATCATACAGATGGTCAACTCAGTACGCGGCGGGCTCAGTGAGTGTCGAATTCAGTGGGCGTAACGTAGTCAGAAGATTACTCAAAAACTATCTGGACCTATTTAAAAAATAAGAGTTACGCGATAGAAAGAGAGGCAACTTCTAAGGGAATATAACTGTAGGCAACCTGAATTGCACTTTATTGTGTCGTGGCAAGAGTCGCTTTTTAATTAAATGATTTTGCGGAGTGACCCATCTGTATTCATCTGGGATAATACTTACTTGCGACCAATTGAGAAGCTAAGGCATTTATATTGAGGTCAGCTTGCTTGTTGTAGTCCTTTGCAATAAACAGAGACAATTGACTGCAGCAGCCGTGATGCAAAGTCCCAGGTGGTCCGGGACCGATACCCTTGCAGATCACCGTGTAATTAGGATACCTCGCTACTATGTTGCTACACCTGTAAAGTCAAATATTGAAATGTTTACCACATCTGCAGACTATTCTCAATTCCATAGAAGCTTTCACCCCCAATTTAACCCCTTTAGGGAGGGTCATCATCATCATTAGCCGACAGCAAGTGTAGCAGTGGAAGCGTGCTGGGCCCATAATCTATTAAAACACGTTAGCTTTTCGTAATAGACTTTATTTGACAGACGGATGTTTCCATAGAGCACAAAGAATATAAGTTTGTTACCAACAAAGAGTACCTATAGCAACATTTAATTAACAGTTCCCTTATAGGCCTCTCTGATTGCACGCCAATCAGCTCTATTCTCAGCAACTCTCATCCAGCTGCTACCAACCTTACGCTTGCCGATTCGCGGTTCGTTTGGGGCTGAATTTTCAAAAATTCTTCGTTATTGCTTGTTTACGCTATATGGAACACTTGTGCAAAATTTCATGCTTCTGGACCCAGTGTTTTAAGGTGTGCCTTGCCTGTCAGCAAATTTAAGATTTTCATTAAGTTTATGAGAGGGGCTCGTAGCTAAGTAATAACAGCCGCACAGGTCGATCCAGCAGATTAAGCTACGCTTGCCGGGGTTGGTCCGTGAATGGGTGACCATCTATACATACCGAGACTCCTCCGAGCCTCGGAAACACATTAACACACACATGAGGTATTTATTTTAAAAATCTACCAATTTCAGAAAAACCGTTCATGGTTGTGCCTCAGAATAAGCCAATTTGCACATAATAATCTTTGACAGTCGTTACCGGTCGTCAGAAGCCCGAAAGTCTGACAACCAGTCTTACCGAGGGATAACGTATTAGGTACCCAGTAACTGGGTTGTAGAGGTCAGATAGGCTGTCGCTCCATGTAAAATACTGGTATTCAACTGCAACCGGTTAGACTGGACGCCGACCTCACAGTTGGGAAAAAGGTGGGCAGATATTAAATAGATGATTACCAATCGTGAAACTGTTCCCTGGTCCATTCAAACAGATGATCCAAACGTCGTAGTCCATTCTTCTCTAAAGCCTTGAACAGGACGTTGAAATCAGCATTTGGGGTAGTGAAAACGACAATCCTAGGTTTTATGAAGCCAAAAACAGTGTGAACGAATCTTTCCAGGTCATGAGGGAGCATGTGCTCAATCATCTCGATGGCGATCACCGCATCACAGCCGATAAGCCGGTAGTCTGGATCAGCTGCATTGCCTTGGAATAACTGGAATTAAAAACAAAAATTGTATTAGCATTTTCACACAACAAGGAGGATTGTGTGTGTGGTTATTTTATTTTAACAATTTGATTGTTCAACATACTTACAATTTATGAAAATTATCAAGTCAAATCAGAGATTAAAAAATAATACAAAAATAAATATTTTTCTTACAGTGACTTTCAACGGACTCTCCCGCTTTGGAGAGTACTCATCACCACCAAGCAAGTCAGAGGAACATCGGAGAGGAATAGTCTCAATATCTACGCCAAGAATGCAACGAATACCAGGTACTTCCTTCAGGTACCTGATGAAGCTCATGTCATGGTGGCCGAAATCCACTATCTGTGAAACAATGTAAAAAAAAACAATAAATGAAGGAACTCTCAACGCTCTGATCTTCCAAAAGCTTTGCATTTTGGTGTGACTGCCAGATAGAAGTGCACACTAAGGTGCAGCGCAGACGGCAGACTATCCGTGTTGCACTATTTAGTCTGTGAAAATAGAACCTAAGCAATTATATGCACTAACGCATGACGCTCAAAAAGAAAGAACGTTTGCTTCAAACCGCGCTAACGCAGACGGCGCACACTTTTAGTATGCAATCTGCATTTCCATAGCATCTACATCCCTACAGTTCTGCTGACAGAATTATCGAAGACGTACGTCGTGTGCGTTGAGTCTGCGTAAAATCCGCGACGGACTATTATTTTACCCTTCCAACTGAAACTTTATTTGTATTATTATAGCTTGGTTTTCGCATCATCTCTTAAATAGTATAATCACCAGATGTTTTTTATTTATTTATTTATTTTCAGCTTCATACCTAATCTACTTGATACATTTCGATGTCTTATAGTGGTTTAGATTTTGTAAGGAAGGATTTATGCATTTAATGGAGGCCAAATTATTAAATATAATGCGCTCTGGTGCACAAACTAGTGACTTGCTCTCGTGGGTGTATCTACCACCATATCAGCCATATCATGTCTTGTGAAAATATAATTGTTTAGGATACGATGGGACTGACATACGCTATGCATAAAAGCCCCTATAAACAAATAAAAGATAGTAAAAAATTATTCAGGGTCTCCAGGCTACAGGGGCCACACGAAAATTTGTAAAATGTTATCCACAACCGCCAATTCTTATAGATAAAGGCCCAAATGAATGAATACTTAATAACAATTTGTTTATGGCTTACAAACACTTCCAAGATACAGGTGCAGTCTAATTCTCTAGTTCTTGCATTAATTTAGTAAAATCACAATAACAGCTTTAGCTATCCAAGTCAGGGTTGTGGAGGTAAGATAGATCTTCTTTTTTTTGTGTGGTTAATGACTAACCTGGTGTCATAGTTTGTATAATTATCACTTGCTTTAAAAACAGTGAAGGAAAACATTGTAAGGACACCAGCATACCTGAGAGATATTTCTCAATGGCATGTGAAGCCAAGTCGGCGGCCCATGGGTAAGATAGATGATAAGAGAAAAAAAAACCACCAAAACCCATGCCAACCCACCCATTTTACCCATGTAAGATCAGTATCTTACATCAGTATTCAGTTGCATATATTATTATCTTCTCTATCTGGAAGCGGATCTCAACATAATTGGGAAAAGGCCAGGATGATGATGATGATGATAGGAAGTTGATTATAACTTATAGGTACTACGAAATGATCAGGCAATACCTTCTCAATATTTCCACACCATCGATCATCCAAGAGACAGTCGCTGACAGTAGCGTACCGCTGTGCGTACATCGGCGGGTAGAACGTAACCCCCTTCTTTTCGTCGTACTCTGAAAACACCTGGTCCTCAGCCTCCTCATCCTCCAAGTCACTCCCACTTCCAGCAAAAAAACCTAATGTCATTAATTGCTTATAGTAAGGCCGCATTAAACGGTCAAATGCAGTAAACAAGGATTCACGGAAAAAAACCAAAGTCTGAAGAGTAACGATCATGATTCACGGATTGGACTGGAGATTTCAAAATAATAAGGGTCTTTATTAATTAATCTCTCAATATATAAATGATGGAAAGTGGAAAGTAGCCGACAATGCCTAGATGTTCACATGTTTTCTTTTTTGTTTTGATTGACTTTGGATTTGACAGTGACATTTTGACGGTAGAAGATTTCATAGACATTACGCTTTTTAGGGTACCGCTGCGAGCGGCAAGAACGGAATACGGAACCCTTTCCCTTTCGTGTCCGTCAGGCATCAATCAATCCATCCGTATGTTACAACTATTTTACTCGGAGACCATTAGCATAGCACTTGACTACAAATACTTTGCTACAAATAGGTGTATTCTACGAACCGTACAATGGAGTAGAATAAGTAAAAAATTAGGATTTGGACATTGAATAGAGGTATGAAAAAAATCGCTTGTGGGATATGTCCAAATATGGCTTTGGTTTGAATAATGTAATACTGTACCTAGTGTAGTTTTTGGAGAAACGGAATATTTTTGGTTATAGCTGTTTTGAGTTTAGTAATAATTTCCCTGACTGACCTGACTCTTACAGTAAGTAAGTACATTCCTTATATTCAATCCATTTCAAGAATCAATGTGATGTAATGTAAGTAATGATAATGATTCAACTTCAAAAGAAATCTTATGACTACGGAACCATTGCTGTGCGTGGTCCGACACGCACAGCCCATGTTATCGCGGTGTGACTTTGATTATTTGCGGAGTGTGGAGATTGATTTATAGAGTTTCATTTGAATGGCACGAGCGTGGGTTGGGGAGACTATCACCGCGATCTTCTCGCCCGTGGAGATGGCGCCTAAATGTTAACGAAAAAAAAAAATAGTAAAGTAATAATTCCTACTATCCAAATTCCAAAAAAGGTTATTATGAATTTCTCAGCAGTCACGCTTTCGACCACTAAATAGATCCACGACTCCCACTAGGGAAGGTCCCAGTCATAATCATCCTTTTTTTTATCAGTGGTGAATCTTCTAACATCATTCCTATTTTCGGTCTCTCCGAAAATGAAAAAGTAGATGATGCTTCAGGAGTGATAGACGTGCGAGCAAGTACGCGTACAAATTATGGCTTGGCGAATTTACTCGCCCGTGTGTCATGCTAAGTACGCGGACCTAAAATCGCTGAGTAAGTTTGTCGGCGATCCAACAGGTTTGAAATTTTGCTCGCAACCCACCTTGCAAAAAAAAAAAATACAAAAAAAACAGCCCACCTTGGCTCGTTTTCTGTCACCGCCGCGAGCCGCGACCCGCCAATTTAATTTGACATTGACATTTTGAGCAAGCTTCAATTATATAAATAAACAAAAACGCCCGCGGTGCCGCGAGCGGCCTCGCGTCGCCGCTGGCAGCTGCGGGCAGAACCACTGACAAGAAGCGCGTGGCGCGTAGATAAAGTTTAAAATTATTTCACACTGAAAGTGCTCGCCGCGTCGCCGCGTCACCTCCGTGAATTTAGCCGAACGATTTCATTATTATGAACTTTTGTTAATGCTAATCGTTAGAGAATCGTTAGAGAGGGTTAGAGAGAAAAGAAAAATTGTTAGAGAGTAATTAGTTTTTAAGTAAAAACAATTTTAATTTTTCGTGTGAAGTTGGCCCCTCTTCCCGCAAAAATGGACTTAGACGTAATTTTATTTTTTTAATCGTTTGCGAATCGTTAGAGAGAGATTGAGAGTTACACAAAATCGTTAGAGAGTTAATATTTTATTTGATATTAAATAATTTCTAAGAGCGTGACGTTAGCCTACCTCTGTGAATTTTGCCCCCGATATAATTATTCTCAACTTTTGTTAATGCTAATCGTTAGAGAATCGTTAGAGAAACTTAGGGAGAAAAGAAAAATCGTTAGAGAGTAATTAGTTTTATTTATCAACGATTTTAATTACTTTTGTGAAATTGGCCCCCATTCCCGCAAAAATGGACGTAGATGTAATTTTTTTATTTTTATAATTTGAGAATCGTCAGAGAAAGATAGAGAGTTAAAAAAATCAGTAGAGAGTTAATATTTTAATTGATATTAAATTATTTCTGAGAATGCGTTTTAGATCAAACAGGCTCGCTCTTATTATGGGCAACATATTCAGCCGAACGGTACTTTTACTGTACCTAGAAGTTAGTGAAGATACCAGGCATTTCGTCATCACATGAGACAGCTTTGATCAGAGGACTCACACCACTATAGTTATAGAGTGTATTACATTATTGTCTGGTATCTTGGATGGGCCGGCATCAAAATTATATATCTCTACCTGCTCAGTTTCTCGACAGGCTTTTAATAAGAAAACAAAAAAAAAAGTTTATTTCATAAAAAATCTGTAACACTTGCATTCAATCAAAGCATTATTATTCAGTTTTTAAATATCATAATTGTCGAAAGGCTTTTCATCCACTTCCGATCTCGATTTTAAGTCATAAAACAGGAATTCTCCATCGTAATTAAAAAAATGTTCTTGATCAGTAGGTACTATTATCATTTTACTCCTGCTAAGCCTGTGGACTATGCTGAAACATGCACTTCTTGCACTTAAAGATTCTTAGTAGCTATAATCTAAAGAGAGGTCTAAAAGAATTATGCTACACATTTTTGACTGAAAACATCCCATTTCATTTATTTCAGAATATGGTACATACAGTAAATTACTTGATTACAATTTTTGTTTGCATTGTCATATTCTTTACAACAAAATATTGATTGACTGTAATGACAGTACCATGTGTCAATTTTGAAAAGTTTGTTATTTTCTGGGGTGTGTTCTCTTTATTACTCTAGATATAATTAGAAAAGTTTGTTCTTTTTAGGAGTAAATTAACAGTAAATTAATTGTAATAGGGGGCGAGCCTATTGCCAACAACTGGAACAAATCCAGGCATGGCATAACCCAATTACTCTTTGCCCAACGCAGGAATCGAACTCAGCTAATTTTCCATATAAGTTTTCCGACAATTTAATTTTTATGTTTCTTAATTTAGATACCTACTTTTATTATCTACTATCAATAGATTTATGTTAAGTTTCTGTTGAATCATGCAGTTAAACGATAAGATTCAATTTGATACCCTGATCCATCATCTGCCTAGCCTTTTCCCAAGTATGTTGGGATCGGCTTCCAGTCTAACCGGATGCAGAATTTTATTATAATTTCTTAAGAAATAAGCAGTACCTTTGTACTCATATTTTAACTATGTCGTATCTATTTTGTATTTTACTGTGTGTACACACGGCTACACATCAAGCTATACATTTCCAGTATAAGCTGACCTCGCGTAGAACGGAAATCCTTTATAATGCAAGACTAGCATAAACTGGAAATGTATAGCTTGATGTGTAGCCGTGTGTACATAAGATAGAATAAATAAAAAAAATTAAAAACGATTTTTCTCAAAATTGGTAATCCTTAAAAATGCATGATACAGTTAGAACTACTACTTTTGGGATGTCTATCCAAATATATTTAACTTATCCTGGTTTATAATAAAAAACCATTTTTGGACATGTCCTTTCGAATCGATGTGACCTATGGAAGATGCTCACATCCATTCATAAACTTGAAAAGAGCTGATAATCTTCAAACGGCTGAACCGATTTTCTTGAATCATAGCTAAGAACACTCTATCAAGTTACCTTTCAAACAAAATAAAAAAATATCAGAATCGGTTCAGCCGTTTGGCAGCTACGATGTCACATAACGACACACACGTTAAACTTATAACATCCCTCTTTTTCCGTCGGTGGGTTAAAAACGACCCGACCAGCTCCCGACAAGCACCCACCTTTTGTGTGTTTTGAGCATAAATGATGCACTATAAGTACCGAATCAAATTGAAACTACCAACAATATTTCGTATTCTTATCAGGTATCACTGTGAAATGATCGTTGATCAAATACACAACTTTACCACTCATAACTTTATCGTTCCTCTGCATCATGTCATGTATCAGTAGTACCTACTACTCACGGTACTACTCGCGCTCACGGTGCACAGTGAGAAATATAAGTATGGCCGCTTCATTCAATGCAATAATTCTCGCGGTAAATCTCTTTGATCCGCCTAAAATGCCGCCACCAGAGTTATTTATCACCCAACGTCAAACGCCAATGTAAATGCCGTTGACAAATTCTCGAGGTAAGTCGTGGTGTAGTACACCAACGGTTAACGTCTATCGCGATAATACGTAAGAGATTTGTCATATTTAAAAATCATTTAAAAAAAACTTTGTATCTCCGGCAGGGGGGAGTGGGGGAATCTACTAACCCTTCCACCCTCTCCTCCCACCCCTAACCCCTATCGAGGCGGCACGTTTCTAAATTTTAACCTGCTCAGGTCCTAGGGTAAAACGCGTTCTCAGAAATAATTTAATTTTAATTAAAATATTAACACTCTTATGATTTTTTTAACTCTCTATTTCTCTCTAACGATTCTCAAACTATAAAAAAAAAAAAAAATACGTCTACGTCCATTTTTGCGGGAATGGGGGCCAATGTCACAAAAGTAATTAAAATCGTTGATAAATAAAACTTATTACTCTCTAACGATTTATCTTTTCTCTCTAACTCTCTCTAACGATTCTCTATCGATTACCATTAACAAAAGTTGAGAATAATTATATCGGGGGCAAAATTCACAGAGGTGGACTAACGTCACGCTTTTAGAAATGATTTAATATCAAATAAAATATTAACTCTCTAACGATTTTGTGTAACTCTCAATCTCTCTCTAATGATTCGCAAACGATTAAAAAAATAAAATTACGTCTAAGTCCATTTTTGCGGGAAGGGGGGCCAACATCACACGAAAAATTAAAATTGTTTTTACATAAAAACTAACTAACTTATTATGTTTTGTTAGTGCTAATCGTTAGAGAATCGTTAGAGAGGGTTAGAGAGAAAAGAAAAATCGTTAGAGAGTAATTAGTTTTTATGTAAAAACAATTTTAATTTTTCGTGTGAAGTTGGCCCCCCTTCAGGCAAAAACGGACTTAGACGTAATTTTATTTTTTTAATCGTTTGCGAATCGTTAGAGAGAGATTGAGAGTTACACAAAATCGTTAGAGAGTTAATATTTTATTTGATATTAAATAATTTCTGAGAGCGTGACATTAGCCCACCTCTGTGAATTTTGCCCCCGATATAATTATTCTCAACTTTTGTTAATGCTAATGGTTAGAGAATCGTTAGAGAGAGTTAGAGTGAAAAGAAAAATCGTTAGAGAGTAATTAGTTTTATTTATCAACGATTTTAATTACTTTTGTGAAATTGGTCCCCATTCCTGCAAAAATAGACGTAGATGTAATTTTTTTATTTTTATAATTTGAGAATCGTTAGAGAGAGATAGAGAGTTAAAAAAAATCATTAGAGAGTTAATATTTTAATTGATATTAAATTATTTCTGAGAACGCGTTTTAGATTAAACAGGCTCACTCTTATTATGGGCAACATATTCAGCCGAACGGTACTTTTACTGTACCTAGAAGTTAGTGAAGATACCAGGCAGTTTTATTTCATAAAAAATCTGTAACACTTGCATTCAAAGCATATTATTCAGTTTTAAATATCATAATTGTCGAAAGGCTTTTCATCCACTTCCGATCTCGATTCTAAGTCATAAAACAGGAATTCTCCATCGTAATTAAAAAAATGTTCTTGATCAGTAGGTAGGTACTATTATCATTTTACTCCTGCTAAGCCTGTAGACTATGCTGAAACATGCACTTCTTGCACTTATAGATTCCTTGTAGCTATAATCTAAAGAGAGGTCTAAAAGAATTATGCTACACATTTTTGACTGAAAATATCCCATTTCATCTTATTTCAGAATATGGTACATAAAGTAAATAACTTGATTAGAATTTTTGTTTGCATTGTAATATTCTTTACAACAAAATATTGATTGACTGTAATGACAGTACCATGTGTCAATTTTGAAAAGTTTGTTATTTTCTGGGGTGTGTTCACTTTATTAGCCTAGATAATTAGAAAAGTTTGTTCGTTTTAGGAGTAAACTAAAACAAATTTTTTTTTTCTTTAGTTTGAGAATCGTTAGAGAGAGATAGAGAGTTAAAAAAAAACATTAGAGAGTTAATATTTTAATTGATATTAAATTATTGCTGAGAACGCGTTTTACCCTAGGACCTGAGCAGGAAAAATTTAGAAACGTGCCGCCTCGAAAGGGGATAGGGGGTGAGGAGAGGGGGGAAGGGTTAGTAGATCTCCCCACTCCCCCCTACCGGAGATACAAAGTTTTTTTAAATATGACAAATCTCTTATATGCTGGGGCCACACCAACGGATTATCGTGATAGACGTTAACCGTTGGTGTACTACACTACGACTTACCTCGAGAATTTGTCAACGGCATTTACATTGGCGTTTGACGTTGGGTGATTGGTAACTCTGGTGGCGGCATTTTAGGCAGATCAAAGAGATTTACCGCGAGAATTATTGCATTGAATGAAGCGGCCACACTTACGTTTCTCTTTGTGCACCGTGAGCGTGAGTAGTACCGTGAGTAGTAGGTACTACTGATACATGACATGATGCAGCGGGACGTTATAGTTATGAGTAGTAAAGTTGTGTATTTGATTAACGATCATTTAACAGTGATACCTGATAAGAATACGAAATATTGTTGGTAGTTTCAATTTGATTCGGTACTTATAGTGCATCATTTATGCTCAAAACACACAAAAGGTGGGTGCTTGTCGGGAGCTGGTCGGGTCTTTTTTAACCCACTGACGGAAAAAGAGGAGTGTTATAAGTTTAACGTGTGTCTGTATGTTACATCGTAGCTGCCAAACGGCTGAACCGATTCTGATATTTTTTATTTTGTTTGAAAGGTGACTTGATAGTGTTCTTAGCTATGATTCAAGAAAATCGGTTCAACCGTTTGAAGATTATCAGCTCTTTTCAGGTTGATGAATGGATGTGAGCATCTTCCACAGGTCACATCGATTCGAAAGGACATGTCCAAAAATGGTTTTTTATTATTCAATAATTCTAACCAGGATAATTTAAATATATTTGGATAGACATCCCAAAAAGTAGTAGCTCTAACTGTATCATATCAAGGATTACCAATTTTGAGAAAAATCGTTTTTTAGTTTATTCATTTATTTTATTCTTATGTACACACAGTAAAATACATAATAGATACGACATACATAGTTAAAATATGAGTACAAAGGTACTGCTTATTTCTTAGGAAATAATTAATTTAGTGTTAGTTTACTCCTAAAACGAACAAACTTTTCTAATTATCTATAACTACTAAATTGAATACACCCCAGAAAATAACAAACTTTTCAAAATTGACACATGGTACTGTCATTACAGTCAATCAATATTTTGTTGTAAAGAATATGACAATGCAAACAAAAATTCTAATCAAGTTATTTACTTTATGTACCACTAGCTGCGCCCCGCGGTTTCACCCGCGTAAGTCTCGATCCCGTGGGAATATTGGGATAAAAAGTATCCTATGTGTTAATCCAGGTTATAAGCTATCTGTTTGCCAAATTTCATCCAAATCCATTCAGCCGTTTTTGCGTGATTGAGTAACAAACATCCAAACACACAAACACACAAACTTTCACATTTATAATATTATAGTAGGATTAGTAGGATATTCTGAAAATAAGATGAAATGGGATATTTTCAGTCAAAAATGTGTAGCAAAATTCTTTTAGACCTCTCTTTAGATTATAGCTACAAGGAATCTATAAGTGCACGAAGTGCATGTTTCAGCATAGTCTACAGGCTTAGCAGGAGTAAAATGATAATAGTACCTACCTACTGATCAAGAACATTTTTTTAATTACGATGGAGAATTCCTGATGACTTAGAATCGAGATCGGAAGTGGATGAAAAGCCTTTTGACAATTATGATATTTAAAACTGAATAATATGCTTTGAATGCAAGTGTTACAGATTTTTTATGAAATAAAACTGCCTGGTATCTTCACTAACTTCTAGGTACAGTAAAAGTACCGTTCGGCTGAATATGTTGCCCATAATAAGAGTGAGCCTGTTTAATCTAAAACGCGTTCTCAGAAATAATTTAATATCAATTAAAATATTAACTCTCTAATGATTTTTTTTAACTCTCTATCTCTCTCTAACGATTCTCAAATTATAAAAATAAAAAAATTACATCTACGTCTATTTTTGCGGGAATGGGGGCCAATTTCACAAAAGTAATTAAAATCGTTGATAAATAAAACTAATTACTCTCTAACGATTTTTCTTTTCTCTCTAACTCTCTCTAACAATTCTCTAACCATTAGCATTAACAAAAGTTGAGAATAATTATATCGGGGGCAAAATTCACAGAGGTGGGCTAATGTCACGCTCTCAGAAATTATTTAATATCAAATAAAATATTAACTCTCTAACGATTTTGTGTAACTCTCAATCTCTCTCTAACGATTCGCCAACGATTAAAAAAATAAAATTACGTCTAAGTCCATTTTTGCGTGAAGGGGGGCCAACTTCACACGAAAAATTAAAATTGTTTTTACATAAAAAGTAATTACTCTCTAACGATTTTTCTTTTCTCTCTAACCCTCTCTAACGATTCTCTAACGATTAGCATTAACAAAAGTTCATAATAATAAAATCGTTCGGCTAAATTCACGGAGGTCGCTGCCACTCCGGTGTTTCTCAGCCCTCAGTTTTGAGTTTATAATCTGTACCATAATGTGTCACCCAAATGTCAAAATGTTTGTCATGTCAAAAAATATCGATGTATCGATGAAAAGAAAAAGTGCGTGAATTCGTGAAAGAAAACATTGTGTACTAACTAATCTTATACTTTTATTTTAGTTCTAGGTGTGTTTCCAAATGCAGAAAATTTAGATTCATGAATTAACTTCATTTAGGTAAGCTCCTTCGGTCGAAATAGCACAAAGTTTTTATCTGTGAAAGTAACTCGAAATGTAACCTTTTTAATCTGATCACAAGTTTTAGCTTGTTATTTATTTTGTTATATCATGCTCATGATTTTATAGCTATCAAGTATTGCTACAGAACTATATATAAAATCTTAACTGTACGTGCGCGTCTACTAATATTTTTCTAATAGGACGGGTATGAAACAACCTGATGTACTCTTGAAACAGTAATTTAATATTTTTTCAGAAACATGGGATTTGATAAACATTTTAATCAAGACCATTGTTATTTGGATGATCCTGCAGACAGTGTGGCAATGAATGTCGAAATTATGGAAGAGAATTATCAAGTTCCTCAGAATAATGCTATCCTTGAAAAACCTGTCATAAGGTAATTGTTACTGTCTATTTTAAATGTTTCTTAAAATTGCATAACGCTGCCATAAACTATCGCCTTTTGCCATGGGGATAGGCACTTGGGAAAAAACTAAAGTAAGGTACCCGCTAAAATCATTACTCCTTTTGCTTAGTTTCTTAAAGTAGGGTAAACTTATTTCAAGGAGAAGCACCACTAGATTGATTTATCATCATCATCATTACATCTAAAGGAAGATGTTCTTTATGACCAGTCCTGCACTGCCCACATCCAGATACTATCTTCAGTTGACGGGGTTTGACCCATAAATAACTCTTACAAAATTTACACAGATTTCATAGATATGGGATAAAATGTTGAGTAACACAAAAGAGAAACTTGATTGCCTGATTGTAATGGGTCTTTAATTTTCCACCACATGTGCTCGGATCACGTCCACACTGACCATGCATTTGGATTGTGCTCCTGCCGCACCTGATTGGAGTGCACTGGATTGTCTGGTGTTCACCCAGCTAATAGTCATTAACTAAATATACTAGCACACACAAATTGTCTTTATTTCCAGGTACTTGGATATATCAGGGAGTTCTAATAGCAGAATGATTGTTAGCAGTGAAGATACTAATAAATATTCCAAAAAAGGTAAAAAAAAATTGGATTGTGATTATATATATATTTTTTTTTTTTTTTTTTTTTTTTTCTTTTTTTCTCTGCGATCAGTCCCAGGACTATGAGCAGATTTGTTGTTGGTATTGGTCGTGCAGAGTGATTTCTCCAGCGAGATTTCCCTCTTTATATTTTATGGCAGCATGTCCTAGTTGGCAAGGTCCATTACAGCTAACCTTTTTAGCCGCCTTTTATGGTCCGGCTTTGTAAGCGCTTTCGCTAAAGGATTTGGATGGCCCTGTAAGCGTGCTCTGTAGCGTCCTGCCCAGGTTTTCGCCTCCTGATGCACTGTGCTTTGGTTAAGGTATTCATGAACCTCGCAGTTTCTTGTAAACCATGGTTGGCATTAGTGATGTTTTTAAGGATGACATTTTGGAATCTTTGGAGTATGTTGATGTTCGAGAGACTAGCAGTCCCCCATAGTTGGATGCCATATGTCCAGATAGGCTTCAGGATTGTGTTGTATACCAACAGTTTATTGTCTATCGACAGGATAGAATTTCTTCCTAGGAGCCAGTATAGGTTCCTGTACTTAATATTGAGCTGATTTCTCTTGGCTTGGATGTGTGCCCGCCATGTAAGCCTGCGGTCAAGGTGCATGCCCAGGTACTTCACAGAGTCATTATGAGGAAGTTCGTGATCGCCTAGTTTCACAGGTGGGCATATACCCTGTCTCAGGCTGAACGTGACCTGGGTTGATTTAGATGCGCTTGCTTTTATTCGCCACCTCTTTAGCCATTTGTAAATATCGTCCAGACTACTCTGAAGTATTTTAGAAGCAATTTCAGGGTCTTTGTGGCTGGCCAAAACGGCTGTATCATCTGCGTAAGTTGCTGACGTAATATCCGGAGTATGTGGTAAATCTGCTGTATTGTGCTGGATTGCGATTATATAAAATAAAAATGCATTTATTTTGATTTGATTAAATAAAATAAAAAAGAAATCCAAATAAAATAAAAAAGAAATCCATTTTATTTATTCGAAAACCATTCAACTTAATTATACAAAAATATTATCAAATATTGCTTCTTTTCCAGCACTTGTATACCTTCCATACAGCGAATATTGTTCGGATCACAAAGGATTATTCTTGCACAAAGATGAGAAACTTGTGAAGCCCGGTGACAAATTTGCTTCCCATGATGACTTTGTACAATACTTGAATGAGAACGCGAAGAGATGGTGCTTTTACTACAGGTGTTCTGATTCACGCAAACCCAACACTGGTTATGAAACTTATACGTACAATTGCGTTTATTTGAGAAATAAAGAGAAGTATAAGAAGAAAGGGTTGAGAAAGAGGTTTGTAATTCCCATTTTTAAAACAACAGCATTCATCATCTGCGTCATCATCTGCCTAGCTTTTTCCCAACTATGTTGGAGTTGCGTTCCAATACAACCAGATGTAGCTAAATACCAGTATTTTACATGGAGCAACTGTCTATCTGACCTCCAACATAACATAACATAAGATTGGTTGTCTGACTTAAAACAATAGCATTATGAGCAATTATTTATTACTGTGTATTTTTGCTTGCTGCCTTGACATAATCTGCCGAGATTTCATTTAAATTCAATTAATTTATTCATTTTGTAAACATGGGGTAAAAAATATACAGATGTTTGACAAATAAATGTTGGTTCATACTATGTCCAGCCAGAAGGCATACAAAATTGTTTAGGTAATTAAATGTCACATTAATAAAATAACAATAAAGTCAAGGTAAGTCACAACATGTCACAATTTCATGCCACTAATAGTTAGTAATGAAATGTAAATAAATTAAGACGGCACATAAACAAATATATATAATATGGTCACAATTACGTATACTAAATATTATATAATAAATTAAATTAAAATGTCAATAAAGAATATCATTATCTTATGGGAACAACATTTTATTTACGTATACATAGAGAATATAAAATTTTATAATTATTATTTTCAAATTCATTCATAAACACAATGTAGGAATTGGCCATTTTTTGAATTGATCAAGAAGAAACTCGCACAATAACAGAGTATCATATTATTATTATATTCGGTTTTACAGAAACAATAACATGAAGACTGATTGCCCGTGCAAAATAAAATTAAGGCATCTACCCAACGAGAAGGAACTGACAGTTGTCTATGTTTGTAATCATCACGATCATGAATTATCTTTACAAGAGTTTTATAAGCTGCAGCATGGTCGGCGATTACCTCCGTATGTCAAAGAAGAGGTAATAATCTAACTTATTCTGTTGCTATAATTATTATGTGCAAATTCGTAATTTTGTAATGGGATCCATTAGTTTGTTGAGGTATGGAGGAATATGGTGGAATGTTCCTCTATTAAAAAGGGAAGACTTTCCGACCAGGCAGGTGTTGCGTCTGGTGGGATAAGTTTGGGCTGTTGACAAGGTGTAATTGAAATAATCCTTTAAGGGGTCATTGCATTGTACTCATCATTAGGAACAACATTTATAATGGAACCAAACCTGAAATCACGAAAAAAAATCAGCTAAGAGGTTTTCAGTAATTTCATTTACACCTTCTATGTTCAGATTTCGCGGTAAATATCGCTTGCGCGATGTAGGATTCTGTGACGTCACTGCCTATACGTGGCAGTACAGATGTCGCCACCATTTTTTTTGTCCATTACAAAATGTCCTTTTGTTTAACACCAGTATTTTTGATAATGCAATAGGTCTCATATATTTTTTTTTAATTTACAGATAAAGGACTTTCTGCAACTCAAAGTCGATATAATGAAAATCAGAGCGTATGTCGAAATGGAAACGGGATTCACTATGAGTCGTCCGTTTTTCTATGCTTTAGAAAAGAATTTGAAAAGCAGAGAAGTAGAAAGACATATCAGTGAGCAGAGATTGATGTTGTTGAAACAAAAAATTGCAGGTAATTTGACTTGTGCCAAAAAGCTAAGCAAACGCTTATTCGATAATGGTAGGTACCCATGAAGGCAACAGAAGCACAAGGAACAACAAACTCAGTTACAATTTGGGTTTTATAACTTGAAGTCACGTAATTTTAGTTTTATCATATCTCGCGAAATGTAGGTCTTCGTCTCGTGTGGTTAGTGACTAACCTGGTGTCAGAATTTTAAAGTCGCCCAAGGGCCTCTGACTTGGCTTCACATGTCGTGGAGAAATATCTGTTAGGCATGCCGGTTTCCTCACGATGTTTTCCTTGACAGTTTTTAAAGCAAATGATAATTATACAATACGCACATAAATCCGAAAAGTCAGAGGTGCCTGTCTTAGGTTCGTACTCTAGACCTATGACTTGGCAGTCCAACGGTCACATCACTAAGCTATCACTGCACTGAAATATGGGTGTAGTCTACGTACACCTCTGCCGTACCCTTCGGAGATTACAAGCGTGATGTTATGTTATTTTGCACTTACTGTAGAAAGTATAGTAATCAACTTGCCACTAGTATTTATAACGACTTCTTATCATTACTTGCAGCCGTTGATGAAATGTACGGCAACAATGAGGATGAAAGCGGAGATGAACAGGCAGAGCAGGAGCAAGATCGTAAGTAGTAAATAAGGAAGTCAGCCATTGCTTTGTACGGCAAATCGTGATATATAAAAACAGTGCAGGAGCACAGCAGCTCAGAGTGGAGGATTTTTTGATGTTTTTGTTTAGTATTTTTTTTTTTTGAATTATCGTCTCCATTATCATCATCAGTGCAATTGCATCAAAGTGCGAACGAGTAACGCTAGCGCGTCATAGACGCCCTAAGCCGATTGATGTCATCAATATTATTCTTACAACTTTGCACTTTAAAACAATGAATACAAAGTGTTAAATTCAATGTTATTAGAATATCCTCTGCTCGTCGATTTTTGACCTGCGCTGAGCCTGTGAAATAAAATAACTAAATGTATAGAAGGCAATTTTGGTATATTTACCTCAGATGCTGATGATGATCATATTATTGAAGCGAGTAAAAAAATAAAGCACAGGCGGGCAATTCAACACGTGGAAAGAGCAAGACCAAACAAAACTCCGCCACTGAAAAGACGTAAGTAACATGGCAGTACCAAGTACACACGGCTACACATCAAGCTATACATTTCCAGTATAAGCTGACCTCGCATTGTACGGAAATCCTATGCAATGCGAGATCAGCATAAACTGGAAATGTATAGCTTGATGTGTAGCCCTGCGTACCACAATTATTTAAAAACTAGCTGCTGCACGCGACTTCGTCTGCGGTCCAGCAGGAAAAGTAGCCTATGTCCTTCTCCAAGTCATGGTCTACCCCTGTGCCAAATTTCATCCAAATCCGTTTAGTCGTTTTAGCGTGAAAGCGTATCAAAAAATAAATAAACCACCAAACAAACTCACTAGCATTCATTATATTAGGACTGTTTACACAGCGCTTCACAATAATATTTGATTTCAAATTCACAGGATCAAAACCAAATGAAGTTGTGACGTCTTCTGAAGACTCCAAAAGAATGAAAATTAAAAGAGAACATACAGAAAATAATTACAACACTGAAACATTGCAAAGTGTGAAGCATTTACAAGAATCCGTGAAATGTGAAATACAAAGAAACCCATGGATCGCAGATCAGTGTGTTCCGGTATTGCCTAATAGGTAGATATTTGAACAATTTACTCTGCTCGAAATCGAGCATTTCGATACATCGCTAAGCGAGGCCTGCCCTATTTTTAGCCCAAAGAATCAGCATTGCCATTCAACGTGGCAATGCTGCCAGCCTTTTAGGCACTTTTCCCATTGACAGCGATGCGGACGAATTTTTTGATACCCATTGCTAGCTCTTCCCCCTTTTTTATATTTCTTTCTAAGCATAATTATGTAAGTTCCTAGAATTTGTATATTATGTAAATAAACACTCCATTTACTCTTATTTTAAACTCATTACTAATAACCATTAAATATTGAATTTTCTGCTTTATGTAACACATAATATTTGTCAATTATTTTTCAGGACTGCAATAAAACCTGTACCTGGTGAAGAATCTGTACAAATACAAACAGTTGAACATTTAGATGACATTCAGTTACTGGCACAAAATGCAATCGAAAACTTGAGCTACACAATAGAATATTGTGGTGATGATAATCATGAAATCATTAGTAATGAACTTGTTGAAATCATTAATGAAGGACAAGTTAATGAAGTAGAGGAAAACGATATTGATAATATTGCCTACGAAACAGTCGTCACTAATGACGTCGACGAAACTCAGAATGTAGTGCAAGAAGAATACATTGATCAAGATCAAACTTTAGAAGGTCTTGAATACCAAATTGTTTCGCAAGAAGACGTGAATGACCAAAGTGAAATTCTGAATGACTTTGACAATACTGAAGATATAGTCGAAGAAGAAAATCATGTAGAATATATAACCGAAGATACTGGAGAACATAATAATGGAGTAGAATATGTAGATGATGAGGTTAATGAAGAAAATGCACAAGATGTTGCGGTACAAACAGGAGACGATGCGAATGGCAATGCTAGTACTGCACATTCATTACTGCCAGTTTTCGATGTGTATATGAAAGATGGAAATGTTACGGGTTTTGTTGTGAGTGATAACTTGATCAGCGGGCTGAAAGATGGTGTAGATAAAGAAATTCAAACCAGTGAAGATGTAACAGCTAGGTGAGAATTATACATTTTATAAACGTTATTTTTTTCTAATTCATTATGAAAAACTACTTTGTTCATCAAATCTATATCCATTTTTTAAATCCTTAGTTATAAATCAAGAATCTTCGCATTACGTTCTATCACTGCTTACAAACTTACTTCCACTTTACATCTGTTACAGCGACACACAAGAGTTAGGAAACGAAGATTTCGATGGAGAGATAATCCAAAACATCTCCAACAATAAATCTGGTGACACATACACAAAACATGAATACGTACATAGATACAACATAGACAAATATATGACGCAGCCCCACTTCCCGAAATACGTTGAAACTCTTGCAAAGGAGACGTACATGGACGTTCTCCATATGTTCACGAACATATACAACGAAAAGGCCATGTTCAAAATTACTACGACGCAGAGAGGGAAAGAGGGGAACACTAGAATATGGTACGTAAAAGATGGACATCGATCAAAGAGGCGTAGAAAAGATGAAACACAAAGGGAAAAGTTGGGGCAAAATCTGCAAAGCATTTTCATTTTGAAGGAAAAACTAAGATATATGAAGAAAAAGAATAATGAATTACTGTCAAAGAATAAGCAATTAGAAGAAGTCGCGCTAAGACTTGTGGAGATGACAGAGGAGACGTAGTGTATTATGTTTTTTATGTAAGATATTAATAAAAAGGTTAAGTTACTGTTATCTGGTATATTTCCATTTATTTAAAAGAACTTGAAAACCTCAAACAAATCACACACATCAAGAGCACACTTAGCTTAAAATTTTGGTTATCAGTATGTTTGCTTGAAATGGCTTTTAAGGGTATGGAACAGGGTGTAAAGTTCACTCATCTTCTATAGAAAAGGGAGGATCCTCCGTGTTGTGTCTGGCCCAACGATTGATGTTGGAATCTTGTATATATGTCCATCGCGCGGTAAACTCTAATTGCGCGATCCAGGATTTTATGTGATGTCAAGATTTTTGTGTGATGCAGGTGTCTTTGATGCGTAGTTCGCATGTGGCGATGTAGATGCCGCCACAAGCTCAAATGAACACGTAGTTTCTTGCCTCTTTCTGGGCTTTCTCGCTAGAATACTCTTGTTTTTATATTAGTCGTTTCGCCTTTTTTATTGGGATATGAATATAAACACTAATAGACCAAGCATTGAACCCTGAGGAACCCTGATACTCGTTGTTGAACAGGCAGGCATATCAGCAAACGCTTCAGTACAATTTAAGTTAGGTACATATCCTATAATGCAGATAATTATTTATTTATTACGTTGCGTACCATGTCTGTCGTAGAACGTTCTAAGAGAGAGATTTTAGAACCTTAGGCTATCAAATCAATGAAAAGGCGCGATGTGTCGATTTCTTAAATATCCAATAAACCTACACAATAAAAACAATATTAGAGAATATAAAGCCGCTGTTTGTTTAATTTTTATCGACTCTCCAGCGCTTATGTAGTTGTGACCTTTTGATAATTGACTGTCGCTATGCTATGCGTGGTTATGTAACGTTACCTTTAGACTCATCTCTGATCGGTGCCTGTCTGTTATGTCTATGTTATATGATACCGAAATCCCACGATCCGCGATTTTGCGGACGGACACCGATGAGCCCGGACGAGGGACCGTAGGAAGGTGTAAGTTCCTCGGTGCGCGGTGCGTGGCGATCTGTGGTCGTCTGCCGTGCGTGTCCTTCTGCAATATTGCCGATAGTCAGATTCCACTATAACATGGAGCCACGACAACCAAGCGTAGTCTCTTTGAATATTTCGGGAATTATGTCTTTGCTAGGATGGGATTCTTCCATCAAACCCTACAGGAAGTAGGTGTTATATTGCTTAACGCTCTCATAGCTTAGGATTCATGAAATTATTTTCTGGTAAAGTGCGCGATATATTAGGTACATTGATATTGTGTAAACATTCATCCATCTTTCACAAAAAAAAAAGAATATTGGCACAAACACTGTTATAAAACTCAAGGAGTTTAGTAAACACCTTGTTATTCTTTGCCCTACCTAGTATCTACCTAGACGCTAAGAATTTGCACATTGAATCGACACAGACTCAATTATGTTCCACACCTTGACTACATAGCACCGGCAAAACCTACACAATCACTCCTCAGGTATCTTATGATGGGCACACACCCTGCCTACACCCATACCTACGCGAATACTAACATATAATCAAATTAATTTCGCGATTGCACTACGTTTATGAGCGATACGTGGCATCGAAATGTGAAAGTTTAAAACTATTGTCTGTCACTCGTATTGTCTGTGATCTATCTTGCGATCTTGTCGCCGACCGGTTTTGTTTATGCAAATAAGCTGTTCTGAGTTCTGATGAAATTATCGATCTGGATTGTTGGTAACTTTTGCTTGTTCCGTATGCCGAGAATTGGTGCCGATTCTCTTGTCACAAATTCTCTAAACTAAACTAAAAATCACTAAAATTTAGTTTATTCCTGTCAAACGACGATTTCCTATTCTGAAAATAGACTAAAGTGATACAACTTAACTATAATTTAGTTTGACAGCACTAAGATGGCACTGAGTTTTAATTTAGTGAAAATGCTATTCTGAATTTGACGTTCTAACCAAAATTTTTGTTCTATATCTAAAATCCTCTAACTAACTCTGACTATTTTTAATCACGATTAAAAACGTGTGGAATAAAATTAGATGTCATGAACTAAAATTCAAACCAACACCTCGAATTCAGTTGCAAAACGGTACTGTATCTTTTTTTATTTTCTTTTGCTTATATCTCGAAAACGGTGTGTCCTATCGTAAAAATAATGAAAGTTTTGACCCCCTTTGCAACCCGCAAACCCGTAATACTCGACATGTTGGTAATTTAATTTTTTTGTTTTCTTCCAAAAAGTGAAAAATTCCATATAAAAATACGTCGAGAAGGCCACATTGCGCGCGCGCCTCTCCGGCTCAAAAAAAATCACGTGGTAGGCAAACAAGTAGGTACCAAATGGAGTCGCGATTGTCAAATTCGATTTTAGTTCTGTCAAAATAATTTTTAAATTTAGAGATTTTTTTTGGCAGAATAGCTCTAAAATTCTCATAGTAAAAAGTAAGGAATTTTAGTGATAGTTTAGTTAGTTTAGTTCGGTGTACAAGAGAATCGGCACCAATGTGTCATTGATACGGTGCGAAGGTATGTGTCAGTTAGGTTGTAGATAAATAACTTGGTAATTGTTAGATGTCTGGCTATGTGGCCTAGAGATTGAGAGAGTTAGGAAGCTAGAATAGCTTTGAAGCTGCGGGGGCTCTGTCTTGCATAGGGTCGCAGCATAATGCTGAGCGATAGCCGTTTTGCGTGAATGTGACGCATGTTTCCCCCAACCTTTTCTTATTTTTTGTGTTTATTTTCTTTTTTGCATCATGTTTACCACATATAAACGTATTTTCTTTCTTCTTTCTTTGAGTTAGTCAGTAGGTACCTAGTAGAGAAGTAGCGAAGAGTGTTACGCTTCGATAAATCAATAATTTAAATAAAGCAAATCATCAATTCATCACAGAAAGCGGTAAAAATTGTCAGCATTGTGTAACGACGGTAAATGAATGAACTGTCTCGCCTTTAGGCAGTCGGGTATCCACAGTACCTACCTAACTGCATACCTATAAAGCATCGTCGTTTGATAAATTCCATAATGCAGGACATATCATACATACATGTGTACATATCTCTTCCAACTTTCCAGTTTTCTAACTCTCCATTTGTTAGAATATGTTCATTTTTTTCGACGAAAGCATTTGGTAAGTAATCAAAACTATGATCATAATCTAGTAGCCCCAAGCTCAAATCTCCAATCTCTTATCTGCAAAAGATCGGAACAAGCTGATAGTAACAATCTGACAGGCGAGGTCACGCGATCTTCTAGGAGCGTGTCGAAGGAGATTGTGCGAAAGTGCGCACGCGCATACGGCAGCTGTTTTTGTGCGCAAGTTTGCGCGTAACGCGGGCTATTTTGATTATATAGCTGATTGTATATCCGCTGTCTGTTTTTGTGAGGTGTAAGAGTAGTTGGGTACCTGAGTTCCCGGAAAGTGCCTATAGACAATGAGTACTGCTGTTAGGCAACTAATTAGTTAATGTTTTGGTGGATGGAATTTGACAATAATATCGTAGACGGATGTAAGACATGAAGTTGAGGACATGTTTGCGTGTTATTAACACTAGAATTAAAAATGATTTTTGCTACAAACAACACAGCTACCATATTTGAAGGGCGATCAGTAACGACAAGTAGGTACGTGGCGTGTCCAATTCTGAGTGGTTAATATTGGATACTCTGCATCTGCAGTAGGCTAGGCAGTCACCATGTTTTTAACCGACTTCTTTAAAAAGGAGGAGGTTCTCAATTTGTCCGTATATACCTATTGTTTATGTATGTTTATCGATATTTTCGCCAATGTTTGACCGTTTTTTTTTAAATTAAATTTTTACCTGCATTAGGCTAATTAAAATTACGAGAAGGCGTTCTCGCCTTCTCGTAATAATTTTCTGACGCGTCACTGACGAGCCAGAAGGCTCGTCAGTGACGCGTCAGAAAATCCGACCTTTAGGATCATCGCACCTTTTTGATTTGAACTGGACAAACATACATGTGTACCTATGTTTATGCACAAGACAAAATATTTATGGCCATGTGCCTGCAATGTACACTATTGTCAGTCAGTCAGTGTCCATTATATAATGCCTTTTAGTGAGGTATTACATTAGGCAAATATTTTTTACTTCCGCCTTGTATTACAATGATTTTGCAATCAATTTATTGACACATCGTTTTCTACAGGACATTATAGCTAATTATCATTAATTATATCGATTTCTATAAACTGCTATTAGATAAGTAGGCTCTCGATTAAAAGGCAGGTTTAGTTGGTAATCATTTATGAAAAAAAATACCGATCTAATTCGCCGTATTCTTCTGCAGGTGGCCAGTGGCAATAGGTAGGTGCCTAATGACGCTCATCATATGTATTTACATACCACAAAACAACCAATTTGCTTTAGTTTGTCCGTTAGAACCTATGCATTTAAGATGGCGTGAATTATGTGCATGTGTATATTGAGAACAACTCGTTCATAGAAAAGATATCTGAATAAGTTTTAGTGTAAATAATAGCTCGTTTGTTTCACGGCTACCCAAAAAATGGAGTGTTACGTTTTCACTCTCGTATCACATAACACATATCTACATAAATGAATGTAATACACACAATAATGATAAAACAAAGTTTTCTCCTCACAAATCTCTTAAGATTCCTAACACAATTCTACTTCAATCCATCGCAGATTTTCTCTTTTAACTTGGCCGAATATATCTATTCGTCTTTATACAAACGGTTCGCCGCACGCATACGACACGACTCCAATAAATTAGGGTACCTACATATTGAAATGCATATCGTATCAGTATAGCGACTGATTTTTGGAATGGACATTGGACAGTTAACTTACCGAAACGCGCTCCAGTTCTTTTTGTTTTACTTAATGTTTTTAATTATTTTCCTGTATGTCGTAAGTAGTACGAGGTATTGCGAGGAATAATTTTGTATTGATTTGCTTTTATGTATTTTTTATGGCGCTACAATATCTACTGTAACAGCATAAAAAATTCAATTCAATCAGGGGCTTAAAACGGTCACTTTAGCAGAATCATAATATGAAAATATTATGAATCATTATCGTAAAATGTCACAAACTGACAAATTATAATATAATCTGCGTGTAATTCATATTACGAAATAATTCTCATCTCTTTGACAGTTTTCTATGGAGATTCGTAAAATGGTCCACAAATGATGAATTACTTTTATGTCAATATAGAGAAATTGCTAATGACAGCTGGGATTCAGGAAATGAACGGCTTTTAGAGGAATTGCTAATGTGGCCGGCCAGGGGGCCTAAACCGGCTAAATTATCTCGGACCAAGAGCAGGGGCTCTTGGTCAGAGATAATTCTGTAGATATCTACGACAAGAGGGCCTTCAAGAAAAGAGTTTGATGTCTCCTTAAAATGTCGGCATTGCATCTGTTCCTCTGGTGATGCAGATGTGCATGGGTGGCAGAGAGTGTCCAATATCAGGCGAGCCGAATTCAGACAACTTCGTTTGCCCCTTTATAGTAACATGAAAAAAAAAAAAATATATAAGTACGGGTCGACTTGAGAGCCTCCTCCGTTTTTTTCGTCGGTTAAAAAGAAAATTGGTTATTTGTTCGAAACAGGCGACGTCTTTTCGACGTCAGTCTGTGACTGTTATCTTAACTAAAATAACATGCTGTTCGGCAAATCCAGCCAGTATTTAATTTAATTAGGTATAACATAGAGTTATCTGTCGTGGATCTTTGACAGTCGTTACGGGTCGTCAGAAGTCCGAAACTCTGACAGTCAGTCTTACCAAGGGGTATCGTATTGCCCAGTTACTGGGTTGTGGAGGTCAGTCGCTTCATGTAAAATACTGGTATTCAGCTGCATCCGGTTAGACTGGAAGCCGACCCCAACATAGTTGGGAAAAGGCTAGACTTAGGATTGATTTTTTATAGAGCTATCTATAGTTGATTGGGCCTACTGCTAGCAATTTCCATTTAAAAGTTTTTGTGAAGCTTGTGAACATAATGGACCTCCATGTTAGACCTCCGCGATGAATGGCAAAAGTAGGTAACTTACAGTTAAGTAAATCAATCATGTTAGAAGTTACAGGTCGCACTTATCTACGTGTAGATTTTAATAATTACATTATGTTTAAACAATGTCAGGGTACTAAAACATGGTTAACGAGCAGAATAATAATGTAATACTTGTTGAATATATCTACTTAGCTGGCTTTTAACAATGTCTTGGGATGTTAGACATTTTTTTGCATATTTTTTTTTCTGTAAATTGTTCGTATGGTGTTATAATTGTTTACAATGCAAGCTTTTGTAGGCTTGTCGCCAAAAAAGTTACAAGTCAAAGCATACATTTTAATTAGACCTAGGTATCGTTCCAGGTACCTTCTACCTATACCTACTTTTGAACTGCTGAGATGATCAGCCAGTAAGGTAGTTGCGGTTTCAAAATATGGATTTCTTATGGAAGAACAGGCAAGATGTTCCATAACAGTTGTAAGTTTCGTTGGGTCTACTTGAGTACACGAACTAAGAACTTACTGAGTGTCAAAAATATTAATGCATTTTGCACATGTTGACCCACAATTTTCATTACGAGGTTAAGCTCAGGATATCTATAGGTTCGATAGCTTTATTTTGTAACCTACGATTACGCATAACAAACAATAAGGCATTGAACAAAGCCTGAGTCACTCCACCAACTTACATCTACGTATAGATACATTTATATAAAGGCATACATAACTAACTGATATAATAAATGAAAGTTTCTATTGTTGTATCAATGCGCGCTTGCCGGGGTTGATCCGTGGATGGGTGGCCATCTTTACATACCGAGACTCCACCCTGTCTCGGAAAGGACGTTGAGCCGTTGGTCCCGGCTGTCATTCGTAGATCTTTGACAGTCATTACGGTTCGGCAGAAGCCCGAAAGTCTGACAACCAGTCTTACTAAGGGTTAACGTATTACCCAGTTACTGGGTTGGGTTGTCACATATGGCAGTCGCTCCATGTAAAATACTGGTATTCAGCTGTATCCGGTTGGACTGGAAGCTGACCCCAACATAGTTAGGAAAAGGCTAGGCAGATTGAATATCTCTGATATTTACATGTAGGTAATTATGGGATGCCTCTTGCCTACTATAGATGCTTACATTATTATGTATGTCAGTGAGCGGAGTTCACGAAGCTGAATTTTGGGTCAAACATATTTGAACTTTTAGCCGTCGATACGCTAAGAAGAAAAAGATAGGCAGATAATTTCACCGAATGGAGCCCAAAATTGACAGCTTATTGATGCGAAAAGAGCAAATACTGATTTTTATTTATTAGATCAGCAAAAAACGAAAATTCAAAATCAAGGATATCGACTTTCGAAATAAAGTTATTTTTCACTTTGTTGTAGTGTTTTTTGTTGGCCGGTAGTTTCTTTTTAAACATTTTTATTTTTCACTTTTATGTTGTGGTACACACGGCTACACATCAAGCTATACATTTCCAGTTTATGCTGATCTCGCATTGTATAGGATTTCCGTACAATGCGAGGTCAGCTTATACTGGAAATGTATAGCTTGATGTGTAGCCGTGTGTACTACCTCACCTTTGAAATCCGACCCCAATATAGTTGGGAAAAGGATAGGCAGATTGATTTATTTGAGTTGTGGTACCTACCCCAAACAAATTCGAATACCATAACTTGCTATGTAAATAACAGTGACAGGAAGTTATTATAACATCATCCTTATAGACTAAGTAGGAAAAATACGTATTATTGAAGCTAACTCAAAAACTGCCTAAGTAAAGTTACTAAAATGTATATCGGACAACCTCGAGAGCATACCCTTTCAAGCAAAAAAATAATTTTGCAAATCCGTCTAAAGACGGAGTTATGCCCGAACCCATTCAAAAAAATATATAAACATCCAAATTTAGAACCTCTTTTTTTTAAATTCTGTTAAAAATACATAATAATTTAATTTAAAGACCCACGTAATTCACATGAGATCTGTAAAATGAGGGACTATAAGGAAAAAAGACATTTTAAACTTTTGCCAAATCATTCGGAGAACTTGCAACACTCCTTCAACTGGACAAGTTTGGTGATATCAAATGTTTGCATGTGATGGCATCGAACATGAGAATTTATAATTAATTAAATTACGTACAAGTTTTGAGTTAAGGAAATATTCAGTCTTAAAAATACATCATCATTTTTCATAGAACATGCATATTGTCATGTATCTACACTAATCTACACTATCTACACTAATATTATAAAGAGGAAAGATTTGTATTTTTGTGTGTCTGTTTGTAATGAATAAAATCAAAAACTACTGCGCCGATTTAAAAAATTCTTTCACCATTAGAAAGCTACATTCACCCTGAGTAAAATAATTTATAAAAATTACACGCGGGCGAAGCCGCTGGCGGCAGCCAGTGTAAAATGTAGTTATTTTAGTCGCTTCTCTCAAGTAAGCATTTTCAGAGAGTTTTCATTCAACCCTGAATGTTTTGACCAATAAAACAGCTATGTATATATTGTTATGTATAATTTTTAAGTAGTCTGTTAATTAAATTCATCATGGTAGAACTATAAGGCGTTTCATGAATACTAAATAATTCTGTCTGATTAATTTATTATGAGACCTTGAAATTAGACATGCATACTGTCCTTTCCCGATTTTTTGCACACAAGTGCTATTTCGAAGACTTCTTTGGAATTCTGAACGGGGTAAAAAGTGAGAAATTTGCATTTTCAAGGACACTTTAGCTGCGCGAGAGCAAGTAAGAAAACTTTTCAAATTAAACGAAGCTCGAGTCTGTTGCACCATCGGTTCGTAATCCCTCGGATTCCTAGGATGTCACTGGAATGGTAGTTAACATAATCAGCTGATGATGGGGCTATGCAACCGCGTAATGTTTTAACAAATTATTATTGTTTCACTAATAGAAGAATTTGTTAAATCACGCCTAAGTCTTACCGGTTCCGAAGCGTGCGCAGGCGAAGAAAAGGCGCGCGCGACGCCCGAGTTCGTCAGTCTCGCCAGGGTCGCCACAAGGGTCGGACCACAATCTAGTCATTAAAAACTTTTTTTATAATTGTAATTTTTATAATTTTGTAATCAAAAGGCCATCATGAAAGTGTTCATCGTACTAACAGCAGTCACCGCGCTAGCGAGTAAGTATACCTACTTGATATAAGTTTTAAATATTTGTGACAATATGTTATCATCTTTGTGGAAGAAAAAAAGTAGTTTATGTGGGAAAACTGCTTCTATAGATAAAAATTTTCATCAGAAATATAAATAATTAAAAATAGCTCCTATTACATACATTCATTTTGTTTTTTACAGTAGTATGTGAATATATAATGTCAAAGTGTGTAACCTATATACTTTGTCTGGTTGCACAACCAAAATCAGCCACGTAGTCTATATTTGACTCAAAAAAGTTCATTTCAAAGATTTCTATTTTGGTCAGTACAAAAGACTTCAACGAGTGCACCTTTTTTATAAAATCAACAATGATTTATTTTAAACTGCTTTTTACTATCTTATATTCCTCTTACATTCTTATAATAATAAGTTTATATTTTTATATTAGATATATATAATATTTATCGTATTATATAAAAATAATAAGCTCATTGACAACCATACTTTCAGTGCACAACCATTCTTTGTGTTATTATTATCATAGAATATATAGAAGTTATTTACTTCAAAAAATACAATTAAAGTCCCTTGTAATATAGGTACCACGCAACAATACCTAGTAAGGCTATGTAACTATTGCGAAAATATTATACAACCAGCTAATTGTACTCAATAATGTAACTGTTCACACGAACACATTTATGACAGACAGACAATCTAAGAAAAAAGAACCCACAGAGTGCCTTTATTTATCAGTCAATAAGCCTAGATCCGACATATAGAGGTTTGATCACAATATAAAATTCTTTAGAACATATCCCGCTACATAATATCATTTCCTAAATGATTTAGACAATACTGAAATACTAAAGCTCTGAAGTAACAATCCTTGCAACCTGTAATAGTACCTAATTAGGCTTTCAACAAAGAACATCGATTTTACATGTTTTTCTTACAAAGCAATTACTTTTATGTACGAATATTTCGATCAAAGTGATCCAAATCTCGATGACGACATTTCGTTTCAGAATACTTTTGAAATTGATTGTACTTGATATAAAATGTATGTCAAATATATTGAGAAATACAAAAGATACTAAACAATTTACCTACATACTGTAACTACATACTTGTGATCACAAAGGTGATAAGGAAGTGTAACTTCGTGGATCGGAGCTTGCTTATGGCTTGAGAGAGCCTCATGTGATAGAAGCATAGGTATAATATTTGTGATCTTCCAGAAAAAAATGTATAATTCCACAGACTGTCACTGAAAAGACAAAAAATTAAGCTAAACATAAAGAAGTTCAAAAAACTACAAACCCAAGAGTTGATCCAAAAACAGTGTAGAACAAAATATTCCTATGAATAAATGTCATAATCAATTCCCATCACATACTTTCGGGTTCAATTGCCTAGTAATAGCCCGTTAGCCCGCCTCGCTTGCATTCATAAAATATGTGCAATCAATTAGTAACCCAACCGTGTGTAATGGCTGCATGCAATCAGGTCTTTAATATGTCGTTATTAATTGCTATTTCTCCTTATCAAATGAGGGCAGTTTTCGAGGACCTTGACTTGTGAAGAACATTTGGGACAAGTCCTTTGAAGTTAGCTATGTCACTGACATAGTTATTAGTTATATCAATACCTAATGTCAACAATAAGGATATCAGTGGACATTAACATTTAAAATTAAGAATAGAATTTTATTATGGACTTTTGGTATGACAACATAGGTATCTGTAAATTAACGAATTAATTTAAACTTAAACCTATGAAAGCAATCTTCAATCGATGGCAAGTAATACTAATAGTAAGTAATAGTAGTAGATACTACCGCATCAAGCACGCATTTTGGGACATGAACACACAAAAGTGTACAATCCAATTCACTAAAGAACAGTAGTCAACAGAGTTTCTCTAACAATAAGTATAGAAAACTATAAAATAACAACAAAACGAAATGAAAATAAACAGAAAATTGTGTTTAAATTTACAATCGAGTGATTTTGTTGTAACCCGACATTGACATTCACTTGCTTTGAATATTTTTTAGTCGCGAAATAAAAATAAGTTCATGCGTTTTCACAAACTATTGCGTGGAACCGTGTTGACATCGGTGATATTAAAATTTACGCAAATATTGTGGGCTTTTGTAATAGACATTGCGAAGAGAGAGTATGGATTTATGTTTCTATATATTGTACTGAAATTTTAGTGATATTGGAAATTTATTGTCTTTGTGCTGTGATAGAGTAATAGGTAGATGTAGATTCCGTTGATAAAAATATGTCTCATCAAAATATTGTTTTGCAAAGCTAGCATTAAATTCTAAATGATTTGGTCGCTAAAAGTTTATATTCCATGGTCATCTTCATAAGTCAACACTTAGTTATTATCTCGCAATTTGTATTTATTACCATGAAGCTATTACTATTCTAATATATTTTAATTTCTTACGGTAACATTGCCATTAATATTTGTTATTTTATAATAAAAGTGTATGACACTCACAAACGTATCTACCAAACGTTGAGCATTATTTATCAGAAAAGTCTTAATTATGACAGGTTAATGATAATACTGCAAGTATTATGATACATTATATGTATTAAGCGTTAAATTTAGTAGTTACTGAATACATTCAGTCATAAAGGTCGTTTCCAGTAAGGATTTTGCGAAATTTTTACACACACTTTACCTAAATATCATAATTATTTAAATTCTGAAGTCTGTCAAGGAAATCCTAATCCTATATATAATTTATAAGGAAGAAGAAAACAAGTAATTAAATGCTTAACATGAAAACGTATGTCTAAAGGAACCGTTTGAACTATTGTAGGTACTTATGTTTCACATTTACTCGAAAAGGCAAAGATAAATAATTAATGGAACTACTTCTAAAGCCACTGAGCAAATAAAACTCAAACTCGTTTGGCGGAATGTCTTTATCCACAAGATATAAGCCTTAAGTTATTTTCGTATGCCTGTCACTACCCGAGAAAAACGAAGAACGTGAGTCTCAGATACGTCCGTGTTTTAAATAAATTTCGCTCTTTTTATTGGATAACAAATCATTAATATTCAGGGTTAGGTCTCAGAATATCTTGTAGTCTGAACCTGTTCAAGATGTTTTTTTTCCTTGAGGAACTTTCGTTTATCTTCAATCATCTATAGTTAATTATAGAGACTACAATTACTCACGGTAATGCTTGTTTTAATGCAAATTCTTGTCGTGTATTTAACATTACCTGTTGGCGTTTAAATATGTTAATGATGTTAATAAAAGCCGACATAGCAAGAGCTAATTGTGTACCTATGATTGTAATTATGAATCATGGAAGACAAGTGCAAAATAAGCTGCCGCTTTTAAAATAATTCTTCAATTAATGATATCTGTTGAACATCTGATACTGATCTTGCAGGATAATATTTTTGTAAGTTGATCATTGGCTTCCATAACAGCTATAATAGATGGATCTTCCATTTCATTATATTTTTCTTCTTTAAAAGGAGGTTCTGCTATATTGCCTCTTATTTTAAATCTTGTACATCATCATTATCATCAGCCTATGGCAGTCCACTGCTGGACATAGGCCTCTCCAATTGCACGCCATTCAGCTCGATTCTAGGCAACTAGGTCTTGTTTTATTTCAAGATTCTGTATAATACCGCATTAGTGAATTCCTACTTCTGTTTTTAACATCACTTCTATATTTATTTGTTTCTTCTCATCTATGGAGTTATTTCTTTACTATTACTTACACCAGCGTTCTTATCCCCGTAGCTATACGAGTATATACTTAAACTCTCTAATTCCATAGTTCCATTATTACCAGCTTTTATTTTAGCTGATGTAGCTCTATTATCAAATTAGATATAACTATAAAAACATCTTCACCATCACATAACACATCTAACAAAACAGTATCATCATAGGTCAGTGTGATCTCGACCCTTGCTGCATCAGCGCGATGCACTGGTGTTGTAAGACTCGAGTGACTTTCACTTCTTGCGTCATGCGAGCGAGTCGGCGTCGGTTCGGGTACGTCTCGATAATCATGTGTTACATTATGCTTCGAGCTTTTGTTGATGTTTTGATCGATAGGTTTCGTTTTATGTTTCACTGTTTGCTAAACGTTAGTTCTAAAGGTACTACGCTTTAGAATGGGTAACAAGCTTCATATTTCTGACTAACCAACTCCTTGAAGCCAACCTCCTTGAAGCAATCCAACTTCAGAAGTGCCTGTAAATGGTTTAATTGAAATACAGGGCCTTACCACAAAAACTTAGATACTTGTTCAACGCGTGTCTAATGTCAGTTTTATGTCAAACTCCATACAGAAATGTCAGGTTTAAATGGTGTTTAGGCTAAACAATTGATAAACACGGTTTTGTGGTAATAAGGATAGAGTTTGAGTTTGAAGTTTAGGAATATATTGGATGTTGACAGGCAGAAAGATGATACAGGGTGAGAATAATGTTAGATCGAATGTTCTAGGAATTTCACCAGGAGTATTTTTCCAGCTGTCATTCGGGAAAAAGAGATATTTTAAAGCCGCCACTTAGGTGCAGACAGTGCCTATTATGTGCGACAGCGCAGTTTTAATCTTGCAGCTTTATATGGTTAATAATATTACGGTGATTCTTATATAGGAAGAAGTTCGTCAAAGCCGATATATTATTATGTAAATGTGTAGTTTTAAAATAGTCACAGCTCCGACTGAGCCCCGGTTTTAAAAAGTCAAATTTTAAATCAGTAAATATGACTAGACGTTATCAAAACTACTAACGTTAGAGTCGCCAGTAGATTCACTGACCATGCTTAGTCAGTTTTTCTAAAACCATATGCAGCTTAACTCTACCGTCAAACGAACCCACTTTTATAGTAATCTCACTTGGGTTATTTGAATGCAATTACGAATATTGCGTCGCACACGACGTTACATGATCTCCGGGTCGTGTGAGGCAGATTTATAATATCTGCTACTTGGGTCACTTGGTGACACACTTTTCTTCATAGGTGCAACGTATAAACAGAGATAGTATTAAAGAAAAGAACGTTGGAGATTTTGCTTCTAGAGGTAGCTTTTAAGAAGATTTTACTTCCAGACGCACCTTTGAGAAAAAAGTTTGAATTTATTTGACTTGACAACAGCTTATAAATTCATTTGGGCATTAAAATAATTTAGACTCTCATGTTTTCTTGGAGAAAGAAAATCGATCGGTGAAAGAATGATGTAAGTTTTTCACAGTGGGGACATAAAAATAGTCTAAACTTCAACGTTTCAGAAAGTACAAGATTTGATATGTGCATAAAAAATTATCTCTTCTGATCGATACATTATTAGAGCAAATAAATCACGGATTTTGTGACTTTTCCTTCATAAAGTATTAATTATTTCCTACATTTGGACAGTGTAAAGGTCAAGATTAGATCCTGTAGAATTATGATAATGTCATGAACTTGATATTAATCAGGTCAGCATAAATTCATAGAAGTTTCAATAACCTAGTTACATTTCCCGAGTCATTAATTGGTAGGTGGCTATTTTTTGTATATTTTAATCACCAATTTCAACCTCTATAATACATATTAAAATACATGCGAATTAAATTAATATTACTACGTAAAACTACTATTTATGTTAATATTATACGGCCTTGGCAATTAGTTGATTTAAATTGCAAAAAAAACCACAAATCCAAAAATGTCAATCTAAATATTCAGCTAGTGATGTGGAATAATATGTAGGTGAGCATCCTTAAGTATCTTTGAGCACTAAATATGAACGCAATATCTACCAATTAGTCGTATATTTAACTAAGTTTTCATTATTATTAATAATAGTGATGAAATGGAAGTCTTATAATTATATTCTAAAATTCATGTCAACATCAACCTTTCATAAAACTATTTTAAAAGTTCAACATATAATATAAAAGTTTTTGAATAAAAATATGTTTCAACATTGAATACCCAACAAACTATTTACTACCATCACAACAAATGAAAGTGAATACAAAAGCTGGAACATTCAAGCAGCTGCAAAAAAATATTTGCACAACTAGCAAAGAAACCGATCACAAAACTATTCGTAACATATCGAGCAGTCGAGAACAGTCGAATGTATGTCACCTGTTATATAAGTATATAACAGTACATAACTTATGTAACACAAACTTGATCTGTATCTCAGAAGGAAAAACTTGATTATTTACCTAAATTGGCTTTCACTGACCGGTCCGATTTTTGGGCAAACCTGTCTGACCGGAACCGATTCGGACGAACGATTCTGTAACTAATTTAATTAGGTAGTTAATGAGTTAATATTTATCGCTGCGAAGTAATAACTTTATAAAATAATGATGGATTGTACCTTTTAATTGTTTTGGGTCAACGCTTGTTAGACGTTGCTGTAATTTTCAAGTTTAGTGTTAATTACGGCATAATTATTTTGTTTTGGAAATAATTCTTGAAATAATGATGTTTTCGAAATATTTATTTAATATATTAAGTACTTCACATGTTTTGTAAAAAACCGTTTAGACAAAATTTAATAATTAAAATTACGTTTTCTGATATTATCTGGCAAACAAATTGCATTAATCATCAACATTATCATTATCTTGCCGTTTTCCCAATCTATTAGGGATTCCGATCCCTAATAAATTGCATCATATCTTCTTCCATACTTCTCTATTACTCGTCAAACAAATTGCAACAATGCCTGAATTTTCCCAACTGCAAGGCGTTAAAAGAAAATCTTTCGAAGCATTGGAAAACACATAAATACTTCTTCCACAAAGAACCTTCCCCAATAATTCCCGAACCTTCTTTTAAACAAGTCACTAATGTAACCTTCCCTTCACAGGTGCACAATTCAAATGCCCAAACAAGGACGGTCAATACGAGGACGAGGTGCAATGTGACAAGTTCTATGAGTGCGTGGATGGCAAGGCGACCACCAAGTTGTGCCCCGATGGCCTGGTGTTTGACCCTACCATCAGGAAGATCAACAAGTGCGACCAGCCCTTCAATGTAGACTGCGGAGACAGGACTGAGCTGCGTAAGTAATTTGGGTTATTTTATGTTTAACCGACTTCTTCAAAAACGAGGAGGGTCTCAATTCGTTTGTATGTTATTTTTTTTGTATGTCTGTGTCCTACGCGATTACTCCGCCAAAAATATTTACCAAAAAAAAAAACAAAAAAGTGAAAAATAACTTTAATTTCGGAAACCGGTGGCAAAAAACGGAAATTGAAAAGCAAAGACACCGACTTCCGAAATTAAGGTTATTTTTCACTTTTTAGTGTTTTTTTGGAAGTCGTTTTTTTTTTTGTGGATCCTGAACGAACCTTTGATTGGGGTTTTCACGTGGGACATGGTTGTCACGTACGTGCCCTTGACAATGATAGAAGTTTTTGTTCTGCTAGCTGGTGGAAAGCTTAGCTTGGCTTTGTTGAACTGTAGGCAAGGTTCGCTACTGGATTCGCACTAGACTGTGAAATGTTAGAAGAGATCATACTAAAAGAAATGTTATTTTTGTGGGACGGCTTGCGTGGTGGACAACACAGACAGATATGAAAAAGAAAATGATTATTTCCGATAGAATATTTACTAAAACGATTGTAACTGCTACCAGGAGCAACCGCGGTAATTTTCAATCAGATTCGCAGAACTCATACCACAATAAAACTTCTGTTGCCACTAAAACACTATTCTCGGAAGCGAATTACAAAAGCCATAGGAGGAAAAATTATCAACTAAATGTGTTGTCCAACTGCAAGTTAGATCAAATGTCAGTATGAGGTCACTTGCGACAATTCTCATGAAGTGAAGGTATCCCGTTTACCTTTGACCGACTAGGTCGTGGGGACACGCGGCTGGCTTTCTAGGTCAACGGGTAGACAATTCTAGACATTCATATGTGCGTATTTGAAATGTGTTGTAGCTCCGGGTATGTCATATATTTATTTACAGCTTGTGTTGAAACATGGAAAAGTATCCGTAGATTACAGCTTACAGATCAAAAGAAAAAACCTAATCATTTCTTTTGTTGTCTTTTTAAAGGTTTTCTAGTTATTGTTCTAGTTATTGTTGACCGTTACTTTTTCAATTATTTAGAAAAACGTAAACGATTCTACCGCATGTTCTAAGTAATAACATTTACATTGGAATGTGTTGTAAAGTTACGGAGTTCATTCAAACGTGTGGAATGCAACTTTAAGTTCGTGACTTGGAAGTTGAGTAACTTTGACAATGTCTGCTGATATGACAATGGATATGAACTAAAAATCGAGGTTTTACTTAACGAAGTTGGCCCGGCAACTTGATAATTAGGAGAAGCCACTATTATAAAAGTTACGTAGAGACGAAATAATGTCATTAATGACAAAGTTAAAGGAAAAAACCTAAACAATTATAAATATCCGGAACTAAGGCACTTATCAGACGTAAATAATAAAAATTACTGCAAACGGTAGAGCTCTTGACATAACTGAGTGAAAGAAACCAAGCCGAATTGACTTCCTGAACTGCGTAATGCAACTGTCATTTCCTAGGTTAAATGACCAATGACCAACAATACTAAATGCCAGATCAATCAGACTCCTTACATTCCTAGTCTGAAGAGACAAAATCAAGTTTTTAAACTATTCTTATTTCGAAAAGTGGTTTGCATTGATTTTATGCAACCTGCCTGCATCTGTCTTAATTTATGGTTTTGATCATGTTTTGATGTGCAACTGTAATGATTTATGGACCAATGTTATTAAAAATGCAATAGGTCACGCGAAATGCTATTGCTATTATTTTTAGATTGTTTATTTTACAGTTTGTACACTTAATTGGTTTTATGTTCTGCATTTTTATTATCTTTGCATAAGGTTAGGATTAATGGTTAATTATCGTTGCAAATGTGTTTGGAAAGATGATTTAAACTTTTGATATATTTTTTTCACTTTTGCCTAACAATTCTTCAGAATTGTTGAGTATTGCAATTTCCACACATACTCGAAGAAGGCATCTTTCTCTCTTTGTCTTTTATAGCATCATTTAACATACTCACCTCCATTTTTTCTTTGCAGAACCGGCCAAGCCCAACGCACAGTGCCCCCGCCGCAACGGTTTCTTCGCCCACCCTGACCCCTCCGTCTGCAACATCTTCTTCAACTGCATTGAAGGCGAGTCCACTGAGGTCAAGTGTACCGCTGGTCTCCACTTCGACGAGTATTCCGGAACTTGCGTGTGGCCCGACTCCGCTGGCAGACAAGGATGCCAGGCTCAAGAGAGTGAGTACATTTTTATTGCTGTTCTATTTTTGAATGTCATGTCAGAATATTTGAATTATTTCCAGTTGATTTTTCCTTCTTGCGTGTAGGCACTATTTATACAGCTCATGCCGTAGTAAAAATATTACTTGGTTCAGAAAAGTTGCTATTTGTCCAAGATTAGACTTAGTACCTATTTATCATTGTCTCTCACGTCGTCAATCGTCGGATATTCTTTGAATCTTGTGTGAAATGTTATCTGTCACAAGTTTAATTTTAGTATCCCTTTCAAACCAGTCAAGACCAAAAAAAAACTAATCCTAACCCACCCATCTCCTATTACAGAGAAAACCAAAGACGGTTTCGAATGCCCCGAGTCACCGAAGGTCGACGCCCAAGGTCAGATCGTTGCCCACCCCAAGTTCCCCCACCCCAACGACTGCCAGAGGTTCTACGTGTGCCTGAACGGCGTGGAGCCCCGTGACCTTGGCTGCCAAGCCGGAGAGGTTTACAATGAGGAGACCGAGAGGTGTGATGCGCCTGAGAACGTGCGCGGATGGTGAGTTTAAGAGTCTTGATTTTTTGGGGCTTATATAATTTTAGAGGCAGTTTAAACCGGAAGGGTAGGCAAGGCACACCTACATTTAACCAGCTAACTGAAAATGAAATTCTTGGCGATATTTCTTGCTAATTCTTTGGGGCTGGTATGGTAGAACAATAATTTGAATAATTATGGACTGTTATGTAGTGTGTGCAAAAAAATCCTTTGATGTAAGTTCCATGGAAGCAATGAAATCAATTCACAGCATGAATGTTTGGTAACCATTGTAAGAGTTACAAGTACTTAAATTATGACTGATTTTCTGACTATTAGTTTAATTCGATTACGCAAGTAATAAAAAAAAACTAGAAACATTATAATTAGTTTAATTATTCAGAATCGTAATTGTCAAGAGTTTAGAAAGTCCCCGTTTATAAAAACATGTTGTATGTTTGTTTAGAGATATGTAATCTTATTCTATTTTTTTTTGTTTACAGTGAGGACTGGTACAAAGACTCCGAGGACGCTGCGCCCGCACCCAAAGCGAGATCTTAAGACCTAGTGATATCGTAATATAGTTGTATGTTAAGACTTAATAAGTTAAATACATTTTAAGTTAAATGAGTGCATTTTATTCATCCCTGTGAACTTATGAAATCATGTTGATGTATAATTTCGGCCACCAGTTTTCGATAGGATTTCAACATTTTGTACTTTGTTGAAATCCCATCATACACGTTGCTGTAATCCCAACATCAAATAAAAAGCTAGTGAATAGCAAATCAAAAACAGGCTAACAATGCTTTAAATAAGCTTTACCCTCTGAGTTTTTCTTATATGCACAGGTATTTCAGAGAGCTAAGTATAATAAATACTATGAGATTTACTGAAGCCTAAGCAATCAATAAATCACTGCCATCATAATTTGTCAAACGAATACACACATACATACATAAACTCATGCTTTCCCATGGGACTAGACTGAAACTACAGAACGCCACCTGCTATAAGATCCTTACATACTCCTTTGTCTTTGTTTACGTTCATACGAATATTTTCTAAGTTTTCATTGCTGTCGATATTGACTGCATAAGTAATATACGCTGCTAACTAGTTACACGACCTCCGTAGAAATTTCTTCTAAATTAACTATCCATAACACTTAAATAAAATAAAAATTCAAACCATAATGAACAAAGATGAATGCCTTGCGGAACTCTCACTGTACTGGGGCCATATTAATACCATCATTATTCCACTGCGAAAAAAGGATGGTGCTAGCCTTGTATAGCTCCGTCTCTCACTCACACTAGAAAAATGGTGGCATGAACACGTCATAATACGGCCCCTGTACCTCAACAATATCGAATGAAATAGTGCTGCACGGCTACAATAACCTACAGTGTTCATGTATGCTGAAATTGATCTGGTTTTCAAGTTGAATTAGAACACACAAATGGCGAAAATCAGACCACAAAAGTAGGGCTTATGTGGTTTCTGCACACCACTCTTTTCACTTTTAAAGATCTAAAAGTAAATGTACTTTAAGGAAGCCAATATAACTCACATAAGTGTTTTCATTAATCATATGTTGTGGGCTTCACTATCTCAAATCATGCACCTGCTCTGTATCCGAATGAAGAATGAAGTCAAATGACACTTAAAAATTCAATGGCCAAGAACAAGGCCATCGACCTGTGTAGTATGTGGAGTCCTGCTTGCAGCGCTTGAACGCTGAAGCATTGTTCATTGTTGTTACAGTGAATAATATCCCTTTTCTCCAGTCGACTATTAAGGCATTTTAACTGGCAAATGCACATGTCTATGTGAATACATTACACAACCCAAGTCACACAACAATTAACAGAAACGGTAAAAATATCATCATCTGCCTAGCCTTTTCCCAACTATGTTGGGGTCGGCTTCCAGTATTTTACATGGAGCGACTGCCTATGATCTCCACTACCCAGTAACTAGGTAATATGATACCCCTTGGTAAGACTGGTTTTCAGACTTTCGGGCTTCTTCTGAGAAGTGGTGGCCCAGTGGTAACGGCCGCGACTTACGAGTTGTAGGTCGCAGGTTCGAACCCCGACAGGCGCTTTACTTTGTGTAAATAATTTCATCACCACTGCTCTCAAAACGGTGAAGGAAAACATCGTGAGGAAACCGGCATGTCTTATAACCAAAAAATTCGAAGACATGTGACATCTACCAACCCGCACTGGGCCCGCGTTGTGGATTACGGCCCACTCCCTCTCATAGAGAGGAGGCCTGTGTCCCAGCAGTGGGAACATTATAGGCTGATTATGTATGGGCTTCTGACGACCCGGTACGACTGTCAAAGATCCACAAATGACAGCCGGGACCAACGGCTTAACGTGCTTTCCGAGACCAACCCCGGCAAGCGTAGCTTAACCTGACCGATCGACCCGTGCGGCTGTTATTACTTAGCTCCTCCATCATCTCATCCTCTATTAAGGCATTCTATTACTGCCAAATGCACATCGCAGATTGTCTGTCTGTCTATGTGAATACATTACCCAATCCAAGTCACACAACAATTAAACGAAGAAGGTAAAAAATATGCAGAATGAAATATAACAAATATCTCATTGTAATGCATCATCTAACATCATTGTGAGACAATTATAAAATTAGTCACATCCTCTCACAGCAGGCTTTGTACTGCTTAACTTGTAACTATGCCACACACAATAAGCTTTCAAAAATTAGTTCTCACTGCACGTAGGAAATATAATGTGATAGTTTATGAGACAATGTGCATGTGAATATGTTGAGGAGTACTGAGAATTGGCCACCCTACTATTAGAGGCGAAAACGGCATTATCATCGGCACATTTAGCGCTTCCTAGCAATCATTACTACCTCTACCTGCCTAGCCTTTCTCCAACTATGACGGAGTCGGTCAGCTTTCAGTCTAACCGGATGCAGCTGAATACAAGTATTAAACGTGGAGCGACTGCTAATCTGACTTCCACAACCCAGTTACTGGGTAACACGGTACCCCTAGGTAAGACAGGTTGTGGCTTCAGGCTACCCGTAGCCCGTACCAACGGTTTAACGTATTTTACGTACTACATATCTTCTAGCTAGATGATGATGGCTTCACGAGTAGCCTAGGACGAAGATATTTGGCGCCAATTCAGAACAAGACATCCATAAGATGGGTCACGATCCGCGGCACTGAGGGACCCAGTATAAAAAAGAAGAATTTATAAAATGATATCAACGTTATTAGGTATTACCTACTAACTAGCAATGGTACTGGGAGGTGGATTACGGTCTGTTCCTCTCGCAATGCCTGAATCCCAGCCATGGAAACCTGATAGGCTGAATATGTCAAAACACATTGAATACCTATCATAGGACAACATAGCACACTGAAATGAGGAAGCAAAGGAAGGTTGGCATAATAATATTGGATATCACGCGGGCGATGTCGCTGGCGGAAGCTAGTTTTACGTAAATTCATAAATAATCGTAACGATGGATTCCTTGCCGGTCCAATTAAAAGAGTAACTATGGTCTTTTTTGCTCATACGAAACTATCTTTTGGAAGGGACAACTAGAATCAGTTCTCTTTCTTATCCATTTTGACGTCCAAAAGTACGTTTTATGTGCCTCATTGAAATTGATAATTTGACTTTTATTTGTCATTTGACTAAAGGAATTGGACCAGGGGGCCAAGTCTACTAATTTACAAACGTGTCAGTGGTCTCGCAATGATGAGTTTTTGACAGATTTTGTATGGCATATCTGTCAAAAACTGATCATTGTGAGACCACTGACACGTTTGTAAATTAGTAGACATGGCCCCCTGTTCCCACGTTATTCCACAAAATTAAAGACTGGCAGTTGTCAAACCTCAACATTCCTTATAAATTCAACACACTACAACACTGCTTATATTTTCCATAATTGGTACTGAAATTGAACATGATTCTCGTTATTTCCAAACGCCAGGAAGACAGTACTGTTGGCATTTGACATGCGTGTAGCTGAGCATAGCATTTGACTCTCATTTGACATTTACATGACCTTTAACTATCGTCAATGTGAATACGTTTATGTAAAAGCTGTTATGTGTAAAGGTAGTTTGGTTTCTGTCGTGCATAGAAACAGTGATACTTTCAAGAAAAATGGACCTTATTTCCATACCGACGCAGTTTTTACCCATAACTATAACATACCAATATGGATACATTCAGATCAGGGGGCCAAGTCTACTAATTTACAAACGTGTCAGTGGTCTCGCAATAATAAGTTTTGACAGATTTTTTTATGGCATATCTGTCAAAAACTGATCATTGTGAGACCACTGACACGTTTGTAAATTAGTAGACTTGGCCCCCTGACCCAAGGTTTCAGTTTAAACAAATCGATGTTTTATTTTGATTTTTTTGTATTACATGTACGAATACAGCATGTATGTATTCAGCTGTATCCAGTAAGACTGGAAGCCGACCCCAACATAGTTGGGAAAAGGCTAGGTAGATTGACATGTACGAATACGCAAGTTCTTTACGCATTGTATGGATATTGCCAAAGAGAGAGTATAACTAATTCTTCAAGTAGCTATGAAATTTTAATTACAGTGTTTCAGTGGTGTTTTTTAAAAGTTTTATTCTAACTGCAGTTTTTATTACGAACTACCTGCGCGAGTCGGTCTCACCCGCGTAAGTCTCGATTTCGTGGGAATATCGGGATAAAAAGTATCCTATGTCCTATTCCAGGTCATGGTCTACCCATGTGCCAAATTTCATCTAAATCCATTCAGCCGTTCTAGCGTGAAAGCGTAACAAACAAACTCACTTTCGCATTTATAATATTAGTTAGGATTAGGATTCACCGATAACATTTATAATATTTTTATTTCAATACAGTGATCCTGTATGCTTTACATAATGTTTATACCGTGAAATCCGAAAGATAAACCTACCTTTTTTTCTCCGAAATAACCTTTTTCTAAAAGTGCAATAAGACTGTAAGTAAACCATTTCACAGTACGATAATAACGCATAAAAATGAAAAAAAAACCCTTTCAAATCCTGCTGTACCTAAAGTGGTTTGCAAAGGTCGGCAACCTCAGTAATATGTTCCAATCTAAACTCAGGTAATTTTTATTTTTAGTGGCCTCCAAAAGCGTTCACCTTGTAAACTGGAAGACCTCTGGTTACTGCGGATTGCATTTAGGGATCCGTGGGGATAAAATGAATCGTTTTGCTTACTATCAACTTAATGCAGATTTCAATGAAAGAGTACACTATAGTGACGGTACTAAAGGCATTCATCCGCACAACCTGAAAGCGGGTAACAGACCAAGAGCCAAGCTATCCCGACGGTATACTAAGCTAAGCTAGCTAAGCTAAGCTAAGATAAGCTAAACGAAAATTCAGTCAGTGTTGCGAAGTTCAATTCGACGGACGCTCGCCATGAATAATATCGATGAAGAAAGTTCCAATAATGAATACGTTACACATAGAAAAAGAAGATTATTACTGACCTATGATTATCTAAAAAAAAGGCATTGGGGGCATGGGGGAGGGGCTAAGCCTAGTTCGCGTAGCTGTGCATTGGCATGAAGACTGGTCAATGGTAATGTACCATCTTATACCTACCTACCTACATTGTTTGCAAATAAAGTACTAGTACTAGTAGGCCCATAAAATAGCGTTACAAGGGCTTTTAATATCTTGACTGTAATATCCTCCAGGATAGTTCAGCTGTTTCCTGACAGCTGTTGAAGCCTGGTGATACTCAGTTATTCCGTCAGTTCTTAATCCTTAGATTACGGGAACATACGTCTTTGGCTGAATTTGAAAAGCTCAATTGACAAAGTGCCATAACACGAACTGGGGGCCTACCACCACCGCTTATAGCAATATTATTTTAATATCACTTCAGTGTAGGAAAGAGATGAAGCTCTACAGGACGCCATCTCTTTCCCCCACGAAGTAAGATTAAAATAATACTGCTGTAAGCGGTGGTGGTAGGCCCCCAGTTCTCGGTTTCAATTAATTATATGCTTTCCGAATAATCAGCCTATAATATTTCCACTGCTGGGACACAGGACTCCTCTCTGAGAAGGAGTGGGCAAAATCAACCACGCGGGTCAACAACTGGGTTGTTGCGGCTTGGTAGATGTCACATGACTTAGATTTTTTTTGTTTCTAAGAATGTCGTTTTTCTCACGATGTTTTCCTTCACCGTTTTGAGAGCAGTGGTGATGAAATAATATACACAATGCCTGCCCTACAACTCGTGAGTCGCGGCCGTTACCACTGCGGCCATCACTGCTCACTGTTTTCCAAATGTTATCGAGTTATTGAATTACTCTACATTTGCTCGGACAATACCAAGATTTCTTTTAGTAAAACAGTGATTAAACGGAACCCAATCATACGTAATAATTATACACAAACACAAAATCGTTATTTTTATTGTATGAGAATGTACAGTCATGATGAGATTTTAATGATAATATCACGATTTGGTTTTATTTAATCTGCCCGTATCTAAACAGTAATTAAAGCATAGATAGATATCTAGATTTTGAAACTAACAAGTAGGTACAATAAAGGCATTGTTTTATTTTGTATTGTATTTTTTTTTGTGTTTGGATTGGTACATTTATGTATTTGTAATATTTATAGATTAATAATGCCGACATCTTTGATGCCCTGAATTTGATTTTGAAAGTATTTGTTCAATTGAATTGATTGTAAAATAAACTGTTATCCCAAGATGTTACCTATTTTTCATGTTTGGGTAGATATTAACACCATTTTTAATAAGAAGGATGTTCCTTTATTACGAGTGAAAACTCGACTTGTCTCCAACAGAACGAACAGTAGGCAGTATAAATAATTTTATTACGGAGATCACACGTATTTACATTGAGATTAACAATTAAATTACCTCATTAATATTAAATACTACCATTCATCCGTATTCATATACTACTATAGGAAACAATCCCTTGCCACTTAATAAGGGAGTTCCAGTTTCATTTAAAAATGTCAACCAATGTTTATTTATTGGTTCTCGATCGTACCTATCTCCTTAAAGGTACTGTCAACCTCACATCAGTGGTAACAGATATTGATATTGAGATCGCCTGTATTTCGTCGCAGTAAGAGCGGCTTTCGTAGTGCAAGTGCTATCACTGATGTTCGGTTGAGTGTACCTACATAGTTAGTACTTGAGTTATACTTTTTGGCATGCCTTTATAACGGAAGACTTATTGAACGTGGAGAAGGGCCTTTAATTACGATTTATTATATCTCCTTGGCAACCGTTTAGTTCTTAATGAACTTATTATGATCTCAGTGTGGAGGTGGTCCGTTGAGTCTTTTGAATTTTGTAGAAAGAAAACAATGAAAGCAGCATAATTAATAATAATGATAAACTGCTAGCCTACGCAAATTTTTGAGATAGCTTTATTTTATTTTGGAAGCTCCAAAATCAATCTGCCTAGCCTTTTCCCAACTATGTTGGGGTCGGCTTCCAGTCTAACCGGATGCAGCTGAATAGCAGTATTTTACATGGAGCGACTGCCTATCTGACCTCCACAACCCAGTAACTGGGTAATACGATACCCCTTGGTTAGACTGGTTGTCAGACTTTCGTGCTTCTGACGACTCGTAACGACTGTCAAAGATCCACAAATGACATCCGGGATCAACGGCTTAACGTGCTTTCCGAGGCACGGAGGAGTCTCGATATTATGTGAAAATGGTCAGCCATCCACGGACCAACCCCGGCAAGCGTAGCTTAACCTGATGGAGCGACCCGAGCGGCTGTTATTACTTAGCCACGAACTCCTCTAATATTTATTTAATAATAAAAATAAATTAAATTTTAATATTTATTTTGGAAGCTACCTACTAATATTATAAATTCGAAAGTAACTCTGTCTGTCTGTTACCCTTTCACGCCTAAACCACTGAACGGATTTCGACAAAATTTGGCATGGAGATAGATGGCATCCTGGGGAAGGACATAAGCTACTTTTCGTTTCAAAACTAATCCTATACGGGATGAAAGTTTGTATAGGAAACCTATCATTTCTTAAGTATCCCGGTAGTACGTTCCCGTGTGTCGATATCAGACATCCACGCGGGCGAAGCCCCGAACAAAAGCTAGTTAACTATAAAGATTCAAATAAATGTTAAACTCAAATTCAAATTATTTATTTCACATAAACCTACATGGGCACTTATGAAACTATTTAGATATAATATATTATGTAAGTATGTATCAAGATGAAAGAAAAAACTGCCTGAAATAAAATAAACTGTTAACTAACTGAAAGGCAATCAACATCGAGAAACAAATGAAAAACAAATGCGCGTGCAAAATCAAAATTCAATACTTTTGAAATTCTCCAATGCTGTAATACCTGAATTTTTTGTTTTTATAATAGCTATTAGTTATTTATTTATCCATCGTGCAAGTGTAGCAAATGGCGTGATGCAGCAATATGTTGTGTAAGTGTGTGCATGTTATTTTTACGTTTCGCTTATGACCTAGCGCTGACTTAGGCTTACAAAATGTCTATCAATTAATACTCTAATACATTTTTGTTAGCAGTCAAGTGATGTAAAAATGTGAGGATATTTCTATTGCATATACACTGGCCGTCAAAACAGTACAACACTTAGAAACTCCAACACTAAAAGTGCAATAACTTTTAAATTAAACAAGATATATTTTCGAAATAAAAAGGATTACAAAAACCATTTAATTTTTTTATATAAAAATTTTATAGCCGATAACCGTCTTTGAAGGAATGGCTACAAAAACCTTATAATCAAAACACATTGTTGCAACTCTTGACTCTTTTTGTTTCTGTTTTTGTTTTCACATTTATTTCTTGATCGATGAATATTGATTGAAAAGCCAAGTTGTTAATAAAAAAATGTAAATAAGGCGTAAAACTGTAGTTATAAATGTAATTTGAGCTTTTTGCCAGTAAGTTAAAAATGGCTATTTTTTGGTTTAAGTTAAAAACGTTACTGGTGCCGATTCTCTTGTACACCGAACTAAACTAACTAAACTATCACTAAAATTCCTTACTTTTTACTATGAGAATCTTAGAGCTATTCTGCCAAAAAACATAACTAAATTTAAAAATTATTTTGGCAGAACTAAAATCGAATTTGACAATCGCGACTCCACTTGTTTGCCTACCACGTGATTTTTTTTGAGCCGGAGAGGCGCGCCATGTGGCCGTCTCGACATATTTTTATATGGAATTTTTTACTTTCTGGAAGAAAACAAAAAAATTAAATTACCTACTAACATGTTGAGTACTACGGGTTTGCGGGTTGCAAAGGGGGTCAAAATTTTCATTATTTTTGCGATAGGACACACCGTTTTCGAGATATAAGCAAAAGAAAAAAAAAAAGATACAGTACCGTTTTGCAACTGAATTCGAGGTGTTGGTTTGAATTTTAGTTCATGACATCTAATTTTATTCCACACATTTTTAATCGTGATTAAAAATAGTCAAGAGGTAGAGGATTTTAGATATGGAACAAAAATTTTGGTTAAAACATCAAATTCAGAATAGCATTTTCACTAAATTAAAACTCAGTGCCATCTTAGTGCTGTCAAACTAAATTATAGAGTTGTGTCACTTTAGTCTATTTTCAGAATGGGAAATCGTCGTTTGACAGGAATAAACTAAATTTTAGTGATTTTTAGTTTAGTTTAGAGAATTTGTGACAAGAGAATCGGCACCATTGTATAATAAAATATAATTTCCAAGAAAGCTGATGAAATTTGGTATAAAACGTTTTTATTACAAAACTCTGGCTTCTACAGTTTAGGAGAAATTGCAATTTTAAAAGTGTGGTACTAAGTTTTGAAGGCCAATGTATTTCGGTAATGATCTAGGTTAACTCATGGGTATGCAAGAACCAAAAATGAATAGAGAATTTTTAAAATTCTGTCCTTCGATACGCTCATACGATAGGTATACTTACTAATTGAACAGAAAAAAGTTCCGTTATCGAGTGGTACGCGACTGTTGTAGAATTATAAAGTTGTTTGATAAATGAAGGGACACAGACTCTAGTAATACGTGACGAAAATACCGAAGAGGAGTGTTCTATTTGCTCACTGCAGAATATCAGGCAAAAGGATTTACTTTGTAAGGCCATCATCATTCTCCTGCCCTTATCCCAATTTATTTGGGGTCGGCGCAACATGTCCCTTTCTTCCATACTTCTCTATTAGCCGTCATCTCGGTAGTCACCCCCTCTCTAGCCATATCATCTTTCACACAGTCCATCCATCGTTTCTTTGGTCTTCCCCTACTCTTATAGCCATCCAAATTCATACCCAAAACTTTCCTCACAACATTTACTTTATAAAGTAAAGAAGATTTACTAATAAATCTACATTATGTGTAGGTAGTAAATGCTTATACTTACCTCGAGATAAAGTTCTTTAGTTTAGTGAAAGGACGTCGGAAGTGTTCAGAGCAGTTTCATTATGAAGATGATTGATGTTCAGTGTCACAACACGCATATGTAATATTACTATTACTAAGTATCATTATGTCATTTTATTGCTTATCTTATTGGTATTTCTGTATAAAAAGGTTAGCTCTTGCTTGCTATTCCGAAACCCTGGGTCATTTCTAAAGTCCGTTAGATGGAATTAACCGATCTTAGGGCGTAGTTTGCTAAAGAAGGTCGATGGTACAATCGGTCTTCAAATTTGCGCTCATTTTTGTCGTGATTAGTTAGGTAGGTATATGATTATAGTTGGCTTATTAGTTCTAGTCGTAGAGTGGAGACCGTGTATCGCCGTAAGCGTAGTGTGGGACATCCCCAAGCTAGATGGATCGATGACCTTAAAAAGTTGTCTGGGACAGACTGGATGCGGAAGGCGGCGGACAGGGTGCTGTGGCGCAGCCTGGGAGAGGCCTATGTCCAGCAGTGGAATGCGATAGGCTGGGTTGATTGAGGCTTATTGGGCGAATCGACACTTTTAAATAATATATTTTCTCGTCTCACACAGACTAGAGAAGCATGGCACAGTAGGGAGGAGGGCACTCTCTGCATTGGGGGGAACAAGGCTGCCAATGATAATAATGATGATCGTCTAAATGTTGCACGGTGGCTCGTAAATTGTGTACCTAGGTTCTTCTTTTCGTGTCGTTAGTGACTAACCTGATGTCAGAGTTTTAAAGTCCCCCAAGGGCCTCTGACTTGGCTTCACATTCCGTTGAGAAATATCTCTCTGGCATGCCGGTTTCCTCACGATGTTTTCCTTCACCGTTTTTAAAGCAAGGGATAATTATGCAATACGCACATGAATCCAAAAAGTCTGAGGTGTGTAGGTACCTTCGTTCGGTTCGAACTCGAGACCTATGACTTGGCAGTCCGACGGTCACACCACAAGGCTACCACTGCTTTGTATACGTTGATAAAGTTATTCATAAACCAGTTAAGCATAAATGGGCAGATTAGGAACAAATTCCCTGGTATAACAGATATTGATTTAGCTTTATACCAAAACATTTTTAGTCATATATAAACAGTGTCAAAGCCTCATAAACTCAGACTTAGGCCTAGCATAATCCATTGTATCAACAGCACCCTCAAAGGTCACACTTTCCAATTATGAAACACAATTTAGAAATCAGTTCAATGGCTGTCGACTGTGAAAACGAGGTAATTGAGGCTAATTATAATTAGCGTGTAGTAAAATTCTTTAATAGAGTGTATGAAAGAATTTTGCCGATTTATATCTAACTTAGGACCTGCATATAAGTTCTGATAAAACATGCATTTATGATGATACTTATGGGGAAATATTTAAAAACATATTGAGCTTCTAATGTAGACTCTTCTTCAAATTATTGCACCTCTGAAACCTATTCGGGCTTCTAAAGAACAGTTTAAAAAAAAATTGCTTCCTTTTTTTCATGCCTTTTCTCATAATCGGTCGCAGATACTTGGCTATTTAGTATTTTTAGGCCCCAAAATAGGAGTTATTAGAGGTTCACAAAAAGAAAGAAAGAAAAAAAATATGTTTATTTGCGGCAAACATGACGCTAAGAAAGGACAAATATATGCGCACACACAAGAGGCGCCATCATTATAAAAGAGTGTTCAATAAGGAAAGCAAAATGATAATTGTTTGAGGTTGGTTCATAAATAGATGCCATATTTTTGTGTACGTAGAGTAGGTATGATTTGGAAGTACTATAATAAAATATGCACAGTCTGGAACTAAGGGCACTTAGGTCATTATTGTCACTATATACCTACCGGAAAAAATATCAATATTTTTTGGATTTAGAGTTATTGACGTGGTAGAAAATATGTTTTTTTTTGTATGGCATCTCACAGGTGCCATGGCACCTAGGAGCTTGTCGGCTGGTTACCCGGACTATCCCATGGTGCCTTAAGAAATACATGGATTGCTATGGTACCTAATAGTTAATCATATAGTTCCCAATGATGAAAATAATAAATTGGATAACCCACCTAATGGACTTTTAACACAGAAAGCCAGTAATGTTCAGTAAATACTTATTACAATTATTTCTTCAACCTTTTAGATTACAACATTGTTAAATTATCTCACCTATGCATGTGATGCAAGACTCTTGACAACCAGTCATCGTGCTTGTTGGCGCCGGTAAGGGCTGTTCCATATACCAAGACCATGTAGGCACGCAATGTCGTATAGAAAATTAAACTATTGTTATGACCGAGGTTCGTATACAACATTATTTTTTGTTTATGCTAAAAAGGGGTCATTGTACTCATAATTTTGAACAACTTTTTCTATGGGACCAACCTTGAAATCGCGAAAAAAAAATCAGCTGTTCCATACATTTGTGTTCACTTAAATCGACAAAATGTATGGAACAGCAGATTTTTTTGTGATTGATGATTTTTTTTTACAAACAATAATGTTGTATATGAGATAATTACACCGTATGAATAGAAATGTCACATAACTGAAATAAAAAGGAAACAATGGATTTTCAAGGTATACTTTTCAGCAACTTTGCCAATCTCCATGAAAGTAATTATAAATAATCCGCAAATCATTTTTGGGATGATAATGTGTCATTAATTTTATTTGACAGTCAAATCACAACCTCAATTTTCCAAGCCTAAAGTTATTTTAAGAATAAATATTTTATCGACTAAATTATTAATCATATAGGTAATCGGTATTCCCGTAACTCAAACCGGCCTTGAAATTAAATAAGGAAAGTAGAATGTCGGTGGAACATGAGCCGAAGGCCAAAAGTGGTCCTTCGAACCCGAAACAATGGTAATGGTTTGTTGAAAATAATTATTTAAAAAACCGAATAAAAGAAGGTTGCGAAATTTTTATACCCGTAGAATATAACTCAAAATAGCTCACCAGTCACGATGTCTCCTCGAAGGTATGAGGCAAACACAAGGCGAACTACTGTACAAAGTATTATAGATATTATTTTGTTTACACAGCATAGAATAGAATAGATGTTTCTGTGTAACAGAAAGGTGTCCATGGGACCAACATCTATTCTATTCTATTCTATTTTTTATTAAGGCAAGCAAAGCTGATGTAGACCATTCTGCCAATGTCTAAAGTGAGTTGGAAAAGCAAGGGTATATCGAGAGAAAAAAAAATACAAAAAAAAATCTTCTATGTTATAGTTGATCTTGTAGTGTTAGTACTGGACTGGAACAAACAAAGGATACAATTACATTTTATATTATAATTGTTAGAACATTAAAATATACATAAACCACATCCACACAGACAGACTATTTGGGGGAATAAATCATAATTTAATATTATTGTGACGGATGAAAATCATCAACGCTACAAGTAGTTCTGGGGAGGAATATGTTAAAAGGGAGGGGAAATGGTCGTCATCGGTTAAAAATAATCAACTGATGTTGTCAAAGTCACGTTGTTACCATAGAGTAGCAGTCTATGAATAGCCGAGAAATACTCAATAGCAGTTGACTATTCCTACTCAATTAAACATTCACTATTCTATCATTTCTTTGTAGTTTTATAGTATAATTTACAACATCCTTCCCAACAAAGGTGCTTCTGCGCATACAATGTGTCGCCACATCCAGTCTTGGTCACGACAATCGACTTATGTGTCCACAGCCTAAGTAGCGGTCGTGAATATGCACACACAACGTTAGGACACCGTGTCTAGTTCACAATGCCTAGACCAGTTTGCTAGGCATGCTGTTACGCAACTATAAATGTGCTAATATTGCCTAATATCGGTTTATCAGTCTAATTGTATCTGTATTGGCACGGGGCAGTTTTGAAATGTATTTGACATTATTTAGTTGTAGGTAGCATGTCAGAAGTCAAATTATATTAAAGGTTTTTGGCTCTTCATATCTTAGTTTTCTTCCATAAAATTCCTTGAATTTGATGCGCCATTTCTTTGTATGGGTAGTCAAATAGTAACCGTCGTTCATATCTTTAAAAAAAAACGAAAACAAAAATGGGGTGAGACTGTGTCGTGGACCTGGGGGCCTAGTCTACTAATTTACAAACGTGTCAGTGGTCTCACAATGATCAGTTTTTGACAGATTTAGTATGGTATATCTGTCAAAAACTCATACGTGATTTTAAGTTATGTTACGAGTAATATTTTCTTTGAGACGAATTCTTTGATCCTTTAGTTAGCAAGTGGTGTAATTACATTTTGAATGTAGATGACAGATATGTAGCTGCAGCATCAAACTGTTTCCCCCAATTTTGATATCATGAGTTTTTTTTAATTGCATCGGTATTCACGTCAAAAATCAAAAAACGAAAACACGAGACGAATGATTCTGTTACGAGTAACCTACTTACAGACTAAATATTTTCTTGTCTTTTCGACATCTTTTTACTTGTAGAATGTTAGTAAAACAATCCGATTTTGGACGAATTGATTTACTGACCATTAAAACGGTTCAAAGTAGGAACCTAATGGTTCCATTTCATGCATATCAATAACTGGATTGGCAACAATGGCAACTATTTCTAATCCTTAGGGCATATTATAGCATCGAGTAGATAATAAATTCGCTGTTGAATTCACTTTCACCGATTAATTTATGCGATAAAATTAATTACGAAGGCAGTTCATGACATTATGGCCGTTAACTCCAAGCTATAGGTAAATAAGAGGCCTCTAATTTAACCTTTTAACTTTGTTTCTGTTTATTTTATGAAAGTGTGCAGCAGTCGGAATAACTTGACAGCAGGTTGTGATATCTATTCAAATATAAATGATTCTGTTGGTCTGATTATCACGGCTAAACCGCTGAACCGATTTTGATGAAATTTGGTATGAACCCTGAGGATGGACGTAGGCTAAGTATATATTTTAAAATCGATAAGTAATGGAATGAAGTCGGTTGGTTCAATTTGTATGTGAGAAAATTCCGGACTTTGAACTTTATCTTATACTATGTAGGTACTGCGCAACCTTTCAATTCACAATTTTACACCAGTGAATGGACTGCAAAAGAATGTTTATTCTATACCTTAGTCCTTGAAAAATTCCGCATATTTTTGCTACAATTAACAAGGTCCTCCTCTAGTTGTAAACCCAAGTTGTCTTACAAAACGAAAGTATTTGAAAGTAGTCTATTATGTTAATTTAACTAGAGCAGGTAAGAACTATGGTAATGTCTTAGATGAAAGTTTTTTATCGCTAAGATTACTTCCCTACAGGGTAAGCAGGAGAGCAGGTAGCAATGGAAAATATTCCACAGGTTTTTTCATTAGGTGGAAAGTGTAACCGGAACTTCAAGGTAATCTGTGCTTTATGGTAGCTATGTTTTCTATCTCTACTACCTACCGTAGTATACATTTTATTTTTTTTAGTTTGGAAATCATCAAATGACTTCTCCGGCTCTGGGCGGAGCCGAAGGGCGAGTCAGACTTTTACTGATTAAAACCCACCCATGTTCCTTCAGTTGCCTGTTGCCAAGGTCCCGGTATCCTTTTCGGACATTCCCGCAACCCTGGCAGTTCCGTAGTATCCCTAGCATTAACATCGAGCTACTACTACTACCAAGCAACTACTAGTACTATATAGGCTCTATAGCCAATTTACATTAGTCGTCAGTTTCAAAATATGTTTTTTTTAAATTGTAACAGCGCTATGCAATCAGCCTACAATGTTCCTACTGCTGGGACACAGGCATCTACTTGGTGAGAGAGAGGGGGCCATAATCCACCACGCGGGCCCGGTGCGGGTTGATGGATGTCACATGACTTTGAAGTTTTGGATCTTAGACATGCCGGTTTCCTCACAATGTTTTGCTTCGCTGTTTTGATAGCAGTGGCGATGATATTAAATACACAAAGTAAAGTGCCTGTCAGGTCGAACCCTGACAGGCATGTTTGAAATACTCGTAAGTCGGGGCCGATACAACTAGGCCACCACTGTTCCATGAGAAGATATTTAGAACAAACCATGGATCGGCTAGAACCGGTCGAAGTGGCGGTGCTTGGGGGAAGCCTAGCTCCAGCAATGGACGTCTTTCGGCTGAAATGATGATGATGGATCGACTAGCGAAAAATACGTTGCTATAATTTCAAATATATGCCTAGAATAGTTATTAGTCCTAGTTAAATGGGATGTACAGAAGAAGCTTTAATATTTTCGAATTAAAAATAAAATAAAGTTAAGTAAGTAAATAAGTACCTACTGAACGTAGCCTCGTAAGTAGTCTTTAGTGCATCGGAAGACATAAATGGTAGTGTTTAAGACTACCAATAACCCATAAAATCGAAGTATCGAAGTATTTAAACGATCTGCACAACCTTGAAGTGCCTACAAGTTAATAATAAAAATTAACATTCCTTTTTGCCCCTGTCACCGTATTATTAAGAACCTAGATGTTTTTTTTTTTTTTTGTAAATTAACAAGTGGCTGATTTCCGCTTAAAATCGAAATTAAAAACTAGTACCTGTAAATAATAATAAATAATTTAAAAAAAAATATTTTTTGAATATAAAAATAAAAACAAAGAAAAATTTAATAAAAATAAGTATTTAAATGAAATAAAGGAGAATAATAATAATAAATCGTTTATTTATCCAGTAACCTAAACACACAATAGCAAAACAAATGAACATTATAACAACAGAACATCATTCTAGCGGTTTTCCCAACTTTGTGGGTGTCGGCTATTATTTCTACCTCAAAGTGTCCTCTACTTAGCAATTCCTAGGAACCTTGTACGGTCAGTGACAAAAGTCGATTCTTCATACTGAAGTCAGAATGCTACACAATTTTTTTTATTAGGAAATTATTGTGTTTTTTTTGGCATATCATTCGATGTTGGCTAATGACAGCTAAACAACACGATAACATATTGCTAATATAAACTAATTTAATTTCCAAATCGAGGCTAAAATTAAAATACCTACCTTATAATTATTGGAAAGGACGTGATTTTTCTATGCCAAAATTATGCCAGGTAGGTATACCAATCTAATTTAATCTTCCTAGCCTGTGTTGTTCCACTGCAGGGCAACGCCACAGTATAATAAAGTATCAGTATTATATCTTTGCAGTGACCTTGAAAAAATTACCTACGGCCGCTCGGTAGATAAACCTTCCGCGTCCATGTGTAATTGCCGAGCACTCGAGACTTGCGTACTGGTATACACTGAAATTTCGAAGCGCATCGTTTTGGCCGTTTTCTATGAAGACATAGTACCTACTGTTACTACTTTACTGTGGCAAAGCCATCCCCTCTCTTTTCCACACAATTCTGTCTTTTGCTAGGTAGGTTTTGATAGGCTTTTACCAAGCTGTATACCTATTTGCTACGTGAACCAACAATTAATACTTATTTTTTTCGGGGCTAGCTGCCTTGACTCCCGTAAAAGCCTTCACATTAACAGCTCCATCTTCATTACAATGCAAGCCTACAACGATGCATCCTATAAAAATAAAGTATCCATTCCAAATACCAGGATACGGCCATTATATAAAACGCATAGTAATAAGGTACCAATTGATTGAACCAAACGGCATTTAATTCCATGAAATTGGCCGTGACGCGGCCATTTTGGAGGCTATCGTCTTTGGACCTCGACAATGCGGCTATACCTACATACATACATGTATACATTATGTATATGTATAGGTACTGCTATAGGTAAGTGTCGTGACTTTTCTTGGCGACTTGATACACTCACTGTAATGAGAGGGCGTGCACTAGATTAGGGTGCGAGCATAATTATGTCAAAGAAATTGGTAGGTACTTAATCAACCTTATCATAGGTACTACAATCTATCACATTTGATCCATTTGTAATTGTGACTGCAGACAGTTTTCTAGACTTTCAACTGCACATGTTCCCGTCCACTGTCATATTATCATACATCATATAATTATATCATAATATTATCTGCTTGTAACTGTTCTAATACACAGGGCAGATGGTTCTATCGTCCAAAGAAGAAAATAGAGCATTAAAAACTATATTTGTTAATTACGCACTGGTTACCTTTACGGTGGTTTAATTTAGAAAATTAAGAAATTGAGAATGTTATTATGGGAAATTGTAATCTATAATGTAATTGTAATCTATAATGTCAATTTACTGGGACGATTGCAATGTGCAATAATGAGGCGTTGATACCAAAATACACGTGTGTAAATCAATCATTTCCCCATACGTATTCAAAATAAATTGGTCGATTATAAATTACTCCTCTTCTAATAACCTGTCAAAACACACAAAATAATTGATTTTCTATATTCAATAACAAAACTAATAAAGTAGAGACAAGTAATACAACTCGACATGAAGATTAATTACACACTACAAACACACCCAAAAACTTACAACAGACAAATAATATTTAAAAAAGCAAACACAGATTATAAAATTACATCTCGTGTGTAAGCTTCATCAGTCACTATTTTTTTTTAAACTTTCATTCACTTTCATCGCAATCACTTCGGTCGTGTGTGGTGTAGTAAGCTGCGCTTGCGCCGGCCACAATAGTCCCCGCTCGCAATACAGAGCAACCTTCGAAAGGAAACGCACGTACGAACAGTTTAATTCTATTTATATTTTCTACCTCAAATAAATTTAATAAAAAAAAATGAAAAGTTTACTTCTCGTCATCGGTTTTGTGTGCGGGTTAGGTAAGTGTTACCTTTTTTACTTTTAACTTATTTTAGTAAGTTTAAATTAAGTTATAGTGTACGTTAACTTGATATTGTTAGAGGTGTGTTGCCAACGGGAATTCGATTGAGAAATTGGGTGATTCAACTTTGGTTAGAGTTTTTCTGTAATATTATAGGGACTATTTTAATTTAGTACTATTTGTTTTAATGCGAAAGATTTATAAGTTATTTTGTCATAATAGTATATTGATTGACATAATTATATTATTTGGCAATTGGTTATTTATATTCTCATGGAGCTCGTGGCTAAGTAATAACAGGCGCATGGATCGATCTGTCAGGTTAAACTACGCTTGCCGGGGTTGGCCCGTGGATGGGTGACCATCTTTACATAATCGAGACTCCTCCGTGCTCGGAATGCACGTTAAAGCGGTGGTCCCGGCTGTCATTCGTTGATGTTTCACAGTCGTTACGGGTCGTCAGAAGCCCGAAAGTCTGACTACCAGTCTTACCAAGTGGTATCGTTTTATCCAGTTACTGGGTTGTAGAGGTCAGATAGGCAGTCGCTCCATGTAAAATACTGGTATTCAGCTGCATCTGGTTAGATTGGAAGCCGACCCCAATATAATTGGGAAAAGGCTAGGCAGATTGATTGATTTTTGGTTATTTATATTCTCATAATGTCCAAATGGAAAATTTTCACATAATGTGACTTCGAAAATGCTTTTTCCGTCATCGTTTACATAAATGCCACCTTCCATTTCCTTCTTGAGTTGAATAAACTCGTTTAAATTACCATTAGGCTGACATAATATTTACATGTCTGTCATCTGTATTTATTTTACGTAACATTTGTGGGCATTCATACCTTTTGACCCTTTTCAAATTGTACAAACGGTCGCACTCGTAGTTTCGCAATGAGCGCTATGACTCAATCGGAACTGCATCGACAATGGTGAATAATCAATCGGCTACACTTATTAAACCTTTAGTGACAGTTAACACTTTGTTACGTGGCTCATTTGTGGCCAGAGTTTATCTTGGTTATTATTGTTAAGGAAAATATCGTGAAGACTCCTGAAGTTTATAGTTAACTAGCTGCGCCCCGCGGTTTCACCCGCATAACTATCGATCCTGTGGGAATATCGGGATAAAAAGTATCCTATGTGCCAATCCAGGTCATGGTCTACACATGTGCCAAATTTCATACAAATCTGTTCAGCCGTTTTAGTCTGAAAGCGTAACACACAAACAAACTCACTTTCTTTAGATGATTTGGCACAGAGGTGCACCATGACCTGAAATGGGACATAGGATACTTTTTATCCCGATATTCCCACGGGATCGAGACTTACGCGGGTGAAACCGCGGGGCGCAGCTAGTTCTGTTATAATTTAATTCAATAGTCTTCGCGTATAATGTGCTTTATATATCCAATTTGACATTGTATGCAGTATGCATAGCTGGGTCGTGTTAAGTTACCATTTTAGTCAATGAATCGAATATTTCAGTCACACTGCAGTACCGTTAATTGTAGCGGTCATTGCCCATATTTAGCTTTCCATTCATGGGTTCAGTTATGATTTTTTATTATTTTATTCAATATTTTTTGTAAAGGGAATTTTAAAATTAATTGTCATCTCTACCAAAATTTTTCAATTGTTTATTACTTGATCGAGCTTTTACTGACCACGACAATGGCTTAGGGTTTTGGGAAACTTGAAAAATATTATCCTTGGAGACTAGAGGGTGAACCTGCAATTTTAAAAAATACAGTTGATTCTTGAGTCTAAAGGGACCAGGTTTGCGTTTCCTTATCTCGGATTGTATTAACATTAGGAAGAGCCAATTTCCAGGGAAATGAACTGAGTACTTAAATCTTGCCCTTAATTTTGGCATTTTTTATATGGATTCTACGAGTTAGGGCAGTATTGGGAAGGGATTATTGCATTATATTCTGGAATGACGTCAGAGCTTGGTCATACACTTTTGCAATAGTTTTATGTGAAACTGGAACTGTTGTCTTGTTTATTAGTCACTTGTTACGTATTTGGTTATTTAGGTTTCCCATGTTCGACTAGTCTTACATACAATTGCTAGTTCAGTTGAAATGTATAACAATCATTTATTTTCAATACAATTTCCAAATCTTGGCATTGTCGTAATTTTATTTTCGTTTATGTTGGAACTAAGTTATTAATTATCTAGGAATCAAGGCAGTTTGTTATTTGCTTTGTTTATTTCATTACTTTCTGAATTATGTACCCCAATCTTCAGTGCATGTTTATTGAATATGTCGCTTTTTCATAGACCTTTCATTAATGGACAAAGGCGTAATTATTTTTCAAAAATAAGAATCATATACCTCATCCTTAGTAATCCCTTAATTATCTTATCTTTAAAAAAATTATCAGTCAGTTCTTCAATGATCCATTGTATTTTTCCTTGCGTAATTATTTTTCAAAAATAAAAATCATATACCTCATCCTTAGTAATCCCTTAATTATCTTATCTTTAAAATTCTTATCAGTCAGTTCTTAAATTCTTATCAGTTCTTACCTAGACCTAAATCTTATCTGTTTTCAGTGGTGTAAGTTATAATAAGTAAAAACTAGTGTGTATACTTACAGTCTAGAGTAAGTCTAGTCAGTACTTGTATGTGCAGTCACATACACATATCTATAAACATATATAACATGTGTTATGAGTTAAGACTCGGATATCCTTATTTCCGTTCGCCCTTCCAAATTACATAATTGAAAACAATTACAAATTCTGTTAACAGCACTTACGTATTAACATTCCTGGTTTTAATAACTCTTATTAAATGCTTATGTATGTATTTCCGATCCTCATTACATTACATTTGATAATTGGTCTGTAATGAACATTATGACGATACTTAGCTATTACAATATTCTGTAACGGATTACTTAGGTAAGGTATTCTAGAATTACTTATTTAGGACTATGTAAGATTAAGTATTTCTTTATTAAAGTTAGGAGAATTAGGTTCGTACGAGAAGTAAGGACCAATCGTGTCTTCAGGAATCATTTTTAGCTAATTTCTATATTGCTGTTATACGCGACAGCTAGATGGACCGACGACCTTAAGAAACTGGGACATACTGGATGCGGAAGGCGGAGGACATGGTGTTGTGATGCAGCTTGGGAGAGGCCTATGTCCAGCAGTGGAATGCGATAGGCTGACTTGATGTTTGATTATAGGCGACTAAATGGCCCATCTTTAATTATTGATAGGTTTTCTACTCCCGGCAAAATACATTTAGATGCCGCATAGTCAGTGAAAACGGGCATAGCTTAACTAAACGTTAGGTTAGTAAAATGTTCTGTACTGTAACCTATGTAGTTTAGCTTCGTCTTCCTTTCACCTCAACGTTCGATGCTCCAGTTAATTTGCCTAATATACATGTTCCAAGGGCATGGAAACTCGGAGGGTTTTCGAAAGATAAGTCACGATTAGCGTTCATAGGTAATTTTGTTAAGTAGTTTAAGTTGCAAGTGTGATGTAAGAATAGTAGTATTGTAACACGATATAGTAAAAGAGCTATAGAAGACTGCGGTAAGAACCAGATGACTGTGATAAATTCAAGAATCGCATCTATTTTAGTTCAGCACCGATTCCAAAGCAGTAAGCTGGCAAAGGGGTGAAAAATAATTTTAAAAACCTACAAAGGTAAAGCTACGCTTGCCGAGCTCGGTCCGTGGATGGGTGACCATCTATTACATATCGAGACCATTTGTCCCGGCTGTCATTTGTAGATCTTTGACAGTCGTTACGGGTTGTCAGAAGCCCAAGAGTCTGCCAACTAGTTTTATTAAGGGGTATCGTATTACTCAGTAACGGGGTTAGATAAGCAGTCGCTCCATGTAAAATACTGGTATTCAGCTGCATCTGGTTAGACTGGAAGCCGACCCCAACATAGTTGGGAAAAGGCTAGGTAGATGATAATTAGGTAGACTAGATGTTGATCCTAATATATTTGCGAAATTGTTTTTCTTTGACTAATGATCGCTTGGAAAGTTACGTTAAATCTAAATATATATCAATTAGAACCATAATTGAGATACACTACAAATGGTAGTAGCGTATTTATTTACAAAAGCAATTAGGTAGATACAGTCAAACAAGCTATTTGGTATACAGGTAAAATATATTCATTTTCCGCTTCACTGCCAAAATTCGTTTTGATTGTGTGTGAAATTTAACTTTTTGTGCTTATGGCTTAGGAAAGTGACGTAAAAGGATTGTTGACTATTGAAAACACTCACGAAATTGTTTAAAGATAACACACCAAATACATAATATGTATACCAAATAGCTTGTTCGACTGTACTAAAGATTAATTATTGATTTCTTCATCCATGCTGCCTACATAAGTTACAATTTAGGTTTTGTAACCTAGTAATTATATTTTAAAAGTAATGACATGTCAGCAGGCTTGTTACGACCTAAAGTGTATCTGAACTCATTTCGAAACGCTTTTTTTTCGGTTTGGTAATAGTGACAACAGTTCAGTAATAAATTGGCCGATTTATTATATTTTACACAATAAATAGTAAAATATTGTGTGGTATGAACCAAGTAAGCGAGCGTTTAAGATTCTTATTAACAACATCACGCCTGTATATGAAGGGTTAGGCAGCGGTGTACCCATATTACACCAACATTTTCCGGCTATGTTTAAGTCCCATGTAATAGGGGGCACGCCTATTGCCATCAATCGGGAACAAATCCAGACTAAATGACTCAATGAAAAATAAGCTACGCTTGCCTAATCTTTAATTACCGAGAACCCTCTATGACTTGGAAAGACGTGAAGCCGTTGATCCCGTTCGTCATTCGTGGATCTTTGACAGTCGTTACGGGGTCGCCTGACAACCAGTCTTACCAAGGGGTATCGTATTACTTAGTAACTGGGCTGTGGAGGTCAGATAGGCAGTCGCTCCATGTAAAATACTGGTATTCAGCTGCATCTGCTTAGACTGGAAGCCAACCCCAACATAGTTGGGAAAGGGCTAGGCAGATGATGAGGTAGGTACTCGTACCAGGTAGGATTATATCAGTCAATGTCAAACTCGTCATTTCATTGGCATTAAAGTATGATGAAAAAGCTTTAATTGAGGTAAGAAATCGCGGATTTGTATCAGTTACTTTTACGACGATCTCAAAAGGAAAACCTGTTATCTTTGCAATGTTCTAGAATGAATGTGAGGTCAGTCTGTAATGGTCTGTTCTCAATCCCGAATGATCCACCTTGCCATTTGTCATAACTTCGTCATCAGTCGGCAGGTAGGTATTGTTTTAAGACTTTTTATCTACAGGTACGATAGTCGGTTTATTTGTCTGTTCATTATAACGATTTCGCAGCTACCGATACAATTGTGAACACCCGGTTTCGGAATTGAGAATTTGAATTTGAGAACGTCCTAACTCCTAATCTGTAGATCCTTTCTTAAGTATAACTTAAACATTTTTTCGTAACAGTTAGTAAGTAATATTTCTGGGAGCTATAAACTTTTTATGCCATAAATACTCCTTATGGATTAAGCTAACAACAAAATGGATATGAAAAAACACAAAATGGATAAAACAATGAAACATTACGTCTATAACTTTGGTGACTTATCAAAATTATTTTTTGTCACCTTTTACACCAACCAAATAAACATAATGATGTTTACTGTTTGTCAACTCCAAAAATATCACTGTCAACTTTGTTACCTAATCCAGTTATAAGTCACACTTTGGTTCATTTTTAACACTTTCTACTCTCTCTAAGATACTAATCAAGTACTCATGATGCAACAAGTAGTTTGATTGCCAAATGCAAGGCGAACTACAGTCGCTGTCACTTTAAATACAACTGAAGGCTTCAATTGACAATTGTCGGGGTCAACAACTTAGTCTAGAATGCAATAGAAGTAATTTAGCTCTTGTATGTAGGTACAGTCGATAAAAGAAATAAGTATGAGGTCAGCTAATCACATAATGGTACTCTTTATTACATACATTAAATAAGTGTAGTCCTGTAAGACAATTTGTCGACGATTACTGATTGAGTCTTCAGTTATAAAAGCCCCTGGATGCAGGTAGCCTATAGCCCAATTTATTTGGTATCGGCGCAGCATGATTTTTCGTTGCTTGACGTTATAAATACTTCTGTATTAGTCGACATCTCAGTAGTCACTCGTTTTCTTTCACACAGTCCATCTATCGTTTATTTGGTCCTCTCCTACTTGGTTGCTTAGGACAAATAAATGTGGCGATATTTTTGGGTGGCCTTTGTGTAAAAGTTAAAGTGAAAGCTAATCATAGTGTAAGCTAATAAGATGATGATGATTGCTTGTGGAGTTCAAATATCGCCTGTAACCAAAATCTTTTGCCGACTGTACAATTTTCTCATAAGACTAGTAATTTTGTCCAAGGTAGACATTAAAATTCTAAGTTACTAAAGCTCAGAATTTTAATGTCCCAAGTTTCTTATTCGTGTAATTTTAAGTACTGTTTTGCATGTAATCAAACAGATGAGGTTATTAAGCTTGCACATTGGATTGGTTTTGGTAATTTATTCCACCTTTTACTGGTCTAATAAATTATTTAATGTTTATTTTTTGGTAATTTGCAACTCAATTATGTGTTATGAACTTAGAGTTACTATCGTAATTATATAATCTAAGGATATGAAGGTTTAATGTTCTTATTACCTATACTTATACTAATACTATCAACCTATTGACAAAAGACGTTAAGTTTCACCAAGAAACGGATATAAAATGTATGGAAATATCATTATATTACACATCATTAGTCTAATGATTAGGGATTTCGACCATTTTATGGAATAAGTGCTACAATATTTTAAAATTACCCACGTCTTGCCATCTCTGGTTCTATACTCCATTTAAAATAAGATTAGAAAAAAAACAAACCTTTTTACAGTCCGTTCAACCGATTTTGACTTCTATACCGTAGGTTTAAGGATGGCATTAAAAGTAAAAAACGTTACACAATACCAACTGTCTACTGCAGCAGCTGCCATTTGTCATGCCAACAGTGCAATAGAAGTCAAAATCGGTTGAACGGACTGTAAAAAAGGCTTATTTAAATGTCTAATCTTATTTCAAATGGAGTATAAACATGATTTTGACTTAAAAAATATACCAATACAATCATCAATACATATTTCTCTTCCTAGAAAGGATATTCAGCAACAGGAAACAATACAACTCCTACACAGACGGAGTCACCGGCGAAAGCAAGCTTGTCATTTTTATATCACCCTCTATAATGGAATTAAGTGAGCGTTAACAATAGATGGTAACAAAACGTTGGGCAATGTCTTGGGTGTATTGTGCTTTGTTTTAGAACTGCCTGTATAGCCTGAGATAGTTCGTAGCTCAGCTCTATTGGTAGATTCGAATTTAGTGCTTAGAAGTTCATTTGTGCTCGTTTGATGACAATAGGTACGCCCTATAACTTGGGCTTGGCACATAGCTGGCGAAATATGACTGTACTATAGCTTCACCTCTGTCTAACCCTTCGGGGAATACAGGCGTGGTGTAGTCTTATGTTGATTCATATTCGTTTTTAAAATAGCTTTGTATTTTCTTACCAGCCTGATAAAGAGGTATTACTCAAACGATAAAGTTATGGGCTTTTGTTTAATTTAAAATTATTCCTTGACTTTGTGAAGTTCAATTGTCTTATATTTATTTATTGCAATGAATACGATTTCTATTACATTATTAGGTGCAATATCGATTTAAATAATAGATTTCATGGTTATGTATTTGAATCATTTTCTAAAAGACCGAAGATGATGGAAGATTTTAAAATGGGGAGAGTCATTACCAAAAGTAGCTTTCTCATAATTGTTCGCAAAACTGTTTTAAGCATTTTTATAATTTTTTTCGGCACGACTATGAATAATTCAATCAATCTGTCTAACCTTTTCCCAACTATGTTGGGGTCAGCTTCCAGTCTAACCGGATGCAGCTGAATACCAGTATTTTACATGAAGCAAATGCCTATCTGACCTCCACAACGCAGTAACTGGGTAATATCTAAACCCCTTCGTAAGACTGGTTGTCAGACTTTCGGGCTTCTGTTGACCTTTAACGACTGTCAAAGATCCACGAATGATAGCCGGAACCAATGGCATACGGTGTTTTCCGAGTCACGGAGGATTTTATTTTTTATGGATGTATGGGTACCTACCTAATGACTGATGATTATAACAGTCTACGTTGTATGTTCGATCGTAGCTCAAAAACGGCTGATCCAGTTTTGACAAATAGTGCGATGTATAACAAAATGAGTACGTGTTTCCACTCAAATGACAGTAATAATTCAGATAATAACTCATACGGTTACTAACTGGAATTAGTTCAAAGACTTAGCGGCCTTGGTTAGCGTTCAGTTACTTTCTTGTTTATAAAGTGCTGCTGGTCTTACTGTTGTTAACTTTGAGACGATAATTATTTTTGAGTGTTGCTTTCGTTCGGATTTTATTTCTTTGTAAGATAAAAAAAAATGTAATACCTACATTCGTAGGTAACCTATCTATAGTTTTTTTAAATCGATGTAAATGTATCACTCATGACTTCAGCTATTGACAGACTTATTACAGAATTTGACGAAAAATAAAATTTACGATTGCATCGAATTCATTGAAAAGGTATAGTTGACTGCACGTCAGTGGTAACAATCTGACCTTGACATGGCCTATTATAGTACGTAGTTTCAATAGAAACTGGGTTTTACGCTAGCCTATGTTATGGTTTTGTAACCACGTCGTGCAACCTACCGTACGTACCTACGTCCACTTTATCAACATATTTTGTTGTGAATCGCCCAATTTCCAGTCTTAACTCAATTAAATTAAAACAGGTTTTTCTTTTGATTACCAAATGTTTCTAACTTTAAATATTCGCCTGCCAGTTTTACTTTTAACTAAAAAACCTTTAATTCAGTTTCAGCACAAGAGTTCGACTGCCCAGAGAAGAGTGGTTTCTACCCGGATTCCTACCAGTGTGACCTTTACTACAAATGCAGCAAAGGTCAGTATAAAAATATACCTAAAGGTCATCCGTGCAGTGCATTGGTACTAAACTCTGGTGATGTAATACATGCAAGAGGATGGTTGCGATGTTGAAGATTATAATGTCGTATTCCGGGTTTCACTTTACAAGTAGTTTTAATCGTTTTTGAAGTGGAGGTGATTATGAAGTATTTTATGCGCAGTAAAAGAATAGTTTTTAGTTTTAATGTGAGAAAAGAGACGCTGGTATTTTTTAATTACCACTATTTACTACCTAAGGGAGTTTTCATTCGTAAAGTTGCTCTAAAAAGTTACGGTTAATTTGGAATTGTCGAAGTAAAGACGTCGGAGTTCCATAATGTCGAAGTAAAATCATGTCGTAGTACCGTTTGTCGAAGTTCAGTTTGGTAGTCATTTCACATCATTATTTTTTATTATCATCTAAAATAAAGCGGTGCTTCTAATTTAGCATTAAGCATTTTATGAGCATCAAACGACATATAATTTACTGCAGCCTGTGCAATAGAATGTGTAAACACGTTTCAATACAGATAATTCTCGCTTCAGACAGTTCGAATATTTACTTAGGTACACGGTCGTAAACTTTCAAGCACCATAAAATGCATCTCAAACACCAAAATGTCCTATTTACCAATAGGTCATTCAATTTACCAATAGATTCCATTTGAAACTTGAAATTCACTTTTTATGGTTTCGAATTTAAAGATCCAATTCGCATGTTCTAGTAAAATCTCCTAACTACATGTTAATTGCACGTATTGCAGATATTTGCAATTAAACTCACTTTGTGTAAATGGTTGACTTTAGCAGTTAGTTGACACTTCGCCGTCGATATGCAATTTCCCGCCAATTCGCGTGCTTACCTACTACGAATTCGATTAATGAGTAGGCCCATTGTAAAATGTGACATTACTACACAAACTGTCGTGATTACTCGTATTTTTTGCCAACATTCGGACACTCTCATTATTAGAGCAAGTAGAGTGTAAAAATTCCTAATATTTCCTCATTATTAAATAGCGAAATGTTACGAAGGCGACCATAACTAGGTAATAAAGTGCTTGCACGGTATTGCCCAAAATGTGTATATCGGCAATCGTGAGTGCATGCAAAAATTGTATTTTATGACTGACATTAGACACCTCGGCGTACCTCGGCTATCGATTAGCGAAAATTACGTATGAAGAATTTGATCAGTAAATTACTTTTGAGATATCGTTGAGCATAAAAATAAAATTATTGCTAATCTGATTTAATTATAGCATTGGAGTATAAATTAAAACCCATAATTTATTAGAAGGGGAGGATGCGAACGTGTCAGCGGAAACTTTTGATTGTAAACTGATGATCCGATTTCACATAATAATATATTATCAATTTTGCAATAATATTATGTTTCTATTTATACACAGGACCTTTATCTATTGCAAAATTCATGTTGAAACTAAACCAAGCCAGTTGGGATGCTAAACTGCCTGCTCATTCCGTATGTGAACTAGTGTTAGCCTCGAAACGACGTGTGATCTTGTTTTGTTTTAAGATTTATAGCTCAATTCAATATTACCTAATAGGTGATAGATATGTAGCAACCTACTTGAATAGGTTAAATTAAGTCAACCTATTCAAGTAGGTTGCTACATATCTATCACCTATTAGGTAATTGAATTTTCTAATTTATACAAAACAGCATTTCTCTCTGTTTATATGGAAACTTTCAGAAGAGAATGTGAGGCAGATGCAGCGGGAATATTAACAAGATTTCTATCATTTAAACATTTCATGGCGAATTTAAATTCGAATTATACACGCTTGCAAGTTAAAAGCATTGTGCAAAGAGAAAGCTAAAAACGATAATGGCTTACTGTCTTTTAAATAATTATAATTGCTGTTTATAATGATAAGTACCTACCTATTATTAATTTCGTGATTGTCGTTTTTAAATCGTGAGTGTTAAAAATAGTTAAATATTAATTTTTGAAAGTGTGATTGATAACTTTTTAAAATATTATTTGCAGCTAGATGATTTTAGAGATTTATGTTATGATATCTTACTTAGTTTTATATTTATGATAAAATCAGTTCTATAAACTGAGCAACAATGGCTGTATTTTATTTTTTATTTATCAATTAGGGAATAAAACAAAGCATAGATAAACAGAAACATCACAATAACAACAATAGGTTCGTCTAGATGTTGAAATACTTTTAAGGAATCTTAACATAACTATTAACTAAATATCATTATTGTATAACTAAATATCATTATTGTATAACTAAATATCATTTTTGTATAACTAAATATCATTATTGTATAATTTCTGTAATTTGTCGTATTAGATCTTAGGTACGTTAATGTCATGATTTGTCTTTGTGCACGTTCGACGGATTAGATTCGTGTTCCCAAACATTCTGATACAACGTGATAGGTCATGACATGAATTATCGTAAGATAATCTGGAATTTACTTAATGATTTCAGCTTATTTGTCAAAAGTAGTGATCAAAGTAATTATTTTACATATACCGGTGTATTATTGAGATGTTAAGACTATTATAAGTAGGCAGATATTTTAGTCGTCTTTATAGTTTATTACAGATTATTTGGTAACCTTCCAGCAGGCGTAGCATGGCGCTTTCTATCTCTACGAAGAATAGACATAGCTTTTTCTATACAAAGTGACAGTTCGTTTCTTCATTTTTGACATCCACCGTATAAATCTTTCTACAATCTGTCATTTTGTCTTTCATTTCTAACGATCTTTGTCTAGATCTTTTTGTAGGTAGATTATTTCGGAAGAAAGTTTTCTATCCTTACTGTCAAAATCACACTGACAACCGATAAATCCTATGAAAAAACAAAGAATTCTGAGTCGAATTACGTAAAAGAGAGAATTTCGTAAAAAGTGCAGTTGACTCTTTCTACTTTGCTGCCGTCTCGTACTGTCTACTGTCTACAGGAAACGTCATTTTTGTCTATCCTTCCGTCGACAAAACGGTGCTCATGCTACGCCTGCTGGGGCCGAACGTCGTTATCACCAAGATAATGTATTATCATTATTTATAGAATAGAATAGAATTATCGTTAGGAAGACTTGCAACCATGTTAGTAAGACCTGACACTTCACAAAAGCAAAAACAAACAAATAGTATTGGATCACCCATGTGAGATGGCACAATAGCGACCCACGAAAACACAGTCTAGGTGATTTGAAATCATGCCTAGGATCTGTTGGAACTGCTCCACACCCTGCGCACCATGGAAACCTTTAACACTGTAGGACAATCCTTTTAATGTTTTTACTTACAGCTGCGTTTCTCTTTTTCAGTAACCATTACTCAACCAATAGTAACCTATGCTACAATTAAACCATAGCGTGATACCAACAAATTAAGAACACCATTTCAGTAACAAGAGCTGTTCGAAATAACCGTACAATTTTAGGAAAACCCTCATAACCACTAGAATACTCTAGATACAGTAGCAATAATAGTTAGCCTTCATATACATGTAGTTTCACAGTTAAATTTTGTAATGCACTAACATTATGCATTCTTGTATTTCCGTCAGTAGTACTAGTGAGCGGTATTTTGTGGTTTTGCAATGACTACTATATAGATAAATATTGGAGAACATAATATACATATAAGGCCTATAAAGTCCTATTCTTAAGACATACTGTCGTCAGGGAACGCTTGGTTTTTGATGGGCCCGTGTCGTGTCATTCAACTCGCGCTACTAACCTTTTTTTTTGGTTCCCGCACTAGAACTTATTTACATCTACTATAACAAACAAATACGTAGGTTCCATACCTTTAAAAGGGGTAGCTAAGGACAAACAAATATTATAATTAGATTTCTGACGACACGGTTGGCGCAGTGGCTGAGCGATGGACTACTGCGCAACGTGTCGCGGGTTCGATCCCCGCACGGAACAAATATTTGTATGATCTGCAAGTAGTTGTTCCGGGTCTGGGTGTTAGTGTATGTGAGTTTCTATGTTTGTAAACGCACCCACGATACAGTAAGAAATTCTTAGTGTGGGGAAACGTTAAAAAAAAAAATAATAAGAAAAAGAAAAGAATTTATTGCGAATCTACAAAACAAGGTCCTTGTCAAGAAAAATCCATGACTAGAGGCATCCATAGGCGAAGAATTAAGTTAGAGCTAAAGAAATTAGCAGTTATAACTTATTTACTCACCTATTTGTTATTTTTTTCTTCCACTCAGGTGTATCGGAAGCGAAGCTGTGTCCCGACGGTCTAGTCTTCAATGATGAGAACCCGAACAAGGAAAAATGCGACATCCCTACCAATGTAGACTGCGGAGACAGGAAAGAGCTGCGTGAGTAACCCCTACTCATTATTACCCCTATCTCTATGTCAAAGTCAAAGTCAAATAATTTATTTCAAATAGGCACATATATGACATTTTTGAACGTCAAACAAAGAAATAGAATTGATTCTAGTTGCCCCTTCCAAAAGGTAGTTTTCGTATGGAGAAGAATGGGCAAGAAACTCCATCGTTACTCTTTTAAAAATGTTTTACAATATTTTGTATACATTAATTATATAATTATATGTGAAGACGATGCACCTACATTAAGATTACTGTACTACGAAAGGTAAATAGAATTATAAATGGAGCAATAATGAATAAATTAATTACCAGATACATGGTGCTCACATATTTACAAAGATTGTAAAAGTATACGATATTACAATAGTTCTAACTAGTACTAATAAGTCAGTGCGTGAGTTTAAGTAATGACTGAGTGTAAAAGTCTATAACATACAAATAATAAATAAAAAACTAAATTAGCTATCAGTTTGATTTTGTCCAGACACTAAATCGTCCTATGGAGCAAGACCAGCATGTTTCCAAGCATTCTTATCTTGGATATAATCCTCTAATTTGTAATAAGCTTGTTTACAAAGTGTACTTTTTATATGAGTTTTAAATTTTCTTTCATTTAATTGCAATATATCACAAGGTATTTTGTTATAGCATTTAACGCAGTACCCCATAAAAGATGTTTGTACTTTAGCTAATCTGAAAAATGGTTGATCTATTTTATCTTTATTTCTAGTATTAAAATTATGCCTATCACTTATTCTATTAAAAAGATTATTATTATTATTATATGGTACACTATGGAGGGGCTCGTGGCTAAATAATAACAGCGACACGGATCAATCTTTAAAGTTAAGTAACGCTTGCCGAGGTCGGTCCGTGGATGGGTGACCATCTTTACATATCGAGACTCCTTTGTGACTTGGGCAGCACGATCTATGACAGTCATTACGGGTAGTCAGAAGTCCGAAAGTCTTGACAACTAGTCTTACCAAGGGGTATCGTGTTACCCCAGTAACTGGTTTGTGGAGGTCCGGTGAACAGTCGCTCCATGTAAAATACTGGTATTCAGCTGCATCTGGTTAGACTGAAAGCTGACCTCAACATAGTTGGGAAAAGGCTAAGCAGATTGATTGAACTCACAATGAGTTAAGTTAATAATAAGAAGCTAACCAGGCCAGAGTTTGGTTTCTCATAACAACTTTCATTTTACAACTTTTGATAAAAAAATAGAAAAACATTAATCATTAAATAATCAACCACTCCCATAGTGAAGTTATACACAATAATATGCACTTATACTGACCACACTTTTTTTCCACAGAGGAGCCAAGGCCGTCTAAAGGCTGCCCCAGACAGAACGGATATTTCAAACATCCCGATCCTCAGGTACGTTGTGAAACCAACCAGTACTGTAACTAACATTTGTGTGCACTTCAACATGCCAACATAAGGCAAAGGGCAGTGAACGGAAAAATAGTTGCATCTTGATTGGATGAAAATTAGGTTGGATGAACTAGAATAAAATTTCACGTAATTTTATTTCACCTACCCTACATTCACTATAGATTGATTTGCATAATATTTACACGAAGTGTGCAAAATTATAATTGTTAAAACATTAAGTAAAAATTTAGTTTACATTAAGTAAAAGTCGGAAAATTAGGAAACATTACATTTGTTTTTTTTTTTATTACTGACTGTCTGGATTTCTAATTAGAATAAAAAGTTCTTTCTTTCATCTTTAAGTACCGAAAAGGAAAAAAAAAACAAGAGACAAAAAAAGATTCTTATACCACGAAGTCAAAAATTAAGAAAAGAAACGTCACTGGCTTTGTCTTCATAGAGTATACAAGAGGTTATCGCTACGCGTGCTGGATAGCCCTATAGATGAGTGTTTACGGTGTTATCTTGTACTTACATCCATACTCACGACATTTCCAGGCCTGTGACAAGTTCCACTACTGCTCGGACGGCACGCCCAACGAGATGCCCTGCCCCCCCGGCCTGTACTTCGACGAGGAGACCTCCAATTGTGACTGGAAGGAGTCCGTCAAGAGACAGTGTGACCAACTCACCAAGGGTACGTTGTTGCACAGATAACGTTCTTCAGTCAATATAATAATGACCACTTTCTTCACCAAGAAAAATAAGTAACCATTCTGGATTTGAGCGCAAATTAAGACATTTCTAGATCTAGGTAATAGTAACAATGGGTATGTAGCCTATTTATGATCATAAATTCGAGGTCAACAAAAAAAAACTACGAAATACTTGACAAGTTGCCACTCTGACACCAATTTATCGAGGCACGGGTTGTTTCAAAGCAATTCTGGAGCCTTCTTTTCTCCAGAGCTATAAAAAAATGTGGTGTTGGAGGCTCTTTCTTACTATATTATATATAAGGACTGTATTATAATTAAACAGAGTTTAGAAGGGCAGCACTTTCATTTACATAGCTCCCACAACGTATTGTTTATTAACAAATTATCTCTAATTTCCAGACCTGCTCGACGACGGTTTCTCCTGCCCCGATGGTGAGGTGATGGGACCCAACGGCCGCGCCCTGCCCCACCCCACTTTCCCTCACCCAGAAGACTGCCAGAAGTTCTACATCTGCCGCAACGGCGTGCAGCCCCAGAAGGGACTCTGCCCATTGGGCAAGGTCTACAACGAGGACACTTTCATATGCGATGAACCTGAGAAGGTTCAAGGATGGTAAGGATCTGGTTTAATAGATATATACTTAACCGTTCAATGACTTTGGATAGGAATGGTAAGAAAGATATTGGACGATTTTCAGAAAACGATGAGGGACACTTTTTGTAATGGAATAGGGATATCGACTGAGAACAAAAAAAACAATTTGGTCCGTCAGTCCGATAATAAAAAAATATTAGACACGTATTTTTTATTTTATCATATTAATAAAAAAATATTTAAATAAAACACATTCAAGTTAGTCAACACAAACACATATAGATATTGGGCATCTTTCCATGAAAATGGAAAGAAACCATTAGGTGCAGAAAACATGAGGATAAGACAGATGACGGGAAAGATTACATCTAGCAGAGGAGTTAGTCCTCTGCTAGATGTAATCTTTCCCGTCATCTGTCTTATCCTCATGTTTTATTAACATAGTTATTTATTAACATAGTCTGGTCAAATAGTGCAGGTCTTCACTGACTGACATGGTTGACTTAGTTCAGGCTAAGTTTCAACCCTAGAAATTGATTATACTGCATAAAGGGAAGTTTGAAAGAAATGTTTGTTCCACTGCGATCTTTTCCTGTGTAGTTCCATTTTTTTCTGCTTCTGGTGACAAAATTTAAAGGGAGCCAAGTACCTGGCAAAGCAGTCAGTGCTAGGATTATGAAACCATCGTTCGTCTATTTAGATGATCAGTTATCAGTATACTTTATGTTTTTTTAACACTGAATGGCATTGTTATACAGGGTTATTGGTTATAAGTCAGCAATCTATTAAGGGGATGTAGGAAAGGTCATTTGCAACCAAAATGACCTCTGATGACCCCTATGCCAATGTCAACCATTTTCGAGTAATTTGACATTTTATATTATAAAATGATTGAAAAAAAAATGTCTAATGACTCGAAAAATTTGATATTTTTGCATAGGAGTCAGAAGGGGTCATTTGGTTGTAAAAGACCTTTCCTCTCCTACATCCCCTTGATGGATTGCCGACGTATAACCAATAAGCCTGTTTAAGGGATCCTAATTTAATGATAAAGACGGTCTAGATGTAATACGTGTGGGCCTAAAACGGCTACATTAGCAATTCCTCTAAAAGCGATTCATTTTCTGAATTTGCAGCTGTCATTAGCAATTCCTCTAATTTGACACAAAAGCAATTCATAATGTGTTGACCATTTTACCAATCTCCATAGAACACTATCAATTATATGAATTATTTCGTAATATGAATCGCACGCAGATCTTAATGATTATGAATTGTCAGTTTGTGACATTTTACGATGATTCATAATATTTTCCTATCATGATTCTGCCAAAGTGAATGTTTTAAGGCCCTGGTAGTGCTCGTAAACCCAATGATTAAACTTATATTTGTGTGTTTCAGTGAAAACTACTATGAAGGCCAGACGTTTGAGAAGAGCAAACCTAAGAAGGCGTGAAGTGTGTCATACTTATTAAGCTATTAGTTATGTATTAATAAATATTTAATAAGTCGCTATGAGTTTAATTTATTATGAGCCTAATTTATTTTCCAAATAGTACAAGCTATTTGGAAACAAACAAAATATAATCATTTTCCGCTCATCATTATCATAATCAGCCTATAACGTTCCCACTGCTGGGACACAGGCCTCCTCTCTGTGAGAGAGAGTGGGCCGTAATCCACCACGCGGGCCCACTGCGGGTTGGTAGATATCGCATGTGTTCGAATTTTTGGTCCTAGGACATGCCGGTTTCCTCACGATGTTTTCCTTCACCGTTTTGAGAGTTTCCGCTACACTGTCAAAATTCGTTTTGATTGTGAGTCTAATTTAACTTTTTGAGCTTATGCCTTAGGAGAGTGACGTTAAAGGATTGTTGACTACTGAAAACACTCACAAAATTGTTTAAAGTATTTGCAAGTTATTTGCCAGTAAGTATACCAAATATCTTGTTCGACTGTACCTACTAGCTGGGTTTGATTCCCATATCGGGCAAAATTTAACTGCTGGGCTTTTTCCATCAGGAATTTCTCAGTAGCAGCCCGGAGTTTAGATTTGTGCCCGATGGCAATAGGCTCGCCCCCTATTACATGGGACTTCAATATAACTGGCGAAATGTGGGTTTACTATACGTCCATCTGGCAGGCTCTCTAGGCAAGCACCTCATCGACGCCACCTCATCATCATCTGTATAGCCTTTTCCCAACTATGTTCTCTCATAGACAACACCAAGGGGGAATAAATAAAAAAAAAAATTCATGTCTGTTTCTTTTCAGAAGTTTATTGCATGAAGAAGGAAGATATACTCATACACATTATATTTTATGGAATTAATAATTAACAAAAAAAACGAAAACTAAAAGGACTTACTAATAGATATAAAAACAAAGGGACCCTCAGGCGTCAAAGTATTCGTCCGCATCGCTGTCATCCGGAAACGTGCCCAGAAGACTGGCAGCATTGCCACGTTGAATGGCAATGCAAATTCTTTGGCCAAAGAACAAGCCAGCCCTCTGGTCCCGTGAAGTATCGACCAGTCGGTGAGAAATTTCCTTAAAAAGGAGACGCGCACTCGGGCCCCATGACCCGAGCGTTTCGACCCCAAACGGCTCAAAACTGTAGTTATACACACACATACACTTTCGCAGTTATAATATTAGTAAGGATAATTAGGTAGGCCAGGGAATTTGTGATGAAAGTGAAGAAAGCAAGAGGGATCAAACGAACATGGAAATCCATTATGTCTATCTGGGAATCAGATCTGAATGTGTGTGTTGCCAAATGATCGTTTGTTACTTATCATTAATTTCGTATCTTACCCACTTCTTTTATAAAATCAGGCGATGTAGGAATAATCAAGAAGGTGGAGCATGCTTCGAAAGCTCTACGTCTCTCATCATCATCTGCCTAGCCTTTTCCCAACTATGTTGGGGTCGGCTTCCAGTCTAACCGGATGCAGCTGAATACCAGTATTTTGAATGGAGCGACTGCCTATCTGACCTCCACAACCCAGTAACTGGGTAATACGATACCCCTTGGTTAGACTTGTTGTCAGACTTTCGTGCTTCTGACGACTCGTAACGATTGTCAAAGATCCACAAATTACAGGCGGGACCAACGGCTTAACGTGCTTTCCGAGGCACGGAGGAGTCTCGATATGTGAAAATGGTCATCCATCCACGGACCAACCCCGGTAAGCGTAGCTTAACCTGATGGATCGGCCCGAGCGGCTGTTATTACTTAGCCACGAGCTCCTCTACGCCTCTATAGAATTAAATAATCTTTTATATTGTGTAAGTAGATGTATATGTACTTACATACCAAACAGGTTGATCTAAACCCAGTATCCCATGCCAAGTCAATTGAAAGAACTATTGTGATAATGGTAAGTTTCAAAACCACAACGTTTAGTTTAGTCACGTTTAGTCCTTATCATTGCAATTATCCTCACATAATAATTACACACAATTGTCTTACTAATTTTATTTGAGCAAAGCTTTTGGTTGCAGGCTGTATTGCAAACCAATTACGGATAATAATTGTAGCATTTGCGCAAGCGCGGTCGCAGTCGCCTGTGCTCGATACATCGATGTAAGAAAAGTAGAGTGTACAAACTTTGTGAAGGGATTCAAAAAGAAGTTATAATGGTTGATTATTCCTTTTACGATAATTGCAATCAATCAAAAAAAGTTTTTTTAAATAAAAATAAATAAATATACAGGGTGTAAGGGTAAACACCGTTGTCACTCAAACCATGGGTAGTTGACTTAAATATAAAAATAAATGACCGAGTAACAACAAAAAAAAAAGTTATTTTCATTAAAAGATTTCAAAAAGTTTCTATCCAACACCGTGCTCGCTAGTGAAACAGCTGACTGACTGAAGGAGGTGTCGCGCTCGCGGCCGGTCAGGTCACGTCCCCCACCTCTATTAAGACGCAAGTTCGTTGCCCTAGCGCATAGGTGAAAGGAAAATACTTGAGTGGTAAAATGTAATTAAAAAAAAAATGATTTTATGTTCTTTAAATGACAGCAAACCACTGGTTTCAAGGATAACGGTGTTTACCCTAACACCCTGTATAATTATTATACAAATGGCTTCGGGTCCACCTCTTCTAAATAACAAGCATAATTATTTATTAACAGTTTCGTTTCTGGCGACGATAGTAGTTCATGTTTCTTACGGAGAGATGGCGCTACTTTGGTATTATTTCTACGTAGCTTCTACAGACGCAGACAGTACCTTAACTTTTGCTCAAATGTCACCGATACTGAAAAGCCATATTATATTATTTAAATGCAAAAGTGTCTATTATATACTTTGATTCTGTAATCGCCTTATACTATCTACACTTATAGATTGCTTAACCACCTCCTAATAAGTTCCGGTTAACTTATAAGTATGACAGTTTTTTTCCTGACTATGTTTTACGCGCGGCTTCGCCCATGTGGATATCGTAAAATATCCCACGAGAACATACTATCAGGATTAAAATTTGTATTTTAGTTTAACTACGTGACATTCTGAATTCAATGTAAATATTTTGCAAATTTTAATTTTGTTATTATCATAATTATAATTCCGTTTTAGTTTTTTATTATTGATTATACAAGTGCTGTGCACGCCTATAAGTGACGAATTCACCGCAAAACTGTCGAAATACAATATATTTTTAATGTAGTGATTTAGTGAATAAGTCGTTGGTGTGTCAATAAATAAATAAATAAATAAATAAATAAATTAAAAGTACCCTATCAATTAATCCAGGTTATAAACTATCTGTGTGCCACATCTTCGCGAGAATTTTTTTCCGTTTGTATGTTCGTCTAGACATCTAGACGAACATACAAACGGAAAAAAAAATCTAATCTACTATTTTATTATAACTATATATAGATCATTGTATTTTTTTTTTATTCTGCGAAGCAGTCTTTTAGCTGACACAAAAGAGGTTATGCAGTGGGAACCAAATACGTACTTACTAATTATTACAGTAAAAAAAATACAGGTTACATTGTGGTAACCCTGTACCAAGAGGCTATATAGTCATTGCCCTGTACCAACAATGTGTAACAATTAGCTTTAACATTGCATCACGTTCATGTTATCGAATTATACCTAATTATAAATTTTGTTTAAAGAGCCTCAGGTTACATATTAAATTACATGCTTGTCATAACCGTTGGACTCATACTTTCAATGAGTTCATAATCGAATTGACGTTTATTCGTTATTCAAGGAAACGGGAAGATTATGTAATAGGCAGTGATTGAATAAACAATAATTAGGATCAGATAGATCGTAGTCTTGTTAATATAGAGTGCATTTTAGTAGATCATGTTCGAAAATTATGGCGAGCTTTGTCCATCAGCAGGCGTGAGAGGATGTGATGATTCTTTCATGTTATTGATTGAATGTCGAAAGTTGGTATAAGTTCAGAGAGATCTATATACATTCTTAGATTAGCTGTCCAAATCTTATAAAAAAGCAGGTTCAATATTTCCCGAAAATTTTAATTTTTAGGGCAACTTTTCCTTTTTTTTTTAATTTACTTATTTATTTATTTAAACTTTTCGCACAAAAAATAGTACAAAGGCGGACTTAATGCCCGAGGCATTCTCTACCAGTCAACCAAGGGTTTTTACCCATAAACCTAATTTGGCCTATTACGAACATTAAAAAAAAAAAACAAATGTGAGTCAGTCCAGCCGTTCTCAATAGATGCGCTTACTAACGAACAGCATTTCATTTTTAATAATAATTATGTAGAGATTAATATCATAGGCTTGATTGTTTATTCAAAAAGATATCATAGTAGAAATGTCAATCAAACATCAAACAATATCTTTTATGACTATAGGCATATGTAATACATACGTAAGTATTATATTATTGGCAGATATAATGATATGTTTCTCTTAGCTGTGGAACACGACTCGCGATTTTTTTCGGCTCCTATTCAAATATTATGTCATCATCTGCGTAGCCTTTTCCCAACTATGTTTGGGGTCGGCTTCCAGTCTAACCGGATGCAGCTGAATACCAGTATTTTACATGGAGCGACTGCCTATCTGACCTCCACAACCCAGTAACTGGCTAATACGATACCCCTTGGTTAGACTGGTTGTCAGACTTTCGTGCTTCTGACGACTCGTAACGACTGTCGAAGATCCACAAATGACAGCTGGGACCAACGGCTTAACGTGCTTTCCGAGGCACGTAGGAGTCTTGATATGTGAAAATGGTCACCCATCCACGGACCAACCCCGGCAAGCGTAGCTTAACCTGATGGATCGACCCGAGCGGCTGTTATTACTTAGCCACGAGCTCCTCTTCAAATATTATGTAACATTGCTATTTATCTTGTGCTAATATTACGGAGAAAGCATTGGTGAGTATGTACTTAGAAACGTGTAGTTTTCATTGTGTTATATCTACACAAACTACACGTGCTTTAAGAGTAGCAAAGTAGGAGATATTCTCCTACTTTGCTACTCTTAAAGCACCTACATCATGTGTAGATATAACACAATGAAAACTACACGTTTCTAAGTACATACTCACCAATACTTTCTCCGTAATATTAGCACAAGATAAATAGCAATGTTACATAATATTTTACGTTGTTTTGGAATGATTGCTTAATTCCTTACAGTCAGTCAGTCGAAGTTGGAAATTATTGTAGAAGGTAATTAAAATAAAAAAGAGGTATCTATCGATCAGGAGCTAACTATCGAGTCGAAGCACAGTAGGTATCTTAATTTTACAGGCTTCTAACGGAATTAAATCCCATAGATGTTAAGTATACGTAAGTTTGCTGTTAGCAGATAATCATATTAATTGTTTTTCAACAGGTTCCTATGTTTCAGACTACGTTCAACTTACATATTATATTGCACATTTGATTGAACAAACCTCTTTTTTATTAGGGTTCCGTACCCAAAGGGTAAAACGGGACCCTATTACTAAGGCTCCGCTGTCTGTCTGTCTGTCCGTATGTCACCAGTCTGTATCTCATGAACCGTGATAGCTAGACAGTTGAAATTTTCACAGATGATGTATATCTGTTGCCGCTATAACAACAAATACTAAAAACCAGAGTAAAATAAATATTTAAGGGGGCTCCCATACAACAAACGTGATTTTGCCGTTTTTATAGATAATGGTACGGAGCCCTTCGTGCGCGAGTCCGACTCGCACTTGGCCGGTTTTTAAATTACCTTCTCCAATAATTTCCTAACTCCTGGTCACGTCAAGTTCCTTACAACATAACTAGTGGAGCGACTGATAACAGATAACGTCAACTTTTTGTTGGGTGACTCGAATCGTGACCGATTTGTGCGCGTACGCAACTGGTAATAATACCCGCTTGTTTTATCGATCGGATTTTTTTTTCGTGTACTCTAGTGGTTATTGTTGTGTGCTAATGAGTAATTGTGAATGATTGGTGGTCTCAAATGTAATTTTTAGGGTTCTGTCATTAAAGGGTCCAATGTGTTTTTGGCACAAGCTCTAACTCAGTAACAAAAGGTTTAGCATAATCAGCCTATAATGTTCCCACTGCTGGGACACAGGTCTCCTCTCTGTGAGAGGGAGTGGGCCGTAATCTACCACGCGGGCCCAGTGCGGGTTGGTAGATGTCACATATCTTCGAATTTTTGGTTCTAGGACATGCCGGTTTCTTCACGATGTTTTCCTTCACCGTTTTGAGAGCAGTGGCGATGAAATAATTTACACAAAGTAAAGCGCCTCTCAGGGTTCGAACCTACGACCTATAACTCGTAAGTCGTGGCCGTAACCACTGGGCCACCACTGCTCAACACATCACAAAAGGTTTAATGTGGAATTATTAAAACACTAGCTGATTACCGCGGCTTCCCCCGCGTGGATATCGGTTATTATATACTAAAACCTTCCTCGAGAACCACTCTATCCATTGGTGAAAACAGCATGAAAATCGGTGCAGTCGTTTTTGAGTTTATCGCGAATAGACAGACGGACAGACGCGGCGGAGGACTTTGTTTTATAATATGTAGTGATGTTGAATAAAATCTGATTTTAATTTTAAAGAATTTCTCATACTCTAGAAAATTAATTATTTCAGATTTTATTTAACTCATAAAGGACCATGGGAAGAAACGTCCCCCCACCCACCAACACGCTTGAGACTAGTGTCATTCGAAGCGTCTGGTGGGTTCGATACTTTTTTACTATGGCGACATTTTTCAAAAATGTGGGGTTTTCCTGGAATATTACTTTTTTTATTCAATATTAGCATTATTTTACATTTATATATTTTCTTAGTTTGCACTTAAGAGGCATAGAATATAGCGACCTAAATATGGTTCTCATTCATGATAACCTTTCTTTTTATCAGGGACCTTTTTTTTTTCTCTGATACCTTTTTTTAAAGTTAGGTTCGGTTAGGTTATGTTTGGTAAGGATAGGTAATTATAGCTTAGGTTAGGTTAGCTAACCGAAAAGTTTTGGTTAGGTTAGGTTAGCTAACCGAAAAGTTTAGGTTAGGTTAGGTTAGCTTCTGTGCGCTGTCAACGCGGCTCTACGTGGGAATCGTGCGATCGATGGCCCTTTACGGGGCCCCGATCTGGGCGGCTGACCTGACGGCCGGTAGTATCGCAGTCCTGCGCAAGCCGCAGAGAGCGATGGCCGTCAGAGTCATCAGGGGGTATCGCACGATCTCCTACGAGGCGGCTTGTGCACTGGCCGGATCCCCGCCCTGGGACCTCGAGGCGAAAGTACTCGCGTCATCGTATCGGTGGCGCGAGGAAGCGAGGGCGCGGGGCGAGCAACCGATGCAGCGGCACATAGAGCTGCATCGGTCTCAGCTTCGCGAGGTCCTGATGGCGGAATGGCGGGACAGGCTTTCACGCTCCAGCGCCGGCCTCGACATCATCGAGGCAATCCGGCCGGTGCTCGAGCGCTGGCTTGGGAGGAGGCACGGCTCTCTGTCGTTTCGGGTCACGCAGGTGCTCTCGGGGCATGGTTGCTTCGGAAAGTACCTGTGTCGCATAAACAGGGAGCCGGACGCCCGGTGTCACCACTACGTTGAATGCTAGGAGGACACGGCGCGGCCTACGCTGGCAGAGTGTCCCGCTTAGGAGGGGCCGCGCCGTGCCCTCATCTCAGAAGAAGGCAGTGACTTGTCGCTGCCGGCCGTAATCGAGTCGATGGTCGGCAGCGAGGAGTCCTGGGACGCGGTGGTTTCCTTCCGTGAGACAGTCGTTTCGCAGAAGGTGGCTGCGGAAAGGGAGAGGGAGATCTCTTCCACTCACCCGGCCCGCAGCAGGCGCACCGGGCGTCGGCGGAGGGCGGTAAACGCCCCCTAAATGTCCAGGGACGACGGACTCGGGGACGTCCGTCGCCCCCTACACATCAGGACCCGAGGTGGCGGTGCGTAGTGTTCCACGCGCGCCCCTCTTAGACGTCACGGGGGGAGTCAAACACCTCACTCCTCGGGTCACGGGGGGGCCCCTGACCCGAGGAGTCCCGCAATGGCGGGCCAGTCTGGGGTTGCGGAAGATTTTTACGTTCCCGTGACCCCCGGCGAAGGTGTGAGCTGGAACACTGGGGTGGTTTTTAGTCAGTAAGAGTCTGACAGACCCCTCCGCCCGCCCCAGGGCAGAGGTCATCCATGAGGATTTAAAAAAAATAGGTTAGGTTAGCCGTTTTTTTTTAAGTTTTTTGTACAATTATTCAATCACAAGAATACACAAATGATGTTCATCATTGAGGAGTTCCATTTGACCTTCAAAATCCAAGATCAAATTATCACTGTTAGTTTAGGTGAGGTTAGGTTATGTTTGGCAAGGATAGGCAATTATTGCTTAGGTTAGGTTAGCTAACAGAAAAGTTTTTTGTTATTACAAAAAAACCCCATTGATTTTGCAATGGAGCAAGACAGTAAGTCTTTCTCGGGATCCCTAAAAACATATTGACACGTATCCTATGACTGTTGGAGGGTGGGGACGGAGTCCATACAAAATCCCCCATGGTCCTTAGTATTTTTTCAAAAACAGAACGTTTCTAAAAAAACAAACACGAGAATATTCTTTAATAAACTCATATAGAGAAGTAATTTCGTTATCTTGTTTGATACAGAACCAGTGCGCTTGCGCTGATCAATATGCTTGGTATATTTTTTAAATGATTTATTATAGGTAGGTACTTATTTATTATTGCGTTTAATATCACAAAGCTCTTATTTGTGTACATAATGCTTGGCTCCCAATATGTCGATTTGGTTTAGCCACTTACTTTGTCTAGCAGGTCCAGTATTCCGAAATAGTGAGCGTATTAATTTAGAAGTTTTCGAAATGAGAGCAGTTCTGTATAAATTGTGTGTATTGCCACGTGTTCCGGCAGTTTGTAACGCCTACAGATAAATGGGCTGGCGAAATTAGAACGTACTTTACCTACTCTAGAAATATAGTTCTATATGAGACTGGAGTTTAGGAACAAATGATAACTATGCAATAAAGAACGAATTATTTATTTCTAAGTTTATTTGTCTCTAAAGATACAAAAATGGCTGATAAGCACACATAATATGTAGTTTGAGGAGCTCGTGGCTACATAATAACAGTCGCACGGGTCGATCCATCAGGTTAAGCTACGCTTGCCGGGGTTGGTCCGTGGATGGGTGACCATCTTTACATAACCGAGACTCCTCCGTGCCTCAGAACGCCCGTTAAGCCGTTGGTCCCGGCTGTCATTTGTGGATCTTTGACAGTCGTTACGGGTCGTCAGAAGCCCGAAAGTCTGACAACCAGTCTTACCTATTACCCAGTTACTGGGTTATGGAGGTCAGATAGGCAGTTGCTCCATGTAAAATACTGGTTTTCAACTGCATCCGGTTAGACTGGAAGCCGACCCCAACATAGTTGGGAAAAGGCTAGGCGGATGATGCAGATGATGAATATGTAGTTTATAATTATAACCTGGATAAATACATAGCATTCTTTTCCCGATAGTTGGTTCCCGTAGGATACTTTCAGACATCCTAGGGGGTGAAGCCACGTGCAAAAGCTAGTGAGTGAATTAATGACATTAAAATATAAGTTTTCTTAAAAGTACGACACGATTTTTATACGAAAAGTAGTTTAGGATTACACCACAGCTCGTGGTTGCTTGTTAGTATCACAAATTATTAGTTTGACTACCATCTGACTGGCACTTACCTAACAAAATTCTTTCCTTTTAAATTATTTCCTATTTCATAGGAAATATTCAGAATATCTTTAAATAACACAAACAAATATCCGTTGTTAAAATACACACTGAACATAAGATTAGCATAAAGAAAAGTGATTACGAAACATGACAAGGTGACAACCTACCACGTTCAGACTTGCAAAACGATAATATCACCTATTATCTACCGAACACGTTCAACTGAGCAAAGCAAAAAGAGACAAACAGATCTACATACATACATTTAAAAGTAAAATAGAGCAACTCGCATTTAGTTCTGAAGGAACAAATTGTCATTATGCAATAAAGAAAGAAAGAAAACGAAGTCTCGGAAACACGTGCATACAAAATTAAGTCGCAAAAATTGCATAATGGCACATATATACAGGGTGTTAGGGTAAACACCGTTATCCTTGCAACCAGTGGTTTGGTTTCATTTATAGAACGTATAAACAATGGAAAATTACAACATTTTTTTTCATGTTTTTAAATCTACCTTTTACCACAAGACACGCAAGTTCGTTTTCCTATGCGCTAGGGCAACGAACTTGCGTCTCAACACGGGCGGGGGGTACGTGATGTGACCTGACTGGCCGCGAGCGCGACCCCTCCCTCAGTCAGTCAGCTGTTTCGCTAGAGAGCACGGTGTCGGATAGAAACTTTTTAAAATCTTTTAATGAAAATTACGTTTTTTTTTTGGTTGTGTTCGGTCATTTACTTTTACATTTAAGTCAACTACCCATGGTTTGAATGTCAAGACTGTTTACCCTTACAGCCCGTATAAATATACTTATATAATTATAACCTAGATAAATACATAGTGGTACCTTTCCCGATAGTTCCTTCCCGTGGCATACTTTCCGACATCCACGGGGGTGAAGCCGCGCGCGTGTGAGTGTATGAAGAACATTAAAATATAAGTTTTCTTAAAAGTACGATACGAAGAGTAGTATAATATACGAACCTTCTCAGTTTCATACCTTTACGGCACTATGGAACTAACAGTTGAATCTTATTATTACCTGACTGTGCGACAGCAAAGATAGATATGTTTTTAAATGATAGCCTAGCAGTCTGCCACAGGTTTCAGATATTCCCTTTCACGTGGGAATTTCGGCCTTATGCTCGGTCTTTATCAGGGAACCTCTGCGAAAAACAGCTTTCTAGGTCCAAAGATTTGGGCTAGGCGTTGATGAGTCAGAGATTCAGGACTTTTATTACTTGTATGTATTGATGTTTCACCCATTCTCTGCTTACTTAATGGTAATTCATGAAAACACCAAATTATAACCATTTCGCAGGCACTGGTTTTAAGATAACATAGACCATATAACTGCCTAGCCTTTTCCCAACTATGTTGGAGTCGGCTTCCAGTCTAACCGGATGCCGCTGAATGCCAGTATTTAACATAAAGCAACTGCCTATCTGACCTCTACAACCCAGTTACTGGGTAAAACGATAATTTTTGGTAAAACTGAGTGTGTTTAGGACTTCTGACAACCCGTAACGACCGTCAAAGATCCACAAATGACAGCCGGGACCAATGGCTTAACGTACTTTTCGGGGCTCGGTATGTCACCCATCTACGGACCGACCGCGGCAAGCGTATATTAACCTGATCGATCGATCCGTGCGGCTGTTATTACTTAGCCACGAGCCCCTTTAAGATATTATAATACTTTAGAGAAACTAGAAAAAAACATTGTTATTCATATTATAATGTCTCGAAGGTCGATTCCATTCATTCAAAGCTTGTTCACATTTGGTGGGTGGTTATAAATCCATATTAAAGCAGTTGAATGACTCAATAAAAAGTACAATGGTACAATCACATAACAAGTTGCATCTTATTGTATGTTTATTCATTTGTTTATTTTTCCCGCTTATTTTTAACTTTTTTGAATGAATGGTTGTTGTTGCATGAAAAAAGAAATGCTATGTGGGCAAACTTCCCCGAAATTACGATAATCATTTCGAAGAAGTCTGGTTATGAAGTCCAGCCGACGATTGCCGTATTTTCGTGAAAACACGAAGAATCCCAATAGCAGGGCTTGAATTACTTGGTGTCATCAATAAAAAAGATTTTGGGAAAAAAATAGCAGTTAAATTATATAACTGTTTATGAATTTTAGGTTTTAATTTAAGATAATGTTTACCTATTAGCTACATGCATATACAAACTTTTGTGAACTTGAATTTTTATTGTAGAATTGCGTGTTTTCAGGCATTTTAATCAACACTGAGATTTTGTCGCTAAAAATGTGCGGTTACAGTTACTCTTATTTATCGAAAAAGCTGGGCAATTTTTGTGTGTAAAATGAGGAATGGGGGAGCTGGGCTGCTATAGTAATTATTAGTTTGATTATGCTGTTTCTACCATAAAAGGATAATACTATGCGTGACGTGACAAAACAATTTGTAACACAATAAAGTGACAAAAGTTACAAAATAATAAGTCTCACTAGATATTATACATAATTAATCTCCCTGTCTTTTTAATTACATACATTTGATAGATATTCCTGTCATTGACACAATGACAGCGAGTTTCTCTCACGACTTTGCGCAACAAGATTAAAGTTTAATTTCGATTAATTACTATCACTTCCAGGCGTGTATGTCTGTGTCGTATTGTCAATCAAGGCACACCGCGTGAGGTATACGGCCGTTTTCGTAAGAGGTGACTTGAGACCGATACCGACAGGTGCTGTATTTATAGTCTTGCTGTAGCTAAAAATGATAATATAACCGAAGAGGCTGGATGGACATTTTTTTTCTCCTGTTATTAGATACTGTCGATTGAGCTTGATTTCATATTTTTGAAACTTGAAAATTCTTAATTATATACAAATTAATCCTAACTCTTAGGTTTGTTCTTTAGAAACTCATGAATGGATGTTTTAAATCATCATCATCTGCCTAGCCTTTTCCCAACTATGTTGGAGTCAGCTTCCAGTGTAACCGGATACAGCTGAAACCAGTATTTTATATGGAGCGACTGCCTATCTGACCTCGGCAACCCAATTACTGGGTAATACGAACCCCTTTGGCAAGACTGGTTGTCAGAATTTCGGGCTTCTGACGACTGTCGAAAGATCGATGACTGACAGCCGGGACCAACGGCTTAACGTGCTTTCCAAGGAAGTGAAATGATGTACTAACTGTGGCTTATTCTGAGGCACAAGTGCACAACCATAAAAAGTTTTACTGCAATATAGTTTCCCATAGTTTTGTAATTGTGGCAGGTCAGTTTTTTAAATAAATACCTCAATCAATACTCTCAATTGGATTATGTTTTAATAATAACTTTAACCAACCCTTTCAGCTATATGACAAACCAAAAGAAAATCACATTCACACTATAGATACCTCCGCCAACCCGCGTTCGGCGGGCGGTCGGTGGTCTGCGCGCGCGCAGCCAGTGCTACCGGGCCGACTACGACGCGCACACGTCGCGACAACCACAACACAAACAAACAAGCAAACATGAGGAGTAGTGCACAGTTCGCGGTTTTGTTCGCCTGCGTGGCTTACGGTAAGTTTTAAACGTACTTAAGCCTGAAGTAATTTCAATAAGGGTTTTGGTCCTATAGAGTTAAATTAGAATCGCTGCTGATCTCTTTGAGGATGTAAGCCCGATTTAATTTTATGTAGCTATTCAAAGAAAAAAACGTTGATTCTTAAAAGTTGATTAAATTATATAAGATACCTACTAATAATAAACCAGTCAGGTTGCGGATTTGTCTTTTGCAAGTCAAAGCGCCGATAGATAGTAGAGTTTTGAAAAGCAACCTTATTGTAAAGTTGTTTCTTATCAGTGTGCAGATATATTATGTATCTTATGATACATAATTATCTCTCACTGCATTCAATTCATCGATAAATAATACTTATTCTAAATTATTATAATAAATATATAATTAATATTACGTTTATACGACAAAACGGTGGTCTTTTGTAAGTTACAGATATTGTTATGTAAACATAATTATAAATCGTTTCGTGTCTGTCTGTGTGCCCACGTTGTTCTTCTAAACTACGAAACGGATTATGATGCGGTTTTCAACATAATTTAGAGAGTTTATTTCGGAAGGTTTATATATGTTTAATACATTTACATTAAAGTACCTGGTCGATCGATCTACTCGGGTGAAAAAAAATAAACATATCGTCAAGGTATACCAACGTTGTCACATTTCGGAGGCTTTGAAAATAAAGAAAACGAATTTTCCCAGGTATGGGGCCGAGCTAGATCGATTTTTCGCCCCCGTAAACCCCTATATTGCAACTTTCATTGAAATCGTTAGAACCGTTTTCGACGCGAATACAAACGTGGAATATATATAGGTATATACTATACACAAATATAGCTCATTTAATAGTAGGTATAGAATAAAGAAATCTTGATGTTTTGTCAAGTCGTGAAAACATACGAATTAGGGCCGGGTGTATCATATTAATATACCTATAATAGGTATTTATCATAACTACCATATACAAATATTCACGCATCCATATATACCTATGTATGTATAAACAAGTGTACAAAACCAGAATATATTTAGATCCAACGATTAGCTTTTCACGAGTGAATAGTCTCATTTTAGTAAACTAGCCAAACTTGTTTAGTTTCTTAACAAAATGTTAACTACATACTACACACGACAGACTGCCTAGACTTAAATGTCAATAATTAATAACAGATTATGCATGATTTTGTAAAACAAATTATTATTTACCAACATTTCTTTAGTTTCGACGTTGAAAGGTCAGAGGTTTTGACTTTCGTTTCGAAAATATTATCAAATTATACAAATATTCAAATAACATTTAAAAAAAATATGATTGACTATTATTCGTCGATCGAATATTATGTGTTTAGTGTATTGATTTCATGATGAAAGAGACACAGTTCATATATCACTACATATTATTCTGAGATATTACTAAACAAAGTCCTCCGCCGCGTCTGTGTGTCGCCGCGTCTATTCGCGATAAACTCAAAAACTGCTGCACCGATTTTCATGCTGTTTTCACCAATGGATAGAGTGATTCTCGAGGAAGGTTTTAGTATATAATAACCGACATCCACGTGGGAAAAGCCGCGGCCATCAGCTAGTTCATAATAAACAAACACGTTTTTACACATTCAATTATTTTATAGGCTACTAAGATAAAATTAATCATTGAAATGATTACTATTGCAAATGATGAAGGATGAATCTGTTAACAAACGATATACTTAAAGACAGTTGATTATATACGGCTGATTTTACCAACGCCAGATATCTCTATCCGAGGAATAATTTAGATTATAATTTATGAGTTTTACCATACTATACTGGCAGACTTTATTTTTTTCCAGGGATAAAACACTGCGGCCGTTATGTGACGGCCACCGATCTTCTAGGAAACTGTAGCTTAAGTAATTAAGTCTATCTACGGCAAGATCTTCTTTTAATTGTTAGTAATCCATACTAATATTATAAATTCGTAACTCTGTCTGTCTGTCTATATGTTACCTTTTCACGCCTAAACCACTGAACGGATTTCGACAAAATTTTTCAAGGAGATAGATGGTACCCTGGGAAACGACATAGGCTACTTTTTATGGACATAACGCGCGGGCGAAGCCGCGGGCGGAAGCTAGTCCTTCATAAAGACAGTTTTGCCTATATGTTGTTACATAAGTGGTTGCTGCGACAAGTTATGTTAACATTCTTGTCAGTTTTTGTTCAAATTCTTGACACGAATACCGATATACTTAACTGCACGCACAAAAACATTAACCCGAATTTTAATTACATAAATATCAAGTTTAATTTAACTATAGTTTTAGCAAAAAAGTCTAACCGCCTATAGTAATTTAAAAAAAAATTAACCAGTTAATAATCGCCGAACAAATCTAAAACTAAGGACAGTGTTTCAATTAGCGCCCAACACAAGAAACAAAATATCAATTAATACGTACTTCGTGTATAATTGTATAAAATAGAGCTGTTTCCTGCATTCGGTTACCCAACCAATTGGAAAGGGAGCCGGAATCGAGACCGTTTGTACCAAACTCAAGGTCCACACCTGCTTCTGAACGACATTTAAAAATTATATATATTTGGGCCGACCTGTGAGTGATTTATGTGTCGTTGTGAAATGTTAATGGGTATTGAAATGTCTGATGTGTTATGATGAACTGGGTTTATGACGATCGCTTCTGGTTTGGATTGATTTAACGTCCATTTTGGCATGAATACAGCGCACGTCATATTGATCGAATTATAAAATCGATTAAGTGGAAAAGAATTTGACTCAGAGATATCTAAATTGTAATAATAAATACTTCTATCCTAATATTATAAATGCGAAAGTAACTCTGTATGTCTGTTTACCTTTTCATGCCATAAGCCTGGGACCTGATGACAGATATAGGCTACTTTTCAACCTGGAAAAACTAAATTCACGCAGACGAAGTCGCGAGCAATAGCTAGTATGTAATTTGAAAAAGCATATTAGAGTAGGTATTCCAACAAACATATAACGTTTGTCGAAATACTCTTCCCTACCCAATATACAAACCATCCTAGTTGTATAATTCCCAACGTGCACTGAAAAGTAAAATTACAATGTTAATCGTGAGATAAAGATTAAATAATCGCACGGTTATAATCCGTAATTGTCGGGTATAAATTGTATAACAGGCGTAGTTTAATACCGCTCGTACAAAAGAGTTCAACGCGCTACTTACACAATCCATTGTATACTCGTATACTGTATAGTGATTTTATCTCTCTCGTAAACTCGTAAGCTTTTGTTCGTAATACTAATGTAGGTACACACGGCTACACATCAAGTTATACATTTCCAGTTTATGCTGATCTCGCATTGTATAGGATTTCCGTACAATGCGAGATCAGCTTATACTGGAAATGTACATTTTGATGTGTAGCCGTGTGTATTGAGTTTTTTAGTAATTTGAATTCCGTAAAGGATGCAGTATTTTTGAAATATTTGTTAAATGAGTCATGTTAGTTGACGTGATGGGTATGTTTAATGGTAAACGAAATGTAAGTTGGTACCGGGATAAACACTTAAAATGTTCAAGTTCGTTTTTATTACCAACTAGCTGCTCCCCGCGATTTTACCCGCGTGAGTCTCGATCCTGTGGGAATATCCAACATCCTGAAAGCATTTATTCGTGCTCAAATTTTGTAATCTTTTTCTTTTTGCGGGTGTGTGTTTTGTAATTATGTATGGACATTGATCTGAAATAAAGTTTATTATATTATATATTATATCGGGATAAAAAGTATCGAAATGAAATGAAATGAAATGAAATTGTTTATTCTGTAAATAGGATATTGGAATCACTTTTACACGTCATATTAAAAAGTTGTAAAAATAAGCTAGATGAGGTCGGCGTTTCCTATCTGACTACTCTGAGAAGAAAGGCCGAAACAAACTCAGAGGTCACCGTCTCCTTTAAAGTCCAGACATAATCTTGGTCAGGCCATATGAGGACCATGTAGATAAGAGTCTGAAATGGTCTTTTGAGGAAAGAACCACACAGATTTGAGTGGACCTGTCCAGTCAGTGCAAGCATTTGTCAGTAATAGTGGAGCTCAACTCAGAACTTAAGGAGCTGAACGACTCGACGAACAATACCAAAGAAAGGACATTCGGGTAGGTCGCATAAAGTTCTCAAATTGCCAGACCTTCGCTAAAACTAACAGAACGAAAAATAAATATCCACATAGTCCTCACATTCACAATAAAACAATACTTTACAAGTAATCATCATGTCATTTTGTATATAATATTCAATAATGTCAATTTTTATATAAAACTGGTAGGTATATTTTTATGGCTTTCCATAATATTCAAAATGTCACAATGCTTAGCAGAGCGAGCAGCTCAATCCCATGCATTTTTGTCTTCTAAATAATCTGTGATTTCAATATCCTATGTCCTATTCCAGGTCATGGTCTACCCATGTGCCAAATTTCATACAAAACTGTTTAGCAGTTTTAGCGTGAAAGCGTAACAAACAAATAAATAAACAAACAAACATACATTCACATTTATAATATTAGTTAGGAAGTTAGGATTATATAGTAACGTTTGTGAGGTTATATATTATTTATATATGAGGCTCCTCCTATCTGTTTGCTCCGTGAACATAGTCAGTAAGTACATTTTTTAATATATGTATATTAAAACATTTAATAATTTAAAAAATAGTAGGTTTGGACTAAAAACTTTACGTTGTTTCTGTACAACTAACTATACTTAGAAATAATATATACATAGAAATATCCTTGAACATACAAGTACACAATAAGATAATAAGAAAAAAGTATGTCATACTTCAACACAATCAAGGCTACCAATTGTACTCAGTGAAGCAGCAAGAATTAGGTTCAATTACAATAGGGAATATGCATGTATTTTTTAAATATTTTTATTCGATAGTTTACATCGTCAAATAAAAGTAAAAAAAAATTCGACGGCAAAAAAGCAATTTAAAGTAGTTAAAATTTTTTTTAAAAATATCCAACCGATCCGGGCTATTTAAACGCCCTCCATTTGGCGCGCTTGGTGTGGTGACGTCACAGTTCGTGAAAACAGACAAGCAACTGTCAAGTCAACGTCAAACACTCCTTTTTCTATGAGCGTTTGACATTGACTTGACACTTGTTGATTGACTTGACATTGACATTTTGATTGTTAGCCCGGATTGTTACGTCACATCCGCTCTTAGCCTTTTCAAGTATTTGAATTACCCACAGTTTTTTGGGACTTTTTAAAAATTAATTTCTCGCTCAAAAAGAAATTTTATTCAAAAATATTGATGGAGGCTTAATTCTGAAGTAACATAGTTTATAGAAAAAAATATTTGACCCATATTTGAATCACATGCATATTCCCTATTATTACAATGCACAATAGGTTTCAAAAGTGACTAATGTAATTAAAAATATATTCGCATTAATAAAAGTGAATAAGATTACAAAAAATATACATTCACACATAGATATTCATAATCAATTAGTACCTAGGACCTAGGTACTAATTGATTCTTAAGTACCTAGGTCCTAGGTACAATACAAGAACACATGTTGAGTTGATTATTGTGTTACATTATAAGATATGCTATTAACAACTTTTTGTTTTGAATGGCATTATTGTTACAAATTGATAAGTGTCATAATGACACTTATCAATTTGTACAAAAAAGTGTTGCCACTACTTCCAATGACAGTGTCAGTGGCAGCACTTTTTTCCATAGAACTCAGTTTCACAGTTTAAGTCTACCTTTTTTTAGTTTGGTTTAATTCTGTTTCAATTTATTACTTGTATATATTATTGTATTGGAGTACGAGAAGAAGTACTTTTTTCGGGTGACCACTGAAAATCAGCGCTGAATGACCTCAAAGTTTATTTGAGATATCGACTTATAAAGATATAAAATAATATATCGTTTTATATATTACGACAAAAATAAATATATTCGTAGTCATAATTCGTGGTCTCACTCTCAAGTGCATATTTATACAGTCTGTATGTGTGTCTGTCCATGTACAGTGTTGATATGTGAACGAGGTTAGCCTTGCGACAGCCACTTTATGTGCCTAATTAACAATTACGCGGTCCAAGTGTTCATTTGTTAGTTACGATATGTTTTTATGTGGTTCTGTCTAGTTGTGTAGCTTCTCAACACATAACATGTACTTTATTGTTTTTTTTTGTTAATAGTGAGTTACGTATCGTTGTGTATACTACCTATTCTTGTAATTTTGTAGATAAATCAACTGACTCAGCCTGTCGCAGAAAGAAAGTAAATAGGTGTATTTGCGGCAAACATGACACGACGAAAGGAAAAATAATATTGGGGGAAAATTTGCGTCACATCCACGCAAAACGGCCATCGCTCAGCATAATGCTACGATTCTATGCAAAAAACATTGGGTGACAAGGTGGAGATGGACAGCCCCTTTATTAGGCACTCGATGCGGAGGCACGTGCCAACATGGTTGAGTCGCATAGTTATTAGTTGTCGGTTAGGTTAGATTGTAAGTTTTAGTAACATAGTTACTAATACTATATGGATTGTATGTACTTTTATGTGTGATCCACAATAAATGAATTATATATATATGCAAGACAGAGCCCCAGTGCTGGATTTCAGTGACAGCCGGCGTTGACGTGATGACGTCAATAGGCCTCTCCCAGGCTGCGCTACAACTTGCGGGTTAGTCCGAAAGGGATACCGGGACCTTGGCAACAGGCAACTGAAGGAACACGGGTGGGTTTTAGTCAGTGAAAGTCTGACACGCCCTTCCGCTCCGCCCAGAACGGTAGAAGTCATTGGATGATTTCCCACCCTCAAAAAAAAAAAGGCTGCGCTACAACACTCTCTTCTTTGCCTTTTGCATCCAGTCTATCTCAACCTCCTTTTTAAGGTCTTCTGTCCATCTAGCTAGCACCCTTTTAAGTCTATGTGTCACCCACAAAAAATAATAAGTACGTCTACTTATGAAATTGATATCATTTACAGACACCTCACTATTCCAAAATAGTAAATAACATTAATTATATATGACCGTGTAGAGCTCATAATAAAATATAAGTTAAAACGTTTTTAAAAACAAGCTTTTAATTAACTAAAAAGGGTTTTCCCAGGGCCACCTTCCAGCTCCATCATCAGACCTTGAACGCCACCTAGTGTCAAAGCACTTGAATACATAACCAATGAGTCCAAACACGATCGTGCTATCTTGTTTGATTGAGGAGTTCCTATGCCTAACTTCCGGCTCCATTATCAGACCAGCTCCATGGTATCATTTTTTCAAAATGTCTCGGTATTTGTATGAGTATGCCAAGTTTCAGCTCAATCGGATGCCAGGAAGTGCTTGAAAAATTGATGACAAAAGGAGTAACCGGAAAGACATACGAACAGAGCAAGCTAATATAAAGCTTGTAATAAAAACGAAATCCATATTCGTAAAACCACAGGAATGTCCATACAAAAATAAATTACCGTCTAACTTGTGTCGATTTGCACATGACGTAACAAAAAAATATACAAAAAGTAAAAGCACTGTTTTTATGTATACTAAAATTAAAAATAACGGCAATGACTTCATTTTACGAAGAAGCTGTTGCCAGATTGTTTTTTTATTTAAATAAAACAAGCAGAAGTTTAGAGCTCCGATTAGGCAGCTCTCTACATAGAAATAAATATGTATATAAAAGGAATTTGGAAACCAGTTTAAATACCAGTTTACGTATTGTTTGATTTCTATAGGTCAAAATATATGAGCCTTGTCTACTTGGACGAAAACTTGACCATAGTAATTTTAAATATTTAGAAAAAAGAAAATAATGTGTAATTTTCTGCATATCTACTGTGTGTTTATCTTGTTAGCATGAATACTAAGCATAGGGTCCTGGGCCTGGGTCCGATCCTCAAACTAGAGAAACGGTTGTGATATACACCTCTGCCAATTCTGTCAGGGTTGTACATATTATATACATAGTTATCTATACATCTTATAAATTAAAGTCGCGTTTCATGTCTGTCTGTATATTTCACGTTGTTCTTTTAAACTACGCAGCAGCTTTTGATGCGATATACACCCTCATTTAGAGAGTTTATGCCGGAAGGTTTATACCTACGTCGTAGTATTATAATATCTGTGCCTACGTGTAAAACATTAATATTAAAATTAAATATAATAAATAAAACTCGATGTTCTGTCAAGTCATAAGAACCGTGTGGAATAGGGGTGGGTCACTAGTGTAATATAATACAGGTGTTATTATAACGAATAACATTTAATACCGCAATAAAATCAAGTCATCAATAAAACCTTGCCAATCGGTTTCGCTCGTAATGCCACGGATAGGCGCGTCGCTTACGCAATGATTCGCTCATCTTATCGCCTATAAATTAACATCTGTTACGTTGCGCGTACGCACTATAATGAGCTTTCTTTTATGTCACACGTCATTTTGCGCATATCATTCATGCTTGCAATGTTGTATGCGCAGTTTAGGGAAATGTAGTAATATGTGCATTTATTTACATAGGTAGTCGAATGAGTATTTAAAATTGTATTGCTTATGGAAAAAGGAAGTGGAGACGATTTCAAAACAGTTTTGTTGATAAGAAAGAAAAGGTGATTGTTTTTACAGACTTAATTTCATTTGGCACTGGGTATACTATGCCAAATTAAATGCCAAATAATTAAATATCAATTAATCGACCATTATAACTCGAACGCCTAAATACTCGAACGTTCATAATATCGAAGGCTTCTACGCTGAAAATCAAAATGTCTAGACTGTTATAACTTAAAAATAATGTATAATGTCATCTTTGCTATTCATTTTTATTTTTATTCACTCGTGTTATAATAATGTTGCATGCCTAATATAAGGTAGGTTGTACAAGGATCACCCATAATTGTTCACGTATTTACTGTACCTGGAATCTATGCAAATAAATATTTACTTTACTTTACTTTACTTAGTTCGTGTAGTACAATACGGGTTGTTTTTTTATTCTAAAATGTCTAAATACTGTTAAATACAAAGCGGGCGAGTTTGAACTAGGGATGGGTATGAAGGAAGCCCGTTTGAAAGACTCTTGGATAGAATTCTAACTCCAAGCCCTTAATAACTGAATTTGAAATGGCTCATAATAGGGATAATTGTTGAAATCTTACCCAGTGAATGCCTATATTATTTACAGATATGAAGATATACATATATTCATGAACATACAGATAGATATTTACGTATATTAGACGTGTGCAACCAGTTTTCATCCTTCATAGAGTGAGCAATCATAATAATTTTGATGCCTCATTTAACACTAATGTGCTAATAGCCTGTCGATTCAAATTATTGTAACCCAGTTTCTTTAGCTGCTTCCTCAAGTTTCCGTTAAGAATCTTATAGCCGTTATTAATATATATTGGATGCAATAATAACTAAAAGATGAATCGATGAATGGTTAATAAAATTTTATAACTGTGAAGTGTGTTTCAGTGAAGAAAAGATTGCGATTTTTACACCACATACAATGGAAAGGACTAGGTTTTTTGTGTCTTATAAACATATAAATTGTATGTTCCTCTCTCTACGTAACTTATGGCTTCTTATCAATCCTTGGTTTTCATGAAGTGTCATAAGTATGTTTACCAATCCTCGTTTCCAATAAAGCCCGTTTTAAATATTTAACTCAAACGAATTATTTTATTTACATATTATACAAATTCTATGAACTTGGATAATTATACTTAGAAATAAATAATGTATGGTACTTATATACAATTATATAACAAAATTAAAAATCTGTAGATTTGAACTTTAGGTACTGCCTTTATCTCAGTTGGAAAGAAAGAAAATGTATTTACTGAGAATCGCACAGGAGGATTACAAACTAAACTAAACACAATCATAGAAAAATAAAAAACAATATTTATAAAAAATAGAAAATAAAAAACAAAAAGACATTACATTACATACTTATATAGAAAATTATCATTTGTGTTATTAATATCTCAGGTAGATAGGTACGCCGTTGGAGACGCCCTGGGCGTCGGGAATCCCAGGTGGATTCCCGGCCTCCATAGGCGCGGGCTTGCGGACGGCGAGCAATGGGTAGCTCGCCGTCCGATTAGGACCAGGCCCGGGTCGATGGCGCGTCGTGTTCCACGTGCGCCTCAAAGAGATGTCAGCACAATTGGCGGGGTCCGCTAGGACCGATGCCTGTCAGGGTTGCGGGTTAGTCCGAAAGGAATACCGGGACCTTGGCAACAGGCAACTGAAGGAACACGGGTGGGTTTTAGTCGGTAAAAGTCTGACAAGCCCTTCCGCTCCGCCCAGAGCGGGAGAAGTCATTGGATGATTTCACAAACTCAAAAAAAATAAAATGTAGATAGGTACTTTATCTCATCTATTTACATTATGTATGATTTATGTAATTGATTAGTTATTTAAGTAGGTAAAACTTACGTCAATACACACAAATCGTACTTTCTCAGTATCATTACTCGAAAATGTACTTATTCCTTATAAGAGTTTAACGACGCCTTCCGTGACATCAGCAGTAACATGAATGACTAAAGTATCAATGATTTACAAGCCTCAGGTGATGAATGGATCATTAGCGAACCGCGGAATTTCACATTTTATTATATTGTGGCAAAGTCATATTACTCAGTACTAATATTATTTAATACGCACTTGGCACGACCACGAATGTTAGTGGTTTGTAGTACGGTTATAATGTATTATTGTAAAAAAGTATGTATCATTCTAAATAATATGCTTCTGGTAAAAGACGAATATAATAGGTAAGCGACTAGTATACATCATCACCATCATCATCTGCCTAGCCTTTTCCCAACTATGTTGGGGTCGGCTTCCAGTATAACCGGATGCAGCTGAATACCAGTATTTTACATGGAGCGACTGCCTCCACAATCCAGTAAATGGGTAATACGATACCCCTTGGTAAGACTGGTTGTCAGACTTTCGGGCTTCTGACGACCCGCAACGACTGTCAAAGATCCACAAATGACAGCCGGGACCAAGCGACTGCTATACGCTGGTGATAATTTAATAAACTTAGTTTGTCAACCATTTATTTATCACTGCTGTTTTCAATAACGATTTTTTGTACAGTATTACAAAAAATCGATATTGAAATGAGCATAAATATTAATATTTCCTGTGGCATTTGTTTGTTAAATTAATATCATCAATAAACTTTATAATCCAAAATATATTTCAAAAGTTGTTTTTTTTTCTAGAAATTGCCGTATGTTAATAAAACGAGGTTTAATAACTATGCCTTTTGCAAACTTGTTGATGAAATGAATGAACTTTTACTAAATTGAAGGCCATGAATGAATGGTAGTGGCGGGAAATTTCTTTGGTGTCGTAATTTGTCCTTTCACGACAACATACGATAGGTAACATCCTAGAAACTCAAAGTTTCTACGAAAAATATCTCGCACGTATTATATAAAATATTATAACAGGAAGTTCTTCCTGTTATAATAATTTCCAATATATTTAAGTATATATTTATAGCAAGAATATATAAGCTTTCTAACCGTTATTTAAGTAAGTGGAATCCGAATTTGATCATTTAAAATTCAATAAAAGCCATTTCGAAATCAAAATCTAGGTTTATCTTTGTGAAATGGAATAAAACATGACTCTGCGAACTCTGCTATGACCAAACCAGCTACACCTCAAAATAAAAATAAATATACTTGCATCATTAAATCTAGATTTTACCAACGAGAACCTTCCACACTTATAATAATAAGAAAATCCATATAAGAGAATCCATATCTATACTTCTAACATAATAAAGCTGAAGAGATTGTTTTTTAGCGCTTTTTTCTGGAACTACCAAGACGTATTTTTTTTTTTTTTTTGCATTTCATATCCTAATTTTTGAGGCTTTGTACTTAGGAGCCGAGCAAAAAAACAAAAAGCAAGAAAGAACGCCAAGCGGAAACAAAGTAATTTAAAAATAAACCGATTTCTTTTACATTAAATGGCGGGTGAAACCGGGCACAGCTAGTTCTAGATATTTCTACCGCCGAATTCGACTAAAGTCAAATGAAAGTCACTTTCTAGTTTAGTGTGAAAATGAGACCTCTGCCATTTGTTTAAACGAAGTCGTGAAACTCCGAATGCTTGATAAGCTGTCGATTTCCTATTCATTCGATAATAGGATTGCAAAACCGCGGAAGGCTCGGAGAAACCGGCTCCGAGCCATCTTGGCTTACGTCACAGAGGAAGCGTTTGACACATTCTGTATGCTTGTTTTAAACGACATTTTTTTGTTTACTTCGTTTTAATTTATAGCTAAAAAAAAATGTGACATAATCCCACATTATGTACTAGGACGTATACGGCTTCCAGTCTAACCAGATGCAGTTGAATACCAGTGTGGCGGCATCTATAACACCAGATGCGAACTACGCATCAAAGGCCTGATGCCACACAAATCCTGCATCGCGCAATTAGAGTTTACCGCGCGATCGATATATACAACTTCCCGACATCAATCGTCGCCACGAGCCCGCCAGACACGACAATGGTCTGGTCGGAGGATCCTCCCTTTTATAAGGAGGATGAGTGAACTTGACACCTTGTTCCTCTAACTGCCTATTCAGGTAGGCGATAACACGATACCCCTTGGTAAGACTGTAACCGTCTTCAGCCCACATGATCTATTGTGACTATATTGCACCATCGAAGGGCAAATGCCAGCAGACGGTTTGATGCTCATCATTTCAGCCGAAAGACGTCTGCTTACACATAGGGCTCACACAAGCATTGCCACATCGACAGGTCCTTGTGCTTTTCGCATCCTGGGGCGTCCCGTGCCGATTGCCGTGTATCACTGTGCTGTTATTAGGAGATAGAAATTCTGCTATTCGTCCCATCACACCCATCGAGGTGGCCCATTCACCAGTAGCCATATGCATCGAACCCTAACTAATTAGCCTACTTATTTCCTTACGTTTTGTTCAAACGGAGTAAAACTGTAGCAGCTAAACATAGTTTACTTTTGCATTTGAAATAAGATTAGACATTTGAATAAACCTTTTTTACAGTCCGTTCAAACGATTTTGACTTCTATTGCGTTGGTAGCATGAAAAATGGCAGCTGCAACAGTTGGTATTGTAACTTTTTGGTTTTAATACCATCCTTATGCCTACGATAAAGAAGTCAAAATAGGTTGAACGGACTGTAAAAAAGGTTTATTCAAATGTCTAATCTTATTTCAAATGGAGTATATCTATGGTTTCTACAATCTAAGGATTAGTAAATGTTGGTAACTAGCTAACAATGAAGCACAGAACCGTTGGTTAATAGCAAATTAGTAGTTTCTCACAGCATCGCTGTAGTTAGAGCTGTTGTAATCTTAAAGATAAATACGATACTTTTGCTTAGACGGGAAATAAGATTGAAGTATTTGATAATGTGAAACAAACGTTCCTCGATTCTAAATTGTTGGTGATGAAACATTGAACAATAACGTACTTACCCATAGTTTTGTGAGATTTATAAGAATTCTGTACAAATTAGATGTAAATCTTTATTAGGAAATAAGAAGTTGACAACCACCTTCTGGGAAACAAGGCGTGATGATATGTTTCTTTGTAAAAAGTTGACATCCAGGGTCAATTTTCTCCGAAAAACTAAGATTCGCCAAGGTTTTATTTCTGAAAGAAAGAAAGAAAGAAAAAGAAAGAAAATACGTTTATTTGCGGTAAATATGACGCAAAAAACAAAAAAAAGAAAATAACCACAAAGTAAAAATAAAAAAGGTTGGGGGAAACATGCGTCACATCCACGCAAAACGGCTATCGCTCAGCATTATGCTGCGACCCTATGCAAAACAGAGCCCCAGCGCTGGTTTTCAGCGACAGCCGGCGCTGACGTAATGACGTCGATCGGTGCGGCAAACCATTATCAGAACGCACACGAATAGGTTTATGTTTCTGGAGAAACATATAAACCTATTCCCACTTTGCAAAAGATAATGTGGAACACCAGATTTTTAATCACACTACCATTATATCGCTTTAATGCTGTACCTACTCTTAGCTATGTTTTCGGCAGATTACCCTCAACATGCTATCTGCACGCGTAAGGGTGATGCCCCATTAGTGCGTTGCGTTGCGTCGTCGCAACGGATCAACCCATTGTATGCCACACCTGCGTCTGCGGCGCGCTTGTTTTAAGTTAAGAAGTGACCGGAACTTATAAAATGTGATATTAATCACTAAATGCGAGGTTAGGACATGGGGCATGTCATAAAAAATGTATGGAAAACGACGCAGCGACGACGCAACGCAGCGCAACGCACTAATGGGGCCTCGCTCTAACATGACAACCGTAGAAACGGGTTTTCTACGGGTTTTGTCGACGGAAGAATAAACAAAATGACAGTTAAGGCCGAATTTCACCAATGAATCTGAAGTCAGTGTCAGTCAGTAGTCAGTGTCACCATTTTTGTGGGATATAATAATTAAAAATAATAAAAACGTTTAAATAATAAAAACGTTTTGTATGTTTTTCCGCTAAATTAACTCTGATCCATTTTTTTTATTTTGTTCTTAGTTTTTCTTTCGCACGTTTTCTCATATCACACCGGACATTGGCAGAATTGTTGACATCGGCACCATTGCCATTATATAAAAATAGAATAGAATAGAACCTAGTATCATTATTTAAGTCATAATTACGTCTGGAACAAGTGACAGCATTGTTAATATTCATACAAGCGCACCTTATGTTAATTCAATCTCATTCGCATTGAATTTATGAGGAAATTGCGGCATTGGCAATGAGATTATGATCAAGGATGATATTATAATGAAGTACTTGTCTATAACAACATTCAAAGATAAAAGATATAATTGTACAACGAACATAAAAGAAATAAAACAAATTATTTAAAAAAAAAAACCCGACTGCAAAAACATAGGACTGAAAAGAGAAAAACAAGCATTGAACTTTGTTTTTTGTAAGGTATTGCAGGCGGGGCCAAACCAAAGTTACACCATATTTCAGGTTATTGGTTTGTGCTCGCCTGCAATACCTTACGAAAAACAAAGGATCTTTGACAGTTGTTACGGGTCGTCAGAATCCCGAAAGTCGGAATTCAAACCAGTATTGCCAAGGGGTATCGTATTACCCAGTTACTAGGTTGTGGAGGGCAGATAGGCAGTCACTCCATGTAAAATACTGATATTCAGCTGCATCCGGTTAGACTGGAAGCCGACCCCAACTTGGTTGGGAAAAGGCTAGGCCGATGATTAACTCTCATGAAAATCTAACAAAGACTATTTGTTAGCGGAATAACATAAAGAGAATTAGTAATAGAACTCAAAATAGAATGATTACAATTGATTACTTCTCCAATTACATAAGCAAGGTCGAGCATTACAAATTACAATTACTCGAAACTCGATTACGAACACTATTCGACTATTACCAAGTTCCTATCGATAAGCTTAATTAAGATTTCATGCCTAGATGCAATTAAAATTACAAGACCATTTTATATTAGAAACAAAACAGGAAATATTTTTGTTTATGTTCTTAATAAAATGTAAACATTTTTAATGTCATTTGTGTAGTTTGCATGATTTTTGATATTGAAAAGAATTTTCCAAATCGGTCTAGCCAGTCTTCGAGTAATTGGGGAACATAAAACCCGACCAAGTGCGAGTCGGACTCGCGCAATAATGGTACGGAACCCCGTACCATTATCTATAAAAACGGCAAAAAAATCACGTTTGTTGTATTGGAGCCCCCCAAATATTTATTTTATTCTGTTTTTTAGTATTTGCTGTTATAGCGGCAACAGAAATACATAATCTGTGAAAATTTCAACTGTCTAACTATCACGGTTCATGAGATACAGCCTGGTGACAGACGGGCAGACAGATAGCGGAGTCTTAGTAATAGGGTCCCGTTTTACCCTTTGGGTGCGGAACCCTAAAAAAGGATCTGACGAACTGACAACCTCCTCCTTTTTTTGAAGTCGGTTTAAAAGCCAGGATTAGCTAAGGTTTTTTTTATCTCTATAAAATGTGGACTATTGTAATTATGTTAAAATATCTTCTATGTTATGTGCAATGGCTAATTTAATTTAGTAAAACCTATCGTAAAACTTAATTATCTCATTTGCAAATATTTCAGCAAGCAATGTCTGTGTACAAAAACATAAATTACTTAAGATCAATGTAAAGAATTTTTATTATCTACCTGAATAATGGCATCGCAATGGTTATTGCGGTTGAATCTAAAATAGTTAGCCAACAAAATTGAGATTAGTATTAAATTAAGTATTACCTAAAAATAGTACCCGCTTTCAACTTCCAATCAATTTTAATTGAATTTATGACTACTTGGTACAGTCTACGTTTCATCAATCCAAAGTAAAATATTATGTAGTCAATAATCACTTTGATGGAGATGACTATTCAAATAAGTTTAATTCCTTAACCACAGTCTAAATAAGTAACAGTATTATATCTTCATAGAAAACTGCGCGCTTCATTAAATAGATCTCATTGTATATCATTACGCAATAGTTTCGAGTGCGCAGCAGTTACGCATGGACGCGGAAGGTTTATCTACCGAGCGGCCGTTGGTCATTATTTCAAGGTCACTGCAGATATACAATACTGTTACTTTATTATACTGTGCCTTTACCTAAGGCTGAAATTAGAATTATAACGATCTTAATCCTAAAATGTACACATCAAAGCATACTTCGAACATTATTTCTTATTAAGCATGATTTACCTGAACTCAAATATAAGTATGATTCTATGAAAAACGACAGTAATCGCATGATGTGTAACATCTGACATCGCACCTGACGGCCAACTCCATCACCACGCGCGCTCATTGGTCAAATCAAATAGCGCGCCCTTCCCCGGCTTCCTGTTACACACTTCCGTCCCTTTACACGAAATCACTCCTACAGATTGCAGGAAAGCGAGAGGAATACACATCAAAACTTATCTGCTTTAAACTCTATTAAAAATAATTCACCACAAACAAAACTATTCATCAAGATAACCAGACGCTAAACAATCTTAATTATAATAATTACATCAGATTGTCTACTAAGCCATTGTTTAATGTACCATATGTACGATCTAATCTGAAGCAGTTAGCGTCGACGGTGACTGCGCATGACCACCAAGGCTAGCCACTCGCAAGCAACTACTTTCGCCTTTTAGCCACTCGGGCCGCTAAAATATTGCACACACATTTTGCGATACAGATTTCTGTAAGGATATAATATATCACACAGCTGGTTCAATTGAGGTAAACTGTAGTATTTTACAATTTGAAAAGGGTATTTATATGGTCTCCTAAATGTTACAAAATGTATGGATTTGTTGCAATAGTGAAACAAGTTACGGTTGCACGGTGCACTAATTGCGAGTTTTATTATCATTTATTGGTAGGTAGATACACTAAAACCAGTACCAGTAGTAACAGTAGAGATTAATATCGTACCCAATACGTTCAGAATAGATGTTTTTCCGGGTTTCTGATTAATTAATTAAAGGTAAGGTACCAACTTTGCTTAAGTAATTTTGGATGCAGATGGCTTTATAAAGAAATAAATCATAAACATAAATCAATCAATCATATCATAAATTCAAGAGGCGCGTTGCTTTTCTGTCACGACATGCGTACGCGACACTGCGACAGAGATTACATCGAACCAGAGCTCAGAGCATGAATTATTCATATTTTCGTACGAGTAATGCTCGGATGCGTTAGAATGTTGGTGGATACAAGCAGCGATGAGCGGAACAAGGTTCATGTAACAAATCTTGGGTATTTTAAGTGCCGTTTTTTGAAATGAGTTTTGCTTTGGCTTACCAATTACTGAAAGAGTAGGAACAGACAATATTGTAGTTTGTTTTGAAAAAAAGAGACAGCTGCGTGTAGTAATCAATTTTTGGCGCTTAATTTCCAAACGTAATAAATATTATCTTAACAAACACTTTCACTGCTTTAGAATTTTAATTGTTATACTAATTAAATTAATTTGTTTGATAAAGTTGTTAAAACGTGATATTGTAAAGTAACCTTTTCAATTTTATTAATTAACGACAACAAGAAAAAAAGTGTAGGTATCTAACTTGAATTCATTTTATAATGAGAATGCAATAAAATAAAATAAAAAACAGTAATTTTAGTCCTTAGTTCTGTATTGGGCACTTTAATAGATTTGATACTAATCTGTCAGATTAGCACTATTCTTGAATATGGCCATAAAATGACGTAATAACTAGTTAATAGGTAAAGCTTAGGCCCATAGTTTCATCACCATAATCTCATCGCATCATAATCATTAAGTGCAATTTAATAACAGGTTTACCTAACAACTATTAGGTTAATTAGTTTTAATAGTTATCCGTGGGAAAAAATCTCAATGAGTTTCATTCAATTGAGGAATCCCATATTAGATAAGCATAAAACTAAGCAGTTTTAAACATAGCAGAGCATATCCTGTTTATCCCATTAACATCGTTTATGCGTCTTCACACCATAGCATGTAGTTATAAAATTATAATATTTATAATTGTTTTATAAAATTATAATGTGAGTGTAGGTAGTTAGAACGATTACAACAAAATAACATTTGAATTTAGTACTTTAAATTAGGAATTTGTAGAATTTAGTACTTAGCAACTTTTTATTTAAACCAAAAACAAAACATGTTGTTTCATTTTAGCGGCCTAACACACATTATCAGTCGGTAATACCATTTGCTATGTATCGCAAGGTCACGGAAAGTATAACAGCGGCTAGCTCTTTTATATAACGTTTAGTATAATTAGTATTCTCAATAACCAGTTGCACATGTTACAAATACATTTTATTTTGTTAATATGTAACTGACATTACAATGTTAAGCGACATTGACTTTTGATTCGATTTAGTGTCAGTCTGGTTTTAATTTGAATGTCATTTTTGTATTCAGTCCAAAAAGATTGGCATGAATGTTTTTTTCTATCCAAATAGTCTCTCTATTCTGTAATTATTTGATAGAAAGATGTTAGAAATTACTTGTAATATTCAAGGTTTAGGGATTTATTTAATTAAAAATGAAACGCAAAGCGAAAAGCAGTGCAGTGTTGGAAAGCGCATCACTTGAGAACGGGTAGAACGATTTGTTTTAAAATGTTCGTGATAGTCCGAATAAAGATTTTAGGGAAATAGTAATTGGAAAAGTTGCCCAGAAAATAGGATAACTCGGGAAAAACTGAAAGTGTTATTTTCTATAGATTGAAATTTTGATAGGGCAACGTCTGTCGGGTAAGCTAGTAAGTTGAATAAATGTATTCCTTCAATCAAAACCTTTATAAAAGTCCACCGTAGGAAAAAGCCCATAACTGAATAACCCTCCTTTTATTTTGCTGCTTGCTTCGCTGCAGTTGGGTAAAAAGTGGATGACATTTGTCACCACAGCTAAGGAAAAGAGTCAGAACACACGTCTAATGTAATAGAACTATTCTAAATCACAACAAGGTGCTTATATTAAATAAACTGCAGTTAAGGTATACCGTATCCGTAAACTTTTGTTAACTGATTTACAAAAACCCTGTTGCAAAGAGATCTTTGCTGGAAGGGAAAGCTTAGCTTAAGCTTTCATCACACAAAGAAAGCGATCTTTCTTTTTGTGCGGTAAGTGAATTTTTTTTTAAGAACGTTTGTAGTCGCATCTCATTCGCAATCTGTCAAAATGACTATCAATTTACCAAAATTTTTGACAAGTTTGACAGATTGCGACTAGAATGTGAACGTTTTTATTTGCGAGAAAAGGCCCGGCTCTTAAGCAGTTAAGCACGAGAATTGGCCTTCTGGTGTCAGAGTTTTAAAGGCGCTTAATGGCCTCTGAATTGGTCGGAAACATGTCGCCGAGAAATATCTCTCAGGCGATAAAAAATCGATATAACACCTTTAGTAACTTCAATTTTACAGTCAGTAAAACAGACTTATCTAAAAATCACAAGAAATCAACTGCATAAAAATATCTGTCTTGATCACCAATTTCGACACTGAACTACTCTCATCTCCAAAAATAAACATCCTAATCTAAATAATGACCTACCCATTTACTACTCCACAAACCTCAACAATTGAACGAAGATGTTCTCCTAGTACATTCGCATTGTAAAAGTAAAAGTGCTCGAGGTTATTGCATCGGTGGCCGACATCTGCGATGACGTTGCTTCACTCACGACGCTACTCATCTGGAGCGAGATAAACGCAATCGGTGTGCGATTGTTTTGTAGTTTTGTGCGAAAATTGTTTTTTTGTTTCATATTTTAGGGTGAAATTAGCTTTTGATTGGGAGGAAACGCATGCGACTAAAACAGTAGTGAATATGAGAAGAAGGCAAAAGAAAAGATGGATGGGTTGTATAAGGAATGCAATGAAAGAAAAGGGAGTGAATGATAGTGTGGCGGTTGATAGGGGAGAATGGAAGGAGAAAACCTGAGGGCCTAGACAAGTGACAATCGCTTCGAAAGCGCTTCGTATTTCTTCAACAATTTTCAACAGGATTAACGTAACCTTTTCTATAGCTTGTGTCAGTCCTATACATTTTTGCCTTTTCCATCATCGTTATCGCTGATAGAATGTCACTCGTAGTTCTACAACGATTTTCAACAGGATTAACGTAACCTTTTCTATAGCTTATGTCAGTCCTATACATTTTTGCCTTTTCCATCATCGTTATCGCTGATAGAATGTCACTTTGTCTAAGGCCTCTGTTTCGCCGACCCCAAGTAACATGGGACAAGAGCAATAAGATAGTGATGAAGTTTTAGGGTGAATTTTTGTGTAAGAATTATCTGCTAATCAGTCTTCATAGGAACTGAAAAAGTTGAAAAGGAACTCATATTTTCGGCAACCTCCTCAAATTTTAAATAACGTCACGGCTCTACGCCCCGAAGTGTTAACATAATCTCTTGAGTCATTCGTTTCTTCTCATCTAGACTAGTAGTTTCTGAGATGTTGTTACTGTTTTCAACGTTGTAGAACTATTTCCTAACTCTCAACACACGGTGGTACACACGGCTACACATCAAGCTATACAATTATACATTTCCAGTTTATGCTGATCTCGCATTATATAGGATTTCCGTAAAATGTGAGGTCAGTTTATACTGGAAATGTATAGCTTGATGTGTAGCCGTGTGTACGAGATAAACGCAATAGCAATTACGATTGTTTTATATTTCTAGTTTGTAGATTGGTGCTTCCTATGCTATTCTAGAATGACTTCCTACATTTGTCGCTGTAAAACAGGAACAGATAGGATGTTTTCCATTTGTCTCAGTTTTGCAATCTTCAATAGCTTTGATTTTAAAATTGGTCTTCATTCCATCACATTCTTTTGCTTTCCATTCTCGATTTTTGCGGTCACGGCTAATATTGATTTATTTTAAATGTGATATGTACCTTTTTTAAAGTCTTTAAAATTAAACTTTTGACCACCTTTTTTGTTTTTTATTCTCAACTTCTTTAACTATAAATATTATAAATTAAAGACGCTTTTCGTGTTTGTCTGTATGTCTGCGTTGTTCTTCTAAACCACGCAACAGATAATGATGTGGTTTTCACCATTGTTTAGAGAATTTATTCCGGAAGGTTTATGCGTACAATACGTTACTATTAAAGTTACTTAAAACTAAGAAATCTCGACGTTTTGTCAAGTCCAAAAAGTCGTGTGAAGTAGGAGCGGGTCGCTAATTTACTATAAATTCAAGCACTATTTATGATACAAGTCAGTGATGAGCAATACAACTAGAATATAATGATATGCAGAATATAATTGTATGATTTTGTTCATTTCCTGATCGGAAGTAAGAATAGGAACTGTACCGCTTGAAACGGTATAAGTGAAAGATTCTACTTGTTAGTTAACAGGGGAAAGTGTTGCCGTAGGTCGTGGAGTGAAGCTGACCTTTCACGATTTATCTGTAGCGTCTGAAGCAGGTGGATAATGGATTATAGGAAATGATTAAGGTCCTGTTTTTGGGTTCCAGTTACCCTAATTAGGAAGTCTATAGTGCTTTGTATGACAAGATATCTTACTCGCCCCCTGTTACATGGGACTTGAACATAACTGGTGAAATGTGAGTGTATTATAAGTACGCCTCTGCCCAGCCCTTCGGGGAATACAGGCGTGATGTTATGTAGTGTGTTGTGTTGTGTGCCCTACAGATATTAGCCGCCTTGTTATCGTTTAGTAGCCGTATAGGAATTGCGGTTCTACTGGATTCGACTGACTTTTAATACTTTAGATGAGACTACAATATTACCACGATGGACTTTCAATTTCTGTGCTTTAAAATATCTCCTAAGATTAGACCTTTTATGAGTCTTTTGCGCCCAGTTACTGAGTAACACGATACCCCATGGTAAGACTGGTTGTCAGACTTTCGGGCTTCTGACGACCCATAACCACTGTCACAGATTTACAAATGACAGCGGGATCAACGGCTTAACGTGCTTTCATAGGCACGGAGGGGTCTTGGTATGTAAAGATGGTCACCTATCCACGGATCAACCGCGGCAAACGTAGCTTAACCTGATGGATCGACCCGTGCGACTGTTACTACTTAGCCACGAGCTCCTAAATATCAATAATAAGATATTATTGATATTTAAGTAAAGAAAGATCAACTATTGTGGTCATTCTTAAATTACCCATTAGAAAAGGTTTTTTATTAGGCAACTCAAAAAGCTAATAAAGATGTATTGCTTTACTCATTGCAGGCAATTAATTATTTATCTATTAGTAAAACATGACGATATTTAATTATGGAACAAATTAACTTGTCGAAATGTCTTATGAGTTGTTAAGTTAAGTGGTAAAAGGACTGCATTCATGAAGTTTGCACAAGCTACGTTTTGAAATACGTTATTAGTTAATTTTCGTATATAACGTTTGACGAGTGATAATGATATTGAATAGCCTTTATTAAAAATCTTACATTCTAATTAATATCCTCTTACATATCAGACACGTAGGTACCTACATTCCCATCTCACACAAATAAGAGGACATGCATGCAAACACTACACAAACTTTTTTCTTTTAATACTTTTTTCTATCTCTAATACCTAAGTATTGTTAAAATGTTTATGAGATAGTAATGAAATGCTAATTGCTGAAGCCGCGGGCAGTAGCTATATTACTTGATATAAGGACACTAGTCCCATATATTGTAACAATATTTTGATTTAAAAGAGTGTCCGTGGAGTTTCTTGCCCATTCTTCTCCATAGGTACCTACTACGCTTTGGAACGGGCAACTAGCTTCATATTTCTGACTGACCGACTCCTTGAAAATTCAAAAGTGCCTGTAAATGGTTTAATTGAAATAAATGCTTGGAGTTTGAGTTTGAGTCAAAGCCCATCCGACCTTAGTTTATGAAAAAAGATTTCATTTACCTTATTATTTATTCTGCCGGAGTGTGAATCAATTAGTTTAAGTAGTAGCTTCGACCAAGTGTTTCATTTACGGCCAATTGTCGACGACCTCACTTACAATAGGGTTGCGACACGTCTCGCTTCAACGCACGTTACACACGCATGTTATTACATCGAAAGTGCAACCTCGAATTAGCTCTTGCCAACCCTTGATCGTTGAATCGTTGTTGATTGGTTAAGCATGTTGAAAATGTCGTTACGCGTATTTTAATATGGGGGTTCACGTCACGACAATACGATTCGACTAAGGTACAAAATAACTAGCTGCGCCCCGCGGTTTCACCCGCATAAGTCTCAATCCTGTATGAATATCGGGATAAAAATTATCCTGTCCTAATCCAGATCGTGGTCTACCTATGTGCCATATTTCAGGCAAATCTGTTCAGCCGTTTTAGCGTGGAAGCGTATTGAACAAACAAATAAAATCACTTTCGAATTTATAATATTAAAATTAGTAAAGACTTCCTTTACACCATTATGCCTTAGGGCAATTCAAATAGGCCAAAGACTTGGCACCTAATTCCAAAATTAAATATAGCCCAGAGTGTTCAACACAAGCGACATGTGGATAATTTAATACCATAGAAAGAAATAAGGAGAAATAGGTTTACAGTGAATTGTATTTACATACAGCGATAACAAGTTTAGAAATCTACCACAAGACCTCGAGCAATTAAATATTCCTACTATGAGCGACTTCTACCAATCAATCAGTCGTAATCAGTACCAACAGCTCAAGTTCTCTGGTCACTGATGTTGATACAATAATTTCAACAAGAATTGCCTAGCAGCGCCATCTAGCGTCCATTGAAAGAAACTGTGATTTTTTAAATTGCCTAGAAGCGTCGATCAAAAGAAACTGATGTTTGAATAATTAATTAAAATTGATTGTCTTTTGTTTCAGCAAGCGCTGGTATCCTGTTAGAGCATGCACCTGCGTGTCCTGAGCAGTATGGAATTCAGGTACCTACCTTGTTATTATAATTTTTTCATTAGTTGATTGTATTATAATTTTTTCATTGATTGGCAGTGACTATAGCTAAATATAGCTATAGTCACTGCCAATCAATGAAAAGTCGAGACCAATTGCGTAGTGGTTTTATTTTCTTCGACCATCACGTCATAAACGAATCGGTGATCGCAGTTTATTGATCAGGGATAGAAAAAAATATGTTCCTGGCATAACTATGTACTCCATTTGAAATAAGATTAACCTTTTTACGGTCCGTTCAACTAATTTTGACTTCTATACCGTAGGTATAAGGATGGCATTAAAAGCAAAAAACATTACACAATACCAACTTTCTACTGCAGCTGCCATTTGTCATGCCACCAACGCAATAGAAGTCAAAATCGGTTGAACGGACTGTAAAAAAGGCTTATTTAAATGTCTAATCTTATTTCAAATGGAGTAGGTATAGATGCCTTGATGGCTCTAAAGACACGAGGTCATTTTAATTATTTTTCCTTAGGTACATGAGATGACACCGATGTTCAGTGTTACTCCTACATTCTTTAGTAAAATGATGCTCGATTCGTTGCACTACTCACGGACATCTGATTGCTCAATTACTAACATGTTCTTCTTCACAATTTCCAGGCATACGCCCACCCTGAGCTCTGCGACCAGTTCTTCCTGTGTACCAACGGCTCCTTGACAGTAGAAACGTGCGAGAATGGTCTCCTATTTGACGGCAAAGGCGCCGTGCACAACCACTGCAACTATCACTGGGCCGTCGATTGTGGTACCAGGAAAGCAGACTGTAAGTAAAAATGTTTTTTTTTTTCCTCTTTGAAAAAATAAGGCGATGTCGACTATTCTGCCAGCGTCATCAAATTACATTTGTTATGAGCAACTACAGACTACGACGACAGAATTTGTTTACAGCCGGCCTGTGTCAGAGATAGTGAGGACCATTTACAACCAAGTTGTGACAGTAGACAGTAGCCGCGCCACCACTGAAGTCCTGTGGCAATTGTGGAAACTAAACTTTTTTTAAATTCAATTTGATGACATGGACACTAGTACCGCGTCAAATTATTTCAGTGGTGTCGCGGACTCTACTATTTCTGTATATCTAGACACGCGGCAGCGTGTCAAGCCAAGTTCAAGAAAAGAACTGGCGACGCAGCAACCGTGTGTTATATTACACGAATTCACTATTCCACATATAAGTCTTGTTGTAGCTTCTTGAATGAAATTATGCGCCTACTTTATGTTGATAAAGTATGACCATTTGAAAATTCAAGGTAGTTTATTTGTTATAAATGCTTATTTTTTTTTGAGCAGCCTATGTGTAATTATCGCCAACGCACGCCTGAATTCTGTCAATCTTGTCTAATACAATAAATTGTGCTCTAAGTTCGACCCATCTTCATGATATGCTTTAGAGAGAGAGTTTCCATAGACTGACAAAATATCTTCTCTTCCAAATTCCAGTGGTCCCTCTATCAACTCCTGGCTGCGAATACCAGTTCGGCATCTACCCAGATAGCGACGAGTGCTCCACCAGCTACGTCAAGTGCGCATACGGCATCCCCGAACAGGAGCCATGCACCCCTGGCTTGGTCTACGATGAGCGCATCCATGGATGCAACTGGCCTGATCTACTCCAGCCTTTCTGCAACCCAGAAGGTAATTGAGGCGTTTTTATAGAGATTTAATTCTGTGTCCTAAAATGTACCTAAATATTGAATTTTAAAACATACATTTGATGTAGGCCATGATTGATTTAACTTAGTAATTCTTACTGCGGCACTACATGATTACAAAATATGGACAAATTAATCATCGCAGTCCTTAGTATCATGAAGAGTAATACGCAATTATCCACTGTTGTAGGACCCATACGAATACGCTAATAATAGGTCCATTTTTTTAATTTTAACACTGGGGCCAACATTACGGCATAGGAACTATTTGATGAAACGCATAGATCTGCTCTACACTAATAGCAACGCCACCTAGTGAAATAATTAAAATCAAGTTCTACCTACCTCGTTCTACCCCTTATTACGTGACTTTAAATCAAACAGATGGCGCCACAACAAGTTTAGCAATACTGCCGTATATTAAAGATTTTAACCATTTTTTTTTTGTCCCCACAGCGGTCGTCGGCTTCAAATGCCCAACCAAAGTGCCGTCCAACTCCCAAGCGGCGAAATTCTGGCCATTTCCCCGCTTCCCCGTCCCCGGTGACTGCCACAGACTCATCACCTGCGTGGAAGGTCACCCTCGTCTCATCAGTTGTGGTGAAGACAAAGTGTTTGATGACCAGAGCCTGACCTGTGAGGATCCTGAGCTGGTCCCTCACTGTGGACACGCGTGATTGAGTGATGGAACTTGATATCATAAGACGAAAACGAAATTGATGTACCTAATAATACAAAATAGAAAGAGATAGAAAATTGAAGTGTATCAGAAAATAAGGTTACCTACAGTTATTATAAGCGCCACATTACTTCTGAACTCTTGTGCCTGATACAAATTTTCATTACGTAAAGCAAAATGTCGCTTACATCTACCTTGTTGACTTGTATTTTTAAATAACCGATGGCACCTTTAAACCCATTAAATATGATGAAAATCATAATAAAAAAACCCTATTTATAAACAACCGTTTTCGTTTTGTGATACATTACTTTAATATTAATTTAATTTCACTGAATGATTGGAATATATTTCCACCGAGTCCTATTTATTCCTTATCGAAATAACTCCGTGTGATCCCTGTAATTTCCCGAACACACACTGAAAACGAATGATTTGCCAAATACAGTTGATTCGTGAGTGATATTAGTTACCATAGACCTATGTATCGTTAACCAATAGAAATGTCAAATGTATGTATTTTTCATATAGATTTTTTCTGTAAATATTGCTGCTGAAATAGTGGAAATGTAAATAGAAAGTTATGCGAGAAGAGAAATATATTTAATTAATTAAATTATTGTTTGTTTTTTGTTTATTTGTAGTACGCCTTTTTTTTTGAGTTTGGGAAATCATCCAATGACTTTCTCCCGCTCTGGGTGGAGCGGAAGGGACTGTCAGACTTTTACTGACTAAAACCCACTCGTGTTCCTTCAGTTACCTGTTGCCAAGGTCCCGGTATCCCTTTCGGATTTTCCCAAAACCCTGGCAGGATTTATGGTACGCCTAAGATTTCAGTAAAGCATTTCCTTACAGAACTGCATTGAGATATGAGACGAATTATGATAAGATGAACACAGGCTCTTACAATATTATGGCATATAAGAGATGAGCCTCATATTGAATGAATTTAACGTTCAGAAACGAAATCATTATTGCAGTTAATGCAATGACTTCAAATGTTGGAGTCCCTAAAAGTCCATATTAAGTACAACAGTTCACAATATTCCGCTTTTCTAAAAAGCCATAACCTCATCTTCCTAAATTGCTATTTGCTGTTCATAGCTTGGATTTTTGAAAGTAGCAGTCTGGAGATTCGGTTTGTGCCTGGTTAATGACAATAGGTTCGCCCCCTATTACATGTGCGAAATGCCACTCGCGTTTCGCAAGTTAGGGCCTTAGCACACCTCCGCCGCGAAAATAATGATGCAAAACCGCTGAACGAATTCCACTGCGAAATTATTACTCGTAGTACATTATATCGCGATTTGCGGAGCGGAACATCATGCGGGTCAGTTGAATTGTAGCAACACATCATCATCTGCCTAGCTTTTTCCCAACTATGTTGGGGTCGGCTTCCAGTCTAACCGGATGCAGCTGAATACCAGTATTTTACATGGAATTGTAGCAAGACCTCCGCTAAAAAAATAAAGAAGTGAAACCGCAGTAGTTCCGCTATGAGTCGTCTGCCGTACCGTTGTGTAACAAACGAAACGGAAGCGAAGCTGCCTGTTCTTACCCATAGATTTGATTAGGTATGATTGACTAGCAGCGCCCGACGGTTTCACCCGCATAAGTCTCGATTCCGTGAGAATATTGGGATAAAAAGTATCCTATGTATTAAACTAGGTTATACACTATCTGTGTGCCAAATTTCATCCAAATCCGTTCAGTACTTTTTGCATGAAAGAGTAACAAACATTCATCCATCCATCTTCACAAACTTTTACGTTTATTATATTATTAGGATAGGATTATGACTGACTCGCATAATGTTCCGCTACTAATTCAACCGCGAAATAATTGTGTCGCATCGAAATTAGTTTTGCGGTTTAGCATCATTTTATTTTCGCACCAGAGGTGTGCTAAGGCGACTAAGAAGAGTACACTGCTTGACGGTGATGCATTTTTATGATGTTTATAAAAATCAAACCAGAGTGTATCCTTACAAAAATATTTTATTAATCTATACTACATTAAATGCGCTACTCGTCGTCAACTGCCACCGCTTTGCTGCCTTTCTGGGGCCTATTGGGCTTGCGACGGCCGCTGCCTGCCGGCTTGGCGGTCGGGGGGTTCTCTAGGGCGTCGAGCTCGGCATCAGTCAGCTGGCCCTTGTACCAGTCGGCGCTAGAAGATGAAAAAACTTGTGTCAGGTATTCCCGACCCTAACACTAACAAATATGAGATTGTTAGTGTTAGGGTCGGTTAATAACCTAATTCATTTACAGCTTGCAGAAACGAACTTAAATTTTTAAAGCTATCTTTAAATACGAATCTTCCATTAACTTGTTTTAACTTCTTGCAAAAACCAACATTAAACTCGATTTTAATGGTTCTAAATTAATTAAATCGTTAGCGTTATGATCCATTACGTAATGGGGCATTAATGTTTGCCTTTGTAAATCTTCACATTTAATTGATTGATCATAAGAACGCCGCAACTTTTTTTTGTGTATGAATTTGGGAGCCGACATGATTTTAAAACATGCTTTGAATTATTTTTTTCTACTTGACCTTTACTCGATAGAACCTCCCGACTTTACAGTGCAAGTATAACAGGGATTTAAGAAAATATTGGATTTTAGCAGTCTGTAAATAGCTGTCTGCTCTATGTGTAAATATTTGAATGCTTTCCCAAATTATCATCATAAATTGGCCTTACATTATTGCTATTCATAGTAATGAATAGCTAGTAAGCTACAGGCATAGTCCCTCCAATCTTTATGCCATTAATAGTAGCATAAAACCTGGGGGCCAACCACCACCGCTTACAGCAGTATTATTTTAATCTTACTTCGTGAGGGAAAGAAATGGACCTATACGTCCTGTAGAGCTTTATCTCTTTCCTACACTGAAGTAATATTAAAATAATACTGCTGTAAGCGGTGGTGGTAGGCCCCCTGGACCTTTGAATCCTACTTTATCATCAAGAGCGCCGCTCACCATTCAGGCACCTTCCTGGCCCATTCACACTTCTTCTGGACATCATCGAAGGCCTGTCCGAGCTTGCAGCCGGAGCGACGAGGTGTGTTGCCATTGATGCATACGTAGAAGAATTGGCATTCTTCAGGGTCGGCGTAGCGGGGGTGTGTCAGACCAAAAGTCTCGTTCACAGGGGGGCATTCGAAGTCAAATACGTCTGGTGAGAATAATAAATAAATGCTTTGAACATTTTTTTTGAGCTTTTTTCGAGATTTGAAATATGTCGTACTTATGTGTTTTAGGTTTAAGGTGTAGTTTTAGTCCATTTTAATCTTTCATTTACAATCCACATTCGAGACAACTGACTTACGTTAATCTGATGCTGTTCTTAAAGCAATCAATGCTGTAGAGCGCCGGGCCTAGCATGAATGTTTTGACGTTTAGAAATGTAAACGTTTCGTGAATTTAGAATCGAAAATAATATTTTGGTCCAAAAGTGTCAATAAAAAAATAAAAAAAAAAAAATAGAAAAAAAAAGAATTAAACACGAACTAGTCAAAAAATAATTAAATATAAGGCAAGTTACTCACCAGCAGCGCCACAGCCCTTCTTCTTCGCCTCATCAGGCCAGGTGCAGATGCCAGTCTTGTCATTGTACACCAAGCCATCAGGACAGGTGATCGCGTTGAACTTGCCATCAACACAGTAGTAGAACTTGCCGCATTCCTTCGGGTCCTCGTGGGCGAAGTAGCCGTTCAGACGAGGGCAGTGCAGTTGTTTGATCGGCGTTTCTGGTGATAACAATTGTTGTTTCTTTAGAAGTTCTAAATTTATACTTGTAAAGGGCGCTTTTGTATTTTTATGCTTATCAATAGGTACCTTACGGTAATATTCGAGAAAGTTTCCAACTCGATCCATGTGATATCTAAATCTTATCTGCAGTAGGAACAAATAAAAAACATGACAACAGTATGAATGCAGTTTCATCCCCTCGCACGAGTAGTTTATGGTAATATCTCGACTGCTTGCTATCTTTAAGATACCTAAACATAGATTAGCAGAGACATCCACGAGCTTTTATGATGATTACAGACATTTAGAAATGTCGTTCATTAGTACACGTCAGACTGCAGTCTGCTTAGCCTTTTCCCTATGTTGGGGACGGCTTCCAGTCTAAACAGATCCAGCTGAATAACCAGTATTTTACATCGTGCGGCTGCCTATCTGACCTCTACAATCCAGTTACTGGGTCACACTAACTTTTGAGCTTCTGGCTACCCGTAACGACTATCAAAGATCTACGAATGACAGCCGGGACCAACGGCTTAACGACGTATTGATATCTAAAATCTGTTTCTTTTATAAGAATCTGACAGTATTTTATATTATGCCACAAATAACAATTTTTTATTAATAGAGTGTTTTTATTTGAAATAACAAAAAATCTTGCGTCATCCAACAAGGTCGTACTTCCCTTGAAATTGGAAAGTTGTTGCCAACATTATTGAAAACGGAAATGTTATTCATCCTTCGTGCGTGATGAAAACTGACGAACATGATGATATTTCCTTCCGTATGTTGTGCCAAAAGGGGAAAAACTTCTTATAGCACGTCTTTGTAGGGTTTCATAGCACGAAAACAAAATATTAATTACTAAAAGAACTATTGCTTATCCTTGCTATTTATGTAATAAAAATGAAAAGCTGTTCGTTGGTAAGCGAATCACTTGAGAACAGCTGTACCGATTTCGAATCAGGTTCACATAAAGAAAAACTGGAAAAATTGGGTAATTAGGGAAAACTGAAAGTGCATTTTCTATGAGAATTTTGTATGAATTATTAAAAGGTAATGGCCCATCAAAGTATGAAAACCATACCTACGGCGTACAGAAATCAACGCGTTTTTCAGGTCAACTAGTAAGTACACAATAATAACTACTTAGGCTATCACAACCGCATATGATTGACAAAAATGACTGGCGAGCCCTGATTTTCGAAAGATTATATATTTGTCACCTGTCACCTCAAAGTACGAACGAACTTGCTGCGGGAGGCGCCGCTGACGAGCGCGCTCCGCACTCTCAACCTCATTGCTGATGACGTCGACATATTCTGTTGCGCTTTGGGTGAATTTGAAAAAATAGCTACACATAGAATTTGTTACGGTACAAGCAGTGGAACTATTTAAGTTAAGGGTGCTACAATATCGTATTAGGTCTAGCCTGTAAGGATATTTGTATGTTTGGAGTGAATAAATAAATAAATAATAAATAGTATTCTGCGTCAATTACGTATTAATTACTATTCATAATATCGTACGAGTATAAAGATCCGTATGTATATTTCGGACGGGCAATAAATTCCGCGTCTTGCCGCCAAGGCCGCGCTTCCCTTGAGTTGTGAAAGTTGTTCCAGCTCTGTTGACCTACGGCATTTATGTGTAATCTGTATTCTAATGATGTCACTAACCAGTCACTTTGTGGCTTTATCTAGGGTTCACAGTAGTAGGCATTGACGTTTTTATTCTATTACGTAAGTTTCGTTGATCTATTTTTGTTTTAAGAGTGTTCAACCGAACTAAGAATAAGATTAATTTATTGGTCCATTGTTACAAAGTAAGCTTCAAATATAATAATATTGCATGCTTACTGTAACTATAATAATTAACATAGTACCTAATTAAAACAGTGGTCCCCAAACTAGGCAGCGCCTGTATCTTTGGGGCCTGAGTAGCGTTATCTTAAATTTTAAACAGAGACATGTTTGCGTTAGCTTAAATTATATTACAGAATGTTTGAAACTGGACAGAGTTCGTAATAATTATCGAACTATCAAGATAAGATAAAATGAATTGGTAAAAATAAATTGAATAAAATAAAATCATTCTAAATAAAGTTGTAGTGTGTGTGTGTATCTATATCAATTTTCATATTATAAATAATATTTCATATTATGTCATATGGTAACCGTAGAATTTAGGTTGTTATGCCAAAGTACTAGTAAGAAAAATGGTGCTCTAAATATCACACAAGCTTTGATTATATAAAAGTCTAGAACTAGAAGAGTGACGCGCTGCAAAAGAACTAAAACAAACAGGCCAACTTTTTATGCTAGTGTGCGTGACAGCTACGTCTTACACTCGCGCAACGTCATTGTGCTTTTCTAGTGCGCGTGCATTTAGCGGCTAACAGTTGGACGCTATCTTTTTCGACGAGTTCACAGCTTTGACTGTCTATCTAGTCATATTTATAACTTTGTACACAAGTTTTATTGAATACCAAATTCAAACAGCGAGACTGTCATATAAAAGGCTGCCATTTGACTCTTATGTCAATAAAATTGGTTAAATTATTCTAATGCAGTAAAACTTTTAATCACTCCTAAGTTAAAACGTTAGCTTTTCTTGAGCATCGTTTTAGCGAACTTTAGACTTAGCCCTCCTTCAAGAACCGCCAGAGGCATCAGTTTTGTTAGAGAGCCAAGAAAAGACTGGGTGCATAAATAAGTTAGTGTTTCGGTAATTAGACAGCCAACTAGCTATAAGGCCAATGTCTAGTCATTACTTTTGGGGTAGTTAGGTAGACTCACTACAAAACATAATAAGTGTGGTAGCCCTATTTTATTACATAACAGCAAACACGTGCTCTAGCAGATAACGTGTCTCCGTCGGAAATAGCAACTAATTAACTATTCAATTCTTGTTTTAAATCCTACAAATACCTACCTACCGACTTCAAAACTAGCTAATAATAATTGCCCAAAAGTACTGCTGGGTTTCCAACCAAAACCTAGAAAACACATAAACCATGTAACCACAATAATAAGTTAGTAATAATAATAAGTCCGGGGGTCAATAATAAGTTAGTAATAATAATAAGTCCGGGGGTCAATAATAAGTCAGTAATAATAATAAGTCAGGGGGTCAATAATAAGTCAGTAATAATAAGTCAAGGAGGCGAAGCACGGCCAACTGTGACTTGTCACACATTTTATATGACTAAACTGTGATACTGTGTACTGTGACTCGAGCCACGTCACAAGGCCTGCTCGCCCCGCAGTTGAACATAGTGTCTCTGAACACAGTCTATGGTAAAGGGTTAAGCAATATTCTACTTTTCCAAAAGAATACTAGGTAAAGGAGGTGGAGTAGGGTATTCTACTAGTAGAAAGAGCGAGCCCACGCTTTAGGGACTACCCACACTTATTCACTACTAACTTCCGCCCGCGGCTTCGCCCGCGTGGTATGTCGATAAAAAGTAGGCTTACTCAGGGTCTAGACTATCTGTGTACCAAATTTCATTTAAATCGGTTCAGTAGTTTTGGCGTGAAAGCGCGACAGACAGACAGACAGAGTTACTTTCGCATTTATAATTTTACTAGCTTCCGCCCGCGGCTTCGCCTGCGTGTTATGTCGATAAAAGTAGCCTATGTCCTTCCCCAGGATGCCATCTATCTCCTTACCAAATTTTGTCGAAATTCGTTCAGTGGATTAGGCGTGAAAAGGTAACATACAGACAGACAGACAGACAGACCGACAGACAGACAGAGTTACTTTCGAATTTATAATATTAGTATGTAGTGTATAGTAAGAATTCAGCTCTATTCAATGAATTTGTATGGAGACGCGTACGCATCCGAAAGTTGAATGGATGCGTACGCATCTCGATAAACAAACGTTGTTTTCTATGGGTATAAGCTGAATAGAGCTGAATAAGTATGAGTAGTCTCTTAGTCACCTCCTTTGGTCGCCTTCGTATTATTTAGGTAGGTCCCAATTTTTGTGAAAGTTCTGTTCCTAGACATTTCTTGCAAGAAGCCTAGATGTGGATGGCGATAGTAAAGAACTTACGGAGCTTAGGTCTAGCTGAGCAGTCGAGGTTGAATGGCAGGTCGCACTTCTCTTCCTGTGAGCTGTAGTCATTGAACACCATGCCGTCAGGACACAGCTTCTCGATTATGTTACCGCCTCTGAAAAGTAAGAGATGTATGTAGAATTAAATTTTAGTACTTACCATAAATGTTAAAAATTGCAAGTTTTTCTGAACAGAATGACTGTGTTGAATTTATAATAATGATAATGTTTATTTGCCTGAAACAGTGCTTTACATTTCCATAAACTCTACATTAATAGCTAGGAATACATATTTAAATAGGACGCAAAGGAATGAATGTTATGAACGAAGAGTTGACGATTGGGTGACGAACTATTAAAAAAATTAAGAAGGATGTTCTAAGATGGTGGACTGGCCACTAATTTTGGGTTATAATGAAAGAAGAAGAATTTAGATGACGAAACTGCATTTCATTTTCGACCCTTTCCTACATTTATTTATTTTATTATTTATGTACACACAGTAAAATACAATATATGTTAGAGAAATCTGTCAATACTTTCGCTGACTATTCAAATTATATTTTGGGTTAGGTATTTTGGAAAAACTTATCGGATTTAAGAATAAATCCGATAAGTTACTGTCTGAATAGAAATTCAGACAGTATAATGTCGTTTTTTATCCCAGCAGCCGATTATTGTATCGGTCAAACTACCGCACTCCGGGACGATATAGTTAAAAATATTCAATCATTAACTTTAATTGCCCATCATATCCTAGCACATAGATATCAGTCGTATTTTTCACTGACAGCGTTGTCGAATGGTAGGCCGGGGTCGTCACGCAGTGGGTTCCAAAAGATGGCGGTCGTCGCCGAGGGAGACGTATGAAACGGCGGCGTGACGACCTAGATGCGTTTACGGGAGATTGGTAGGAGAAGGTAGCACAAAGAACCATGGAAAGCTATGGGGGAGACCTTTGCCCAGAAGTGGGAAAATAGAGGTTGAAAAACACCTTCCATTTACGGGAAATTCAATTCAATAGGTGCAATAATTGATTATTTTAAAGTAACGAAAGTTAGTGTGAGATATTTATTCGGGAAGTCAGAAGACTCCGAAGCTATCCGTTAAACATTTAAAATCAACAGAAATACTTTAATCCTGCAAAGTCAACCACTCAGGCAATTCTTTGTGAATACCACTTCAAATAAATATCCCTGACTTTAATCTTCGAGTCAATATCCTTCCTCCATTCAACTTTTTGAACAAATATTTTACATTTTGGTACCTACATATATATTTCTTTAAATATCACAATGTCGATGACCTAACGAGGATAAACTTAACTACAGTATGTAAGATTGGGTGAGCAATAAATTATGCGAAATTGAAGTGAATTATTTGAGGTTAAAAGATTGTTCAATGAGATTTAGAGGCGAGCTTCAAATGTTTTTTTATGAAGCTTTATGCATTTCAAATATTTGTTTAATTTTTTTTACATTCATGTATAAATTCTGGAGACAGACAGGGAAAAGGTAGTTTGAATAAGAACCCATCGAATGAGTCGGCAAATGTTTCTTGAATTTAAATTTTTACAAAATTATCATTTGGTATTTTTCCTGCTTTAAAAGAGACCGAAAACATTTTTGCATTTTTCAAATGTGTTTTGAAATAATCAAGATGCCGAAACCAAAGTAAAGGCTATATCACTGTCAGAAGCTTGTGTTTCTCCATAATTCAATGTTAGTATGTTCGTTCATCTTTCCTAGACAGGCAGAACACAAATTCTTTCATCCTGTCAGTTAACTGTCACCCATAGTATATCTTCACAGGTACACGTACTTCCCAGAAAAAAACCTAGTTATTGCTTTTAACGGCCAGTTTCTTTATCAAAAGTAACAGCCAAAGTAACAGTCAACTGGGGGCTTAAAACAGTCACTTTGGCAGAATCATAATAGGAAAATATTATGAATCATCGTTAAATGTCGCAAACTGACAATTCATAATATGTTCTGCGTGAGATTCATAATACGAAACAATTCATCTGTTTGACAGTTTTCTATGAAGATTCGTAAAAATGGCCCAATTATGAATTACTTTTGTGTCAAATTAGAAGAATTGCTAATGACAGCAGGAAATTCAGGAAATGAAATGCTTTTAGAGGAATTGTTAATGTGGCCGTTTTAGGCCCACTGTTCTTTTGCACTGTTCCTTTGTTGTATTTTCAATCTTCAGCGCTGAGGCGAGGGTTGTTAATCCAACACCGCGGAAGAACATTTGACTGTTACTTTTGATGAAGAAACTGGCCGAAAATAAAAACATATTTACCTGCACTCGTAATACTTGTCACACTGCTCAGCATCGGCAAAGAAGCCGTCTTCGGGGCAGTCATTGGTGATCTCTGCCTCGGCCTCAGCTTTTCTTTCGTTGTCATTGATAGTCCGGATAGGAGGGTTCACTGGTTTCCTACCCCTGGGCTTTGGGCCTGCTGATGATGCCAGCACTGGAATGAGAAAGGATTCATTAACAAAATGGTATTTTTACTTTCAAAATTGTATATAAACCTTCAACATGGGTGAACTTAGGTAACCATGAGGAATATAAAAAATAAAAACCGGCCAAGTACGAGTCGGAGTCGCACACGAAGGGTTCCGTACCATCTATAAAAACGGCAAAAAATCACGTTTGTTGTATAGGAGCCCCTTAAATATTAATTTTATTCCGTTTTTTAGTATTTGTTGTTATAGCGGCAACAGAAATACATCATCTGTGAAAATTTCAACTGTCTTACTATCACGGTTCTTGAGATACAGCCTGGTGACAGACGGACGGACGGACAGACAGCGGAGTCTTAGTAAAATGGTCCCGTTTTAACCTTTGGCTACGGAAAAAAACATTTGTTCTAGGACCATAGCGTGATGTATTCGTTGTATGGGTACCCAAATGAACAGAAAGAAAATCCAAGGAGAAGCAGGTGTTTTAAAGAAATACCAACATTGGCAAAAGGCAAGCGTAGGTTGCAACAGGGAGTTAAGATGTTATTATGAACTTATAATTACATAGAATTATTATAATTGTAGGCATGCAGCTATTTTATTTTATCGGACTTCGCATAAAAATAATTAATGTAAAATATATAATCTCGATGTTCATATAATTAGGTACAATTTCTGTAGGCCATACAAATTAGCATCATAACTTTACTTCTTAAGTGTTACCTAATATGGCCTCAATTGATAACAAAACTCGTTAGGCTTTGCTTATGTAATATTGGTATACATAGCTAATTTATGTAAATGTGTTAGTGTTACTTTTAAAACGAAGATAGCTAATAACTACATCTGCATTTTTTAAATTTCATTTATTAGTTTAGTGGTTTTAATTGTTTAGTGGCCTGATTAAGGCTATAGCACCCGCAAGGGGCAATTCTTATACTCGTCCAGCGCATCCTAAGTAGTCATCACCCTCGCTAATATTATTGACACGGCATCGGTATGAACTATATATTAGATTTGTGGCTATACGAGAGCAAAAACAAAATAAGAACGCAAATTTTTGACACCTTGATTAGATTTATTATAAAACTGGCTGATGCCCGCGGCTTCGCCTGCGTTTATGTCGGTTATTATATACTAAAACCATCCTCGAGAACCACTCTATCCATTGGTGAAAACCGCATGAAAATTGGTGCAGTAGTTTTTGAGTTTATCGCGAACAAGACTACAGACTAATTATGTAAGGATATCGGGAATACTATTACAAGTAACTTTACACAATAACTAAACGCTTAAAACGACTAAAATAGACCTCAAAACCACTTAAATAACCACATTTAATAACCTTTCTATACATACAACAACACATTAGATTAAAACTTTATACACATCCGTTAAGACCCATGACACACGCGCTACATTTCCTGTCCGCGCGTTGACAAAAGTAGTTCACATTGAGTGCGGCCACTTCCTTAAGTTCAATGCTACAATTAGCTGCAGTAAAACTAAATTAGGCTGCACTGTCAAGTGCTTTCTAAATGTTTAAATTGGACATTAAGACAATTTGATACTTTCCAAAACTTTGAGCTTTAGATTTTATCGTTGAAATATGAAAAAGATAATATAGAATGTCTGTATCTTATTTCTATCTGAAAGCGATGTGCTCGGTTTATGTATAACCGTCTGTGGATCAGACTACAGTTTATAAAACTACAGATAACTATCAAAATATTGGATAAGTGCAGAGAAAGTGTCCAACATCTTGGTAGCTTAGAAAGTAATTAATGTAATCCTTTTTTTTTTTTTTTTTTTTGAGGGTGGGAAATCATCCAATGACTTCTCTCGCTCTGGGTGGAGCGAAAGGGCGTGTCAGACTTTTACTGACTAAAACCCACCCGTGTTCCTTCAGTTGCCTGTTGCCAAGGTCCCGGTATCCCTTTCGGACTAACCCGCAACCCTGCCAGGAGCGACCCTATTTTCTTCTGCGCATAGCTTCTGCGTTGGGAATTCGCAGTTTTGTGTACAAGCCCTAAGCCTATTGCCGTCAACCGGGCACAAATTCAGACTCTTTAATTAATGTAATCCTGCGAACTTACAACATAAAACCTATGAACTACGGCCCCATGCCTGGTTTCTTTCAAAAACAAAATAGTCTCATAATCTGGTAATAAAACTTGAAATTAGGCTGGGAAAACGTAAAATATAAGATTCCTGTTTATCAAAGAAAATACTTTAAATAGTCATATTTCACTTAGCATTTTCTTTGTGATTGCAAACATAGGTAATGTCATCATCATCTGCCTAGCCTTTTCCCAACTATGTTGGGGTCGGCTTCCAGTCTAACCGGATGCAGCTGGATACCAGTATTTTACATGGAGCGACTGCCTATCGGACGTCCACAACCCAGTAACTGGGTAATACGATACCCCTTGGTAAGACTGGTTGTCAGACTTTCGGGCTTCTGACGACCCGTAACGACTGCCAAAGATCCACAAATGACAGCCGGGACCAACGGCTTAACGTGCTGTCCGAGGCACGGAGGAGTCTCGATATGTAAAGATGGTCACCCATCCAAGGACCTACCCCGGCAAGCGTAGCTTAACCTGACGAATCGATCCGTGCGGCTGTTATTACTTAGCTACGAGCTCCACTAGGTAGGTAATGTACGAGAATTATTAAGTTTCTGTGGGAGTTTGGGGATCAAAGGCTGTGTGATGTGAATTGTAGCGCAGATTGAGATATGTGTAAAACGAAAAGAGCACAGCAATATTTTCTGAGTTGATTGAACATTATTGAATAGTAAATGAACCTGAAGACTTTTTATTTTATAATTTAAACCTTGCTAGTTCTTAGTTACAAGTTCTTTAATTTCCTAACAACAAAATTGGCTAGCTATTACCGAAACGGCCATCCTTGATTGTAAATGTTTTAATTTATATTCGCGTTGCTATGCGTAAACAGAAATATGAAATCAAAATGATTAAAAACAAATTAAAGTATTACCTTGAATGTTAAAAGTAGTTTTCAAAACAAGGGTGTTGTAATTGTATTATATATTTTTATACTGATTAACTAATAAGTTTTCTTTACACATCATATGATTATGTGTTGATCTATGGGGAACATCCCTTTTCTCAACATTTAAGGATGCTGTATGCTGCGAAAATTTCAAATCTAGGAATAATTTTTGCTCATAACATACATTTAAAGAAAATTGGTTCTTCTTCCTCTTAAAATAACATTGTGGTCTTTTAGACCCTAAATCTCAGTTTATTTTATATACATATATATAGATATTTTTGCAACTGCCAATATTTAAACAGCTGAACGGTTTTTTAGCCCCTAACCTAACTTTCAAAAACATTTTTACAACCGACAACAAACAGATGAAAGATAACCAAAAACTGTGGTGTAAGAGCTGATTTCTCTGTTACCTAACACACGTAGCGTTGTACGAGGCGTTATGTCCAAATATTAGTGCTGTATTAATGTTTCAATCGATAGCCTTCACTGTACGAACAAAGTAATAACTGGCTGAATATACCTAGTTTGTGATACAATCAGACTGTTGAAACTTGCTGATTATAGTGAACACTAGCTGATACCTGCGGCTTCGCGTGGATGTCGCTTATTATATACTTAAACCTTCCTCGAGAACCACTCTATCTATTGGTGAAAAAAGCATGAAAATCGGTGCAGTAGTTTTTGAGTTTATCGCGAACAGGACGATAGACAGATGCAGCGGAGGACTTTGTTTTATACTATGTAAGGATATACTCATCATTATGAACAACTTTTACTATGGTAATAAATATGAAATCGCGAAAAAAAAACAGCTGTTCCGTACATTTATGTTCGCATAACTCGTCAAAATGTACGTACGGTACAGCTGTTTTTTTTTCGCGATTTCATATTTGTTCCCATAGTAAAAGTTGTTCATAATGATGAGTACAATGACTTCTTAAGAGATTGTTAGTGTTTTACCAATAACCCTGTATAGGCGATTTCAGATCAAGAAGTCCGGTTGACAGGATCAAAGGATCACAAACAAATATTTAAATAACCTTTCACGAAGCACTTAGTCCAAGAAAATAAACACAAAAAAGCAAAAACAAAACAAAATAAGATAGAAGAGTGCATGAACTATTCAGTAATCTATGATTAAGGTCAACCCATAAGGTCGAAGAAATTATCCAGCATCCCACCATTTATTAATCTTCCCATTAAATGATAACCTCGAACCCATTAAGAACTGCCTATAAAACCCTTTTACTGGTTTCTAATGTTCTAAGTGCACCTAAATATAGTGATAACAGGTTTAGATTATGCGAAAATGGCCCTAAATCCTAATAACTGAACACCTGAAGACATGAGGTTTTTGGTTTTCGAATAATAAGAGGAATGAGGAAATAAATAATAAAATAAAAAAAATAGTTTTATATGGGACAACATAGGAACCATTTTTGTTAGTATACACCAACTTATATACTTTTACAATGTTTATAAATATGTGAGCACCATGTATCTATCACATACATAATTAATTTATTTGTCGATTTTTAATTCTTTTTTACCTATTGTGGTACAGTAATTGTGTTCTCGGTGCATCGTCTTCACATGTAATTATTAATTGATGTATACCAAAATATTGTAAAACATTTTTTTTAAAGAGTAACGCTGGAGTTTCTTGCCCATTCTTCTCCATACGAAAACTACCTTTTGGAAGGGGCAACTAGAATCAGTTCTATTTCTATGTATTTGGCGTTCAAAAGTGCCTTTAATGTGCCTACTTTAAATAAATAATTTGACTTTGACACTATGTTAGTTGATTGATGATTAGTAACAAAAAGAAAGTGAGACGATGACCTTAGTGAGTCATGTATTAAAGCGTCGTAAGGAAAATTTTGCGCATGAATGTAGATGGCATAAAAGTAGAGGAAGACCATAGAAACGATGGATGGACTGTGTGAAAGATCATATGGCTAGAAAGGGAGCGACTACCGAGATGACGACTAATAGAGAAGTATGAAAGAAAAAGACATGTTTTGCCGATCCTAAATAAATTGGGATAAGGGCAGGAGAATATCATGAGGTATGGTAGCAGTTGGAACAGCCTTCGATATCGTTTCCTCCGAATCGCTTCTCGAAAGTCTGATTTTGGGTTGAAAACAACATTTATCTGAAGCCCTAGACAAAGTGACTTTCTATCAGCGATAACGATGATGGAAAAGGCAAAAATGTGTAGGATTGACATAAGCTATCGAAACGCTTAAGTCAATCCTGTTGAAAGTCGTTGTAGAAGAACGAAACGCTTTCGAAGCGATTGTCATTTGTCTAGGTCCTCTGTATGCACACTGTTAGTCATAGTAAATAGTTTAGCTGCCGCCAGCGGCTTCACCCGCGTGTAATCTTTATAAATTATCCTAGCTATGTTACTCAAGGTGAATGTAGCTTTATAATGATGAAAGAATTTTTGAAATCGGCGCAGTAGTTTTTGAGTTTATTCATTACAAACATACACACAAAAATACAAATCTTTCCTCTTTATAATATTAGTGTAGATGTAGATGATGAAGGTACTTATTTGTCAGATAATCTAGACTGATTAAGGCTCGTTTGAATTCAATGTGATCGCTGGTTCATTGTCAGTATTAGATTATGCCTTTACAATTATTATTGACCTTTATAATAGTTTAAACTATTGGAACTAGTATTGAATCTTACTTAAGAAAAGTTAAGATAATAATGATAATATCTCATTAACATTTTCATAACCAAGTTAGTTTCCAGTCTAACCAGAAATAGCTGTTTATATTGTGTTGGCATTTGTCGGTATTTGAAGAATAAATAACATAACATCTTGCCTTGTTTCCCCCAAAGGTTGGGCAGAGGTGTACAGTCACGGACTTTAATTGATGAGCCACCTGGCACTGTTCGTATTTTAGCCGTGTAATACAAATCGGGTTTATTCGGTTCTCGACACACAAAGTCAGTCTTCGTATTAGAAGAAGAAAATTATATTTCATATCTTTACCGGTTGGCTAACCTGAGAGCAGAACTACAAACTTGCCAGCAGTGACTACTCAAAGTCAACCAATTGCAGGTCTAGCAACAGTAACCTAGCAACGATAATCAATTGTTGCTAGGTTACTGTTGCGATAGTAACGTTAGCGTACGGAGAAATTCTCTGACATCGATATTTCAACTGTCACTGTCTTCAGTTAAGTTTTCAGAATTATTGAGTTAATGAGCTGATTCAAAGGAGGTCAGTATCAAATAGATTGGTTAAACTGAATGCAACATTGTATTTATTTTTATCATTAAGAACTTATTAGTCAACCTCTATGGCTAAGACTGTTTCCGATTAAAAGTAATTTATTTGTCATCTTGATATTTCAACTGTTATTGTCTTCAGTTATGTTTTTATAATTATCGAGTTAATGAGCTATGATTCAAAGGAGGTTGGTATCAAATAGATTGGATAAACTTAATGCAACATTGTATTTATTTTTATCATTGAGAACTTATTAGTCAACCTCTATGGATATTTCCGATTAAAAGTAATTTAACAAGCAGTAAACAAATTTGCTGACTTTGTCATTCTAATTCGGATAGAGGAAAAAAGTGTCTCTCCATTTTCCTGGATCTTGCAAAGGCATTTGATACGATTTCTGTTTCCCTGCTACTCAATAAGCTAGAAAGACTTGGAATCAGGGCCACACAGCTTCAACTTTTTACAAGTTACCTCTCTGGACGTACCCAGTGTGTTCGAGTGGGTGAATATATGAGTGCTTACTTCCCTGTCACACATGGTGTTCCACAGGGTAGTATACTGGGACCGACATTATTTCTCGTGTACATAAACGGGCTTACGAATCTCAACCTTGAATTGGGTAAAATCATCTCTTTTGCCGATGACACGGCTTTGGTGTTCGCCGGTGATACTTGGGAAGAGGTTTTCGGGGCAGCACAGGATGGTTTTGATAGGACAAGAAGCTGGCTACAGAGAAATATCCTAACCTTAAATATTGATAAAACCAAATATGTCTGTTTCAGTATAAAACAAGCAGCCCGATCCCAATGTGGACTAAATATTAAATCGCACGATTGCCCTTCGGGAAATAACTGTGATTGTCCATTAATAGAACGCGTGAACTCTATCAAGTACCTAGGTATTATTATTGACAGGAACCTTAACTTCAAGGAACACGTAAAACTTCTCAGCTCTAGAGTACGCAAACTAATTGTTATATTTAAGAACTTGCGTCATGTTGCGGATGCCGTACTATTGAAACAGATATATTACGCTCTCTGTCAGTCGCTTCTTACATACTGTGTCACTTCCTGGGGCGGTATCTGTAAAACTACGCTAAAGGCAGTGGAGATAGCCCAGCGAGCTGTTCTGAAGGTTAGCACCTTCAATCCAATCGACTTCCCAACCGAAAAGCTTTACAGGTTGTGTGATGTTTTAACTGTTAGACAACTATTTATACTTAAAGTTATCCTCCAACAGCACACCAAACAGTCATTTAACCCACTACTACTTCAGAGACGTCGTAAACATAACATAATTATGTAATATGTCACCTACATGTAAAACAAGATTCTGTCAAAGATTTATCGGATTTCTGGGTCCATTCCTTTATAATAAAATAAACAAAATAATTAATATATACCCCCTGATATTAAAGGAATGTAGATTAAAAACTTGTTGTTTCCTACAGAAACTTAGTTATGAGGAGACGGAACAGCTATTGGTAAAATCACAGTAAATATATATATATTTATATTATATACATTATAAAGATAGCACTCACACACACTCACGCATACACATTCACCCACACACATTCACCCACGCACTCTCACCCACGCACATTCACCCACACACATTCACCCACACACACACACACACACACACAAAAACATCATACTACACCTCAATCACACATAGATAATTACTTTACAATTGAAAATTATAATATGTAAAATATACTTACCTACCAAATTCATTATAAGATAGCACAACCGATCATACCTTGTACTTGGACTTGATGATGATTACCTACTGTTTTGTATAACTTGGGGGGTAAGGCGCTGATAACCGAAATACAGGCTCTGCCTAGTTCGGTTACAGATGCTAAACTCTTTTTGTTATAATAATATTGTTGCCAAGTTGTTATGTAACCTAGTATTAAGTTGTTTGAGAAATAAACATTTATTTATTTGTCATCTTGTTTACGAGCTTGCGATTTGAGTTCGTGTTTAATCGTGTAATCTCGTGAATGTATGAAAGTAAACAAGATGACAAATAAATTACTTTTAATCGGAAATATCCATAGAGGTTGACTTTATTAGTCAACCTCTATGGATATTTCCGATTAAAAGTAATTTACGAGCTCGCGATTTGAGTTCGTGTATAATCGTGTAATCTCGTGAATGTATGAAACTGCAAAATTGAAAAGTTTGAAGGTGGCTCATCAATTAAAGTCCGTGACTGTACCTATAGTACACCCACATTTCACCAGTTATATTTAAGTCCCATATAACAGGGGCGAGTCTATCTCCATCAACCGGGCACAAATCCGGAGATATTGAAAAAATCCTAATGGAAAAACCCAATAAAATTTTGCCCGACCTGGGAATCGAACCCAAGACCTCATGCACAGCAGTAGCACTTGCGACTACTTGACCAACGACGCAGTCTTTTTGAAGAATACTATTTGGAAAATAGTAATCTTCAAAAAGACTGCGTCATTCGTGAGGAGCTTGTGGCTAAGTAATAACAGCCGCACGGATCGATTCGTCAGGTTAAGCTACGCTTGCCAGGGTTGGTCCATGGATGGGTGACCATCTTTACATATCGAAACTCCTCCGTGCCTCGGACAGCACGTTAAGCCGTTGGTCTTGGCTGTCATTTGTGGATCTTTGACAGTCGTTACGGGTCGTCAGAAGCCCGAAAGTCTTGACAACCAGTCTTACCAAGGGGTATCGTATTACCCAGTTACTGGGTTGTGGAGGTCCGATAGGCAGTCGCTCCATGTAAAATACTGGTATTCAGCTGCATCTGGTTAGACTGGAAGCCGACCCCAACATAGTTGGGAAAAGGCTAGGCAAATGATGACTATTTGAAAAATAGTGTCATCATTTACCCTAGTTTAACCACCATGAGACCTCATTCAATTGTTTATTTGTGACGTCAGCCTCATTATAAATTCCATATATACAAAGTACATACTGAATGTATGTCCACATTGTACTCATTTGAACTTTAATAGTATTCAGCGGGTCTGCGTGCGTTGAATAAGTACGCCATTTCTCCGTTACTTTACTTAGAATCGTTGTCTTAACTGTTATTTGAACTTAGGTAATCGCTGGGTAGCTATGTGATCGGGCTTAGTTAGATTTACCTAGAAATCATTACTATACTCGTTCTTATATTAATGTAAGTGTAACAAACAAACAAACAAACTCACTTTCGCATTTACAATTTCCGTTTATTTATTTATTTGTTTACATTTTTAAATTCAAATGAAAATATAAAAAAACATTTAAAAATATAAAAAATTGATGTCCGCCGGTGTCGGGAGCAGGGTCCAAGCTACCGGTGGTTAGGGCTGCAGAGACAGGAACCTCCTCACAATGCGAGCCGTATCAAGGAGTACTGCCTTCTGAATCAGGCCCTTGATCCAACCGCCTAACGAGAGCCTCGAGAGATCTTGGTCGAGGCTTTCGGCTATCAGGCCATTGGCCGTTACGACAAAACCGCATTTATAATATTATTATTAAGGATTATAAATGCGAACATAAGTTTGTTTGTTTCTTACGCTTTCACGCTAAAACGGCTGAACGGATTTGGATGAAATTTGGCACATGGGTGGACCAGGAGTTGGAAAACGACATAGGCTACATCGCGGATCGCACACGAATTTGCGTGCAACAGCTAGTTAATTATAAGTCCAGGTTTGCTCACGATGGATCGGGTTGAGTTGACTCGGGCCGAGTTGTCACTGACCCTGTATTCATTCATTGATGTCCAAGATGAACTTGGAAAGTAGGTATACATTATGAATTGAAAAAGTCTTATAAACAAAAGTCTTATAGACTGTCTAAAATCGTATCTCATAATAATAAAGAACGAGTAGTTACGTATATTTTCCGTTTACGGTTATGCAAAACAATTGAAATCTATCCAACATTGACCGATGTTGTTTCAGAAAATGTAAAACTTTCTCTTTTCAAAAGATGCGCACGCGTTGATGTCTTTTCTTCCTAGACGTAACTGATGTCTGTCGTTACGAAGCAAAATCATTAGCTAACAAATTAAACAAGCATTTGTAAGCTTTTTTAACTGTTATTTGATTGTGAATTACGTTAGCTGCAATCGGAGGATTTAAAAAAAACCAAAAATGATTTTACTTAATTTATTTTAAATAAAAGAATTACATTAATTATATCTTAATTTAGCCTAAGTGCCTATTCGAAGTATGAATATGGAATGGAATTTTACAGAGTTACAATAATTGGGTAAACTAGGTCCGTGCGTCACAAAGTGCTATCTCAGCTCGCCGTTTTCGTCATTCGTTAATTTTGCAGCGTATGTTTCTATAATAAAAGTATTGAGTGCTGAGTGGGCGATTCCCCTTATGCAGCTGCGTGTAACATCTCCACCCGCAGATCAGGAACTATTTTAGAACTTTGAGAGAAAATGTTGCTGGAACTTGTCCTCTGGGCGCGCGATCCTCTTCTTTTTTATCAGGTTCCTCGTACGTATGTCCCTTGGTGTTGGGCGTTTCAGAGCGTTTGCAAAACCATTTTTTGCGATAGCCTAGTATGGCTATGAAAAGTGCGCCTGCACTTAATAATGCAATGTAGAAGGGTATTGTCGTATGGTATATGACATCTGATTGCAGCTGGTTAAGTTCTATCGGCTGGCTCGTCATGACTTGGTTCTGTATGCTGTGTAATCCTCCTAAGTCAATTGAACTAAGATGAAGTTGGGTTAATGCAGCACTCGGTGTCTCCGCGTCGTAGGGAATGTTCATTAATTTCAAAGGCTGCCCTTGTATTACGTCGTTGTCGTTGATTATGGTTAGTTCCTTTGTGCGGAGGTAACAATTGATAGGTATAGTAGCGAGGTAGCTTCCTTGTAGCGAATTGAAGTCTTCTCTCCCGCAGACTAATTGCACTTTCGTTGGATTTGGAAACGATAAGATGTAGTGCTGGTCATCTAATTTTTCCATCGCTTCTTTTTCCAAAAATACTGTAGTAAATTGGCAGGAACTCTTGAGGGCTTGGTTCATGATAAGTTCTTGTATGCAGTCAGTTTTTGTTCGTATTTGGTGGGTTATTTCCTTTTCACAGAGATACCAGTTACTTAACTTCGAGCATTCTGCTTCTATGTACACGAAAGAGTCCCCATTAGTTGCTATAAAGGGATAGGTAGGGATAAGGGCTTGACGGTTTTTATTGGGTACTATAGATAGCTTATATAAATCATAAACAATTTTGGAAATTATAGGAAATCTGAAAACTATAACTATCTGCTTTTCATTGAAATATGATCCGGGTTGGATGATGTCGTAATATTCTCTGAGCTCTAAACTTAGTATCTCATCCTTACTGTATATTTTTTCTAACCTATTTACCATAGACTTAAGTGTATCTACGTCTATCATAGAATGAACAGTGCTTGATGCATGTATAAACGCTAACATATTTTCTATTCTAACTAATTCTAATCTTAAATCTTCTACGTTTTCACTTATAATGGACATGAGTTGACCAAACTTTGCATATGCTATTAAATTACCTGTTGTATAAGTGTTATTTAATAGTAACTCTAAGGTGCTATTGATTCTACTTTGATTTTCGATTAATTGTATTAGAACACCATTATGCTTAGACATCCATTCTTTGCTAAGACTTATGTGATTGTTAAATTCATTAACTAACTTATTGTTATTAATCTGTAGAATTTTGATAGCATTTTCGTATTTTAAGGCATCTGTGTAGTCTAGATTTCCAGTTATACTCTTAATTACCGATCCAAGACTGTCTACTAGACCTCTCTTGACACGACCAGGCTCTAAAGATTTTAGCTGATTAGATACTTTGCCAATTTTGTTAGTAAGATAACTAATTTGGAATTCAAAAAGTGTATAAGTGTCATTACTAAGCCGACTTTTGTATTCTGATATCTGATATTGTAGTGTTGTAATTTGATTTTCTATGTCCCTTAGATTCACGTACTGAAGAAATGTATGATGATGAGTGGTCATTCTCGTCGGTCCAAGTTTATACGGTAATAAGCCAGGTCCATTCGCCAAGCTTTCAAGTTTTATCTCCGATGACTGGGTCTCGCGAAGAACCAGCAATAGTAGAATCCTGCAACAAGTTAGGTTCCTTAGGGCCTCTTTTTAATCTATTTTTGGCTACGGGCCCACGTTTCTTGGACGTATAAATGTGTATGGGTAAATCAGCCAAAATAGTATCTTGGGTATACCGCGGTGCAGTTTTCTGACGGCTTGCTGAAGGGTTCTTAATGAATACCTGTTGTTGAGGAAAGTATTCTATTTCGGATTCGCGGTTCCGATTTCTATTTTCTATCAACGCAGTACGATTTGATAAAGAGGTTTCATTGATAATATTATAGACTTCCTTCATTTGCGCCCTATGATTATGAACGTACTGTTGTAATGATTGTTGGGTAAAATCTATGTCTAAAATATCGCGTAGATCAAAGTGTCCTGTTAATAAATCGAATGGTCTGCATCTAGTGAAGCTATGTATTGAAGAATTATAACCAATTATAGCATAAGGCATAAGGTTTACGATAGGCTCCTCTTTGTGTTGTAACTTTAATATTCTTATATGTTCAAGGAGAGTTGAATGGAAGCGTTCGATGTTACCGTTATCGTTAGGCGAATGCGGTAAAACTCTATGATGGTTTATCTTGTGAAGGCGTGTGAATTCCAGGAACAGTTGATTAGTAAACTCCGTTCCGTTGTCAGTCACTAAAGTTAAGGGAACTCCATGGTGGGTACAATATTGTAATAATGATTGAAGTATACTAATGCCCGTGCCATCTCGAAGATGGTATGCTTGTCCATATTTGGTAAAAACATCTATAAATGTAACATATTTTTCATTGTGAACAGTGAATAAATCCATATGAACTATTTCGAATGGTTTTGTTGCCGGGGGTACAATATTAAACTGGGGTCTAATAGGTCTCCGGTCATATTTAGCTTGCCCGCAAATAATGCATTCATTGATGAATTTGGTTATTTGGTCTTTCATTTTGGGCCAGTAATACTTTCTTGAGAGGGCTAAATAACATTCGGTAATTCCTCGGTGATTGGTTTTGCCATCATGGTAGTGTTGAATTATCTCTTGCTGACGTAGATAATCTTTAACGTTTTCTAATTCTATCTTAGCTAGTACTAAGTTCATAGATGAACTCTTAAACTTGTCCTGTATGACTGGTATGATGGAATACATGGCAAGAGGTGGATTTATTAGGATACCGGTTTTTACTTTTGGGTTTACATACTCTTTGAGGGCGTTGACTACATCTTGTTCTAGTTTAGATGATGATATCTGGACTGCTATGCGCGTGTGAGTTTCGAATGGCTTGGTAACTACTGGTTTGCGTTTGACGTCTTCTACTATCGTAAAGCATAGTTGTCTATGGAACCTGTTAAGGGGTTCATCTGTGATTGGGATTTCTAATATGGGATGTTCATGACTGGTGTGTACAGTTGCAGTGGATGAGTTCGCAGATGGCGGGTTTTCTGATGGGTTAGGAATCAAAGAACATAATTCGTCTAATAAGGTGTTAGTATCTTCATTGTGAATCTCCACCCGAGATAAGGCATCGGCGTTCGTATTGGATTTACCTTTCTTGTAGATAACGGTGAAATCGTATTCACTAAGTTTCAGCCTCCATCTAGTCAATCGCGAATTGGGTTCTTTAAGGTTCATCATCCACTGTAAAGGTTTATGATCTGTTAATACTTTAAATTTACGACCAAACAAGTACGGTCTAAAGTACTTGGTGGCCCAAACTATAGCAAGAAGTTCTTTTTCTATGGTGCTATAGTTAAGCTCACTTTCATTCAATGTTCGGGATGCAAAGCACACAGGTTTGTCGGAACCTATATGTCCTTGAGATAGAACGGCTCCAATAGCAACGTTCGAAGCGTCTGTTGTCAGTATGAATTCCTTATTAAAATCGGGATACTGTAGTATGGGGTCATTTGTTAAGAGATTCTTACACTTTTCAAAACTGTTTATGTACTCGGAGTCTAGTACAACTTTTCTACCTTTTTTTAAACAAGTTGTGAGAGGTTTCGTAATCTTTGCAAAGTCCGGGATAAATTTTCGATAATAACCTACAAGGCCTAAAAATTGTTTAATTTCTTTTGGGGTCTTTGGAATGGGGTATTTTTCTATTGCATGAATCTTATCCGGATTAGGTTTTATCCCTTCACTACTTATTATGTGTCCGAGGTAACCAGTTTCATGCCTTAAGAATTCGGATTTATCCATTTGGATCTTAAAGTTCGATTCCCGAAGTCTATTGAAAACTTTCTCGAGATTGGCCATATGCTCTTGTAGTGACGTAGAGAAAACGATGATGTCATCAAGGTAGACTAGGCATATGTCATTTTGGAGACCTCTGAGAACATTATCCATAACCCTTTGAAATGTGGATGGTGAATTCTTAAGTCCCATGGGCATTCGAAGGAACTCGAAATGTCCATGTTCGACATTAAAAGCTGTTTTTTGAATATCCTGAGGGTCCATCTCGACCTGGTAAAAACCGCTAGCCAGATCTAGGGTGGTGAAGTATTGGCACCTACCTAGTTTGTCAAGAACATCGCTAATGTTCGGGATAGGGTATTTGTCGTTGATAGTTTTTTCATTGAGTTTCCTAAAGTCAACTACTAAACGCCATTTTTGTTTGCCCGAGGCATCCATTTTCTTGGGGACCACCCAAATGGGTGAGCTCCATGCTGAATCTGAAGGCTTTATTATTCCCTGATCTAACATTTTTGAAATCTGTTCCCTAACCTCTTGGCGATGAATGAATGGGTATCTGTAACTTTTTGTGTAAACCGGGACCTCATCGGTGGTCTTAATACGATGTTTTATTCGATTGGTAAAGGTTAACGCTTCGCCTTCGATGTAAAACACGTCAGCAAATTTTGAGCAAAGACCTATAAGGTTGACTTTCTCCTCCTCGTTTAAATGATCTGTTCGTAATCGCGTTGTCACTTCTTGAACCCGCGTGGTACAATGTTCGGTACGCGTGCACTCGATATTAAATAAACTTGCGTGCACTGGTCGGTCTAGTGATATTATAATATCATTCGGGCTCGTATTTTCTATCTCTAAGTAGCCGCGATTATTGTCCACAATAGTAAGGCATTCGCGTACGATGCAATTGCATATAGTCTGTTCACTAACTAATGCTGCACCATTTGGAACGTCGATCGGTATTCTAACTAATTTCGAAGATTGAGCAGGTATTATGTCTTCATATAAGTTTACATTGCAGGAATTATACATACGGATAGGATTTGATGATGTGCGTGTTATTAACCTCTGATCTTTTAAGTCTATCTTAGACTCCCATTTAGTTAGCAAATCTAAACCAATTAAACCGTCGAAATATTCATGAAAACGGTATACAAATAACTTAATGAACTCTGGATCGTTAAATTCCGCAAAGCAAGGTAAACTTATAGAGTAATTATTTCTAGTAACCGCGTGTACATTGGTAACTTCAAACGGGTCGTAATTTAAGGGAAGGTTCGGAAAATATTTCTCTACAGCTTCTGGACTTATAAAAGACTGATTCGCGCCGGTGTCAATTAGTAATTTTAAAGGTGGTTCCGATATTAGTATGTACGGCAACTGACGTTGAGTTTGGAGATTTAATTCTATTTTGGTTTTTTTGATTTCTGTGCCTCTTGAAAATCCTGACTTGGACCCGCCTGGGGTTCAGTTGAACCTGTAACTTGACCTTGAACACCTACATCGCTTAAAGTCGGATCATGGTTGCACTCTAATGTAGCGAACGGGCTATAATCGTAATAAATATCATCGTAATTAAAACAGTTCGGATCGTAATAATACTCCGTCGGGTAATATGAGTCGTCGTATGACGCGCATTCATTCATGTTCATTTCACGATTTTTAAAATAATTAGTTGCTGGCGGATTACCTGAATTCTGCCAATTATGGCCAGATAACATGGGTTTAGGTGTAAAATGCTGTACACCGCTCATAGGTTTAGGACCTTGATTTTGATTTTGCGCCGGAATGTTTCTAGGTGGCAAACGGAACATGTTACTTTGAGCGTTATAATTTTGAGGTACCGCACGGAATATTTGCTGCGTACGGTTAGGCATGCGATATTGAGGCTGCTGGTTAATGAAGTTAGGATTGAACTTAAATGGTTGTGGTGGTGGTAATTGGTTGGGTCTAATTCCTATTGGATTGGGCCAATTGGGAATTGGTATTGCGAAATTGTTACTACGTGGAGGAACTGGGTTAGAATTCTTTTGGGTAGTGGATTTTGAAAACTCACTACGTTCCTGTAAATACATAACATTAAGTTCTTCCTGTACATATTCAAGGGCCTTTTCAATAGTATCGGGGCGCATGCATCTTATACGGGAACCCAATGGTTCTTTTAATCCTTTTACAAAAGCCTGCATAGTAACTTTTTTATACAATGTACGTTTCGCTTCTACTGTAGTAGGAATTGGCTCGTGTAGTGTTACATACGTCATTATTGTACTGAACAGAGTTTGGCATTCCTCATAGAATTCTTGAGGTGTCTTATTTCCTTGCGTAGCTAAAGAAAGGTCTCTATACAAAGCTGTTTCATCCCGTTGATCCGAAAAATTGTTGATTAAGGCTGTCCTAATCCCTAGCCAACTATCAGGTATGCCGTTGGAATTAATGGTACTAGCGGCAGAGCCTTTTATCTTATTTAATATACCATTTAATAGGCATAAGTTGTTTAACTCGCTACCTGGGGCATTACTAACGTACTGAGTTACTATTTGATCGCATATTCTAACAAACCTAGTCAAAACGTTTGGGTTCCCATCGAACTCCGGGACCATGCGAAGGGTCTTGAAAATTGTATCTGGGTCGTGGGCCATATTCACGCTATTTATACTACTAACTTCACTAACACTATTTAAATCTCTACTATTATCTATAGTACTCCAGCGAGCCGTACGAGATGCGGGCTCCTGGGAATTGGAATTTTTCGGGTGAAAAATCTTGGAAGTTGGGGGGTGGTATAAGGGCTAAAAAGGAAGCAACACAGGAACAATTCAAGTGTACTCACAAATTTTTCATCTCTGGTTTTCTCGTGAATCGAAGTCTGGATTCTCCTTCCGGAACTGCAGCTGGACCGTAGATTCGGATATTCGGTGCCGGGGCTTGATAGCCACCCAGGCGATTCGCGTACGCGGATATCGATATTAGAGATCCCTAAAGCTTGCGAACCGGCCCGCGAATATCCTACCGACTGCGCCAATTACGTTAGCTGCAATCGGAGGATTTAAAAAAAACCAAAAATGATTTTACTTAATTTATTTTAAATAAAAGAATTACATTAATTATATCTTAATTTAGCCTAAGTGCCTATTCGAAGTATGAATATGGAATGGAATTTTACAGAGTTACAATAATTGGGTAAACTAGGTCCGTGCGTCACAAAGTGCTATCTCAGCTCGCCGTTTTCGTCATTCGTTAATTTTGCAGCGTATGTTTCTATAATAAAAGTATTGAGTGCTGAGTGGGCGATTCCCCTTATGCAGCTGCGTGTAACATGTGAAAACATTGTTATATACACAAGCTGTTGCCTGTGACTTCGTTCGGATCTTCAAGCCCCAATAGAACTGCTAGGTTGAGGTCAAAATAAGTTTATTGTTTATCTTTGACAAGACTTTTTTTTTTTTTTTTGAGCAGTTAATGCTTCACTTTCTCTGTCTTTTAGTCAAGGGCAGGCTTTCTATGTACAAAAGATGATTAGGTAATATTATTAGAAGCATAATAATTATTATCCTGTAGTCGTAGCAGGTGGCGTTCTGTAGTTTCTAACTACCTTGGTAGAAGGCGTGAGTGTATGTATGTATGCAATTATTATTCTATAATTATTATCCTATAATTATTATCTTTTAATTATTATCATATAATTATTATTGTATAATTATTATCCTATAATTATTATTTTATAATTATTATCTTATAATTATTATCTTATAATTATTATCCTATAATTTTTAATTTGTTTAGGCTGTGCGTTGTCTGTCAATCAGACACGATACTATTATTATGTAGATAGAAGATAAGGTACCTAATTACAAACGTGCTTTCTATTGTCATTAATAATTAATCAAAGCAATTACAACCTTATTACCATTATCTGAAGTCTAGCATTCAAATTAGACAGGAATTGTAATTCTAAGCGTCAAGGCTAACGTGTACCCTGACATATTGTAATACTTACTGCTTCACTGAATATTAATTTGTTAAAGGTTATCGAAATAGGTCGTTACCAAAGTGTGGAGTAATGAAAGTACATGATTTGAATTTATTATTTTTTTGTCGAAGGCTTATTGAGAAAAACTCAAATAGTTTAATAACAGAATTGTTCTTTGTTTATCATATTTATTTATTTATTTAAATGTTCAAAAATAACTTACCGACTAAACAGCCCAAAAGAACGACTCCCACGCACGATCGGAACGCCATCTCGTGATATCACTCCTATCACTTATTTAACTTAAATGTCACTTATATGTGACTTTATCAATGTCTGCCTGACGTCCGCTCCGCACTCTATGCCACACTGACTTATTCACATTTTGTCATCCATTCTTAGCTGTGCTACAGCTCAGCGAAAGGTTACACTAATTCTCTATCTCATTCCCCCTCACACACTTTCATATTTCCATCTCTCTCTCTCCGTAAACTCTTTGGATCCTGTTATTGTTCTACGTGTTCTGCAAGATTATTTACAAATGCCAAAATGCAGTTATCCGGTTTTAAATGAAGTTTACTTGATATTAGAAAATTAGTAATTAATTGATGGTTGGGCAAGTGATTGCATACTGAATGGAATTTGTTGCGAAAATTAGGAAAGCTGCGCATGCGATGTTGTTGTTGCATGGTTGTTGTTAATGACCATGAGTAGGGTAATTTACAAATTAAGTATGTTTATGTACGATTTGTAGTATTCAGCTGCATCCGGTTAGACTGGAAGCCGAACCCAACATAGTTGGGAAAAGGCTAGGCAGATTGATTGATTGAATGTACGATTTGTAGATTTTTATGTATATAAAATCTACAGCCTTAGTTTAATAATATATTTAAAAAACAAACTTAATTAATAACGTATTGTTTGAATCCTAAATTCTCTGATTTTTTTCAGCCTGCCCCTTCGCATGTTCAGTACATCATAGCAAAATCATCAACGATGAAAGTATAAATTTTAAAATGAACTAATTTGTGGATAAAACAATATACACATTGTAAAATTATGGATGATTAGCATTTATTCTGCCTAACACCCTAAAAACAAGCGTGATAGTCCTACACATGAACGTAAAATAACCAGAATCGATATAAAAATCCTTAAAAGCAGTGTAACATGTTCTGCACATTGTGGTACTGGCTTCTTTTAATGCATGTGTCACCTTTATATGTACGTCTATGAAACAACGTTGCGTGTGGGGGACACGGCTCGGTGCATGAAAAAATGGATGACAGTCGTAAAAAGATGAATTTTATTAATAATTACGAAGATACTGCCAAAAGAAAATGGGGCTTTCTTTTTGTAGAACTAACTTTCTGACTAACTGTCCAACTTCATTATGTGTACAAAGAACATAGACTTATTTGATTAAAAATTGTCATCGTTCGACATGAGATTCGTAAGTCTTTGAATTTTCATCGTTCGACATGAGATTCGTAAGTCTTTGTAAATTTTGAAAGATCGTGGGCATTTCGTGTAAGGGAAAACAAAAAGAAAGAGCCACAGGATACCTAGTGTGCGTTACCCCAGCAAAATAATGTCGAATCTAGTCATTTAAATCTTACTCTCCAGTGTAAGGGCAACTTTAAAAATGTACTAATTATCTATAAGATTTAAATGACTATTTTCAACATTATTTTGCTGGGGTAACGCATACGTTTTCAATATTATTTTGGTGGGGTAACGCACACGTTTTCAATATTATTTTGGTGGGGTAACGCACACGTTTTCGATATTATTTTGGTGGGGTAACGCAAACGTCTTCGATATTATTTTGGTGGGGTAACACACACGTTTTCGATATTATTTTGGTGGGGTAACGCACACGTTTTCGATATTATTTTGGTGGGGTAACGCACACTTTTCGATATTATTTTGGTGGGGTAACGCACACGTTTTCAATATTATTTTGGTGGGGTGACGCACACGTTTTCGATATTATTTTGGTGGGGTAACGCAAACGTTTTCGATATTATTTTGGTGGGGTAACACACACGTTTTCGATATTATTTTGGTGGGGTAACGCACACGTTTTCGATATTATTTTGGTGGGGTAACGCACACGTTTTCGATATTATTTTGGTGGGGTAACGCACACGTTTTCGATATTATTTTGGTGGGGTAACGCACACGTTTTCGATATTATTTTGGTGGGGTAACGCACACGTTTTCGATATTATTTTGCTGGGGTGACGCACACGTTTTTGACATTATTTTGCTGGGGTAACGCACACGTTTTCGACATTATTTTGTTAGGGTAACGCACACGAATACCTAAGGCAGCGTTGTTTATGACTTCAAAAAGCGCGCGTAGTGCCCATGGTGACCCCACAGTCTTCTCAGCTTTGAATCTTACCTTTTTGCGGTATTTTCTTAAAAATAATGTTAAAAAACGTCCCATAATGTTTCCTAACTAGAATAAATAAAATCTATCAGTAATGATATTCTTCAAGATGTTGCAATAAATTTTTAAATAATCCTTAAGAAATTTCAAAGCATCAGTAGTATTTACCAAGGAAGTCGCATCGTGCTAAATTCAAATCATTCCCAGTCCACAAAATTAACATTAAAAATCTTGCCAAGTTGCTTGCTAGTTATAAGGTATTCTATCAACGTCTGGTGCAATTTGAATATATCTCAAGCGTTTACCGGTTAAGATATTCTGTAAGCTGGTTGAGTTGGGGTCTTCAAGTCCAGTCCATCAAGTACCATTGCAACAAAGCTGTAATGGTACTTCTCTATCGGTTTATTTAAATGTGGTTAAGTTGATAGATCAACCTCTTTGAGGTTTTAAGATTTATGATTCAGAATTGACAGATTAAAAATACGTACCTAATTCTTCTTCTCACGTATCAGTACAAGGTGTGCTAGATGTTAATGCATTTAATGGGCGGTACTCATCGTGAGCATTCGATTCGCGCAACGAACATTCATTCGTGAAACGATCATTCGTTTCGTGTTTGGATTCACGTACTCAACAAACTGTTCGTTTGTGTTCGAATGAATGTTCGTTGCGTAACAGAGGCTCGCGCAACGAATGTTTGTATAACAGTGCAACGAATACTCGTTATGAGTACGATCTTTACGCCGTTACACACCTCCGCCGCGAATCCGATTCGTGTAGCGGAACATGACGCGAGTCAGTACAATTGAACTACTGCAGTTTTGCTGCTATGGTTTCGCGGCGGAGGTGTGCTACCGGCGTTAAAGATCGCCACTCATGAAGGTTGTTTTATACCGATTTATATTTAAGAATGAGATAAAAAAAATATTGTTTTGTAGTATCTTTAAGGGATTTCCCAGCACAAACATACTTGACTTTTAATAAATTAAAATAAACCTGACTCACCTACGGGGACATACCTTAATTGTAAATAAAGGGCATAGCAAAATTATATGACGATCGCAATTTACGGTCACATCAACATTCTTACACCGGATAGAAATCCTTCACCTTTTCCCGAGATGGCTGAGAACAAACGAACAAAATTACTCGTGTTATTTTTACTTTACATGGTGATTAAGTGTCCCGGACATGTCCGAGGATATTCACACATCGTTATTATCGTGTCCATTGTTCGTGAACTTAATAAACATGTTATAAATAATAGCATATTATATGAAGGTTTATTTTATGCAGATTGTTTCGCGCAAAAGAATACTTTGCTACTGATTTATAAGAATTGATATTTATTGATATTTCCAATAATAATTGCTGTACCCTGGAGCGATTATGGTTGGAACAATAATTGACAAAATAAATTAATTCGTTTTTCGGATGTCAAGCGATGGATTATCATGTTCACGAACGAGTTTCGGAAATTATAGTAATAGTGATGTGTTTGATGACATTTATAGAGTATCGACGCAATTGACGATTATTATTTAAACTTTTTTTGGATCGTTATTGATTCTTTTTAGTGAATTTCAGTATTCGAATAAAGAAATCAAAATTCTTTTCTTTTCTAAAATAGAAAATCAACTGTCAATCAAGATTGCTCTAAAAGCGTGTAATAGCGTTTTTACAAAACCATTACAATTTCTGCGAGCGTAACTTTAAGGCTTCATGCTATCCCCATAGCGAACAAGTTTACTATACTAAAACACTAGCTAATGCCCGCGGCTTCGCCAACGTGGATGTCAGTTATAATATACTAAAGCTACGTTTTATAATGTTTTATAATATGTAAGGATAGTGTAAAGTAGAGGAGCTCGTGGCTAAGTAATAACGGCCGTTCGGGTCGATCCATCAGATTAAGCTACCCTTGCCGGGGTTGGTCCGTGGATGGGTGACCATTTTCACATATCGAGACTCCTCCGTGCCTTGGAAAGCACGTTAAGCCGTTGGTCCCGGCTGTCATTTGTGGATCTTTGACAGTCGTTACGGGTCGTCAGAAGCACGAAAGTCTGACAACCAGTCCAACCAAGGGGTATCGTATTACTCAGTTACTGGGTTGTGGAGGTCAGATAGGCAGTCGCTCCATGTAAAAAACTGGTATTCAGCTGCATCCGGTTAGACTGGAAGCCGACCCCAACATACTTGGGAAAAGGCTAGGCAGATTGATTTTGAAGGATAGTGTAAAGTAATGAATAAACAATGATTAAGTGTTTACAAATTTTTTATTTAAGACTGAAAAACTCACCATGAGTTTTTTACTAAAATTATAATTAATAAATATTCTTACAGTATCAAAATAGCCCTGACAAAAATATATTGATACATTTCAAAAGATAAAATAAACCGGTAAGTGCTTAATCTTTTGTATGAGCAATGGTAAAAGGTATTGAATTAATAACTTCTTTATTTCTGATAGTGTGTAATGATACACTAACTGACAAAGTGAACACAGGAATACTTAAGAAATGACGCATGGACGCGGAAAAGTAATAATTAAATAAAATTAAAAGTAAAAGAATTTTATCCTATAACTTGTTTCACAAATAAGTAATTAATGTTTATTATCACATAAAGGGTTAAATTAATGGGTAATTAAACCAAAGGGTGTTTTCTAGCGGGAAACTTTAATTTACAATTAACAGTTTTTTTATATTTCCATCCCATGGAACTACCATTATGCCTAATAACCGACTAGAGTCTAGCCAACGAAAATCTGTCCTGAAAACACACGCGAAATTAAAAAAAAACAAGCATGTCCCTGTACTTAGTGCGATAACACGTGTTGATACTTGAAATATTATTTTATTTAAATTAAATTTCAATAATCAACACGAATTATCGCACTATGTTTAGGGACAAACAGTCTTGTTTTTTTTAAATTTCGCGCTTTTTTTAGGACCGACTTTCGTTGGCCAGCAGGCGTAGCATGAGCACCGTTTTGTCGAGGGAAGAGTAGACAAAAATGACGTTTCCTGTAGACAGTAAACAGTACGAGACGGCAGTAAAGTAGAAAGAGTCAACTGCAATTTTTACGAAATTCACTCTTTTACATAATTCGACTCAGAATTCTTTGTTTTGTCATAGGATTTATCGGTTGTCAGTGTGATTTTGACAGTAAGGATAGAAAACTTTCTTCCGAAATAGTCTACGTACAAAAAGACGTAGACAAAGATCGTTAGAAATGAAAGACAAAATGAGAGATTGTAGAAACATTTCACATCAAAAATGAAGAAACGACCTGTCACTTTGTATAGAAAAAGCTATGTCTATTCTTCGTAGAGATAGAAAGCGCCATGCTACGCCTGCAGACTGTAACTAATAAATTTTGATTCTACATTAAAATTCTAATAACAAGTATCTAACGCGACTGCTAATGCCATCTAGCGAAAGAAAGGAAATCTAACTCGTAATGCATCATCCTTTCACACCACCTAGTCACGCCCTCTATTGAAAAAGTAAGTAGTTAGTTTAAAAAAACTATCTAACTTCACCGTATCATTGCTGAACACAGAGCGCTCCTAAATTCAGCCCCGGACATTATAATTACGCTCATAAGTTTTTCAGTTTCAGTCTATGTCATTTATATCGTTGGTTTGAATGTGTTCTACAGGGTTAACTGTCACCAACCCCGACTCAACTGGCATAGATACTGAGAGATTATCATAATATACATTTTTATAAAAATTGATTCTAATGTCTGTTTGGAAACCTTTTTTTTAATGAATTCATAGCAATGTCTTCAAATTATTTTTCGTTGCTTATTTATTTATTTCCTATGTATCTAAGTATGTATCTATTATTTAGGAAATGTATCTATATGTGTATCTATTTTAGTATATTGTATACTTATTATTTGCACCTACGACAGCCCCATTTTATGTCCAGGCAAATCACTGTCCATTCCAAGGTTGCCTGGAAGAGATCGCGGAAAGCGATAAGGCCACCCATTGTCTATTTTGTAGTGTTTGTTTTTTTCCTTTTGTTATATATTTTTGTGGTGTCCAAAAATAATATAAAAAAAAAAAAAATATATAAAAACTTTATTGTTCAAGAGAGCAGTACAAATTCAAATTAACACTAGCCTCCACACTAGGATTCCCTGTGTCGTGGCGACTAGTCTCCTTCGTCTTACAGCTTTATAACATACAAAGTAGGTACAATATTAAACAATAATCAAGCTTAATTACAATATAATAAAACTAAACATTGTAATAAACTTACGTGCATTATTTAAACGTGTGTAGTGTATTGTTTACGTGTGCAGTGTGGGTGTGTGATGAATGAGTGAGTTAAGGTTGGATTGGACGATCCAAAGATAGAAACCAGGGAAGCGTAGGAATACCTGCCAGGTGGGGTCAGCTTAAACATTCTCTTGTTTGGTCCAAAACGACCCATATGTATTAGTGTGATGAATGTATGTGTTGTGCTCATGGGTTAAGGAACTTCTCCGTGCTTTCATAGTCCATTCCTGCCAGGAATTTTGAAAGGTTACGTTTACATTTCTTTCTAGTCATGGTCAGTATATCCATTTCACTATTGAGCTTACTGTAAATAAGTGGTCCCATATAGAGAAGGCATCTGTTGCCAAATAAGAGTCTATATTTAGGTTTATGCCATATGGGGTTATTTGCGTTTCTAAGAGAGCGCACTTTGGTGTATGTTAACGTGCTATGGGCATTTTTGTGGTACCTCAGTGTCACTGCCATAATATATAATTGACGCACACGCAGAACACCAGTCTCTTGGTACAATGTGTCAGTTGAAAAGCGCATTGGTTTCTTGTAAGTAACCTTAAGAAGAGCCCGTTGAGCGCACTCGACTTTCTTTAGATGCGTCTTATGTGCTACACCCCATGTTATGATGCAGTAGTTGAGAACAGATTGGCAGAGTGTGAGATAAAGCATTTTCAAAACATTGTCACTAGCAATCCGGCCCATTTTTTTGAAAATGTGAATAAGTTTTCTAACCCGGCCACTTACATGCTCTGTATGTTTTGACCAGTTAAGGTGTTGGTCTATGTGAACGCCGAGATACTTTATGTGTTTGACTTGCTCGAGGCATGGGCAGTTACATCTTGTTGGTTCATTACTATCACAGGAGTGCAATTTTACTGAGAGGTAGTTCGGGCAGGAAGTTCTTATGCTGACACTAAAATTCACAACCTTCGTTTTCTCTACGTTAAGCGTCAGAAGATTGTGGGTGAGCCAACTGGAAACTAGGTTTACACCCGTATTAGCAGCCTCTTGGACACCTTCCCAAGTTTTGTCAAAGAAAACTATGGCAGTGTCATCAGCATAGGTGAATATTTTTGCTCGGTCCAGTTCCAGTGTGCAGAGACTGTTTATGTATAGGATAAAGAGTGTCGGTCCGAGCACACTTCCCTGAGGAACTCCGTAGTTTAGGCTGGCATAGCTGCTGCACTTGTCACTAATGCGGACCCTTTGTGTGCGGTTAGTTAGATAAGACTGGAACCACTTCAGGGTTAAACCTCGAATACCAACAGCCTCCATCTTTTTAAGGAGAATACGCCGGGATACCGTATCAAAGGCTTTAGCCAGGTCAAGGAAGATACCAGTGCATTTATAGCCATTTTCCACTTTATTTACTACAAAATCAACTAGGTTAGTTACTGCGTCCTCCGTTGACCTGTGCTTGCGAAAGCCATATTGATTTTCTGAAATCAAACCGTTTTTCTCCAGGAAACTGAGGAGTCTGCTGTTCATAATCTTCTCCAGAATTTTGGATAGGGATGTGAGTAGAGATATTGGTCGATAATTAGATGGGAGTGTTTTATCGCCTGATTTAAAGATTGGGCATACATTTGCGGTTTTGATTAACGTAGGAACTTTCCCAGTAGAGATACTTAAATTGCACAAGAATGTAATTGGTGCAGCAAGAAGATTTCTGCATCACTTAAGTGTCCTGTTCGTGACGAACAGAATTTAACGTAAGTATAAAGAATATATAAATAAATAAATAAATGTTAGCCATGGTTAGATAATTATTAAATAGTTGGGACTATTAAAGTCGATGCCTACCTAAGTCAACAAAAGGGTCTTTGCGCAGAATAATAAAATTAATATAGTGGTAGTCTTTGACAAAAGATTGACAAGAGACAAATCTTTGCTTTATGATGTTTTATTGATTACGTACTCTCAGTTAGAAACAGTCTCAAGTGTCCTTTTAAGATTCTGACTTTAATAAATATTACATAAGGTGTCAAAAATATTCTATTCTATTTTTATTTTAAAAAAGGCAATGGTGCCGATGTCGGCAATATCTAAGATATTAAATAACATCCATTTTGACAGAAACTCAGTTTGTGATTGCTAAAAATGGAAGCAGTAAACTTCAAACCGAGCATGTCGCTAGAAGACCAAAGAACGTTTGGGAAAGTCCGAAAGGGTTACCGGGACCTTGGCAACAGGCAACTGAAGGAACACGGGTGGGTTTTAGTCAGTAAAAGTCTAACACGCCCTTCCGCTCCGCCCAGAGCGGCAGAAGTCATTTGATGATTACCCAACCTCAAAAAAAAAATAGGACCAAAGAGCCGACTCTGGTTTTTGTTTTCATATTCTATCGTTATTTACATATTCTACATAATTCGTTACACCGATTAATAAATCTACTCTCTACCGATTTACGCATATAATGAGCGTAAGTGTAAGATAATTGTTGATTTCGTGCGCATCATGCTAATAACACTTTCATCTGCGCACGCGCAATAGAAAGTGATCTCCTCTGAAGCAATGGTTTCACTTTATCACAGATTTTATGACATTGTTTTATAGTATTTAGTGGAAAATTAACTTTAATGAGGTGGTGTTAAAATGTGTTTTTGATTGGAACGCTTCAGTTGATTTGAATTTACGATAAGCTCTTAATTCGTAAATGTTGGAAGTTAAATCATGTTCAAGTGCGCGTCGGCCGATGAATTGGAGATGAGTTTTTTGGGAAACACTTTTGGTAGATAAATGTAAAATATGTTTACTTCATTTCGATTGAAATTATACATGTCCAATCTTGCGTTTTCAGCTGCTGAAATACTTGACAATTGAAATTAACCTGAAACTCAAATAACCTTTACAAGTAACGGTTCAATTAGAGAGATGATTAGAGATTCTCTATAAGACAAAACTTATTGAATACACTATTAAGTAATCATCAAGCAGAAAATGAAGCCTGAAAATGATTTGTTGTTGTTGTTGTTGTGTACATACTGTATCTTCAAATGGGAATAGGTACCTATGTATCATCATCTGCATAGCCTTTTTCCATTGTTGGGGTCGGCTTCGTCAACTAGGAATACTATAATAATATTATCATATCCTAACTTTTATATTTATGAGGAGCTCGTGGCTAAGTAATAACAGCCGCACGGGTCGATCCATCAGGTTAAGCTACGCTTGCCGGGGTTAGTCCGTGGATGGGTGACCATCTTCACATACCGAGACTCCTCCGTGCCTCGGAAAGTACGTTAAGCCGTTGGTCCCGGCTGTCATTTGTGCATCTTTGACAGTCGTTAGGGGTCGTCAGAAGCTCGAAAGTCTGACAACCAGTCTTACCAAGGGGTAGCATATTACCCAGTTACTGGGTTGTGGAGGTCAGATAGGCAGTCGCTCCATGGAAAATACTGGTATTCAGCTGCATCCGGTTAGACTGGAAGCCGACCCCAACATAGCTGGGAAAAGGCTAGGCAGATGATAAAGTTTTTACATTTCTTTTATATATTATCCATTATACTAGTCCATATTTATTATTATAAATTCGAAAGTAACTCTGTCTGTCTGTCTGTCTGTCTGTATGTATGTTACCTTTTCACACCTAAGCCACTGCACGGATTTCGATAAAATTTGGCAAGGAGATAGATGGCATCTCGGGGAAGGACATAGGCTACTTTTTATCGACATACCACGCGGGCGAAGCCGCGGGCGGATGCTAGTATATTATATATTTTTTAAATATTATAAATGCGAAAGTGAGTTTGTTTGTTACGCTTTCACGCTAAAAGGGCTGAACGGATTTGGATGAAATTTGGCACATGGGTAACCCTTGACCTGGAAAAGGACATAGGATACTTTTTATCCCGGTATCCCCACGGGATCACGACTTACGCTGCCTTTCCACCAGAGATGAGCGAGGATGCGTAGCGAGAAATGTCTGTAAATCTAGCCAATAACAACGCTAGCTTAGCTCAAGGTATGACAGTGAAGCGATGTTATTGGTTAGTTTCACACACATCCCTCGCTACGCATCTTCGCTCATCTCTGGTGGAAACGCAGCCTTATGCGGGTGAAACCGTGGGGCGCAGCTAGTTTTACTATAATTATGCGGAACCTTTAAAAATTTTGAAATTATCGTTTGCATGAAATTGAGTCATTAATGTGAAATTAGAAAGGATAACAATCTTTTGAGTACCGACTCTCTGTTTTATTACCTACTAGCTGCATCCGGCATGCGTTGTAATGCCACTTTTTTATTTATTTATATATACTTTATTGTACACCACAAAAATATTTATCAACAAAAAAACAAACACTACAAAATATACAACTCTCCCATCCAACGTTTTTATTTAATTTCTATAGATTTTTTGCGCCAGAAACTATCCATTGGTGATAACAGCATGAAAGTCAGTGCAGTCGTTTTTGAGTTTAGTGCGAACAGACAGACAGACAGCGGCGGAGGACTTTGGTTTTACCTGACTACGGCGAAAAAAAGGAGGGTTATGATTTTGACCGGTATGTATGTATGTATGTTCATCTGTTTCCTCCTATCTTCTAAACCACTCATCAAAATTTGACAAATAAGGTATCGTTGGAAGCGTCTTGATCGTCCACTAGTTATAGGCTATGTGACGTCACATTAAATTAAAAATGGCGCCCTCTAGAGGACATAAAGTGAGGAACTTAAAAAAAAATGGTTTAATCGTACCATGTTGGGTATCAAATGAAAGGGCTTAATGAGCACATTTCAAAAATATATATATTATAACCCCAAAAGAATTTAAAAAAAAATCAAGTAATAAAAACTAAAACCCAACTACGAATTAAAAGGTATAAACAAGACACCACAGACAGACAAATTAAAAATCCGGAGTCACACATAATCTGTTCGATTTATGCCCTAACACGTGTGACTCCGGATTTTTAATTTGTCTGTCTGTGGTGTCTTGTTTATACCTTTTAATTCGTAGTTGGGTTTTAGTTTTTATTACTTGATTTTTTATTTATTTATTTAGATATACTTTATTGTACACCACAAAAATATTTATCAACAAAAAAACAAACACTACAAAATATACAAAGGGCGACCTTATCGCTTTCCGCGATCTCTCCCATCCAACGTTTTTATTTAATTTCTATAGATTTTTTGCGCCAGAAACTCTATCCATTGGTGATAACAGCATGAAAGTCGGTGCAGTCGTTTTTGAGTTTATCGCGAACAGACAGACAGGCAGCGGCGGAGGACTTTGTTTTTACCTGACTACGGGGAAAAAAAAGGAGGGTTATGATTTTGACCGGTATGTATGTTCATGTGTTCCCTCCTATCTTCTAAACAGGTCATCAAAATTTGACAAATAAGGTATCGTTGGAAGCTTCTTGATCGCCCACTAGTTATAGGCTATGTGACGTCACGTTAAATTAAAAAAGGCGCCCTCTACAGGACATAAAGTCAAATTAAAAATCCGGAGTCACACGTAATCTGTTCCACGCCCTCACACGTGTGACTCCGGATTTTTAATTTGTCTGTCTGTGGTGTCTTGTTTATACCTTTTAAGTTGTAGTTGAGTTTTAGTTTTAATTACTTTAATTTTTTATAATATGTAGTGATATGTAAGTTAAATGAGTACCTGAATGTATTAGACACTCGTACCTTCTTTACCACTTTTTTCTCTGCACATGTAAACACCTAGAGTATTCCTCGTGTGAAATAATGTAATGAGCAAGGCTTCGGGGCCAGCGACATGATCCCATGCGTTCCTTGCACGATCAACATTAAAAAGCACTTTGAGTACTGTGGCCTGTGGAATACCGACATCGCGTGAAGGTATTCTTTTGTAGATCTCTTATCTAGGAATCTTCAGATAAAAGGAATTGCTTTTTTAAGTGTAAGTAATTAATTATACTTGCGGTTACAGAAATACTAGCTTTAGCCCTCGTCTTCACCTGTGTCAAGGTCGGAAATTATCCTACGGGAACGTACATGCCATGCGGTCATGAACCGAAATCCGTTCAGCCGTTAGAATGTGAAAACGCGTTACTTTTTTTTTATACAAGGTGTTAGGGTAAACACCGTTATCCTTGCAACCAGTGGTTTGGTTTCATTTATAGAACGTAAAATCAATGGAAAATTACAACTTTTTTTTTCTTTTTTTTAATTCTACATTTTACCACAAGAGACGCAAGTTCGTTGTCCTATGCGCTAGGGCAACGAACTTACGTCTCAACACGGGCGGGGGGTACGGGATGTGAATTGACCGGACGCGAGCGCGACCCCTCCCTCAGTCAGTCACCTGTTTCACTAGAGAGCACGGTGTCGGATAGAAACTTTTTAAAATCTTTTAATGAAAATGACGTTTTTTTTTGTTGTGTTCGGTCATTTATTTTTATATTTAAGTCAACTACCCATGGTTTGAATGACAAGACTGTTTACCCTTACAGCCTGTATATCTGTGGGCCTAAAACGGCCACATTAGCAATTCCTCTAACAAAATTTCATTTCCTGAATTTCCAGCTGTCATTAGCAATTCCTTTAATTTGACACAAAAGCAATTCATAATATGTAGACCATTTTACGAATCTCCATAGAAAACTGACAAACAGTTGAATTATTTCGTGAGATGAATCGCATGCAGATCGACTGGAAGCCGACCGCAACTTAGTTGGGAAAAGGCTAGGCAGATTGATTAATTGATGTATAAGTTCCATTAAATAGGGGGCGAGCCTATTACCATCTACCAGGGACAAATCTGAACTATGGGCTGCAAATGAGAAGTTCTAGATGCAAAAAAGCAATAACACTTTGCCCGATCCGGGAATCGAACCCAGAATTCTCAGCAGAGGCGCTTGCGATAACGAGCAATCTGTTATGTTAATTATGAGTGCAAAAGGTTGTAATAAAATAAGCACGTGTATATGCTCGTATCGTATGTCTATCAGCAACTTTATAAACACTTTGTAATGCTGTAATTTCAAAGTAAAACATGGTAATCCTTAAAAACATTATAAGAATAATAACTAGGTTTACTAATGTTAAGCATAAAATAGATTGTCATAATTTACATTGGCATAACGAAATTCAGCATAATGATCATTACGCATAATATTATTAGGCATAAATGTTTTGCCATAACGATAATTGCCATAAATACTTTTAGCATAATAATAATGCAGCATAATTTTATAAAACATAATGTTATAAACGCATAATGATATTTATACATAATGATCTTTGGAATAAAAATAGTAAATACTTATATAACTCACTCCTTTCGTTTTATATTTTTGGTTTTTGCCACTGTCTTTCGAAATTTAAGCGAGAAATAAAAACACTACATACTGAAAAATTCGGTTCTCTGCCCTTTCGCCGTTAATTGTTTGCCAGATTTTCACTTGGCAACTAACATTTCGCAGAATTTTATTTCACCGAATAATCATTTGCCAACCTATCATATAATTTTGTTTTATTTCCCAACCTCACTGTTACCAACTGCACATTTGGTCTGCTTTTCATAATGATACTTTTTAAAATGCCAACTTTCAAGTAGAGTTCAATTAAAATGAGTGAGTGTATTGAAGAGTGCTCAGTGAGTGAGTGTTTCTTACTTTATTATTAATGGGACCTAACCTAACTTAACCTAAAATTTCCTTTTACAAAAGTGATTTGCTTCTGGCACTTCGCCGGCCGCTGCCTCGGCACGCTCGCTTCGCTCGCTCAGCTCGTGTGTTGTTTGTCATACTCTAACCTAACCTAACATAACGTAACCTAAGATTGAAATGTTTGACAAATGATAAATGTTCCAAACGTTTTGTGTCATTATAATAATCAGCTAACAATAATTCTACCAAATGAAACGTAGTCATACAAAAATTAAAAAAATATATATTATATATATTATTATAAATATTATGCCTTAAAAAATTATGTAACTCCAAATTATGCTAACATAAATTAGACCAAATGACAGTTATGCTAACCTTAGCATTATTCCAAGATATTATTATGCCAGAGCATTATTATGACTATAAAAGTTATGAGAAAACGTTATGGCAAACAATATTATGACAAAAAAAATTATGCCAAGAGGGGGATTCCCTAATAACTACTATTGTCTAAATTTCTTTTTCATTTCTCCTTTCGCAGCTTTCAGAAATAAGGAAGCAAGCAGTCAAACGTTATAATTATGTCGTATCTCAATCTATTTAACTGTGTTTCTGTGTACATAAATAAATGACAACATTACAACGACTGTTGTTGAAAATGTCACATATTTAATTGATATCAATCCCTTATCTTTATAATTCTTCTTATTAGAGATTCATTAAGCGGTTGGCGGAAGGCGTTGGCGCTTGTTCTCTCGTAATTAACTAAACTAAATACAATAAAAGCACACATGCATGGAAATCCTACGCAAGGATCGCTACAATGGTCGTTTTGAGCTGGCGAATAAATATTATTGAACGTTTATAAATAATTGTTTTAGAGCTCTTAATAAAAATACCTTTTTCTTCAAATTAGCAGTATTGTTGTACTGTTGTGTTACAAAAGTTGCGGTGCGATAAAACCAAAATCCCTTTTTAGGGTTCCGTACCCAAAGGGTAAAACGGGACCCTATTACTAAGGCTCCGAAGTTCGTCCGTCCGTCCGTCTGTCACCAGGCTGTAACTCATGAACCGTGATAGTTAGACAGTTGAAATTTTCACAGATGATGTATTTCTATTGCGGCTATAACAACATTTACTAAAAAATAGAATAAAATAAATATTTAATGGGGCTCCCATACAACAAACGTGATTTTTTTGTCGTTTTTATAGATAATGATACGGAACCCTTCGTGCGCGAGTCTAACTCGCACTTGGTCGGTTTTCTATTTCCATAATTTAACAGTCATTTCTGGAAGACTAAGATTAATTACTACAAATACATGTCATCATAAAAATTTACTCAAAATGAAGTGTCACGCTTGGGATCGTCAGCGAATTGATACCGAGACTCATCTCCTAACGAGATATTTGTAATTTATATCTCAGGACATGTAATAAAGCTTCAAAATGGAGATGATCAAGACAGGTTTGATTAATGGGGCTTCGGGAATGTTCTATCAGATCCGCGGCCATGATTTAATGGTGCAACCGGGATGCCTAGATGCTTAGCTGAGACAGGAATCGGGTAAATATGAGTTATGTTGCTTTAGCTGGTTGTTATGACATGTTAAATAGCATTATAGTAAGAGTACTTTAAGTTCGTATTGTAATAGAGGTTTGGTATATTTTATCCAACTGTGCGATGGCAAAGGAAAAGTTAGGTGGACTTAAAAAAATTAAAGTACCATTATAGAGGTTTTGTTCGGCTTTAACGAATCGACCTTCGCGAATTTTTTTTTATGTTGATGCCATGAATAATGAGATAAATCTATTTCATATTTAGAAGATTGGAAAAGAATTGAGACTTAGCTTGAAGAGCTGACAGCCCTTGCTTCAGTAGCATCGTTTTTAGGATTAATTACGAGATTAATAAAGAATATGCCTTTTATTTATTCGTCCCGGTAATGTACATGCGAGGATGAGATGAATATAAATTATGCCTTTATATTACTTAGATTATTTTTAACGAAGGTCATTTAATTGATTTTGGATTAGAAATTGGAATTCGTCTAATGATTTATTAGCTTGAAATCTGTATCACATTGAGCTGTTGCATAGCTTAGTGAAAAAAAAAATGTGACATGCATCAACCCGCACTGGGCCTTTTCGGCCCACTCCCTCTCACAGAGGAAGCCTGTGTCCCAGCAGTGGGAACATGATACGCAAAATTTAGCTAAGTATCTATCGTCAACTGCGTATTGTGACTTTATCATAATTTTACCCTATGACTACAGTCAGACAAAAAAAACAGTCATCATTATAATATTGTCTGAAAGAAAATGAGTGAAAAACAAATGAAAGCTCCGAAACTAGAGCGTGAATTGAAACAAATGACAATCGATCTGTATGTCAGTAACTTCCCTACATTAACAACCAACAAGAAAATACCAAAAAAGGACAATAATAAAATCGATGACTCAATTTAATGCCATCTGCAAACAATAAAAAAAACTTCACATATTGTAGAACGAGCGCACCCTTTTAGGCTTTCCTTTAGTATCCTGACTAAAACTAGATCCCACGTATATATAGCCAAGTACTTGTTTTCGTTCTCCGACGGTATATAAGCTAGGTTTTGCTTTTAGCCCTGACATTGTCCTGTACGTTCACTGACTATAAGGATCGAGATGAAAATTGTAACTCTTGCCATTTTTATTTGCGCGGTTTGCGTTAAGGGCGACGCGAGTGCGAAAGACAGCCGGCAGAAGCGATTGTTATGTAAGTACATGTGATTGGATTTTGGTACCTAATTTTTAGGGGTGATATTAGATTATTTATAATAAATCATAATTTTACTGTTAAAAGCTAATAAAAGTTGATTAATATGTGCGTTGTGAGAAGTTTGCACCGTGTTTAACTAATGCATTTCAGGACAAATTTAATGTACATTACCTTGGCTTGGTCACTTAAAGCTTTTGTTGAAATTTAGCTTAACCCTTGTAGTTTTTCTATGCATATTCAGTTCTCTATCGGGATCCAGTACTTCAGTTCAGTATGTTTCAGCAAATAAACCGGTTTTTATACCACGGATTATGGTTTAAAACGGTTTATTTGCAACTATAGTCTCAGTATATTTTTTCAAGTGTTCAGGCCCGGATTACATAATTTTCAGATACTCAGTTCTATTCAAATTTAGCTGAGATATACTTAGATCTCCATCCAAAATTATTTCATAGATTTTTCTGTATGAATTGGGACCGCTCTTTGTGAGCCCGTACGTAGGGCTAGCCCGGGGTAGAACAACCGCCAAACCCACTTCAAAGCGAACACTAAGTATACATTTCTGTGTTCTAGTTGGAAGGGTACTAAAGTCAGTGAAATTACATTCACATTAGACATTTGATCTAGGTATATTTATGCCTCTATGGTTGGCAACTTATCAAACCGTTGTGGTTGTCAATCGGGCGGCTGCGGCCACTTATCTTCAGATGACGTTATTGACCAGTATGCCAACTAATTGCTTAGAAATATTAAAGTTCATGTTCATATTCAATAAAAAATCTCCCTAAAATAATTCAAACATACATATTCAAAAAATAGAACGCCTAAATTACCAAACGAATTCTTAACGAAAAAAAGTTCGACGTATAAATAATATTTTCTATTTATCAGAGTTACTACTGTTTTCTGTGCACCCAAAATATTAAATTATAGGGATTACCCAATCAGGGAGAGGGATACAACCCGGATCCTTCGGTTCTTTTGTTTGTCGCCGGACAGCTTTCCTGCGCGCACGCATGTTCTTGACATTTTATTGGCACCTGTTTCTTTCAATTACTCAGTTACATGTTTAATAATTTATCTACTTATAGCAACTGAGGATATAATAAAAACAACTTGATATTATTATTTTAACCGTTGGTTTTCTTAATTCTCATGAAACAAAGATTTTTTTATAACGAATATAAATTCGAATAGTTGTCTATCCAAAAATGTATCTTAATCTCCTTGAATTGTTATTTATAAATACTTATATCGATGATTTTTCAGGAAGCCATTGTAGTCATAAATATGAACCGAAATTAAAATGGAACGATCGATAATAGTTGATCGTAAATCAATCAGAAATCGAAAGGATCTTGTGTAATAATTGATGTCTGTTATAATTTATTTATCTTTTATATTTCAGCAATAGTTATTATTTCAAATTATTTTTCAATTAACTTCTAAATCGTCTATATCTCAGCAATTGTTAGCGCAAAATCTAATGTGAAATGTTTGTCTTTATTTGATCGAAAATAGAAATGAAGTAAAGTGACAACAACTAACACACAGAAATGAAGTAAAATTAAAACAAAAATCAGATTTGGGTTATCGCATTTAACTGCGTAACTTGAAAACCGTCGCCAGACTTTGCATTTAACTGCGTAACTTGAAAACCGTCGCCAGACTTTCTTAAAACTTAAGAAAAAATTAATAACTGAAAACTTGACTTGAACCCTTTCATAATACAAGCCTTTAGGTACCTTAGTTGAAGGGGTTCACAGGAATACAAGTATTAATAAATGGAGGCGCGAAGCAACTTAAGATGTAACGATGAATCGATCGGATATCAATAAATCAAGCGTTCGATAAACTGCATCGGTGCAAATAGAAATAGCAATCTGGATTGCAATCTTCTACCTATACATTATCATAAATTAAGAGTCGCTAATCGTGTTTGTCTGTATGTCCGCGATGTTCTTCTAAACCACGCAACAGATTTTGATGAGTTATTCGTCATCGTTTAAAGAATTTATCACGCAAGGTTTATGTGTATAATAAGTTGATATTAAAGTTACATATAACTAAGAAATTTCGATGTTTTGTCAAGTCGTAAAAACACTGCGAAGAAGGAGCGGGTCGCTAGTCCTACAGACTAATTTCTACTATTCCTACTAATATTATAAATGTGAAAGTTTGTGTGTTTCGATGTTTGTTACTCAATCATGCAAAAACGGCTGAATGGATTTCGATGAAATTTGGCAAACAGATAGTTTATAACCTTGATTAACACATAGGATACTTTTATCCCGATATTCCTACGGGATCGAGACTTACGCGGATGAAACCGCGGGGCGCAGCTAGTTATAAATAAAAATGGAATGCTGTTCGTTGCTATGCGCATCACTTGAGAACGGCTGAACCAACATGACATTTTTATGATCGTAATATTCCAAATTAGGTAAAGAAAAAGTTTCCCGGAAAATTTACAAATTCGGAAAAAACTGAAACTGCTTTATTCTATGAGATTTTCGTATGAATTATTGGACAAGACGTCTGTCGTACCAGCTTGTAAATAAATAAATATCCAATACCTAGAAATCAAAATAGGAAATAGTCTGTTACTTGAATTGAAATTTTCTCATTTGCATGGCATTTTCATTGAGGAGCCACCTTCGCTCATGACTGGCTATCTTTACTGATTATTAAAATGGTTTCGTTATTTTTATGCAACACTGTAATTTTTACTTAAGTTGAAGAGTTTGTTTGTTTGTTTGTACGCGGAATCTCTAATCTCTGCAACAACCAGAGACCTAAGTTTTGAGTCAAAATTTTCCTCACGACCTTTTCCTCATTCCTCTGTATCACAATACAATCGATTTTCACACAACTTTTTAGTCACCGGTGTCACTTTTAGACTTCCTCTTAGGGCCAGCGCACATCTGGCGAGGCGCAGCGCATTCGTAACTGCGGAACTAGGCGCATCGTCACTGCTAAACGTCACTGTACAACTGTATTACCAACAACAACTGCTAGCTTAGTTACATAAAAGAGGCTCAAATATTACCAAAAAACACTGCATCATTAAAATCGCGAAAAGTTTTTCTAGAGGTTCAATTATTAAAAAAATCTTCTAATGATTAGAAGTTCAATACGTTTTTAGAGATTCAGTTCAATATTTCCCGTAATATTCATGACACTTTACGAAATGAAATTCCATCCACAAGAATTAGAAATGATCTATTATGAGATGTACGGCTAAGACCTGCCTACATTCTAATAGACAATCCAGGCGGGCCGGCTATCCTTTCATCTTTCAATTACGGCTAACATGACAGGCAGTAAGGATATCTCATATAAATGCGCTGTTCACTCTCGGTCAACGATCTCGGACGATAACCTTTTGCTCTATTATGTTGCACTCTCTTTATAAATAAATAAAGAATAGTATGAAGTATAATCACCAAAAAGTTGTGGGATTTGAACTGTATTTCTTGAAATAAGATGTTAGGCCAATGAAACTCATAATTTGTTTAACATTTTTAGGTTCAGGGTAACTTGCGACGGCTTGCACCTTTTCTGGGCTAACTTCACCATTCTTGATCTTCACTCTTAACAAAATTTTGATTTTTTCGAACAGAATAATATTTCACTTGTTTGCCAAACGTTAAATATTGTAAGTTCTGGCGTGTTAGTCCATCCTCCTAAAATTCAGAAAATGAATGAATTAAATAAAAGGGGAGAGGGAGGAGCTCGTGGCTGTATAAGTAATAACAGCCGCACGGGTCGATCCATCAGGTTAAGCTACGCTTATTGCCAGGGTTGCTCCGTGGAAGGGTAACCATATTTACATACAGAGATTCCTCCGTGACTCGGAAAGCACGTTAAGCCAATGGACCCGGCTGTCATTCGTGGATATTTGAAAGTCGTTACGGGTCGTCAGAAGCCCGAAAGTCTGACAACCAGTCTTATCAAGGGGTATCGTATTGCCCAGTTACTGGGTTGTGGAGGTCAGATAGGGTCGCACCATGTAAAATACTGTTATTCAGCTGCATCCGGATAGACTGGAAGCCGACCCTAACATAGTTGGGAAAAGGCTAGGCAAATTGATTGATTGAATGAATTAAATAAAAATGTGTTTACCCGACTGCCCAAGAAGGAGGGTAATGTTTTTAGTAAAAGGCCTAGTTGGTTGACAGGTTGGGCAAGTTGTTTCCATTAGGAATTTCGCAGTCTGGATTTGTGTCCTGTAGATTGCCCTATTGCCAGGTCAGACTTTTGAGTTTAATTGACTTAACTGTCTGAATGTGAGTGTAATATACACACGCACACGTACTTGTACTCACCTCTGGGAATACAGTACTAGTACCTACTATAAGGTCTTTAATCCCAGGGAATTTCACAATTTTATTTACACCAACAAATTCTTTAGTACCTAAATGACGGACAGAACACTTCTCTCCCTTATTTATTAGTGCGTGTGATCTCTCACGGGATTTATAGCTGTGTTCGTGTACTGTTGCGAAGAGCTATACGTCTTTAAGTCCTTTATTTTATTTGTCTGTGGTACGTTAAGGGCGATTCACATGTCGCCGCGCCGCAATTGACGGCACCGGCAGTCAGCTGTATCGCGTTGCTTCGCGACGCCTTTGTGTGTAAATGTGTCTTTAATATTGTCGATATTTGTCAAGTTTGTTTGCAGAAGGTGGCGGAATATGTGTGTGGATTTACATTTTATTATGGTGTTTAACATGCCTTTGTCATTCAAGGTTTTTTTTATTTTTTTAATTTATTTATTAAAGTTTCAGTCAATCTTTCGAATCCGCCTCGAATAAATAAAAATGTCATTATTTTTATTAGATCAATTATATGTAGGTACCGGAGTGATAGCACCCAACTCGTAGCAAAGATCAGAGGGCCTAGACAAGTGACAATCGCTTCAAAAGCATTTCGTATTTCAACATTGACTTTCAACAGAATTGACATAAGCTTTTTGATAAATTATGTCGGTCCTATACATTTTAACCTTTTACATCATCGTTATCGCTGATAGAATGTCACTTTGTCTAGGGCAACAGGGCCGACTCAATATAGATTAAATTGCCATCGACTGACTAAGAAGAACACGGACTACACAAAAAAAAAACATAATAAGTACCTAAATGTGCTTTTATATTTTGGGAGGGCGAAGAAGTGTAAACTTACTTTTAGTATATAAACCTATAACTGGCACTGAACTAAAATAAATATTATTTTCATTTAATTCAAATGTCAGTGCGTGTACAGTGTGTACACCAAACCCTGGTTGAATAATTTTATGAAGACAGATCTGATGTTACGATTTATTTTACAAAATGATATTATGGACTTGACGGTACAATGTACCAGGAAATGTTTTGATTCAAACGTTTGCCACACGCAGAGGTCCTTAATAAAAGTTACAACAGTTTGATTTATATGAATATAAATGAAATGCTGTTCGTTGGTAAGCGTATAACTTGAGAACCGTCAGACCGACCTGGCAATTTTAATAATTATAATTAAAAATATTTAAAAATGTACGAAATATGTATTTAAAAAGAAATAAAGAGATAAATCTGCCTAGCCTTTTCCCAACTATGTTGGGGTCGGCTTGCAGTCTAACCGGATGCAGCTGAATACCAGTATTTTACATGGAGCGACTGCCTATCTGACCTCCACAACCCAGTAACTGGGTAATACGATACCCCTTGGCAAGACTGGCTGTCAGACTTTCGGGCTTCTGACGACTCGTAACGACTGTTAAAGATCCACAAATAACGGCTTAACGTGCTTTCCGAGGCACGGAGGAGTCTCGATATGTGAAAATGGTCAGCCATCCACGGACCAACCCCGGCAAGCGTAGCAATCAGGTTAACTGATGGATCGACCCGAGCGGCTGTTATTACTTAGCCACGAGCTCCTCTCAAAGAGATAAATTATAATAATTATAATCTTTATTTATATAAAAACAGATTGTAGTTTAGGTAGCAGTTTTCATAAAGTGGGCAGAATCTAATCTTTGAAAATCAAGTGGGTGACGTGCTGGTCCCCTTGCTAGGCTATGAAATAGCCGGTATTAAGGAGTAACCGTGCCGATCCCCTCTAATTGTATTACTACAATTTTATGTTTCAAAATGTTAGTAATAGTCCAAAGTAGGTTTTTCTGGTGAAGGCCGCGGGAATGCGCTGGATGCGAGAAGCACAGAACCGGTCGAAGTTGCGGTGCTTGGGGGAGGCCTATGTCCAGCAGTGGACGTCTTTCGGCTGAAATGATGATGATGATGAGGTTTTTATGGAGAGAAATACTGGACTTTAACGTCTGTTGGGTCCGCTAGTTGTTTATAAATAGATGCTGCTATCTCAATATCTCATAGTACCCGGGTTTTAAATACCAGTCAGACTTTTACTTAGATACGTCATGTTCGTGAGTGGGCGCCGTATTGAGACTGGTCATCTCATTACTGCCAGGGTTTATTTTTAAAATTTGAGTTGTTTTTTTTTATTACATTGTTCTCACATAAGGAAGCAACAAGAATACGAGTACTGTACCCGGTGTTTTGTAATATCTTGATTTAAACGAGTGTCCTTGGAGTTTCTTAACCGTTCTTCTCTAGAGATCTACGTTTTTGGAATGGGTAACTAACTTCAACTTTCTGACAAACTGACCGACTACTTGACAACTCAAAAGTGCCTGTTAATGTTTTAATTGGAATATATAGTTTGAGTTTGATACCGAGATGAACGCAAATGCTCTATGAAACTGATCTTTGTCTCAAGCTTGACCAAATCATCAAATTGGTTGTACTAACCAAACAAACAAGCGCTGCCTTTGTTTCGTGGTTGGCTTGCCCTGAAGTGACATCAAGCGAAGGCACCCGTATTTGCGAATCCTGCATTATGTACCGGCGCAAATTACTGTCGGATTTTCATTCACATACACAAATGGTAATATTCTTCATGCTTTTTATTTCAGTTTACGATGAAGAAGGAAACCTAGTGAAGATGTACTCCAATCCTTACCCAAATAACCCGTTCCTACAAAACTTGAGGCCCAACCCTGGTCATCTGCCTTACTATGGAAGTTTCTTGAACCCGTTCTTTGGTTTTATTAAAGTAAGTACACTAATCGTTTCACAACAGCTTAGGACTATTATGACTTAGACCTGTCTAACATCCTATTGCTCCATTTATAATTCTTTTTACATTTTGTGGTACAGTAATCTTATTGTAGGTGCATCGTCTTCACATATAATTATATCATTGATGTATACAAATTATTGTAAAACATTTTTAAAAGAGTTACGGTGTAGTTTCTACCCCATTCTTCTCCATACGAAAACTACCTTTTGGAAGGGGCAACTAGAATCAGTTCTATTTCTTTGTTTTTGCCGTTCAAAAGTGCCTTTTATGTGCAAGAATATATTATTATTGTAAGTATCATTTCATTACTTACAAAAATCTGTCAACACAAAACCATTTATTCGCTTTATTTCAACAGGACTTTGGCAACATATTCTCCCTCACGATCCCAGTATCAAACGAAGTAATCCAACAAATCCAAAAAGACCCGGAATACCACAACAAGTTGGTACTAACCCACACCCCAGACCCAGTGATCGAACCGAACCCACAGTGCGAAGGGAAGAGAGCACAGATACCTTCGCCGAAGCTCTGTAATAACTACCTGAACTGCTGGGATGGGTGGGCAGTGGAACAAGAATGTCCTACTGGGTTACTGTTCAGCAATCAGGGGTACTGTGATTACTCGGATAATGTGAATTGTGAGAGTCGGAAATTGAGTAAGTACCTGTATGCAACTTTAAAAAAGTACCTATAGATATTAAATAGATTACATTAGTCCTGGGGGCCAAGTCTACTAATTTACAAACGTTGTCAGTGGTCTCACAATGATGAGTTTTTGACAGATTTTGTATGGAAAATCCGTCAAAAACACATCATTGCGAGACCATTGACACCTTTCTAAATTGACTTTGCCCCCTGGATGGCAAGCACTGGAAGTCATAGGGAAAGGCCTTTTCCCAGCAATGGGATGATACAGGCTAACAGTAAAAGTTATGTTAAGCCCCCAACTACTGGAAGGTGTGCTTGTATTAATATGAGTAATATGAGAGTTGTGTATGAGTGATATCAAATCAATGTGGCAACGTGAGGGATTCAAACTCGCAACATCGTTCTTGCCATTCTACTAATCAATGATTCCACCTTACTTACATTCATAATTACTCATAAAAACTATCTTTAATTATTTTCAAGGCACTCATTCACAATTTCGATTAATTTTCTCGTAAATGCATACTCAAACGCAATTTCATTAAAATCTTTCGTCACCAAAGACATAGTAAAACCTAAAAGCTCATTATTAATATTAAAATTACATGTGTATATGTCACCGTATATGTCACTAAGATAACGTTTCGACATGACCGGAGATGATTTAAAAGTTAACGCAATTGAATTTATGTCTCTTGTTTATTTAGTACTAATTACCTAGAACTTATTTCATGTAAGCACCAGTAGTATATGAAATAAGTTCCTTTGGTTGATAGGTTTCTTCTTGATGTTTCTAGAAATGATAAGAAGTTGAATGACCTAACATAATATGAAACAACATTACCCCAGGGAAAAAAAAAAAAAAAAAAAGTTGGTTAAAACGTGGGCACGCCACAATTGTGGCGATAAGTCCCCTCTTTGAGGAGTGCCTGGAGAGGCCCCACGGCGTCCTCACCTTCCGCCTGACGCAGGTCCTCGCCGGACATGGCAGCTTCGGGAGGTACCTGTGTAGGATTAGGCGGGAGGAAACGCCCGGGTGTCACCACTGTGCGGATCGTCCGGAGGACACGGTGGAGCATACGGTGGAGGTGTGCCCTGCTTGGGCGGAGCACCGCCGTGTCCTCGTAGAGGCGATTGGCGGCACTGACCTCTCGCGTCCGGCCCTGGTCCAGGGCATGGTACGGAGCGAGAGGGCATGTGAGGCGGTCACCTCCTTCTGCGAAGCAGTGATACTCGCGAAGGAGGAGGCGGAACGCTTGAGGGAGAGGCAAAGCCTGCGCCCTCACGCCCCTAACCACCGCCGCTGGAGACACCCTGGGCGTCGGGAATCCCAGGCGGATTCCCGGCCACCATAGGCGCAGGCTTGCGGACGGCGAGCAATGGATAGCTCGCCGTCCGATAAGGACCAGGCCCGGGTCGATGGCGCGTCATGTTCCACGCGCGCCTCAAAGAGATGTCAGCACACCTGACGGGGTCCGTTGGGACCGATGCCTGCCAGAGTTGCAGAATAGTCCGAAAGGGATACCGGGACCCTGGCAACAGGCAACTGAAGGAACACGGGTGGGTTTTAGTCAGTAAGAGTCTGACACGCCCTTCCGCTCCGCCCAGAGCGGGAGACGCCATTTGATGATTTCCCACCCAAAAAAAAATAGACGCCCTTTGTATATCATTATTTTATTAGCCACACACCATTATCAAAATACCTATTTTCACTTTATCATGTAAAATTCTCATCTAACACCTCTTATAAATTACATAGCTACTTACCAACGGATATGTAAATAATTTAACCACTAGAAGATGTCGCCACACGTGGAAATGTCAGGTTATATCAAATCCGCAGCCGGGTCGTCGCGGTTACGAAATACGAATGTGCCTCTGACCTGGTGTACTGGTCACGCCTATAACCTCTGAATGTTTTTGTAATGCTAAGTGTGAATCCTGGTCTAGAAAAAGCAGTTCCTAATAGAAAAAATAACAACCTGACATAATGTATATCGCTTATTCATGTCCATATTTTCTACCGCCATCAGCCAAAAGTTTTATACTATAAATATCGTTTCAAATGCTTTTTCCCTTTTCAGAAGTCTCAGTAGATAAAGTTATACTTATTATAAAATAATATTGAACTACACTACATTTGAAATAAGATTAGAAATCTAAACAAACCTTTTTACAGTCCATTCAACCAATTTTGACTTCTATATCGTAGGCATAAGGACGGCATTAAACGCAAAAAACGTTACACAATACCAACTCTCTAGTGCAGCTGCCATTTGTCAGGTCACCAACGCAATAGAAGTCAAAATCGCTTGAACGGACTGTCAAAAAGGCTTATTTAAATGTCTAATCTTATTTCAAATAGAGTATACATAAAATAATTATTGATCCGTAACACAGAATGCTAACACCCTAACACTTCGCCATAATAAAAGTGTTTTATAGGAAAATTAATTCCCTTTTATACTGCTATCAGTCAAAATCTCACCTAATTGCTGTTTTACTGTCTAATAATGGTTAGACTAATGACCTTATGAAGATAGTTGGAAGCAAAATACTGTTAACATTACCTTGAAATGTGTTTAGGTCTATTATATTGTGTAACAAGCAAGAAACCTTTAATTGTTTGCTTTATTTAACATCTGTTTCACTGATCACCAGGAGAACAGCCACCAACACAACCACAATGCAGAAAAGACTTCGAAGCGTTCCGAAGTGCGCTTGACTGTAACGAGTTCTTCATCTGCGTTGGAAGACAGCCTGTCAAATTCAAGTGTCCTGCTGACCTTTTTTATAACCAGGTAGGTATATACATACGTACAATATAGACCTGTTTTTTTCCTAGCCTACGCTTTCCCACTCTTGGGCAAAGGCCTCCCTCCACTCCTTCCATGTTTCGCGAGCCCGCACGTCCTCTTTCCAGTTTTGATGGAACCTATCCAGCTCGTCCCGCCATCTCCTACGTGGTCTGCCGCGACCCGTCTCACTGTCTCAGGGCACCATTCTGCGCTATTTGGGCCCACAGTTTGTCCGGCATGCGGCATCTGTTTTATTCTCCATTAATTAATAATTTGTCGATAAGCATACCATCCTTCAAGCTTATTTTATTCATGTACTTTCCGCATAGCTCAGCGAGAAGAGTAATAACAATTAGGGGGCAATAAATATTTCATTGATGACAGTCATTAATTTATTTTATGATTAAAATTAATTGTGTGTAAAGTAGGTACGTGTTAATAGCATAGCTTATTTTTAGTATATGAAATAACTGCCTAATCTAGTTATTTGATTGTTCTGAATAATATTATTTTATTTATTTTTTTGATAAATGAACCGCGCATGTAGATTTTGAGGTAACTCAGGTGTGACTCCAATGAGATTGTTAATGACCTTGCTTCATCTAAATTATTTCAATGGATTACCAGATGGGAGATGTACTTACTTACTATTAAATGTAATCTGACTGTTTTGAATAAACAACAGTTGTGCTATTCTGTAAAAATCTCACTGTGAAAACTTTGGTGAAGTGAGCTAGGAGTGAACTGTCACTGCCTTAGCATTAGTAGGTATCGATGACAATGACAGCTCACTCCACGCTCACTTCACGTAAGTTTTCACGGTGAGATGGTTACAGAATAGCAATGCAGTTCAAAATTATATCTGCGTATTCAAATAGATGTGAGATGGCTATAAATACTCTACTTACACTACTTAGTCAACATTACAGAATTGTTTTAGTACTTTAACCTGCCTTATTTGATTTTTCTCAATATATACGCACTCTGGAAATAGTGACTCATTTTACATATTCAATGCAGGTATTTTAATATGGAAATACTTGTTTGCAATATGACCAGTTTAACATGGTTTTATAGTACTTTTATGAAGTGCCTACGCAATTTCGTAGCCACTTTTTATAATATTTATTTTTCAATGCCATAATAAAGGTTCAGTTTTTATGAATAAATTATTCATGCTATTTTTAGCGACTGTTAACACATGAAATGTTTAACTTCCCACTTTACTTCATCTAACTATATTAATGTCTTGGGTGCCATCTAAATATAAGCAGAGTCCCTAAATGTAATGAGATTATTTTCATGTTCTATAAATTCTATGTTTTATGATTTCAGCAACTAGGCGTGTGCGACTACCCTAGTCGCGTGGACTGCTCATCGACTGCCATCAACAGTGAAGTCTTCGCTCCGCAATCAACTTCAGCCCAACCTGCCGCTCCCACCCTCGCGCCAATTGCATCACCAGCTCCTCCTGCTCCATCAGGCTCTGGTGCTCCTGTTGCACCTGGTGCCCCATCTCCTGTAGCACCTACGGCAACATTTGCCCCGCCACCGTTACCTATTGCATTAGCTGCACCTGCTTCAATATTGAACCCTGGTGAAATCAAATCTGTATTCTCAGATAACTCTATAGTTAATACTCAAAGTAAGTTGAATACTTTTTTGCTGTAGTCTGTTATTTGTTTAAGTTACCATTTGTGAAGCAAGATAGCCTCTTAAACAAAGACTGTTGCAAAATAATGTGCTTCATTTCAGACATCAAATGAAATGCTCTGTATTTTTCAACATCAATACAATTTACCAGGTATTTGCTCAATTATAAGTTTATTACGATGCGAATGGATACAAGCTAATTAACGAATGCTCAACCGTTGCCTAAATGATTAATTAAAATGGTCATAACTTAGATTTCATAAGAGATGACGACATTGAGTAATTAGAGTTTTTAGAATATATGGGTGTTGCGTATGTGTCATTTTATACGATTTCATTAGGAAGAAGTGGGTTAAAGGCCAGGTATATATCTACCAGAGTATTTATCTACCAGAGAAATTGTGATTGTTCAAGTATGTGTAACAGCTGCATTCAACGACTCAGTAATAATAATCAAATAATGAGGAGGCAAGAATCAGAATCATGAACTGTCTTTGATCATATAGAAACTAAACCTATATCATTTCTATTTCAGGTTGGACCTCCACCCACATAGCCATGTCCCGTCAAGATGCCATCCGTCAGCTGCAGCTTGGTAACATCGCCAAAATCGATGTCTAAGTTTACAGTAGTTGTAGTATTATATGTTAAGGCTTTTGCTACCTCTTCTGGTAAACAATCCTTTGAAAATAGGTTAATATAGTCATGCTTGGCTAGAGTGAGATCAAACAGGGCGTGTACTTTAACAACTCTTGTAACTAAAATGTTGTAACACTAACAAACCTTGTTCAAATACATATCAATAAGTGGAATTGAGCAATTAATTGGTTGTAAATCAAGTTTGGCTTCTAGATTCCGCCTAGATTATTATTAATGTCTTATTTAAGTCAAACACTATATCGGCAAATTGCATTTTAATTTATTGAAATGATTACTAAATAAACTGTACCTAATCATTGGTTTAATTTTTTTCCATGTCACTCACTCTAAGGTCAAATTCTCATTAATATTATTTTGTCTTTGATAATCAGAAAGAGCTAAGATATGATTGAAATAAAAAAAGTATTTGTATAAAAATATGATTTATTTACAAAAATATTAAAATTATAAGTTCGCTAAACTTAACTTACATAAGTTTTATGACTAAGAACAACATATATTTCGACACAGCACCAGCACATTGTGTTGGTACCATGTCAAGGTTTTTGAAGATTTCCAAAATTTGGCAACAATTGTTTTCGACAAAAACAGACCAAAAATATTGTGGGTTTCGATTCACTTTCGAAGTCCATGGCTTATAAATAATCGAGCGCCTCTTCAGACAGACAAAAAAACCTTTCATGAATCACTAGACGCACTTGCAAAGACTAAAACATTTGTGAGAAGATCATCTTCTTCATAAAGATAAAGAAAAAGATAATAATTTATCGAATGTCAATCATCATGTTAGATGGTTTACAGTCGATGTGACGTCACTAGTCACTACAGCACATGGGACTCTAACAATAACATATGACGCTGAAGAGGCCGTTCGTACGCTATATCAAATGGAACGGGTTTAGCTTCAGTCTGTCCTTCGAGCCGCTCCTTGACATTCAGAATCCCAACTTCTTCAAAGCTTTCAGGTCGACGTCACCGTAGTAATCCTCGCTGTAATGTTATCATGTTATGAATCAACTGCTATAATTTGGTTAACTGTTAAAGATTGGGAGAAAACGTCTTCGTTGTCTTCTTTTTGTCATTATGCATATTTATTTTATTAGCATTGTCAAATAGAGATGCGGTAACTCTTGTGCATTATTGATCAAACACACAATCAGTTCTTTTTGTATCATTAGTTGTTTTATCAGTTTCATATGAAGTAACTGTGGGAGCTTCACGACCATGAGCAAGTTTAGAAAAAACTGCTTTCGCAGTAGATGTTTTTAGTTTACTTGTGAATGCTATTGTCAATCCACATGGTATATTTCTTTATTCACCTACGACACCTAGGAGAATAGTACTCGAATATTATCTATCTTTGTATGTATAACGTAGGCGTTAAGCTGCAAGTCTTTACAGATATTGCATTTGTTTTGGCTATCTACATTTTCTACATATAAAGCAAAAAATATTTTGAGAAGATTACTAGATAGATAATATTCATTACGTACTACGTCTTATTAAATCGACTTTCATTGACGTGCACTGTAGAAAGGCTCATGCTTATACTCTTCAAACCTAAATTAAGATTCATTTTATTTGGAATTTGAACAAAGATATTACTTACAGAAGAATACACCTTAAAATGCATTGTTTTCAACGTTAAAGAAGAATTAACGTACCTGGATTCCCAAGGATGACGGTTGGCTGTTACAGTCAGTAATAAAAATGATTAGACAGAAGAAAATTACTAAAAGAACCAAGAAAATATTAATATATTAGAAAGTGATTGCATTAATGAAACAGAAAACAGTGTGGTGGAAAATGTTAGGAAACGGTGCTAAAGTGCATCACTACTACACAGAGGAAATTAATACAACAGAGGTTAATTTTTATAAATTTTTGTTTATTTTATCACTAAAAATAAAACTTAAGTATTACAGTTTCTATCAAACAACAACACTCAGTCGCAGCGAAATAATTCAGTACAATAATATATTTACAAGGTCATGGTATTTATACGGATACAATGGTTTATCGATGTCCTCACGAAATTTTAAACAGAACTACGTTGTTATAAATGCAAAACAACTTCCTTTAACGCTCGAGTTGTTTATAGTGCAAACTTTATAAAGGCTTGGATAACTGGGTTCGACATAATAATGTTGAAAGGACACTATAAATACTAAGATATAATATAAAATAATAAATATATCTATCGCTGTATGGTTTTACTAATTTCCTAACGTGCCTCAATGAAACTGTTCGAAGAAGCTACAACGAGAAGTATTTGGCAACTAGAAGTGATACATATCAATTGTAGCTCACTCACTAAACAATCGAATATTTTTGAACCTGGAACACGATCTCCACACACCATGAGCAACGTTTTTCTTTTTTATTTTACAAAGCTAATGTATTTCTATTCAGCCAGAATTGTCAGATTGATGTGGTTGCTCGTAGTGCGCACAGAGTATTGGTTTATAGTTAACTATGTGAGTATTAAAAGGTTATAGGGGTGGGGAATTGTATTTAGTTCTCCTTTTGGGGGCGGGGTTTGAGCTGCTTGGGCGTGTTGCGGGTCTGGCCGTCTTGCTGGAGGCCGGCGAGCAGCTCGCTCTTGCGGATCGTCTTCAGATCCAGATCCCCGTAGTAGTCCTCGCTGAAAATGTACGCGCACCTTACTACCTGCCTCGACTACTAGCTAGCCTTAACTCTATGTCTTATGCCTATCGACGACGAGTGAGTACATAAATGGCTATCTCAATTTCTAGCAACTTTTACTACGCGAGTGGTAACTGGCTGCGAGAATTGTGTAATGTAATCTTGTACACAGTCGGCGTTAAAGAGTGAACCGCCTTGAAACGGCAACAAGAATGATATCCGCTCGCTTTTCCAACTAGCGTTATCTAACGTTTGTTTTTCTCGGCAAACAATTATGTGGTCCAGAGCTCTCGCAAAAACTTTTGAAAACGACTGGTTCTACGACCTTCAGTTAACATGTTTACATCGTGACCGGCGCAGGCGCATCTCAGTATCGATCTACTTGCAATTGTTCGACGTACACAGACCATGAACGGGATATAAACATTTTGAAAGTTTTCTCATTGTTTCAATAGAGGTATAGTTTGGTTCAGATAAATCATAACATGAAAATTTAATTATTTTTTTGTAGAAACTGCGCGTGGAACTATAAGTTGTTGAAATACACAAATACAAATATACTACATGCTTTCATAATTGAATATGTACGTTCGAGTGCAAAGAGTTTAAAAAAAACTCATAACTATTTCATGATTGCAAGTCTGCGCCAGTCACCGGCATTCTTTTGAACGTTTCCTCTTTTTATGAAAGGCATTGATAATTCAACCTTTGTGTCATACTCGAACAGTTACGGTCGATACGATATGTCTGAGTGAAACAACGGTCATTACCATACACACTCCGTTATGTACCGGTCGGCATTGACCACGGTCGTCTGCGCATGACACGACTGTGAGCGCACTATTTTGCTCTAAGTCATGTTAATTTCAAAGTGTCCTAAATGTCGCAAGCGTGCAAGGCTCCGGACCGCATACTTGCGGCCAGCTATTCAGGTGGGCGAGCTTTACAACGTGTCCACCTATGTCTACCTATACAACGACATCTGTACAATGCTGATCGATTCGTGTATCATAAAGCTAAGGCAACACGAAGTGCAACCGATTTGTGTTCGTATTATGTTTCATTATTTATGTGCAAGAAGAGTTGTTAGTCACAAGGACGACATTGGTTGTGTGGAAGTGGTTACAGGATCTTAGGGTTTTGGGACACCAAGAATATCATTATACCAGATTAATGTTTGGGAGCCCATATAATATTAGTTATTTTGGTCAAGAATTTTAGGATACTTTCTTGGTGTCCATGATGAGGCTAGGTACTAGATGTTAATGTACCACACAAGATGCTGGTAACACCACAGAACCAGTATTCAACCAGTGAGTAGAAGAGTCCTATAGTGCGTTCAAGCTGCCTGTCTTAATTGCGTTACTTGAACGGTGTGGATAGGACATCCGCATTCGATCGTGCAGTTATTAATACAAGAGTTCCATGAATCATGAGTCATTATGAGAAGTTGAACTGGATTGATGTTGAAATGCGTATGTCCTATGATGTGGTGTGTATACAATATGTACACGAGGTTTTAGAAAGGTAACTCACCATCCGGGAACATCTTCGGGGTCTTCGCAGTTGCCTGTGCCGTCAGCATCTCCGATCTTGAACACGGTGCCGATGGGGCATCCGTACTCGCGGGCGACTCCCTCCAGACAGATGTAGTACTTGCGGCAGTCCTCGGGGTGGGCGTGACGGCTGAAGGAGCCAGCGTTTGACACCTCACCGGGAGCGGGGCAAGAGAAACCGTTCGCTACTTCTGGGGAACACCAAAGAGGTTACGTGAGCGAGAGTGCGGAAGGCGAAACCGAAATTCAGTAGGAACAGCGGTGAAGAAGTTGAAGTAAGTTCACTGGAATAGTACGTGCACAGAAGCTTCATGTGCTTTAGATACTTAGTACTCATGTTCACAATTTAAAAAATAAACAAAGCAGACAGATCGTTTAACTGCACGACTATTTTACATTTACATCCACAACAATCATTGCAATAACATTGCAAACAACTCTTGACCTTGATTTAAATTTTCAAGGATTGAAGATCTGCGGTCTCCAACTGTCATTAACATAAACCACAGGTCGACAGTTCAACCGCAAATCAATAAGGGTGCTGTATAGGCCAAGTTACTAACGTTCAAATGTTACGTACCCTCGTTCTTGCATTCGGGGACCTGGTCAGCCCACATGCACACACGGGATTCCCTGTCGTAGGCAAGTCCGGGGCTGCACTGGTAGCGGGAGGCTTCACCGTTCCAGCAGTTCCAGAAGACGTCGCATTTGTTTTCATCAGGGAAGATACCGTACAGCCTCGAGCAGTGGGGGGTTGTGATTGGAGGCTCTGTGGAACGAAAGGAGGCATTGCCGAGAAGAACGAAAAACAAATGTAGTCTAAAATTGGTTTGGAGCAGGACAAGAACTCATTGTTTTTTTTCTTAATATTCCAGACAAGGGCTCATAAATAATTGCTAATCCGCAAAAAACACTGCATCAAAACATTCATAGTTCTCCGAAATGTCACTCTATTTTGAGTATAATTGGCTATCAATCAAAAGCAGCAAAAAGCTTTCAATCTTCATTTCCATAAAAAAACCATCAAAGAGATCGACAAAAAACCTACCTACTGAGCTTGGCAGCAATAAAATTTAATTTTACGAAGTGGCTCTAGTTCAAGGTAAGCAGTGATATGCGTATTTATATCTAAGATATATTTGCATAAAATAGATATTTGAGCAACATGTGATGTCAAGAATATGGTATACATACATTATGTACGAATATGTGTATATATTTGTATGGTGTCAATTGGCCCAGTGACCTTTACGACATCCTGGTGGAGATTGGAATTTCGAATAATTTATCGTTATGACACATGTGTGATTATGTAAAACTTATAGCCTTGACCGTTTGAGCTAGCAAAAAAATATTGTTGCTAAGCATTCCTTTCGATTTTTATGAAACAGATGGCTGAATTGATCGACGGAATCGTGACAGGTAAAATCAGATGATACTTTTTGCTTTATTGCGTTTTCATTCATTTAAGTTCCTTTTATTCTAGAATATTTGCTGGATTTCTACTTTTCTACTTTCGAAGATCTTTGAGAAAAAGAAGTGCCATTTCTTACCAAGTTGTGTCCTGTCTCCGCACTCGACGTTGTGGAGGTAGTCGCAGTTCTCAGTCAGGTATTTGGAGTCTGTGGCGTCGAAGGCAAGTCCGTTACCGCAAGTCTTAAGTTCAGCGGCACCATTGTCGCACTTCCAATACTTGTCACAGGAGACGTGGTGGGGGTAGAAGCCGAAGTCATCTGGACATTTGAAGGTCTCCTGGCCGACCGCTGCAAAGAGAAAATTAGGTTAGAATTTGGAAAATCCATGTTGATAGAGAAAAGTAAATATTATTTTGTCGTTAAAAGCTGTGGCTCGTACAATGTGGCGGTTATCGTTTCCCGGACAAGTTTCGAATACTAATTGCTTTGCATAATCTGCAAACGCCTTGGACTGCATTTTCAAACCCAATATGTATAACTGTTTGACAAAATGCCAATATTGGCAACAGCGGTGGTGTAACGACACATCACAATGTTTGAATTTTAATGAAATTACAAAATAAACCGCTAGGGGGTTTGCTAAATAACGATTATGGTGCGCGAGTGATGTTGAAACAGACTGGGCTCGGGCAGGGCCGCTCTTTCTCCAAGGAACGCAACAGGGCCTAATGAGGTAACACCGAGATACACTACGTTACACTACACAGCCTAAGACTGGTTAGCACGTGTAGTCTTTGTTCGTTGATACATGAGGTAATCCTGTTTTGGGTAATCACCGTTTCAAAATACAACTATTACAAGTCTTGCACAAACATTTACGGTTCAGCGTTCATTTTTCGGCACGCGGAAACATTACTTACGATGCTAATGTGTGAAATCTAAGTCGTTGATGTTTCTTTACCTATGTCTGAATGCGGTTTAAATTACCTTAGGAGCATTGAATGTGGTATACGTAATTTATGTTTGCCGCGTTAACACCTTGTTTGCGTACGTGCCGCTTCCCCGTACAAGAGTTATGTCACATTATGTCACAACATGTGTGTCACCTGTGCTGGTTGACATTTGCGAGAAGAAAGCCCTCATCCGTACAGTTTTGCAATACATTACTCTCTCTAGAGTGTTCGACGATTTGCAAGTGTATTAGCTCGATAAATTCTAAAGGGATTGCGAATTGAATCGAGTTGTAAACTTTCAAAACCGGTATGATATTTAGCATTAAGTAGAGAAATGAAACAGGATATAATGCTTATTTCCCTAGTATCTTTATGCTAGCTTAAGATTCTTCATAGTACAGTCCAGCTTTCGAGCGAATGCGTTCTTGACACCTGTCAGTTTCATACTAACGATTATTATCCCTAATACTACTAGAAATTGGCCAACTGACAGGTGTCAGGAACGCAGTCTCTCAGTGGTCGGACTGTAGCTTCATACGCTTGCAAAGAAATCGACACCTTTTGTTATTCAATCGTACTGAGTATGATTACAAAACTGTTTAATACAATGTTGATGAAAACAATACTAATTGTTTTATGTAATCATTGGAAGCGCATCAGTTTTTTGTTTGCTTACTAGCAATAAGACTTTAGTTCCTTGTTATCGATCAGCAATCAAGCGATAAACATCGATTATTAAAATAGTTACACTGTATATCGAATGGCAACGATGTTGTTTTAAAAATAAATATAAAAATCGCCATTAAAATCTGTTTTTATTCGATAACCTTGAATTAAATTGTTCCTACCAAAAACCTGTAGGTTATACTCATCTGCATAACTGTTCGCAAACAACTTTTCTTATTAAAATCAAACGTCGATACCGAGGTGAACCGCAGTCGCTTGGCATTCCTCCGCCGCCAGACTATGGTTAGTAATGTGGTACAAATGTAGAGCGATTTCGATATCATTGAAAATTCGGATCACCGCTCTTTGGGTCGCGTTAAATGCTTGTTTTACGCCAATTACATCTGCTAATTGGCAGATGACTGGGGCTTTAATCGCTCATTAAGTTTGTGGAGCGAGCGAACATCGCAAAAATGAGGTGCTGATTACACATGTCAAGCATTAGTATACTTATTGTGTTGGAACTAAGTGGATTTCACACAGTGTTTGAGGGCAAAGATTAAATTTAAATGTTCTTTGTGTGACAGATTTTCACATATTCTAGAACGACACTTAGTCAAAATTCTCGATTTATTTGAAATCTCTCAAATATGAATCGAGAATCATCAAGAACACATTTGTTCTAAAATACAGTTCGAATCATAAGATTTTTCGAAAAACACAGATTTTTTAAAAATACCCGCCTTTTCGCACACCGGAATGCATGCATGCATTCGATTTTCAAAAACTTTTCGTGGAGAAAAAGCTCTGGCTGGCATGAATTCTCAAGCGGAGATGTTATAAAAAATACCTGATGAACAGTGACGTATTAGTGTCAGCAGTTACCGGGCCATGTGTGCAGTGAACCGGGCAGGTTTCGTAATGCCCGGGCGACACCGGACCCCGCGTGTGTACATGACATAAATTATTGATCTGCCCGATGCTGCCTTGTCATAACGTTTTATGTAACAGTAGTACTGACTACTCGGGATTTGTTTTGTAATTACGTGATTTTTTACTTGGTTTTTCACCTTGGAGATACTTGAGTAGGTAAAAATAATAATGACTGAGTGATAATTCGAAACTCAGCGATTAAAGGGTTCGAAAACAAAAGATAATTTCCCTTTTACACCGAGACCGCAATAAAAATAATCTCACAAGATGAATCTCATAAAATTGACGATTAAAACTAAACCTTTTGACGTAGGTACTTGACGGTAATAAAAAATTTACTTATGCAATTAAAAAAGTAATTTAACTATTGTCGGACCATGTTCTCAAACTCACAATCAGCTTTCCCTCAGATAACTATTATTTTTACGATATTCATGAACAAAACAACGCATTGTGTTCCAAACAATGTACACTTATGGCCATAATACGAGATACACAAGAAACGGCGAGCCGAGAGAAATTAATACTTGCAAATTACGCCTATTGTGTAATAGCATGTGTACATTACATAAACACGATACATTATTATGACAAAGGTCGTGTAATACATTAAGTAATACAGTGAAAGCCTCAAAAATTGACCTACCGACGAGAAGTGGGCGGAACTTTCGATTTCGTTAAGACGATGCGCCCGCGTCTGTGAAGTTGAGTAATCTCACTCACGCCTGACCTTTATCATGTGGGCCGTTGAATGTATCACATAAATTAGCTCACGTCTATTTAACATGTTTTTGAATGTCTCATTTTCATCTGGGATGTTGAAAAATACTAAATTCATCATGGATTGAAAAGCAATTTTTTTTAAATTTAATTTCTATATTTTACCTGAAACTTGCTTATTGAATGCTTATTACTCTAGCTCGAAACTATAATCTTCTAGATCAAATGCATTGAAAATTGATCCTAAAATGATGCTGTCCCACAAACGAATCAAATACAAATAACCTAATATAATGCTCTACACAAAATGGCCACAGCCTAAAAAAATCAGTTCATCAACCGATTCGAACTAGACGTTCCACTTTTAAAAGAGTTCACGCTCTCGTTGATAGATAATGTTTAAAAAGAAATGATTGCTGCCTCATGAGTGGTCTAATCTGACGTAATACACCATTAGATAACGACTATTGTCGGCCGGTGAAAGTTCGTAAGCTCACTACGAGTATAATAGCTTTAATGGGATCATTTATTTTTAATGTGAAACAATTATGTACAAGGTAATAGTTAATACGTTTTTAATTCCTGGGTAATGTTAAGAACTAGTTGTATTTTAATACTGTTATTGTTTATTTGAATGGCTTATTGTGTATTTTTGATATTTAGGAAACAATAGATAATAATTATTGTATAATTAATCTATTTGATGTTTTGAGCGATCTTTCATCGATAATTTTCAACATTTCACCAAGTTGCAGCTCATCTGTACGTTTTATATTTTAATTGTTTTATTTAATTGACACATTACAATGCCTGAAGTTTAGCCAACGACCCGATAACAAATTAATGAGCAATACAAATTCACATCGTACCAAGAGGCTGGGCGTGCGCACAGGTGTCGTCGCGTAATCCTTACGTAATCACTAATTCTATTTCGAACCACTCTTGCGCATCTAAAGGGTAGAGTTATTAAAGCAACATTTTAGTGGCACTTGCAAAATTATGAATGGTACAGACTAATTAAATGCAGTGGGTGAAGCCATAACTCTCATCTAGTTTGTACAGATGAGTAGGTAACCAACTTAATTTCACTTCACTACTGAAGCGAAGTACTTGCAATATCCATGCACAATCTTCCGTGTTTTTAAACACAATTTTATTGCTAAATAAAATCGATTAAGTTTATGGAATAACAGGACGCAATCGAAACAAAATAACACCAACTGAGTTTAAATTCCATCCTTTTTAAATTCGAGACCTGTTTTGCCAGAAAATGGTCACGTAAACAAGGCATGGTGATGCCAATGGATGTCAAAAAAATATACAACAGCACAATGCGTAGGGCTAACGAGAGGTTATTTATATCGTCGCTCGAAGGACAGACAATCGCTGGCTTGTAGCTACACTAGGTACTCGGCGTAGGTTATGCGAATTGTAGGCGATCGAAGTGTGATTTAAAAACTTGTAATTGAATGGAACATCTATGTGTAAAATAAGCAAATCCATTTCTATTTGAATTTAGATCCTGTTCGATAGTCGGCTGTTTTTGGTTTATACTTAGAAGCACACAGAAGTAAACATGGACCTTCCATCCAGCCAGGGTATGCAATTTCAAGCTAAGTTCACTAAAGAGACATATTTTTACCTAACTATTTTGAATTAAGAATATTATTAACCGATCCCTCTTCATATTTCTGTCAATGACCAATAAACTGAAGGAAAACATGTCATTTTTTTATAAGAATCGCCAGTCATTGTATTTAGGATGGGAACACACAGGATGCAATGCATTGTTCAATAAAACGTTCAGCCGTGAGATATCATTGTCGGCGGTGTATTTTTGCCTAAGAACAACAGTTTCCGGTGCATTGTTTAGGTGCAAGATCTTTAATTATTTCGTGGATATCCGGTCAAACGACCTCTTGATTAACTTTGACTTTATTTTTTTATGTAACCTTAGAATTATTATGACAAGGGTGGATCGTAATCTTTAGTAAATAAACGTTAAATAACAATGGCTGCTATCTAAAGATATATCACGGATTTTTTCGTAAAAGAATAATTATGCGTGTAGAGTAGGATCAAGGGATTTCATAGAAAGGGCTGTTTGCGCCTTCGAAGGCAATATTTTAGAAAAAACCTACACAACATATCAGATTGAAATACCGCAAAGTCAGTTCAATGGCATACAATTACTCAGAGCATTAAGCAATTTATCGAATGAATTAATAATGATAGTCTTACCGTAATAGATTACTCAATTACCCCTTAATTATTGCATTGTCTCGGAGAGAGTAACCTAATTATCCAATTAACTTTAATGTGGACATTTTGTTGAACACGCAACGCACGATTAAAGTGACGGTCACTTTTATAACTATCGATAGCAATTTAACTGCGAAACGCAATAAAAACTGTAATAGACATTTTCTCTAAAAATAATTCATTATTGTTTATTTTTGTCAAGAAAAACGTTATGAAAACACCAATTAAACCAAGCTTCTTAGCATCTATTGTTGAGCGTCGAAAATAACTTTTTCAGAATATTTATTTAAATTGTTTTCTGAAATGAAACTCCAACTAATACAGACAAAAGATAACAAAGGAAAGTCGTTGTTATTTCTGTCTGCTCATTATATTTTCTACTTAAGCTTTGCTTGCGGCTTTCCTTTAATAAATCCAAGCTCTGTCACTAAAGATAATCTTTGACTTTATCATGTAATTTGCTTTAACCAACTTACTTAAATTCAATGTCAGATGAGTCTATTTTTTAAATAAAAAGAAGCCGAAACGTCAGTCCTTTGTTTTATTCTGCCTTCTCGAGTATCATTATTTCATGATGGCCAGTTATTTTTATAAAGAAATATATGTATCACCTCAATCAGTTGCGCATTGCCAGTGATATATTATGTTGTATTCGCGAACAAAGTCATGTTCACAAGCTATAATAATATCAGATAATATCTAACGCACAGTTATATGTGCACTCAAGCAACTGATATTTTCTCCGTGTTTTCATTGCTCTCGTGAAATTCGCGCACGCACTGCGAGAGTCAATAATCAAATACCTTCACGCTTGCAGTAATAATTATGAATATTTGATAGCGTGGCTAACAGCCGTTAAAGTTACTTTTAGATAACTAAGCTAACTCGACCATTAAAACGTTGCGAATGTTTATTAGGTTTAATTTAACCAAAGATCAAATCGATCGAAAACAATAACAATGACTCACACGAAACGGTTAAAGTTTACATTTTTTGTCGTTGAAACCATTTGGGGCAATTAGAAAACAAGCACACATCGTTCAAGATTTTTCTATTAAAAGAAAAAGTCGAGAAATATCGGTGCTTGCGCAATTGATCGCGTTGTCCGTGAGAACTGGGTACGTGTTAGAAATCCTAACAATAGTGAATACCACAGGCGGCTCATAACTAACCTCAGAGTGAAAACTGAACATCCTGCCCAAGAACACGAGTCTTATATTAATGATATCACTTAAAACCTGCTTCGGGGGAACTTACACCACGCCTCGGAAACTGGAGATCAATAACATTTGTGAACAAGAATTGATTTTCTTACAAAATTGTACCAGGAACGCATGGCACAGAAGAATGAAGATCTATGTATATTCAGCAGTGGGTAAAACAAAGCTAACAGCTGATGATGACTAAAATTAGGTAATACTAAAGTTTGTCTGTATCTTTTCCCAAGAATTTGAAAGGACACGTCTGAGTAACGTTTACATAAAAGCCAGAGGTTAAATGGTATTGAAAAAGTCAAGGAGGGAATTTGAAAGCGTAAGCTTTTGCAGTTATAATGAAAAATATATTCTAATTATATAGAAAGGATGTTTGTGAGAGATGATTGGCTAGAAAGGGATCACTACTGAGATGACGGCTAATTGAAATATTAGGATGAGGAAGGCAGGCTGCGTTAACACTTCGGACGTCAATTTTCCGGCCACCCTGTATATTGGGATAAGGGCAGTAGGAAGTATCTTATGATTTTACAACAGATAACATTACTCCTGTATTCCCCGAAGGGCTAGGCAGAGTTGTACCAGTACACCCACATGTCGCCAGTTATGTGTAAGTCCCATGTAATAGGAGGCGAGCCTATTGCCACCAATCGGGCACAAATCCAGACTCAGGTCTGCTACTGAGAAATTCAAGATTGAAAACCTAATAACACTTTGCCTGACCCTTTGTTTATGATTTTACAGTCATTAAATTATTCGGGGCTCTTGGAAATAATCATCAATGGGCCAGACAGTTAGGAGGAGGAGCTCGTGGCTAAGTAATACAGCCGCACGGGTCGATCCATCAGGTTAAGCTCGCTTGCCGGGGTTGGTCCGTGGATAGGTGACCATCTTTACATACCTAGACTCCTCCGTGTGGAAAGCACGTTAAGCCGTCGGTCCCGGCTGTCATTTGTGGAACTTTGGCAGTCGTTACGGGTTGTCATAAGCCCGAAAGTCTGACAACCAGTCTTACCAAGGGGTATCGTATTACCCAGTTACTGGGTTATGGAGGTCAGATAGGCAGTCGCTCCATTTAAAATACTGGTATTTAGCTGCATCCGGTTAGACTGGAAGCCGACCCCAACTTCGTTGGGAAAAGGCTAGGCAGATGATAATGGGCCAGACAGTTATGAAAGATAATGATTATGTTTAAGTCAATGAGAAATGATATTGTCTACACTCGACTTCCTTCATTGATAAACGGAAGTGAGCGCTAAAGAAGTATATGAGGAAGTCCATAATGTGGAGGATGTTCGGATACTATGGTCAACGGTAATTGGCTGAATATTTTATTTATTTATAATTAATTGCGTATGTATACTCTATGTCATTTATGAAAGGCTACCCTTGAAAGTACGTGTATTGATTTTTTTTTTAGTCTGTATACTTTAGTGTCAACTCATGATGACATTATGATTCGTTTAACGACTTTGTGGGATGAGATCTCTAAATTCTTTTCAAAAGAAAGACTTCGTAATTTATGGAATACAACTGGAGCCAAGAAGTCGAGAGATAAATGTTATGAAAGAGCTATCGCCCAAGATATTTCTTTAAACAGACATAACTTAACCAAACGACTTCGGAAGTCCCTCGTTATGTAAACTTAAGTTAACTTAAGCACCAACTTTCGATAATAATTATGTAGTAGCACGTGGGAACTATTGATCCCATTCCAATGGCTTTAAGTAACACAAATATATTAACTGTGTCATAACTTGACACCACAGTGGGTGCGTGCATTGCGAAAAATGGTAATCAGTCAATTTTGATTACGCAACACCCTCCATGTATAGAATGAATATACTGTTAAAGGATTACAACATTCCTCTAAGGTCACTGAATTTCTTTGCATAGAATTTATGACGTAACCTTTTTATATCCATCATATTTTATACAGCCATTGAAATAATGCAATTTATTTATTTTTCTGCATTTAACGGTTATCACTTATAAGTGAAAGCTTCTTTATTTGAAACTCACGATTAAAGCTTTCAATAAAACATAAAATTAATATCGATAAACTTTAAACGGGCAAGCAATAGTTTTGACATAATAAACAATTATTATGAAAACTCGAGAAACCACTTTCTCGTGCTATGCAGTCGATAGCTGCATGTTCTTATTTGAGAACAAATACCAGCTCCAGTTAACATTAAACTGCTCAAACTTTCTGTACTATGACGTTATGAGGTCATTGACATGTGTGAAAAAGAATAGTGCCAGTAGAAATGGGGTTGATTGACATCGCAATAAGACCTAGTTCACACACTTGTGTAGCATTATGTGATTAATTACATCAATGTGTTACAGACTCTATTGTTCTTTAAAGATGTCAAAATGTCATATTACTAGATTAATGCTTGATTCTATTTCGTAGTTTTTAGGCAACTTTAGTAAGAGGGTTGAATTTCAGCCTAGTGGACACTGATACATTAAAAGTACCTTAATACGATATCAGTAATAAATATTCAGTTCTGATGCTATCAGTCCATGTGTCACTGGGGCAAGTCATTGTCGTTACACCACATCGCTAGCCGCAATCTATCTGTTCTCAACACTTGTTGCGCGCGCACAGTTGCAACGCTAAGTGTGGAAACTGTATCGATAACACTTCAACTGCTTTCGCGTTGCTACGCCAATTATATTTTTATCGATACATGAGAGCAGGCGAGCCACACATCTAGATAGTTCCGCCATCACTGGACACAGGTATCCGTCGATCACGTCGTGGGCGCACCCTAAATATTTCAAATGTTACGTACCCACGCCGAGGGCGGCTGCTAGCACTATTAAACACCGTGAATTCATGATTAAACTGTAAGTCCTTGCACAAGTGAAGTGGACACTGTAACGTTCAAGCACACACTGCGAGCGGGTGAATGGGCGGTTGAGGCTTTTATATCGGGTAGGCGTACGCGGCGCAGCGACGGTGAAAAGCGTCGCCGGCGCCCGCACAGTCCCCGCGCGCGCCCGCCTTGCCCCCGCGGGGTGCGCGCGCACCCCCGCGACACTGTCAACATTCGTAGATCATCATCACTCACTACAATCATGGTGTTGGGAAAATTCATTTTGCGGGTTGCACTGACTGAGTGTCAATTGCTCTACACGCAGCCAGATATTTGGTACTCCACCAGCTTGTAATGGAAACTGTAAGATTAATGAGATAATTAATCATTCCCTCGTCTGTGTTATGAATTCTGAGTAATCAATATTCGTTTATTGCAGAAGCTACACAATTGATGCATTGTACACATCAACGCGTATGTTAGGTAATCATCGCTTGTGTGTTTTATTTTATTATTTTTATACGCTGAGAGTATTAGGACACGATTATGTATATTGTAACCATGTTGCTAAATCTATTTGGTAAATAAATATATGTCTTGATCAAGACATTAAAAGAAGATAAAACATCTTTTATTTATGTTGATTTAATTTTGATTTTCAGTTTAGTTTAGACCGCCTTACTTGTCACACATTATCAACTTGTCTTTATTTTTTCAGCTCTATTATATATTTGTCATCTCTTGATCGATCTTCCTTAAACTCAATAAAATCAGAAAGCCAATTCTCGAAGGTAATTAAAAACGTTACAAAACTTATCTCAGCGACAATTATCAATGTCTAAAACTCCATACAAATTTTAACAGATGGAGACTGAAATTAGAACGCGGTACGAACGTTTATAAAAATACGGGAATTGTCTCTCAGATTTTAACAGCATTTATGAACCTAACACTCTCTTATTTCACATCAAAATACGTGAATATTATTGGATGTCCTCTAAGCCTATTAAGTCGAAACATCTCGAGCTCACTCAAGCGATCTTCAGGCCAAGACAGTTGCACGGTCCAGCGTCCACTTGCGAACAGACAGCGAAAGTGTTTTCCGAGATGAATCACAATTTATCTGATCAATGGTTTTACTAACCTTGAATTAAACATGAAAGGAAATGTTCGTACCATAATAGAAGGGTAATAAAATTAGCATGAAGTGTAACTGTAGTTTATTTATCTTCTATGTTTCCATACATATAAAATAGTTCCGTGTCAGACAATGCTCAAACCACTGAGGATAAAAAAAACTTTTTGTTTTAATTCAGATAAGGATTATATTCAAAGCTCCAATTCAAGCAAATCATCTGGAGCTCGTGGCTACGTTATAACAGCCGCACGGGTCGATCCATCAAGTTAAGCTACGCTTCCCGGGGTTAGTCCGTGGATAAAAAGGAAAGCACGTTAAGCCGTTGGTCCCGGCTGTCATTTGTGGATCTATGACAGTCGTTACGGGTCGTCAGAAGCCCAAAAGTCTGACAACCAGTCTTGCCAAGGGGTATCATATTACCCAGTTACTGGGTTGTGGAGGTCAGATAGGCAGTCGCTCTATGTAAAATACTGGTATTCAGCTGCATCCGGTTAGACTGGAAACCGACCCCAACATAGTTGGGAAAAGGCTAGGTAGATGATGAAGGATTTTATTCAAAACACGACGCTCTAAGAGATTATATTAGGTATAACACCATCTCTTAGAGCTTATATGTTTTGAGTCTCTGAGGTGATTTGGTTTAAAAATGGTTTTCCCTGTGTGAATCAACACACAAAAATTGAAATACCTAATCTATAAAAACCACACGAATTTAAATGCTTAAATTCACTATCACTAAGAAATGGTGCATCTGAGGATTTCAGTTTCTATTAAAAGTTCATGCGGACGAAGTCATGGGCATATCTTATGCTATTTTTTTAAATTTTATTCTCATAGTTGATGGTAAGACAATAGTTTTATTTTTACACTCGGCTGATAACGTAGGTTAGATGGCAAGGTTCGGAGACTAAAATCTCTCATTGATCTCACTGTACGGAACTACGGTTGTATAAAATGGTCGCTTCAAGATATTTTCATTCAGTACTTGTGTATTGTTTCTAAGAAATCTTTTTGTATCTCAAACTTTGTATTTTATGTAAACAAATAGGTGATTTTTTAGTTTTAGGTTTAAATACTTTATTCTCAACTAGCTTCCTCCCGCGGCTTCGCCCGCGTGGTATGTCGATAAAAAGTAGCCTATGTTCTTTCTCAGGCTATCTGTATGCCAAATTTCATTTGAATCGGTTCAGTAGTTCTGGCGTGAAAGCGCGACAGACAGACAGACCGACAGATAGACAGAGTTACTTTTGCATTTATAATATTAAGTAAGGATTTGATACAAGTTAAAAGGTATAACTGAATATTTAGAGAGTTTAGAAAAGGAACATACCGATTAAGATCGTAATCAGTACATAGTTTTTGTTAACTTAGCTGTTTATTAAAAAACCCTTAGCTGTGGAAAAGATACTTATATTTCACTGTTTTGTTTGGCAGCTTCCATGTAAATGGTAGAAAACATACAAACAAACACGAAGTAATGTCTCGTAAAATTCAATTCTAAGTACGTAAGCTACTAGATCTCCCACGATTAACGGCCAGTTTTTCCAAATTAGTAGTTGTTGTGTAGTAGTAACAGTCAACTTCTTCACTAAAGAACAGTTGACTGTTACTTTGGCTGTTACTTTTGATGAAGAAACTGGCCATAAGTGTTAAAAGAGATTTTAAAAAAATACGTCTTAAATCCTCTATTCTTTTATTTATCCAACCATAATACTTTTGTATTTTTAAAATTCGAAACAGTGCCCATAATCTAACCCAAAGCGCCAACTATGCAGTTGACTAGCTGTAACTTTCATACGATTCCCGAAATCCAAAGAAAATACTTATTTCTACCTGGATTTCCTCCCTATCCTTTATAGAGCTAGTATTATGGTAACTGATCGATAAGATCACGCTAAGAGCGTATATTTAGGACAAGGATGTAAGTAGCAAGTCGACGACCGTCCGCGCCCGGCGCGAAGGCCTGCTGGTTTCACGGCGCAGGCGCAACGATGATGCAAGTGCAGATGTGGCAGTTGACTGAGTTTGACATGTTGCATCTTTTATTTATTGCATTTTTTATTGGATTGCGTGGATAAGTGATAAATGATAAAAAAAAAAAAAATATTTTAGTAAGTAGGTTTATACAAACACTTTTACACATTATTATTAGGTTATATAATTTGAAAAACTAGATGAGTTTTGGTTAGTAACAGAACTATTGCCGAGTGAGTGTCTTTCAATTACTTCATGAAACTCGGTAATAACTCGTACCTATATCTTCTGCAATTGAAAGATTTATTATTTGCTATTTGTCTTTATATTGCTATTTGTATCTAAAAAGGTTCATGGACTATAGTTATCTGGCTGACGATTACAAAGATTATTTTTTCAATTCGGTAGTAATTTTTTTGATAGTTTTTGTTCACCAAATTAATAATATAAACTTAGTGAAACTTTTAACTTATCAATTACCTACGTTAACTAATTAATGCAACTATTTTAATTTCCTTTAATTTACCAATAGCTATTTATGACAATTATGAACACATGTCATTATTTAACAACTTTCATTGAAAACTATCTACCATTAACAAACGATCCATTTTACCTTTATTGCGTTACAAAATATGACTAATAGCATAGTCTTTGTCGTTGTCACCGCGATGTTTGCCTCATTGCGCCGGCGCAGCTATGTGCAGTATGCGGAAGGTAGCACCGACGACGAAATGCCTAAACTTACAATCACCTCTAAAATTATAGTATTCAACTCTTGATGATAAATAAAGGAATTTTGTGAAACGTTTTAAGAATAGGGTATACTGTTTCATCTCAGTGAACTTACAAAAGAAATTGGATAACCTCAAGTATTTTGTAAATCGTGCCTTAGTAACATTGTGTTTTCTAATTTAAATGACTGGTTGACAGTTTAATGAACTGTGTGGGTTCTAGAATCAAATAGAAACTTAAACAAATCAGTCTCGTTCGTTTCGATTCAATATAGTAGGAGTATTTTTGCAATTGGATAGCCAAATGGCTAAAGAATTACAATCGATACAGCAAAAGTTTTTTGTAGCCGTGCGTATTGTTTGTTCGTTAAATTGCTTAGAAAAAATATACTGCAATGTAATTTCTCAACATTCATGGACCTTATTTTATGTTCCTCATTAACATTTTCCTTTCTTCGCATTATTCTTAAGAGATACAAAAAGTAATAATTCGAGGTTAGGCTCTCGTCTATTTCCTCCTCCAATATTGGACCAATTTGAAAGATATTTTATTAATTGAATAAGAAGGATATTTACTGTGCCCCTATGTTTTCCGTTTTGATGACACATTATCTGTAGAAGCACTAGATCCCTCAGAAAATGCTCAAAATTGCCTGTTTCGACCGCCCCGTCATCAGAGACCTATTGTACAAATTTGAAAACTATTAATGAAAAAAGAAAAAAATAGGTTCACAGTAAATATCCTTTTTATTCAATTTATAAAGTATCTTTCAAAGTGATCCAATATTGGAGGAGAAAATAGACGAGAGCCGAACCTCGAATTATGATTTTTTGTAACTCAAACTCAAAGCATTTATTTCAAATAAACCAATTACAGGCACTTTTGAATTGTCAAAGGGTCGGTCAGTCAGAAAATATGAAGCTAGTTGCCCATTCCAAAGCGTAGTAGGTTCCTATGGAGAAGAACGGGCAAGAAACTCCACAGACACTCTTTTAAATCAGAATATTGTTACAATATGTTGTTTACATCATTCATGTTGGAATCATACATGTGAGTACAATGTAGAAAAACGTGCAGGTTAAAAGAGTCCGTAAATAAAAGATAAAACGATACAAAACAATTCAAAAATTAAAATAAATCAAAATAAGCCGTGGCAGCTAAGAGATGACCAGTCCCTACTGATGGCGCCCGTTCACGAACATGACGCATGGATCAGCACCATTCAGCTCAACCATTTTGAAGGGAACTTAATGATCCAACACTCGCCACCACCAGCGAGACATTAAAGTGAGAATGACATGCTTTCAGCCGCCAGGGCACATTCAAGTTAATGAAAGACGTACCTAGTAAATGGTAGCTTTAAAGTACTTAGGTAAGTACAAAGTGCTCACACACATGTGCTATGCAGTTATACAATACTAGGAGATTGAATTTATACGATGTAAAGATAGTTTTTATAATCTTCAGCAGCTCCAACAATATTTTCGTATGCTTATCAATTAGTTGTTGCGCCCTGTGGAGCTGGACCAGCGCTGAGCCAAGCATTTTTGTCAGTGATGTAATCCGCCAATTTATAATATGCTTGGCGGCATAGTGTGCGTTTTATACAAGATTTAAATTTTGTTTCATTCAGTTGGAGTATGTGGGGAGGTATTTTATTGTAACATTTTAAACAGTACCCCATGAAGGATGAGTCTACTTTAGCCAGTCTGAAGCCCGGTTGAACTAATTGGTCCCTATTCCTAGTCCTATAATTGTGTTTTTCACCTCTTTTACTAAAAAGACTTAGATTTTTCCTTACGTACATGATGTTTTCGTAGACATATTGACAAGGTACCGTCATGATGTTAATATCTTTAAACAGTTCCCCTAGAGAATCGCGCATACGGAGGCCATATATTGCTCTGATAGCTCTTTTCTGCAAAATAAAAATAGTCTCGATATATGCAGCCCGTCCCCACAGTAAAATACCGTAAGACATGATACTATGAAAGTAACTGAAATAGACTAGCCTCGCGGTATCTACATCAGTGAATTGACGGATTTTCCTCACAGCATATGCTGCTGAACTTAACCGTCCTGCAAGAGATGTTAAATGAGGACCCCATTGCAGCCTTGAGTCGAGTGTGATCCCCAGGAAAACAGTCTCCCTATTCAATATTATGTCACAATCACTACTTTTAACATTCGGTAAAGCAAATCTCATGCATTTAGTTTTTTTCCCTTTTAATACTAAATTATTAGCAGTGAACCAATTTTGGACCTGCAGTAGGGCGTTATTTACGTCGTCAAGATTTGACGCACGTCTATTTATTTTAAAAATTAATGAAGTATCGTCAGCAAATAACACAATTTGTGGTTGGTTTTTAAATAAATGGGGTAGATCATTAATATATACTAAAAAGAGGAAAGGACCCAATATCGAGCCTTGTGGAACACCCATTTTTACATTTAAACCGAGTGAATTGACACCATTTATTTGAACTTGCTGTTGTCTATCATTTAAATAAGATTTTACTAAACTGAGCGCAAGTTTACCTAGTCCGTAATGCTCAAGTTTTAAGAGTAAGGTTTTGTGATTTACGCAGTCAAATGCCTTGGAGGGGTCACAAAAGATTCCTATGGCATCTTGGGCCTCCTCCCACGCAGTAAAAATGTGTTTTAATAAGGTGAAACCGGCGTCAGTCGTACAACGTCCTTTGGTGAAACCATACTGCTGATCGTGTAAGATTTGGTTGGTGTTAAAATGATTAAGCATTTGATTGAGCATTACCTTTTCGAAGACCTTGCTGAACACCGGCAGAACAGATACTGGTCTATAATTGTTGGTGTCTTTACTGTCTCCAGATTTAAAAAGTGGTATAACCTTACTGTATTTCATTGTATGGAGAAAAGACCTCACCCTATTTCCTTTTAAGGGAGAATCGGTGTCTTGTGTCGGACTTCTGCCGAGCATATTCACCCCGCGGTCAATTTCCACGTAGGATCAAAGATCTTCGGTGAAATTTACGCCAGTAAACGCCTTTGAAGAGAGTAAAGCATAACTGCCCAATAAGGCTACCATAAATCACAATACTATAATAAATAAAATTATTCAAATCATCTTCCACATTAGCATACGATGCCTTACTTACCGAGAAACCATAGTCAATGGCAATAACTCAGTGCGGTCCCAATAAGTTGATATAAAACGGTACTCCTTACTTAATATTCATAAAGGCTGCGCGCACGAAATTGTGCAGAGTTGCGGCGTACGCGCACTTCTTTCTGATTGTGTATCATATACAACGGCATATTTGTAGACTATATTAAATGAGGGACCTTTTTTGGGACTAGGAGAAGGTTTAAAAGTAAAACGAGAAGATACTATCACTGAGAACTGTGTAAGAAGGAGATACACGATCAGCAGAGAGCGTTTAGGAATTGGAATGCTTAATCATCATTCTATGACATAAGTCAATACTTATGTCATGATCATGAAACATAATGCACTCCGAAAAATGTCTTCTTTTACTTTCATACCTAAATCTCTATCAGTTTCAGTTGCAGATGATTGTAATGATAAGTATCCAAACTCGTTATATAAACCGACAGATTATTTAGAATAACTAGTGCAATAATTACCATTTTATGTACTTCATAGAACATGAATATTTTGTTTTCGTGAACAATTGATGCCTTAATAACCGAGTTATTTTATTTGCTCTACATATAGTATTTATTACCTAGGTTTGAATTAACCTAGATCGGAAGGGTCGCTTACTAATATTGTAATTTCGAACCATCATGACCTACTTGTACCTGTAATAAACATATTTTAGTTTTAGTTTATCTTTACGCACTACTATTGTTCGGGAAATCTTACTGTTGACTAAATGTACACTTTTGTAAATATTTTATTGAATAAATATTATGCTTATTCTTATTACATAATATGTATAATAATTTATTGAGCATACCATTTGTAATTTTGAACCTACTTAATCTATTTCCATTAATTAACTTTTATGAACTTATAGAAATATCACATTAAATAAAAATTACACCATATCCTGTTACTAAGCGAGTAGATTTTGTCATTACCGAGAAGGAATTTTATTACTTATCTAATTAATATAGTTTATCATTAAGAATCACCTCATTTTCCTAGCCTTGGTCAGAAATTAGATATTATTATTGACAGCCGGCGGGTGACTAAATATAGATATTATTATGATGCAAGAAGTCGTTTACCTAAATATTTTAGTTTTTATGACTACTAGGAGTGTTTTTATACGGATAAAGTCCGTTTTTAAAAGATTTCCTGTTAGTAATTCTGTCACTTATATGGTACCTACTCTTAAAAATATAGTCGGACACAAGAGTCCGTACTTACAAATTACAATATCTGATGTATAATTACAATATCTATATACGACTCCTCGTAGGCCTCGGCCGCTGGTCATCCGTTGGTTCAAATTTGTTCGAAATTGTTCTCCGAATGGTATCAGCCCGCCATACACAGCGACCCCAAGTACGACCGATCCCTCGGCCACACGTCCTCGAATAAAGGCGCGCATGGAGCACTGCAGGCTACCACTTTGGAGTCATCCGCTTGATACCTAAAATATAACTCGAAAGAAAACCCTAAATTCAGACGAGAGCAATTTCCACACAAGTGAGTTACGGTTACCTACATTATTATGACTGCCGAGTTACGCAGACCCACCTGAATTATGGATACCTTTAAGTGCCTACTCAAGGCAAATATTGTTTTAAAATTCAATTGTCAATAATCAACTTCTACTACAGAACAGCACGTAACGATGATCCCAACTACATAACCTGAACAAAGTGACTCACGAAAATACAACTTTAGCATACATTGCTGCTTTTTTATCGCCGATATTTATCAAAATAGACAGTTATGTGTCAATGTACGGAAAAAACTCGAATGTAGGCTTACATACAAAAGTAATACGTAAACTATTACATCAATGCTCTCTGACACGAAGCTTGTAATTACTCAATCGGCTGGCATTTGAAGAAGCGCACGCGCAAGCAAAGGTCGTCGGTTCGAGTACTTACTCGGTTACTGACCCACAAGTTTCGGAGTTACTTTTAACCGGATGTAAAAGGGATGAGCTGTCAACTGTTTGTTTATTTATTTTATTGAAATGAGGATGCGTTAGCACTTAATACGAACTTACTTGAGAAAACTTGGGAAAAAAAAAACAAAAAATTCTGAACCACAAATCATTGTTTTGGTTTCTTCGCTGATTTCGTAAATAGTAATATTTTTATTTGACATTCAACTTGGGAAGAACTGAAAAATAACAACACTATTTCATGGACAGGCACATGATAGCCAATACTAGCGATTATGCAATTGTTAGCACGATTACACTGTTAGCAACAGTAGCCAATAAAAGGGTCAACCATTGTTATGTTTAATGGTACTTGAAGTAGATATACTTCTATATCAATCTGACGACGGACAAGACCACCAGAGGGCCTAGACAAGTGACAATCGCTTCGAAAACGTTTCGTATTTCTTCAAAGACTTTCAACAGGATTGACATAAGCTTTTCGATAGCTTGTGTCAGTCCTATACATTTTTGACTTTTCCATCATAGTTATCGCTGATAGAATGTTACTTTGTCTAGGGTCTCAGTTCTTCACTGTTTGTCGAATCGGCTGGACGTCTTGGTACCTACCTATCTCATTTTTAAAACATAATATAATTATTTATGTTTGTTTAATAAGCATTATAGCACTGGCAAACTCTACTCTCCCCATCTTTTCTTAAGGTGGATGCGCATTGAATCTAATTAAAATTAGAATCAGCAATACAACTCTCTAAGTTCATGTAAGTGCATTGAATGACTATTTCATGAAATAATGACATTTGGCACTTTCATGAACTTAGAGAGTTGTATTGCTAATTCTAATGTTTATAATTCTGTAAACCCATATTTGTTACGCCCGCAAATAATATTTAGATTAACATACCACGTGACACTGACCTGCAAATTGCAATAAACGTAAGAAAATTTGAATTTCGCGGGCTACCCTAGCGCATCCCCCTTAAGTCTATGCACACAATTTTCACAGAATAATAATAATAATATAATAATAATTTCTTTATTGGCACAAAAACAACCATTTTTACTTATAAACTAGGATACAGTAAAATGAATGAAGGTCGACACAAAAAAATTAAAACCCTGACTCCTAAACTAGGTTATCCTGTGTCTTAGGAGTCAGTTACTCAGAATCCACCTTCATTTTTCTTATTTTGTCAAAGGATTATTCTTCATGCAAATCGTTTGCCCTAAGGGATTTCCCATCAACAGAAACTACGAACTTTGATTCAATTTGTTTCCTTTAGGGGATGAATTTTCAAAAGTCGTTCCATAGTGCTCACCTACGTCATATATACTCTTGCGTAAACATGCTTCTAGACTCAGCGGTTACATACATTGTCTGTCAGTGAATTCATTGAAGATTTTTACTAAGTAGATAGGTAATCGTCTCACTTAAAAGGGACACTGCAGTGTCATCTGTACTGACTGTACATATTTTATTTAGCAATAAAAATCTTATTGTGAAGCTGACAGTTTCTTTACACAATTGACCGCACTGTCGCATTGGGTAAATACACCTGCCAGTCGATTCAATAAAAATATCACCGTAAAACTTAGGTGAAGTGAACTAGGAGTGAACTGTCACTGCCTTAGCGTCAGTATGTATCGTTGACAATGACAGCTCACTCCACGCTCACTTCACCTAAGTTTTCACGGTGAGATGGTTACAGAATAGCTGTAATGTGTAGAAATGCTGTAATGATAATTGTAAGGGAGTTTGAATAAAATCAATAAATACTATTTCATTGAGCCGCTATTTATCCAAATATTGTGATAATGATATGGGTAATGTGTTATTTTAGGGGTCAGTGACAACTCAGCCCGTGTAAGCTCAACGAGATATTTCACTCCGGATTACGGTGATTTGTACGGTCAGGCAGAAAATCGATATTTTAAAATAAATCATTACGATTTTTTTTTTTTTTTTCTGATGATTCACCGCATTGTTTGGTAAGTATTTCATCTACGTTAATGGAAAGGGATTATGACCAAAAAGAACGATAAGTGCGATACCCTACCTCTTTGCTAACGGTCATAACATATGACTTGGAGATTATTTCAGGGGTTAAGACCCGTCTGACCATCTGGCATATGTAATCTTTAAGGAAACTGGGTGCATAATATTACTTATGCTATCCATCAACTTTATTTAAATCTTATGGTATAATAACCTTATGTATGAACGAAAAGCCAGTCCTTCCGGTTCCTGAAATTTCTTTTAAGATCTGAAGGAAAATAACATAGAGAATAGTAAACTAGGGTTCTAGCTTTCCCCTTTAAAATCTCCCCAGGAATGTGTCTGTGGCGGTATCTATATCGCCACATGCGAACTACGCATCAAAGACCTGACGTCACACAAAGTTCCTGACCTCACATAAATCCTGCATCGCGCAATTAAAGTTTACCGTGCAATGGTACATATATACAAGAACCCGACATCAATCGTTGGGCAGTTGCCCGCCAGAAACAACACCCGTCTGGAGAACTTTACACCCTGTTCCTCATACCCCAAATGTGCACCCTGTTCCCCATAGTGCGTAGGCTAAAAAGAACTAAACCATTTGAGTTAGTGTAGTGTATAAAAAATAGTAACAATGCTGTGCTATACATGTAACACATGAACAAAGTGTTTTCATCAATTATCAGACTCTAAGAAAGTGGTACGAAATTGTGTAAAAGTGCAAATTGACACTATTCTTAGTTATAACATAATCTATGTCGTAAAATATTAAGTTTGAGTTAAATTGCTTATTAGCCTATTAGGATAGATTGTAATCCATTACTAAGAACATTTGAACATTTGTTCTTATTAATAAAAAAAATTTAAAAAATACTCCAAATGTCCTAACAAGCGTTGGACATGGGGATTTCCGGAGGTTGACCAGGTGACTACCTTGTGATGGACTGGATTTTAGCGAGGTAAAACACAATCCCCGTTCATATCTAGACGACAACCTGTCGCAAGATTTCCCCGAAAATTAAAATGTGATCTCGTTTTGATGACCAATGAGGAAAACTATATCGTGTTGGCTGTATCTTACCTCCCATGTCGAAAGTGTCGCCTTAGGTAAACATTGCTCAATCCACTGCGTCTACAAGAATTGCGAATTTGATGTCAAGATTACGTTGTGTGTATACGTAATGTGCTGGGCCTAAAGCCATGGCTCAATCTGTATCAACAAATAGGTGTCACTTAGGTGTTTTACATTTTATTTTACACGCAGTAAAACACATTAAAAATAAAATTCTACTTTTGAATATTACGGTACTGCTTATTTCCAAAAACAAATCTTCTAGCAGCCCTGTGAAATATTTCTATAAACAACATTAAAAAAAAAATTGGGATCTTTCAAAGTCGGGAGAAAGGCTGTGGTGATGCTACAATCCTACTTAGATTTTATTATACATTTTGGTAATAATTATCTAGGTTTTAAGACATGACTCTAATTTTTAAAGAGTCACTAGTATTAAGTAGTAGTAAGAAGGGTCCGCAACTCCACGTCCACGCTTATCTTGCGCAAGAGACAGAATGTTTTTTTTGTTTTTTTAGGTTTGGTTTTTGAAGTCATATAATGATTTCATTATATGACTTGCATAAAGGAGGGCGGATATGGAGGGCGTATCAGACTTTTACTAAGTAAAACCGACCCGTGTTCCTGTTGCCAAGGGCCCCGTTATCCCTTTCGGACCCGCAACCCTGCCCTGCCAGGTCACTATGATGACGATGAATACACGTGGATCCCGAACACGGAATTGATTAAATTAATGAATTGCTTGATTATCACGAAGGTTAGATGGCAGAGTTCATATCGGTCGTTGGAAAACTTATATTTGTTAAGGCGATGCGTACTGCCTGCACAGTGAAACGTAAATGTAAACAAAAGTAATTAGCTCAGTAACCGATCGTTATTTGTTGTCTTTTTTTGGCTTTGTGCATTTGCAATACACAGTTGTGCACTACAATATCTCCCGCGCGATGGCTTTTCTCCATTGTGTTCTAATTAATTCCCCTGTATTGTGATTGTGACAAATGGATCAATGATGATGATTGTGACCTAATAATTATTATATTATAATGAAGTAGCGTTGGCCCTCCATAAGGTGGACAGATGACCTGGTGAAGGCCGCAGGAATCCGCTGGATACAAGAAGCACCAGAACCGGTCGAAGTGGTGGTGCTTGGGGGAGGCCTATGTCCAGCAGTGGACGTCTTCCGGCTGAAATGATGATGAATGTTATAATGAATCTAGTGCAAGGCATGAAAAATACTCTAATCTTTATAGATCCCATTCTCCTATGTATACCAGTGACCCGCCCTTGTTTTGCACAGGTGCAATCTATTAATGGCGACACATGAAAACATCGTGATTTCTCGAACGTTCCGGAAAAAAATCTCGAAATAATGGTGAAAGCCTTATAAAAATCCGTTGCGTAGATAAAACGAACAACGCGCTCACACAGACACACGAAAAGCGACTATAATTTATGATATTTGTATAGATGTATACTCCATTTGAATTAAGATTAGACATTTAAATAAACCTTTTTTACAGTCCGTTCAACCGATTTTGACTTCTATTGCGTTTGTGGCGTGACAAATGGCAGCTGCAGTAGACAGTTGGTTAATGCCATCCTTATACCTACGGTCATTATTTGCCTAGCCTTTTCCCAACTATGTTGGGGTCGGCTTCCAGTCTAACCGGATGCAGCTGAATACCAGTATTTTACATGGAGCGACTGCCTATCTGACCTCCACAACCCAGTAACTGGGTAGTACGATACCCCTTGGTAAGACTGGCTGTGAGAATTTCGGGCTTCTGACGACCCGTAACGACTGTCAAAGATCCACAAATGACAGCCGGGACCAACGGCTTAACGTGCTTTCCGAAGCACGGAGGAGTCTCGATATGTTAAGACCATCCACCCATCCACGGACCAACGCCGGCAAGCGTAGCTTAACCTGATGGATCGACCCGTGCGGCTCTTATTACTTAGCCACGAGCTCCTCCATCTTCCATCCTTATACCTACGGTATAGAAGTCAAAATCTATGTATCTAAATAAATGTCTAATCTTATTTCAAATGGCGTATAGATGAGATAAAGTAGCATTCCCCTCAAGTCCAAGGCTTTAATTAATATAAAGTTCTTCACGGTCAGGGTAATATAATTAGTACCTACTACAACACTATGAACGTGTAATCTACTTACTTGTATAATTAATATGCAACATTTAAATAGTTACTATGTCTGTCTGTGTGTATGTTTTTATATTTGTATCCTTTGCTCGCACTTTGTTATATAATGTGACAAGGTTGGCATAATACAAGGTGGAGTAGTTAAATGTTTACGTTATACAACAGTATTGTTTGGTGGCTATGTGACAGAAATTACTATGTAATGTATGAAAGACTTGGTAAGGACTATGAACGTGGATGATGTGGTACCATAAACAGCCTATAATGTTCCCACTGCTGGGACACAGAAGGCCTCCTCTCGCCCAAGTAAGCGCATGGAATGACTATTTCATGAAATCATGACATTTGGCACATTCATGATCTTAGAGAGTGGTATTGCTGATTCTATTGTTTATAATTCTGTAAACCTATATTCGTTACGGCCGCAAATAATATTTAGATCAACATACAACGTGCCACTGGCCTGCAAACTGCAAAAAACGTAAGAAAATTTGAATTTCGTGGGCTACCCTAGAGCCCCTTAAGCCTTGAGTATCTGTTGTAAGCCATATATATAAGTCGTCGATTACAAACTCTATATGTATGTTCAATCGATATGTCTCGAGAATCAGTTTATAAGAAACCATTTTTTTTTCATCGGTACAATTGTCGCGAATTTACCGTTTTACATAATATAAATCCTACCTATAAATTAAACCACAAAATTCCGATCATGCTCATTCTAATTCATAGACCCGATCAAGACGGCCCTGCATTACTCTCAAGGCCGGTGGGGCTATCAACCACGAACGCCATTTGCAAAACCACATAGACGTTTATGTCCCACAGACAAAGTCTTTCTTAAAAGATTTACTATTTTACTACTGTTAGAACCATAACTTATTGTATGGAATAGTTTGTAAACTTCCGTAAGGAGCATCGTTTATTTTTATTCAATAACTAGCGACTCGCTCCTGCTTCGCAAAACATCGAGATTTCTTAGTGATCTGTAACTTTAATAGTAACGTATTATACACATAAACCTTCCGGAATAAATTCTCTAAAAGATGGTGAAAACCTTATCAAAATCTGTTGCGTGGTTTAGAAGAACAACGCGGACATACAGACAAACACGAAAAGCAACTTTAATTTATAATATGTATAGATACTGGTTGTTTTTGCAATAATATAAGTGCGAAAGTGAGTTTGTTTGTTTGTTACGGTAAAACACCTGAACGGATTTGGATGAAATTTGGCACATGGGTAGACCATGACCTGAAGATGAACATAAGCTACTTTTCATCCTGGATCGCAGAAGAAGTCGCAGGCAACAGCTAGTATTATGATAAAAATGTATACAAAATATAGTAAAACATTTTAAAAGAGTTTCTGTGGAGTTTCTTGCCCATTCTTCTCCAAACAAAACCTACCTTTTTGTAGGGATCTAGAAACAAATTGCTCGCCATATTACATGGGACTTAAACATAACTGGCGAAATGTGAGTGTTACTATAGGTAGGTACAACTCTGCCTAACCCTTCGGGTATTACAGCACGCGTGATGTTATATTATGTGTTAAAATATTCCTACGAATTACTGTGTTTTTCCATAATTCATATCTGACCTTTCCTTGTGATGCCCTTGATTGGTTTTTTCGATAACTTATTAATATCTCATTCCGTTACTTCCGGATACGTTTAGACCGGTACAGTGAACTGGACATCAGTGGTAAAAGAGTGTCCGTGGAGTTTCTTGCCCGTTCTTCCCCATAGGTACCTACTACGCTTTGGAATGGACAACTAGCTTCCTATTTCTGACTGACCGACTCCTTGACAATTCAAAAGTGCCTGTAAATGGTTTAATTGAAATAAATGATTTGAGTTTGAGTTTGAGTTTGTAAACTTGCACTGCGATAACCGCGCTTACTGTTACGACATAAATGCGCTGTCAATGTAATTTTTTTACCACTGACTGAATGTATGACCCTCATACACACGCTACCCAAAATATTAAATATCCATCCACTCGACCATTTGGTTCTTACCACATCATCAGCCTACTACAGCAGTCCACTGCTGGACATAGGCCTCTCAATTGCATGCCAGTCAGCTACCAGACACCCTGCGAAGATCGTTGTTACACCTAGCCTGAGGGCGTCCTACCTTCCATTTACCGATTCGCGGTCTCCACTCAAGAACACATCTACCCCAATGGTCATCGGACCTAGTATTAGTACCATCCTAACTAAAATTATAAATGCAAAAATGAGTTTGTTGATTACGCTTTCACGCTTATACGCTTGAACGGATTTGAATGAAATTTCGCACAGGGGTAGACCTTGACTTGGAGAAGGACATAGGCTACTTTTCATCCTAGACCGTAGCCGAAGTCACGGGCAACAGCTAGTAACCTTTAATTCTTCATCTTCTTCGTATCGGTGATTCCAAAAACGTCAAACTATGTTACTAAATCTTCGACGTCGATACTATTGTCAATGGATTTGCACAGTTGCACAGGTCCTTGAAGGTGCAAGTAGTAAGCACAAGCAGCAGGACAGGAGGTGAAACATCGGTATCTATGGTATGGCACTATTTATATATTTATTTAAACTTTTCGCACTCAAAAAAAGAGGTACAAAGGCGGACTTAATGCCTTAGGCATTCTCTACCAGCCAACCAAGGGTGGTGTAGATGGCAGGTGCTCTGATGGTGCCGAAAAAAGAGCAAAAAAATAATAATAATAATATTATAATCCCTGGTGCGGGTGCGTGGTGGACGTAAAGTGCGCGTGGCGCATCGGCGTGCTGCGCGCGCGCAGGCCGTGCAGCGGCAGGAACGCGCCGCCGTATCTCTACGTTGACGTCGTGGTGGGGCTTGCGCGCTCCGAACTCTAGGTCTGTGCCGGTAGAGTTTACTTTGCCGGAACAGGTCTAGGATAAGGAGCCAGACCAAGAGAGATAAAAAAACCCGCAGGGCAGCATGTGGCGAGCTGTTGGGCAGTAGCGACCCCACAGACCCTACCTCCCGGGAGAAGTCTTGTTCCATATCTCTGGCTTGCCTTTACTGGCCCGCTGGAGTGAACACTGACGAGGAACAGAGCTCCCACCTCATTCTTGCCTTGATGGCCGGCTTGAGTGGAGAGTCGCAAGAGCAAATGTGCTCGGAGGAAGGAAGTATTCCAGTAAGATGCTGGTAGGGATCTTGACCGTACTTCCGGGATTGTCCTGATAGCCGTGGAATACCTCTCCACTCCTCTTAAGCACCTCAGGTCATGTTGCCCCCTTGTCGCTACGTCACTATGTACGTGCTAGCGACCGTTTTCGGGGGCCCATTATTGAATGTGCAAGTCACCCCCTGCCATTTTATCTGTGTATTCTATAAACATTGGTCAGGCAGGGGCCATAGTATTTCCATAGTTCAAGATAGCCAGTTCACTTAGCCACCCAAACCCATAATCCAATATCTTTGTTTCCATATCATGCAATAGTCCTACACCAACCGGGGGTTGTCCTTGGCTGCACTTGCATAGTGTGAATAGGGATAATCGTCGGTTGGTGCCTCATTCCAATTAGAATTGTCTAAGGGGCCTCTGCGAGTTGGCTTCGGCCCCTCATACGCCTTCCAAAGGTCCGGGACCCCAGGGTCCCGAGATGTATAGACATATTATAATATCATAATGCATAGATAAGACAGGTTTTACAGTATAAGAAGCTATAAACTTATGATACATTTACTTACATACAGATTCACTATATATATACCTATAATATAATATATATATATAAATAATATACAAATTCTATGGAGAGAGGTGTAGATATGACTCTACTCTATTTGATTTGAACAAACCTCCGCTTAAATGCATACCCACTAGTGGCCGTCCTGATATCAAGAGGAAGCGCATTCCAAAGAAGAATGGACTGAATATGCAAGAAGAATGAACAAAGTCAGAAGTATGAGAAGGACAAAGTAGAGAAGATTGTTAGAAGAACGCAGATTCCTAGTGTGTGAAGAACATAGATATTGGAAGTATGGCTCTATCAGATTATGTCTCTTCAAAGTCCTCCAATTTGACTAAGTGGCACCGGCAATCGGCTTTGTAGTCAGGTTAAGGATTTCCAAATTGGCCGTAGACCTCTGGTTAAGAGTATTTCAGAATATTCTCCTCAACTACCATCTGTACCATTATCATCATTGAAGTACAAATCATCTTGTATCTACAATAATTTGCCATCAAGACTTATTGCTTGTTATTTTCTTAATTATCGGTCCTTTCGATTCGATGTGCTGTGTAGACATGGAGCTCGGATGGGTGCAATTACTTGGTTAAACCTTTTTAGTTCACAAACCCGCACTGGGACCGCGGGTTGGATTATGGCCTACTCCCTGACGTAGAGAGATGGCCTATGTCCCAGAAGTGAGAACGTTGTTGGCTGATTATACTGCCGTTTTAGTCCTTTAAATTATTATTATGCGCGGGGCTTATTATTAAATCTTTTCTTCCGTAGAGAAGATTTGGCATCACGTGCTATGCAACTATGTATGCCTAAGCAGCCTGCCAGCTTCGCTGTGCAAACAGTATTGATACTTGCGGTGGGTCATGCACTTGCTCCACTGCACCCAAATAACTAATTTATTATTGCAACCGTCTGCATGTCAAGTATACTGTAGCAAAAATGAACAAGCGCAGTGCTTTATATACACACGGTCTGACATTAATGTGCACAAATGCTAAAGTTGAATAAACATAAATTTTACAAAAAATACCTCCTCATTTACTGATTATAAATTAAATGTTGCTGTAGATACTGACCATGAAAATTTTAAATGCGCAAAAACAAATAGAACCTTCCTACAGTTCCTGCATTTTCAAGTAGGTAGGTATCAAAAGTTCACCGAGTCTCTGACTACCTCCGTTCAAAGAGTAAAGGCTCTTACATACCGTGGCGATTCGTCACACGACGCGAATTTTAACAAAACAATTTCTGAGAAAACTACACGGCGAACAATGCGGCGGCGTCGCGTCGCGCGACGAATCGCCCCAGTATGTAAGAGCCTTAATGCGTTTTATGGTGAGTACCTAGGTACTGACCAGTGATGTGCCGGATGTTAAACAATGTGATCAGCGGATACGGATACCGATCATAAGAGTCTAGATCCGCGAATACGGATACGGACCTCAACTTTCTTACTCAGTCACAACATCATTATGTACATGAATGAAATGTATCCACATATAAGATCCGTTCAAGATCCGCCAAAAAGTAACGAATACGGATACAGATCTTTTTTCTCCCTCGTATATCCGCGGATACGAATACGGATACGGATATCCGGCACATCACTAGTACTGACTACTGACCAGGAATTTTCAAAAAGATAATATGATAATTTAACATATTCAAACTGGATTTGATTTCCTGTAAAGATCTTGTTAATCTTAAGGTCATTTTTATAGGAAGCTTTATATAAAGAACGTACTTCTTTTAATGATATCAGTCACTTTTCACGAAACATTTAACTAGCAAGCATTTTACACCAGGAAGTGCCTACCTACATAATCGCGAGACTATCACATTGTATTCTAATCTATCGTTATAAAAACATCAGTCTCATCTCTATAAATAGTATTTTTTTTTTTTTACACTCCGGCGCAGTTATCAGTAAGACCTTCCTGTAAGGTCAATCGAATGTTATAAAACTGGATACTTGTTTACAATGAAAACATACGTTGGTAAACTTTCCGTGACATAAGAATAAAGATGGAACAACATTCAATCATATTTGCACTATATTTTTTGCTACTGACACAGTATATGCTCCACATCGACACATCAAGGCCCACGTTTCGGCCGACTAGGCTCGTCTCGTATTCCCTGCCTCAGACACGACAGCTCAAGAAGGCTCTGGGATTCAACGAGGATGTATACTTGAACTTCACAGAACTTACCGACAAATACAAGTATCCTACAGAAGTGCATACAGTGACCACAGACGATGGATACATTTTAAATATGTTTAGAATATTACCAAAGTGCAGTGAAACGGTTAAACCTTACCCAGTGTTTTTATTACATGGAATATTTGATACAGCAGACATGTGGATAGCTACTGGAACGAGGACTGGGATCGGCTACGTACTGGCCAGTAATTGTTACGACGTGTGGGCGGCAAACCACAGAGGAAACTTTTATTCTCGACAACACGTCAAACTTGACCCTAATAAGGATCCAGAATACTGGAACTTCACGTTCGACGACCATGGCAACTTCGATGTACCCGCAATTATTGACTACATTCTGCGCACCACTGGACATTCAAAGTTGTTTTACATGGGACATTCTCAAGGTAGCACTAATTATTTTGTTATGGCTTCTTTACGGCCGGAATACAATGATAAGGTGAGGGTAGCCATTATGCTTGGTCCAGTAGCCTGGATGAAGCACTATAACAATCCTCTAGCGCTCATAGCTGTCCAAAATTACGTCGCGATAAAAGCCTTTATAGATAATGCCGGTTTAAATGAAATATTTGGCAGAGAGCATATCGTACATTTCATTATTGAGTATCTTTGCGAGCTAGCTCCTAGATTTTGCGAAGTAGGACTCACTTTATCAACTGGTTACAAGTCTGGGACCATACCACTCAAAGATATTTCAGTTGCTATTGCCCATGTATTTAGCGGTACGTCAATAAAAAATATAGCACATTTTGCGCAGTTGGTTTTAAGTGGGAATTTCCAGCGTTACGATGAAGGCACTGAGGGGAATATGGAGCGATATGGAACTCACAAGCCTCCACAATACAATGTGTCTCGGGTATCCTCCCCAATTGTCTTGATAACTGCCCAAAGTGATACATTATCATCACTGAAAGACATTGATATTTTAGTGTCCAAGTTACCTAATTTGGTCGAAAATTACGTAGTGCCTAGAAAATACTGGAGTCATCATAACCATGTTTGGGGCAAAAACGCGCCTGAACTTGTTTATACGAAAATTTTGGATTATTTTAATAAATACAAAGATTAGATTTGTTTCTTATATTTTCTGGGTGCACTAAATTAACAATAACAATTAAATAGTACCTGTAGAGTTAAGCCATTAGAGAATGAATTTTCTCGAAGTTTTCAGACTCTAATACAGCATTTCAAGTTTCTTGATTGTGATCAGTTCAATTTAATAGATAAAGTACTGGAAATTAGTAGAGACCGTTATTAAATTTAAATAACCAATAGCTTAGCATTTCTAAGTGTGATAATCGCTTTATGTTCAAAACGCGTACCAAAAATAGCAATAGTTTTATTTTTCACATTTTTTAAGATTTATCGTTCCCTGTTGGTCAATACTTCCGCAAAAACAGGAAATAGGTACATAGAGTTTGTCGAAATCACTAATAATATTTATGAATTGATGCCGCATTTATAGCAGCCTGAGATTTGTGGCATTGAATTATTTATTCAAGATCTTAGAAAATTAAAGTGTAGTTTTTTGTTCTATTCAAGAATTATTTCCAATTTTCTGGTATACAAGCCGTGTGTCCATCGATCCATCAGGTTAAGCTACGCTTACCGGGGTTCGTCCGTGGATGGGTGACCATCTTTACATACCGAGACTCCTCTGTGCTTCGGAAAGCACGTTAAGCCGTTAAGGGGTATTGTATTACCCAGTTACTGGGTTGTGGACGTTCGGATAGGCAGACACTCCATGTAAAATACTGGTATTCAGCTGCATCCGGTTACACTGGAAGCCGACCCCAACATATTTGGGAAAAAGCTAGGTACCTAGATGATGACAAACCGTGGGCCCGATGGAGTTTCCCATCGGGAAAAATTACGAAATTAATTTTATACAAACTTTTATCCCCTTTAGGGGAATAATTTTCAAAGATCCTTCCTTAGTATTCTGTTGATTCGACGTATATGGAAATCTCGTACTTACAACATTTCATACTTGTAGATCCAGCGGTTTAGGCTCTGCGTTGTCTGTCAGGGAATTAATGAATATAAGATTTTTAATATTTTTTATCTAATAAGTACCTAGATGTTCAGCTATTCTAGAACAAATGATAAAGCAGTATAGTAGAAGTACCATTTAGGTGGACCTAAATGGTACTTCTACTATACTGCTTTATGATTTGTCATCTGACAGCATTCCAAAAACTTGAAACAATAATAAACGCCATTTCGGGATTGGATTGTTTATCAAATTGTTACATCTCAATCAATCATTCAGCAAATCGGCATTCCTCAGTTCACAACTAAACAAATCAATCCTCTTGTAGAGATAGAAAATATATTTTATATTACAATACAATTATTAAGTTGACGTTACCTAACAACACAAATATATAAACATTGTAATAAACCAAAAGTATAATATCATCTAGTATTAATAGTAGTAGTAAGACGGGTCGTCAGAAGCCCGAAAGTCTGACAACCAGTCTTACCAAGGGACATCGTGTTACCCGGTAACTGGGTTGTGGAGGTCAGATAGGAAGTCGCTCCGTGTAAAATACTGCTATTCAGCTGCATCCGGTTAGACTGGAAGCCGACCCTAACATAGTTGGGAAAAGGTTAGACAGATTGATTGAATATTAGTAGTAAGACCTGGTTTCCTCAACTTGACGTCAACATCCAAGCACGTATTTTGCGTACATAAAATAATATCTATAATAAATAGACAGTACCGACCAAGCTCTGCTCGAGTGAAAATAGATAAATATATTATCGCCCAGGTATACCAATGGTGTATCACATTCTTTAGGCTGTAAAAATAGAGAAAACAATTTTTTCGATCGATTTTTCGCCCCCATGTATGGGGGCGAAAAATCGATCTAGCTAAGTCTCATATATGGAAAAAATTGTTTTCTCTATTTTTATATGTTATATATGGTATGGTATACCAATGGTGTATCACATTCTTTAGGCTGTAAAAATAGAGAAAACAATTTTTTCCACATATGAGACTTAGCTAGATCGATTTTTCGCCCCCATAAACCCCTTTTGCATATTTCATCGAAAGCGTTAGAGCCGTTTTTAAAAACGTGATTACAAATATATATACTAAACAAATATTGCTCATTTAATGGTATAGGATTTAATGTTTAAACTAAGTACATAAATTAATCTATAACTTAGTTCAGTGATGGTTAAGTATAAACACAATATTTCTTAGTATTCAAGTACACGCAAATGAAGCCGCGGGCAATATGTGTAATCTATGTTATGACCGGATTTCTCTAAGAAGTGTACCTAGGCAGAGTTGTACTAACTTCAGAGAAATTTTTAAACAAAACATTGATTACATGATCTTACATAATCTAAATTGAGGTCAGAACATGAACTTGTCCTTAATTTGCAAATATATGGCCGCAGTTATCATAAATACACTGCAAAAGTACAAAAATACAGTGCATATAATGCACTGCCAAAGTTACACATAAATATGATTGATTTTTTATCAAGACTTCGAATTTAGGTCTTTTCTGATTCATTGACATGAAATTAAGCCAAGGCGTAAAAAAACAGTCTTTTTTAAGACATCGTAGGTTCTTAGGCATGTCTTTCAATAATGGTTGACCGACTTCGATTATATGGTTTATGCCCTGGATGCGGCCTTAATTTATTCAGGCGTCCCCCGGATAGCCCGGTTAAGCAGCCGACAACCTCCTTGGTTGACCTGCGACAGATGTTAATGTATTACCAAAGATCCAAGATTTTTCTTTTAAATTAACATAAATTCATACAGGATAACGGGAAGTCGTTCCCGGTCACTTCAGCACTAACGCTATCGGTATCAATAAAATGCAATTGCAGATCCAATGAAGTTTGCCTCGATACGTACGATTTTTTCTGCGATCTTGACACGTCATTGCATCAATAATTAATCAGGTATATTTATTCACTAAGTACTTAAAAACTTTATAATTAATGTAGTTTTTATTTCAATGAGGAACAAGGAAGGTCAAGTTTATAAACAAGGTCAGAGTACCAAATCAAATCTAGTCATTTTAGAATAATAGAAAATAAATAATTTGTTCATGTTTTATGTGGTTTTATTTATTATTCCTTTACTACTTGCACTTGATAAATACAACTACACTTTTCGAAATTCAAGTCACTTAAACACCCAAACCCTAACCGCCGCCGCAGGATACGCCCTGGGCGTCGGGAATCCCAAGCAGATTCCCGGCCACCGTAGGCGCGGGCTTGCGGACGGCGCGCAATGGGTAGCTCGCCATCCGATATGGACCAGGCCCGGGTCGACGGCGCGTCATGTTCTTCCACGCGCGCTTCAAAGAGATGTCGGCCGGCACAATTGGCGGGATCCACTAGGACCACCTGGCAGGGCTGCGGGAAAGTCCGAAAGGGATACCGGGGCCCTTGGTAACAGGCAACTGAAGGAACACGGGTTGGTTTTAGACAGTAAAGTTCTGACACGCCCTCCCGTTCCGCCCAGAGCGGGATAAGTAATATGATGATTTCCCAACCTCACAAAAAAAAAGGTATCGAAACCAGTCGGTTTATCTATTCTGTAAAAATCTCACCGTGAAAACTTACGTGAAGTGAGCTTGAAGTGAGATGTCACTTCACCAGATGCTAAGGATTGACACGATTAGCTAGATAGCTAGCTCACATCACCAAAGTTTTCACTGCGAGATTTTTCCAGAATTGATCGGCAGGACCTTAACGGTCCGTTGGAGACGCCCAGGGCGTCTGGGCGTCGGGAATCCCAGGCGGATCCCCGGCCACCATAGGCGCGGGCTTGCGGACGGCGAGCTACCCATTGCTCGCCGTCCGCAAGTCCGCACCTTATTAACCGCGCCGATTAGGACCAGGCCCGAGTCGATGGCGCGTGGTGTTCCACGCGCGCTTCAAAGAGATGTCAGCACAATTGGCGGGGTCCGCTAGGACCGATGCCTGCCAGGGTTGCGGGTTAGTCCGAAAGGGATACCGGAACCTTAGCAACAGGCAACTGAAGGAACACGGGTGGGTTTTAGTCAGTAAAAGTCTGACACACCCTTCCACTCCGCCCAGAGCGGGAGAAGTCACTGGATGTTTTCCCACCCTCAAAAAAAAAAAGGACCTTAACGGTTGCACTTTGTGACCGCTACACCCGGTGCAATTTTAAGTCCTAAAGTACAAAAACTTAACTTGGTCAAGGTACACGCATCAAAAACGGATAACTTTTAAGTCGTAATTAATCCTTATGTTGGTCGGCGTTTTTGTCGGCAATCATCAAGGATATCAGGTCATCTCTCAGACGGTAAGTTATAACTATAGTTAACGCCTGAATTTATATGCAAATGTAGTTAAATGAAGTGTTTTGGTACTTACAATATTATGATTAAAGGCTCCCATTTGCCCCATTCAGCTGCATCCGCAGACTGAAAGCCGACCCCAACATAGTTGGTAAAAGGCTAGGCAGATTGATTTTGATGTAGGCTTTACTAAGACAGTATTTGTATTTGATTTTAAGAAAAACTTCCAAGGGAATACTGCTAATTTAAGCTCAATAGCAATTAACTATTGAGCTTAAATTCACTTCACCATTAAAAGTAACTACACATACTTACGGTGTAATGTAGAAGTTCACAGCATAATTATTATTATGTCATTAAACTTGATGACATGGAAGCAAATACTTTAAAGTTATGTTACGTTTAATTACCAGCCGGCATTACCAGCAGTAGTTTAAGGGATCTCGCGCACTAGACAACCACGACCACGGCTTTTGGTCGCTAAACGACAGAAACAGATACGAATCGCGCACTTGTTCGCAACGGCCAACTAGCCGGTTCCTATAGTTTACCTGGTCGGTGCAACCAAAAGTCGTGGTCGTGGCCGTCTAGTGCGCGAGATCCCTAATTCTCTCTGTATGTTTGAATCGAGATTTTGTTTATTAAATGAAAAGAGGCACTCGTAGGTACACGTATTTTACAAGCACCTGGTATGGACCACTTAATTTTAATAGTACCTCAAATGGCCATTAAAATTTCATTAATATTTTATAACTCATTTCCATAATAAGCAATGGGCCATAGTGACCATTGTAAGCCATAAGAAAATGACTTTAACTGGTCATAAAGTTCTTCATTTGACGGCTAGATTGCATATTGACTCAACGTTTTTCTTTTGCGCTACGGGGCCGATCCTCCCACAAATAAAATATCAGAAGGCCAATTCCCGTAATTACGTTCAAAATCTAGCCGCAATCTCGTCTCGGTGACAATCAATGTCAAAAACTAGTCAAAAATTAGTGACTGTAGTATTAGACGTATTTTTGACATTAAGACTGAGATTAGCGGGGCAATTCCCATATTTTTAAGAACGTTCACATTCACATCTCATTCGCAATCTGTCAAAAAATACACCAATTTACCACAATTTTTGACAAGTTAAACAGATCGACAAAAAATATTTTTAAAAAAATTCGACGGCAGAAAAGCAATTTAAAGTACTTAAACTTTTTTTTAAAATATCCAACCGATCCGGGCTATTTAAACGCCCTCCATTTGGCACGCCTGGTGTGGTGACGTCACAGTACGTGAAAACAAACAAGCAACTGTCAAATCAACGTCAAACACTCCTTTTTGTAGGAGCGTTTGACATTGACTTGATACTTGTTGATTGACTTGACATTTTAATTGTTATCCCAGATTCTTACGTCACATCCGCTCTTAGCTTTTCAAGTATTTGAATTACCCACAGTTATTTGGGACATTTTAAAAATTAATTTCTCGCTCAAAAAAAAAATGGAGGCATAATTCTTAAGTAATATAGTTTATAAAAAAAAATATTTGACCCATATTTGAATCACATGCATATTCCCTATTCTCGATACGTTATTGATAGGTTATTGATAGGTATGAAAAAAAAATGCAACCAGGATATTACGGTTTCAAAATCTGTCATACTTCAGATTAGTAATAAATACCTCATTGGTTACCCTTGAACGTAACATTACAAACTCTTTTGTTTTCTTATTTTGTTGAGAGTGTGACCAATGTGGGCCATTGTGTAAACAGCTCACTGGGCCTTCAGCAATATCAGATTCTGTTATCACTGTATGATGACATGCGTGTTGATTATTACTTCTGCTAGGTGGCCTAAAGTGTTACCTGTTAAACCTGTTCTTAATTTGAAATAAAAAAGTACTCGTCTTGAACCTCGCCTCGGTATATCAGGTGTCAGCTCAACCTTCGTCGCCTGTCTGCCTTGAACGATGCATCTCAATTACCATAGCGACCTGAGAATGTCCACTGCACTATCCCAAATAATCCTAAAATATCGTATCTGGTTCATTTCAAATTATGGGACCCAGCCCCATACTTAGAACCCCGATCTATCGGTTGGAACGCCGTTGCCGATACATTGACTATCGCATTTGTACCACGTGATCTACTAAGTGCCACATGTCCGATCTCAATTAAGTTAATAGAATGAAAAAAAATTGCACCACTTGACTTTGCACCCCGTTTAATCAAAATGAAAACTATTTTAGGCGTCTCAAACGTACAAACTTTAGGCATATTTTAGGCGTACAAACTTAGGGATCTCACGCACTAGACAACCACGACTCCGGCCAATCGTGGCCGTCTAGTGGTATTGTATGATATGCGGCTAGTTGGCCGTTACGACCAAGTGCACGATTCGTATCTGTTTTTATGTTTCGTGGTCTTCTAGTGCGCGAGATCCCTAAACGAACGAAACAAAACACGATCAGCTCAGAAATTGATTTTAGAACTTCACTGATAATTCACTCGCCAATGCCTTACTTCTCCCAACTTCCACAGAGTCATAGGTTGGTCCACCTACAGCCTCCGTGAACAGTGGATTTAATGCTTCTGCAGTTCTTGAAGAGCTTTCACTGTTATGTAACCTTAGGTCGATTATAATTGAACATAAACCTTTCTCTCGAGTGATGGTATCATGCGTAAAACAATTAAAAGTACTTCCAATTGATGTTACTTAATAATGAAAAGGTAAGAGAAACTATCGGTTTGTGATGTTCGTCAAAGTTAGGGTTACGTTTGAATACTATGGAAGTTCAGATTCATCTGCAAATAACCAATGAGATACTGCTTCTTGGGTCTAGTGGTTGCAAGTGCTACTGCTGAGTATGAGGTCTTTGGTTTGATTCCCGGGTTTGACAAAGTGTTATCGAGTTTTTCCATCAGGAATTTCTCAGTAGCAGCCCGACGCCTGGGTTTGTACCCATTTGATGGTAGTAGGCTCGCCCCCTATTACACATAACTGGCGGAATGTGGGTGTACTATAGGTACACCCTCTGCCTAACCTTTCAGAAAATACAGGCGTGATGTTATAGTATGTAAAAATGGCAATGTCATCCGCACATGACGATCTATATACACATACTTTCGAGCCACAATGTGCAACAACCACGTTCGTTATATGCATTTTATTGGCAAAGGCTACTTAACAATCGGTTCGCAAACTATTGCAACTGACTCTGAAACTATTATTATGGGTACTTACATTATATTCTATTGAACATCAATTTTGTTTTTTTGTTTGTTTTTTGTTTTTTTAGAAAACATTGCCCCACACTAAGAATTTCTTCCTGTATCGTGGGTGCGTTTACAAACATAGAAACTCACATACACTAACACCCAGACCCGGAACAACTACTTGCAGATCATACAAATATTTGTTCCGTGCGGGGATCGAACCCGCGACACGTTGCGCAGCAGTCCATCGCTCAGCCACTGCGCCAACCGTGTCGTCAAATTATCTGCCTAGTCTTCCCAACTATGTTGGGGTCGGCTTCTAGACTTACCGGATGCAGCTGAATACCAGTATTTTACTTGGAGCTACTGCCTATCTGACCTCCACAATCCACCCAGTAACTGGGTAATACGATACCCCTTGGTACGACTGGTGGTCAGACTTTCGGGCTTCTGACGACCCGTCACGACTGTCAAAGATCCACGAAGGTTGCCGGGACCAACGGCTTAACGTGCTTTCCGAGGCATGGAGGAGTCTCGGAATGTAAAGATGGTCACCCATCCACGGACCAACCCCGGCAAGCGTAGCTTAACCTGATCGATAGACCCGTGCGGCTGTTATTACTTAGCCACGAGCTCCTATTGATCATTAATGTATGTAAGAAATCATTATATGTATGTATTTTCAGTATGTCAAGTACTGCTTCATTTTTTCCACAGCTGTGGTTAAGACTTTGGTTGGTGGATTGATTTCCTAACGGATTAATTTTAAGCTCATTACCTAGCCGTGATAAAAACATCAATGTAGATAAAGACAGAGAATCTATTATACATATTATAAATTAAAGTCGCTTTTCGTGTTTGTCTGTTCATCCGCGTTTTTCTTCTAAACCACGCAACAGATTATGATGAGGTTTTCACCATCGTTTCTAGAATAGATTTCTTAAGGTGTATAATACGTTAATATTAAAGTTACATTTTTCTAGTTTTGTCAAGTACTCAAAACTGTGCGAAGTAGTAGCGAGTCGCTAGTATTCTATGTAGCACACCAAATAAAAGAAAAACAATTGAATGCCCTCATGATGGACAGCCTTAAATGAATTCTTCTTTTGTTTTTAAAAGCTACATATTATTATTACACACACAGAGCCCACACCTCCAATACACGCGTTAGATTTGTTTTGTTCTTTTGTTAAATGTGATCAAATAGGATCTATGACTATTCGTTGAAATCGAATCAAAGAGAGAGACACTAACCTTTAAGTATGGATATTAATAACTTCAAAATTCATCATGAAGACACTGCCAAAGCCTGCGCAACTCATTAAATGCCATCCGAATATTTTCGATTAGCTAACGGTGACGGGCAACACGCATAGAATTCACAGTCGGACTTCTGTGAAATTCGGAACGTCTCTGAATATTTATGTTCCGTCCAAGGTCCCATAAATTGCTTTACATATGAAAAAATATGGTGGACAATAATGTCACCCGATTTACAAAGACCGGTGCCGTTAGAAGTTTGAATGAATAGGACGTACGTGTTTCGGTTCACTTTGTTTAGTGGTTCAAAGAATTGGTTCTGCATATAGTTTTTAAATAGACCATATTTTAGGACAATGGTTACATAGTTTTGGTCGCTTTTTGACGGGGCATAAATATAAAATGACAATTGTATTTTCTGAATGACACAGTTTCTAGATAGAATCTAGATCTTTTTGTTCAGCAGAGTTCAAATAAACTCGAAGCCTCGACATATAAATTTCTTACTGCATCGTAACTGGCCACCACTTTATTAGGATAGGGATTATTGGGATGTCTTTTAAAACATTATTACAGAAAAACATTACAGACGGAGAGTCTACTTACGTACTTAAAAATGAAAAAAAAAAATGATTACAGTCACCATCTCAATATACGTAGCATCTGAACAGTGAAACTTCACGCCTGAAATAACAATAACTTTGTCTTGATTTGAAACTTTTCCATAAGTATATTGGGCCGTAGATACTTGGGCCAATTGACCCCAAAATAATTCGTAGATTAACACACTAAACCCATACAAAAGTGTGACAAATAGTCGGTAGCGGTAATATGTGTCAAGTGCCGTGCGGTATCCTTACAGAGCGTGGCCGCGTTAGTAACACAATGTGCGCCCTACTTTAGGCTCCCATTGGGCAAAATGTCATAGTTATATCAGACTAGTGTAACGGAAGCGGTGTGCGTGGTGCCTTACAATCGGGTTGCACTTGACCCTTGGGTAACGGGACATGGTACCCACATATTTTGTTACTGATCTAATTAGTGATATGCTAGGGTTTCGAAAAATTTAAATAAGTATGTAGTCGGAAAAATAATATGTAGTCGGTTGAGACTTTTATCAAACTGCATAGAAGACGTAAAGTTACGACAACATCCTACGAAGTAAACTTAACTTTAAATTGAATGAAACCACAACAAATTCATGTCACCAAAATATCAAAATAAACTCATTATTATGGATTTTTAGACTGGAGTCGTAAAAGATATTAGGAACTTGGAAATGACAGACAAAATATAAGGAAAGTCTGTAAATTAAAATAAACACCCGACCACGCAAAGGCCCACTGGTGTCACCCGTCTTCCATTCGATGATAATAATTTTATTAAAGAAATCCAAACGAAAAATAACTTTCATAATTAGGTATTATCTTAATTAACAAGTGTGGTCTTGTTAATTATTAATAATAGAGACTTTCTAATGACATTTCTTCAGTATACTGCCGAAATGTTGTATGCTCCGTATAGCATGAAATAATGCTATAAAATACTAAAAGTTAATTAGGTATCAAGTGCTTGCATGAGGGTAATTATAAATGGGATAGGTGGCTGGTCTTCTTGAGCATTTTGGGTTTTTGAAAAAAAAAAAAAATAGTGTCTAGATCATGAGCATTTAGCTCACAAGTGTTTTCTAACTCAAAAGTAATTTATGCTATTATGCTACTATTCGAAGTGGTCGTTACGAAGCTTTTGTTGATTACTCGTGTTTTTAATTTTACTGGCTCCTTAGAGCTGATTTGCAAAACCAATTCAAACATTATCAACAGCGACAGCATTCAGGTAAGAATTTTGCATCCTCCTGCCCTTAGGTATCTCAATTTTTATGGGGTCTTTGACGCAGCATGTCATTTTCTTCTATACATCTCTATGTACCCGTCATCTCAGTCAATTCGTCAATCTATTATTAGCAACATCATCTCAGACTTTAAGTATTTATTAACACTTTCCGGGACACTAAACGCACAAGCGTTATAACAATAAAACTTCTATTGTGTCTCGTTCAGTCTCCTTGATTGCGTTATGAATCAACGTTTTGAATTTTGAACGAATGAACGTAGTTCACACACTTGTGTTATTATTTTATTTCTTTATGTATGTAGGTTTGTACAAACACATTAAAAAAAAGGTTTCAAACTAGATGAGTTCGGTGCTATCTATGTGACTACTCTGAGAAGAAAGACCGAAACAAAATTAGAGTTTACAGTCTCTTTTAAAATCCAGACATAATCTTGGTCACATCATGTGAGGGCATGTAGTGTCTGAAATGGTCTTTTAAATATGGAACCACACGGATTTGAGTGGACCTGTCAAGTCAGTGCAAGCATTGTTCAGTACAGTTCGATTCAAACTTAATGGCGGCTCGGAACATGAGGCGAGTCGCTGCGCAGTAACAATTTCATGTGACAGCGGGGGTGAGGGGTGGGGTAGTGCGCAGCTAAAAGCTAACTTCCGACCCGCCATTAAGTTTGAATTGATCTGTAATCGTGTAGCTCAAATATGATACCTAGATCTTTGTAACACATCAGTTTACGTTACATAACTTCAAGCTGAGCTTTTCTCCGCATCTATTCCAAGACCATTTAAATTCCAGATTCATCCTTTGAATGTGAATTAAATAGCAACAATAAGTTGAATCATCGTGCGCTCGTGGCTTCGCCTCCGTTTACGTTAAAACGGCCATCAATCTCCTGTCAGTTTGGAATCTATCCAGAAGGCTGTTGGCAAATACTATGCCAAAACATTCCTACAAGGATGCCGTAGGTGTAATTCGTACACTAAATTGGTAGTTCTGACTCATAGCCGTGATTCAGCGCTTTTAATCAACTGACTTCAGTTTAATGTTCGTGCATATTTAAAGTTCATTTATGTGTCATTATTTTGTCACGTAAATGGTCTATAATATGTTTTTGTATCGTAAGTAAAGAGCGAGTAAGTACTATAGATTAATGGTTATAAAAATAACAACAAAAACCGGAAATCCACCGCACCGCCTGCTGCATACCTTAATAAAAAGAAATTTGCAAGCACATAACATACTCGTCTGTGCCAAAGTTATATCATCGATGATGAAACAAAAGCCTATTCGAAGATAAATAAAAAACAGGATATGTGACATTATTTCACGTAAAATGCATTAAAGTTTGTTGATAAATCACTTTCTCGTCTCTTGGATTTGAATAAAGAACTCGTGAATATTCTCGGAGCGTTTCGGATCGGACCCGATGATTCTCGAGCGAATGTGCGAAATGCATGGAATTAGTATGTACTTCGGCGAAATGTCAGTCAACTCAAACAGAGAAAGGTGCTATGTTCCGTCCGTTCGTGGGTTCATGGTGCTGAGGAGTTGTGCATCAAATGATTTATTATAATTATATGTTAATCTACTATACGACTTTTATTTTTCGTTTTGTTTTGAGTTAATCTAACCATCTTTGCAAGAGTTCTGTAATTTAATGTGCTATTAGTACTACGTTACTAATATTAAACTTAAGCTATATCTTTGAAAGGTAATTGAGGTAAAGGTGGTGTAATCTGACTTAAGTAGTAATTACAGGCTAAGTAATTCATTCGAATGGATATCTATACCACAAATCACTTCTAGATAAACCTCCAAGAGAACCATAGAGATCAAATCATGATTGGTAAAGTTGGAAATAAAAGTAATCATACTCAAATTTTACCCTACCGGAAGTGCTGGTTCGAGGTGGCAGTGGACAACAGGGAAGCAGCAGGCGTAGCATAAGCACCGTTTTGTCGACGGAAGAGTAGACAAAAATGACGTTTCCTGTAGACAATAGACGGTACGAGGCGGGAGCAAAATAGAAAGAGTCAACTGCACTTTTAACGAAATCGATCACTCTTTTACATAATTCGACTCGGAATTATTTGTTTTATCATAGGATTTATCGGTTGTCAGTGTGTTTTTGACAGTAAGGTTTAGAAAACTTTCTTCCGAAAAAGTCTAGGGGAGACCGGGGCAAGACGAAGCTCGGGGCAAGACGGGAAGTATGCTTGTGTGCGTGACTGGTGAACACAACAGAGCTTAACACAGCGCCATTCGCGCGATGTTCAGTCGCGTCTCACGAGTCCGAGCGGTGCATACGTGTCACTGCGTGTTTTGGTTGTGCGGCGAGAAAAAACTGTTTTTTGAAGTATTTTTACGAAGTTTACTGTTTTGAATCGATGGGGAACAAGGTAGGTATCAGAGCTATTGTAACATTATACCACATACTTGCTGCAGTAGTGTTAAATTTACGAATTTAGATTGCTTTCTCGCAGAATAATGTTGTAGGTTAAAACTGTTATTACTTTTTCAAAATGTGTCTGTTGGGGCAAAAAGGTCGGGGCATAATGGGATAGTATCCCGTTTTGCCCCATATGTGTAGGTAGAAAAATGTTTCATACCTATTTAATAATAAGCTTATTGTTTCTTTGCAGTTAAAATGGTCTACCGAAGGAAATAAGAACCCAAGACAGAAAAAACGCGGTAAAACTGCAATACTTACAGCGTACAAGAATGATCTCATTACAGATATAAATAAAAAATAAATAAGACGACTGACAAAAAGAAATCTACCAATAAAAATACTGAAAAGAAAAGAGCTGAAAAAAAGAAGCCGGAAAAGAAGAATAAAAACAAAAGACGCAAAAAAGAAAGTGATATGGATACTAGTTCATCTGAAGACGATGAAAATGATCGTCCATGCTTATATTGTGGGTACTTATATTCACAGTCCACTGAAGGATGGGTTATTTGCAGCGTTTGCTATGGCTGGGCCCATAATTCCTGCGCAGGTGTAAACGAAGACGATGAAGAGGCACATATATGTGAACGTTGCCAACCAGATTAAAATGTGTACTCATTATGCCCCATAGCATTTCCCATTTTGCCCCGATCATGGGGCAAGACGGGAAATTTGACATGTGTCATTAAGTTCCTATTTGCCAAAAAAGTATGTGATTTAGCACCATAAAAGATTATAATTATGTTAATTAATAAGGTAAGTGTTGCTTTTGTTCTAAGAGATTTTTAATAAACAGTTTAATTTTCACATTATGACGTTTTTTCTCTTAACTATCCCATCTTACCCCGGTCTCCCCTACATATAAAAAGACCTAGACAAGGATCGTTAGAAATGAAAGACAAAATGACAGATTGTAGAAAGATTTCTACGGTGGATGTCAAAAATGAAGAAACAAACTGTCACTTTGTATAGAAAAAGCTATGTCTATTCTTCGTAGAGATAGAAAGGTGTCCGTTACCTCAGCCAGATGTGGTCGAAAATGGTCATTTGAATCTTATAGATAATTAGTTTTGCGGCTTCTGTAATTGTTGCGCACATTTTTAAATTTGTTGCGCTTATAGTTTTTTAATTATTTCACAAAAACATTTCCTGCTGGGGTAACGTTACCCCAGCCAGACCTTTTTCTTTCTAATGGGAATATTTAAATAAATACTAGCTATAAAATTAGTTGTCTAAATGAAGTAAATGTTGTGCCTTATTTTGTATTTGTTCTTTCTTCGGTTGCGAAGTTATTCGAGATTTTGCTGGGGTAACGTTTTTGGTTTTGCTAGATCTTTGAAACGGTTAAGCGGATTCTTATCATATTTTGTACAAGACTTCTTTGGAATTAGTTTAAATTTGTTCTGCAATAAAAATACCAAAATAATACATATCTTAAAGGTTATTTCATTAAATAGAAAACACTTCAATTGGTCCCAGCACTCTCAATAAGAGGTCTAAAGACTTACTTTAAACATTATTTTGAAGCTTGTAACTGCCTTCAAATGTATGTGATGTTTCATTAGTATCCTGTAAGTATTTAACAAGTTATGATGATAATCAGTTCTTCACGAGCACGGTCATGATGCACGCGGTGTTATTTGGCAACTGATAAGCCTGTATATGGATATATGAACTGAATGTTATGTCAATTATTAGTTGTGTAGTTCAGTTGTATATCAGTAAAATTTCAGCGTAGTACATTGGATAATTAATGAGATAATACGATTATAGTCATTAGGAAGTGAATGACCGTGGTAACCCGACCAAATTTAGGTGGTTACGAAAAAGCGAAAACGCAGAACATTATGCTACCTTCTAAAATATGTAGGATAGTGTTACAAATTTAGTACAGACATTTACACAAGTGTTAAAAAAAACTACATGTTTATTAAAGAATTTTTATTAACAGGTAAAATAATCATTTCAATTGAACTTTTAAAGTATTAATAAACTTATACTTAAAAACAATCACAGATTAAAATTGCAGATAGTAATTTTGCTTTTTTGAATTTTCTATTACTTTTTTTTTAAATGATAGATTTCAGTAAACACAGTACACAGTTACAGTTTTTATTTAAATAGGTATACGCAATATTGGAATGTGTAATGATCACAGACAATAAATAATTATACAATGTTTTTTTTCAGTTAACACTAAACTTACGTATGACTACTAATACCCACTTATATCAATTAAAATCACAGATCAATGGTAATACTAAATGACATCACAATGTAGTGAAATGCTCACAGTTAGTCCTACTGTTTTGTTGTCTCATTTCAAATATCACATTTTTTTTCCCTACGTTTATAGACATAAAATGAACTTAAACTATTTAAAAATCACAGATCAAAAATAATAAAATTAAGTAATATTAAACTGCAGTCAAATAATTATGTAAGTATTACTTTTAACTAATTACAATCTCAAAAAGTCAACGTGTAAAGGTAAATTCTAAGTTTGTTGGATTTTGTATAAAAAATCACAGATCATCACGTAAAATGAGTATCCAAATACGTAAATAACTTTGTGACACAAAAGTTGTCATAAACAGAGATCTAGTTGCCGCTCTACCATAAGCGTAGGCAGATTTTGTTGATTCTTACGTCAGTCGATCAAATGGTCATGATTTAGGTTCTATACTAAAAAGTGTGAAGTATGTGTTCGTCATGTTTAATTTAATAATCACTTCCACTTGAATCAGTATATCTATTAAAAAAACTGCTTCAGATTCCGTTGCGTAGTTTTAAAGATCCAGGCAAACAGGGACAGACAACGGGAAGCGACTTTGTTTTATAAGTACTATGTATCGAAGGATAAATATGTCGTCATCACTGTCGAGAATTCCAGTCTAGGTAATAACTAAGTACGAAAAAAAAGAAAATAATAAGTAAGTTCCTAAATTCAAATATTTAAGCCTTAAAAAAATACAGTTTTAGATAAGTAGGTACCTAACAACATGTACATATTAATAATAATTTTGCTACTATTTCTGTAGTTACATTATGCAAGCTTACCTTGTTCGTGAATTCATCAAGCAACACGCACCATAATTATGATCATCAATAGAAGCACTCCACATTAACAGTAATTTGCCACACTTATTATTATAATAGCTCTCACGCACTCGATAAATATTTTCAAAAACAGGAAACGGAACTGCCGAAGCGCACGCGCACTCTACAAGATGAATTATGTAATTATGGAGCATGTTTGGTGCGTTATGCAAACAATGAATTACCCCTTCACCCCACCCCTCCCGCGTCCCGTCGAACGACGTGTTATCGGTGATTTTTGATAAGTATGTGCAACTGGAAGATAATAATAATGTTTTCATAGTACAGATATTATTATATTATTATGTATTTAACAGTGTACGCGTCTGTACCGAAATTGTATTATACTAAACATTTCAAAAGATAGCATAATGTTCTACGTTTTCGCTTTTTCGTAACCACTTAAACTTGGTCGGGTTACCACGGTCATTCACTTCCTAATGACTATAATCGTATTATCTCATTAATTATCCAATGTACTACGCTGAAATTTCACTGATATACAACTGAACTACACAACTAATAATTGACATAACATTCAGTTCATATATCCATATACAGGCTTATCAGTTGCCAAATAACACCGCGTGCATCATGACCGTGCTCGTGAAGAACTGATTATCATCATAACTTGTTAAATACTTACAGGATACTAATGAAACATCACATACATTTGAAGGCAGTTACAAGCTTCAAAATAATGTTTAAAGTAAGTCTTTAGACCTCTTATTGAGAGTGCTGGGACCAATTGAAGTGTTTTCTATTTAATGAAATAACCTTTAAGATATGTATTATTTTGGTATTTTTATTGCAGAACAAATTTAAACTAATTCCAAAGAAGTCTTGTACAAAATATGATAAGAATCCGCTTAACCGTTTCAAAGATCTAGCAAAACCAAAAACGTTACCCCAGCAAAATCTCGAATAACTTCGCAACCGAAGAAAGAACAAATACAAAATAAGGCACAACATTTACTTCATTTAGACAACTAATTTTATAGCTAGTATTTATTTAAATATTCCCATTAGAAAGAAAAAGGTCTGGCTGGGGTAACGTTACCCCAGCAGGAAATGTTTTTGTGAAATAATTAAAAAACTATAAGCGCAACAAATTTAAAAATGTGCGCAACAATTACAGAAGCCGCAAAACTAATTATCTATAAGATTCAAATGACCATTTTCGACCACATCTGGCTGAGGTAACGGACACGATAGAAAGCGCCATGCTACGCCTGCTGAGAGTAGATTGGCGCAGCGGTCAGGCACACTTTCCTGGGGGCCTAAAACGACTTTGGCAGAATCATAATAAGGATAATAGGAATCATCGTAAAATATCACAAACTATGATCTGCGTGCAATTTATATTACGCAATAAATCATCTGTTGACAGTTTTCTATGAAGAAAACTGGGGTTCTGACAGGGTCTACAACGGCTCCTAGCTCTAAGTTAACATCTTGTTTTAACTTGTGGAACGCAAATAGATGAATATGAATAATGAAATTTATAAAATGGTCCACAAATTATGAATTGCTTTTGTTTCCCAGCTATCATTGCCAATGACAGCTGGGAATTCGGGAAATGAATTGCTTTTAGAGGAACTGCTAATGTGGCCGTTCTAAGACCCCTGGTAATTTGTTACATCGCACCTTACACTTTTTATTTGATTTAATTTTTTTATCTGCATTATATATTGTTAGCTTTCTAGTCTGTGCTAATTATACGTATTTTCTTTTCTTTTAATTATAAGGAGGTCATTTTCGAAACATCAGTATATATAACAAATAAATCATAAAACAGCTACAACTCACAACGCGTCTTCTTAAAACTAATAGTTTCATAATTAATATTTAATACAAACATTTGAACTGTGCCATTTATCAATATACATACTAATAAATACATGTTTCGACTGACATGATGAAAGTGGCTCTGTAATATTTTGCAATTGTGATGCATTGCATAAATATCAAGATTTTAATGTTGCAGATGTTCGCAGGTGCCAGTTATCATCCGACGACCTGTCAGCCTGTTGAACCACATTATTTTGAATATATTTTATTTCTAGTCACCTAGTGACTATGATCTAATGATTAAAAAACTTGATTTTGTTATATAAATAGCAACATCTCGTGTTGAGAAACGTGCGTGCGACATACATAATAAATTCTTCGCAAAATCTGCAAGGCCAAAATTTTATAAGATTTCTATGACCCGTGTTGATCTAAAGAGAGGGGTATCTGTAAACAAATGCTAGAGAACAAAGTGCTAGAGAAACCATCAGACCCCTTTATTTAACACTTTGGCGGACAGTAAATGCACATAAACGTACTAACAATAAAACTTCAATTGTGTCTCATTCACTGTCCGCCAAAGTGTTAATGTTCGCCGGAGCTGATACGGAATTAAAGATCGCACTTCCTGTCGTGCTCTTTGTACAATAATACCTTTGGGAGGCAAGTTCAAAATATTTTATTTCACATAAACCTACATAGTAATACAGGGGGCCAAGTCTACTAATTCACAAACGTGTCAGTGGTCTCGCAATGATGAGTTTTTGACAGATTCTGTATAGGATATCTGTCAAAAACTGATCATTGTGAGACCACTGACACGTTTGTAAATTAGTAGACTAGGCCCTAAGGTTAGCTAGCTACGCCAATGCTGTCGTTGTGGCTGAATTCTGGTCGAAACTTTTATATTTGGAATCATCAATACGACGAAGAATAAAAATGAAATACTGAATAGTTCTACAACTGTATCTCTCTATACATTTAGCAGGTTTGGCTGCCAACATGATGTACACACACGTATTCCAAAGAAATCAACGGCAAACAAGAAACCGATGAACCGATCAAAACCGGGACATTCAGTGATTTTCCTCCAAATTGAATAATCAGAGAGTCGATTCAAATTCCAACAAGTTGTTACAAGATAGGTTTGTTATGCAACCCGTTGGCCCATTGTATTGGGAGCCATACCTACAGATGAACATTAGTATTCAGTGTAGCGGCGACAAGCGATAGTATCTCACCCACGGAAACTCGTCGAAAGTATTGGAGACGAAAGTGTAGCTTTTATTTTATAGTCCACGATACGAGGACGTCACGATTTGGAGCATGACGGTTACTGTGAACGAATTTAAAAATAAAACACTATACCCCATTTGAAATAAGATTAGACATTGAAACAAACCTTTATACAGTCCGTTCAACCGATTTTGACTTCTATACCGTAGGCATAAGGATGGCATTAAAAGCAAAAAAGGTTACACAATACCAACTGTCTACTGCAGCTGCTATTTGTCATGCGACCAACGCAATAGAAGTCAAAATCGGTTGAACGGACTGTAAAAAAGGTTTATTTAAACGTCTAATCTTATTTCAAATGGAGTATAGTTGCTATTTAAAATAGTGAACCAACACACGACTCGCAGGCTTTCAAGAACCGCTGCTGGAGCTTCAGATTCTGGCGCGCAGCTGAAATTATACTAACGATAATTCTCCAAATGCATACCTCACGGAAAATATAGGCGACGACGAACTACGCCAGCATTAGTTGACATCATCTGCCTAGCCTTTTCCCAACTATGTTGGGGTCGGCTTCCAGTCTAACCGGATGCAGCTGAATACCAGTATTTTACATTCGGCGACTGCCTATCTGACCTCCACAACCCAGTAACTGGGTAATACGATACCCCTTGGTAAGACTGGTTGTCAGACTTTCGAGCTTCTGACAACCCGTAAAGACTGTCAAAGATCCACAAATGACAGCCGGGATCAACGGCTTAACGTGCTTTCCGAGGCACGGAGGAGTCTCGGTATGTAAAGATGGTCACCCATCCACGGACCAACCCCGGCAAGCGTAACTTAACCTGATGGATCAACCCGTGCGGCTGTTATTACTTAGCCACGAGCTCGTCTCCAGCAGAGCTCCTCGCCAGAATTATTTGACGCAAGCATTAAATGTGAAAACTAATCGAACGAACGAAAATTTTATTACATTTGTTTAATTGTGGCTAAACATCTAAGCAAATCTGTTGTCAAACCTTACTTCGTTTATTTCGTAAGTTCCATCCCACAGAAATAAACATCCCAGACTGCATATAAATAAACAATAAGGAAGGCTTCGATCTAAGATAAAGCCGTCTTTGTACCAAAGCTAACACTAACATGCGCAAGCGCTCGGTATCATGACAAGGTAGTGTATTCTCTTATGTATTATAATTACTAGTTCCGCATAAGATGCATTTGTAATTCTTAAATTACAAGATAAAAATAGCAAACTGGTTATGAATGCTCACATAAACAATAATAAAATGTCTTATTGTTTTTTTATTAATTTATCCAGTGACTTGCAGAATGGCCGTTACGGTGCTATTCTGCAATATTTTGGTAGGTAGTGGTATAAAAGGTCCAGTGGCAGGTTACAATGGACAAAGCGCGGTCGGGACAAATTGGATGGATAAGATGGATTATTGGATTCCTTAAAAAATTTAAGAAGGAAGCGTGGGATTATGAGAAATGTAACAAATTGAAAGAGTATTTTGACCAGGATTGGGACAGAATAGAGCAACAAAAAGAGACTAAAAAGTCGCAGTTTCTAAACAATAGTTGCTCGCTAATAATTGTAAAAGGTCGCCGACCGCTTGACTGAACTCGAACGTGAGTTGTGTCCTCGTAATTCAACATTTCTTTTACATAATACGTGCAATGTTAGAGCATGCCCAGGCGCAGACGTGGCGACATTGGTGATCAGCCAGTGATACGTATAGTACCGTATTTTACCGTTCATGTCTTGCGGTTTAAAACTAAATAATGGCCGTAGATAAAGATGATAGACAGTCATTGAATACTTGAATAAGTTTTTCAGTGACGCAATGAATAGTTAATGTTAGGTGATAGATTCTAAAACTGTTAATACCTATTTCAAATCGGCAAACAATGAGTAAGTAACATAAGTAGCAATAACCTAAAGTAAGTAAGTTCTTTTTTCTATATTTCTTTCGAATCAGTTGTGAAACAAAATATCACACTTTGTAGGCCATCTTTTAAATATTACTAACATTTCATGACGCTAAAATGAATAACTTTCAAAACGGAATCAAACATTAATCGGAAGATGACTCCTAAATCATTTTTCTATCGAAACATCGACGTTTTAAGAGCAGCTCTTGAAATACCAAGCAATTCACACCTGCCTCAAGCGAAACTGACCTGATTACATAAATGAACCTTGACTTATTTTAAATAGGTGCGCTTATAATCAATCTAATGACGCTTATGCATTCCTCAAGCATGAACAATATGAAATTATATACTATTTTGGTCTCAAACACCTTAAGAAAGTTTGGTTAGGAGACAAAAAAATCTGCCAAGACTATTTCAATACGGAAGCCCTTTCAAGAAGATCCTTATAGATCCATACCATACCTGACCGCTAATAACCTAAATGGCAAAAGAAAAAAACGTTCTAATTTTAAAAGCTAAAAGCCACAACGGTATCCAAGCGACTGGGTTACGTCGTTCACATTCGTCACCCTTCACAAAAATAAGACAAAGATTGTGTGTCGATTTCACGCCCTCCATGGGGTATTTTGTTCTTAGGCTACGTGGAGTGAAACAAAGCGTTCGGGTGCTTCTTCGAATCCGATGTTTGGCGAGAAAGCTTCGCAGACGGCATGCTAAAAAGGCTTTTACGCAACGCGTGCCCGTGCCGACAGTTGCGTCATTTGAAGAGGGGAGCATCGCAGATTAATGTCACCAGGCAGACTCGACATGTTGTTTTGAGGTTCTTCTCGTAATGTTTTGTTTGTTAGCATTGGTTAGGATTCAAATACCTATTTGAATAAAAAACGCTGTATAATCAAAAGAAAAGGGATATTTAATAAGTCTTTCTTTTCCGAATGTTCACTGAAAATTTGTAAAAACTGAGAGTCTGGATACATTTTCAGAATTTTTACAGATTCGATTATCTTTCCATAATATAATTTTTGTAATAAGTATGATTAGAAATGTAAAGCGTGTGTAGTTGTGTAATAATAGATTTACAGCATGCAAAACCTTATTTTACACACAAAACAAATGCATAACATTATTAATTGATAAATGTAATACTTGGTGCAGCACTAGCAGAGTGGCCTGGGGGCTTAAAACGGTCACTTTAACAGAATCATAATATGAAAATATTATGAATCATCGTAAAATGTCACAAACTGACAATTCATAATATGATCTGCAAGTTATTCATATTACGAAATAATTCATCTGTTTGACAGTTTTCTATGGAAATTTGTAAAATGGTCCAGAAAAAAAAAAAAAAAAATAATAATAATATGATTTGCTTTTATGTTAAATTAGAGGAATTGCTAATGACAGCTGGGATTCAGGAAATGAACTGCTTTTAGAGGAATTGCTGATGTGGCCGGTTTAGGCCCCCAGTTTATCGTATTTGGCGTCCATAGACGTCCTTAATGTCATTAAAAAAAAAAAAATAGAACCTATTTAGTCTTTGACAATAATTTTCGTGTTGACAACAGAGATGATTCTGTTTCGTGGTATTTAGGTTCGGCATGGCATTTTTAATGGAGTTTCTGATGCTGTAATTAGCCTTCTTCCGCTCAGTGTGAACAAATAGTGTTTGTACATCAGTCATAAACACTCAGGGGCTATTTGATTTGTCTTAGTGCATACAAAATGTCAGAGGTAAAAGTTTTAATTTGTATTCACGAAAGCTTGCTGGCTTTGGCAATAGATCGTTATATTGGCAAGTGTCTTGAAATTGTAATCTTTAGTGCCTCATTGCTATTAGAAGATAATTATGATTAATGGTAGAAATGCTCCTCTCTGTGAGAAGATGTCGGAATGTTCCTCTCTGTAATTCTGTTCCGTTCTGTTGGTGGACGTCATATTGTCTTCTAAGGATGCCAAATGTGTTGATTATAGTTTATTATGGTAATATCACAAAGAACCAAACCATTTGCCTTAAGGGGTAAAACGGGACCCTATTACTAAGATTCCGCTGTCTGTCTGTCACCAGCCTGTATCTCATGAACCGTGATAGTTACATCACTTAAGTTTGCCGCATATAGCCTTTCATTCGACTGATAAATAATAACAGTTGAGATTTAAATATACGGACAAATTAATTTGATAGTAAATGTGCTAAATAATCTATTTCTCTGACTGTAGTTACATACTAAGATTCTTGAACCAGTTCGTGATAGGCGCTGGACAGGCTTCCTCATGACGTCACACAACGTCAAGGCCGCCAACATTGCGCAGATTAATTTTATAGTGTGTTATACTTAGTGCGCATACCGATGGATACTGGACGAAACGTGCAAGGACTAAGTGCATTATGGATATGAGTCGAGTGTTACTGACATGCTTGGGGTAATATAGCTGTAATAAAGGGTGGTTCTTCCATACTTCTCTACTAGTCGTCATGTCGGTAGTCACCGATGTCTTCCAGCCCTATCATAATTCACACAGTCCATCCATCGTTTCTATGATCTTCCCCTACTCTCATAGCCATCAATATTCCTACTTACTCAAAATTCAAAAAAACAATCTGCCTAGATTTTTTCCATCTATGTTGGGGTCGGCTTCCAGTCTAACCAGATACAGATGAATACCAGTATTTTACATGGAGCGACTGCCTATTTGCAATTCCTCTAATAGCAGTTCATTTCCTGAATTTCCAGCTGTCATTAGCAATTCCTCTAATTAGACATAAAAGCAAATCATAATTTTTGGAACCTATTACGAATCTCCATAGAAAACTGTCAAACAGATGATTATTTAGTAATATGAATTACACGCAGATCATATTATGAAGTGTCAGGTCATGACATTTTACGATGATTCATAATATTTTCCTATTATCATTCTGCCAAGGTGACTGTTTTAAGCCCCCTTTTTTATTTTTTGGAGCGTGGTGATCAAATGACTTCTCCCGCTCTGGGCGGAGCAAGACTTTTACTGACTAATACCCACCCGTGTTCCTTCAGTTGCCTGTTGCCAAGGGTCCCGGTATCCCATTCGGACTTTCCCGCAATACTTATAATAGTCTTAACACCGGTCTATGTAAAATCTGTGATAATTGCACCTGAGCCGGTGACTTATCAAATTCTCAAGAAGTTCTTATATGAGTCAACAACTACTTAGTCAACTTCTTCTTATTCACAAAACTAATTATCACACTGAAGGTTAAGTACCTTAATATACTTTAATTTTCAATTTACGAAGGATTGCGGATATGCTTCTTGCATTATCTTTTTGTCACAATCTTTGTAAATGATTCGGTATTCTGTTTTTCAGGATGATTTCGAAGGCCATTACGTTATACTACGACTGGAGGAATATACAATTAGCCTATAATGTTCTCACTGCTGGGACACAGGCCTCCTCTCTGCGTTAATCCAACACGCGGGCCCAGTGCGGGTTGGTGGATACCACATATCTTCGCATTTTTAGTTCTAAGACATGTTTCCTCACGATATTTTTCTTCACCGTTTTGAGAGCAGTGGTGATGAAATAATTTACAAAAAGTAAAGTGACTGGCTGGGTATGAACCTACGACATACATAAGTTGCGACTGTTTCTATGGGCCACCACTACGCTGCAGGAATAAAACTACGGAAAAGTAAACCTAATAACCACTGCAGGGCAAAGGCCTACTTTCATACAGAAAAGATACGGACATTAATGACTACGCTTGCATGGTGATTTCAGACTTACCTATATTTATGTTAAGTCCAGCCGGTTTCTATGTCTTACCATGAAAACTTAGGTGAAGTGAGCTGTCATTCCACCTGATGTGCTATTCTATAAAAATCTCACCGTGAAAACTTAGGTGGAGTGAGATTGCAGTGAACTGTCACTGCCTTACCATCAGTAGATATCGATGACAATGACAGCTCACTCCACGCTCACTTCACCTAAGTATTCACGGTGAGATGGTTACAGAATAGCAATGCTGATGCTATAGGGATTGACACTATTGACTGCTCACTACAATATATAATAATAGCGCCGCAAATCTGCTCACGATGTTATCCTTCACCGATATCAGTGGAGTCGATAAACTTAAAAAAGATAAGTAACCTACCTATAAAAATTAAAATACGGTCAGTAGTTGTGTCAACTCATAATCATAACAAGGAAGAAAAAAAATTTTCTTAGAAAAATCTGAAAATTCCGTATTCACTTTTGATTTAATTTCGATGTGATTATAATACCTAACCAATGCTCTTGCACATATGTGCTGTCAGAAAGTGCCTGTGGGTGTTCGCGGCATTGTTCAACAACAATGGCGGCGCTGCGCCTGCGTCTGCGCTGCGCCTGCGCAACATCACAGATAATGCGAATGTAATGTATGCAGGAGTTGCATCCGATACTCAAGGATTCTGTTAGTCATCAGGCCGATAAAGGTGTTTTGGTAGGTGTACGAATAGGTGTTAGGTAATGGATGTTATGTTATTTTATATTTAGTTTAATGACAGCGCCAGTGGCAAATGCAGTTGTAGGTACTTAGTCAGCCAGTCTGTAGGACCTCCTACATAAGAAACCTTAGTATGAGCAAGAACCTTAATTTTTGTTTTTAATTGATAATATCAGAAAACGAATCGTTTGATGTAGCAGACATAATGCTCGGTTCCTATATACAAAAACGAATCATTTTTCGTAACAATGGTAAAGTTTCTTATTGCCAAACTGGGCATATAGATTCGTAGGCTATTTTTTTGTAAAGTATTGTATTATTGTGAATGTGAGGACTATGTGGATATTTATTTTGTTTTTATTTTTATATTGTTGCGTTTTCAGTTAGTTTTAACGATGGTCTGGCAATTTGAGAACTTTATGCGGCCTACCCAAATGTCCTTTCTTTGGTATTGTTGGTAGAGCCGTTGAGCTCCTTAAGTTCTGAGTTGAGCTCCACTATTATAGACAAATGCTTGCACTGACTGGACAGGTCCACTCAAATCTGTGTGGTTCTTTCCTCAAAAGACCATTTCAGACTCTAATCTACATGGTCCTCAATTATGGCCTGACCAAGATTATGTCTGGACTTTAAAAGAGACTGTGACCTCTGAGTTTGTTTCGGCCTTTCTTCTCAGAGTAGTCAGATAGGAACGCCGACCTCATGTAGCTTTTTTTTTTTAATGACTTGTAAATGTGATTCCAATATTCTATTTACAGAATAAACAATTTCATTTCATAACCTGTGATAGCTACTTTCTTATGGGAGGGTCCCATAAGAAAGTAGCTTCTTAAGGGCTTTACTTCATTATTGGTAAAGATACAATAGTCTTGATATTAACCAATAACGGCCCGTAAATTATAGGAGTCGGTCATTAGCAGACAATTGTATTGAAAGAATCTCATATGCAGAGATTTTCTGTACAAGTATCAGATTCATTTCCTATCGATAAGAAATATAAGCCAGCTACATGGACCGACGACCTTAAGAAAGTGGCTGGGACAGAGTGGATGCGAAAGGTGGAGGACAGGGTGTTGTGGCGCAGCTCGGGAGAGGCCTATGTCCAGCAGTGGACTGCGATAGGCTGAGTTGATTTATTGAAGAATTATTACACATCACATGTTTTAAACATTATTTCTGGGAGTATTTCCTCGTAACTCAGTGGATAGTGTTGGGTGGTGTACAGAATCACAATGATATCAGAATGTTTTGTTTGCAGTTTCATAAATCTTTTCAGGAAAGATAGAAAGCAATTTATTCTAAAGACGTTTCTAAAAGAAAGCTCTTCAGAGAGAAAGGTCTTGACCAAAATATTGACTAAACGTTTCATGGACATCTTTCAAATTTTAATAAGGTAATACACATAACGTAATCTCTGAAGGGTAAGGCAGAGGTGTAGCTATAGCAGGTACACTCTTATTTCGCCAGTTTTGTTTAAGTCCCATGTAATACGGGAGCCTATTGGTGTCAACTGGGCACAAATCCAGAGTCCGGGTAATAAATAGACTTAAACACCGAAAAATTACCAATACTGGCTATTTGATCGATCGCATTGGTATTCTCTGATAGAACGCATATAATGTTGTGTAAAGTAAGCTGCGTGGTATCTATCTTACATAGTTTTGCAGTTTCATATTTTGCATAAAAAAAACTATGGAGGGAGACATTCATAGTTTGTTACTAACTTTAATTGACGCATTGGCAAATTCGAAATGAAGTGATTCTTTATGTCTTTTCGTGTGGTTAGGACTGACCTGGTATCAGTTTTTAAAGCCGCCTATGGGCCCCTGACTTGGCTGCACATGTCGTCGAGAAATATCTCTCAGGCTCGCCGGTTTCCTTACGATGTTGTCCTTCACCGTGTATGAAGCAAGTGATAATTATACAATACGCACATGAATCCGAAAAGTCGCTCGAAGTGAGGTCTCAAGACCTATGACTTGGTAATCTGACGGTCAGACCACTAGGCTATCACTGCTCAGACATATGAGGACTTTAAGTGTGATATAGGAATAATCAAGGTAAAGTGGCAATGGGCAGATCATATGTAGTAACCGAAAAACGTTAGTTAGATAGTTTTTCTCCATAGGAACCTACTACGCTTTGGAATAGGCAACTAGCTTCATCTTTCGAACTGACCGACTGCTTGACAATTCAAAGTGCCTGTAATTGGTTGATTTGAAATTTGAGTTTGAGTTTGACGTACACAGATTTAACTTATCCGGTTGTACGTTTTAACATTACGAATCCTATAAGATTAAATCACTACATATTATGAAACAATCCTCTGTCGCGTCTGTCTGTTCGCGATAAACTCAAAAACGACCGCACCGATTTTTATGCTGTTTTCACCAATGGATAGAGTGCGGTTCTCGAGGAAGGTTTCAGTATAAAATAACCGACATCCACGCGAGCGAAGCCGCGGGCATCAGCTAGTGAGCAATATTTTTATATTTGTAACTACGTTCTCGAAAACTGACAATCTCAATGATAGTTGCAATAAATGGTATCCCGGGGCGAAAAACCGATCTAGCTAGGTCTCATTCTGGGAAAATTCGTTTTCTCCATTTTAACTGATATTATTATTAGTTACTAACTGATAATCTGGAGATGAAACTGTCTCAAAATAACTATTCTATTTTGTTTTGTAAAAATAGAAATACAGTTACACAAAATAATTACAGCAAGCATATAGAAAGAAGACCACTAATAGAAAATCAATTACAGTTATTTTAATAGAGTAGGTACCGGTTACTAAATAACTCAAAGTAATGTCTAGACATCGCAAAGAAATCTGTGTCACGCCGATGTCAACGCTCCGGCGCATGTAGTGAATATTGAGTAGTCAGGCGCATGCGTGCACTCACTAGGGCCACCATGCTTTTAAGGTGAATTTCTCGGAGACAAATGTCATTAGAGTCTCGTTTAGATAAGACAAGCAAGAGTGTAGATTTGATGGTGCCAATAAGTTATAAAATTGCAAGGAAAACAAAAATAGAGGAGAATTAGTCTTTATAATTAGTTTTTCCGGAAAATCAAAACATTTATTTTTAATATAATTTACTACTAACTTAAATTATCAGTATTTTCAAATCACAACTGTCATTCTTCGACTTCTATGAAATGACAATAACACGAGAAATTGATGTAGGGTGTCAATTAGCTTAACAATTAATTTCCCTAGCTGTACCTATTTATTTCGATATAATATATCATATCATAACCCAGCGGGATCAATTTCTGGGGAACTGAACGAAACTCAACTGAAGAAGCGTATTACGTATTATAAACTAGCGACCCGCTCCTGTTTCGCATGGTTTTAACGACTAACCAAAACATCGAGAAAGTTTAATATACACATAATACTTCCGGAATAAATTATCTAAATGATGATGAAACTCCCATCAAAATCTGTTAGAGTTAGCCAAGTTTAGAATGCCAAGTTTAGAAGAAAAGTGCGGTCACACAGACTGTTATGAAAAGATGATAACAAATGAATGGTTACCCTGACAGCACCTCTACATTAATATTCCTCTAAATAGTGAAGGTACAAGATTTACGATAATAGGCGATATATACCGATAAACGATTATTGTTTTCATAATGACCCACACGTTTTTTCCACGTGGTGAGCAGGTTAAGAGACCTTGAATTTATGTGATTATCCTATCTTAGATCCATAAATATTTCGCTAGTTTTTTAGCCGAAATATTTTATTAGTAGTTAGGATGCAATCAACGGGCCTAAACCAGCCACATTAGCAATTCCTCTTAAAGCTGTTCATTTCCGGAATCCCAGCTGTCATTAGCAATTCCTCTAATTTGACATAAAAGCAATTCATAATTTGTGGACCATTTTACGAATCTCCATAGAAAACTGTCAAACAGATGAATTATTTCGTAATATGAATTTACACACAGATCATATTATTATGAATTGTCAGTTTGTGACATTATACGCTGATTCATAATATTTTCTTATTATGATTCTGCTAAAGAGGCCGTTTTAAGCCCCCAGGGGCCAACATGGCCAGAAATCGCACAAAACTGAGAGATTTGGGATAAAGGGAAGGCCTTTGCCTGTGGGACATATTAGAATATATATTTATAACAGACCTTGATATATTTCGTAACTTAAATCATTAATAATACTAGATTTACGATCAACTACTTTGACGATCGGAAACTAGATCAATGGCCAAAAATGTCATCAAAATTGTTTTATTAGACCATGCCATCTCTTCATTTACATACAAAATGAATATTATGCAGATTCAGAATAATGACGTTTAATTAAATTCAGTGACATAAATTAACAGCGTAATATACTGCATGGCTCTACTGATTTAGATTTTGATGTGAGATTTGGGGCTGGATTCAAATTCCGTGTCAAGTTTCAATAATCAGCCTATAATTTCCCACTGCTGGGACAAAGGCCTCCTCTCAGTGAGAGGGTGTGGGCCGTAATCCACCACGCAGGCCCAGTGCGGGTTGCTAGATGTCTTAATGATGTCTTTGAATGTTTGGTTCTAGGACATGCCGGTTTCCCCTCGATGTTTTCCTTCACGGTTTTGAGAGCTGTGGTGATGAAATAATTTACACAAAATAAGTACCTACTCGCAAATCGCGGCCTTTACCACTGAGCCACCACGGCTTTTCTAACTTTTAAACAGCCCTGAGGCCCTAGACAAAGTGACATTCTATCAGCGATAACGATGATGGAAAATGCAAAAATGTATAGGACTGACATAAGCTATCGAAAAGCTTATGTCAATCCCGTTGAAAGTCGTTGTAGAAATACGAAACGCTTTCGAAGCGATTGTCACTTGTCTAGGCCCTCGGAATTCGATGTTTATTCGACACATGGAAAATAAGTCATATTCCAGAAAAAAGGTGGCCTGTCTATTCCTTCTAAGAAGATGAAAGCGTGAGGATCAATATATTTTATCAACTAAATATACAGATCAAAATGATGACACAGATTAATCACAGCACAGCTAATTAAATTCAGTGACATTTACAACAGATTACTATATGCTAATATTAGTATCATGTTAATTTAGTATGTTCGTTATGAAACTAAAATACAATAGACGTAGATATATTTAGTATTCCGCTTAACTATTCTTAAAGAGTCATAAAAAATCCTGTAAGAAATCGACACATGTTTCACCTCTCAACGAGGCATCCTCAAATAAAATAAAAATAAAATAAAAATCTTTTATTTACAGACTACATAGGCCCGATTGACCAGTCGCAAACCAGAACACGACGTGTTGCTGACGTGTTGCGGAAATCCATTATAAAATACAATAGACGTAGATATATTATATCTATTTAGTAACCTATTCCACTAACTATTCTTCAAGAATCATAAAAAAACCCTGTAAGAAATCGACACACCGAGCGGTGCGTCACGAACCAGAGAAAAAAAGAGTCGGGAAGTGTCGTGGGATACCCGAAGTTCCTTTCACTATAAATTATGTATTAATAGAGAGCCTTCTAGTGTGGTCTAAGTTTCAAGTGTCATAAGTTTTGTTTTCGTTTTTTAATACAGAGCCATCTAGTATACGTTTTTAGCTTGCTATAACTTTTGACACAAGAAACTGACTTTTTCGGGCGTATCGCTTTTTCTATATGTAATGATTTATGCCAGTTTTCTCTCCAAAAGTACCCTATGTCCTAACCTACGTGATGGGCCCTGTTTATCAAAAGTTACAAGTCTACACGTTCACAAGTTACCTAGAATGTTAATTTTCGTTAAATTCATAGCTCATCTCCATATTCATAATCAGCCTTAATTTTCCCACTGCTGGGACGCGGGCATCAGGCCATATCTCTCTTTTGACCACATTTAAAAAAGAAAATCTAATTTAAACATTTATTGCGGTACTAAACACGACACTTGTAAACTTGTAAGACGGAATAGAGAGTCGCCGGACACTCCCCGGATTTGTTATGATTTTCTACAAGTTGTAACTTACAAATATTTTTTGGATAAACAAAATCACTAATAAAAGTGTCAAAATATAAGTACTTGTGAACTAAATAAGGACATTTGGTAAAACAAGGCTTGTAAGTTTTGATAAATAGGGCAATGGTCTAGAAACCTACCTGTGTGTAAAATTTAATCGAAATCAGTTCAGTTTTGGCATATGTAAGTATGGATAAGTGGTGTAAAATAAGTCATAACTATGGATTGGTAGGCACTTCCACGATGACTATTTATAACAGATTTAATTACTCATTACAAGGGAAATAGTCACGATACTGACTTGTGTTAGACTAATTGATCGCTAACCATAAATTTTTAATGAGGATGTACTGATGATTACCGATCAATCGGATGTTAATTATCCTTATTGGTCATACCTATTGAATGGTAGACAGATACTTAAGGAAATCTTAGAGTTTTATAGTAATTATGTACCTACTGATGACAAGCGCGAGATAGTGCAGGAGTGTGGTTTAGTTATAAGCAGTGATCGGATATTCGGATACATATTTACCTAATGTATATTTTTTGCCGGTAAAGGGTATAAAAATATGGAAGCGGCTTCTTTTTTTCCCGGTTTCGCGGTTATTTCATAAATAACGCAGAGGGCACAAGTATTCCTAAGAATATTAACTATTTCTAATGTATGTAAAACATAAATAACGGACAAAAGTAATTCCTAAGCGTAATAATTATTTCTAATATGTATATGTAAAGTTTTACATATTAGAAATAATATAATTTACATATCCTACTAATATTATAAATGTGAAAGTTTGTGTGTTTGTGTGTTTGGATGTTTGTTACTCAATCACGCAATAACGGCTGAATGGATTTGGATGTAATTTGACAAAGAGATAGTTTATAACCTGGATTAACACATAGGATACTTTTTATCCCGATATTCCCACGGGATCGAGACTTACGCGGGTGAAACCGCGGGGCACAGCTAGTTAGAAATAATTATTACGCTTTAAATGTATTGAAAAATTCCACAATTTTTTTTAAAATCTGGAAGCAAATTCTTCTTTCTCGGAAACAGGGACTTTTCCCGTACTGAAGCGCTCTCCATACTGGTTAACATACAAACTTTAGGTAAATATGCATCCAAATATCCGATCACTGGTTATAAGGCATTACCATCTTTGTAAATAAAAAGTAATTATGAAAACCAAAAAGTAAAAGAGTTTTTGTGGTGGTGAGTCACAGGTTTTTAGCAATAATAAGATTTTCATATAGTAATTTTGTAGATCTTTCCATCATGTGAGACAGTCATCAACTAGTTCAAATGCGAATCGAACCTACAGTTTCGTCTAGCTGTACCGCCTTACTCTTGCTCATTAATCGGTGAGATGACTATTTTTGTCACCCTTCAAACTCTACCAGAGAAAAACGACAAAATAGTCATCTCGAAATATCACTTACAATAAATATTAAATGAAAAAATAAGGATTTCCTCTCATTAACTTCGTTTTAAATTTTTATTAGAAGTCTTAAGACTGCTCGAAATTCCGTCATGCAACCTTCGAATGACTTTGGTAATGCCATTTACCTTGCTATTAAGACATACCTAAAATAAACAAATGAACTCTACTTATCAATTTTCTAAGGTCTTATTAACTATTACTAACGTAGTGACATTGATAAAATGTAAAGTAAACATGGTCCTATTTATTTTGTTGCTGCCGTTGCTCGTAGGGTGCTTGTCGCACAGGGTGACGGGGTCCGCATGGAAATCATGCAGGCTAGTACCTGGCTGGGACCGTGATAAATTACGCAAGTAGGTACTCCAGCACACCAGCTGAAAGGAGTTGAAGAACACCGTGTGGTTTTAGTTAATAAAACCCTTCGCACGTCACTGGGCGGAAGACACTAAGCTCGATGTTCCGCTACTCTCATCCATCCATGACCAAAACAGTGAGGCGCGTAATACACATGCCTGTAACTGGCACAAAAATATTCAAGTAGCTTGCATGCCATTGTGACATTCCATCAGAAGTTGTTATGGCTCAATGGCATGCAAGCTACTCGCATTTTTGCAAGTTACAGGTATGTGTATTTCCGGCTTTATTCCTGGCACTGTCGCACAACAACTGTCAAACTACAAGTGCAAGCTATAGAGACGGGAAAATGTCTACGCCAACGTACGTGCTAAGTATCGTTTATTAATCTCGGCCTGAGATTCAGATTCTATATTATTTAAGTCTTTATTGTAATCTAAGGGAAACTTGATCATACTTCCTTCGCAAGGCATCCCTATTTCTAGCAGTTATTGCTCCGAGAAACTTTTAAAAGTCTTACCAAAGGGTATCCTGTTACTCAGTTACTGGGTTGTGGAGCACAGAAAGGCAGTCGCTCCAGGTAGAATGCAGGTATACAGTTGCAGCCGGTTCCACTTGAACCTGACCCCAACATAGTTGGAAAAGGCTAGGTAGATGAAGATGACTTTCGAAGCTGTATTATAAAAAAAAAACATTCTCAATTTAAATAGTGCCAAAGTTAAGCACGGTGACCTTAGCACATGCATTCTCTACGACAACGCTAAATGCCAACGGTTTCCCATAGTGCATGTGTACCGTTACAATCGGATACTGTTCGTAATTGGTAAACGCATCTGTACTTCCTTATTTGTTACTAACCACTACGTACACATAAGTTTACGAAGTCGAAGGCATCTTCGTAAACATAAAGTTGTTTTATTTACCTAAAGGAATTTGCTATACCGTTTTTTATGGAAACATGGTGAAACGCATTCTGAGTTCTAGGTAGGAACACTATTTTAGTATTTCTACGAAACTCGGTGCGATCCAAGTTTATTGTTTAAAGACGGATAATTAGTATGTATACAGGGTGTTAGGGTAAACACCGTTATCCTTGAAACCAGTGGTTTGGTGTCATTTATAGAACGTAAAATCAATGGAAAATTACATCATTTTTTTTTTGTTTCATTTTACCACAAGAGTATTTCACCCTTCCACCCTATGCGCTAGGGCAACGAACTTGCCTCAACACAGGTGGGAGGCGCGGGACGTGACCTGACCGGCCGCGAGCGCTACCCCTCCCTCAATCAGTCAGCTGTTTCGCTAGCGAGCACGGTGTCGGATATAAACTTTTTCAAATCTTTTAATTAAAATAAGGTTTTTTTTGCTGTTACTCGGTCATTTATTTTTATATTTAACCCATGGCTTGAGTGACAACGATGTTTACCCTTACACCCTGTATATAGGTTATAAACTCATTCATTGATTATTCATGTTTTTTTAATAACGGCTGCGGCTATAGGTACCATTCCGTAGCTGACCGCAGGCGGCAGCAGCAGGTGACGTGTCGCCGCGACACGATTGGTTTCTATGTAGGTATTTCTATGAAACCGACGTGTCGCTAGCTATGCAAGGTATTTCATAGAAATACATAGAAACCAGACGTGAATTGAAAACACATAAATAATCAATCCGCCACTGACGCCTGGATACGAATCTAGATATACGGAAAGCTATAGATGTTATTCGCAGTACAAGTCCAATTTCTTTATCATAAGTATATTCGCTAAATTTCTCCAAAAGAAAGCTACAATAAATATAAAACTATTGTAGTAAAACCTGAAAACGAAAGACGATTGCTTTGAGGATTCTCTCGTAATTAAGGTTGATGCGCTAGGGTAGCCCGCGAAATTCAAATTTTCTTACGTTTTTTGCAATTTGCAGGTCAGTATCAGGTTGTATGTTGATCTAAATATTATTAGCGCTCGTAACAAATATGGATTTACAGAATTATAAACATTAGAATCAGCAATACAGCTCTCTAAGTTCATGAAAGTGCCAAATGTCATTATTTTCCTTTCACTGCAAAAGTAAAAGTAATTTTGTCTCGTTATAGTAAATAATAATTATGTCGATTTATTCCGTAAAATTTTCACCGTGAAAACTGAAATTATGTAAAGTGTCAATAGTGACAGCCCACTTCAAGTTTATTTTACGAAGTGTTCACGGTCAGATTTTTACAGAATAGTATTATAGATGTTTTTTTTAAACAGTGGTACCTACAGTTCAGTGACGGAATACACAACTTCTTTTTTTCAGAACTATGTGAGGTACCTACAGGTACACACATAATTTTAGAGCTTAGTGCATTAAAAGTTATTCCCAAAGACTCGTTGCGTTGCTTCTTCTCAGAATATTTTCTACTTTATTGGATGTGAATGTACCCTATAGGTAGGTATTGCACTGCACACCTACTGCATTTTCTGATTACCGTTCCGCAGGTATCGTTTGTTAAATTGTTTTTCATGGAAAAGGTGACAACAAATTCTAATTGAATATAAATATTCACGTTGGAGGACAATAGTACATTACTGTCAACCACCATAAAAGTACGTACAGTCAACAAAACATTTAAGTATGTAGAGAAAAAAATAATATTCTTGCACTAAACTGGCAATATAAGATGCTGAATGCCGATGCTGATGCGAATTTATTATACTTTTGATACGATTGTAAGGATTTCAAAGTCCACTCACTAGGTACCTATACAGCACAGGGCAGGCGAATCAAAAGTGAAAAATACCGTTTAAATTAGCGACTTACATACCTACTCCTTTTTTTCCCGTATTGATAGCTATTTCAAGATAGCTTATGGAGCATGGTGAGGTGAGCAGGGTGAAAGCAGCATGAAAGCAACTGCCACGGGGTGTAAGTTTTGGCGGTCGGCACTCTTGAATATTTTAATTCACCCATGCATACTTATCTGTTTTTCTGAGTGTACATTATTTTTGTCTACGTAGGTACTTCCATAGGCCTATTTGATTCACTTGAGCATTCAGACCACAGATTCATCAAGTAAATCCGATAGTATTGATTATACAAATGGCCGATATTCGCCATAACACTTCCTGCCTTCGATCCTTCGACCTTTTGATCCCGGATGTCGATTTATATTCACGTAACATTATTATAATGCTGGAGTTATGACACCACTATGAGAACAAACCAAATGAATTGGTTTATTAGAATAATAATAAGCTGCTGATAGCAGTAACTGTCCCGACTTAAGGCTCTTACATACTGGGGCGATTCGTCGCGCGACGCGAATTTTAACAAAACAATTCCTGAGAAAACTGTACGGCGAACAATGCGGCGGCGTCGCGTCGCGCGACGAATCGCCCCAGTATGTAAGAGCCTTTACGAGTTGTAGGTGGTGGTTTCGAACCCAGCCAGGCGCTTTACTTTGTGTGAATTATTTCATCACCACTGCTCTAAAAACGGTGAAGGAAAACATCGTGAGGAAACCGGCATGTCCTAGAACCAAAAATTCGAAGACATGTGACATCTACCAAACCGCACCGGGCCCGCGTGGATATATTTTTTATTCAAATATTTAAACATGTAATTTATATGCATATACAATGAATAAAGGAGATAATAATAAGCTGGCACTCTGCTTTTGTGAAAACCTTTTGATTATGAATAATAAATCAATTTTATATTAGACTAGTTGATGCCCGCGGCTTCGCCCGCGTGGATTTCGGTTATTATATACTAAAACCTTCCTCGAGAACCACTCTATTCATTGGTGAAAACAGCATGAAAATCGGTGCAGTAGTTTTGAGTTTATCAAACTCAAAGCATTTCTTTCAATCAAACCAGTTACAGGCACCTCTAAATTGTCAAAGAGTCGGTCAGTTAGTCAAATAGTTGAAGCTAGTTGCCCATTCCAAATCGTAGATCTCTATGGAGAAGAACGGGCAAGAAACTCCAAGGACACTCTTTTAAAAATGGATATAGATATTACAAAATCCAGGGTACATACAGTATTCTTGATGCTTCTATATGTGAGAACAATGTCAAACGAAAAATAATCAAAAACAATTCAAAATATAAGATTAAAAATAAGCCCTGGCATGAGAGATGACCAGTCTCAACTGACGGCGCCCGTTTACGAAGATGACACGGATCAGCACCATTATCGCCAACAGGACGACAGACAGACGCGGCGGAGGACTTTGTTTTATAATATTACTAGCTTCCGCCCGCGGCTTCGCCCGCGTGGTATGTCGATAAAAAGTACCCTATATCCTTTCTCAGGCTCTAGACTATCTGTGTACCAAATTTCATTTAAATCGGTACAGTAGTTTTGGCGTGAAAGCGCGACAGACAGACAGACAGAGTTAATTTCGCATTTATAATATTAGTAAGGATGTAATGTAAGGATTCTGCAGCCTTGAACTTTGAGATAATAATAATCATTTAAATATATCAAGCTGTAATTCTGAATAAACCCGTTATAAATAGCCGAATCAAGCTTAAGATCAATCAAATGTATGTCTTGTTACCAAGGAAGGATTTCATATTAAGTAGTTCATATTAATATGTACCACATACGTGAGTATCTGAAAGATCAAATTATAATTTAAAAAGTCAGGTAGCCCGGTTGGAACGAAATTCCTTTCGCTGTGTGGCGGTATCTATATCGCCACATGCGAACTACGCGTCAAAGACCTGACGTCACAGACGTCACATAAATCCTGCATCGCGCAATTAAAGTATACCGTGCAATGGACATATATACAAGAACCCAACATCAATCATTGGGCAGTTGCCCGCCAGACACAGCACCCAGCCTGGCCGGAAGATCCTCCCTTTTCTATGGTGGATGAGTGAACTTTACACCCTGTTCCTCATACCCCTAAAGCTGTGCACTCTTCCCTCTCTCTCATAGTCCGATTGGACGGCAATCCGACAGAAACGAAAAGAGATCAGGCGTAGGACCAACGGCTTAACGTGCTTTCCGAAGCACGAGGGTAAGAAATTCGCAGGTCTTATCTCAAAGTTGCTATCGTTATTCCACGAAAAAATCACTTTTGAATTTTGCTAAAAGTATACATAATTACCATTACTTGTGTACATCCACTTAGATAGGTACATACAATCCGATTGATAGTACAATAATCTCAAGAAGCATGACATTGATTTGCGTTTCAATTATTATGTGCATAACAAGACACGGCCGTTACGAAGCCACCTTTTTCTACAAAACGATTATATAACAAACTCCTTTCAAAATTACCGAAATTGTGAATTAAGGGTCATTTACAGTATTAGAATGCGAGTGTGTAAAGGTTCCCGTTACTGACCAGTTCGTGTGCTACAAGGAACCCGGCCCGAATTTCAATTCGACACCTAATTAGGCCGTATATGGCACTATTCTGTTATGATAATTTATGCTACAGTTCGTGGACGCTTTTAGGCTTGAAATTTATGAAGGCTGCTGACAGGATATTTATTTATACTTAATACATACGATGTGAACGACTACTGAATAACAATCATTGATGCAAATATCGATTTGAATGTTTTCCTTTTTGTATCCAAGCTAACAAGTTAAAAAAATGGTTCAACAATTTCTATAGCCCGAAACTATACGTTCCTTTTTCTTATTACTGGAGATCTAGTGCTGAAATGTTATCAATTTTCTTTTACTCACTTTCTAAAGCATTTCCCTATGAGATAGTCAAAGAAAAAGATATACTAATTCCAAAAATGCTGTGTGTGTTTCTTGTGTCTGATTGTCTGAATTTATTTCGGCCTTTCTTCTCAGAGTTGTCAGATAGGAAACGCCGAACTCATCAACATAGTTTTTATAATATGATTGAGATGTAAAAGTGTTTGTACAAACGAACTTACAGTAATAAAATCATTTATCATGTGTGTTATTTCCAATTTCTGAAAATTACTGTAAGTAAATATTCCCACAATTTACGGAATAGGTTTTTTTACCAAAAAAAGTGTTTAAGTTAGTGAACTAAACGGTGCAACTGTTCACACATACAAATTAGTTCGTGATTATGTTGTTGATCACTCTATTATTAGAATAACGTTATCCAATTTCGATCAAACAAGTATATGCGGTGTACATAATAATGGGCCATTTACCCAAAGTAACTGAAATAGACGGCATATTGTAGGAATTATTCCTAGTCCGATCAACTCTATGACAATTCAAAAGTGTCTGTAAATGGTTTAATGAAATTAAATGAAATTGTTTATTCTATAAATAGGATATGTGAATCACTTTTACAAGTCATATTAAAAATAAGCTAGATGAGGTCGGCATTTCCTATCTGACTACTCTGAGAAGAAAGGCCGAAACAAACTCAGAGGTCGCAGTCTCTTTTAAAGTCCAGACATAATCTTGGTCAGGCCAAGAGAATCATGTAGATTAGCGTCTGAAATGGCGTGGTTTGAGGAAAGAATTTGAGTGGACCTGTCCAGTCAGCGCAAGACTTTGTCAGAAATGGTGGAGCTCAACTCAGAACTTAAGGAGTTTAACGACTCGACGAACAATGCCAAAGAAAGGACATTTGGGTAGGCCGCGTAAAGTACCCAAATTGCCGGTCCATCGTTAAAACTAAAAGAAAACGAAATAGATATAAACATAAAAATCGACACATTCGTCACATTCACAATCACAAGTCCTATGATATAGGCTCGCCGCCTATATCATAGGACTTAAGAATTACTGCCTAACCCTACACACTATTCACGGTACACCTCTGCTTAACCCTTCAGGGAATACAGGCGTGATCTTATGTCAAATAAAACGTATCAATAAGGCGCTTTAGTAAAGTTTGAATACTATCAAACAATTAGGATATTTCTCAGTATCTTCTTCTGTCTAGCCTTTTCCCAACTATGTTGGGGTCGGCTTCCAGTCTAACCGGATGCGGCTGAATACCAGTATTTTACATGGAGCGACTGCCTATCTGACCTCCACAACCCAGTTACTGGGTAATACGATACCCCTTGGTAAGACTGGTTGTCAGACTTTCGAGCTTCTGACGACCCGTAACGACTGTTAAAGATCCACAAATGACAGGCGGGACCAACGGCTTAACGTGCTTTCCGAGGCACGGAGGAGTCTCGGTATGTAAAGATGGTCACCCATCCACGGATCAACATCAGCAAGCGTAGCTTAACCTGATGGATCGACCCGAGCGGCTGTTATTACTTAGCCACGAGCTCCTTGATTATTATATCTCAGTAAGTATCAATAAGTTAATAAATTTCTCGGCCTGTCCATATAAAGGTGTTCCCATGAAGGTTGCATTACTTACACCATGGAATACTAGTTCTCTTAACGAACGGGAAGTTAATTTGCCAAGTACAATAACACTTCCGCTGGGTAAGTACGTGCTTTGCTTTAAAAGTTTATAATTAAACTAAAGAAGAAAGAAAAACCTTTGTATTAAGGTATGTGATTGGGCCGAAGAATTGCCAAGCTTAAGTGGCAATGCGCAGAGCACATTGCTCACAGAACAGATAGCCGATGGGGCCGTAAGGTTCTGGGGAGTGGCCCCACATGGTGGGCCGATGAACTTGTGAACGCCGCAGGAATCCGATGGATGCGGGAAGCACATCAAGCACAGAACCGGTCGAAGTGTCGGAGCTTGGGGGAGGCCTATGTCCAGCAATGGACATCATTTGACTGAAATGATGATGATGATGTAATTAGGAGGGATGAAATGCATTTGTGACTAACAGAGTGTCGAATTATCTTCTTTTTTATTCATCAATAAAAACAAAAAAAAAACGACTCAAACAAGAATTTTCTTTACATGACCAAGAGTTTCCCTGCAAATGATTTGATAGTAAATCTAGACAAAAGATCCCTGTGATTGATCACCTTAATTAATAACTTTTTCTCATATTTAAAGTATATAAGCTCTCATGGTTGTTGTACCTCTAGACACTTCCTGCGACAGGAAGTGAGTATGCTCATGGTAGTCAACGTCCGGTTGACATTGGCTTGGCTGCCTATAGTACCTACCTACCTACCTACGACGAGGCGAGGTCGAGCACAGCTATCACTTTTGAGGAAGTTCAACTCGTCCATGGTTACAATTTTATTTGACACTAGCGGTGCGTTTGTGTGAGCGTTCAGTATCACTTGTCCCGTGACGCCGTCGGTAGCACTGTTCTGTCAGTCGCCATTTTGAACTCTAACAGTATTGAAACTAAGATTGACAAGCAATGGTGCTAAGATGACGGCAAGGGACAAGTTATAGTGAACGGCTGTAGCAGTAGCAGAGAAGCCCGATTTACACGGTGCGATTTAATAATAATAGGGAAGATGAGTAATTTTTTGCAATGTTCGAACAAATAATGTAATTTCAAAGAAGGAAATGAGATAATAGAAATATCTCTAAAATCGATGAAAATATGGCGAAGCTACACGCTTTAAGTTTTTTGAAAGGAATTGTTCCCGTCCTCGTCGCACGTTACCGACAATGTATGGTGCTAGAGTATGAAGTTACATAGTCGTGATGTCTCTCCTGTGATAGTGCCGTCTTTGTCTAACAGTAATTTTAAAACGTTTATAACTTGGCTTTAACACTTTTTTTTATAATATTGTTTGTAGTAGGTATATAAATACGAAATATTTTTTTAGTTAAAAAAAAATGTCATCATTCCTATTGCCTGTGTGTGGCATACCATAACTTGAAGCAACAATAGAAGTTGCGTCTAAACAATGTAAAAATTTAGTATTAAGTCATTTTTATTGTATGCCACATTCAAGAATCTTGCAACGTGTAAATGAACTCAATAAACTAGATCGCCTTCTCAATAATTGCATTTGAATTCGTTTTCAATCTTCGTAAGTATGACCATGTATCCGCGCATCGATTGCTTTTGAAATGGTTACCCATTCGTCAGCGCAGGGAGTTGAGGGCTTTGTCTATGTTGTTTTCTATACTCGACAAACCCACTTCTCCCTCTTACCTGACTTCCCATGTTCAACACTTATGCTCTGCCCATAGTAAAAATCTTCGTTCTACCAACAATCGTCTTCTACGATATCCTTCTCACCGCTCTGGTTTCATTCACTCTTCTTTCTTTGTCCAGGCGGTCTTTCTTTGGAATGCGCTCCCCCTGGAAATCAGGACGGCAACCAGTCGCTTATCGTTTAAAGTCAAGGCACGTGAACATATTCATAAGATGTTGGCAGAATTATCCCGGCGCTAATTCGCTGGATTCGTTTTCTCCTCTACCTGTCGTTATTTCTCCTGACTAAGTTTTTTTAGTTTATATTTATGTATGTATATGTGTATGTATTAATAAGTATTCATTTTTATTCAGGTTGCATGTATTGTCTTATGTTGCACCTGCCATGTCTGTCTCTGCACCACCCTAAGGTTGACTGGTAGAAAATGCCTCAGGCATTAAGTCCGCCTTTGTACAGTAGTTTTTTACTTGTGCATAAAGCTTAATAAATAAATAAAATAAATAAATGAGGGACTTAGGGTTTTCATAGTTCAAGTGTGTTGTGTGATAGTGTTACCACTGACCTATTGTTTTTTTAATTTATTTATTCATTGTTGCTCTTACATAAACTATCAGTTTGCCAAATTTCGTCCAAATCCATTCAGCCGTTTTTGCGTGATTGAGTAACAAACATCCAAACACACAACCTTTCACATTTATAATATTAGGATTATTATCGACTAAAGGCTCTTACATACTGGGGCGATTCGTCGCGCGACGCGACGCCGCCACATTGTTCGCCGTGTAGTTTTATCAGAAATTGTTTTGTTAAAATTCGTGTCGCACGACGAATTGCCCCAGTATGTAAGAGCCTTTATATAAGTCTATTAATCTATAATCTATCCAAGTGTAATTACTTGTTGTTACTATAACATTATCCCTGTACTTAAGACTTATAAGATAGAGAATAAAAAGACCAATTCACAATCATTAATAAATAATATTTATTATTATAATTATATTTTTTATCATATTATTTTTTATAATAATTATTTATAATCGCTTTAAATACTTACATATTTAGCCGGTGATGTGTGTAGAGAGCAAAAATAACAAGTGGCATTAAGTTTTAATAATGAGTCTCTATTATATATCTGAGGGCATGTGAGAGTGTCGCCGTCGCCACCGCCATGAAGTGTACGTTGCACTGCCCATTCATTATATCCGCGATCCTCTCGATTTGCCACGTTTTGTCTTCATCCACTTTCATCCGAGTCTCATCTAAATGTTCACTTACAAACTTACCCGAGAAGCAACCTTCAGGAATTTGAAAATTCAGAAGATTTTTGAGCCAGTCATTCTGGATAAACTGAGCGTGGCCTAAAATGCCGCAGAGAGCAACTGAAACAGTTGAAAGAACGTTAATTAACATCATTGTTTGCCATTTCTTCTGTTATTAATAAAATTAATGATAACATCATAATTTTCTAATTTACTTACTATGTTCATAAAAGAGGTCAAGATTTTGGAAGCTATTTGAGGCAATGAACTGCGCCTCGCCGAAACATTTCTTGCATACCATATCTGTCAAAAATTTGTCCTTTTTTTCGGAGAACACGACACATCTTCGAGAAAAACGAGCGATGATCAGGTATAACAGCCTAAAACATAACGATTATTTTGTACTGATTATAAAATATATTTAGAGCATTACAATATTTTTTTTTTTTTTATTATAAATGCCTTGTTGGTCTAGTGGTCGCAAGGCATGAGGCATGGGGTCCTGGGTTCAATTTACAAGTCGGGCAAATTAATATTGGGTTTTTTAAGGATAAAGAGTTTCTCAGTAGAAGCCCGGATTAGATAGACTAAATCAATAAATTAAATTTTTTTCAATATTTTAAGAGGTCGATATTTTTCATGCCGACGCTACACACCACAAAAGTAGCCCCTACCCTACGAATCAAAGAGAGTTATTGAAACCTTTCGAAAGCGTGGTGTGTATAGCTTGGTCTTTGCTACAGCACCTGGGGGCCAAGTCTACTAATTTACAAACGTGTCAGTGGTCTCACAATTGTGACGAAGTCCTTCTATTTAACCGTAAAGGAGCCCGCACCATGGCTGCCATGCAATTATCTAAAATAAATACGTTACATTACATACAAGGAAAAAATGATGAGTATGGATGAGATCCATACTCATCCTATCATTTATTACTGGAAATCCTTTATGGCTGGCCACATCATCATTCCATTTTCAATTCGAATTCAGAAAGCCACAAACTCCCGTGCAATCATTTTTCAGTCTGCTGGACGCTTCATCTTTGGACTTGACCGAGCGTGTTACTGTCTGTAATTTTTATATAACCATCATCCTTCTAAATACTGTGATATACTATATTTATATAATCATGTGTGTGTAACCAGTAATAAACCGTTCCTACTATCGTCTACTGTGTTTACCGCATTATTCAACGTTGTCCGGTGAGACCCTCACTAAGCGAGCTAGCGGAGGGCAGAGGGGTCTCCCGGTACGCAATGATCAGTTTTTGACAGATAAGCCATACAAAATCTGTCAAAAACTGATAACTGTGAGACCACTGACACGTTTGTAAATTAGTAGACTTGGCCCCCTGGATTTCTTCCGAATTTCATGATGCATCTTGTACCTCTAACGTTATATTCTAGACGTACCTGTGTGTCAACCCATAGCCGAACTCGCTGCCTGTCTCCAGTAACTGTTTGCAGAGAGGGGAAGTCAGACAATTAGCTTGAGATCTTCTATTTAACCGTAAAGGAGCCCGCACCATGGCTGCCATGCAATTATCTAAAATAAATACGGTGCATTACATAAATACAAGGAAAAAATCCTTTTATCTACGTACATAAACTCACCACAAAGATTAGTTTTTAGGTTTGTAATGAATCAAGTCAAAAACTAATGGTTCAATTAAAAAAAATCTTGCAGTAACAGAGGCTACATTTTTTTAAATATCTAGCAAGTTACAAATATAGTAAATTAAAGAAGCTCCCATTGGGCAGGTATGTCAAGGAGCTGATGCAGATAGGCTTGTTTCGTCAAAAGGTTATTTCCTGGAACCAGTAGGTATCTTCCGTCGATGACATTATGATTATGAGATTTTTTTGCTGTAGGTAGATAATTAAATCAAAAAAATATTAAATAAAATAAATAAAATAAATAAAATAAATAAAATAAATAAAATAAATAAAATAAATAAAATAAATAAAATAAATAAAATAAATAAAATAAATAAAATAAATAATTATGATGAGTTTGGCAAAACGTCCCTCGCACTGAAAAGTCCAAAGTTCCAACCCACCCCACATTTTATAAAAGCATTCTGAGTATTCTGACACACATTCCAAACAGAACCCTATTAGTAACCTTCCGTTATTCGTCTGTCTGTCAGCGGGCTGTAGGTATCTCATGAACCGTAATATAGTTGAAATTTTCACAGATTGTGTATTTCTTTTCCCGCTATATCAAAAAATAATAAAAATTAAATAAAGTTAATATGTAATTAAACCTTTTTTTCGAGTACGACAAGCACTTAGCCGGTTTTTTTCTATCGGTACTTGTACCGTTAGATGTAAACAAAGTATACACTTTACCTGATTCGTCAGGTGTAGGTCTGTTGGCTTCGTGATTATTCACATTTAGGTTATATTTCTCCGATGTGCCATAAATTTTCTCAAACTCTTTTGGACTGTAGATCTTCGTTTGATTCAGCAGATCTAAACTGAACTTATCTACAGGCTTTGTCCACGTTGTTGCGTTGTAAAATAGTCGTGACACTAAAAACAAACAAGGAGTAATTAATTATTATGTATTAATTAATTAATTATTATGATTAATTAATTATTATGTATAAATAATTATATAGCTTCTGCGATTTTCCTATTAAATATCCAAATTACAAAATATCTATTTTTTTTGTACCAAGTACAGTCACGGACTTTAATTGATGAGCCACCTGGCACTTTTCGTATTTTAGACGTGTAATGCAAATCGGGTTTATTCGGTTCCCGACACGCAAAGTCATATATTATGTCTTCGTATTGGAAGAAGAAAATTACATTTCATATCTTTACCGGTTGGCTAACCTGAGAGCCAGAACTACAAACTTGACAGCATAGTGACTACCCAAAGTCAACCAATTGCAGGTCTAGCAACAGTAACCTAGCAACGATAAACAATCGTTGCTAGGTTACTGTTGCGATAGTAACGTTAGCGTACGGAGAAATTCTCTGACATCGATATTTCAACTGTCACTGTCTTCAGTTAAGTTTTCAGAATTATTGATGAGCTATGATTCAAAGGAGGTCAGTATCAAATAGATTGGATAAACTTAATGCAACATTGTATTTATTTGTATCATTAAGAACTTATTAGTCAACCTCTATGGATAAGACTATTTCCGATTAAAAGTAATTTATTTGCCATCTTGTTTACGAACGTGCGATTTGAGTTCGTGTTTAATCGTGTTATCTCGTGAATGTATGAAACTGCAAAATTGAAAAGTTTGAAGGTGGCTCATCAATTAAAGTCCGTGACTGTACAAAAAAATATAGATAGACCATATAAATATAATATGTTATATAAATATAGACAGAAATATAGACGCAAAGAAAAATATTACATTTTATACTCGTCTCAAGCTTTGGCACATTTTGATTTTTTTGTACCATGAGGTGAAAATAGTTATTCACTTCATCGTTCTTCACAAATAGTTTTTCCAAACGGGAACGTGTGTTTGCAGGGATACGCGTACGTTTCTGTTGCAAAACGTGCCTCAAATTCACTGCAAAAGAAAAGTAAATAATTTAATTCTAAGTTATTCTTAGAGACATTTTGTCTGCAATTTTATTTGTATGTATTTTAATTATATGTCATTATAATTAATTTGTGTTTCCTAATATGCCTAAGAGTCTCTGTTACTTGAATTAAATTACTAGTTTTTTTTTTTAATAAATCTGTAATAAAAATTGATCTTTTTTGGAATACTTATAACACCTCCAGTTTGGAGGTGTTAAATTCTATTGTTTCAGTAACCATTTACCCTTTTTTTAGTTTCTTAAAATTCAGTTGTTATACAAATATACATACATAATAGAAATGTATTATGAATATACTAGGACTAACTTAAAATGCCAACAGACAGAATACACAGTCACGCGAGGGAAGCCGCGGGCACAGCTAGTATACTAAATAATTATAATTTTTATCATGAACGGATTGTTCTGTAGCTGATTTGTTTCATTATTCTGAACTAGCATTTACGATCAAGAAATTAAATGAACTTTCAGTTTTATCGGTTCGATTATTACAACACTGTTTTTCAAAATCCCACCGATAACAACATATGTTTGTATTGGAGTGTCTCGAATTATCAATTAAACTCTTTTTTTTTAGTTTTATTTTTGCACCAACTTTATTCCAGACTTCAGACAGAGAAACCAAAGTAAAAATATAAAAAAACATTAATAATTAAATTACTTCCTTTTTTTTTATTTTGTTCGTTGATACTACTTAAAAAAAAAAGATTTACTTTTCGATTTATTCATTAATTCATATTTTTAATCTTGGTTCCTAGTAATCCTCTACCAAACGGACCGCGGCAGTCATATTAGGTATTTTTTTAAACAGTAAAACTAATTGGGAATCCCTGCCCTAAGGAACAACCATTAAAGAACATTGTAAATCTAAACATCGTTTAAGTGTAGTTTTGTATAATCTTACCGTCTATTAGAAACAGCCCGAAATGCAAGTTCAAATCCACGTAATATTGATGAGTTCTACAAAACTCTACTGCCATTTCTAATGCACTTAAATAACTGTCCAAATCCGATGCCGCTGGTAAATCCTGAATAATCTTTTTATATTCATCATCAGCAACAGCACCGGATATGAAAATAATAGTCGTCATTAAAAAAAACAATATAGAAATCAACATACACGAGCGTAATGAAGTAATCGACTTTAACTCTTTCATCAGGAATTTTTTATCGCAAAATTTAACCGCGAAGATGTATCAACACCTGAATTCGAATGAAAACTGGCCGCATTTTCTTCAGTGCTATGGGTTTTATCTAGTGATAGATATGGATGAGAGAATAAAGACGGACGGCCACAGATTTTCCTCGAATTGTTTTGTTTCCACACAATTTTCTTTTAAAGCCAGCGTAAGTACCTACTTACTAATTTTTTCATTACCTCGACAATTGGATCTTATTAAATTATCGCCTATAGTGGGCATTTTTTTTTCTTAGGAACTTTCTTTATTGGCTTTTGATTATTATCTTTGACCATTATATACTTCAATCAATCTGCCTAGCCTTTTCCCAACTATTTTGAGGTCGGCTTCCAGTCTTACCAGATGCAGCTGAATACTTACCATTTTTTTACATGGAGGTCTGCCTATCTGACCTCCACCTAACTGGGTATAACACGATACCCCTTAGTTTGACTGATTGTCAGACTTTCGGGCTTCTGACGACGAAGATCCACGAATGACAGCCGGGGCCAACGGCTTAACGTGTTTTCCGAGGCACGGAGGAGTCTCGGCATGTAAAGATGGTCACCCATCCACGGACCAACCCCAGCAAGAGTAGCTTAACCTGATGGATCGACCAGTGCACCTGTTATTTTTTTAGCCACGAGCTACCGTTATATAATTAACTTTGTATATCATACTACCTGTGCAGTAACATAGTAAAGTAACTGATTGCCCAGTTTCCCATCGCTCCGTACCCTTTGGATGGGATGATACGTGTCGATGGCAATGTAAATGGAGTCAGCATGGAATTCAGCTATGAGTTTGGCGCCATCAATAGCGTCCTTCACTTCCTATCAGGATATTTCTGGGAGGTGATAAGACGTGACTCCCATATCTTGTAGGTATTGCACTATGCTGTTTTTGGGACTTATTTATTAAAACTGTATGCACAAGAAAAAAAAACTACTTACAAAGGCGGACTTAATGCCTGAGGCATTTTCTACCATTCTTCAAGTAAGGGATTCATTCTTTTTCAATATTTTATTTAATATTTATTTATTTCACCATCAATTACATTTATTTTATATTTCACTTTCAATTACATTCATTTTATAACAATACAATACTAAGGGCTGATTTTATCAAAGTCAGATATCTTTTATCCGTGGAATACAATTGTCATCTGACAGTTTTTGTATGGTAAAACTGTCAAAAATTCAAAATTTATTCGCAGGATAAGATTTATACTCGGTATAAAAGTTTGGTGAAATCTGCCCTTAGTCTAATAAGTTATACAAGACTGTGTCTGAACTAGATTATTTAATATCTGTATCTCAAACAACAGCGCACTTCCTTAAACATATGACATTTAAAAGCTAGTAAGCACTAATGCGTTTCTAACATCTTAAAAATTACTGCAAAAAAAAAGGAAAAACCAAAGAGATAATATATAATAAATATATATAATATATAATATATATAATAAAAATATAAGTAAAAATCTTTTTAAAAACAAGCTTTTAATGAGAATAAAAGGATTTTCCCATGGCCACCTTCCGGCTCCATCATCAGACCCTGAACACCATTTAGTGTCAAAGCACTTGTTAATACATACCCAATGAGTCAAAACACGATGGTGCTATCTCGTTTGATTGAGGAGTTCCTATGCCAACTTTCCGGCTCCATCATGAGACTAGCTCCATGGTATCATTTTTTCAAAATGTCTCGGTAGTTATATAAGTATGCCAAGTTTCAATTCAATCTGATGCCAGAAAGTGCTTGAAAAATGGATGACAATTGGAGTAACCGGAAACACATACGAACAGAGCAAGCTAATAGAAAGCTTGTAAAAAGAGGGTGATCTAAAGGCCTCCTTTAATTTAAAATGTAGATGAGTGTGTGTGTATGTGTGCGAGTGCGAATATTGGATAAGGAATAAATCAAGTTTTAATCTAGTGTGGTACATTTAGGAGGTTTTCGGTTTCGTCGTAGGTCAGTTTATGGGTACTTCAAACAATTTTTTCTAACATGCTTTGTTATTAATGCATGTTTGTCGGAAATGTTATTAATTTTGTTATATAGATATGGACCTAAGAAGCAGACGTATTTATTTACGAACGCTTGTTTAAACATGGGTCATTGTTTTTCAATGAAGTTATAGTGCGTTCATCATTGAAGCAATGTCTTGATAAATATATATGCATTTGGGCCAGTTCATTCAGACGATTCGATGGCACGCGCCCCTGTGCCTTCCCCCCTGGATCCAGCCTTGGTTCCTTTATTGTGCAGACAATACCACAATTACATTGAATTAACTAATAATTAACCGAGCAAGACTCATTGTCAAGAAAATACTTGCAACAAATTGCAAGGCAACAAAAATAAACTGAGCATAGAACATCAGGCGCTTCCACAAGAATATTGAAGAGTGTAGCGGTATACGAACTCCTCTGTCCTTACAGACCTCCGTGGCGGACTAACACTAATGTGGCAGCCTGTCAAGAGGTCTGACATATTGTCACATAATGACATGAGCTTGCGAAGAGGTCCAGACTTGGGCACGTTGTGATAAGAAATGTATGGCCAAAGGGCCAAAATATAAAATTTTTGCAAGTGCCTCAGCTGCCGGCACCGGTTGCTGAATTAGCTGCCAGCTCCGGTTGTCGAATTGGATGCCGGCGATGACTTTAGAAGAAAAAAAACCGGCCAAGTGCGTGTCGGACACGCACAAGGAAGGATTCCGTAGTTGGGATGAATTTATCCCAAGAACAAGCTTAACATTGTAGTTGAAAAACATGTTCACATGTTTTAGCACCTGCAAAATTAAATGTAGGTTGGTCGATTATTACTCGTAAACTTGACGACCCTACTTAGCTGTGATAGTTGTCCTTTTAATTTCGAAAAATACTACTGCCATGATTGTTTCCCAGATTCCAACCATTTAGCTGGCAGAGGGGGGGGGGACACTTGCTTGACTAACAAAAATTTGCAGCTGCTAAATATTTCGCAAACGGATTCCTGAATCCAAAAATGGTTTTTGATACACGATAGACGAAAAAAAAATATCCCCACTTTACGTGTAGGGGAGGTACATAATTTTTTTTTTCTTGATTTTATTTTACCACTTTGACTGCGTGATTAATATAATATACCCATGCTTAATTACAGCTTTATAATACGAAGAGTCTCTGAGTTAAGCTGCGGACGGAGAGACAGACGGACATGGCGAAACTAAAAAACCTCCCCATCAAAAATAAAGGAACTTCTCTATATTAAAATGTAGGTACTGCGACTCCCGGTAAATTATAGCAGGGATAAACTGTGAATAAGCTACGCCGCGGGTGCCTCCCTTTTTAAGTTCTTTCAATGATTCACTCCAGATCCCACTATAAATAATCATTACGTAGAAAAGAATGAATATTTTTTTCTTATAGGAGTGTAATATTAAGAGCCTACTTTATACTGGCAGAATACTCATTTTCTCAAACATGCTTGGAAATTAGAGCATTATTTTGACAACCTTCTTCAAGATAAATCGAAATGGCCGTACTGTTAAAAAACAAATGACGATGCGGCCGGCAAAATAAGTATGAAAATCCATATCTGTCGTGTTTAGCGGCCAAATAAATTACTATGAAAACTCATATCTGTTGTGTTATTTAAAATGGAACGAACTTTTTACTTCAGCGCATCAAAGATTTTATTTAAATTTCGATTTGGCTTGCAAATAGAGCTGTTTAAAATAAAGAAGAAACAAATGAACATTATTGGCGCGTGAAAAATTATCGTTGTTCGTCATTGATTCTGGAAATTATAATTAATTTACTTAGATTGAATTACCGCGCATTGTTTGAGAAAAGTTGCAGGCCGCGACAGTAATGTACTATTTCGGCTCAGTTTTCAGAGGTGACGACATCTTTGATGCCTATTCAGTATCCTATATTTTGCGTAACTTGTTTCGTCAGTTAAATTTGGTGTTCCTTCTATGTCACATATTTGTGCTGTCACTTCCACAAACGATCATGAAAGATAGAAATGGGTATCAGATATTATTGGCGAGCTGTTTATAGTAACACTAGCTGCTCCCCGCGGTTTCACCCGCGTAAGTCTCGATCCCGTGGGAATATCGGCATAAAAAGTATCCTATGTGTCAATCCAGGTTATAAACTATCAGTTTGCCACTCTTACCGCCCCCATTTATGCCGGCGCCAGACATAGCAACAATATTTGATCACATGTTTGATCACATGTATGAACACATGTATGGCAGGGGTGTTAGGCGTGCAGCGCCCACAATTGGACGTTAGCACTAGCCAGCCTTTCCCAAAGTGGGAGATCCCACTTTGGGAAAGGCTGGCTAGTGCTAACGAACGAGAAAAGTTGCAGGCCGCGACAGTAATGTACTATTTCGGCTCAGTTTTCAGAGGTGACGACATCTTTGATGCCTATTCAGTATCCTATATTTTGCGTAACTTGTTTCGTCAGTTAAATTTGGTGTTCCTTCTATGTCACATATTTGTGCTGTCACTTCCACAAACGATCATGAAAGATAGAAATGGGTATCAGATATTATTGGCGAGCTGTTTATAGTAACACTAGCTGCTCCCCGCGGTTTCACCCGCGTAAGTCTCGATCCCGTGGGAATATCGGCATAAAAAGTATCCTATGTGTCAATCCAGGTTATAAACTATCAGTTTGCCACTCTTACCGCCCCCATTTATGCCGGCGCCAGACATAGCAACAATATTTGATCACATGTTTGATCACATGTATGAACACATGTATGGCAGGGCTGTAAGGCGTGCAGCGCCCACAATTGGACGTTAGCACTAGCCAGCCTTTCCCAAAGTGGGAGATCCCACTTTGGGAAGGCTGGCTAGTGGTCGCAAGCGCTTCGATTCCCGGGTTGGGCAAAGTGTTATTGGGTCTTTCCAATTTCTCAGTAGCAGCCTGGAGTTTGGATTTGTGTCCAGTTGGCGGGCTTACCATTACTTACTTAAACATAACTGGCGAAATGCTGTTGTACTATAGGTAAGGCTACCTCTGCCTAATCCTTCGGGGATTATAGGCGTGATATTATGTTAAATAATACGTAAAAATAAGGTGTGTAAAAGTTTTTTTCAAATTACTTGTTATTTTTCAAATTATTGTACCAGTCAGTACACAGTTATTCTAAAATCACTCGAATTATGTCGATTTTAAGGGGTACACTACAAAAATACGAAAATCGTTATTCCGTCAGTCACAAATACGAATTTTTCAATACCGATTTTCATAATTCCGAATGGTTAAAATTCCTAATATAACAACTCCGATTTATCATTCATCCTATTTCTATAATTCCTCAGCCGCGGAGGCGGGCCTTCAAACCAACTGCTTCTCAGCTCGCGGGCCGCCCCACCCTTCGGCGCCTACGCGGGATTAAATTACACTCTAGGGGTAGGGTAGGGCAGACAAGAGACTGCGTGAAGTCGGTTTTGCAGCGATTCGTTTTTGTCACAAAATTTTGTAGCACAACATATTATTTTATGACACTATTTTAATTAAATATTGGTTAAATGTTGTTTCGGTGTGGTAAAAATATGGCAAAGGTAAATGAAAAAGTTCAAAAGAGGCTTCGGTCAATAGCCAAAAGTTATTTTGTAAATCAGTGAAATATAGTTCGGTAAAATAATACCTACCTACCTATGACACATGATACTTCCATGATCTAAAAATATGTCAAATAAGTAATGCATATAGCAAAGAAGACGAAGGGTTCCATCGCCGACACGCCGAAAAAAAAAACCTAATATTCCGCGCAATTTTCTTATTTTTTTCTTTCATAAGAACCTTCTCCTGACAATAACAAACACAACAGAAAAAGAATTAGCGAAATCGGTCTAGCCGTTCACGCGTGACGGCGTGACCAAGGGAAATAGGGATTCATTTTTATATACAGGATGTAAGGGTAAACACTCTTGTCATTCAAACCATGGTTAGTTGACTTAAATATAAAAATAATTGACCGAACACAACAAAAAAAAAACGTTATTTTCATTAAAAGATTTTAAAAAGTTTCTATCTGACACCGTGCTTGCTAGCGAAACAGCTGACTGACAAAGGGAGGGATCGCGCTCGCTGCCGGTCAGGTCACATCCCGTACCCCCCGCCCGCGTTGAGACGCAAGTTCGTTGCCCTAGCGCATAGGGCAACGAACTTGCGTCTCTTGTGGTAAAATTTAGATCTAAAAAAAAGAAAAAAAAAAGTTATAATTTTCCATTGATTTTACGTTCTATAAATGAAACCAAACCACTGGTTGCAAGGATAACGGTGTTTACCCTAACACCCTGTATATAGATTTAACCATTGATGTACACACATAATATAATAAACAGACAAGAACAAAGAACAGAAAAATACGTACAAAGGTGATGCTTATTTCTAAAGAAATCTCTTCCAGCACATCTGCGATAGGAAAGTAGATAAGAGATGAGACACCCTGTGTATTTGATAGAAAGTAAAATATGTAAAATCAAAAATAATTCACATAATAAAATAAAACAAATAATATCATAAAACACTTACATACATACATACAAACTTCATAAATATATATATTCAAATAAGATGTAATTAAAGAAATAAATACATACGCAACTATGATGAAGTGGAAAGATAGTGTTCTTTCACTCTTCTTTTAAACACTGCAACAGTTTGGCAGTCCCTGAAGGAGTAGGACTTGGAGATTTCTAAGATACGACCTGCAAGGTCAGGTCAGGTGCAAGGAGTTATAATATATTTCTAACACGTTACTATACAAAATCGTGAAAATATTACAAAGGTATAGTTGAAAACTATACCTTTGTAATATTTGTGGCGGTATCTACATCGCCACATGCGAACTACGCATCAAAGACCTGACGTCACACAAAAATCCTGACGTCACATAAATCCTACATCGCGCAATTAGAGTTTACCGTGCAGTGAACATATATACAAAAACCCATTATCAATCATTGGGCAGTTGCCCGCCAGACACAACACCCGTCTGGTAGGAGGATCCTCCCTTTTCTATGGAGTATGAGTGAACTTTACACCCTGTTCCTCATACCCCTGAAAAAATTAACTCCTAAAATATAGGTACTATTCCCTGGGGAAAAAATGTGATGCGAGATTTGTTGTTCCGAAAAGGGAAGACAAAGATTATGAAGTACCTGGCGATGATTATTCCGTTGTTGTAATAATCATTTTATGGTATACATAGCTTCTGCCCGCGGCTTCGCCCGCACGGTATTTCGATAAAAAGTAGCCTATGTCCTTCCCCGGGATGCCATCTATATCCTTGGCAAAATATTATCGAAATCCGTTCAGTGGTTTGAGCGTGAAAAGGTGACATACAAACAGACAGACAGAGTTACTTTCGAATTTATAATATAAGTATGGATTCTGATGGGGCTTCTCCTATCTATAAGGGTATGTCTGACGAATTAAATATAATTAATATTGTGAAACATATTGAATTATTTGAAATATTATATATATATTGAAATATTAATTAATTTATTTGATTTCTTGTAATTGTTTTAATTTTAAAATTTTATAATTTAGTGTAAAATTTCGATACAATGTAAAAATTGTTACTGAAATAAATAAATGAAATGAAAATATTAAAGATAGAAACCCCTTCAGAATCATCGGGTGAGTATCCCTAGTCAATGAGCTCCGGAAAACTTATTGAGGCAACCTAGACCCAATTCTCTCAATCATCAATTGCTCGTAGTCAGATTCTCATCATCAATAGCTAGCTAGTGCCACCGTAGCGACGCATGACACCGCCGCCGTAACGGTGGCGTAGCGTTGTCATAGCTTTAGCGTAGCGCTACGCCACCGTACGTCAGTGCTACGCCGCGAATCAACTGAAATCGCAAACAAGCCAATGAGCAAAAGCGTCGTTGAACTGGTGATCAATAATCTATCCTGTGACGCTGAGCAGTTGCCATGCAAGCAATACCAACGACAAAGACAGGCTAACAAATAATATTATTTCATTATTGCCTCCCGCGGAACGAACACCTCTAGACGAGGCACGCGAACGTTACATTATCAACTGGATAAGAAATAGTGAAAATTTTCATTACAAAATTGTAATGAAAATTTAACGATTACCGAGGGGGAAAGTTCATTCGGTCATTTTATGCGACGAAAACGACGAGAAACCACATCGAAGTAGGAATGAAGTGCATGAAATACATGCTGTTATGTATTACGGCTGTTATACTATTTGTGGTGAGTTTTTAAATCTATTAGATATGGTAGGTAGTTTATTTTGTAGTTTAAAGTAAATGCGCAATATTATTTGCGCAAGGTCTTATCTGTGTTTTACAGATGTGCATCAACTTTGACTGATAACTAATGATAGTACCTTTGTGTCGCGCAATAATATTTGAGTAAGGCCTTATTTGTTTTTTATAGATATGAATCAACTTTCTTAGATTGGTGACGATATCTTTGCTTCCATACTTTTAAATGGTTTTGGACCGAGAGGAAATCAGGGGGCCAAGTCTTTTTACAAACGTGTCAGTGGTGTCACAATGATGAGTTTTTGACAGATATGCCATACAAAATCTATCAAAAACTGATCATTGTGAGACCACTGACACGTTTGTAAATTAGTAGACATGGCCCCCGGTTATTTTGTTTGAACTAAAATGCTGTTAGTAAATAACAATCAATCTAAAACCAATCTGCCTAGCCTTTTCCCAACTATGTTGTGGTCGGCTTCCAGTCTAACCGAATGCAGCTAAATTAATATTTTATATGGAGCGACTGCCTATCTGACCTCCACAACCCAGTAAGAATGGTTGTCAGACTTGGCTTGTGACTGTCAAAGATCCTGGAATGACTGCCGGGACCAACGGCTTAACGTGCTTTCCAAGGCACAGAGGAGTCTCGATATGTAAAGATGGACCCATCTATGGACCAACCCCGGCAACGTAGGCGCGCACTACGTAGGCGCCGTAGTCGCGCACTAAGAACGGGTTTTGATTTTATTTTCTAATTGGGCCAATTAGCCCAACAGTGACCCCCATATTCAAAATTCATTATTTTATCAATTATTATTAGTCAAGCCAAGTTCAAGAAAAGAACTGGCAACGCAGCATCCGTGTGTTATATTACACGAACCTTTTGGAGCTACTTTCACCCCACAATAACTCAAAATCTATTTAACATACACACATACAATTTGCTTTATTTATGAATACCCCTTAGATTAACTAGAACCCCAAATTTCATAAATACAGCTCAAACGGTTGTTGAGATATTAACGTCTAAAAATCGGCATTTTTATCACTGACCGACTTACCTACCTATAGATCAAAAACCTAACCCACTTCCAGATGACCTAGAAAGTTGAAATTAAAGTTGATATTAATATAAAAGACAAAATCAGAAAACAGATTTTTTTTTACGATTTTAATTATTTTCCAAGTAATAGATTTTTAACACCTAGCGTCTTTCGAAATTATAATAGCAAAAACATTTTCTTTGTAGAATAATTGGTTCCAGTATGAAAGGTCGCTTTTATAGTTTCGTATAAGTATAGGTACCAGATTATTTTATATAACTTAGACACCAATTTATAATTAATAATAATTGTTAATTATTGTCTGTTTAAGTTTGCTGCGAGGCGGGCAACACGAGTGCGGAGCGTCTGGGGTCATGAGGGTTTAAGGGTATGGAAATAATAGTCATAATCCATATCTTGAGGTGACATTAGGCTTCCTCCGCCGCCCGCACCGTTGTGGTGCCGGTGCATATCGCCCTTGCGCCATGGGCGATATTCATTCGTATATACAAGCATATAGTGAACATATTGTTATAGCAGAAAAAACAAGAAATTTTGTTTTAAATTTTTTGTAGAATGTTGTATGTTCTTTATTTTCTGGATCATCTATAAAACTTGGCGCCCATTTACATCTCAATTCTTTTGTCGGCGAAGTCGACAACCACACTTATTCTTAATATTGAATTTGGCTCCCATTTAAACATTTATGTATTTGATTGGATTTTTGTTACACGTCCGTCTTTGGTTTACAGAAATACATTTATGTGTACTTACCAAAAGACGATGACCATTTATGCCCTAATCAATTCCACCCAATTCATATTTTTAAGTATCCATCATTTATTCAAACTAGATTTAAGATAATAGTCTAGAGTCAATCAAGGCCCATGTTTAAAATTGAATAAAAATAAATATTATTTGTATTTACGGTTACATTTTCGATTAATGGCGACGATATGTGAAAGATTACAGTTCATTTCGTTCATTCGGTCAATGTGATCAGATTAGTATACAGATCAGATCAGTATACCTTATTTTTGAGGTACAGGAGATAACCATGGAGGCCACCTTATTACTTATTTATTTATATAGCAGCATACACAAACAAAAATCAAATACGGTTTTAGGTATAGTGAATTCGTCAGTTACAGAAGTGCACCACTTTAAACAACAACATGTATGATATAGTCAATAGACATTATTATAGGATGTGTATGACTGGAAGATGTTACCAAGATGTTATCATATATTTTGATTAATAAATTCTTTTGTAGGTAATATATATATGTAGTATCTTTTCCGAAGCAGATACTTGAAAAGTTTTTGGGTAAAAAAATTATGAACCATCTGGAAACACTGATTGTAATTATCACTCGATCATTCAATCACTTGTCACTCGTCACCATAGAAACCTACTGTTACGTTCAAACCAGTCCAAAGTTGTGCTTTGTGCGTGTGTCATTGTTTATTTGCTTATTTTTTGTTTATTTATACACTTAACTTTTCTGCACATTTTAGCTCGATATACATATTCTTGAAAGCGATATCTAATTGTCGATTTGGTTTTTCTACTGTAATAACGATACGTGTTAGTTTATCGGTGAAATGTAATTGGATACGATATTGCGGTGCTGAGTTGATTGGAATCATGCATCAATGTTTCGGTGCATCAAATGTGTTTTGCGCGTGCAACGTATTTAGAGACTTGCAGTCAGTGAATTATCTTCCGTCTCTTCACTGCCATGGCTTATATAATATTTATTTAGGTTTTGAAATAAATTGTTTGTTTCAATAAAAAAGGGGTACGTTGTTTTTGAGAGATTTGTTTTATTTCCCGTTTCTCCGGTGTACCTTACTAATATGTGGAATTCTCCTATAAGTTATAAACATCCGGTAGGTCCACGCCTGATTTTTATAACTATTCTAAAGAGGTGAGATGGATAGTGTCCAATAGGATCGATTGATATTCAAAGCGCAGTTTGGTTTCATTCTGCTCGAAAAGGGTTAAAATGAAACAAAGTACATTATAGTTTCGTAGCTTAGCTTCTCCACTTAACTAAGTGGAGAAGTTAAGCTACGCAACTCATCATCTCTGATGGAAAAGCTGTCTAATTCTCAGGTTTTAAAAATATACTTATTTCTCACCACAGCACAGTCTGGGTGCATTATAGGCTGGTTCCTAGTTGTTTATGTTGCAAAATCTAGCAAACCCTACTAGGTCACGAGGTGAGTATACATGTTTCTGGCGCTAATTGGAATTCGATAGTGAACCAGAAAAACTCGTAAAAATGTATAAAAACGCCTAACACAAAATGATTCGCAATCAATAGTTTTGTGTAACGGATCAAAAGTGCTAGGAAAAAGATTTTTTTGTTACTGAATATACAAAAAACTGTTGCCTTATCTGAGACAGGACGAATTCTTTCAAAATAAAGGTCAAAAAGTGCTTTTAAATGCACCATTTGCAGCTTTGGAAAGTGATCGTTTTAGTAAGGGTATGCATGTATAGGACTCTGAACATGGTCCTTTCTTAATCGGTCCATTGGATTCGGAGCAGGCATATTATAAGTTGGAGGATTACATCGCACAACCACAACTAACTAATTAACATCTGAAAATACTATTCGAGCTGCTGAAGATTGTAACACCATCTTTGCATTGTATAGACTCAATCTCCTTTGTATTATATAATTGCATAACACAGGTGTGAGTACTATGTACTATAGAGCTACCATTTACCGAGTAATATGTCTTTCATTGACTTGAATGTGCCCTGGCGGCTGGGAATATGTCATGCTCACTCAGATGTCTCGCTGATGGTGGCGCGTGTGTTGTATCATTTAGCTCCCTTCAAAATGGTTGAGCTGAATGGTGCGGCTCCATGCGTCATGTTCGTAAACGGGCGCCGTCAGTTGTGATTGGTCATCTCATAACTGCCATGGCTTATTTTAATTTTTGAATTGTTTTTTGTTTTTATTTTATAATTGCGGACGCTTTTAACGTGCTTTCTACATGTTCTCAAATGTTTAATTTCAACATGATTGATGTAACCAATTTTTTGTGTCAATTTCTTATTTAAAAGAGTGTCCATGGAGTTTCTTGCCGTTCTTCTCCATAGGTACCTACTACGCTTTGGAATGGGCAACTAGCTTCATATTTCTGACTGACTGAATCCTTGACAATTCAAAAGTGCCTGTAAATGGTTTAATTGAAATAAATGCTTTGAGTTGAGCTTGAGTTTTGAGCAAATTGGTTGTGAAAGACGGACAGGCATATAGACACACGAGTGATCCTATAAGGGTTCCGTTTTTTCCTTTTGAGGTACGGAATCCTAAAAACAAAAATATCAAGTCAAATACTTTTTTTTTTCGCCTTTATTTATATAATTTACAATTTTAAATAAAATATGCAATCTTACACTAACATTATGTATAAAGGGGAAAAATAATTTGAGCTCTTCCTTTATATTTTATTTTTTCCCTTTGTGCATAATGTTAGTGTTAGTCATAATGTTAGAGTTAGTCAAATACTTAAATGTGTTATTATGAAAATAATATTAACAGCTTTTAATCCGTTGTTTCCTCAAGTCTCAGGCAGAACAAGCAAGCCGGAACATCAGAATAGTTGGAAACAATTTCATGATCGACGGGAAGCCGCTGCGCATCGTGTCGGGCTCACTGCACTACTTCAGAGTGCCTGCCCCCTATTGGAGGGACCGTCTGCGAAAGCTGAAAGCTGCTGGACTTAACTCCGTTGCCACGTAAGAATTGTTATAATTAATTATTTATTTTATTTCAGACATTATTCTGGTCCATAGACTTTTTGACTTGACTTGACTTAACATAGACTTTTGACTGATTTAGATTACAGACTATTATAAATTCAAAAAACCGATAAAAACCGAAAATAAAATTGTGTTTTATAAAATTTCAATATACAACAACTCATAAAAAATAATAATTAAAATTGTCAAAAAATTAAATGTCAAATATAAAATTACAAATTCAAAAAGTTATAAAAATGTCAAATTATTACAAATAAAATATAAATTACAAACACATTTCTACCTGCCCCAAGCCTGATATCCGGTGCATGTAAGGCCTGCCAGTGCTGCATGAAAGGCCCATCCAACCTGTTGGCAACAACGGTAAGAAGACTGTTGCCACTGCCCCGCACTCTACGCGCGATCGAGGTCGCTCTCTTGCGCATGCTGGCATAAAAACAGTAAATGCGGACGCTCGCGAACATTCCCGATGCGCTGCAGAAGCGAGGTAGTCCTGTCAAATTAATCAGCGCCCGTAAATTGACGTAGTTTTATTAGGCAAGTTTTTAATCACGTCTTAACTTGTATGGAGTAGTGACAGCGGAGGGCTGCTTAATTTGACAGAACAAAATAGAAACAGAAGATTCTTCTGTCATTTTCTTAATGAAATAGAAAGAAAAAGATGCACTGAACTTTGAAGAACAGACTCAGCACCAATGTTGTTATATCGTCCCTTAGATACGTAGAGTGGAGCTTCCATGAGCCTGAGGAACGACAATACTCATTCGAAGGCGACCGCGATGTCGTCAAGTTCATCCGCACAGCGGCAGAGGAAGGCCTTTATGTGCTGCTGCGAGTCGGCCCGTACATCTGCGGTGAAAGGGACCTGGTCAGTGACCATTAATCTTTGACAATATTATAATTAGGTTTTTTTTTCTAGCGGTAACATTTAATAACTTTAACGTAGATTTGTGTAATAGGGAATATGCATGCGATTCAAATATGGGTCAAATATTTTTTTATAAACTATATTCCTTCAGAATTATGCCTCCATCAATATTTTTGAATAAAATTTCTTTTTGAGCGAGAAATTAATTTTTTTAAAGTCCCAAAAATCTGTGAGTAATTGAAATACTTGAAAAACTAAGAGCGGATGTGACGTAACAATCCGGGATAACAATCAAAATGTCAATGTCAAGTAAATGTCAAACGCTCCTACAAATAGGAGTGTTTGACGTTGACTTGACAGTTGCTTGTTTCTTTTCACGGACTGTGACGTCACCACACAAAGCGCGCCAAATGGAGGGCGTTTAAATAGCCCAGATCGGTTGGATATAAAAAAAAATGTAAGTACTTTAAATTGCTTTTTTGCTATAGAATTTTTTTAAACTATTATTTGACGATGTAAACTATCGAATAAAAATAGTAAAAAAATACATGCATATTCCCATTGCACACTATATAATACTATATAATTTATTACTTACCCCATACGTCGCATGAAGTACCTACCTACCTATCGGTTTTCTATTTTAATATTTTCCTTAATTTAGCGAAAATGACATTTATGCCTATAAATTATTATTTTAATTAGATGACAAGTACTCTGTTTCTATTCCAAAACTTCCTACTGCTCACGTGATTATTATTTTCCACGAAATAAAGATGGAAAAGCAAGCAAAAGTGATTGCCTGAATACTGTAAAGTAAACAAGTGTATACTCCAAGGTTTAGGACATTAAAAAATATGTTAAAAATGCGTGAAGGATATTTACATAAGTAGGTACATACCTACTGATGTTTATAGTTCAAGAGACCTAAATAATATTCGCCTTTATGGTCTTCCCTACAACAGTATTAACTATCAACAGAAATATTGATAATCCTATTACTAGTATAATATTATAAATGTGAAATTTTGTGTGTTTGGATGTTTGTTACTCAATCACGCAAAAACGGCAGAATGGATTTGGATGAAATTTGTCAAACAGATAGTTTATAACCTGGATTAACACATAGAATACTTTTTATCCCGATATTCTCCCACGGGATCGAGACTTACGCGGGTGAAACCGCGGGGTGCAGCTAGTATTTTATAAATTTGATTTCAGTATTTTTTCGCAAAGCAATAGGATAAAATAACCGACTTCCAAAAAAAACACTAAAAAAGTGAAAAATAACTTTAATTTCGGAAGTCGGTGTCTTTGCTTTTCAATTTTCGTTTTTTTGCCACCTACTTCCGAAATGTAAGTTATTTTTCACTTGTTTAGTGTTTTTTTTGGAAGTCGGTTGTTTTTTTTTGTAAAAAGTTTTTATTTTTCACTTTTTAGTTGTGGTATCTACCACACACAACTTATAATACCACTACCTGCTATGTAAAAAACAGTGTAACGGAGTCACTTAGTTTGTTGTCTACATAGTGGGAAAAATACGTAATTTTGAAGCTAACTCAAAAACTACGCAAGCAAAGTTGATAAATGTTTTATGGGACCACCTCGAGAGTATACCCTTTTGAACTAAAAAAGATTTTTTTAAATTGGTTCACAATTGGCGGTAATATAGATGAACATACTCAAAAAAAAAATACATGCTGACGAACCTCTTCCTTTTTGAAGAAGTCGGTTAAAAACTTATAATACTTGTACCCATAGCAGGCAGGTTGCGGGGTGAGACGGCAATCGCGCCGTGTCAAAAAGTGCATTGACTAATTCTATTTAAAACTGAAAAGACTAAACATTGTCTGCAACTTTCTTGCTCCTTTGTTTTTCATCGTCTCAAATAGTTTTTAGTGGTTAATTATGAAGCTTAAAAATAATAAACCTTCCCCGCCGCTGTATCTCTACGTTGACGTCGTGGTGGGGCTTGCGCGCTCCGAAATCTGGGTCTGTGCCGGCAGAGTTTACTTCGCCGGAACAGGTCTAGAATGAGGAGCCAGACCAAGAGAGATACAAAAACCCGCAGGACAGCATGTGGCGAGCTGTTGGGCAGTAGCAACCCCACGGACCCTACCTCTCGGGAGAAGTCTTGTACCTCATCTCTGGCTTGCCTTTATTGGCCGGCTTAGAGTGAACACTGACGAGGAACAGAGCTCCCACCTCATTCTTGCCTTTATTGGCCGGCTTGAGTGGAGATTCGCAAGAGCAAACGTGCTCGGAGGAAGGAAGTATTCCAGTAAGATGCTGGTAGGGATCTTGACCGTACTTCCGGGATTGTCCTGATAGCCGTGGAATACCTCTCCACTCCTCTTAAGCACTTCAGGAAGTGTTGCCCCCTTGTCGTTACGACACTCTGTGCTAGCGACCGTTTTTGGGGGCCCATTATTGAGTGTGTAAGTCACCCCCTGCCATTTTATCCGTGTATATATAAAACATTGATCAGGCAGGGGCCATAGTCCTTAGTCCCAGGTTACCCGTCCACTTTAGCCACGCAAAACCATAATCTAATATCTTTGTTTCCCTATCCTGCAATAGTCCTACTCCAACCGGGGATTGTCCTTGGGTGCACTTGTATAGTGCAAACAGGGATAATAGTCGGTTGGTGCCTCATTCCATTAAAAGTGACTAACGGGCCTCTGCGAGTTGGCTTCGGCCCCTCGTACGCCTTCCAAAAGACCGGGACCCCATGGTCCCGAGATATGTTAGCATATACAAAGAAATAAACCTTAATTTATTTATTCATTTTTCAGAGAGAGTGAATGTAAAATATATCGCGCTCTTATGAAAATTACTAAGTAAAGTATCTATATATATAAAACAAAGTCGGGTTTGTTCAAGCACTTATAACTCGAGAACTGCTGGACCGATTTTGATGATCTTTGATTTGTTGGATTTGTCTCCGCCCAGAATAGCAGAATAACTATTCAAAAATTGGAAAAATACACGAAAAAAAAAATATGAAGAAAAATCGTTTTCTCATACATTCTGTACAGAATGGGTCTTTTGATAATGTCTCGGTAGATAAGTAGGTAGGTGTAGGTAAGGTAGGTAGGTAGGTATGTAGGGTAGGTAGGTAGGGTAGGGTAGGGTAGGTCGGGTAGGGTAGGTAGGTAGGGTAAAGGTAGGTAGGTTAGGTAGGTAGGATAAAGGTAGTTAGGGTAGGTATATAGGTAGGTAGGTAGGGTAGGTAGGGTAGGTATATAGGTAGATAGATAGGGTAGGTAGGGTAGGTGCGCCGTAGATAACTACTTGCTACCCGTGCGAAGCCGGGGCGAGCAGCTAGTTATTAATAATAATAAAACATTTATACATATAAAGTACTAGCTGACGCCCGCAGGTTCGCCCGCGTGGATGTCGGTTATTATATACTAAAACCTTCCTCGAGAACCACTCTATCCATTGGTAAAACAGCATGAAAATCGGTGCAGTAGTTTTTGAGTTTATCGCGAACAGACAGACAGACGCGGCGGAGGACTTTGTTTTATAATATGTAAGGATAAAATAAAACTTGTGTTAGTAAATATAGCTTCTTCTTTTCGTATGGCTAGTGACTAACTGGTGGCAAAAAATGAAAGGCATCCATAAATTGGAAAACTAAATAAAAAATATGGAAAAACCGGCTAAGTGCGAGTCGGACTCGCGCACGAAGGGTTCTGTACCATTACCTATAAAACGGCAAAAAATCATGTCTGTTGTATGGGAGCCCCCCTTAAATATTTGTTTTATTTTAATTTAATTATTTATTTTTAAAGTGAATATTTAACTTAATAGGTATTCTGTGAATATTTCAATTGCTACCTGTTGCCGTTATCAATATCGAGCAAAAAAAAAAACACGTTTGTTGTATGGGAGCCCCCTTAAATATTTATTTTATTATGTTTTTTAGTATTTGTAGCGGCAACAAAAATACATCATCTGTGAAAATTTCAACTGTCTAACTTTCACGGTTCATGAGATACAGCCTGGTAACAGACGGACAGACAGACAGACAGCGGAGCCTTAGTAATAGGGTCCCGTTTTACCCTTTGGGTACGGAACCCTAAAAATGTTGCTTAAAACTTGGTTAGCAGTACTTCACGTACTACTACTAGTTTCACTTACTTATTTTATGCTTTGTTTACAGGGTGGTTTCCCGTATTGGCTGCTCGGCAAATATCCAAACATTAGGTTACGAACCACTGACAAAGGCGAGATATTGATCAATAAATGTTAAACGTGTATGAGTTGAATTACTTTCAATCAATCAAATCAATCAATCAAAGTTTATTTCAGAAAACTTCCATTATGTTGTTAGTAACAATGTATATTTATGAAACTAGTGTTAGTAACAAATTAAAATCTAAGCTGCGTGAGGCACGCCGATCGTATCCACCGCCCCAAGATCGGAGAGTCCCACCACATCAGCCAACGCTCTAAGAATGATGTTGGGGCTGGCGCGAACACGGCGTAACAAAGATGCGCATCTCTTGCGCATGATAGCCGAAAAACTATCGACGTGCGCGTCGGCAAACGCGCTACAAAAACGCGGCAGCCCCATCAACAACCGGAACGTGTTGTTATATTGTATGCGCAGGCCACTATATGTCCTCTGCGAAAAGTTCACCCACAGTTTCTCTCACTGTTTAATATTATTTATTACATTTCGCAGATTATATGGCAGAGTCCGAGATATGGCTACAAAAAATCTTCGAGCAAACGTCTCCGTTACTATATGCGAACGGAGGTCCTATAATTTTAGTTCAGGTAAAATATAAGTAATCTATCTATCTATCTATACATATAATAAAATCGTAAACGGTCCGTGTCTGTACATTAAAGATTTTTGCAAAAAAAGTACTGAAAGCCGCGAGAAATAAGTAATAGAAAGTATAAAAACATTTTTTGACATTTTTGTCTGTTTGTTTGTTCGTTTGTGAGCGCATCACGTAAAAGCCACTCATTGGATTCCAAATTGAATTACTGAACAATAAGAAGCTTTATTGTGAGTAACATTTAGTCTTTATTTCATCAAATTCGACCTGCAGAATCAAAAGATATATGGATTTAACACTTATAATTTTTTTAAATCCTTTTTTTAATCCACCGGAAAAGTCGGAATTACACCCGGGCGACGCCGGGCACGAACAGCTAGTTACATAATATAATCTTAGAAGCTTAACGATTATACATTCTTTGATTTAATGTATTTGTTTCTCGGGCCTTTTTTATTTTTGTTAAGTGTGTATTTTGTGTTTCACGAATTGTGTCCAAATAAAAGTCGTCGTATCCTACGAATAGTGCCCTAACGAACATAGGGGCTTTTTTTTATTGCATAATTCAATTCTGCTCATCATACCACATAAACAAAAAAAACCGTACAGGTTATCAAATAATTAGGTTTTGTAAAAGGCCACAATTTTAAGCACTACGTTTGCAATACAGAAAAACTTTTTCCAAAAAAAAAAACAACCGACTTTCAAAAAATGTCTTCGCTTTTCAATTTTCTATTTTTGCCACCGACTTCCGAAATTAAACTTATTTTTTACTTTTTACTACTTTACGTTTTTTTTGGAAGTCGGTTGTTTTTTTAATGTAAAAAGTTTTTATTTTTCACTTTTTAATTGTGGTACATACCCGACACAAATTCGAACACCACTACCTGCTATAACAGTGACTGAGTCAAATAAGACATCTACATGGACTAACTGGGAAAAATACGTAATTATTGAAGCTAACTCAAAAACTACGCAAGCAAAGTTAATAACATTTTTATGAGACCACCTCGGGAATAGGTATACTTTCGAACCAAAGAATTTTTTAAATCGATTTACAATTGGCGAAAATATCGATGAACATACACAAAAAAATACAGACAAAAATAGAACCTCCTCCTTTTTGAAGAAGTCGGTTAAAAAAGACAATCGCCGTCGCGCCCACTTTCTTCGCGAGTAGTGGGGGTGCGCGGGCGCGGGGAGAGCGCGCTAGCGCCGCCGCTCGGCCACTGCAGGCGTAGCATGAGCACCGTTCTGTCGACGGAAGAGTAGACAAAAATGACGTTTGCTGTAGACAGTAGACAGTACGAGACGGCAGCAAAATAGAAAGAGTCAACTGCACTTTTTACGAAATTCACTCTTTTACATAATTCGACTCAGAATTCTTTGTTTTATCATAGGATTTATCGGTTGTCAGTGTGATTTTGACAGATAGAAAACTTTCTTCCGAAATAGTCTACATATAAAAAGACCTAGACAAAGATCGTTAGAAATGAAAGACAAAATGACAGATTGTAGAAAGATTTCTACGGTGGATGTCAAAAATGAAGAAACGAACTGTCACTTTGTATAGAAAAAGCTATGTCTATTCTTTGTAGACATAGAAAGCGCCATGCTACGCCTGCTGGTCGGTGGATGTTTTGTTAAATTGTATTGTATATAACATAATTCAACGAATTTGTACTTAGTTAAGTCATTCTAATTGCATATTCAATTTTAATTATTGGGTACATAGAAAAATACCCTCATGGTGATTGTGGCCGTGTTCTACGGAATGGCGAAATTGCGTAGGTATGTATAGAAGATACGAAGCCCTAATTACGTTTGTGTCCAGCCCTACTTCGCATTAAAACAACAGAGAATTAGGATTTAAAGGACAAAATGCGTACAAAATATAAAGATAATTTATTGAAAATAAAGCCGAACCTTAAGATACTAATACACATTATATGAAATCACCAAATACATGTTTGTTCATATTTAATTTAATTAAACACAAAAAGTGTTTCCTGAAGACTAGCTATTACCTATGCAGTTACGCCCCTATTCTTAGGATATGACGAAAAGTTATTCTTTCTTTCTTTTTTTATTTGATATATATTTAGCAAGTAGCATATAGTAAATGTTGTTCATTAATTTTACTCTCAAAAATGTTGAATAAAATGTGTCCTTAGTTTTTTGTGTACATAAGGTCTTGCTTATGTAGTCCGCTCTGCGGTCCCTTCCCCTACCTAGATCGGAAGACCGACCTTCTTAATGAGTTATGTTATATTCTGTGTAGGTTGAAAACGAGTACGGGTCCTATGGCTACGACAAGGAGTACCGAGTGCAGGTCCGCAATATGATCCACAAGTACGTTGGTTCTAACGCCATCCTCTACACCACAGACGGGAGTTTAGGCGGGTTCTTGCCAAGCGGATCAATTCCTGGAACTCTCACTACAATCGACCTCGGTAATAACTCAGGTAGGTACTATTTATTTTATTGCAGATTTATATACTTAATATTAGGCACCTATGAAATCAGCGTTTTGTATGGGGAACTTTAAAGAAGTTGCATTTTTCATACTAACATTTTCTTAATTTATACTAACATCAAAAAAGTCTAAGCAACATGCATTACTTACAGAAACTGCATGTTTTATTAATAGATACTTTATTTTTTTCTTAACAAAGTACTTAGATTGGTATACAATCTTTTTGTTTTCGGAAACTTATAACTGGCTGATTTAAAAAATAGAAACTTGTCAATTGTGTTTTGTTTTCATTATAATAAAAGTTAATTATTTTCCCCGATTTCATGTGTTTTCGTTGCTTGATAAAGGAGAATGGGTTTTTGCCAATGGGATCTGCCCTGAAGCCCAATAAAAATAAGATATATACCAATGGAAAGAGCTTTTCAAGGGGAACCTTTCCTACTAACACGACTTTTGTCAATTGTCAGTCAGTTCGGAGTAAATGACTTAAATGGGTGTGAATACTTGGGCATCGAACTTAAGGAATTTCCTTGGCCCAATAGCCATAAGATAAACATCAATAGCTTTAGCTTTTTGAGGAACTTTTGCTACTAACATGACTATTGCCAATAGTTCGTCAGTTCGAAGTTAATGGCATAAATAGGTGACTACTTTGGTACCGAAGTTAAGGAATTTTTATGGCCCAATAGCCATAAGATATACACCAATGGAAAGAACTTTCCATGGAGAACCTTTACTAATAACACGACTTTGGCTAATTGTCAGTCAGTTTGGAGTTAATGACCTAAATGAATGTGACTACTGGGACACCGAAGTTAAGGAATTTTCTTAATCCAATAGCCATAAGATATACACCAATGGAATGAGCTTTTCAAGGGGAACCTTTCCTACTAACACGACTTTGGTCAATTGTTAGTCAGTTCGGAGTAAATGACCCAAATAGGTGTGAATACTTGGGCATCGAAGTTAAAGAATATTCTTGGCCCAATAGCCATAAGATATACGTCAACGGCTTTAGCTTTTTGAGGGGAACCTTTGATAGTAACATGACTTTTGCCAATTGTTAGTCAGTTCGGAGTTAATGGCATAAATAGGTGACCACTGGGGCACCGAAGTTAAGGAATGTTCTTGGCCCAATAGCCATAAGATATACACCAATATAAGGAGCTTTCCAAGGACACCCTTTGCTACGAACACGACTTTTGCATATTGTTAGTCTGTTTGGAGTTAATGACCTAAATAAGTGTTACTATTGGGGCATTGAAGTTAAGGAATTTTTTTGATCCAATAGCCATAAGATATACACCAATGAAAAGAGCTTTTCGAAGAGAACCCTTGCTTCTAATATAACTGTTGCCAATTGTTAGTCAGTGCGGAGTTAATGACCTAAATAGGTAATAAATTGCGCACCGAAGTTAAGCAATTCTTGGCGTCCAATAGCCATAAGATATATACCACTGAAAAGAGCTTTTTAGGGATAACCTTTGCTACAAACACGACTTTTGCCTATTATTAGTCAGTACAGAGTTAATGACCTAAATAGGTGATGAATTTCAATAATGATTAATTACTCACATTTAGAGCTCTGTAGCTCTTTTCGTACTAACAATCGAAAGAAACGTCATATCACGAAATTTTATCATTTTGAGATACATAGTTTTTGAAAAAAAATTGTGTTGAGACAATTTTTATATAATGGAGCGACGCCATTTGACCGCTGATGAAATGCAGAGAGCTGCAGGCGTAGCATGGCGCTTTCTATCTCTACGAAGAATAGACATAGCTTTTCTATACAAAGTGACAGTTCGTTTCTTCATTTTTGACATCCACCGTAGAAATCTTTCTACAATCTGTCATTTTGTCTTTCATTTCTAACGATCTTTGTCTAAGTCTTTTTATATGTAGACTATTTCGGAAGAAAGTTTTCTATCCTTACTGTCAAAATCACACTGACAACCGATAAATCCTATGATAAAACAAAGAATTCTGAGTCGAATTATGTAAAAGAGTGAATTTCGTAAAAGGTGCAGTTGACTCTTTCTATTTTGCTGCCGTCTCGTACTGTCTACGGTCTACAGGAAACGTCATTTTTGTCTACTCTTCGGTCGACAAAACGGTGCTCATGCTACGCCTGCTGTAGGAATGCTGCAAGCGGGAAGAAGTCAGTCCCAGGTATTTCGGCATTTTGGTGTCAATAAGAGTGTGATTTGTCATTTTTGGCAGCGTTACGTTAATACAGGGGATCTTGCCGAGCAGCACCCAGGACCTGCAAGAAATACAACTGCTCGACAGGACCGATACATACAACGGCTGACGGGCGGTTAACCCGGGCCCAGGCGGTTAACATCGGCTGAAGTCTTGCAGTCAGCCAGACGTCAGCTGATGTTAACCGCCGTTTTTTTTTTTTGATGCTGGTAAATCATCCAATGACTTCTCCCGCTCTGGGCGAAGCGGAAGGGAGTGTCAGACTTTTACAGACTAAAACCCACCCATGTTCCTTCAGTTGCCTGTTGCCAAGGTCCCGGTATCCCTTTCGGACTTTCCCGCAACCCGTGCAGGCATCGGTCCTAGCGGACCTTGAGGCGCGCGTGGAACACGACGCGCCATCGACCCGGGCCTGGTCCTTATCGGACGGCGAGCTAGCCATTGCTCGCCGTCGGCAAGCTCGCCGTCGGCAAGCTCGCCGTCGGCAAGCTCGCCGTCCGCAAGATGTTAATTAACCGCCCGGGAGATAGGTTTAAAGCTACAATTCTCAAGCGGTGTTGTTGTTAGCCATCAAGCCGTGAGAAATAGGCTGCATGAATACGGCCTACCAGCACGACGCCCAATTAGGTACCCACCTATACGCCATGGGAATCGCACCCGTCGAAATGAATGGTGTAGGGATCACTTGACATGGACCCAGGAACAATGGGATAAAATTTTATTTTGTGATAAGTCCCAGTTTGGATTTAGGCCTGATACGAGAAGGTTAAGAGTGTATCGTCGTCTCGGAAATTCTGAATGGCTGAGATGCGTTCAGGAAGTGCACCCTTACAGTGGCTCCACAGTGATAGTATGGGCGGGTATTATAGAGAACAGACGAACTGAGCTCGTTTTTGTAGATGGCAATATGAACGCTGAAAGTTACGTTGGAAATGTCCACGGTGCTTGACAATGCGCGTTCGCACACAGCTCGGAGGGCCAGAGAGTACTTGGCAATGAAAAACATCCGGGTATTGCCGTGGCCTGCACAATCGCCAGACCTCAATCCCATCGAAGACGCATGAGATATGCTCCAGAGACGTGTTCTAGAGAACCTGGACGGAGTGTCGACAACCCAACAACTGAAAGACTTGTTGAATTCCATTGGGAGCGATTGCCGCAGGATCGGATATAAACAATCTTATAAATTCAATGACTAATTATTGCCGACAAGTTTTAAACAACAGAGGCTGTCACACTTTATATTGAAATACCAAACAAAATTAAATAACGATTTTTTTAATTATTAATTTAAAAAATCATTATTTAATTTTGTAAAACATGAAAAGTTTAATTTTATTTATACTATTGTTAATTGTTGTGAGTAAATGAACAATTGAATGAAAGATTTTATTGCTTTAGTCACTAATGCATAAAAAAATGCTCAGTTTATAATTTCTAAAAGAATTATAAATATATTACAATAGTAAAAATCGTTCAAAAGTTCAAAAACGTACTTGTTGCTTAGACTTTTTTGATGTGTGTATTTATCAACCATGAACACTAATGTTTTAAAACTTTTATGCACTTATGTTTAAAAACTAAGATAACGTATGCCACTTAGATTAAGCGACAAAAATAAGTTTTGGCTAAGTTAAAAAAAAAATGGTGGTCATTTCTGCTAACAAAATGAGGAGTCATTTTTAAGGTATTTTTCAAAACACTTGCTCGTAAAGTGGCTCTTATTGAACCGCTTTTAGGTTCATAATGCAGTGTATTATGGAAGCATGCGTTTTACTTTATATTACCGCAGTAGTGCGGTAATGTGTGCCACAGATTACTATTTACTAGTCGGAGTAATGACATGGCAATTAGTAAGTACTATCATGGCAGCATTGAATTTGTATCCAATAGAAATTGTTTTCGGTGAAGCTTTTTACCAAAGACAAGCGCTCAAAAGCAAGTTTTTATTGAAAAATAAAGAACCATAAGCAAACCAGTGGCGTTTAGTTATTGTAAAAAAAAATCCCATGGACATGCATCGGATTAAACGTCAGTGTAATACTATACATTGAATTAGTATGAACTATCCTACTAATAAATGAGCTTTCTCTATTTACACCCGAGCCAAGCAGAGACTTGCGCTTTTTTCCGGTGGCACGTGCGCAGGCCACTTGACCCAAACAACTTGAACAACTTGAACAACTTGAACTTGACTTGAATATAACTCTATCTGTACTATTCAATAAGGGTTTATATCGTCTGTAGCAATTTCAGTCTATATTGTTCACTACCCTAACCCCATTTGCGTATTATGTATTATTAGCATTATTATATAGGCTGTTCAGCAGTATTAACAGTACCTTTATTTACACCCGCGCGCGCATCGCTAGCGGAAAAAACAAAACCAGCCACCATTTTCCATAAATATTCGTTAACTTTTTTGTTGTGTGGTTAAAATCATTATTAAAAATGTCGATTTCACGTAGGGGAGAAGAGCGTAAATAACAATAAATAGATTTGACTCCGCCATGGTACGTTTAGTTATAGGTTTTTTTTTTTTTTTTTTTCTTATTTAAATCATATTTTTTGTATAGGCTGTCTAACGGTTTTGCCAGTGCCTTTATTTACACCTATGGAAAAACAAAACCAGCCAGCGCGCCATTTTCCATAAATATTTATTATCGTTTTCGTTGTGTGGTTAATTATTATCGAAAATACAACATTTGAAATATTGTTACCAACCGACATAGAAGTTTTAAAAAAACCTCCGGATAGTCACTACCTGGCAACAAAGGTCAGTTAAACTTTATACATCTATCATCTCTATAGTTACGTTGTTGTAGCATAAGTTTTTACAACAAGTCTGTTTTTTTCCTTGCAAGTGTGTTGAAAAACGTCTTATGAAACGCGTGTGCATTGATTATTACACTCGTATCACAATGTACTATTTTATGTTTAGAAAACTATAAGTAATAAGGTTTTTTTATTATGGGTTGTTTATGATGGTCATTATTCGATATAATACCAAGCAATTGATGAATATTTTAAATCATAGAAGTGAAGACGTTCTCTATGTGTGAGAAAAAACGCCAATTTTATATAAAACCCAATAATGTGCATTCCGGACACAAATCATTTCTAGTTCTACCTACTTCATATTGCAACTAATAAGTAAAAATGTATGTTTAAATAAATTAATGTTTAACATTCAAGGCTGACGGTTTTATTTCATCGTCCAAATAGAGTCGCCACATTATCATATTAGTCCTTAGAGTATATATCACTGGAGAAGCCTTAAGAACACTTCCCCTGTGTCAATGACCAAAAAAAAATGGTCATAAATGTTCGTAAAAACTACTTTCAAATCGATTCCAAGGCACATCGTTTTCGAGACGCGCGGAGCTCCATGAAAATGTCTGACTGTGCTGTTAAATTCGATATAAAGCGTTCAAATACGTAAAACTTAGGTAAATAAGTGAATAACGTTCCATATTTAAGTATTTTTTTTATAACATTTAGTCATGTTTTTATTGAAATTCAAAATCCTAACCTCATAATACATTTCGATTTTTCATTCGATTCAACATAAAACATGGCATGAATCGAGTAATTTTCTCGCATTGCTTTTATGACGACACCGAGTCACTTTTTATGCTCGTAAAGATCAAAATATTTTTCTGTTGCATTGCGAAAATGTACGACAAATCAGCAAAATTTAGATGCACTTGACAAGCGATTATGTCCTTTAGTAAAATTTATAGCGAGATTCCGTAGGGTTGAGGTCATGTTTAAAACCAAAATTGACATGTCGATATTTTCATAATAAGAATTACGTACCTACTTAGTAATTTATTTTTGTTTCTTTTTTTTAATATTCAATGTTTTAGATTTCATTCAAATCGTTTTATTTTTATAATTTGTTTTTTTTTTTTATTTTAGCCTATTTTAATATTGAGATTATTACAAGTTTAGTCAATTTTATTGAATTGTACCTAGTTATATTTTCTTCTTATTAAAATGGAAGTAACTATTTTAAGCATCAGCTGTTTTATTTCATGGATTCAAGCCAAATTCCGAATAAATATCGATATCGATAAAACCAAAAATCGATTGTAACGACTTCTCTTTCAGGGCGAACAGCCTATTGTATTATTTTTCCTAGAAGCTACTCGGCGCGAGCAGCTAATTGTTTATTTTTCCTAGAAGCTACCGCGGACCCCGACATCCCGCCAAGTGACAGAATTTTTCGCTTAAAATATTTCGCTTATACGCTCTCCAGTGTTATATACTCTAAGTATCAGTCCAAAGTTGAACTTGAAATTCTTCTAATGCACGTATTCTATTTCATAAAATTACTTCGATATCTTTCGTTCGTTGGTTGTCACTCGCTCATCCTCAGATTTATTTATTTTATCATTTTTGGAAAACTTACTTAGGAGCTCGTGGCTACGTAATAATAGCCGCACGGGTCAATCCATCAGGTTAAGCTACGCTTGCCGGGGTTGGTCCGTAGATGGGTGACCATCTTTACATATCGAGACTCCTCTGTGCCTCGGAAAGCACTCAAGTTAAGCCGTTGGTCCCGGCTGTCATTAGTGGATCTTTGACAGTCGTTACGGGTCGTCAGAAGCCCGAAAGTCTGACTACCAGTCTTACCAAGGGGTATCGTATTACCCAGTTACTGGGTTGTGGAGGTCAGATAGACAGTCGCTCCATGTAAAATACTGATATTCAGCTGCATCCGATTAGACTGGAAGCCGACCCCAACATGGTTGGGAAAAGGCTAGGGGCAGATGATGATTTTTGGAAAACTTACAACTAGACATCGGCGATAACATGATTATGGCCAATTATAAGTTTTCACAAATAGGTAAACAAATCATTATGAGTTAACTAGCACTTTGCCCGCGGCTTCGCCCGCGTCGATGTCGGTTATTATATACTAAAACCTTCGTCGAGACCCACTTTATCCATCGGTGAAAAGAGCATGAAAATCGGTGCAGTAGCTTTTGAGTTTATCGGCGAACTTTGTTTTATAATATGTAAGGATGAGTAAATGGGAAGTAGAGTTAAATATTATTGTTTCTTTTACATAAGTAAACAAAAAATTAAGACAATTTTTTTTCGTTTATGTATTTAGATGTGGCCGCATCTTTCAAGGAATTACGCCGGTTCATGCCGGAGGGTCCTCTGATGAATTCGGAGTTCTACACGGGCTGGATGACGCACTGGGGCGAGGGCTTAGCCACTACTAGCGCTGATTCGGTGCTCTTCACACTTGGCGAGATCCTCGAGTACGGAGCCAGCATCAACTTCTATATGTTCGTTGGAGGCAGCAATTTTGAATATACTGCAGGTATGCTTTTTGATTTGTAGAAATGCTGCGGATCCTTTTTTGCTTCAAGGGTGGTTATATCAATGGTGGTTACATCAATGGTAGTTATTTCAATGGTGGTTAAATCAATGGTGGTTATATTATTATCAATGGTGGTTATATCAATGATGGTTATTTCAATGGTGGTTATATCAATGCTCGCGTCTTCTTCTGTATGGTAAGAGGCATTTGCTCGGCTGGCTGGGTGGCATAGTGGATGGTATTATTCTAACCTATTATTATTCTTTCCTTTTATTTTATTTATATAACTCATCATTTACATTTTTAAATATAAAAAAACGAAAAATATACATTAAAAAATGTTTGGTCCCGTATATGCGACTGGAGCAAGAGGTTTGGACTTATGGTCGACCCCATAGAGACACAGGTTGTTGTGGTTGGCAGTTCTAGGATGGTCTCAAGGATTGATTGGACGACTTTTCCCCAAAATTTTTTGACAACGCTGTTATTCCCTTCAGCGAAAAAGTTAAAAACTTGAGGATATTCATGGACAAGAACTTCTCTTGGACTGCCCAGCTACAGGAAGTTAGCCGCAAGCTAAATAGCTTGCGGCTAACTTCCTGTAGCTGGGCAGCGGATGCATATGCATCCGCTGCCATCCTGCTTTAAAGAGACTACGCAAATTTCTACTGACTGCCACTATGATTGCGCTTGCACAATCACTTCTACCCATCCTTGATTATGCTGATGCCACCTACTCAAAACCAACTCGATAAACTTGAGCGGCTTCAAAATGTAAGGTTTTTATTCGGTTTGCGCAAATATGATCATGTCTCCGAATTTCGTGTGAAGCTCAAGTGGTTACCAATTTTATTCGCCTTCGCCGGAATGCTCATATTCTTTCCCTTTTGTATAATGTGCTCTATTCCCCTTCCACCCCTGTCTATCTTAAGAAACGTTTCGAGTATCTATGCGACTCCCATACGACATTTTTAAGGTCATCAGATAACTTGAAGCTTAAAATGCCAATGCATTCCACAAATCCTTCTCTGTCCAGGCCGCTCGTTTGTGGAATGCATTGCCAATTCAAATAAAACGCGTTACCTGTATTTAAGAAACTTGTGAAGGAACATTACTTGTTGTTGTGATCTTGTTCTCATAGCTGTAATATTCTGTAGTCGTCATTTATTTTTCGTTGCTTACTTATATATTCTTTTAAAGTCATTATGTATGTATTTATGTATCTTATATATATATATATATTTATACAAGGTGGAGACAACAATACGACAAAAAATTAAACTCCGTATACCTAATGACGTTCTCGGTCTACATACAAAAAATTTATCAAATATATCCAATAGTTTAGTCACGATAGCTAGTCAAAGATCGGCAAACCCCATAGTCGGCCCATCACTACTATTTAGTTTGTATGAAAAAATGACGTTTTTAATTTCGACGTTAGGATTAATTTGTTAGTTCCAAAATACTCTTATGCATTAGTATTGCCAGTGTTTTCATTTATTGTTGTATTGTCGTCTCCACATTGTATATATATATATATATATTATAGTATATTGTATCTATTGGTAAGTTTAAGTACCTACTTATTATTTTGCACCAATGACAACCCCATTTTTTATGTCCACGCAATCACTATCCATTCTAAGGTTGTCTGGAAGAGATCGCAGAAAGCGATAAGGCCGCCTTTTGTATGTTTTGTAGTGTTTTTATTTATTTTCGCAATGTATTTTATGGTGTACAATAAAGTATACATAAATAAATAAAATGTTTGAAAACTTAGCCCATCGGCATCAGGCACAGGGTACAAGCTGCCGATGGCCAGGGGCCATAATAAGACGTATTAATGCCACTATTTTTTCAGTGTGAGTGAGAGACGGAGCTATACAAGGCCGTTAGCACGATCGTATTTTCGCAGTGGAATCATGATGGCATTCATACTTCATAATACAGCCCCAGGGCTTTGTTATTATTAGGTATTAAAATATCTTTGACATATCTCGGGACCCTGGGGACCCGGATCCTTGGAAGGCGTACGAGGGGCCGAAGCCAACTCGCAGAGGCCCCTTAGACATTTTTAAGTGTTCAGGCACCAACCGACGACTATCCCTGTATCCACTATACGAGTGCAGTCAAGGACAACCCCCGATTGGTGTAGGACTATTGCATGATATGGAAACAAAGATTTCTAATTATGGGTTTGGGTGACTAAGTGAACTGGTTATCTTGAACTATGGAATGACTATAACCCCTGCCTGACCAATGTTTATAAAATACACAGATAAAATGGCAAGGGGGTGATTTGCACACTCAATAATGGGCTAATGAGAGAGTGCACCTGTGTCTTCGCACACACTTGTGCACTATAATACCTCCCGCGCCGATGGCTAGTCTCCGTTTGAGATTGGCCGCCGTGGCCGAAATACGGTCTGGAGGAATAGTCCTCCAGACCGTATTAAATAATATAATATATATAATGGGTCCCCTAAAACGGTCGCTAGCTCATAGTGACGTAGCGACAAGGGGGCAACATGTCCTGAGGTGCTTAAGAGGAGTGGAGAGGTATTCCAAGGCTATCAGGACAATCCTGGAAGTACGGTCAAGATCCCTACCAGCATCTTACTGAAATACTTCCTTCCTCCAAGCACGTTTATTCTTGCGAATCTCCCTCTCCTCGTCAACCTCTCTACGTCAACGTAGAGATACGGCGGTGGGGTTATTATTATTATTATTAATAAGCTGACCCGACAAACGTTGTCCTGTCCAAATTTCAATAATTTATATAAAAAAGGACGTTCGGTTTTTCCTGAATTTGAAGATATTCTGGGAAACTTTTCCAATTTTTCTTTCCGTTTGAACCTGATTCGAACTATTACGAATAATTAAAAAAAACTAAGATGTTCTGGAAATCTTACTCTACCCCAAAATCAGTAATGAACAGGCTTATAAATAGGTAAGTTTAATACGAAGGAAAGTGATATCGAGCTTCTCAAATCGTTCATATAAACACTACGAAACTAGCCGCCATTTACAGGGGCTAACTTTCGGGATACTCGTATCTACCAGCCAGACATCACTTCCTATGACTACGATTCGCCACTGTCGGAGGCTGGAGACCCAACTCCCAAATATTACCGCATTAGAGCCAAGTTGAAGCAGGTATGTATCTAACGTCTGTTTTGTATCACATTTATTTACTTATAGCTTTAAGGCTCTTACATAATGGCGCGATTCACCGCGCGACCCGAATTTTAACAAAACCATTTCTGAGAAAACTTCGCGGCGAACACTGCGGCGGCGTCGCGTCGCGCGGCGAATCGCGCCAGTATGTAAGAGCCTTTATAGTACTTACTTAATTAAACAAATAAAAAACATTTTTACAAAAAATTAAACCGACGAAAAAATATAACTGAAAAGCGAAAAATAAACCTTTTAGTGTAACTAAAAATAAAGCTCCTAAACTAATTTAAGTAACAAAATTTTGAGTCGGCGCCGAACAAAGAAACAAATTAGGTACTTATTCACTAAAGCGTATAATGGTGGCTTAATGAATACCCCACCGCCTCAAAATTTGTGAAAAGTCAAATGATGAGTGGTTGTGTCAATTTCAACAGAATCAGTCCACATTTGAAAATTCAGTAGGTGAAAAATCAATCAAACTCATTTTTTCTACCCTTAGGGGTGGATTTTTGTTTTCAATTTTAAATGGGACCACCTTCGAGCTATAGCCTTCCCAATAAGTTAGGCGTGGCATCATACATAAAAAAAATATATATTATATGGATATATATATATGTCGTGGCGCGAGACGATGGTGTCAACTCACACCTCGTCCAGTTTCTTATCAGCGTGAGACGAAGGCGTCACTCTCAAGATCACTGTGGTCTTTGTTAGCGCGCAGAGCTTGTTGATATTAAATAATGAATTATTGTTTCCGATAAGAAAGGCGGTGACGTAAACCTTATTACGTCGAACGTGGCCGGGGGTCGGCTCAGTATTCCCGTGAGAACGTTTTAAGACGATAAGAGTTTAGCATCAGAGGAGCCTGGATGAGGCAGTCAGTTCTATTCAGACCACGAGACTGAGCGCGACCCGCGGACTCGTTGCGCCCTTCTAATTAATTTAGTTAGAGTAATTATACGCGTTTCCTTTGGCCACGAAGTAGACAGTTACACAATGAACAATTTAATTAATAATTACCCTTCTGATGATGATTGTGAGCTCCTAACCGTCTCGGCTGCTCCAACATATATGTATATATACGAGTCGACATGAGAACCTCCTCTTTGTTTCATCGGTTAAAAATAGCTTTTAAGTACAACTTTTTATTAGAAAGATTCCCTGTAAATAAGTATGTCGTAGATGTGCCTTGCTTTGTAAATAAATTGAAATAGCTTGTGTACTCGATAAAATAAAGTATATAGCAATTCTAACTATTATATTGATAGTGAATGATTGCCATTAGTTAGAATTACCCCACAGTCGTAATAGCCCTCCGACTATAATTTAAAAGCAAAGGAATATAGGATCCTAATTGACATTCGAAACTATGAGTATGCATTTACATTATAACTTGTATTTTTCAACTTTCAGTATAACTTTTTAGACGAAAGCATCCCAGTGCCTACAGCAAGTCCGAAAGGCGACTACGGGCCTGTCAATGTTATGCCAACAGTTAATCTGATGAGTCCCGAGGGTCGTGCGCAGTTAGGCAAGAAATACGACGCCTATAGGGGCCGAACTCTGCCTACCTTCGAACATCTGCGCCAGCGAGGAGGTCTAATGCTATACGAGACCACGCTTACTGGAAATGATGATTTACTATACATCAAGAAACCACGGGACATGATTTTTGCGTATATTAATGGAGTTAGTATCACTGCAAATCATAATAATTACATTTTAGGATTACATTTTTATGTACGGCACACATTGTGAGCAAGTTCCTCACTCTGGATCCCTAACTACTATAAGTTTGGGTCTTACCTCTCTGCGAATGGAGTATTATTTTGATACATATTTTCCTACATTATTATTTTGCCTTTTCATAAAAATAATATAAACTAAAATGTGTAAAAATAAAGAATAAGTACTTGGAATCGGATTTTGTAAAATATAACGATCACTCGACGACAACGCAACTGCTACGCACGTACATCTAGGAACACCTACGAGACTCCGGAGTAGCAACTACGCCGCGTAGACCTTGCGTAGACAGGGTCTACGCGGGTTATACGCTGTGGGGCTTACGATACGTCGCGTTACTGATTTCACTTTGAATCCTTTGAGTTACCCAACCAAGACATAGTTTTTCCCTTGAACTTTTTAACTGGCAAACTTTAAGGCATCGATGTGTGCTGCATTTTAACGAATAAAATGGTCTTAAGCCAATCCTATAGATAATTTATTTTTCAGGAATTAATAGGTCGCATCAGCAGAATTCACGACATCTACAGTCTACCACTGTTTGCCAAGAATGGCTCAGTATTGTCATTGCTGGTGGAGCCCCTAGGCCGTATTGGTTTTGGCAGTAAAATCCCCGATTTCAAGGTAATATTTCTCTTCTAGGGCTGAAATGAGATGTATTTTATTTATGCACAAGACAAGCCAAAATTACGAACTTTCCGTAGAAAATCCTTCGTTAATCCGCATTTTCGCTATTTAAGGAACTCATAAGCGAAATTTCAAGCTCCAAGACCCAGCGGTTTATTAAGCTGTGCGTTGTCTGTCAGTGAATTGGAAGTGAAAACTTCTTTAGGCACGTTGTTGTTTTTTTTATCTATGGCTAAGATTCCTCTATGTCTCTGTAACAGAAAAATATGCTCAGATGGTGTTGGACATTGTCATGAACTGGTTTAACAATAATTTATTAACCTTGAATGCAGAAAAAACGAAGCTTATTTCTTTTAGGCAAAAAAAGCCGTAGATCGATTTCACAGAATTTTCACCGTTTTCACAGTTTGTGTTACTATTTCAGGGAATACTAAGTCCCGTGGAGTTGTTCCGTATTGGGTGGGGGGTATTAGACGGGCCATGGAAGATAACTGGATTCCCTCTGGAGACATTCGACACAAAATTAGTATCACTAGGGCGTCAAACTACAGTGCCCCCCACTTTTTATGAGGGTGACTTTACCTTACCTGCTGGTCAGGCGCCGCTGGACACATTCGTCGACACTAGTGGATGGGGCAAGGTGAGACAAACGTCAAATTAAATGTGTCCAATGTTTTTTGGCAATTTGGAATACCTAGAAACATTTTAATGTGTGCCTTAACCTGGGTCAAATTTTATTTTCTTTCTTTCTTTTGGTCTGTACTCACCAGTGGCGAAGGGTGATTTTTCGGGGGTGGGAACCCGGAGCAAGAAAAAAAAAAAAAAAAAAAAAAAACTATACTGACGAATTGAAAACCTCCTCCTTTTTGAAGAAGTCGGTTAATAATACTTGTTATGATGTCACTTCGGACCTTCCTTGTGGCCGCGAAAACCTACTTCTTGTTTGTTTACCTAACAAAAGAACGGTATCAATAAACCGTTTCATTAAATTCCTATTTTGATTTACTTTTCTCAAACTTATTTATAAACTCACATTCAAAAAGCCCGCTTTCACAAACCACGCACACTCACACAGTTCAACAAGTGATTACGCTCCTAATAGCGCAACGCCATCTAACGAAAATATCAGAAAAGCAATGCATTTTGTCAGTACAAGAACGAGATATCTCCATTCAAAAAATTCACAAATAATTAAACAGAGGGCGCGTTTAACGAGAAATTTTTAGGGAGTGGCATTTTACAATTCAGAGTTTTCGCTCACGGCCACTAGAGGGAATTGGCCGCGCGGGTGTAGAGCTTCAAACGAATTAGCGAAAAATCGTCAGATTATGAATGTAAAAACCCCTTTATTACATAAACTACTAGAATCTGAGAAAAGTAAACAAGGGAAACAATACATTTTATTTTATTTACAACTGCCAGTCAGCTATTCATATTTATCATAAAGGGAAACATTAGAATGTTTGAAAAAACTATCACGTCGTTTGTAATTTATACTTATATCTGAGCGAGCACGGCCTAACGTAATTGTGTTTCTTAATTTCAAAACTTAACCTTGGAAAGCATGTTTCCTCACAAAGAAAATAATCCTAAACAACAATGTATAGGCTACCACTAAGCTACCAGACGGGCCGCACGCGGGCCAAAAGACATTGTAGTTAATTAGAAAGTCCTTGACGAATTATTGCCGCCATCCTAATCCTACTGATAGTACTAATAACTTTTCAAATCTATTAAGAAATTTCAACTTATTAACTATCTACCTACTTACCCCAAATACATAATTACAACGTACACTTTCACTAAAGTCAAAACACTTTAATCACTGTTTTATACCAACAAACTAATACTACTACTACGATTCTCGAACTGATAAACTAATGTATTCAATAAATAATACGAACAAAATGCAAATTAACTGCAAGTGTAAACAAATTATAATGCGATTACGTCAAACAGCAACCACACAATAGCGTCCTGTCCGAACTCCGAGCCGAACGCATTACGAAATTCAACGAAAACTACCGAACCGATATCGCGGCATCTCGTTCACGCGATCGCTTTAGGTACAATAACTCGTATTTGACCGGCTTGCTCGAAGCGTATAAAACCGGGGTGTCACGTGACCGAAGTGACGTCATGACGCCTTGATTTTTGAAGGAGCGATAAGCCAGCCGCGCCGCCGAGTTATTTTAGAGAATTTTTTTTTGCTGTTGGGAGACAACAAAGACAAAACATTGAATGTAGGCGTTTTGTATAGTTTTAATTATATGGTGTATTAAATACCTATAGTGTGATTACTTAAAAGGCATTTTAAACACTACTGACTGTGTCATTTTTCAATGACGATAGAGTGGTTTTGTTTCGAATTCCAGAAGGGAAGCCGATAGGAATCGAGTTGTACGGTAGCTGCGGCCCTGGTACTCACATACGGTTTTACTCGATAGTTTTAACCAATTGAACGAATGGCAGGGAGTCAATAATGTCAAATTTTTATTTTACTTTTATTGGTTGAATACAAGGCTTTTGGCTACTTTTGTAACAGTCCTTATTTTGTTTTTTTCTATTGTGTGTGCGTTTTGTTTGTGCAGAATAAACAATTTTTCTATCTTCTTTCTTTCTTTTTACTCCAAAACGAGTAAAAATCAACGTGTGTACCGCAAAACTCACAACTCGAAGGCACGCATCGAGCCGGCTCGATGGAATTAAATAAAAGTAATTTCCTTCGCGCCTACTCGAATACTGAACGCCGCACGCCACTCGATAGAGTAATGCTGAATGTGTGGACGAAAGCCCGTGCCGTAGTTTTTACTCGCCATACTTGCCAAAGATAGACAAAGTGAGATTCTATCAGCGATAACGATGGAAAAGGCAAAAATGTATAGGACTGATGATATGATAAGCTATCGAAACGCTTATGTCAATCCTGTTGAAAGTCGTTGTAGAAATACGAACCACTTTCGAAGCGATTGTCACTTGTCTAGGCCCTCAGAAAACCCTATTCTCTTTCTATACTAATGCAATAAAGCTGAAGTATTTGTTTGTTTGAACGCGCTAATCTCTGGAACTACCAGTCGGATTTGAAAAATTGTCGCTAAGCGAAAACAATGTAAAAGCGCGGGCGGGCGATGCGATATGACGCGGTGGATTTCACGCGGACGAAGTCGCGAGTTGGTTCGTTTTTGCATAAGTCTCGGTTTGGCCAAAACATACATAATCGTAAATAATGTTTTTCACCTCACAAGCTCGGAAAGAAGAGTCTGAGGGCCTAGACAAGTGACAATCGCTTCCAAAGCGTTTCGTATTTCTACAACGACCTTCAACAGTATTGACATAAGCTTTTCGATAGCTTATGTCAGTCCTCTACATTTTTGCCTATTCCATCATCGTTATCGCTGATAGAATGTCACTTTGTTTAGGGCCTCCGTGTAGTGTAAAGAGGTGAAAAGTTGTGTGTTTCGCTCGGCAGCAAAGTTATTCTGCGTCTAGAACCTTTCAAACCTTCGCATCGCTTAAGATTCTATATTTGTTAAATCCTAGAATCCTTCGCTTGCTCAGGTTTCAATACAAGTACTCGCGCCAAAAAACAACTTTGCAGCCTTGCATATAACAAATAACTATTATTTCAATGTTGCAGGGCTACGTTTGGGTGAACGGGCATAACCTCGGCAGGTATTGGCCCAACGCTGGTCCCCAGATAACGCTGTACTTGCCCGGGGTATGGCTGAAGCCAGCACCAGAGAAGAACCACCTTCAGATCCTGGAACTTATCAGACATCCCCATGTTGCCGCCATGGACTTAATCGACCGTCCTATACTCAACCGAACTGGGGATATTAACTGGTGGAGACGTCCCCCGCTTCGAATTTAATACTCGCAATATAGTCGATATAGTTTCCAACATGTGATTTCAGAAGGAATAAGGCAATCTGTATTCAAACTTCGCAAAAAAGACGTTGAAAAAAATATTTTACAAGTTTTAGTAAATTAAATCTCTAGTCTCTAAACTAAAAAAAATCTTTTTAAAAACAAGGTTTTAATTAACTAAAAAGTACTAAATAAAACTTAAGTAAATATAGAACTATTATACTTTTTTAAAAGCTTGAGGCGTAAATGTCCTTCTTACACTTAAAGATAAGCCTCTAGCTTTAAGAAAATATTATAGTTCTATTTACGTAAGTTTTATTTAGTACTTTTTAGCATTAGAATTTGGTTAATTCCTTGGTTATTTACCTGTCCTATCACCTTCACAAATCAAACCCAACACTACGGGTCTATCTTGTAAGGTCGAGGAGTCTCTCTGGCCGCGTTTGGCTTCATCATCAGACCCTGGATACTACCTTGGGCTATAGTCCTTGTCAATGCAACGAAAACGAGTCCAAACACGATAATGCTATCTTATTTGGTTGAGGAGTGGTCATCAGACCCTGAACACCACCTAGTGTCAAAGCACTTGTCAATACATAACCCATGAGTCCAAACACGACGGTGCTGTCTTGTTTGATTGAGGAGTTCCCATGGCCACCTTCCGGCTCCATCATCAGACCCTGAACACCACCTAGTGTCAAAGGACTTGTTAATACATGACCAATGAGTCTAAACACGATGGTGTTATCTTTTTTGATTTAGGAGTTCCTATGACCAACTTCCAGCTCCATCATCAGACCAGCCACATCGTATCATTTTTTCAAAATATCTCGGTTGTTGTATATGTATGCCAAGTTACAGTAGAATTAGATGCTAGGAAGTGCTTGAAAAATGGATGACAATTGTAGTAACTAGAAACACATAGTCACCTTCCGGCTCCATCATCAGACCTTGAACACCACCCAGTGTCAAAGCACATGTTAATACATAATCAATGAGTCCAAACACGATGGTGCTATCTTATTTGATTGAAGAGTTCCTATAGCCAACTTCCGGCTCCATCATCAGACCAGCTCCATGATATCAAATTTTCAAAATTTCTCGGTAGTTGTAAGTATGCCAAGTGCTTGAAAAATTGAGTTCAATATTAGTAACCGGGAAGACATACGAACAGAGCAAACTAATATAAAGCTTGTAATAAAAAGGCAAGGGTGACTGACTGACTGAATGATCTATCAACGCACAGCTCAAACCACTGAACGGATTGGGCTGAAAGGAGATGTTTCAAAATGGGCCAGGTCTATGTACAGTATCTCAAAAAAAAGAGAAAAATCCGTAGAATTCAGGAAAAATACAGATAATTCAATTAAATGTTTACTGTTGTGGTAGTAAATTGATATTTATTATCAATTTTTATCGACTTTCAACATGGCGTCTCACGGATTTAGTTACTCTATGCTTAAAAACATTGACAGTAAACCATAGATCATAGAAACAGAACTGTCAGCTGTCACAACAGTGTTACTTCAGTCACTTTCGTCATGTCAAACGTGACAAACGTCAATCAAAATGACAGCTTACCGCCATGACGGGTTTTTGTTGTGTTGCAATTTCAAGTGTAATTTCTTGTGTTTACCAGCAAACCAAGCCATTTTAAAGTAATTGGACAATTAAGAACTGTTTTAAATGAATTTCCCTATTTTTTTGTATAGTGTACAAGGACCTGGCCCAGGCTCCATACATTTTGAAAAATCTCCTTTGGCACACAGATAGTTATTAATATGACATAGGCATCTACTAAGAACGGGTTTTTCGAAATTCGACCTTTAAGGGGGTGAAAAGGGGGTATTTCGTTTGTATGAAAAATCTTATTCCTTTAGTTAATAGACTTGAAACTTGGCACGAATACTTATATAAGTAAATTATTAAATATTTAGTTTTTCTAATCTAAACAGGGATTGGATTCTCAAAGTTTGAATGGAAGAATTTTAACGCGCGGTCCGAATAACTCTTCGATTACGCGCGGTCCGATTAAATCTATACATAGGTATAATAAATCTGTAGTCGAGACATTTCTGTACATTGAAAATATAAATAAAAACAACATGTATTATGTTAAACGAGTTGGGCCCAGAGGTGACCACGCCAATCGCAGCATCAGTGGCATCTTTTAGGTCCTCGGAAGTGCAGGCTGCGTCCTGTGAACACTTTGGACACTCCAGCATATAGGACATGGTTTGGTCAGGTCATAACTGCAGCTGCCTTAGGTACATATTTCGTACATACATAAATGAATATAAAACACACATTGGACTCACAAATAATCAATCCGCCACTGATACCAGGTTATGAAGCCTCATAACTAAATACTTATGCGGAAAGTTAAAGATGGTGGACAACTCCAATTTCATTAAGTATATTCGCTCCATTTCTCAACGCTACTTTTCTTTCAAAAGAAAGCTGCAATAAATATAAAAATATTGTAGTAAAACCTAAAACAAAATACGATTGTTTTGGGGATTCTCTCGTAAATAAAGCGGTTCCGGTTCACTGCAAAAGTAAAAGTAATTTTGTCTTGTTATGGTTAATTAATTTTCGATCTATTCCGTAAAATTTTCACCGTTAAAACTGAAGTGAATAGTATATCCAACACCGTGCTCGCTAGCGAAACAGCTGACTGACTGAGAAAAGGGTCGCGCTCGCGGCCGTTCAGGTCATGTTCCCGCGTCCCCCACCCGTGTTGAGACTCAAGTTCTTTGCCCTAGCGCATAAGTGAAAGGGTGAAATACTCGAAACTCGAAAAATACTGAAATACTCAAGTGGTAAAATATAAATAAAAAAATAAAAAAGACGTAATTTTCCATGGATTTTACGTTCTATAAATGACAACAAACCAATGGTTTCAAGGATAACGGTGTTTACCCTAACACCCTTTATAAATAAGGACTGTCGGATTCTATTCTTCCTTCTTTTTTTTTTCTTCTGTACATTTAGGTGATGACTGTATTGGTTGCTTCCCTCTTCGTTCTGTTGGCTTCAAAGTTGTTGTAGGAACTGCAACATCAGTTTTAATTGTGTCATTCACACAGTCAACTGCGGGCCTAAAACGGCCACATTAGCAATTCCTCTTTATGCAATTCATTTCCTGAATTTTTTAGCAGTCATTAGCAATTCCTCTAATTTGACACAAAAGCAATACATAATGTGTGAACCATTTTACGAATCTCCATAGAAAACTGTCAAACAGATGAATTATATCGTAATATGAATCGTACGCAGATCATATTATGAATTGTCGGTTGTGACATTTTACATAATATTGTCCTATTATGATTCTGGCAAAGTGACTAAAGCATGATTGTGTCTATTCGTCCGCGCTGTTGGATTTACAGCCCTCGCCTGAGCGCCTTGGCAGTGTGAATGACAAACAACAATTGACAATCAACAATAATAATAATCTTATTTATGTAATGTACAATGCATTTTTTTTCCTCTTTGTTCCTCTCAATCAGAGCACTTGAAATCTAATCTCTTTACCACCCTTGGTTGACTGGTAGAGAATGCCTAAGGCTGTTTAAAAAGGCTCATGACCGTTGCCCTCGAAAAGTAAGAGATCCAGATAGAATAGTTCTGCCTAGGGCACCAAAGACTTCATGTATAAAAATAACTGTTAACAAAATACCAAAGTACTATATAGAGTTACCTAACAATTTGTTTTTTTATAAAATTGAAATTATGGCTGCTGGGAAAACGGTTTTATTCTATAAATGAATTTATAAATAATATTAAATAATAAATTAAAATAATGTGATGATAATAATTATTAATAATGAATGTATTGTAAAATTAATTAATAATGGAAACATTTAAAGCATGCCATTGGACATAAATTTAGGTCTTTACCTATGAAATTGCCGTTTTGTATGAAAAAATTTAAACGAATTTTTTTCATGTATTTTTTATTTGTATTAATCGAAGTAATCACCCATGCAATCAATGCATCTTTGCCAACGCAGTGGCAGTTTATTGATGCCCTTCTTAAAGAAATCAGCTAGACGAGAGGCAACAAATTCTTCAAAGGCATTTTGTACTGCCTCTCGGGTATTGAATTTTTTTCCCGCCAAGAAGTTATCCAAATTCTGGAAAAAGTAGTAGTCTGTAGGCGCAAGGTCTAGTGAGTAGGGCGGATGACGGAAAGCTTCCAACCCCAGTTCTTGCAACTTGGAGACCGTCTGCTGTGCAGTATGAGGTCGCGCGTTGTCGTGCAGGAGCAGCGGAGACGAGCGATTGACCAATGCTGGTTGGAGATGTGCCAGCTTCTCCATCATTGTGTTCAGTTCTTCACAGTACACATCTGCAGTAATGCTCACCCCGTTTGGTAAGAAGCTGTGATGAATCACACCGCCGCTAGACCACCAAACAGTGACTATCACTTTTCTAGGGGTAAGTTTTCGTTTAGAGCATTGTTTAGGTACTGAACCAGGATCCAACCAACTTGCTGAGCGCTTGCGGTTATCAAACAGAATCCATTTTTCATCGCAGGTAACAATGCGGTTCAAAATTCCTTCATTTGTGTGTCTGTTGAGCAGTGCAAGGCACGCCTCGACGCGTACTTCGCGCTGGCGATCATTGAGTTCGTGGGGCACCCATTTGTCAAGCTTTTTTACCTTGCCAATTTGACGCAAATGGACCAATATTGTTTTGACGCTAACGTCGAAAGCTGCTGCTAATTCAGCCGTAGATTGTGTATCATCAGCTTCCACAATCGCCTTTAATTCGTCATTGTCGACCAAAGTCTTCGGACGACCGCGAGGTTCATTTTTCAGGTCGAAATTTCCAGAACTGAAGCGAGCAAACCAATAACAGGTGGTGCGTTGGTTTGTAGTGTTAGCTCCGTAAACGTCGTTGATGTTGCGTGCCGCTTGTGTCGCGTTGCTGCCACGACGGTACTCATATTCCATAATTACTCGAATTTTTAACGTATCCATGATGCGAAAAAGATTGAAATGCGATGAAAATGTAACACTAATCATTAAACAAATGACTTCTTTTGAAAAAAGAATTCCATGTTTTTAAAATAAAATTAATTTGAAATTAGAATTCTTAGCCAAACAAAAATTATTTTGATTTGAAATGGCCAGTACTGCAAAACGGCAATTTCATAGGTAAAGACCTATTATTATATTTTTAGCATTGAATTCAATACATTGTAATGTTTTGCATGTTATATGTCTGACTATGTATTAGGAACTTATTACTGACTTTAAGACCAACACTGTACCAATACTTATTGCAAATAAATGATTATGATTATGATTATGGCATTAAGTCCGCCTTTGTACCTTTTTTTTTAGTGCGAAAAGTTTAAATAAATAAACAATAGCACTAGATTAAGGATTATGAACACAAAGCTCAAGTGGCCGCGTCTGCATTATCTTGGATAAAACCCTTAACACTTATTATCGTTTGCAATTATATGTACTACTTCGATTGAAAAGTAAACACATTTTTTTATATATATGGAAAAATAAAACATAATTTCTTAACAATAAGGTTGAAAAAACCACTGCAGACCCACCCCTGGCCGTACCTCTGGTGTTACGGTCTATTTTGCAAAATAAGACCACAACATTATATATGTGGTCTTATTTTTTCCGGCCGTTTGTTATGCGCTTAACGGAAATCTTATTACTATAACTGATCGAAGCTTATGCTCATGTTTGCACGAGGTTTTATGCCCTCCCTCTTTCCTCTCCTTAGTCCAGGGTAATTCTTACAGATAGCGATCTTTTCAGCTCGATCTCGGATCTTACAATGGGGTCCGTATACCAGTGCGATTTTTTTTATATCTGAGCGTGTTAGGCCGATTCGTTTTATATCTGCGGCTGTTAGGCCTTCTCTGGCTTGGGAAAAGCTACGAGTCTGGAAGATAAATTGTGGGATTAGTAATAGTAGTTCGCAAGACGTGGTGATAACAATTTAAGTAACGCTAGTAAGGTACCTGTCCTACCCCCGGCGATTAACGAGAAGCGACTAGAGCTAGCTAACTGCCTGACGGCGAAGAGCGATTACTCGCTGATATGCGTATGTAACAAGCGTGTATCCCTCAGCGAGTGTTCTACCCGCCAAGCGAGCGTCAGGCGTAGGCGTATGAGCCCCGTTTTTTCGACGGAAGAGTAGACAAAAATGACGTTTCCTGTAGACAGTACGACGGCAGCAAAGTAGAAATAGACTACCTATAAAAAGACCGAGAGAGACCTAGACCTAGAAAGATCGTTAGAAATGAAAAACAAAATGACAGATTGTCGAAGGATTTCTACGGTGCGATGTCAAAAATGAAGAAACGAACTGTCACTTTGTATACAAAAAGCTATGTCTATTCTTCGTAGAGATAGAAAGCGCCATGTTACGCCTGCGGGGCGTGTACTCTCTTTGATAACTGCGGTCAACAACTAATAACATAATTATGCCTCATTTCATTAAAAACGTCTAACGGGCCTCTGCGAGTTAGCTTCGGCCCCTCGTACGCTTTTCAAAGGTCCGGGATCCTAGAGTCCCGAGAAATGTCGAAGCCGTAAATAATAATAATAAATAATTGAATCTCTTTTACTAACACGCGACCTACAATATTTTGTATGTTTCTTGACCGCTAGCTAGTCGCTTCCTCGTTGGCGGTGGGACAGGTGAAGAAGCGTCCAAAGCATTGATTGAATTGGAGCTTCGGTTGTCTTTGGCAAAATGGGTGGGAATCCTCAGCCTCGGCAGTTATAGCAGGTGGCGTTCTGTAATTTCTGCCGGCCCCCATGGGAAGAAGGCGTGAGTATGTATGTGTAAGTAAAGATATTGTCTACAACGTTATTTACCTTAAATTTGATAGTTTTATGTCCATTCTTGCTGTAATCTCGTTCTCCAAAGTGCATGATACTGTAGTAGTCGTACGGTATATTACGTAGCAATGTGGGTAGGTGACTGTCCTTTGTGAACAGTTGTATGTAACCTGGAGGAGGAAATAAGAAGCATTAACATTTTGAAGATTGATATATTTGGCTGTTTTTTTTACACACTGAAGTCATGCAAAATCCTGCATCGCGCAAGCAGCGTTTACTGCGAGACTGGGATATAGGTATACAACGTACAAACAACAATTGTTGGGCAGTTGCCCACCAGCACACAACACCCGTCTGGTTGGAGGATCCTCCCCTTTCTTTGGAGGGTGATTGACCCTGTTCCTCATACCTTATATTATGAGAGAGTGTGTATGTGTGTGTATTAGATGCGAGTGTGAGTTAAAGTAGGTACCTACATCATAGTAATAGAAGTTCATATCATTGCCTGTCAGAGAGTATGCCCTACGTTTTGTTATTTTTTTAAAGCTTTTATTCAACTTGCAATGTTTTTTTTTTATATTGCCAACATTTAACTTTGAATGATTTCTGCGACTTGGTTCAATACTCTCGATCAAAACATCGATAAAGACGTCTCTGCTGGGCCAATTATGTTCGAAAGGTAAGCCGATGTTTATCGATGTTTTGATAAATAATATTGAACCAAATTAGTGCTTTTTACTCCAGAAAAACATTATTAAACGTCTAAATTACGTAGATAAATAGATAAAACGTTTATTTGGTGCACACAAAAGACAACATACAAAAGCACGGTTAATGATAACTAATTACATGAATAAATAAATAGCCAATATACAAAAAAAAAACAATAAAATAAGAAAACAAGTCACTGTGATGACCCAATTGGCTATTGCTTCCACCACGCGCCAGCCCAGCAAGTGGAAATATAAGCCACAGAATGTCTACATTATAACGATAAGTTTACGCAAATGACGACGGCACGCATAGAGCTTGTTCACATGATTACGATAAGATTTGTAAATTTTAGTCGTTTAAAAGCACTTACTTGGTTCAATATTCTCGATCAAAACATCGATAAAGACGTCTCTGCTGGGCCGATTATGCTCGAAAGGTAAGCCGAGAGCCCTCATGATGATCATATCGAGTTCTCGCGTGTTCAGACAGTTGTATCCCAGTTGAATTAACTGTGGTAGAAAAACATGCAATACAATACAATTTCAAGTATTATTTAAATTGGCAGTAGTAGTAGAACAAGCAGGATATCGTATTACCCAGTAACTGGGTTGTGGAGATCAGAGAGGCAGTTGCTCCATGTAAAATACCGGTATTCAGTTGTATCCGGTTAGACTGGAAGCCTAACCGGATACAACTGAACTACAACTGCCTAGCCTTTTCCCAACTATGTTGGGGTCCAACATAGTTGGGAAAAGGCTAGGCAGATTGAATCTATTAGTCGTTATTTCGGTAGTCACTCCCTTTGTAGCCTTATCATCTGTAAATTACTGTATCCACGGAGTCAAATGTAATTTCATTTAAGGCGCTTAGTCCCGTTTAGTACCGTAACACGGTCACTTTAAAAAGCCTACTCCTCATTAACGGCTTGGTTAAAAGATCTGAAAAAAATATATGTTTGCCGTAGATTCATGTACACACGGCTACACATCAAGCTATACATTTCCACTATAAGCGGACCTCGCGTCTGTCTCGCGTTGTACTGAAATCCTATACAATGCGAGGTCAGCTTATACTGGAAATGTATAGCTTGATGTGTAGCCGTGTGTACAACATTTTGTATTGAGCAATTTTTTCGTATGACTAATACTTTTGCCTTAAAAAATATTTAACAAAATGCAATTTTTGGCTAATATTTCCCTACTACTTCTAAACGGCTTTGATGTTTGGAAATATTTTTATACTGAAAAATTGATGATTAGTAGGAAGTACTACAGATTGTATTGAGCAGAAATGCAAATTAAACAATTTTTTTTTTTAATTATCCCTCTTAGAGATACAGGTTCAGAGGTGCTCTGCGCGGGCGCGCGCGGCAGTCGCGCGTTAGCATTGAGACGGAACGGCTGTGTCGCTCGCTGCTCCGCGCCGGCTATTGACCGACTACGTACGTTTGTGTATGTTAGTGCAAATAATCACGAACAAATTACAATAGTGTGCGTGTCTAGACTAGCTCGCTGCAGAGAGTCTTGTTCGCGTGGATGCTTTATTAGTGCTGCGGTTTCTACGTACATACTGTTTTTGTTTATATGGTTTTTATGTAGGTCATCATCTGCCTAGCCTTTTCCCAACTATGGTATGGTCCATACTAGGTAGGTAGGGTAGGTAGGGTAGGTAGGGTAAGTAGGGTAGGTAGGGTAGGTAGGGTAGGTAGGGTAAGTAGGGTAGGTAGGGTAGGTAGGTAGGGTAGGTAAAGTAGTAAGGGTAGTTAGGGTAGGTAGGGTAGGTAAAGGTAGATAAGTAGGGTAGGTAGGTAGGGTAGGTAGGTAGGGTAAGTAGGGTAGGTAGGGTAGGTAGGTAGGGTAGGTAGGTAGGTAGGGTAGGTAGGTAGAATAGGTAGGTAAGTAGGGTGGGTAGGTAGGGAGCGTAGGTAGGTAGGTAGGGTAGGCGACCGACCGACCGACCGACCGATGGACCGACAGACCGACCGAACGACCGACCGACAGACCGACCGACCGACCGACCGACCGACCGATAGACAACGAAGCCTTAGTAATAGGGTCCCGTTTTACCCTTTGGGTACGGAACCCTAAAAACAGTGCATTAATGATAAGATAAAATTACTACGCAGTTGAAAGAAAAGACAAATTATTTATTTTATTATGTAAAATCGAGTAGGTACCACGGCCAAGCCACCTTTAGACACCAGTGCCAAAAACCGGGGCTCGAAATACTTTCAAGTGTTTTCTTTCTGCATTGAAAATAGATCTGTAAAGTCATACGAATAAGGAGTACAATCGCGTATGCAAAAAAGGTTACGTCTAACTTCCAACCAAGACTTGGTGGAAGAAAAATACTTGCATAGAACATTGATCCTCAACTCTATAGAAATAAAGATTACAATAGCGTTTACAAAAAAAAACTTCTAAACGTAAAAAAATACTTTCATAGGAAATTGTTCCGTGCAACCTTACCAATAAGGATCATGATCGCATTTGACGTGACGCAAAGAGTAACGTGAGTCCCATTGATTAAAAATCTTTGATGCGTTGCGCGTTGAAGTAACACTGACCGCATCGTCACTTGTTTTTGACCAGTACAGCAATTTTGATTTATCTCGAAGAAGTTTATCAAAATAATGCTAGAATTTCCAAGCATGTTTGAGAAAAGATTTTATTTAAATTTCGATTTGTTTTGCAAATAGAGCTGTTTATGGAGCAGTTTGAAAATTGATAACGAATAATCGGTGGAGTACTTTGAGAATAATTCAAGATACCTATGGAGCAGAATGGGAATAAAATAATAAGTATTTTTTAATAATACAAATTCCTTGGAGTAACTTGGGAAGTAATGTATGAAATTTTTATCTTTTTAGATCAAAAGAATGGGGTACTTTGGGAATAACCCGTTTAAAATAAATAAGAAACAAATGAACATATTGGCGCGTGAAACATTATCCTTGTTCGTCATTAATTCTGGAAATTATAATTAATTTACTTAGTTTGAAATTCCGCGCATTGTGAGATTGAGAAAAGTTCTATATCAATAATATAGAACTTTTCTCAATAATCATCATTTATATTACATCATTTATATAATCATCAATGCCTGGTTGCGGCCAAGTCTTGACTTGGCCGCAACCAGGCATTGATGGACTCACGTATGTGTGCCTCGGTTTTGCCTCGGCCCACATTTTCACGATCGTCCATCAATAGCCCAGTTGCAGGCCGCGACAGTAATGTACGGAAGAAAGAATATTTGCATAGAACATTGATTCGTAACGTAATATAAATAAGGAGCAGAATTGCGTCTACAAAAAAAAAAACTTCCAAACCTTTAAAGTAAAAATACTTGCACAGAACATTGATCCGTAACTTCATATAAATAAGGAGCAGAATCGCGTCGAGAGTCGACGGAGCAAAATACTTTGAAGTCTTGCAAGTATTTCGGGTCGGCACTTGGTCGGCGTAAGTACCTACTTACAAGTAAAAACCTGGTGTAAAAAACCTGGTCGCGTAATTACGCACTGTTATACCCTAGCCTTGTAGGGGTTAATGCTGAATCAGCGCCTAGTCGGCGCTGCCAACTTAGTTTTGATACGTCATAGTAGTTCATTCGAGTTCAGTTCACTACTTACCTCCTGGACAGACGGTCCTGCCTATGGGTCTCTCGCGTATCCTTAATATATAATAACAATTATCCTGGTTATGTAATATACCAAAATATCTTCCAGTAAATAAATCTTTTTTTTTTTTAAACCAAACGCTAGAAGACCTTCTAACAAATTGGTGGCAGCGGTGGGATACGGAAATCCCCAGTGACCTTACAAACATTAATTCGCCGCTAAAATATCCAGCGTAATTAAATATCCTGCAAAGTCAAAATTGTAGTGAACGTGAACTATAATATCCTGTGTGTGTGTCCTTAAAATAATAAACAGCCAGTGTGGTGAAAATAAAATATCCTGCGAAAACTATTGTGTAGTGGTCTAGTACATCCACCGTCAACTATCCTGAGCATCGCGTCGTGCTGCAACTCCTGCATAATCCAATCCTGCATCTATTATTATTCAAGAACCTAGTGACTCAAGCTCCAGCCGCAGACACGCGGCTTATCGCAACGGAATGCTCCTCTTCGCCATAACATCCGTCGCCCACGCATTGCTAGTACTGTGAGTCTTTGGTCATTGTTTATTCTAAAGCTGAGATACTATTTATCACTCTTTAAACTTTTGTCTATTTGCGACTTATTAATTAGATTAATTTAATGTTACTACCATTGTGAGACCTGTGACCCGTTTCTTTTCATTTATGGTTGAACAACCTAATTAATATGCCAATAGTGCCTAAAACAGAAAATAAATTGAAACTTGATATCCCAATTTCGGAGAGGCACCCAAGTGATACATAAAAATCACCTACTAAATCTCCTAGTCCTAGGGTCACGAGGGCTGTTATTGCACGCAGCGCAATGGCCGAACTAGATTTAAATACCTTGTTTAAATTTGTAAAATCGTTTGATGGCAATCGAGAAGCTGTCAACTCATTCATCATAAATTGCAACAACGCGTATGACCTTGCATCAGAACCACAAAAACCAATCCTTTTTAAATATATTCTCAGCCAGTTAGGTGGAAAAGCGGAAATTGCTTGTTCCATAAAAGAATTCGTGTCATGGGAACAACTTAGAGAATTCCTAAAAGCACAATTTAGTGAGCGAAAACATTATGCTCACCTTCTCACCGATCTTCAGGAAAGCAAGCAGAGCCCGCATGATAATGTTAGCCAATTTTCGCTTCGCGTGGAGACCTACCTCTCACAACTGTTAACCGAAATATCCTTATCTAATACTAAGGCAAAGGAATTGCCTGGTCGTACCGCAGCTATGGAGGACTTAGCCCTCCACCATTTCCTTATGGGGTTACACCCCCGTATATCAAACATTGTGAGGTGCAGATCTCCCAAAACATTAAATGAAGCCATTAATTTAGCGATTTCGGAAGAACGCATTCAACAAAGCCTGTATAAGCGTCCACAGGTTGAACAAAAGTTTGTTAATAATAACAAACCAAAACCAGGGCCTTCAAAACCAAACTACACACAATCCACTACGTCAAATCCAAATAAAACCGATGCACTATTTTGTCGGTATTGTAAAACTGCTGGTCACGAAATAAAAGAGTGCAAAAAGCGCGAGTTCTATAATAATAAGTTCCAATTCAAATCGAATAGTAATATTCGGAATAATAATAACAATGTTAACCATATCCGCGAAACATCCGATGACGAACCTACGGATGAGTTCTACTCACCCTATACACATGACTCCAATGATTTAAACGAAATGGGGTCTCGCGAGGGTGCCGCACGGGACGAAGCATAAGCATCGGCACCCAACAACAAAAAACAATCCGTAGGACTAATCAACATGGTAACCAGCCCCAAACTGACAGTCCTAATCCTTATCCTCATCCAATGAAGGTCAACCGACAGGGTAACCAGCCCCGAACTGACGACCTTAACCTAAATTCATCATGGACCAACCGACAGGGTAACCAGCCCCAAACTGACAGTCCTAATCCTCATCCTCATCCAAGGAAGGTCAACCGACAGGGTAACCAGTCCCGAACTGACGACCTTAACTTTGATTCATCGCGGACCAACCGACAGGGTAACCAGCCCCAAACTGACAGTCCTAATCCTCATCCTCATCCAAGGAAGGTCAACCGACAGGGTAACCAGCCCCGAACTGACGACCTTAACTTTGACTCATCACAGACCAATCAACATGGTAATCAGCTCCAAATCGATAGTCATAGAACTAAAAATCCAGAATTTTCACCAGTATCCAACGAAACCAATACTGAGATATACGAGGTAAACCTAGACACATCCAAGAGGTTTCTACCATACGTATTTTTAAGATCACAAGTTTCAGACACCCCTTTATCCTTATTAGTCGATTCGGGCTCCGTCATATGCCTATTAAAACTTTCCAGTATCCAGGAAAATCCACGATTGGTTAAAGAACCAATCAAACTTAAGGGCATTGATCCCGGTGACGAGCCAACTGAAACCGAAGGCCATTTCCAATTAAAATTAACATTAAGTGACAATAAAGTCACATCATTCCGATTTCATGTCATTAAAGACATAAGTTTGCCCTATGATGGTATCATAGGATCAGATTTCTTGACCTTCTTCGGCTGTAAAATTGACTATACAACCGATACCCTCAAAATGAGACAATCGGAAGTTAAATTACACTTCCTCGACCCATTCTATATTATCCCGCCACGTACTGAAACTGTTATTGAGTGTTCAGTACAGGATACCGCTCTAAAGGAAGGTATCATTATGGATCAACATTTATCAGAATGTGTCCTTATTTCTAATTGCATCGTAAAGGTCAAGGATAACCTTCGTGTTAATGTAACGATAGCCAATACCTCTTGTTTACCAAAGTCCATCATTTTGATGAAACTTCCTATCCGGAAATCTTCGAAACCCTGAAAAGAATAAGAAATGAATTAATAATATTCGGAAACGTTAATGAAATTGGTATATCTGATTTGAAAAATCCGTTTGAAAAACATTCATTTGTTAAACTTTATAATATCCTCACTTACCTTTTCCACGACACGCAAATCAAGGTTAATATATTCCATAACAATATTATATACCCTGCTCCAACGGAAATTAAAAAGATCTTGCATGATAACCATGATATTCCCATAGCAGGTCATTTAGGTTCATCACGAATGTACAATAGGATAAAACAAATGTTTTATTGGAAAGGTATGCGTAGCGATATAGAAACATACGTAAGACAATGTAAGTCGTGCCAAGAAAATAAAGCACTTAGGAAAATTAATCGTGCTCCTATGCAAATTACCAGCACTTCAACTGAACCGTGTCAACGAATTGCACTGGACATCGTAGGTCCGCTCCCTGAAGCAAGACCTGCAAAATTAAAATTTATATTAACAATCCAAGATGACCTTACCAAGTTCTCCTCCGCATATCCTATTCGTAGTACCACAGCAGAAGAAACAAGCGAGTGTCTGCTCCACTATATATCCATATTTGGCATTCCCAAAATGATTCTCACCGACCAGGGTACCAACTTCACATCAGATCTCTTTAAAAAAACGTGTGAATTCCTGAAAATAAAAAATCTGTGGTCTTCACCCTATCACCCGCAAACCCAAGGCGCCCTGGAAAGAAGCCATTCAACTCTTAAAGAATATCTCAAGTCTTATACTAACGAAGGACAATCAAATTGGACTCGTTACATATATACAGCCATGCTCGCTTATAATACTGCCGTTCATTCCACAACTCACTATACACCTTATGAACTAATGTTCGGTAGTAAACCGTTTACCCCTAATTCTATTTATGATGAATGCCCAGGAGCTACTTACCCAGAGTATGTCCGTATGCTACAGGACCGACTAAAATATTCACGAGGAAAAGCATTAGATTTCATAAGGAAATCCAAAGTAACCTCAAAGTCATATTATGATAACCATACTCGGTCAGTTAGCTATAAAGTCGGTGAATTCGTGTATCTCAAAAACCATTTAAGACTACGTAAGGCTCTTTCCCCTCTCTGGAAAGGTCCTTATAAAGTAGTAAAAGTTAATAGTAACAATACACTTACCTTACTTATTAATCGGCGTCATGTCACCCATCATTTTGATGAGGTGAAGCCAGCTGATGTCAGAAGTAGCTCGTAGTATCTTTTATTATAGGTTTAAACTTAAGTATTATACATAGGCAGGTATAGTTAGGTAGGTTACTTTATAAGTACTCATATTATATTCATTTAACGTAGCTATTAATTCACAGAACTCTGAGTCATGCTCGAAGTCAACAGGACTACTACGTCCAGCAGATAAAGTCAAGTCCTGGCCTCTATCTCGATTACCTCGGCACATTGAAAATCAGCAGTGGACTGCTGAACGTCGTGATGCCCTTAGACATCTCACACATAGGGCCGCATATTGAAAATATAAACTCTGCTCTTAATACTACTAAACGTCTATGCAAAAGAATTGGTCTGATAGAAAATAGTTGCGATAACATAATAGAACCCTTAAATGCCCGCTACAGCGACATGTATAAAGAATTTTTATCTATTTCACATTTGTTAGAAAAACGGTCAAAACGCGCTTGGGTAGGAGGACTAGGTACTCTGTTTAAACAAATATTTGGCAATCTGGACGAAAACGATGGTCTCAGGTTCAATGACGCTATAAATGTATTACAAAATAACGAAAAGAAGTTGATTTCATTAATGAAGGAGAATATTCTACTATCTACATTAACAATTTCATCATTTAATAACTCCATTAATAAAATTAAAGTTAATGAGGTCAACTTAAAAGAAGCTATCGACAAACTCTCGACCAATCTAGTAAAAGTAACTAATGAAACAAATGTATTATTACTACGATTAGAAATTGTTCACATACTCAATAATCTAGAAGTATCAATCTTAACTATGTCATTCCAACTGGAAGACATAACAAACGCGGTCCTATGTAGTAATCAAAATATTCTACACCCATCAATGATTACGTCACAACAATTGTTCCGGGAGCTTGCCGATAACTATCAGCATCTACCTAATGACTTAAAACTACCTGTTGATTTAGATTTAAGTTCTATTCATTTAATCTTGAATGTATCTAGAATAGTTAGTTATTATCTTAGTAATAAGATATTTTTCGTGTTACAAATACCCTTAGTGTCTATCAAAGAATATGTATTATTTCATAACATTGCTCTGCCTACTCCTCACAATTTAAGTAAACCTAATACTTTTAGTTTAATTTTACCCAGTTCCAAATATATTGCAATGACCAAAGATAAAACCCAATACAGCACTTTAAACGATTTGGAAAGTTGCAAAATCATCACTGCGGGAAAATATGTGTGCGACATAACAACTGTGTATGCGTCAGATATCAGACCTATTTGTGAAAGTGAATATATGTCAAAAGTGATCAGTGAAACTCCAAAATATTGTGAAACTAGATTTATTTATGGTAACTTAGATATGTGGAAACCTATAGAGAATAATAAATGGATTTACATACAGTCGGTGTCTAATAGAGTTTCAATAGAATGCCGAAACTCAAAATTATTAGAAATTAATGTCTTAGGTACCGGAATACTTACAATCCCTAAAAACTGCATAGGTTACTGTAAAGGAACCACTTTAATCCCGAAATATACCGCACTAAACATTTCTACACCTATAGCCTTTCCTGACTTTAACTTATTAAATGACACTTGCTGTAATGTAATGAGATTAAACCAATCAATCAATAATGTATCCCCTATTAAACTATTAAACACTGATCTAGATGATCTGAAGTTTAATAAGCATATCTTTCTAAAACAATTAAGTAATATAGACAACGTCCTTGACAATCAACCACACATTTTAAAATATGGGATGCATTACTCTATTATTACTTTATTAATTATTATCCTTATAATGTCATTTGTATGTTTTAAAGTTTATAAATGTATACGACCCGGCAGCAGAACCCCAGTTAAAGTATCTTTCTCATCAAAACCAGAATCAATTTGCAAAATTAATACAGAAACCAGTAATTCTGATAATGAAGAAATCTCCCTTCCAGCTATTAGAACTAGAATCTAAAATACTCGATTGCTTTGATCTTACACAAAATAATTACATAACTTCGTAGCAACCCCGAAGTTATTTCTTAAAGGGGGAGGTGTTATACCCTAGCCTTGTAGGGGTCAATAATCATCATTTATATTACATCATTTATATAATCATCAATGCCTGGTTGCGGCCAAGTCTTGACTTGGCCGCAACCAGGCATTGATGGACTCACGTATGTGTGCCTCGGTTTTGCCTCGGCCCACATTTTCACGATCGTCCATCAATAGCCCAGTTGCAGGCCGCGACAGTAATGTACGGAAGAAAGAATATTTGCATAGAACATTGATTCGTAACGTAATATAAATAAGGAGCAGAATTACGTCTACAAAAAAAAAAACTTCCAAACCTTTAAAGTAAAAATACTTGCACAGAACATTGATCCGTAACTTCATATAAATAAGGAGCAGAATCGCGTCGAGAGTCGACGGAGCAAAATACTTTGAAGTCTTGCAAGTATTTCGGGTCGGCACTTGGTCGGCGTAAGTACCTACTTACAAGTAAAAACCTGGTGTAAAAAACCTGGTCGCGTAATTACGCACTGTTATACCCTAGCCTTGTAGGGGTTAATGCTGAATCAGCGCCTAGTCGGCGCTGCCAACTTAGTTTTGATACGTCATAGTAGTTCATTCGAGTTCAGTTCACTACTTACCTCCTGGACAGACGGTCCTGCCCATGGGTCTCTCGCGTATCCTTAATATATAATAACAATTATCCTGGTTATGTAATATACCAAAATATCTTCCAGTAAATAAATCTTTTTTTTTTTTAAACCAAACGCTAGAAGACCTTCTAACAGCACCTTCCCTAAAAGAATAAACAAGTGAACATATTGGCGCGTGAAAAATTATCATGGTCCGACATTGATTCTGGAATTTATAATTTACTCTGTTTGAATTTCTGCGCATATTTGAGAAAAGTACTATTTAAGTCTTGGCCGCAACCAAGCATTGATGAACTCACTTATGTGTGCCTCGGTCCACATTGTCACGATCGTCCATCAATGCGTCAGTTGCAGGCTGCGACAGTAATAGTAATGTACTATTGTAATCATCTGGTGAACGATTGTTTATTCATTCTTTCATATTTGAAGTTAAATAATTACGAATTGTTCTAGAAAATCTAGATCACATTATGTCGAAAGTAGGTAATAACATCAACGTGTGCGGTCGGGGGACCCCCGTCAGGAACGAAGTTCCTTCTCACGTACGATTTAAAACAAAACAAAATTTTCCCAGCCGCCATCCCGGATTTACATTTTAATGTCACTATCGGCATAGACACCATAAACAAAATTTTTTTTTCATTTTGGTTTACCATTTTGTCGGCGTGATTTATTTGTATACCCATACCAAATTACAGCTTTCCAGTACTAAGAGTCTCTGAGCTAAGCCGCGGAGAGACAGACGGACCGATATGGCGAAACTATAAGGGTTCCTTGTTGACTACGGAACCCTAAAAACTGAAAAGTAAAAAGCACCATTGCGAAAAAGTGGCTCTTTCCGCACAATTTGGCTGCCTGGAAAACGCTCTCTTCGAGCATATGCATTGTAAATATATTTTTTACCGACTTCTTCAAAAAGGAGGAGGTTCTCAATTCGACTGTATGTTTTTTTTTTGGTATGTATGTTACGCGATTACTCCGTCAATTATGAAAATACACCAGCAAAGACACCGACTTCCGAAACTAAACTTATTTTTCACTTTTTTATTGTTTTTTGTGAAGTCTGTTGTTTTTTTTTTTTGTAAAAAGTTTTCTTCTGTTATGTTTATTTCGCCAGTTATGTTTTAAGTTCCATGTATTATATTACATGTCTGGATTACCTGTTTGAAGAGAAAGAAAGAGAAAGAAAGAGAAAGAAAGAGAGAGAAAGAAAGAGAAAGAGAAAGAAATATATAAATCATTTATTTGCTGGTAATGTAGGAAAGAGAAAGAAAGAGAAACAAAAACGAAAGAAAGAGAAAGAAAGAAAGAAATATATAAATCATTTATTTGCTGGTAATGTAGGAAAGAGAAAGAAAGAGAAACAAAAAAGAAAGAAAGAGAAAGAAGGAAATAAATCTGCTGTATACGTGATTTTACTCTATGTTTTTAATAAGTCATTCATCAAACATATTTATCAACAAAACATCACGCGTTTATTCCCCGAAGGGTGAGACAGAGATGTACCTATAGTACACCCACATTTCGCCAGTTATGTTTTAAGTTCCATGTATTATTACATGTCTGGATTACCTGTTTGACCGGCCATAAATCCAGACTCCGGGTTACCACTGAGAAATTTCAGATGGTAAAACCCAATTGAAGAAAGAGAAAAAAGAGAAAGAAAGAAAAAGAAAGAGAAAGAAAGAGAAAGAAAGAGAGAGAAAGAAAGATAAAGAAAGAGAAAGAGAAAAAAAGAAATAAATAAATCATTTATTTGCTGGTAATGTAGGAAAGAGAAAGAAAGAGAAAGAAAGTTATTTTTCACTTTTTTATTGTTTTTTGTGAAGTCAGATGTTTTTTTTTTTTTTTTTGTAAAATTTTTCTTCCACATATATGCTAAAAATAATGTCCTGTTCAAAACATAAAATATACGTATACGCACAAACATAAGCATCGATCTATACAAATATCAGCCTTGCATCTACCATTAATGAGGCACAAGAATCGTAGGCAAAAATGGCGACCTACGTGCGCATGTCTGCGCCCCTGCATATTCTTTGATCAACATTTTAGTGTAGCGCGCCACCGCGCGTGTCTAGAGTAGCGACTTAAGCTCCGCCCACATGCGCAAGGTCAGTCAGGAAACTATGGCCCTTAACTACACTGCCAGTGATCGTTGACCCTGTAGTCAACTGCATTTACTTGAAATTTAGTCTGCCGCCAAGCGTAGCTGTGTTCCAGTTGACACATTTAGTCTGCCGCCAAGCGTAGCTGTGTTCCAGTTGACATATTTAGTGTGCCGCCAAGCGTAGCTGTGTTCTAGTTGACACATTTAGTCTGCCGCCAAGCGTAGCTGTGTACCAGTTGACATATTTAGTGTGCCGCCAAGTGTAGCTGTGTTCTAGTTGACACATTTAGTCTGCCGCCAAGCGTAGCTGTGTTCCAGTTGACACATTTAGTCTGCCGCCAAGAGTAGCTGTGTTCCAGTTGACACATTTAGTCTGCCGCCAAGCGTAGCTGTGTACCAGTTGACATATTTAGTGTGCCGCCAAGTGTAGCTGTGTTCTAGTTGACACATTTAGTCTGCCGCCAAGCGTAGCTGTGTTCCAGTTGACACATTTAGTCTGCCGCCAAGAGTAGCTGTGTTCCAGTTGACACATTTAGTCTGCCGCCAAGCGTAGCTGTGTTCTAATTGACACATTTAGTCTGCCGCCAAGCGTAGCTGTGTTCCAGTTGACACATTTAGTCTGCCGCCAAGCGTAGCTGTGTTCCAATTGACACATTCCAGCTTTGTCTCTGGGATGGTACCGTTCTTTTAAAACGGGAAATATATAAGTGCTCCTCTAAAAAACTTATTGATCTTCTAATGATGAATACTTTTTTTAAATCAATGAACCTTTTAAATCTTTTTGGGCTTCTAATCAATGATATTATAAGTAAAAGAAGGTACAGTTCCACAAGTGGCACGTCATTGGTTATTTTGCCATTCGTCTTTTCTCTGTTTCGCTCCCGATAATTACGACATGCCATCCTACTTCCAGGTGTCATCTAATAGTACATTGTGCCGTTTTTTAAGGAATCTTAAGTAGGTAACCTATCTACCTACGTATTTTTTACTTATAATAATATTGTAGGAACGCTGTCACATTCTCATTGTATTCGCTTGATACGTGCAGCGTTCGACACAGGCAGTTCGCCCGCAACCACCGCCCACTATAGACGTGCATACGATCCTAACATATAAGTGCTCGATTGTAATACGTTTCGTGACTAAAAGAAATACCGAACTATCTAAATTCAATCAACGTTTAATTTCTCTCCGTATACACCTAGAACATTGAACCTACACAAGACCACACAAAAATATCATTACTTCTTTTTTTAATGAATGAGCCTCTTTTTTAATTCCTGGCCTTTTCTCACAGTTTGTCGCAGTAAATAAGCTAGGATACCCGGACCAAATGGGTTAGGTTAGGATATAACTGTGAACAACTGCGCGCAAGCCGAGCGCAGCGGTGCTGCGGGAGCGGCCGCGGCGAGCGCTACGAGCCTCTCAAAGTATACTTACATGAGGGTTATAATTAGAGTGACCCTTCGGCTCAATCTTGCATCTCCTGACGCCTTCAGGATTGATAAACGTCATCACATGCTGTCCATCACCAGGAGGCGACATAACCGGTGCGAATTTAATACAAGTGTTGAGCTTAAACATTCTTAGTGACTTCAATATGACCATTGCTTGCTCGTTGTCTAAAAAAAAATACAATGCAGAATTTTGGGGGTTACAAGAATCAGACACATAGACAGCTAAGTTTCCTATGAAATCACAATAAAATGGACCGCGGTTTGTGATGCTGTTGTACAAAACTTGACAGTTAATACAAATTTTGACAGGGTCGTTATACAGCTCATACCAGCGGAAACGTCGTGACAGAAATGACATGACGCCATAAAAGCTAAAATTTTTCATGAACACGACAACCTTTGCTGGTTTAGAAATCTAACTGAACAGACAGCTGTGCTGTTGGATAATTTGTTGCGCGACTTCTTCTTCCCATCTAAAGCACTAGGACCACTTCCTAGTGATGGGCGGGTTTTATGGGGGATTGTCTTATTTAATTTTGGCGTTCAAAAATTGATGATTGTCAGCCTAATTTGAATAAATTCGTTTTGATTTTGAATCGCAAACGTAATTGCTGACGTTAGGGTCTTGAATTGATCCTCGGGTCGGGCTAAGTAAGTGTTATTGTGTTTTCATTCGGAATAACTACGTAGCTTTTTTTTTTTTGAGGTTGTGAAATCATCTAATGACTTCTCCCACTCTGGGCGGAGCGGAAGGGCGTGTCAGACTTTTACTGACTAAAACCCACCCGTGTTCCTTCAGTTGCCTGTTGCCAAGGTCCCGGTATCCCTTTCGGACTAACCCGCACCCTGCCAGGCATCGGTCCTAGCGGACTCCGCCAATTGTGCTGACATCTCTTTGAGGCGCGCGTGGAACACGACGCGCCATCGACCCGGGCCTGGTCCTAATCGAGCGAGCAATAGGTAGCTCGCCGTCCGCAAGCCCGCGCCTATGGTGGCCGTAGCCTGCCGATCTATTTTATGAAAATGAAACTTTAGTGAAGTGAGCTGTCATTCCACTTGTAGGATTAACACTCTTGACCGCTCACTTCACCTAAATCTTCACGCAGTTTTTTTTTTCTATTGATGGCAATAGTCTCCTATTAGGTACATAGCTGGCAAAATGTGGGTGTTGGTAAGTACTCCTCTGCTAAACCCTTCAAGAAATACAGGCTTGATGTTGTTTTATGACCGTACACTCGTACAGTCGGTAAAATAATAACTAGTGTGTAAAAAATCAATTAGTCCTTACCGAAATGGTCACGGTTTATATAATACGGCACGGTTGCGTTTGGCCAAAACACAAACATATTCATATCTGAAAACAAAAAATAACGTCAAAAAAACGAAGAGGGTCTGTGCTTATCTTCACTTCCTATTTTAGGCGATTATTGAGTGAGTGATTAGCATAATCAATATTTTAAACAGTTAGCAAACCATATTTCATAAATATTTCCATACAGTAATATTGCCAAATTAATCAAAACAGCGAAATATTTGACATCTATTTGCGACGTTGCCCACTTTCAGCGTAAACGCTCGTAAGTCTTTTCAAGTCATTTGATTTGTCAAATGTTTTATCCATCATCAATAATTATGTGTTTTTTTTTTATTGAACACTAGTGACAGCTTCTTCTGCCACTTGTATAGACAATATTTTTTGTACTGTGATTACTTACACAAACAAATTGTTAATAAGTTGCCATCTGATCACAGTGGACAAACAATAACATTTTGCCCCTACATGCCTCTACCAAAAATCTAGTTTATACTAGCTGCGCCCCGCGGTTTCACCCGCGTAAGTCTCGATCCCGTGGAGTCTGGATAAAAAGTATCCTATGTCCTATTCTAGGTTGTGGTCTACCCGTGTGTCAAATTAAATCCGTTCAGCCATTTTAGCGCGAAAGCGTAATAAACAAACTCACTCTCGCATTTATAATATTACTAGCTTCCACACGCGGCTTTGCCCGCGTGGTATGTCGATAAAAAGTAACCTATGTCCTTCCCGTCATTGCCAAATTTTATCGAAATCCGTTCAGCGGTTTAGGCGTGAAAAGATAACATAACGACAGACAGACAGAGTCACTTTCGAATTTATAATATTAGTACTTATGTATATAAGTAAGATAGTTAGGATTTTAATGGATCTTTGACAGTCGTTACGGGTCGTCAGAAGCCCGATAGTCTGACAACCAGTCTTGCCAAGGGGTGTCGTATTACCCAGTAACTGGGTTGTGGAGGTCAGATAGGCGTTCGCTCCGTGTAAAATATTGGTATGCAGCTGTATCCGGTTAGACTGGAAGCCGAGCCCAAATTGGTTGGGAAAAGGCTAGGCAGATGATGAGTTAGGATTTTAATTTTTTGTATGGCCAATCTATTTTTCACTATAAGTGTATATACGTACCGTCTTTCAATGTATTGTTCGAAAAAATATCGTAGAAATGGGTCCTTCTGGTGGTCTTTGTGGTGGTCTTCTGGTCTAGTGACTTAAGGGTCTTCTTACAAATAAAGTAGTATGTCGAGACACAATCTATGTCATTATAAGCGGCTTCTAAGTCCATCATCAGACAGTCCTCATTGTCTAGAAAGTTGTCCGGCTGTCCCGGACGCCATTTGCTGTACACCTCTTTGATTGATTTACCTAGAATATGAAACGTATTAAATACATTTTAGATAGCCCATTGGTTCGAACCAAGTGAACTGGTACGATTTTACACTGGAAAACTTTATGTCTTCCCCAGCCCATAGCCCAATTTATTTGGTACGCTCGTGGCTAAGTAACAACAGCCGCACGGCTCGATCCATCAGGTCAAGCTACGCGCCCGTGGACGGGTGGCCATCTTTACATATCAAGACTCCGTGCCTCAGAAAGCATGTTAAACCGTTGGTCCCGGCTGTCCTTCGTGGATCTTTGACAGTCGTTACGGATCGTCAGAATCCCGAAAGTCTGACAAACAGTCTTACCAAGAGGGTTGTGGTGGTAGGCAGTCGCTCGTATTCAGTTGCATCTGGTTAGACTGGAAGCCGACCCCAACATATTTGGGAAAAGACTAGGCAGATTGATACACTTACCGTCAATGGTAACAAATACCCCTTCAGTTTCTATGTCTGATAAGCCCACGTACACCCAGCCGTCAGAAGTATTTTTATCGTTTTGTTTCCAAAACGATATCACAGCATCTGCTTCTTTTTTAGTTTCTGGATAGAACAAACTGGCTCCTTCTTCAGCACATTTTAGCACGGCATTATGCCAATTTGCCCGTACATGGTGGTACTTGTAGAAACTCTTTTCTGCTTCTATAAATGTGTAGTCTTTCCGGAAAATTACTTGCTTGGTTTTTCCTACGAAATAGAAAATAGTCATAATTATAAAACGTCATGTTTTTATTAAGGCATATTATCACTGGCCGTCAAAACTAAGTACCACGCTTTTAAAATTGCAATAACTTTTAAATTACACAAGATATATTTTCGAAATAAAAAGGATTGGAAAAAGAATTTAATTTTTATATAAAAACTTTATAGCCGATAACCGTCTTTTATGGAATGTTTAAAAAAACATTATAAACAAAAACACTGTTTTTCAAATTGTTGCAACTTTTGACTCTTTTGTTTCTCGTTTTTGTTTTCACATTTATTTCTTCATCAATGAATTTTTATTCAAAAGCCAAGGTGTTAAAAAAATTATGTAAATAAGGCGTAAAACTATAGTTATAAATGTTGTTTGAGTTTTTTGCCAGTAAGTTAAAAATTGCTATTTTTTGGGATACTTAAGTTAAAAACGTCGCTTATGTATCTAACTAACACCTTAGCCACCTGCACCTTCCATCTTATGTATCTATCTGTAACTATAATTTCCAAGAAAGCTGATGAAATTTGCTATAAGGCGTTTTTTATTTCAAAACTCTAGCTTCTACAGTTTAGGAGAAATTGTAATTTTAAAAGTGTGGTACTAAATTTTGAAGGCCAGTGTAGCTATGATTATGAGTTGGTCGAAATTTGATGCATAATAAATCATCGATGACATTAATACTCTCGTTAGAAATCAGATAAACTGTATATTTATGTCACCGTATGATTATGAACATGGTTAGTTTGTAATTTATCTAGCGACATTATAAACTAATGAAAAATTGTGAACTGCAACAAACCATTTACATTATTTGTCGATATTTTTATTTTATTTTATAATCTATCCATGGCAAACCGACAAATTGGTGAACTCGTATCAAACTTGCATACGACGAATGCTAACACGATACTCGATATACCATTCGGGCGAGAAGCTAGTAATATTATATATTATATTCGCCAATCAGACGGCTGCAATAACTCTATTGTTTTGTTATAACTGGTCCAGATGGCCCAGGTAGAATTTTAGCAACCCTTTCCCGACTGCGCTTTAGTTTTTTGAGGATTTGAAATAATTGTTGTTCTCTTAAAATATACAAATACAGCTTAGAAAATACTAGCTTCCGCCCGCGGCTTCGCCTGCGTGATATGACGATAAAAACTAGCCTATGTCCTTCCTCGAGATGCCATCTATCTCCTTGCCAAATATCGAAATCCGTTCAGTGGTTTAGGCGTGAAAAGGTAACATACAGACAGACAGAGTTACTTTCGAATTTATAATATTAATAGCTTCCGACCGCGGCTTCGCCCGCGTGGTATATCATAAAAGTAGCCCATGTCCTTCCCCTGGATGCTATCTATGTATCTCCTTGCCAGATTTTATCGAAAACCGTTCATTGGTTTAGGCGTGACAAGGTAACATACAGACAGACAGAGCTACTTTAATTAATTTATAATATTAGTATGGATAAGTATGGATGATTTGGTAATATTGTTAAATTTAATTATAAAGGGTATCGTATGTACTGATCAATATGGAGGAAGAAAAACAATGGACTTTTTTGCAAACCGTACCTATTTAGTATTTAGTCACTCGTGATTGGCGGAGGCTACTTTAAATCTCTTTGCCTACATAATCAGCCTATAACGTTCCCACTGCTGGGACACAGGCCTCTTCTTTCTGTGACAGGGAGTGGGCCGTAATCCACACCACGCGGGCCCAGTGCGGGTATAGACGTCACATGTCTTAGAATGTTTGACTCTAGGACATGCGTCTTTCCTCACGATGTTTTCCTGTACCGTTTTGAGAGCAGTGGTGATGAAATAATTTGCATAAAGTAAAGCGCCTGTCGGGGTTCGAACCTACAACTCGTAAGTCGCGGCCGTTACCACTGGGCCACCACTGCTCTTGGAAAACATCGTGAGGAAACCGGCATGTCTTAGAACCAAAAATTCGAAGACATGTGACATCTACCAACCCGCACTGGGCTCGTATGGTGGATTACGGCCCACTCCCTCTCATAGAGAGGAGGCCTGTGTCCCAGCAGTGGGAACATTATAGGCTGATTATGTTTATGTTATGTTAAAGTGCCTGCTTGGGTTCGAACCCACGACCTACAACTTTTAAGTCGCGGCCGTTCCACTGCTCAATTTGCTGTCTTATAGAAACTCATTAAAAACTTACTTCTCCATTGGGCGGTGTCATCACTTGAGAATTTTGATGAGAACCCACTTAAGAATAGGATAAATAAATTAAAATGTTTCAACATCGTTCTAACTCTAACTTGCTTTAGAGGAAAAGATTTCGATGCAATTTTAACTTTATGATGTTTTTATTGTGAAACTTTTATTGTAACAAATATAATTTGGTTTGATTACATTACTGTTTTATGTAGTTAGGTTTCCTTGATTTGTTTCGAAACCGAATCTGCCAACCAGGGGCGTAGCTACCGCCGTATCAATAATACGGGGCCCCCAAGCTACAGGGGCCCCCAGGTGTGTAAGCAAAAATTCGTACAATATTATCCAAAACTCAAATTCTTATATCCAAAACTCAAATTCTCAAATTCTGATAAGGAGCCCGTAATGAATGAATACACCTAATGAAATATGAAAATTTACATAATTTGTTTATGGCTTCAAGCTAAATCTAACCTACGAGTCAAGATGCTCTAATTATCGAGGTCGCTTCGCTCGCTCTTACAATTCTCTTAGTTAAATGACAATGACAGTTAACCTATCCGAGACCACGATACCAGTCTGTAAAATTATTCAACAGGCTACCTTTCGACATAAAAAGTGCCGTCTACAGTAGCGTATTCAAAATAAAACAAAAAAATTACCTATTGAATAAGTATCTGTAAACTATAGAAGAACTGCAATTTTATCGAATTGTTATTGTAATTTACGTTTATCGAATTTTTATTGTACGTTGACGTTTAAGTAATTTATAAAATTGTTTATGTAATTTAATCATTGTAAAATATTAATATTTATTACTGTGATTGTGTAATTTTTGTGTAAATTCAGATACAAGGTAGTTTGTTTATGAATAAATGACTATGAGTAAGAATTTCTCAAAATTTCTAGCTCGTCTTTCTCGGTCCTGGATTCTCTAAGTAAGATCTCGACACCGGATGCTATTTTATTTATTTTGTAAAAAAATTAAAGTAATAAAAACTAAATCATACCTTTTTAGTCATAGTTGGGTTTTAGTTTTTATTACTTTAATTTTTTTTAAATTCACACACACATTTAGAGCTCTGTAGCTCATTCCGTTCTAACAATTGAGAGAAACGTCATACAAAAGATTTGCCTTCTTGAGATCTTTACATTGATATCTCAACTTTATTGGGGCATGCGTCAGACTTAACGATCTGTCCGGCCGACCGACTCTTAAAAACATTGTTTCTAAAACGGTATTTGGAGACCAATGTTTTAAAATGTTCGCTTAAACCTCCAACTGTCATTAACGAGACACAATAGAATTTTAATTGTTATCGGCCATTAGAAGGCCAATCGACAGTTGAGCGGAAAGCTTGAAAGATGATGTTTGCAAGGCCAGCTGAATCATTAAAAGTTAATTCATTGCGAAATACCAAAAACTTTTTACAAAAAAAAAACAACCGACTTCAAAAAAAACACTAAAAAAGTGAAAAATAACTTTAATTTCGGACGTCGGTGTCTTTGCTTTTTAATTTTCGTTTTTTGCCACCGACTTCCGAAATTAAAGTTATTTTTCACTTTTTTAGTGTTTTTTTTGAAGTCGGTTGTTTTTTTTTTTGAAGCTAGCTCAAAAACTACGCAAGCAAACTTAATAAAATGTATATGGGACTATCTCGGGAGTATACCCTTTCGAACTAAAAAAGAATTTTAAAATCGGTTCACAAACGGCGGAGTAATCGGTGAAAACATAAAAAAAAAAAAAAAATCAATCTTCCGAACGTAGTACCTCCTCCTTTTTTGAAGTCGGTAAAAATACCAATAATATTTAATCACTCACATTTAAAGCTATGAAGCTCATTTCGTACTAACGATCAAGAAAAGTCTTCATGATAAGAAATATTCTCCTTGATGAGATCTTTCCATTGGTATACCTATATCTTAACTATTGGGCTCCAGGGCAGAAACGCCCATTCTCCTTTGTCGAAATCCGTTCAGTGGTTTAGCCATGAATAGTTAACATACAGACAGACAGACAGACAGACAGAGTTACTTTCGAATTTATAATATTAGTATGGATAAGAGAAACCCCTTCAGAATCATCGGGTGAGTATCCATATTGAATGAGCTCCGGAAAACTTATTGAGGCAACCTATGAACCTAGACCCAATTCTCTCAATCATCAATTGCTCGTAGTCAGAGTCTCATTATCAATAGCTAGCTAGTGCCACCGAAGCGACGCATGGCACCGCCGCCGTAGCGGTGGCGTAGCGTTGTCATAGCTTTAGCGTAGCGCTACGCCACCGTTACGTCAGAGCTACGCCGCGAATCATCTGACATCGCCGCAAACACGCCAACGAGCAAAAGTGTCGATGAACTGGAGATCAAAAATCTATCCTGTGACGCAGAGCAGTTGCCATGCATGCAATACCAACGACAAAAACAGGCTAACAAACAATATTATTTCATTATTAAACAACATAGCTTTATGCTATTGATTGCCACTGAATCACATAACATTTAGCGCCGTCCGCTGCACGACGTCTGCTAATTGCTAATACATTAGCGCTCCACTCCAAACAACTACCTCTACTATCTGACTACGATACCCTTCGATAAGACTGGTTGTCAGACTTCCGGGCTTCTGACGACCCGTAACGACTGTCAAAGATCTACAAATGACAGCCGGGACCAACGGCTTAATAGCTAATTGGTTAAAAGAAAGTTATATTTTACCATGCTCCTACAACGTGCCGCTACAATGGCGACATTAATTTAACACACGTATACGATTTCGCGTATTCGTTTTTTTTTTTTTACATTTACGAATTATTTTATTTTATTATAATTTTTATGTTTACTGGCCACTAGCCCTACCCGTGTGTTAAATTAATGTCGCCATTGTAGCGGCACGTTGTATAATGCCTTCCTTCCTTCCCTTTATTACCTTCAGCCTTCTATAATGCCACCAGCGGAACGAACACCTCTAGACGAGGCGCGCGAACGTTACATTATCAACTGGATAAGAAACAGTGAAAATTTTCATTACAGTTTCGATTACTAAGGTGGAAAAATCATTCGGACATTTTGTACGACGAAAATGACGAGAAACAACCTCGAAGTAGGAATGAAATGCATCAGATACATGTTGTTATGTATTACAGCTATATTTGTGGTGAGTTTTTAAATCTATATGGTAGTTTTAAGTAAATGCGTAACATTATTTGCGCATTGTCTTATCTGTGTTTTATAGATGTGTATCAACTTTGTCTGATAACTTGCTTGGAAATTCGAGCATTATTTTGACAACCTTCTTCGAGATAAATCGAAATTGCCGTACTGTTCAAAAACAAATGACGATGCGGCCGGCAAAGTAAGTATGAAAATCCATATCTGTCGTGTTTAGCGGCCAAATAAATTAATAAATTAAATTAATTAAATTAATTTTCTTTACATTCATCCTTGACATATAATCATTGTATTAGACATTATATACCTGCAATTAATTTCAACTCTTAGTGGCTTTTGTGGACAGGATTATAATTATTCAATTTGTTACAGTTGTAATAGCAATCACTTCAATTGGTTTAAATAGGTTTTTATTTTTATTTGAATTCTAATTTTATTATCATTAGTCTTTTAGATAGATTATTTTCTATTTGTGAATGTGAGAACGTTGTAGGCTTATTGGACTGTAGATTTATTGAACATCTTCTATTTTTGTTAAGTACCTGGTACTTACTTGTTGAAAGGCCTACATTGTCCTCCCATGCCTACCAACACTGTAATTTGAAAGTATTGTAAAAGCCAATTATTTTTAAAAGAGTAACCATGGAGTTTCTTGCCGGCTCTTCTCCATAGGAAACGACCAATTGGAACCGTGCACCTAGCTTCTGACGTTTCATAAGTGCCCATGTAGGTTTATGTGAAATAAAATATTTTGATTTTGATTTTGATTTTGAATATGAAAACTCATATCTGTTGTGTTATTTAAAAATGGAACGAACTATTTACTTCAGCGCATCAAAGATTTTATTTGAATTTCGATTTGGCTTTCAAATAGAGCTGTTTAAAATAAAGAAGAAACAAATGAACATTATTGGCGCGTGAAAAATTATCGTTGTTCATCATTGATTCTGAAAATTATAATTTATTTACTTAGTTTGAATTTCCGCGCGTTGTTTGAGAAAAGTATTATACCTACAAGCCTTGGCCGCAGCCAGCTATTGATGGACTCACGTTTGTGTGCCTCGGCTTCACCTCGGCCCACAATTTTACGATCGTCCATCAATAGCCCAGTTGCAGGCCGCGACAGTAATGTACTATTGTTTAAACGGTTGCGCATTTATTATTTGGGTAAGGCCTGATTTGTGTTATATAGATATTAATCAACTTTGTTAGATTGGTGACGAAATCTTTGTTCCCATACTTTTAAATGGTTTTGGATCAAGAGGAAATATGTTATGTTGTTTAAACTAAATTGCTGTTAGTAAATAACGTGCATGTAAATGCTGTCCAGTATTATACGTCTAGGAAAACGCCTGTTAATGCGTGCTTCCTGGACCTTTCCAAAGCGTTCGATCTGGTGTCTTACGAATTGCTGTGGCAGAAACTATTGAATGATACTTCAGTGGATAGAGAAGTTATATCAATTCTACGATTTTGGTATAGCAATCAGACAAATTGTGTGAGGTGGGCAGGCTCGTTATCGGATGTGTATAGGCTGGGGTGCGGGGTGAGGCAGGGCGGTCTGACCTCCCCTCGCCTCTTCAGTCTGTACATAAACCGGTTGATCGTCGAGCTCAGCAACACCTATCAGGGGCAGTACTATGACTTGTTAAAGCCATAATTGTTCCAGTGTCAGAGAAAGATGGAGCTATATGGGACAAATAGCCCTATCCCTTTTTCACAACGGAACAATGATAGCTCTAACACGTCATGGTATAAGGCCAGGGTTGTTATGTGGACGGAGTATGCGTCAACAATATTAGTTATGCTGATGATATGGTGTTGCTGAGCCCTTCGATAAACGCAATGATAAGCCTGCTTACGATATGTGAGAGGTACGCGGAGGCTCATGGGCTCAGATACAATGTTAAGAAAAGTGAGGTACTAGTCTTCAGGGCAGGCTCTAAAAGCTACCCGATTGAACCGCAGTTGAAACTTTGCGGAAGTTCCTTGAAACAAGTCACTTCTTTCAAGTATCTGGGCCACTGGGTTTCGGACGACCTCAAAGACAGTCTGGATATTGAGCGTGAGCGCAGGGCGTTGGCTGTCCGCTGCAATATGTTGGCTCGCAGATTTGCAAAATGCACGACTGAAGTAAAAGCTACGCTATTTAAAGCGTACTGTCAGTCGTTCTACACATGCAGTCTGTGGGTCAACTACACGCAGAGGGCATACAGCGTCCTGCGCGTTCAATACAATAATGCTTTCAGGGTGTTGATGGGGTTGCCGCGCTATTGAAGTGCTTCTGGCATGTTCGCAGAGGCGAGGATAGATGGTTTCCACGCTATCATGCGCAAGCGTTGCGCTTCCATTATGCGCCGGGTACGCGCCAGCCCCAACAGCATCCTGAAAACGATAGCTGATAGGTGGGACAGCCCCATACTGGGACATTGGATACGCCTACATGCCACGGTGGCGTAATAATTAATAGTTTTTATTGATTTTCTGGTAGATGTAAGTACTAACACTAGTTTCTAAGTCGTGTTTATACTAACCAAATGGACTATAAGGTCTGAAAATAAAAGATTTTAATTTTTTAATTTTTAAATAATACAGTAGGTGAAAATCTGTATGTCTTCTCTCTAATCTTAAATGTGTTTATTATGAATATAATATTAACAGTTTATTTTCCGTTGTTTCCTCAAGTCTCAGGCAGAACAAGCAAGCCGGAACATCAGAATAGTTGGAAACAATTTCATGATCGACGGGAAGCCGCTGCGCATCGTGTCGGGCTCACTGCACTACTTCAGAGTGCCTGCCCCCTATTGGAGGGACCGTCTGCGAAAGCTGAAAGCTGCTGGACTTAACTCCGTTGCCACGTAAGAATTGTTATGTTGATGAATAGTTGCAGTTTAGGTGATGATGATGATCACATGATCCTTCTGCCCATGTATGCACGTTTTTTACCCGACTACGGCGAAGAAAAAAGGAGGGTTATGATTTTGACCGATATGTATGTATGTATGTATGTATGTTCATCTGTTCCCTTGTATCTTCTAAACCACTCATCACAATTTGAGAAATAAGGTATCGTTAGAAGCGTCTTGATTGTCCGCTGGTTATAGGCTATGTGACGTCACATTAAATTAAAAATGGCGCCCTCTAGAGGAAATAAAGTCAGGAACTAAAAAAAAAATATTGTTTAATCGTACTATGTGGGGTATCAAATGAAAGGGCTTAATGAGCACATTTCAAAAATATATATTATATATTACTTGATTTTTTTTATTACTTAATTTTTTTCTTCTTTTACACAATTTTCGTATTAGTTGTCATCTCAGGATTCACTTTTTTCCCAGCCATAACATCTGCTACACAATCCATGTATCTTTTTTATGATCTGTCTCATCGTATAGTATACACACAAACATGCCTATATTTCTTTATTTATCAAATAGCAATCGATCTGCCTAGCCTTTTCCTAACTATGTTGAGGTCTGCTTGCAGTCTAACCAGATGCACCTGAATACCAGTATTTACATGAAGCTACTGACTATCTGAACGGCACAACCCAGTAACTATGAAACACGATACCTCTTGGTAAGACTGGTTGTCAGACTTTCGGGCTTCTAACTACCCGTAACGAATTATAAAGCAACCCCTAGAATAAAGCTTGTTACGAGCCTATACTACTTCAGCTCAAATTCACTTTTTATCTCGCTCGCACCATACTACTCGCAGACTGAGTGAAAGCGAGACGGAGTGGAGTGCTGTCGGCTTTTACGGTGAAAATAATGGTAATAAAAAAAAACATAAGACCTGCTTTATAGTTCGGTCAGATATTGTGCAAAGTTTAATGATCTAATTTGAAGTATTTTTTTAATACCAGCGGTTTATAGTTCATTTTAGATGTTTTAGATTTTTTTCAATCGAGAAAATTTTATTTATTTAATCGTGTTTTCGTTTAAACATAGTCGGGTATCAATCCTCAACTTTAACATAATTATTATAATATTTATTTCAAAATTAATGCTGCAGTATTCTCTACATAGCGGAGGATCATGCTTTGAATTGATGGAAGAAAACCAACCTACTTATCTACTGTTTCTGTATTTGTGTATAACGTAGTACGCTTTACACTTCTTTCTAAATAATGTTGTTTTATCGTCCCTTAGATACGTAGAGTGGAGCTTCCATGAGCCTGAAGAACGACAATACTCATTCGAAGGCGACCGCGATGTCGTCAAGTTCATCCGCACAGCGGCAGAGGAAGGCCTTTATGTGCTGCTGCGAGTCGGCCCCTACATCTGCGGTGAAAGGGACCTGGTCAGTGACCATAAATATTTGACAATTAATTAGGTCGCCGTTCGCACCGCGCGAAAATTCACTGCAGCGGAATGTCCCGTGGCCAGGCGGTTAACATAAATTAACATTCTTTTGTATCATGTATGGCTAGTGACTAACCTGGTGTCAGAGTATGATAGGCGCCCATAAATTGAAAAAAGAATATAGAAGATATTGCTACCTTGGTTATTATTAGGTACTTCACTTACTACTACTTAATATTTCCTTTATTGTAACTTATTATTTATGGTAACTTATTGTACTACTTAAATTAACAAAAAAAACTAAAAGGACTTACTAACTATACCAATAAATATAAAAACAAAGGGAACCCTTAGGCGTCGATGTATTCGTCCGCATCGCTGTCATCCGGAAACTTGCCCAGAAGTCTGGCAGCATTGCCACGTTGAATGGCAATGCTAATTCTTTGGCCAAAGACCAAGCCAGCCCTCTGGTCACGTGAAGTATCAAAAAGCAGCCGCGCACTCGGGCCCCATGACCCGAGCGTGTCGACCCCAAACGGCTCAAAACTGTAGTTGCCCATAAGGTTACAGTATTTGCGCCGCTTGAGGGTCTCAGCAGCCGCAGCAGCGGCGCCAGCACAGCCCGCCGTGCTAGGAAGATGGGATGGCGCAAGGGTGTCGACACAGGTTGCGTCCCACACCAGAGGCCTCCTTCCAAGGCAACAACGTCATGCCATCTGGTCTCTTCAAGTGCCGTATGCGGCCTGCACTCCTGCAGCAGGACAGGTCATGGTGCTCGAGATTGTCGACAGCTTCGCCCCAGTGACACAGACGATGCGGAGCAACGCAAGGTGCGCCTAAGCGGAGACATGTAGATCTAGCGATGTGGCAGGTTGACTGGCGCTTCGTACGGTATCACTACTGTCGTCACTAAACAACAGTCTTACTACTACTAGTTTCATTTAGGTACTTATCATATTCTTTGTTTACAGGGTGGTTTCCCGTATTGGCTGCTCGGCAAATATCCAAACATTAGGTTACGAACCACTGACAAAAGTGAGTTATCGATCAATAAATGTTAAATATGTGAAAGTTTTAATTTAAATAAGTTGAATTACTCTCTCTTACTGTTTAATATGTTAATGCTTTTTATAACATTTCACAGATTATATGGCAGAGTCCGAAATATGGCTAAACAAATTCTTCGAGCAAACGTCTCCGTTACTGTATGCGAACGGAGGTCCTATAATTTTAGTTCAGGTAAAATAGAAGTACTTATTATAATCTTAGAAGCTAAGAGATTATAAATTCTGTGATTTAATGTAAGTATTTATTTCTCAAGCCTGTTTACCTACTCTTGTTTATTAACTTAGGATTGGTTTTGACTGCATTCTATTTTTGCTATAAATTTCTAATTAGGTATGATTTTAATTTTAAATTTGATTTTATGTGATTTAAATTATGATTTTAATTTTAGAGTAATTATAAATTAGAATTTGGTTGAAAGCATATTTATGTTCGGTGAATTGAACTCATCTAATTTTAAGTAGGCTCTCAATAACAATTGACATATAAGTAATGCACGATGTGCTTACCTGTAAGAAATTGGTACACTAGTCTATAAGTATTGGATCTATCTCATAACTTTGTATCGGTGTATTCAATTGTTGGTGAGCCAAATAAATAAAATAAAGTATGTTATATTCTGTGTAGGTAGAAAACGAGTACGGGTCCTATGGCTACGACAAGGAGTACCGAGTGCAGGTCCGCAATATGATCCACAAGCACGTTGGCTCTAACGCCATCCTCTACACCACAGACGGGAATTTAATCTCCCACTTCAGAGGCGGAGCAATTCCTGACACTCTCACTACCATTGACTTCAGTTCTTACTCAAGTAGGTACTATTTATTTTATTGCAGATTTATATACTTAACATTTTTGAGTTTTTATTTCATTTTCTATACACATAAATTATATTTTTAAATATTAGAATAAAAAAATATAAAAAAAACATTTTAAAATATCCAAGGGTAAAAATATCCAAATAGGGTCCAAGCTACCGGCGGTCAGGGCTCCAGAGAGAGGAACCTCCTAACAAGGCGAGCCGTGTCCAGGAGTACAGCTTTCTGAATCAAGCCCTTAATCCAGCTGCCCAACGAGAGCCTCCTTAGATGTTGGTCGAGGCTCTTGGCAATTAAGCCATTGGCTGATGCGACTATCGGCACAATGATCGCAGAGTCCACATCCCACATGTCGACAACCTCGTGAGCCAAGTCAAGATACTTAACATTATTATTATGTGCATTCTACACACAGAGCATTTCTAGTTCTACCTACTTCATACTGCAAATAATATGGATTTATAATTAAATAAATTAGTGTTTATCAAACATTCGAGGCGGTTTTATTTCATCGTCCCATTAGGTCATAGTAGAGTCTCATATCACGTTATCATATCAGTTCAAAGTTGAACATGAAATTATTCTAATGCACGTATTCTATTTCATAAAATAACTTCGATATCGATATGAGGATGAGCGACGAACGAAAGTTTATTTATAAAGCTCATCCTCAGATTTATTTATTTTATTATTTTTGGAAAACTTACAACTAGAAATTTAGATATCATAAGCCATAACACGAATATGGCCAATTACAAGTTTTCACAATGAGGTAAACAAATAAGAGTTAATGGGAAGTAGACTTAAATACAGGGAGTCAGGGTAAACACCGTTCTCACTCAAACCATGGGTAGTTGACTTAAATATAAAAATAAATGACCGAGTAACAACAAAAGAAAACGTTATTTTCATTAAAAAAATTAAAAAGTTTATTTCCGACACCGTGCTTGCTAGCGAAATACTGACTGAGGGAGGGGTCGCGCTCGCAGCCGGTCAGGTCACGTCCCACGCGTCTCAACACAGGTAGGGGCACCTGTGTTGAGACGCAAGTTCGTTGCCTTAGCGCATAGGGTTAAAGGTGAAATACTCTTGTGGTAAAATGTAAATTAAAAAAAGTTGTAATTTTCCATTGATTTTACGTTCTATAAATGATACCAAACCACTGGTTTCAAGGATAACGGTGTTTACCCTAATACACTGTATTATTGTTTTTTTACATAAGTAAACAAAAGTTAAGACAATTTTTTTTCGATTATTTAGATGTGAACAAATCGTTCGAGGAACTACGCCGGTACATGCCCGAGGGTCCTCTGATGAACTCGGAATTCTACACGGGCTTGTCCAGGCGCTGGGGCGAGAACTTCGCCACCACCGGCGCCGATTCGGAAGTCTCCACACTTGGCCAGATCCTCGAGTACGGAGCCAGCGTCAACATGTATATGTTCGTTGGAGGCAGCAATTTTGAATATACTGCAGGTATGTTTTTTGATTTGTAGAAGTGCTGCGGATCCCTTTTTGCTTCAAGAGTGGTTATATCAATGGTGGTTATATCAATGCTCGTGTCTTCTCTGTACCTATGGTAAGAGGTAGTTACTCTGCAGTGGGGCCATAATGGCTGGCTATGTGGCATAGTGGCTGGCTAGGTGGCATAGTGGCTGACCTATTATTATTATATACTTCCATTTTATTTATGTAACTCATCATATACATTTTTAAATATTAATAATAAAATATAAGAACAAATATTTTTAAAAACAAGATAAGGCTGAACTAAAAAGTAAAATAGAACTTTAACATTTTCTTAAAACCTTGAGGCTTATCTTCAAGTTTAGTGTAAGAAGGACATTTACGCCTCAAGCTGTTAAGAAAATATTAAAGTTCTATGTTTACGTAAGTTTTATTTAGTACTCGTACCTTTTAGTTCATTAAAAACTGGTTTAATTTTTTTTTTAACATATAATTATATTATTTTCTACTTTTTAGCATTAGGATTTGTTTAAATCACCTTCACAAATCCAACGGGTTTACCCATGGCTACCTTCCGGCACCATCATCAGGCCCTGAACACCACCTAGTGTCAAAGCACTTGTTAATATATGACCAATGAGTCCAAACACGATGGTGCTATCTTGCTTGATTGAGGTTTTCCCATGGGCACCTTCCGGCTCCATCTTCAGACTCTGAACACCACCTAGTGTTACAGCACTTATTAATACCTACATAACCAATGAGTCCAAACCGAACAATATGGTGCTATCTTGCTTGATTGAGGTTTTCCCATGGCCACGTTCCGGCTCCATCATCAGACCCTGAACACCACCTAGTGTCAAAGCACTTGTCAATACATAACCAACGAGTCTAAACAAGATGGTGCTATATATCTCGTTTGATTGAGGAGTTCCTATGCCTAACTTCCGGCTCCATCATCAGACCAGCTCCATGATATCATTTTTTCAAAATGTCTCGGTAGTTGTATGAGTAAATGTCAAGTTTCAGCTCAATCGGATGCCAGAAAGTGCTTGAAAAATTGATGACAAAAGGAGTAACCGGAAGCACATAATTCGTACATATAAAGCTTCTAAAACGAAAAATATACATTAAAAAATACCTATTTGAAAACTTAGCCCATCGGCATCAGGCACAGGGTACAAGCTGCCGATGGCCAGGGGCCATAATAAGTCGTATTAATGCCACTATTTTTCCAGTGTGAGTGAGAGACGGAGCTATACAAGGCCGATAGCACCATGGTATTTTTCGCAGTTGAATCATGATGGCATTAATACATGAAGTATTAATGCCATCAAATATGGCCCCAGGGCTTTGTTATTGTTATTATTAATTAACTGACCCGTGAAAAACGTTGTCTTGTCCATATATCAATAACTAGCTGTGCCCCGCGGTTTCACCCGCGTAAGTCTCGATCCCATGGGAATATCGGGATAAAAAGTATCCTATGTGTTAATCCAGGTTATAAACTATCTGTTTGCCAAATTACATCCAAATCCATTCAGCCGTTTTTGCGTGATTGAGTAACAAACATCCAAACAAACAAACACACAAACTTTCACATTTATAATATTAGTAGGATTCATACAAAAAAGGACGTTCGGTTTTTCCCGAATTTTTATTTTCGGGAAACTTTTCCAATTTTTCTTTCCGTTTGAACCTGATTCGAACTATTACGAATAATTAAAAAAACTAAGATGTTCTGGAAATCTTACTTGGTCCCAAAATCAGTAATGAACAGGCTTATAAATAGGTAAGTTTAATACGATGGAAAGTGATATCGAGCTTCTCAAATCGTTCACTTAAACAAAACTAGCCACCATTTACAGGGGCCAACTTTCGGGATATCTACCAGCCGGACATCACTTCCTATGACTACGATTCGCCACTGTCGGAGGCTGGAGACCCAACTCCCAAATATTACCTCTTTAGAGACAAATTGAAGCAGGTATGTATCTAACGTCTGTTTCGTATCACATTTATGTACTTATAGCTTTATAGTACTTAATTAACCAAAAAAATTGTTTTTAAGGACAACTTTTTGTAAACCTATTCAACTAGAAAGATTCCCTGTAAATAAGTATGTCGTAGATGTGCTTTGCTTAGTAAATAAATTGAAATAAACAGATTGGGGTTTGGTAAAAAAAAAACTATATTCTAATTCTAAGTACAGCTTGGCAAAAAAGAGTTTGGAAAAAATGAGGGCGCCACTACCGCATATAGGTCACTTCAAATGGGAAATGAGAAAAGTATTTAAACAAATAGTTAAAAACGCTGCTTGTACTGACTCAAAAACCTACTAGCACTTGTCGGCAAAGTAGTGCCAACATCATAGGTCTGCATTACTTAAGTAAAATACTTACGTTTCATCCTTCACCGCATCATACTCTCTTTTGCCAAGCTGTACATGTATTTATACTGAATTATTGTCATTAGTTAGAATTACCTCACAGTCGAATTAGCCCCCCCGACTATAATTTAAAAGCAAAAGAATATAGGATCCAAATCGACATTACAAACTATGAGTATGCATTTATATGGATCTCTACTTGCTCTCTGATGTGTTGACAGTACGCCAACTGTATATATTGTGCACAGTTCTAAAAAAACACTCACTAATGGGGTATGATCCTTCACTGAATAATAACAAGCGAGTCAAACACAGGGTTTGCCAAACGCTTACCAAGCGAAACACTGCTTTCTCACGCAATTTTTTTGAATTTTTAGGTGGATATCTATACAATAAAATAAATAAGAAGCTTGCAATTTACCCACTTACAAGAGTCAATTGTAAAAGGGCTTTAACCACTTGGTTAAAGTCCCTCAGTTACGATGAAACAGAAAATTTGCTTAAAGTCCCATCCTAGACTTACTTCGTATGACTTGACAACACCCACACACTCATCCACATCCACACACACTCATACACCCACACCCACACATACCCACCCCCACACACACACATATACACCCACACAACACAAAAAATCAAAAAAAATCAGCTGTTCCCTACTTTATGTTCGCATAGCTCGTCAAAATGTAAGGAACAGCTGATTTTTCTTTCGCGATTTCAGGGTTGGTCCCATAGTAAAAGTTGTTCATAATGATGAGTACAATGACCCCTTAAAATATTTCGTGTATGAAAAGATACACCTTATATTTCTATGTGAGAGAGAAAATAAACTTTTTGTATTTGTATTTTGTATTTGTATATACATTATAACTTGTATTTTTCAACTTTCAGTATAAATTTGTAGACGAAAGCATCCCAGTGCCTACAGCAAGTCCGAAAGGCGACTACGGGCCTGTCAATGTTATGCCAACAGTTAATCTGATGAGTCCCGAGGGTCGTGCGCAGTTAGGCAAGAAATACGACGCCTATAGGGGCCGAACTCTGCCTACCTTCGAACATCTGCGCCAGCGAGGAGGTCTAATGCTATACGAGACCACGCTTACCGAAGCTAATGATTTACTATACATCAAGAAACCACGAGACATGATTTTTGTATATGTCGATGGAGTTAGTATCTCTGCAAATCATAATTAATTGATCATTTCTTTATTAATTAATAATTTAATAATTAATAATAATAATAATTTCTTTATTGGCACAAAAACAACCATTTTTACTTATAAACTAGGATACAGTAAAATGAATGAAGGTCGACACAAAAAAATTAAAACCATGACTCCTAAACTAGGTTATCCTGTGTCTTAGGAGTCAGTGTTCTGCCATACAATGTCTCTTATCTTGCTGCGTGTTCTAGTAAAAAAAAAAAAAACAAAGCAAATATATTGGCGCTAGAGGTTTCTGAGCACAATGAGAATCTTATGAAAACTTAACTATGAAAGAAATAATTAAATGAGTTGTGTAAGTAAGTTTGCGAGTGTATATGTGTGTCGGGTGTGTTCATGACTGAGAGGATGTATGAGTGTTTAATGAGTGTTTTATTATATTTGTGTATCTATGGGATTACCTAAAACTGATGTAGAAGTAGCTCTTCAGTATGAAGATAGTCTTGATCAAGAAGCCAGTTGTGCACTTTCGTTTTAATTTCATGTTTGTTCAACCCTGCTAGAGGAATATGTTTAGATAGATTTTTATAAATAAGGGAACTTGCCACATAGAATTGACGTCTGGCGAATGCAGTTTTGTGATTTACTGATGGAGTTGTACTTTTGGCTTTACGTTTAGTTTTGTCCGGGGGTGGGACATGCTTTTGGATCCTAAGAGTAGTTCTGAGAACAAAAAGCTGTCGCACCGTGAGCAATTTACTTAGGGAGTATAATTCGGTGGTTGAGAATCTACGTGGTTTGCCAAGCATTACTTTAATCACAGCTCTTTGGGCTCTCTCTAGTTGAAGAAATTTGGTTTTTGCCGCACCTCCCCAAACAGGGATGCAGTAGGTGATAACGGACTGACAGAATAACAAATAAACCATTTTTAGGATGTTTTCGTCAGCGCATGTTCTTAGAGACTTAAAGATGTAAATAAGTTTTCTCAATTTGGAATTAATACTGTCAATTTGTCTGTCCCACTTAAGTCCGTCATCAATCACCACACCCAGGTATTTGGCTTGTTTTACACGGTTGACAGTTCCACAAGAGCAAGAGCTAGGATTAGAGCATGTGTGAACTGTGATCAGAAATTCTGGAGGCGCTTTAGTCTTATGATTTTATAGAGAAGGGGATGAAGTTAGTTTTCTCGATGTTAAGGGTAAGGAGATTTTGTTGCAGCCACTTAGCAACTGTTCTTAACGATTGTTCTGCAGATTTCCTAACGTCGTCCCATGTGTTTCCATAAACTACAATCGCGGAGTCGTCTGCGTAAGTAAAAACTCGTGATTTTTGTAGAGGTAGCATACATAGGCCATTGATATATACCTGGAAAAGTGTAGGTCCAGTGACACTGCCCTGTATGTGCCCGGTACCCCATACGTGACGGATTGCTCATCACTGCGGTACGAATCAACTTTAACGACCAGCATTCTATTTTGAAGGTAATCCTTGAAGAGCTCGAGGGATTTTCCACGTATGCCTATACACTCTAATTTGTGCAGAAGGGTGGGGACAGAGACTGTGTCAAACGCTTTTTTTAGATCTAGGAAAATACCAATACATTTTTGGTGCGCATCTAACTTTTGTGATACAAATTGAGTAAGATCAACAACTGCATCTTCAGTAGAGACCCCTTTTTTAAAACCGTACTGATTGTTTGCAATAATTTTGAATTTATTTAAGTAATTTACTAGACGGCCGTTAATTAGTTTTTCCATAACCTTAGAAAGAGCAGACAGAACTGAGATGGGTCTATAATTGTTGACACAGTCCCTGGGCCCACCCTTGTGTATAGGGTGAACTAATGCCCTCTTGAAAGGTTCGGGGAAGGCTCCTTTCGCTACAGAAATGTTAATTATATGTACTATCAGAGGCACCAGAGTACTCCGATAGACCTTCAGGAGGGTAGATGGAATACCATCCCAACCGGTTGCACTATCAGAACGCAGGTTCATTATGGTAGATTCCACTTCCATCTCGTCAACTTCAAGGAATACAAAAGAGTTATTGGAAGTCAGCGAGTCGGTGGGGAAGGGCTGTTGGGATTTTCGTAGCTAAATCAGCTCCAATCGTGGCAAAGTAGTTACAGACACTATTTATTGCTAGCTTCGGGTCAGATCTGGTATTCATTAGTTCTGTAGGTGGTGCACGTGACTTTTTTGTGTTTGTAATGTCGTTGATTTTATTCCAGAGTGATTTGGGATTATTTTTAGCCTTTTCTAGTTCTTGTTTTTCATAAAGTATTTTGAGTTTTCTAAGAAGGTAGTTGCAGTAGTTCCGGTACCGTTTATAGGTGGTTTGAATAATTGGGTCTACTGGTGATTTCCGTGCCTTATTGAGGAGCCTGTTTCGGTGGCGAATACATCTTAACAAAAACATCTTAATAATAATTACATTTTAGCACATTTTTTTTTGTACGGCACTCTTTGCGAGTTTGTGAGCAAGTTCCTCACTTTTGTCATTTCATAAAGCTAAATAGCTATATAATAAAAATAAAGAATAAGTACTTGGAAACGGATGTTGTATAATATAACGTTCGCTCGACGACAAGGCAACTGCTACGCACGTGCCTTCTAAGAACGCCTACGAGACTCCGGAGTAGCGACTACGCCGCGTAGACCTTGCGTATACAGGGTCTACGCGGGTTATACGCTGTGGTGCTTAAGCTACGTCGCGTTACTGACTTCACTTTGAATCCTTTGAGTTACCCAACCGACACATACTTGTTCCCTTGAACTTTTTAACTGGCAAACTTTAAGGCATCGATGTGTGCTGCATTTTAACTAATAAAATGGTCTTAAAAACAGTCCTACTGATTTTTTTTTTCAGGAATTAATAGGTCGTCTCAGCAGAATTCACGAAATCTACAGACTACCTCTGTCCCTGTCTCTGTCTGCCAAGAATGGTTCAGTATTGTCATTGCTGGTGGAGCCCCTAGGCCGTATTAGTGTTGGCAGGGACATCCACGATTTCAAGGTAATCTTTATCTTCTAGGGCTGAAATGAGATGTATTTTATTTATGCACAAGCCAAGCCAAAATTACGAACTTCCCTTAGAAAATCCTTCCTTAATCCGCATTTTCGTTATTTAAAGAACTCTTCTGCAAAATTTCAAGCTCCAAGATCAGAGGTTTATTAGGCTGTGCTTTGTCTCTCTGCGTAGCGGAAGCTAGCGTCTGTAGAGTTTTGCTAACTAATATAATTTAACCCTGTACATGTATATCCCTTAAATTAAATAAATATAAATTATAGGCAAAAAAAAACCGTAGATCGATTTCACAGAATTTTCACCGTTTTCACTTTTTTTTTTAATTCAGGGAATTTTAAGTCCGGTGGAGTTCAATGGGGTGGCACTAGCCGGACCATGGAAGATAACTGGATTCCCTCTGGAGACATTCGACACATCATCAGTAAGGAGTCAAAGTACAGTGCCCCCCACTTTTTATGAGGGTGACTTTACTTTACCAGCTGGTCAGGCGCCGCTGGACACATTCGTCGACACTAGTGGATGGGGCAAGGTGAGACAAACGTCAAATTCAATGTGTCCAATGTTTTTTTGGAATTTGGAATACCTAGAAAGATTTAAATGTGTGCCTTAACCATTTATTTTCTTTCTTTCTTGTATTGTATTCTTCTTGTATTGTCTCGATTTAGCCGAAACATACATAATCGTAAATATTTTATTTCAATGTTACAGGGCTACGTTTGGGTGAACGGGCACAACCTCGGCAGGTATTGGCCCAGCGCTGGTCCCCAGATAACGCTGTACTTGCCCGGGGTATGGCTGAAGCCAGCACCAGAGAAGAACCACCTTCAGATCTTGGAACTTGACAAACCTCCCCAGGTTGCCGCCATGAACTTCATCGACCGTCCTATACTCAACCGAACTGGGAATAGAATACCCAAAATATCCTGTCTTCAATTTTATAAAATAAAATAGTATGAGTAACTACATGATATTTCCAAACTTTTTGTGGAACAGAAACATAAAATATTAAAATTTTCTGGATAAAAAAACATGACGAAGTTATCACGTATTTTCGATTTGTACTAATGACTAATAGGATAAAAAGATGATTATTTGCATTAATATTAATACAAGGCGGCTATTGCGCAATAACCAACACTACCGCCGCCGCCGCCGCGGAATATGGCTAATAATAACGATAGAGAGACCCTTCCCTCTTCATCATATGTATGCTCGTGATAGTACCTACATCGTAGGTAAGGTGTCAATGTCCATTCTAAGGTTGTCTGGAAGAGATCGCAGAAAGCGATAAGGCCGCCCATTGTATGTTTTGTAGTGTTAAAATGTATTTATTTTCGCCATGTATTTTCTGGTGTACAATAAAGTATACATAAATATTAATAAATAAGGTCTAGGATGTGGAATGCAAGCAGTGCATTCTAAATTAAATTTCAACTCCTTGTAATGATAAATAATTATAAAGGAGAATAGCCAAAATTACATGTACCTATGGGTCCCATCTCTACCATCAATAACGACCAGCCAAACATTTCTGTCATTAGAAATTCAGAAATAATTTAAGTTTTAGACATTGAGAGCAATTTAACTTAAAATAACATTCAATAATGAGTCTCTATTATATATCTGAGAGCATTTGAGAGCGCCCCCGCCGCCATTGACGTGAAGTGTCCGTCGCACTGCTCATTCATGATAGTAGTGAGCCTCAGTACTACCCACTCAACGTTTCCATCATCTCTCATTAGAGACTCATCGAAAGTTCCAGTTACTAACGTCTCCGAGAAGCAACCTTCTGTAGTTTGGAACCGAAGGGGACTTTTGAGCCAGTGGTTGCGTAAAAACTGAGCGTGGCCCAAAAGACTGCAGAGAGCAACTGAAACAGTTGAAAGAAATTTAATTAATATCATTCTTAACATTTTTCTACTGCTGTCCACTTAAATAATGATACTTAACATTATCATATCTTCTAATTCACTTACTCTGTTCATACATAAGGTCAGGCAGTTGGAAGTCTTTTGAGGCTATGTACCTCACCTCGTTGAAACACTTCCCACAATACATATCCGTTATAGAATCGTCGTCTTTTCTGGAGAACACGACACATTTTCGAGAAAAACGGGCGATGACCAATAATAAAATCCTAAAAAACAACGATTATTTTATAGGGTATATACTGACTATAGAATTAGAAGAAGTTAGGTACCTACCTGCTTTTTAATTCATTCGAATCGGACATTTAATTTCGAAGTTACCACGAGTATGAAAATGCAATACGCGAAACGTTCGACGCCGGCGCCGCCACGCCGCGACGTTCCCTACTCTAGAGAAGAGAGGAGAGGATGGGCACACGGGTAGATTATGACCTGGAATAGGACATAAGATAATAAGTTTTATCCCTATATTCCCACGGGATCGAGACACAGCTAGTAATTCTATAAATCCATATTTGTTACCACCGCAAATCATATTTAGATCAACATGCAACCTGATACTGACCTGCAAATTGCAAAAAAAACGTAAGAAAATTTGAATTTCGCGGGCTACCTTAGCGCATCCCCCTTAACTTATAGTTAAAGATTTATCTTGTGTTACTCTTATTATTATCTTTACGTACCTGTGTGACAGCCCATAGCCGAACTGGTTGCCTCCCATTATCAACTGTTCGCAGTGAGGAGGATTCAGACAGTCAGTTTGAGAGAATTCAGACAATTGTGAAGGAGCGGGAGCATTCAGCGCCAATAGTCCTATGCATTCATCTAAGTAATTACGTAAAATGAAGTACAATATAATCATTCATCATTCTACAATAAATTCTACATTGATGATTAACAATCAATTTTTTTTTAAATCCACAATGGGAAACTCTTGGCCTGCGTCTCAGCTGACAGTGAGTGATGATCAGACCTAAGGTGGAAGCGAGATTCGCCCGGAATCCTCAACCATAGAGGAACTGGCTATCTTACCTCTAACTGCCGAAACACAACAATGCTGTTCACATTCTTGTTATGGCGACAGACTTAAGATAGATATATAATAGCGGAGATGGTTGTAGCTATAGCCAGGTGGACTTAGAGCAAGCCCTACCACCAACCAAACCGAACAGAAAATTTAGGCCCCATTGGGAATCCGGAACCCGGGACCTCTAGGTCTGCGACAGGTGATGTAACCACCAGACCACAGAGACGGTCACACATAGTGAACAAAGTCACTGCACAATGGATTTTGATAATTATTTCACCATGATTTAGAGAGTTTATTCCGGAAAGTTTCATACGTAGAAATTTCCATGTTTTATGTCGCCACAAACATTGCTCCTGTGTGAAGCAGAGGCAGGTCGCTAAAGAAGCTCTCGTTTCGCCGCTAGGTCAAAGAGCTGATGCACAAAGTTCTGTTTTGTCAAGAAGTTCTTTCCAGTCTATGGATCACTGGAAACTGGAAACCTCTGCTCGAATTTGCTATATTGCTTGCGATATATAATTGCGCAAAACGTCGCTTGCATTTATGATCCAAAGTTCCAACTCACTACTTCACATTTTATAAAGACGTTCAACAGACCTTCTGTTTTTTGAAGTAAAAACTTCTTTAGCCAGTTTTTTTTGTACTCGTAGAAGATATCCGATAAAATTACCATACCTGTTTCGGAAGGCGTAGGTTCCAATTCATCGAAATTATGCACAACATTATTGACATATATGTGCCAACGACCATAAATATCCTTCATCCGTTTTGGACTGAAGAAGTTCGTTTCATTCAGCAGATCTAAATTGAATTTATCTGGAGGTCTTGGCCACATAGTCGCATTATAAAATATTTGCACCACTGAAAACAATCAACAAGAAATGTGTGACCTGTCGATATTATTTTCAGCTTCTGTGAATTCCATTACAAACAAGAAAATCGGAAAACATATTACTAACTGAATGCAATCCTAAATTTGTCTATACTCATACTCCCATCTGTCTTTAGATGGTGGAACAAAGGATTCATATCCACATGCTTCAATAGCATCTAAGCTAACTAAAACTGGAACTTTGGGGGCTTTCCGTGGTTTTCGGACAAGGATTTGGGACAAGTCGCAATAATAAATATTTTTCCTGAAAATACCTATCCAATGACACCACAATGATTGCTATTGGAGCGAGTACCAAAATGCCCATTCTTCTTTGTCTATAGGTACTCGAATCTCAGACCGATAGTACTTGGTTTGGTAACATTGAAATTGGGACGTACTAAGGTATTCAGTAACGCTTGCCATACCAATTTCGTGTCTCGAAAGCAAGTTAATCCGTTGGTCCGGCGGTCCCGGTGGCAGCCCGAAACTGACGACCAGTCTTAGCAGGGGGTATCGTGTTACCCAGTACCTAGGTTGTGGAGGTCAGATAGGCAGTCGCTCCATTTAAAATACTCGTATTCAGCTGCATCCGGTTTGGACTGGACTAGTTATTATAGACTAGCTAGGCAGATGATGACCTACTAAAGTACCTATTTCATACACATAACCTATAGAGTCTGTCTAGTGAAAGCTGAGAGTGAAAACAGAGCGGCAAATTAAAAAAATATATGTTGTGTATCCCCGGATCAACTAGGAAAAAACGTATTTGATACTTGAATATTTCTATACAGAATATTTAGTTTTGTTTCTTCTATCAAATACTTTTTTATACTATATTCCCTGAAGGAATTCTTAAGAATAAAAGCAAGTACAATCCATGTACCTACTTACTTACATACACTATAGTGTAGGTAAGTATATGGATTGTACTAACAATGCAAAGAAAAATATTTTACATTTTATATTCTGCACAATTTCTGGATCATGTTTATTCTTTTCTACCATTAATTGAAAATAGTTAGACACTTCATCATTCTTCACAAATAGATTTTCCAAACGGGAACGTGTTTTTGCTGGGATACTCCTACCTTTCTGTTGCAAAACGTGCCTCAAATTCACTGCAAAAGAAATAGTTATTTATGCAACTGTTGTTGTATACAAGATTTTATCTACATCCATGATATGAATCTTCTATAAAAGTTAAATTACGGTGCTTTGTTAGTGAAACGCTCGTGAATGACAATGTTCTTTTTTTTAAATGAGTTGCATAATGAAATTCAGTACAACATTATAACACCCGTTTGGATGATATTATGGTTACTATGACACTGGATGTTTTAATGTTGGCTATTAGCTAACTTTTTCAGAAACTTTTATAGAGGATTTATAGCATAGGTGTAGATAAAGTAAGTAATGTGATTTTAAAGTTGTTCTTAAACACATTTTGTCTGAGAGAAAATAAATTGAAATTTTGTCTGAGAGAAAATAAATTGAAATTATTCTTTATAAACACTCCAAAAGATTACGAGGCAACGAACGAAATTCATCGGCATAAGATTTTTTATCATGATTGATTTCTTCTGCAGTTTTTTATGTGTTCATAGCGAAAGTGTAGAATCACCTCTTGACTGATGCAAGTCACTAAATCGCCACCCTGTAGGTATATAAAATAAAGTTTTCTTTTCCTACCAAGTTTGTAACACGCCTTACAGTAAACAACCTTACCATCTATCATAATCAATCCAAATTTCAAGTTCACATCCACGTAATGTTTATATTTTATACAAAAATCTACCACCTTTTCCAATGCACTTAAATAATTATCAAAATCCTCTTTCGCTGGTAAATCTTCAATAATTTGTTTATAATTCTCATTAGCAACAACCCTGTTCGTGTAAACAATAATCGTTATTAAAAATACCAACATCGAAATGAATTTACAGGGGTGTAACGAATTGATTGACGTTTGCATCGCGGAATTTTCGTCTCACAATTAAACCGTGAAGATGTTTCAACATCTCAATTCGAATGAAAACTGGATCCATTCTCTTTAGTGTGATTGCTTATCTTCTTAACTACTAAATTTTCCTCGAATTGGTTCCACACGATTTTCTTCCATACGTATACGTATACATATTTATAGCTTTTCGGTGACTATCGGAAGCTTTATTAAATTATTGTGAAAGAAAATTATTTTTAAAGGAGGATGGGCAAAATTATGTTTGAGTCTCTACCACCGGTAACGACCAGTCCTATGTCTCATTAGAAAGTTTCATTCCAAAAGAAAATATAGCTAATAAAAAAACCGGCCAAGTGTGAGTCGGACTTGCGCAAGAAGGGTTCCGTACCATTATCTATAAAAACGGTTAAAAAATCATGTCTGGTATATGGGAGCCCCCTTAAATAATATTTTTTTGTATTTGTTGCTACAGCGGCAACAGAAATACATCATCTGTGAAAATTTCAACTGTCTAACTATCACGGTTCATGAGATACCTACTACAGCCTGGTGACAGACGGGCAGACAGACAGCGGAGTCTTAGTAATAGGGTCCCGTTTTACCCTTTGGGTACGGAACCCTAAAAAGATATCAAAGTAGTAGGTAGGCATTGAGTGCATTAATAACACGTAATAATTTTCAATAATGAGTTTCTATTATATATCTGAGGGTATGTGAGAGTGTCGCCGCCGCCACCGCCGTGAAGTGTCCGTTGCACTGCCCATTCATAATATACATTGGATTCGCGATTCGCCACTCATCGTCCTTTCCCTCTCTCATTTGATTCCTATCAAATTCTCCCGGTGCTAACGTGTCTGAGAAGCAACCTTCTGGAGTTTGAAATTTAAGAAGTCTTTTGAGCCAGGAGTTTCGGAAAAACTGACCGTGCCCAAATAGGCCGCAGAGAGCAACTGAAACAGTTTAACGAATTTATGTTAATATCATAATTTAATGTTATTGATTATACAACCAACCACAACCACCAACCTCTTACCAAGGCAACCAGTCTTACCAAGGGATTACCCAGATCCCAACCTTTTTTTTTTTTTGATGTTGCAATCATCAAATAACTTCTCCCGCTCTGGGCGGAGTGGGAGGGCGTGTCAGACTTTTACTGACTAAAACCCACCCGTGTTCGACCAGTTGCCTGTTGCCAAGGGTCTTGGTATCCCTTTCGGACTTTCCCGCAACCCTGTCAGGCATCGGTCTTAACGGACCGCGTCAAATGTGCTGAGATCTCTTTGAGGCGCGCGTGGAACATTACGCGCTGTGTCGACCCGGGCCTGGTCCTTATCGGACGGCGAGCTACCCATTGCTCGCCGTCCGCAAGCCCGTGCCTACTGTGGCCGGGAATCCGCCTGGGATACCTAGTTACTGGGCTGTGAAATTCAGATAGGCAGTCGCTCCATGTAAAATACTGGTATACAGCTGCATCCTCATTCAACATAGTTGGGAAAAAGCTAGGCAGATTGTAGATTGATTAGGTACTCCTATTGTTTATACAGGGTGGCGATTATCACCTGCCTCCGTCAAGGTGGTGATTCTACACGTCATCCGATATGAGTTTCATAGCGAAATTTGTTTAGTATGACGGGTTTAGTCACCCCCTTGATGGATGTGGGAGACTAAATCGCCACCTTTTATTATGCGTATTTCTTCATTCACTTACTATGTTCATACATGAGGTCGGGCAGTTGGAACTTGTTTACTGCAATGAACTGCGCCTCGTTGAAAGACCTCTTGCAAAACTTATCCGTCTTATTCTTGTCCTCTTTTTCGGAGAATACGATACACATACGAGAGAAACGGGCGATGGCCATAAATAAAATCCTAGAAAACGAAACAGTTTGTAGAACACCGACTATATTAAAGGGAAAGTTACCCACTGACACATTTAAGTACCAAAGTACAGCTTAGTAAATGTATTTATGTAATTATACCTAGTAAGCTTGGTTTGGGTGTAAGGGACAGCCCTCCGCAGACCAATGGGATGAATTCAGTATAACATACTAAGACGACCGGTACATTAAATTATTTCAGGAACGTTATGGGAATCCAATAAACCAGATTTTTTTTATTACCTCACACGCAATGTATCTTTACCGTGGCAGAACGCATGTAGCCGCACTCTCCGTAGCGAGAGTGGCGCTCGCGCCGCGTGATTTATCAATGTAAATTCTGAGGTGCCCGCGTCGTTCTCTGTAATATTTCAACATCCATTGCTATTTTTTTTCATTTTGGCTATTTTATTTACATAAATGGAGTGCTGTGTACAGAAAATGTAATTTTACATTGAAATAAAGGAATATAACTGAAAAAACGATTTAAAAAATTACAATTTTCCTGAGAAAATTTGCGGTAGAAAATAAGGAACTGAATGCCCCCTGTTAATTTGCGGAGGGCTATCCCTTACAACCTGTATGTGTGAGTCCTCAAAGGTGTGACTGAGACAATAGTAAGAGGGAGTTTATCACGCAAAAGGCTCGCAAAATGACATTCAGGTTCCAAGAGTGCGGCCGTAACTCGCACTGTGCTACAAAAGAAGCGGCCAAGTGTGAGTCGGATTCGCACACGAAGGGCTCCGTGCTACCGTACAATATTTAACACTCCATATCTTTATTATTTGTTGTTATAGCAGAGATAGTAGTACACACTCTGTGAAAATTTCAAGTGTCTACCTATTACGGTTAAAAAGATACAGCCCTGTGACAAACGGACCGACGGACAGTGGAGCGTTAGTAATAGGGTCCCGGTGGCACCCTTTGGGTGAGGAACCCTTAAAATGACTGCTGACAGTTCCATGAGAGATTCAAGAGGCCCCTTTTCAAATAAGTGCTGCAAAAGTCGGTAGAAGTCCGATAATATACCGTATTGACCTCCTCAATTAAAGCGATCCCAAAGGATTGTAATCCCAAAACAATACGAGTGCTAAAAAGTTTAGTGGAGGTCCAGGTCTAACAGCCTATGAATCTTTTTTTCGTTCATGTGAAGTTAGCCATTTTAATTTTCTCCTGAAGTTTGAGATACATCTTTTATTTCGATTTTTTTAAACCTACTCTTATCCACTAGACGTACCTGTGTGACAATCCATAGCCAAACTCGCTGCCTTTTTGCACCACTATTTTGCACCGAGGGAGGGTGCGACAGTTCTCCGGAGATCTTAGAGGAGTCTTGGCCAAAAATTCTATGCATTCATCTAAAGTAAATAACAAGACAACAATATTGTTACCCCGTTCCGTAAGTACATATCTGCGTAAAGAGGCTCTCATGGTTTTGCTAAGGGGGCTTATGGGAATGCAGAATGAGGAACGTCTTGAAAAGAGAACTTCGACCTTGGCGGACACGAAAATGCAACCCGAGCTACCCGAAGACAGCTGTGTCCTTAGGTATGCTTACAACTGCCGAGGCAGCCCGAAGTTGCCCGAAGCAGCCCTCAGGCGCCCGAAGGCTGTACCGAGCCGCACCGATGCCCACCAATAGTAGGCGCCGTGCCTAAGGGTGCATGCAACGGTTCAGGGTATTTTAAATTAAGGTAAAACATTTATAACTTGCTTTCTTTAAAAAAACGTCTGGAAAAGTTAGAACTTTGACCTTCAATATCTCCGTAACCAGAAGGTTCCCAGGTATGTTCAAGAACAAAAAAAATATCACAATGACGGGAATAACAAGTGGCGTGGCTTCGTTAAACGTCCTTTTACACCCGTTATTTTACACTCCAGACAGTTTACATCATATTGTATTGATAGTAATCGATACTGTAACGGATTACTATCGATACAGATGGATTGATGATACAGGACAAGATTACCCAAACTCACCCGATTCTTTAGGCGAGGGTTTATATTTGTCATAGTCATTCACACTTTTGAAATAGTTCTCCCATTTCCCATAAATTTTCTTCAACTCTTTGGGATTATAGATCTTCGTTTTATTCAGCAGTTCTTTATTGAATTTATCTGGAGGTCTTGGCCACGTGGTTGCGTTGTGGAATAGTTGCGTGACTGAAAACAATTATTGAGTTTGAATTGCCATTTTAGCTCTTATAGTTTCCGTAATTAAAAATCCAAAATTTTCAAATTTCTTTCGCCATGTACCTAGTGAAGAAATATGATATCTTACTTTTTATATCCTGTCTATATTCTCTCACATCTTTATTTTTTTGGACCATATAGTGGAAATATTCAGTCAGTACATCAATCTTCAACAACAGCTGTTCTAATCGGAAACGTGTTTTTGCAGGGATATTATACCGTTTTTGTTGCATATGGCTCTTCAAATTCACTGCAAAAAATTGGTAAATACCTAAATGTTTAATTCTAACAAGATTCTAAAGTTAACCTTCTGGCGTTCGTAAGGTTTTATTAAATTGAAATCGTTTTCGTTTCACTTGTTTTTAAATAGAACTAATTTACAAAAGACAAATAACCGACATGTAGCCTGTATCATACAAAAAAATACCTATTCGTGCGTATGTAATTCTAACAAGATATATAAGGCGGCAACATCCGAACTACGCACACAGTGACGTCACACAAAATCGCAGCATATTTACAACGTCCCGACATCAATCGTCGCGCAGCCCATCAAACACAACACCAGAGGATCCACCCTTTTCTATAGAGAATGAGTTAACTTTACACCCTCATACCTCTAGGTACTCTATCGACAGATAGAAAGAATACCTATGCTTTATTGCACACCATAGCTCATTTACAAACCCCATGGAATTAGTATGTACTATATAGCACAAAACCAATCTTACCAAGGGAGTATCTTATTACCGCGCAAACGCTCTTAGAGAGGTTTTGCACTGCATCTAATCCGAATCCTAGAAATGTCGGTCATAGTACTATTTGTATGAGGGGTTGCGCACTAGATCCGAACTCTGTCCGTTCCAGTTTAGAAAATTCCCAATTCGGATTGAACTCGGATCTTAATTCAGATTCGGATCGGATGTACGTAGTGCAGAACCGTGCGTTCATCAACATTCAACTATGATTAATGATGCACACAATACCAACATATTATCATTGATAATTACCAAATACCAAAATAACCCTCTTCACATTCATTCACTCAAATTATTATTATAAGTACGTACCGTCTACTAGAAACAATCCGAACTGTAGGTTCAAATCCACGTAAATTTTATGTCTTGTACCAAAATCGACGACCTTTTCCAATATATTTAAATAAAAGTTAAAATCCGTTTCCGCTGGTAAATCGTGAATGATCTGTTTGTACCTAGATTTGGTAACAATACCATTTACAGAAAAAAAAGACCTCAATAAAAAAAACAAAAAAGAAATTGTGATACACGGACGCGACATAATCGATTTTAACATGTCCATCGCGGGATTATCAATAATTTTAACCGCGAAGATGTTTTAAACTACCGTAAAGCTTATGTCAATCGTGTTGAAAGTCGTTAAAGAAATACGAAACGCTTTGAAATCGATTGCCTCTTGTCTATTGTTCGTTTTTTAACCCATTAAAGACTGAGTTTTTGAAATTATTCTTTAACGCCAAAGACTAATTTGACATTTCATTTGACAATTTGATTTTTGTTTGTTTTTTCAATTTGGAGTTAGACATTTGCACCTGTCAAAATAGTCTCTGGGATTAAAAAAACGAACCTTAGGCCGGACGGACAGTCCAGGCCATTGTACGGAGCGAGAGGGCATGGGAAGCTGTCACCTCCTTCTGCGAAGCATGCTCGCCAAGGAGGAGGCGGAACGCGTGAGGGAGAGGCAAAGTTTGCGCCCTCACGCCCCTAACCGCCGCCGCTGGAGACGCCCTGGGCATCGGGAATCCCAGGCGGATTCCCGGCCACCATAGGCGCGGACTTGCGGACGACGAGCAATGGGTAACTCTCCGTCCAATAAGGACCAGGCCCGATGGCGCGTCATGTTCCACGCGCGCCTCAAAAAGATGTCAGCACAATTGGCGGGGTCCGCTAGGACCGATGCCTGTCAGGGTTGCGGGAAAGTCCGAAAGGGATACCTGGACCTTGGCAACAGGCAACTGAAGGAACACGAATGGGTTTTAGTCAGTAAAAGTCTGACAGTCTGAAAGTCTTCCGCTCCTCACGCACCCTCAAAAAACAAAAAGGCCAGACGGACAAGAAAGTGAGATTATAAAGGATCCAATTTTCATTTATTCGTGACCTTAAAAAAATACTCTTCTTGCCTACTTACTGCCTTAGGAGGAAATAGAGTCGGTCTTTTTTCCATACAAAAAGTCATAATTCGAGGTTCGGCTCTCGTCTATTTCCTCCTCCAATATTGGCCCAATTTGAAAGATATTTTATAAATTGAATAAGAAGGATATTTACTGAGCCCTATGTTTTTCTTTTTTCAATTATACTTGTCAAATTTGTACAATAGGCCTCCGATGACAGCGGTCTAAACAGGCAATTTTGAGGGTTCTAATGCTTCTACAGATAATGTATCATTAAAACGGAAAACAATTGGGCACAGTAAATACTCCTTCTTATTGAATTAATAATAGGTAATATTTAGGGTCAGTTTCGCCAAACTCTGCTTTTTATTTTAAATTTCCCTTTCTGCACGTTTGATTTACTTAGTTTTTGACGTACCTAGTCCTACGTACCTGCTATGCAAAACAGTCAGTTCAAATTTTCAAATATGTAAAACTAGCTTCCGCCCGCGGCTTCGCCCGCGTGGTATGTCGATAAAAAGTAGCCATGTCCTTTCTCAGGCTCTAGACTATCTGTGTACCAAATTTCATTTAAAACGGTTCAGTAGTTTTGGCGTGAAAGCGCGACAGACAGAGTTACTTTCGCATTTATAATATTAGTAAGGAGTGACCCAAAGTGTCGCTTCATTGGCGGTACTTTAAAGTACTGTCTATTGTGGGTGTTGGTAACTAAAAGTAACATGTCATAAGATTCAATAATAAGTCTCTAATATATATCTGAGGGCATTTGCGAGGGCCGCTATCGCTACCGACGTGAAGTGTCCGTCGCACTGCCCGTTCATAATACTCGGGTTATTCAATTGCCACGTGTCCTCTTCTCCTTGTTTCAGTAGATTCTCATTAAATTCTCCTGTCGCTAATGTCTGCGTGAAGCAACCTTCTTCAGTTTGGTACTGAAGGAGACTTTTGAGCCAGTAGTTGCGGATAAACTGAGCATGGCCTAAATGGCCGCAAAGAGCAACTGAAACAGATAAAAGATTTTATTTAGGTACTAGAAGCGCCCCGCGGTTTCACCCGTATAAGTCTCGATCCCGCGAGACTAACGGGATAAAAATTATTCTATAATGTTTATCCAGGTTAACTTATCTACATCCAAATCCGTTCCGTTTTTGCGTGAAAGAGTAACAAACATTCATCCATCTATCCTCCCAAACTTTCACATTTATTGTATTGGAACGATTGTAATTTTTCTCCTTTTGATATAAAAATATGATTTCGTAATTCTTAGGTCGAAGCCACACGGCTAGGTGCTTCACTTGGTGCTACGCTACGCTTGGTGAGTAGTGTAGCACAAACTGTGGAGTTTGGATTGTTATTTGTCAAGTGCTAGTGATCGGCTTACATATGCATCCTCCATCTTATTGGTCAGACGCCGACGATGCGAAATGCACCTGTTTGTAGGAGTAGGCTCACTAAGTGACGAATTAGTCTTGCATCGGGTCACTAAGCTACGAATTAGTCTTGCAGCGCGTCACTAAGCTACGAATTAGTTTTGCAGCGCGTCACTAAGCTACGAATTAGTCTTGCAACGCGTCACTAAGCTACGAATTAGTCTTGCAACGCGCTACTAAGCTACGAATTAGTCTTGCAGCGCGTCACAAAGCTACGAATTAGTCTTGCAGCGCGTCACTAAGCTACGAATTAGTCTTGCAACGCATCACTAAGCTACGAATTAGTCTTGCAACGCGCTACTAAGCTACGAATTAGTCTTGCAGCGCGTCACTAAGCTACGAATTAGTCTTGCAACGCGTCACTAAGCTACGAATTAGTCTTGCAGCGCGTCACTAAGCTACGAATTAATCTTGAAGCGCGTCACGTCTTGCAGCGCGTCACTTAGCTTCAGTGTGGCCTTTGCAATAGTAAAAAATTGCGTTGCTTCGCTTGGAACATGTCACCATAGCACGCAGCTTATCTTGAAGCACCAAGTGAAGAACCTACCTATGTGGCTTCGGCCTTAGTTCACTTACTCTGTCCAAACATGAGGTCGGGCATTTCGAATCTATTTAAAGCAATGTACTCGGCCTCGTTGAAAGCCATCATGCAATACGTGTCCGTCTTAAATCTGTCCGCTTGTGGAGAGAACACACTACAGTCTCGAGAAAAACGGGCGATGACCATTAGTAAAGTCCTAGAAAATTGAAATTATTTTGTAGAACAGCCACGGGCACGGATGTATGGAGTCTGGGCCAACACTGATGTAACATATTATACCATGTGAAAGCTTTTGGGGTATTACTTAATTCATACTGTGGCACCTAAGTCAAAATCGAGGGCGAATATGGTGATTTTGAACATTCATAATTTAGGTTAGGTTAGGTTAGCTTCAACAGTGATGTAACTTATGCCATGTGAAAGCTTTTGGGGTATTATTTCATACTATGGCAGCTAAGTCGAAATCGAGGGCGAACATGGTGTTTTTGAACATTCAACAATTATACATACTTAATTATAACATATTTTGCTAACTCAAAATCAACTTTACTAAATATTACAGAATTTAACTATAACTAAGCATTCTAAATGCAAATGCTATGAAAAATTTCTTAACTCAAATGTTCAAAAAAAAGCCCTGGTACATTTTTTGGATTGTCACATTATAAATAAAAAAATCAAGTAATAAAAACTAAAACCCAACTACAACTTAAAAGGTATAAACAAGACACCACAGACAGACAAATTAAAAATCCGGAGTCACACGTGTTAGGGCATAAATCGAACAGATTACGTGTGACTCCGGATTTTAATTTGTCTGTCTGTGGTGTCTTGTTTATACCTTTTAAGTCGTAGTTGGGTTTTAGTTTTATTACTTGATTTTTTTTTTAATTCTTTTGGGGTTATAAGATATATATTTTTGAAATGTGCTCATTAAGCCCTTTCATTTGATACCCAACGTGGTACGATTAAACCATTTTTTTTTTAAGTTCCTCACTTTATGTCCTCTAGAGGGCGCCATTTTTAATTTAATGTGACTTCACATAGCCTATAACCAGCGGACAATCACGACGTTTCTAACGATACCTCATTTGTCAAATTGTAATAAGTGGTTTGGAAGATAGGAGGGAACAGATGAACATACATACATACATACATACATACATACATACCGGTCAAAATCATAACCCTCCTTTTTTCTTCGCCGTAGTCGGGTAAAAAGAAAGAAACTTTAGAAAAAGAAAAGTTAAAGAAAGATAGGTAATGCGTAATAAAAAAAAACTTTTTACAAAAAAAAAAACGAATTCCAGAAAAAACACTAAAAAGTGAAAAATTACTTTAATTTCGGAAGTCGGTGGTAAACAACGAAAATTGAAAAGCAAAGACACCGACTTTTTCACTTTTTAGTGTTTTTTCTGGAAGTCGGTTTTTTTTTTGTAAAAACTTTTTTTTTTTCAAGATGGCGTCTTTAGTTCCGATTTTCGCCACGCGCCGAAAGTTGCTTGTGCCGTTGATATATTGTAGTTTAAACGGGGTTGGTCTGTGCATGGGTGACCATCTTGACATTACGGGTCGTCAGAAGCTCGAAAGTCTGACAACCAGTCTTAACTCTACTGGGTTGTGGAGGTCAGGTAGGCAGCAGTCGCTCCATGTAAAATACTGGTATTCAGCTGCATCCGGTTAGACTGGAAGCCGACCTCAACATAGTTGGGAAACGGCTAGGTAGATTGATTGCAGGTGACTAAATCGCCACCCTGTATTACGCACCTATGTAACAACCCATAGCCATAGTCGCTGCCTTTATCCAACGCCTGTTCGCATTCATTGGGGATCCGACAGATACCCTTGCGTTCTGGATTATGTACTGGATTGTATGACAACTGTGCCGTGCATCCAGCTAAAGCAAATAATACGGAAATAATATTAGTAGTCACAAATAAATTATGAAAATCGCATCAGTAGTTCGGAAGACTAAGCACACACACACACATAGAGACACGAAAAGCAACTTTATTGCCCGACTGCGGCGGGGCCAAAAAAGGAGGGTTATGTGTTCGATCAGTACCTATGTATGTATGTCGGCTCTATGTTCCCTCGTAACTACTATAAGCGGCTTAACCGATTTTGATGTAATGATACCTATGTCGTTACATTCTTCTTTAGTGTGCGAGTGCCACTGGGTATTAAATTATAAAATATCAATATAAAAATCTTTGGCGGCAAAATGTATGTTTTCATTAAATAAAATCTCGAGTGGATTCTCCCTATCGAGTGGGATGTCAAAATATTAGGGGTTTGAAAAGTGATTACAAATTATATACAGTGTGTCCGGACATGGACTAGCGATTTTCTAAATACTTTATATTAACTACTATAAAGTACAATTTTAATGGTAAAAATAATTTAATGTTTTTTTTTAATGATTACCTGTTTAGGGTTCCGACAATGGCCTTTTGTGCTTGCGCATACGCTATGTTCAAACAACAATAACCCTTAAAGTATTAGACATACAGTTGTGAATTTTATGTTGCATTGTAGCTTAGCTCAAAATCTGTGGATCTAGTAAACAAGTTGTCGTGGTGTGTTTTTACAATTATTAGTTGAATTGCATAATTTTTCGTTATTTTTTTCGACTTTCACATTTACTTTCAAAAGTTATGGAATTGTGAACACATTGCTTTGTAATGCAGACGATACTTATACCATAATATTGCCTTTCGAATAAGCATATTTTTATCTCAGTAAGTATGACTAAAACTTTGAAAGATATGATTTTTTTTGTACCTGCTAATAGAATATTTCAACAAAAAAACAAAATGGCTACCACATAGCGGGGAAGTGTATTGGACCCAAGCTTAGAGTGTAATTTTACTTTAAAATAGTTTATATTTAAGGATTTAAAATATCGCTAGTCCATGTCCGGACACACTGTAATTATGTATAAATGTAGGTAATTTGGAATGAGACGACAAGACGGTTTATAAAAAATACAGTAAATTACTTAGATGTTGTATAACTAGTTCTATTAAAACATCAAATGACAAAATGTTAAGATATTCAAAAAATAAAAGTAAAGCGGCTTGGACACTTATAAAGCAAGAATCAGAATGCAACAATAAATTATCATTAATAAAGAATGTAAACATAAATAATACACTTATAGAAAACCCAAAAAAAATTGCGGACTCGTTTAATAACTACTGGATAGACTTAACAAATTATGAGAACGACAATATAAGGGATACATGCAAAACTAATACGTGCGATAGTCTGTTCCTTCGGCCATATGGTTACAATGACATACAAAAATTTATACTTTCCCTAAAAAACACAGGAGCGGTCGGGTATGATGAAATTTCGACAAAAATTTTAAAGGCTTGCTCAGTGGAAATAACTCCTGTGTTGACACACTTAATAAATTTGTCATTCTCAGAAGGCTGCTTCCCAGAGTTGTTGAAGTTTGTAATTGTTAAGCCTCTTTATAAAAAAGGCGATAGTTCGAAAGCCGATAATTACAGACCTATAGTCTCATACCAATAATTTCAAAAGTTTTTGAAAAAGCTATGCAACACCGTCTCTTAGAATTTATTGGGAAACATCAGATTCTTAAGAAAGAACAATACGGGTTTCAAAAAAGGAAATCGACCACTCTTGCATGCTTCAATCTTGTAAAAAATATAATTGATGAAGTAGACATAGGTAACCGGGTATCTGTTATCTTCTTCGATATGTCGAAAGCTTTTGACTTCGTGTCTCATAGATTGCTACTTTCAAAGTTGGAACGATATGGCATTCGGGGTCCAGCCCTTAGTTGGTTTGAAACTTACCTACTGGGTAGAAAGCAATGCGTTGAGATGTATGACTGAGAATAAAGAACTGGAGGGAATTAGGTCTCTTTCAAAATTCAACAACTCGGGTGTACCACAAGGGAGCGTTTTGGGACCCCCTTTATTCCTATTATATATTAATGATCTTCCTGAACATACATCCAATCCATGACATTATTTGCAGATGACATTTCCATTATTATGACATCACCAATTAATATTGACATAAATAATTACAGAATTGACATTAATAATACAATTGAATCAACAATTTCTTGGTTAAGGTTTAATAATTTGCATGTAAATATAAATAAACCAAAAATTGTACAATTTAGGACGTACGGACGTAAGCGAGAAAAACTTAATATTAATTATAATGGACAACCTCTATTAGAGGCAGAGGAAACTACCTTTCTGGGAGTTGCATTGGACGGCTATTTCTCCTGGAAACCACACGTAGAAAAAGTATGCAACAAATTAAATAAATTCGTTTATGTCCTCTACACACTGCGAAAGACCTCGTCTCAGAGTACGATGTTGACTGCGTATCACGGTTGCGTTGCATCGACTCTACAATATGGCCTTATATTATGGGGTAACTCAACAGACGCAGATAAAGTCTTTAGGGTACAAAAAAAATGCATTCGAGCGATTTGTGGCATTCCACCATGGGAATCTTGCAAACCATTGTTCCTAAAATTAAAACTCCTTACATTACCCAGTTTATATATCCTAGAATGTGCTAAATTTGTCCGTCGGCACTTTGACCTGTTTAAAAAGGCTCATGACCGTTGCCCTCGAAAAGTAAGAGATCCAGATAGAATAGTTCTGCCTAGGGCACCAAAGACTTCTATGTATAAAAAGAACTGTTATCATACGTGTGGACTGATTTATAACAAAATACCAAAGTACTTTAAAGAGTTACCTAACAATTTGTTTTTTATAAAATTGAAATTATGGCTGCTGGAAAAACGGTTTTATTCTATAAATGAATTTATAAATAATATTAAATAATAAATTAAAATAATGTGATGATAATAATTATTAATAATGAATGTATTGTAAAATTAATTAATAATGGAAACATTTAAAGCATGCCATTGGACAAAAATATTATATTTTTAGCATTAAATTCAATGCATTGTAATGTTTTGCATGTCATATGTCTGACTATGTATTAGGAACTTATTACTGACTTTAAGACCAACACTGTACCAATACTTATTGCAAATAAAATGATTATGATTATGAGAAAAAATAAAAAAATCAAAAGATGAAAATAAAAAAGTTATTTTTAAGAAACTAAAACCTCTGCTGCAAAAGCACAAGACATAACTGAAAAGAGAATAAAAACAAGCATCTATTTAAGTATCAAATTATGTCAAAAACTCGATAACCACAACGCCTAGCGCAATCTCATATCGAAAAGCAGAGTTATCTAATGAATACTTATCTTTAATTTTCTCAGTTTCTTGATCTTTAAGACTCGTGAAACTTTTTTATTTGGAAACTGTAGAACACAATAATTGCAAAAATAAAACAATATTTGCTGCACATTGATTTTGACACCTAAGCAGGCGCCCATAGTCCCACTGGCCATGTCATTTGGTACCTACCACAGGTCCGACAAACAAAAGTTACACCATAATATTTTCAGGTTAGGTATTGGTTTGTCCCGCCTGCAATACCTTTAATAAATATAAATTTTATGGATTTTATTGCTTGTTTTTATTCTGTTTTAAGTTATGTGTTTTTGTAGTTGGGGTTTTTTATTAAGTATACCTTTTTCTTACAGATATACCTAATACTAGCATCAATAATATTATAAAACGAGGTAGATAGGTACGCTCCACAAGCGGTACGTCAAAACTTGACTAATTAGCCTAATTAAATACGTATCGTTATGTCACTTGTTCGCTCCCCGTTTTGACGACTTGTTCTTTTCATGTAATCTCAGACCAACAAAAAAGTTGGTCTGAGCATGTAATAGATAGTTTGACATTACCGTTTTTGAAGATCGAATGTTGGGTCGGGTAATAGTATATCATTTATTAAAAACATAGATAAATTGTAGACTTTACCCGAATTTCGGGGCGTGGGTACATATTTTGTTTCGTCAACTGCAAATAAAACATAGGTTTTCCAATTGCCATACATTTTCTCCAACATATCCCGACTGTAGACTTTCGTCTGTTTCAGCAGAACTCGATTGAATTTAACTGAAGGTCTGGACCACGTAGTTCTGTTATAAAATAGTTGAGGCACTGAAATCAATAATCAACTTAGAATTGTCGATATTACCTAACTGACGCGTAGTAAGGCGCGGGACATAGAGGTGCGTATCGTCGCTCGGATACATTTTGTGTTAATTATGAAAGGCCGGCGCAACGCCCGCGCCACACCGTCGCCACGCCCGCGCCCACGAGGGGCTCTTGTGTATGTCCCGCGCCTAAAGGGAATTTGAGTGTAAGTGGCAAAATTACAAATTACAATAATTTGCCGTGTTATGTACCTATTTGCCATTCATAAGATTGACAAAGAAGTAAAGAGTTGGCGTTTGTTTTCGAAATAGATATAACTTAAGTGCATTTATAAAATCAATCAGACAAGTTCTACTTTTAATTTAACTTTCTGCGCAACAACGTTGTAAATGTAGGTATCGTGATGAAAAATCGATCGAATCGAATCGATGATCTTATAAACAATATTTAGTTCATCGATATTTATCATAGGATTATAAATACATTTTACTTCAATAAACCATTAACTTTTAAATCAATCTCGCGCGGTGCGCGATGTAGTGATAGTGACAGTGGTACTGAAATGATGTTCGGTGATAAGCGCATATCTTCAAAACGACTGAACCGATTGAATGAGGTTTTAGGATTCCTGGGAAAATGGGAAAATTCGGGAAGACCCGGGGTGGTCTTTCGCCGCCGGAGATATAGATTTTTTTAAACAATTTTTTAATATGAAATAAATCTCGTATAAAAAGGTTGATAAATAAAATGTAGGTATACGGCGACCTCGCTAAAAAGAATGTGAGGTTATTAGGGGGTTCTAGAGCTGAACCACCGACAACAATCTTTTAAAAAAAAAAAAAAAAACTTCTTATTATAATAAAAATGTCGTGAAGGGTGCTGGAAATCCTCTAGAACTCCCAAATAACCTTACCACACATTCTTTCTAGCGAGGCGGCATTTTTTCAACCCAGCCCAAATAATTGAAAACGGAAGAAAAAATTTCGAAAAAGAAAAAAGTGACTCTCAATCTTACATTTTAATGTCTGCTCCATGCCTGGCTGATCTTCATGTTTGTGGATCATTTTATTGAAATATTTAGCCAATGCGTTGATCTTTACTAGTAGTTTTTCCAAATGTAAACGTTTATTTTTTGATATATTTGAACGTTTCTGCTCCACAACTTCCCTCAAATTGGCTACAAAAAAAAGAAAATGCTTTAATGTTTTAAACGCCGTGCGTGCATGTAGGTTGTTAGTAAATCATTTAGGGCTGATTTTATCAAAGTCTGATATCTTTTATAGGTATCTCATCATCATCTAGCCTAGCCTTTTCCCAACTATGTTGGGGTCGGCTTCCAGTCTAACCGGATGCAGCTGAATACCAGTATTTTACATGGAGCGACTGCCTATCTGACCTCCACAACCCAGGAACTGGGTAATACGATACCCCTTGGTAAGACTGGTTGTCAGACTTTCGGGCTTCTGACGACCCGTAGCGACTGTCAAAGATCCACGAATGACAGCCGGGACCAACGGCTTAACGTGCTTTCCGAGGCACGGAGGAGTTTCGATTATGTGAAGATGGTCACCCATCCACGGACCAATCCCAGCAAGCGTAGCTTAACCTGATGGATCGATCCCCTCTCTTTATAGGTATTTGTGAAATTAAATAGTTGTCTGACAGTTATTGTATGGAAAAACCTGGAAAAATAGTTTAAAAAAAAATGTTGAATACATTTATTCGCAGGGTAGGACTTGATCTCGGTATTTTAGTATAATTCGCCCTTAGGATGATAAATCTGGGTTTTATTTTTCGCTGACGGGACACGCAGGTTTTTTTTATATATGTACCGTCCTGTAATTTCACGTTTGTTTTGTACCAATAAACCAGAAATGAAATACCAGGATTGGTGAATTTTGACAAAATTCGGTTGTTATTAAGAACAAATTGTGAGCAACTAACGAAATCAATTGAATCATCTATACTCATTATTATAAAGAGGAAATATTTGATTGTTTGTTTGTTTGCATTGAATAGGCTCCGAAACTACTGAACCGATTTGAAAAATTCTTTCACCATTAGAAAGCTACATTCACCCTGAGTAACATAGGCTATAATTTATAAAGATTACACGCGGGCGAAGCCGCTGGCGGCAGCTAGTCGTAAATATAGCTACTTACTTATTAGATTTTTATGCACGGATTGATTTCATTCGCCAAAGATTTCAAAAGCCAGTCAAGAATGAAACGATCTGATACGTTTTATTGCTTGGCTTTTGCAATCTTTGCTTTTACGTCAAAGAAATTATACTAGCTTTCTTTCAGAAAACTTAAATTTAAAATCCAATCATGAAAAATATAATAATTAGGCCGTGTCTAAACCAATCAATCAAGTCGCGTTTATACGTCGTAAATTCATAATTCATGGAAACGATCGCGTAGGTATTCGTGCGACAGTCGCTTTCAGTTAGAAAACGGGGTTAGACTGTAAAACCGGAACTTGCCTGAAAAAGATAAGTTAATACACTAAAATCCGGTTTCTGGATCAAAAACCAGCACAAAAACTAGTTGTCAAACACATTGTCAAATGATATGATTGATTGACTGATAACAACAGGCAACAAATTTTTTTTTGAATGTGAGAATTCCTCATATGACTTCTTCCGCTCTGGGCGGAACGGGAGGGCGTGTCAGACTTTTACTGAAGTGTTCCTTCAGTTGCCTGTTGCCAAGGTTCCCGGTATCCCTTTCGGACTTTCCCGCAGGCCAACACTTGACATAAGTTTAATTTTGACAAGTCGCTGATTTTAGTTAGTTACAGAAACTGGGTTATAGTCTTGTAAAATCTTACCGTCAGCCATAAACAACCCGAACTCCATCTTCGCATCCACGTAAATTGTATGTCTTAGACAAAAATCTACTGCCCTTTCCAGTCCTGCGAAATAATATTCAAAATCTCTTTTCGTTGGTAACTCATTAATAATCTGTTTGCGAAAACTTGCATCGTTTAAAGCAACAACAGTGGTAATTGTTGCTATCAACAATAACAAGGAAATTATGATGCACCGGCTTGACAATATAATCGATTTTAGCTCGCTCATTTTATCGCGCAGATCGCAGATGTTTCAACGTCTGAACTCAATTAAAAACTGATAAGAGAATAAAGACGGACGACCACTTATTTACCTCGAATTGGTCTCACACAATTTCTTTTTAATTGATAAAGCCAGTACTTTCCCTACGTTTACAGTTTTTCTTTGATATAATTTCTGGACCGTCTAGAACTAGAGCTTTCAAATTCAAATTCATTACCCGACTACGGCGAAGAAAAAAGGAGGGTAATGATTTTGACCGGTATGTATGTATGTATGTATGAATGTTCATCTGTTCCCTCATATCTTCTAAACGACTCATTACAACTTGACAAATGAGGTATCGTTGGAAGCGTCTTGATCGTCCACTGGTTATAGGCTATGTGACGTCATATTAAATTAAAAATGGCGCCCTCTAGAGGACATAAAGTCATGAATTAAAAAACAAGTATTTTTTAATCATACCATGTTAGGTATCAAATTAAAGGGCTTAATTAGCACATTTCAAATATATATATATTATAACCCCAAAAAAATATCAAAGTAATAAAAACTAAAACCCAACTACGACAAGAAAGTCAATCAACTAAAATGGTATAAAACAAGACACCACAGACAGACAAATTAAAAATCCGGAGTCACACGTAATCTGTTTCATTTATGCTCTAACACGTGTGACTCCGGATTTTTAATTTGTCTGTCTGTGGTGTTCTTGTTGTCAAGTTAGTTTTATGTAAGTAGGTATCAAGAAATGGTATAAAATTGTTAACTATAGATAACTATAGTTAACAATTTTATACCATTTCTTGTTAGAGTAAGTAAAATATACTTAGCTATATGCATATACTTATTAAATCACTATATATTATCTTTACATCTACCTATCTCTACTACTGAAAGTCAAAGCCAGCCAGAGCGACTCAAAAATATGTTATAGGTAATTGAAGTTACTTTTCCTCAAAAGGTTTTAAAAAGTAAATATCCGTCACTGTCCCGATACTCATGAATACGCGCTCGAGAGAGCTGCGAAACAGCTGACGGCCGGTCATGTAACGCCCCGCACGCCCCGTCCGCCCTCGCCAACCGCCGCCAGCCGTGTTGAGACGCAAGTACGTTGCCCTTGCGTGTAGGGTGAAATATTCTTGTGGAAAAAAGTAGTTTTTTTTTTTAAGTTGTTTTTTTCCATTGATTTTACTGTCTATAAATGAAACCAAACCACTGGTTTCAAGGATAACGGTGTTTACACTAACACCCTGTATTATGTATCCAATACCTATGACCAAAATAATACCAATAATGATCAATATCCGAATAACCTTTACCATAGTAAATAAAAGCGTCGAGAGCACTTGGTTTTATAATGAGAGCCTCAGCATGTTTCCGATCACTAAAACCGATTAAAGTCTTGTATTGTTCGTTCGTACGCAGCCACCTTGAGTATGCATCGCAAGTTTGGAGCCCTCAGTACGGGATCTACAAGTCTCGTATTGAGGGTATTCAGAGAAAGTTTCTTAAGTACCTGGATTACAGGGCGAGACAAGTATCTGTGGATTACAATCACCGATGTAGAAGGTATCATTTTCTGCCACTTGACCGTAGACGTCATATTAATGATATATGTTACTTGTTTAATATCGCAAATGGTTCAATTGACTGTCCCGAACTTGTTTCAAAATTATCGATACGCACTAATCAGTTGGGGCTGCGGCAGCGTCCACTTCTACATGTACCTTACGTAAACACTAATTATTAATAAAAATTATTATATAAAAATTACTAAATATTATTAATTCTATTATATATATATATATAAACAGATAATAGAGTTGAGGGAGCGAAATGGTTATAATTAATTTGCATACAAAAAAAAAAAAAAAAAAAAAAAAAAAAAAAAAAGAAAAAAAATTGTTTAAGACAAGTAAATGATACTTATTCAAGTTATGGAAGAGCGGAGTCTCCTAACACAGGCATATTTGCTTAAAAGGAGGCTCCAATCACTAGTTGTTAAGGTTTACTTGCTAGAATAATAAACAATTTTCAATTTTCAATATAAAGTAACTTAGACTATGAGGGAGTAATCATATTGTATTCATCTGTGGGGGCTTGTAATTAGCAACTTAGTTTGATATTATTGATATTATTATAAAGATATTTGTCTGTAAGCCTTCCGAAAAGAATAAAATAAATAAATAAATAAGTGGTAGTCAACCTAAAGAAAGATTCCTACTTTAGCATGTCCAATGATCTCCACACAGCAGTCAGCACAGGAACTAACTAACGTCAAAACTTTTAGTAGAGAACACCGATATAATCTAATAATTATCTAACCACTAGCGCCATCTGTCGCTTTTGGGAAGAATTCATAATTATTTTTTTACAAAATCATCGTGCAGTCTCCTCAGACGTAAGTTTTAATATTCTTGAAGTGTGTGATAGACGTGCGTACTTAAAGTACGCGGTTTTTAAGTTCGCGACCTTAATCGGCTCGCCGTCGGTGACACACGTGAAGCTTGCTCAAAATATCATTGTTGGATCGCTGAACTTACTCAGCTGTTTAAAGTCCGCGTACTTGCATGACACATGGACGAGTAAGCTCGCCGAGCCGTAAGTACGCGTACTTGCTCACACGTCTATCACCCCTTGTAATGTGTGAAAAACATTTTATTGCTATTGCTGCATGTAGAAATTATTAGTTGTACGGTCTATTTATCGTTTGACTTATTTATTACTCTACTCGCGGAATTACCAATTTCATCATGCCTTTATAGCAAAAAAACAGTTTTTTTCAAGCAAGTCGACAAGACCCCTTCAATGTTAGACCCCCACTTTTGAACCCCAAATGTATTGATTTTTATTGAACGCAACTAAATAAGTATGCTGTATGGTATGGTAACACTAAAACTGACCTGTCAATATAGTAATCAACCATTTTGAAGTATCATTCCCCACTGTTGTCATTGTGGACTGGACTCTTGTTTTAAATTGGAATAATTAAAAGGAAAACATGGGCTTAGCTACTGTTATTGAAAGCGAAGCTCATTTCCAAACAGAAATGGCCAATGCTGGCACAAAACTTGTTGTAGTGGACTTCACAGCGACTTGGTAAGTATAACCTGATTTCGTTCAAATATTCAAGTCATCGTTATAGTAAATAATTGATTATGTTGTGTGTAGGTGTCCCCCTTGCCAACGGATCGCGCCATTCTTCGAGCAGTTGCCTGCGAAGTTCCCAAGGGCTGTGTTCCTGAAGGTGGACGTGGGCAGATGCGCGGAGACGGCCAGCGCGCAGGGTGTCAGCGCGATGCCGACATTCATCTTCTATAGAAACCGGGTACGTGGCCGCTGAATCATGCAGGAATCAGTACACCAAGCTGAATTATCATTAATTTGATTGTGTTAGTTTTCGTTCAGGATTTCACATTAAATTAGTCATTATAATGAGTCAGTAAACCTCCAAATTGGATGTTATTTGTAAGTGGAATGATCTCATTGATTGCAGACACGGATTGACCAGCTACAGGGCGCCGACCCAGGCACACTAGAAACTAAAGTTAGACAATATTATGGCACTGATGAAGCTGGAGATGAAGATAATACTGTGGCTGGACACGTAAGTATACTGATAACTGGCATCTATTTAGTATACTGATCACTAGCATCCCATCTTAGCTTGGCACCAATAACAAGTGTCATCTTTTCATTATCTGCAATTTGCTGGACTTCCGTCATACAATATTCCACAGAAAGATATACTTCACCAATCATCCAAGTTCCTGTCCATACTGTGAAATTTCTCCTAATTCCAAATTGTGCATCTGATACAGAAAGAATGGGATGCAAAATTCATCTTTAAGGGGGATGCGCCAAGTTGCCACGAAAATTGCGTAAAACGTAAGTTAGCCTGTGAATTTCACAGGCTAACTTACGTTTTACGCAATTTTCGTTTTGTTTCGTTTTCGTACGCAACTTCAACATACCTATAACCTGACACTGACTTGAAAACTGCATAAAAACGTAAGTAAAACATTTACGTTTTTATGCAATTTTCAAGTCAGTGTCAGGTTATAGGTATGTTGATTTACATAATGATTCGCGACCGTAGCAAATATGGCTTTACAGAATTATAATCATTAGGTACAGGAACACAACTCTAGTTAGATTAATCCTCAAATGTCATGATTTCATGAAATAGTCATTCAATATGACTATATGAACTCAGCGAGTTGTATTGATGAATTTTATGACTATGATTCTATAAATCAATATTTGATATGGATGCGAATTATAGTTAGATCAACATACAACCTGATACTGCAATAGCAAAAAACATATTTATTTACAGATGGACCTTGCGACATTCATAACTAAGAGTGAGTGTGAATGTCTGAATGAAGCTGATAACCATCCCATGGCGCACTGCCTAACCAGTGGAGCTGGCTACCTAGCCAGTGATTGTGATGAGCAGCTCATCATTAACATTAGTTTCAATCAGGTAGTTAAATTAACCAGGTTACTTTGTTTATGATGTTTGTTTAAGCTTTCTTCAAATTCAATTTGATTGCATCATGGTAAGTTTTAGGTTTCCGTACCCAAAGGGACCCTATTTCTAAGATTCTGCTGTCTGTCTGTCCGTCTATCACCAGGCTGTATCTCAAGAACCGTGATAGTTAGACAGTTGAAATTTTCACAGATGATGTATTTCTGTTGCTGCTATAACAACAAATACTAAAAAACAGAATAAAATAAATATTAAAGGGGGCTCCCATCCAACAAACGTGCTTTTTTTGCCGTTTTTATAGATAATGGTACGGAACCCTTCGTGCGCGAGTCCAACTCGCACTTGACCCGTTTTTTTAATAATATTTGTTGGTCAACTGCTTGAAAGTGGAAACATTATAAAGGCCTTTCACTGTATTACTTGATCAGCGCTTTTCAATCAATTTGATATTGAACGTGAAATATATTTATATTTCAGCTGGTGAAGATACACTCCTTAAAAATTAAAGGTCCCAGTGACAAGGGTCCCAAGGTAGTGAAGATATTCATCAACCAGCCAAGAACACTTGACTTTGATCAAGCCTCTGGAAATATGTCAGTGCAGGATGTTGAGTAAGTAAAATGGACCTTACTTTGTTTGTTATTTGTTATTTTTATTAAAGGCCAACGCAGACCGGGACGGGATGGCAAAGGATTTTGCCGTCAGTCAGCGCACACTAGATACCGCGGCATTCCAGCGCCTTGCCACAGCGCGCCCCGCGGTATGTCATATCCAGCGCCGGCGTCCTCGGCACGCCGTTGCCTACCGCAGTACGCCACGGCATCCCGCCGCGGAAGCCCGTAGCGCGTCTTTCAATGCCGTGCACATTTCTATATCGATGTTTGAATGTCCATTGGTAAAAATTTTAATCCCTTGCCATGCCGTCCTAGTCTGCGTAGGCCTTCAAGTAATTAAATGCTTTAACAGGGAATGTAGGGAATACCAAAAAAATCTTAATTTTTTTCTTTGTTCTAGGTTTTCACCAAGTGATCTAGAAGGCAACCCTCTCCCTCTGAAGTTTGTAAAGTTCCAAAGTGTACAGAACATTCAACTGTTCATAAAGGACAACCAGTGTGGTGGCGAAGTCACACAAATTGACCACCTGGCCTTCTATGGTTCCCCTATTTCCACCACCAATATGGGAGAGTTCAAGCGGGTGGCAGGCAAAAAGGGGGAGAGCCACTAGCATAATTCTTTCTAAGAAGATAGTTCAGTCTTGCTCTGTGTTCAGTAAATTCTAATTCAAGTGGCTTGGTGTGGGAATGTCTTAGTTCCCTTGATAGAGTATATTGGCAAGTATGTATTTAAAAAATAAGTCATCACTTCACTCATCAGCCTCACTCTGGTACACTCACATCATATCATAATATCAATTTAACCAAACCTGAACTATTTTCTATGAATTGAACAGAATCATTTCTCAAACTGTGTCAAATAGTAGATGTGAATTTTTTAATATATTATTATATTTTCGCCACATATTTATAAAATATGGTGTAACACTCATAATTAATTATTGTTTTAAGTATAAAGGTCATTCCAGGGCCACAGTTTGTTAAATGGGGATTCTGAATTATCAGGAATTTGTATATTCAATAAATAAACATACACAAGTGTACTTATACTTAGTTTTATTGACTAAACTATCTAAACTCAGTCCTGGTTTAGTTCATATATCTGAATGTATGCCTCTGTGAGTGTGATCATTTGAGGTAGTATACTGGTAACATGGAGGTCCTGCATTTCATACCTGAAACAAAAGAGAGATTGTATAGGGCAGTTCTTATCAGATTGTATAGGGCATCAAAGACTGTTTTATAAAAAAATGAAGTGATTGCTTGATAGAAGCTTGTATTCTGCTTAGTTACCATTCTACATTGACTTAGAGGATCATTTTAATTTATGCTTAATCGTGCCATGTCGATGCACGATGCAGTATGAGCTGCATTATACCCATTCAAAATGTTGATGAATCATGGATTACATACAATAAACCCGGAAAATGTATGCGCTTCGTATTACCGAATTAGCATGAACGTCGCGCCACAGAGTAACCAATTTGGTAAAACTTCTAAGTTTTGACCCGTGCGCATTAACATGGTACCTGGCTCGGAGCTCAATACTCCCCCCGCTACCCGCGCCGCGCCCCGCCGCCACCGTCGCCGTGCGGGGAAGCGGGGGGAAAAAACCTCATTGAGCCAGGTGCCATGGTAATGCGCACGGGTTGTACTGCCGCGCTCTGTACAGTATGTTATACTGCACTATCATTCAGCGCATGTATACAATTTTGTCTCTATCGGGCCACCTCCGAATGCAGATCGTTATTTGCCACTTTAAAGGAGAGATAGATAGTTTAAATAGGCTAGTACTGCTATAGTTATAGCAGTTCTATACCCCTATATTTATTAGATCTCAATATGGCGCGTTCGTAATTCCAAAGATACTTTGACAAAGATGATTCCAAAATCGCATACTTTTTCTGTCCTACGTCATTTACACACAAAGCCGCACCAATGTTATTATTGATACGGCAATTACCGTAGTATACGGTAATCCACGTAATTTTTTCAGAAAATACGGTATACGGCAGGCCTTTCAGTGCCGTATCAAAAAATACGGCAATTGGCTGCTGTAAGTGAAACGAAACGTTTTTTAACTAGCGCAGCGAAACGTACCACGCACAGCCGGGGAAATCCTGACTCGCAACTAAAAACAGAGTTCATATCGCCGGATCGTGCCATCTCTTTCGCCTTAGTTAAAAATGAATAAGACAACGTACTGAACTAAAGTTAATTGTGTTATCTATGACTCGAATAGCTCATTCGCAAGGTATAATACTCGAGCTCATTCGTTTGTTACGGTTTTGAGAGAAATAATTCTTCAATAGGGAATATGCATGTGATTCAAATATGGGTCAAATATTTTTTTCTATAAACTATGTTACTTCAGAATTAAGCCTCCATCAATATTTTTGAATAAAATTTCTTTTTGAGCGAGAAATTAATTTTTAAAAAGTCCCAAAAAACTGTGGGTAATTCAAATACTTGAAAAGGCTAAGAGCGGATGTGACGTAACAATCCGGGCTAACAATCAAAATGTCAATGTCAAGTCAATCAACAAGTGTCAAGTCAATGTCAAACGCTCATAGAAAAAGGAGTGTTTGACGTTGACTTGACAGTTGCTTGTCTGTTTTCACGAACTGTGACGTCACCACACCAAGCGCGCCAAATGGAGGGCGTTTAAATAGCCCGGATCGGTTGAATATTTTTAAACTTTTTTTTAACTACTTTAAATTGCTTTTTTGCCGTCGAATTTTTTTTTACTTTTATTTGACGATGTAAACTATCGAATAAAAATATTAAAAAAATACATGCATATTCCCTTTATTTGTAACATGAGTGATTGTGACTCTGAACATAAACAGACTTTGAACATAAAACACAATACCGACAATAGTGGGAGATAGAGAGAGAATAAACATTTTAAATTATATACGGCATTTTAGTATTTTATCCCTTAAAATACGGCAAATCAGAATGTGACATACGGCAACCCAAATTTTTGCGATAACAACACTGAGCTGCACTCACCACTGCTGTGTCGGCTTATGAAGGACGTGTGCCCTGTACGTGCCCTTCTCAGGAGTGCCATCATGAACTATGTTGCCAACTAACTCGTAGATCGTCTTCCCGTTATGTTTCGCCTTCACTTCTGGTGTTAAAATGTCGCCGAAGTCGACATTTCTGCAATTAATTTCAATATTTTCATAAAAACCAATACAGACTTGCCTATTTAATTTACAAAAACCAATCTGAGTAATATCGGATTAATAATAGGATAATCGGAAACGTGGCCTGGTTTACCACTAGTGGACAAGTTCAGGTTAACTTAGCTAGCAGATAATAATATACTTTATTCTATCGAAGTCAATCAATCTGCCTAGCCTTTTCCCAACTATATTGGGGTTGGCTTCCAGTCTAACCGGATGCAGCTGAATACCAGTATTTTACATGGAGCGACTGCCTATCTGACCTCCACAACCCAGTAACTGGGTCATACGATACCCCTTGGTAACACTGGTTGTCAGACTTTATTCTATTGAAGAGCCTATGCAAAAATCTTTCTCTACTTACTTGACTGGGAAGTTTACAACAGTTGGGTTCTTCTCCACGAAAAATGTGTTTTTCGTAAATCTCTTGATGTATAGTATCAAATAAGGCGGCAACTGAGTGATCTCAAACCGTTTCAGGAAGTTCTCTTTGTACGTTTTGTACTCTTTAGATGTCTGCCCATTGAACTTCGAAAGTAGTTGGTACAGGTTCACCTATAAGAACAATACATGGTTTAATCAAAAATTCACACTCATTGATATTGATACACAGTCTAGAAGTTCTAAGAACACTGTTGGACGTGAGTTTGCCTCTCGGAGTTTCTCACCAGGCACCAATTTTTATAATTCCATGCCTCCACTTTACCAATTTTTTTTTTTTTTTTCAAGGTAACTAGATGTGGTTTTATCAGGCGTACCTAATGTAACACTGCTAAAATTTCATTATATCGTAGGACTTGTAGGATAACTCTATATTAAGGATCGTCCGTACCAAAGCCGACACATTACTGGGTCGTGTTGCGCCGTGACACCAGATACACCAATCAAACGAATCTGTTCAGGACTAGGTCAAATCACAACGAGTTTTGATTGGCTAATACTGCGGCAGAAAGCGTCGCGACATAACGCAACACAGTAATATAAATCCGGCTTAACCGTGCGTTTGTACTGGCGAAACATTCGAGACAAAACATGTTGAAATCTCTAGTTCCTGTCAAAAATTGTATGGAACATTGACAGAAAATAGAGATTCCAACATGTTTTGTCTCGAATGTTTCGCCAATGCAAACGCACGGTAAGACGCATTTGTACCGTAACATAATTTTGGCACAAGTGTGTATTCAATGGGATGATATTATAGTTTCTATGTATGATGGTCACCTGTGGTATAATATTTTCTCTAAACTCGTCTGTGAAGAGTGGCGTGGGAGGCAGGTCGCAGGTCAGGTACAGGAAGGGAGACTCCGTTATCATCTCACTGTACTCCTCACTGCTGAGGTCCACCTTAGCAGCATCATCTGCATCCGCTGGCGGTAGCTTTCTGGTAAATTGAAAAGATTTAGATAAAAAAATTATGGACGGAAAAAAATTATGGGTTTTTTTTTTTCATACCAATAATAATTATGAAAAAATTATGGGTAAGTAATAATTATGGATAATTTACCTGGTGTATATCCTCATGTGACCAAGAAAAGATTTGTAGATAATAGAACTGTTTGGTTTCTTAGTTCCATTGAGAGCCATGTGTAGAGAATTTAAAAACCAAGACATAAAGTCAATCGGATCACCTGCAAAAATATAAATTATACTGCTTTGTTTAGTTAGATTAGTGCAAAGGATAATTGTGTTATATTTATTTACTGCCATAGACAAATAGAGAATAAGAATAATTTATTGGTCCATTGTTAAACTCAAACTGAAACTCAAATTCTTTATTGCATTCATGTGTACAAATGCTGTTACATAGATAAATAAAGTAAGATCCAACATGAAACCCGGTTACAAAAGAAGGTTTCAAAAATTATTATATTGCATGCTTACTGTAACTATTATATTTAACATAGTAATTAAAACAGTGGTCCCCAAACTAGGCAGCGCCTGTATCTTGGGGGCCTGAGTTCCGTTATCTTAAATTTTAAATAGAGACATGTTTGCGTTAGCTTAAATTATATTACAGAATGTTTGAAACTGGACAGAGTTCATAATAATTAGCGAACTATCAAGATAAGATAAAATGAATTGGTAAAAATAAATTGAACAAAATAAAATAATTCTAAATGTTGTAGTGTGTGTGTGTGTGTGTGTGTAAGTGTGTGTGTGGGGGGTGTTTATGTGAGTTGGGGTGTGTGTGTGAGTGGGGGTGTATTGGTGAGGTGCAGGATAGAGGATAGGATAGTATCTTCTAACATAACATAACATCATGTCTTTTTTGCCCGAAGGGTTAGGCAGAGGTGTAGGAGGGGTGGGGTGTGGAGACAGTTTGGTTGGTGTTGGTGGTGGGGCGTGGGTGTTGGTGTGTGGTGGAGGTGTAGTATCTTCTATTCATCCTTACTAATATTATAAATGCAAAAGTAACTCTGTCTGTCTGTCTGTCGCGCTTTCACGCCAAAACTACTGAACCGATTTAAATGAAATTTGGTACACAGATAGTCTCAAGCCTGAGAAAGGACATAGGCTACTTTTTATCGACATAACACGCGGGCGAAGCCGCGGTTGGAAGCTAGTTATTAATAAATGATTAATATGGTGTTACTCACTCTGCTTGATAAATTGAAACCTTTTCTTAGACCATAACACAACAGCCTGCAACATTTCGTGGGGTGATACATGGGCTTTAAAGGCGCGGGGGTTCCATAGCTTTCGCAGTAGTTCGCCGAATCTCTGCACCAATAGGAATGAGGAGTCGCCGGGAGGCCGCTTCACGTTTGCATAGTTTTCTTCGCGTAAGAAGTAGTTGCGGAGGGGTCGTACTTGTGATAGACACTAAAATCATATTAACAGTAAATTAAAATTTATTCTAAAAACAAGACCTGTCCAAAATTTCTAACTAGAATCTAGTTGATATGATTCTACGTATACAAAAATAGTTTAGAAGCATTCAAAAGAATCTTTGCTTCAGCTTAGCTGTTACAAATTATGCTTTGACTGACTAACGTTCAATCCACATATATCAAGGCCGTGCCCAGGACTTGGACAGAATGTGATCCATTAGGTTCTTTAGGTTCAAATGAATATTGATGTACATTTTATATGAACTTGTTCACACACATCCGTGTCCATCACTTGCCTGTCCTGTGTGTGCCACGGCCGTCACGTCCCAAGCACGGCCCTGATATGTGTGGAATTGTGGAGCCTGACTTGTGTAGACAGAAAATTATTATTTTTCAGTAATCTTCCTAAATGTTTTTAAATATGTATTAACTCACCTGCAAAATAACATTGCAATAGTCATTGGCCTTGATATTGTTAAGGCCTACAATTCCAGGCATATACATTGTGCTATCAATAGCTCTCGACATCTTGGTGCTGTAATCAAGCTGCATGATCTGATCTGGTGTGAATATCGGGTTCAGCACATACTTGATATCATTCAATGATGAATCTAAAAGAAGTTGGACGTTTTCAAGCATTTTGAGACATTGTAATTATTTTATTAACCATTCCTCTCAATAAAAATACATTTATGGTGTATTTTTTTTATTGTGTTGTGTGTTTTTATATCTTCAATAAAGATTTTTATTTATTTAAAAACATTTATAATTATTATTATTTGTACTATAAGAGGGTGCAATCAGAAAGTGGGCAATGTTGCAAATAGCTGTCAAATAATTATAACAAGCATTTGGACAAATGGTTTTTTACACCTAAATTTATTTATTGAAACAATATTAAGTAAGTAATGCAATTTATTACTACATTATAAATACAAGATCCACGCCGCATCCGCCTGTCTAAACAGGATAAACTCAAACACTACGGCATGGATTTTCATATGGTTTTTACCAATAGACTGAGTGATCTATGAGGAAGGTTTAGGTGAATAATTCATTAAAGGTTTGTGTAAATTAGCTGAAATATGACAATGATTGTTGAAGATGTCGCTCTTAAATACTGTTTTCATGGATTCCTGTGAGCCAATAATTTGGGGAATAAATGACTTACCAATAACTTCATAGTTATCAGGCAGACAGTAAAACTTCAATGTATGCAGATTCAGGAACACATGATGACCATCGGCCACAGAATGAGTGTAAGCATGAGTGTTTGTACCTCTACCCTGAGAACAAAACATTCACAAGAATCATCATCATCATTATGTAATAGGTGAGGCAAAAATATTTAGATTTCTTGACTACTAGGTCACATGATGTTAATGGGTTGAAGGACACTGAACAAGACACAATAGACGTTATATTATGTCTGGGGGTGTTTAGAGTCCTGGGGGCCTACCACCACCACTTACAGCAGTATTATTATCTTACTTTGTGGGAGAAAGAGATGCAGCTATATGTCCTGTAGAGCTTCATCTCTTTCCTACACTGAATAATACTGCTGTAAGCGGTGGTGGTAGGCCCCCTGTAATGTGTTAAGCTTTGAAATAGTTGATGTTATTCATATTGGATTTATAAGCAAACCCAAAATACTCTTGTGATAAATAATATGCATAGTGCAAACAGGGATAATCGTTGTTTGGTGTCTAATTCCATTTTTTTTTTTTAAAGGCCTCTGCGAGGTTTCGGCCCCTCGTACCGTCATAAGCCTACCAAAAGGCTGGGACCCGCGTCCCGAGATATATCAAAAACAAGTAATACAACTGGAATTGCAAGTTTGTTCAGTGGTCTGTCAAGTCCAACATTGATAGTTTGTTTTTAAAATTATGGCTTACCATTTTATTGAATGAAATGAAGTTTGTGTAAAGTTTTATTTACCTGAAAGTACTTGCCACAGACGAGACACGCATAAACATTGATTCTCGTCAATGATACCGAACATAACTTCTCAAAATCAAAGTCCAGGACGTGCCTGTTAATTGTATCTAAATACGGACACTGTATATAGATCGATGTCTTTGAAGAGGGTTCTGAAAAATATGGTATTGTAATGAAATATAAATGGAAATTCATTGATATCCTATTGAATTTTGAATGAATAGGTTATAATGCTGACCGGGTAATTCTGTGCCATTTTCTTCGGACAGCTTTCGCTTTTTAATATTAGTTTGTTTTACAGACATAATGGGCACAGTAATTGCAGTAAAACACAACAGTTTTTGTAATAAATTAAGAATTCTTCGATTATTTTCTTTTCTTGTTTGACAACGTTGACAATAGACAAGACAAATTTGACAGTCGACAGAATAGAAATCAGGAAATCAGAATCACAACAGCAAATGATAGCAATATACTGATTTTTTTTTTTTGTCTAGGGCATCTCATAGTTGATTTTAGATGAAAATCGTAACTATTTAACCGGACTTTCCTGTGGCTGCCTTAAGCTACTACACTCAGGGCCTCCAGCCAGGGGCATATGACTATTCTAAATTAAAACTAAGTGAACGCTCGCTAAGGGCACCCCCTGTGGGGTACGAACCTCGGCTTAGGGCGTCACTGATGGGACAGGAGGACAGCAAGATGGGACAGGCTGGATCAATATCGGATCATTATTATTATACGGGGAATTTAAAGCTACGTGCTCAGCTACGGCGCGGGCTGGCACATCATCGGACAAGGGACGGGGGGAAGAATTTAATCGGGATCGAGATATCGAGATACTGAGTGGTTGCTTGTTATTTTATAGTGCTCTGTGTTGCTGTTATTGTGTAAAATATTATTAGGTGTGGAAGGTGGCCGCATAAGTACGGTTCTCTACTTCTCTCATTCATATTCATATTCAAATTATTCATATTTTATTTGCATTCCATAATGTAGATAAGGTATTACAATGACTTAAAAGCTAAAAGTACAATTACGGACATTGACTACATTTGAACAAACGTTAGGTTTTTTTTTCCGTTCGGAACGTGTGCGCCTGAACTTTTTGTATGTACAAAATAGAGTATAGTAATAGATGAAATGTACAACCCTATATAGTTACTTTACTCTTTGATGTACAACCCGTGCCCCGTGCGCATTAGCATGGCACCTGGCTCAATGACGTTCGGAGCTCCCCTCGCTTCCCCGCACGGCGATGGCGGGGGGCGGCGCGGGTAGAGGTGGGAGTATTGAGTTCCGAGCCAGGTGCCATGTTCATGCGCACGGGTTGTAAAGCAAGCATTAAAGCCCAAAACACACACAGAGCGGGTGCGGGGCGGGAGCGGGTCGGGCGCGGGAGTACGGCGGGTATAATAATTTGTAATTCAAGGAATTATATGGATGTCAACACACAGAACGCGGGCGCGGGTCGGGCGCGGAGCGGGACCCGCGCGGGAGCCGCGCCCGCCGCCCGCCGACACAACAGCGCGGGGCGGGAGCGGGTCGGGCGCGGGAGTACGGCGGGTGTCATAAATTGTAATTCAAGGAATTATATGGATCTCAACACACAGAACGCGGGCGCGGGTCGGGCGCGGAGCGGGAGCCGCGCCCGCTGACACAACAGCGCGGGTCGGGAGCGGTTGTGCTATTCTGTAAAAATATCTCCGTGAAAACTAAGTGTAGTAAAATATCAAAGTGAGCTTGGAGTGAACTGTCACTGCCTTAGCATCAGTAGGTATCGATGACAATGACTCACTCCACTCTCACTTCACCTAAGTTTTCAAGGTAAGATGGTTACAGAATAGCAATGTGGATGTAGCGGCGTTACATTCGTTGCAATACACGTATCGATGATATTCTCCATATTGATGTTTTTTTTTATTAATGTCAAGAACCTACATCTTTTTCCATTTTCGCGTTCTTCTCTTTAAAATAAGTAAAAAATTATAATTCTTCGTCCGTGTCAGAATCACCCAACATTTTCACACTGCAACCGCTGCCGTCTGTCAAAGTACAACCGCGCTCGACCCGCTGCCGTCTCGCGCCCGACCCGCTGCCGCCCCGCGCCCGCGCTCTGTGTGAACACGATGAACCGCGCGACTCACGCGATGAAAACGACCCGACCCGCTCCCGCCCCGCACCCGCTCTGTGTGTGTTTTAGGCTTAACTGTACTTGTATCATTGTATCACGTCATTTTAACACATATTGGAAATAAAAAAGGTACATCTTACAGGTTTTTCATGAATAACTTTAAAAATATATTATTTACCATACAAATTAAAATGCACATTGAAAGTGAATGTTTATAACTTCAAAAGAAGGTAGTTATGTGTAACCACTTAACGTGTTTAACTAAAAGTGTTTTTAATGACTATTTCATGAAATCATGACATTTGGCACTTTCATGAGCTTAGAGAGTTGTATTGCTGATTTTAATGTTTATAATTCTCTAAATCCATATTTGTTACGAGCGCTCATAATATTTAGATGAACATACAACCTGATACTGACTTGCAAATTGCAAAAAACGTAAGAAAATTTGAATTTCGCGGGCTACCCTAGCGCATCAACCTTAAGCGGCCGGCCTAAAGTGGGTGATAAACGTGTGTACTTAAAGTACGCGATCTTTCAAGTTCGCGACCTTATTCGGCTCGCCGTAAATGTATAGAGAACGCTGTTGCTGTTGCCCATTCTGTAGTAAGAGTAAGTCCCATGGTCGCCTTTTACGACACCCATGGGAAGCAATACGGTGGTTCTATTCTTTACGTCCGACACGGCAATGACGCCTGTAATTCCTAAACTAACGAAGTTTTGTGAATTATTGCTTATTCAGATCTCATCACATCGAGTAGGTGAAAAACCAAAATCAAATGGTGTTTCAAGTGTGTATCTTTCTTAACTGCGTTCCACTCCACGTACGAAACACGAAGTTTATGCCATAGTCTAGAAAGTTTTGACAGTTGATTGACACTGGCAATGACAAGCATTTGTCATCCTGAAAATCGAATCCACAATCGTCATTTTCTTCCCGAAAATGGCCGCATCAGGAGGAAATATCGAATGGTCTACAACTGTTAAACCAATATTAACAGCACTTTACGGCCCATTCTTCGACAAAAACGATGCTGTTGAAATCATCCAAGCCATCATCAAAAGGTTTGTTTCATCCGGGCACTATAACTGTTATAACAAAAGTTATTTTGATAGCTCATCTGATTATTCATTGGTTTGTTACCTATTTATTTATAAACTTGTATAGTGTTATTAAAACTACGTTATTGTATTAATATTTTTATGAACTGCTCCTTTACTGAGTGCCCGATGAATATGGTCGCATTGTCTGTGCTCTATTTACTTAGATGTAATTGGGACAGCCCATATAATCTGCAAATACCCCACACAATGAAAACTTTTTTTTTCTCTACACCTCTACCTTCAAAGAAATATCATGGACTTATTCCACTTGTACGTTTGACTTGAGTTGTATAAAACTTATTAGAAAACTATGTCTTTGCAACTAGTTCAATTCATTTATGCTGAGAAACTGAATTTCCTTGCTCGCAGTGAAAGTGAGTTCCAGAACCATGAGGACATCTACGACTTGTTCTACACATGCTTTGCATGCCTCTCTGCGCATTTTATTAGCATGAATGCTAATAATTGTAAGTATTTCTGAATTACAGTGCTTATATTTTTATTTTGTTCATATGAATCATCTCTCCTAAATGATGACAACTTCTTAGGAAATAATCTTAGTTGTATAAGGTTATACAGCTATGACAACAGAGTAATAACATATTTCAAGAATTAGGTTTCTTATGAGAATGCCTAAGTTATGAAAAGCAGATTTATTATTGTTAATACAAACAAAAACTTATTTTTTTTAAACAAAGTACTTATCATCATGCAATGCATGCACAACTGCTATGATTTAGTATGAATCGCATTGAAGTCTTATGTTGTGAATTTCACAATAATTTGCAATAGGGATATTATTTTCTGAACAATGGAATTCATACAAAGAGGGTTCTGGCTACAGTTAGGAACAAGGGATTGATTTAAATAATTGTTGGTAACAACAATACACATTGTTTAATTGTATGATGCTCAACGTGTTTGTGGAGACCGACCCCTGGATTGGACTAGTTTGCTGATTACTCAGAGAGGAAAATACTTGAATGTTTGCGGTTCTGTGAGAAGATAGAGTGAAATGATTGACTTAATTTCGTATTAATGCAAATTTTCTGTACTATATATATAGTAATAAATAAAGAAATGATACATTCCAAGATTAAAAAAGTCAGAAACCAGTCTTCTTACCAAGGGGTATTGTGTTACCTAGTAACTGGGTTTTGTAGGTCAGATAGTCAGTAGCTCCATGTATTATGGTATTCAACTGCATCTGATTAGACTGGAAGCCAACACCAATATAGCTGGGCAAAGGTTAGGCAGATCGATTGACCTACCAAGACTTAAAAAAACAATAATCAGTAGCTACTAATACTTATTAATGACTGTTTCTCAACATTTCAATAGAATTATCTTCATTTATTTTTAGTTGAGAATGGAATTTTTCAGTTTAACTAAATGTGGTTGTGTAACTAAAAGGGGCTTGAACTTTTTTCTGCGAAAGCTGGCATATTCTTATCACCATTTTGATATTTCTTCCAAGTGGCGGTGCACGATCGCCGTCGCTTGTAAAAATTGTACATGTGACGTGCGATGCAACATGTATATGTGACAGTTACATGAACAAAAAATGTCTTCAGATATGTATAGTACCCTAAAGTGTCACATTGCCTAGAAATTTGGAGATAAACTTCTTGTAAAGCAATCATTCATGCATAATGTATGCCGGTTGTACTGTAACTTTGAACAAAAATGAAATTGGCGATGGGGCGACTTTGCCACTTCTACTATATGCCCTTTAAGATGATTGTCTTATCATAAAGATAGTTTTAAGTTTGGTCTGCAGCTACTAAATTGACCCCATTTTATTTTAGTACCAAATGACCAACTAAGTACTGCAAGAGATGCATTCAGAGTGATTCTCCGGCAAATACTGAAGAAGCTCTCCGAAGCTGGATTGAGCTGTGATGACACCAATAATACGACTGCTGCACCCAATGTTTCTGTTAAGCAGGTTTGTATGAGATTTGGTTATTAGACGGTTAAAAAAAAAAGAATTCTGTTCATAATGCAAATGTGCACAAATTCAATGCAGCAATAGAATTAATTATTTTGAATTCAGAATTAAAAACTTTACTTTTGAATCTTGACTTTTTGCAAATTAATATTTTAATTGAGATATTTAATTTAGCCACAACACATTGTGGCTAAATTAAATATCTCAATTAAAAAAACATGCTTTTCCATCAGTGACAATATTTTTATTGTAGTTATCTTTCAAAAAATTATGCAATGGAGACTCACATTGTAATAATCCTGTTTCTAAGATAAACAGTGTAAGTAACCAAGTATAACAATATGTTTTTCCCACAGCTACTGTTACCCATTGTGGGACTATGCGGAATCGACGGAGGGGGCTACCCCCAATCTGACCTAGTCATCTTGACTTCACTACTGAAGAATGCCAAACTACCTGCACATGTTACTGTGCCTGGTATGTATTTAAAATATACACCTCATCTTTTCATTGACTGACTTCAAGTTTGCTAAAAAAATTGAAATAAAAAGAGCTGAAAACTACGTTCTAATATTTAAGGTCTATTTAAATCCTTGTTTCCAATATTGATGTTATTTCCACTTAAACAAACATCAACTTTATGTAAGTGTAAATAAAGTTGATTTTGGACTGACTAGTACCGTTGAAAAGGTCACTGTACAGTCACGGACTTTAATTGATGAGCCACCTGGTACTGTTCGCATTTTAGCCGTGTAATGCAAATCGGGTTTATTCGGTTCCCGACACGCAAAGTCATATGTCTTCGTATTAGAAGAAGAAAATTATATTTCATATCTTTACCGGTTGGCTAACCTGAGAGCAGAACTACACACTTGACAGCAGTGACTACTCAAAGTCAACCAATTGCAGGTCTAGAAACAGTAACCTAGCAACGATAAACAATTGTTGCTAGGTTACTGCTGCATAGTAACGTTAGCGTACGGAGAAATTCTCTGACATCGATACTTCAACTGTCACTGTCTTCAGTTAAGTTTTCAGAATTATTGAGTTAATGAGCTATAATTCCAAGGAGGTCAGTATCAAATAGATTGGATAAACTTAATGCAACATTGTATTTATTTTTATCATTAAGAACTTATTAGTCAACCTCTATGGATAAGACTATTTCCAATTAAAAGTAATTTATTTGTCATCTTGATATTTCAACTGTCACTGTCTTCAGTTATGTTTTCATAATTATCAAGTTAATGAGCTATGATTCAAAGGAGGTCGGTATCAAATAGATTGGATAAACTTAACGCAACATTGTATTTATTTTTATCATTGAGAACTTATTAGTCAACCTCTATGGATATTTCCGATTAAAAGTAATTTATTTGTCATCTTGATATTTCAACTGTCACTGTCTTCAGTTATGTTTTCATAATTATCGAGTTAATGAGCTATGATTCAAAGGAGGTCGGTATCAAATAGATTGGATAAACTTAATGCAACATTGTATTTATTTTTATCATTGAGAACTTATTAGTCAACCTCTATGAATATTTCCGATTAAAAGTAATTTATTTGTCATCTTGTTTACGAGCTTGCGATTTGAGTTCGTGTTTAATCGTGTAATCTCGTGAATGTATGAAAGTAAACAAGATGGCAAATAAATTACTTTTAAACGGAAATATCCATAGAGGTTAACTAATAAAGTCAACCTCTATGGATATTTCCGATTAAAAGTAATTTATTTGTCATCTTGTTTACGAGCGTGCGATTTGAGTTCGTGTTTAATCGTGTAATCTCGTGAATGTATGAAACTGCAAAATTGAAAAGTTTGCAGGTGGCTCATCAATTAAAGTCCGTGACTGTACATTTGTGTGCTTAAAGTATTAAATAAATAAATAAGAAAATATGAAATTGTAGCGCAAACTGAACCTTATGTGAAGACATTACTGTGGTTTTTCCTAAAACTCATGTTTGTTTACATGTTTAGCAAATAAATTGCGAACACAGAACAGTTAGCTTAATTTTACAGCAAACAGTTACAAGATGCAACTTTATTTAGGTGTTTCTTTTTAATTGTAATAAAATATTGTAAAGGTCAAGTTTTTTTCTAAATCTAAATAAAAACCAGCATTTTTTTAAATTTCTTTTAACATTCTCTCTCAGAGTCCCAATCAACAAAATCATCAGTCATACCAAGCTCGATTACGTCACTAGCTTCTCAAACCACGCCCACTGAGAAGCAGCCGCCGTCGAACGCCCAGCGACGTTCTGACGCGTTGTTGGAACAGCTGACGGCGCCATTACGGAACCCAGTGGCGTCGATGACGTCATCCCAAGCCGCGCCGGCCACAGCCGTCCTGTCGCCCGGAAGTAAGGATAGTTTGGAGAGCGCTAAAGATGGGAATGCTTCGCAACAGTCTTCTGTTGATATGAAGGTTTGTTTGTGTACCATGAAAATCGAATTTCAACAAAACTTTTATACCGAGTATAACTCTTATCCTACGAATAAATTTTGAATTTTTGACAGTTTTTCCATACAAAAACTGTCAGACGTCAATTTTATTCCACATATAAAAGATATCTGACTTTGATAAAATCAGCCCTTATTGGGTTAATTTTGTTATGTCCTTTTAGTTTATTCAAAGATGAAGGATGAGTGATGTAGATCTTCAAATTACAACCTGCAATTAGGTTTTTTAAATGAAAGGCCCTTTATTTTCCATATTTTATTGGATTGGTATCTACCAAAAAATGTATAGTGTAACAAATTGTTTGAACTTATCTTCTTTATGAATTACTAGCTGCTCGCCCCGGCTTCGCACGGGTAGCAAGTAGTTATCTACGGCGCACCTACCTTACCTACCCTACCTACCTACCTATATACCTACCCTACCTACCTACCTACCTACCCTACCCTACCTACCTACCCTACCCTACCTACCTACCCTACCCTACCTACCTACCCTACCCTACCTACCTACCCTACCCTACCTACCTACCCTACCCTACCTACCTACCTATATACCTACCCTACCTACCTACCCTACCTACCTACCCTACCCTACCTACCTACCCTACCCTACCTACCTACCCTACCCTACCTACCTACCCTACCCTACCTACCTACCTACCCTACCCTACCTACCTACCTACCCTACCCTACCTACCAACCCTACCCTACCTACCTTTACCCTACCTACCCTACCCTACCTACGCTACCCTACCTACCCTACCCTACCTACCTACCTACCTACCTACCCTACCCTACCCTACCCTACCCTACCTACCTACCTACCTACCTACCCTACCCTACCCTACCCTTACCTACCTACTCTACATACCTACCCTACTTATCTACCCACCTACCTATCTACCGAGCTATTATCAAAAGACCCATTATATACAGAATGTATGAGAAAACGATTTTTCTTCATATTTTTTTTTTCGTGAATTTTTACATTTTTTTTATAGTTATTCTGTTATTCTGGGCGGAGACAAATCCAACAAATCAAAGATCATCAAAATCGGTCCAGCAGTTCTCGAGTTATAAGTGCTTGAACAAACCCGACTTTGTTTTATATATATAGATTGAACCAACCCGACTTTATTTTATATATATAGATGGTTAAACAGGCTATTATAGTTATTCTGATGTCTTTACTGCCTGGCTAGCCAAAATTAAGTTAGTATTACATGCCTATGGACAAAAATGGACAAGAAACTCCATGGATGGATACTCCTTTAAATTATTCCCTTCTGCAGAAGTGGGTGGCATCAACTTGCTCATCGTTGCTAATGGAGCTGAGAGCCGGCTCCGTGGTGCTGAAAGTGTGTGCCTCGCTGCCGTGCCTGCAGAGGTACCTCAACCGCTGGCAGTCTGCGAAGGATACCGCCGTCGCGCCGCAGTTCAACTCTGATGCCTCACTGTACGTATTTGTGACACACAATCAAGCTAACCTAACCCAAACTTTTTTTTTCCTTGCTGGACAATCCTCATGGATGGCCTCCGCCCTGGGGCGAGCAGAGGGGTCTGTCAGACTCTTACTGACTAAAAACCACCCCGGTGTTCCAACTCACGCCAGGGGTCGCGGGAACGTAAGAATCTTCCGTAACCCCCGACTGGTGCCAGCCTGCGACCGCGGGCCTCCTCTGGCACCTAACCTTACCAGTTTTGGGTGCAGACCACTCCTTTGTGCTAATCCTGTCTTATCAGGGTTACTCGCGGAAACTTGAAAGAAGTTCTGAATAGATTCGAATTATTGTCAAATTCGTGACAAAACATGGCAAATTAATTTAATACCAGCTTGATTCTTGTTCGGTTTGATGTCAAACTTGAAATTCGTCAGGTTGTTAAGTCAGTTGTGTTCTAATAAAATAAATAAATAATAATTTATTTCAAAAAAACATTTGTAGTACATTTTTTACATATTTTCAAGTACATAATGTGTTACATTAAAATTAACTCTATACTACATATTATATGGATGTCAAGCTGTTTACCTAGCTAGGCTAATAGATAGCCTGTGTTAAGGTAAAACAGTTGCCACCCCACCAAAACAAGATCATTAAGTAACAAAAACAGTAAGTACATTATTACATAATTATTGGTTTGGTAAGTACTACAGTGATTTATGACAGGTAACTGATTTTAGTGTGTGTATGTTCTTGTGTGTGTACGTGTGTGAGTACGTGTGATGTGTGCTGAGTATGTGAGAGGGTGTGTTTGTGTGAGGGTTGGTTCTTGCAAGTATTTTCTGCGTCACTTTTGTGTTGCCAATTTATTTATTTATCTTAAGCTCACCAACAGCACAGTCACTTACAATTCAATTAATTAACATCTAAAATAGGCATATAGGGAGAACAATAAAACCGGCCAAGATTGAGTCGGACTCGCGCACGAAGGGTTCCGTACCATTATCTATAAAAACGGCAAACAAAATCACGTTTGTTGTATGGGAGCCCCCTTAAATATTTATTTTATTCAGATTTTAGTATTTGTTGTTATAGCAGGCAACAGAAATACATTATCTGTGAAAACTTCAACTGTCTAACTATCACGGTTCATGAGACGGTGACAGACGGACAGACAGACAGACGGACGGACAGAGGAGTCTTAGTAATATGGTCCCGTTTTACCCTTTGAGTACGGAACCTTAAAAAGCTATTCATGCGTGGTGCCTTCAATTAAATATTATTTCTCCTTGTAGTCTTCACTTCCTCGTGAACGAGGTGCACGTCTGCCGCCTCGCTTTGTCTCTGCCTTGCCTCGAGCCGTTCACGCCCGAACGGATAATGACGCTCAGTGATGTCAGCATCGCTGGATTACTGTGCGCCACTGCTCAGGTAATTATTTTATGTCTCATGCCAACGCGAATTTATTTATTTATTTTCATCAGTAGCAGTAATTAATAACCATGTACGGTTTTATTAACGTGCATTTATTCGATTGTTCTCGATTGCTCGATGATCGTTGCGCGCACTTTTTAACAATTATCGAACTTATTTTCTTCACGAAAAGGTATAATTTCAATGCGAATATTGACACGTGACAAAGTACACTGAGATGCGCGGTGCAGCGCGTGTACCTTATTGTGTAGTAAATAAATTCGATACTGTATCGGATTTAAAAAGTGTGCGTCCTTTCGCGTCTCAGTGTGAACTGACCACTAGTTTCATGGACTGACGAAACACGAAGTTTGCCGAGGGACATTATGAAAATAGTTGTACTGTACAGTACACCTATTCATTTTTTGTTTCCTAACAGGCATCTCTACACCCTAAAGACGAAGAATATGAGCAGCAGACGGCCACCCTGGTCGAAAGTGCACTGAGCCTTTACAACACTGTTGGGGAGACATTCAAACAATCTACTCGCGCCGGTGGCTATGTAAGTATTCGTAGTTAGCAATAAGTCACTTCAGTATTCTTCTGAAAAAATCCACAGAATGTACAAGGTGAGGATTTTCTCACTAAAATTGAGCCCGCACAGACTAAACGTAACGCGAGCCGTAGTGGGATGTCCAAAAAGCGGCTAGCCAGGTAAAGAGAGACCATGTAAGAAGACAAGAAAGAAAAAAATGTTTATTCTGCAAAAACTAAACGCAAATTACAAAATAAAGAATTATATTGCATAAAGTACAAATTACAAATTAGCCAGAAGCCTCGTATTTAATAGTAAGAACTTATAAAAGTTTGACAAATATTGTCTATTGCTTGATGAGAGGCCAATGACAATTTAGTTGCGTAATTACCAAATGGAAACAAACAAAATAATTACAAATTAAAAACGAAATGCCGATTACAGAGTGTAAAATATCAATTTTTGAAACAAAAATAATAAGAACAATTAAACTCTACGTCGCATCTGTGCAAGAATAGGTCATTGCTCGGCTAAATGCCGTGACTTCAGACGAATATATCGTCAACAGCGCTGATTTTCATGTACTGTCGAATAAGTTATTTTGGTATACAGGCAGGTAACTTATTGCAATTTTTAAACAATGTTGTGACTGCGCTGTGGTCAATTCTTTTACATCACTCTCTTAAGTATGTCATGAGCTCAAAAAAGTTTTAAGCACACAATAGAAATGAATATTGGTGGTGTAGTGAAAAGTTGAATATTTTTACCTGTATACCAAATAGCTTTTTTGTCTGTACCTGAAACAATTTGCGACAGTTTGCCTAAAACATTGACAACTGGCATAAAATCGTCTTTTATTGTCACAGGTACAGTTCGATTCAAACTTAATGGCGACTCGGAAGTTAGGTTTTCGCTGCGCATTACCTTACCCCTCACACCCGCTGACACACGAAATTGTTACTGCGCAGCGACTCGCCTCATGTTCCGAGCCGCCATTAAGTTTGAATCGAACGTATTAGCGGATTTCATGATCATATTTCCATCAACTTGAACTTACCTTATGAATTCCCAGGTATATCAAAACCACCTGATGATCGGCGGCTGGGTGCTACTGTGCGGCCTGCACCACGCACTGGCGGGCGCGCCCTGTGTCTGCACCACACCCGGCAAGAGCCCCGCCAAGACCCCGTCCAGACCTTACAATCTCACTAAAATGTAAGTTTCTTTACCGTTTTCGTGTGAAATAGAGCTTGTGCTGTGAATTACTAATTTGTATTAATGCTAGAATCTGGAGTGGCTAAGTAATAACAGCCGCACGGGTCGATCCATCAGGTTAAGCTATGCTTGCCGGGGTTGGTCCGTGGATGGGTGATCTTTACATACCGAGACTCCTCCGTGCCTCGGAAAGCACGTTAATCCGTTGGTCCCGCTTGACATTTGTGGATCTTTGACAGTCGTTACGGGTCGTCAGAAGCCCGAAAGTTTGACAACCAGTCTTACCAAGGGTATCGTACTACACAGTTACTGGGTTGTGGAAGTCAGATAGGAAGTCGCTCCATGTAAAATACTGGTATTCAGCTGTATACGGTTAGAGATCAAAGATCCACGAATGACAGCCGGGACCAACCATGACTCTGTATCAAAGAACATAAAATGTTTTCTCTGTTCTTAGTGTTACTGCAATAAAAACTGTATTCCCTAGGCAACAAGGTCTCGGCGTTGTCTGGGTAGCTTTAGGCGGGCGATGCCTCGCCTGGGTAGGAGCGCTACTATCCGACGCGCGTCTCGAAGCGCTAAGTTGCGGCGAAGCCGTGGTCTCGACTCCTGCGCCGCTGCATATCTTAGCGCAGCATACTGCGCACCAGAGGGAACTCAGACTAGCTTCCGCTGCGCCTTTACATCAGGTAATGTTTTATGAGATAATTATTGTTCAAAAATAAATTTTAATCATGTGTTGTAGTAGTTCCTTCTGAAAATTATTAATTTAGTACTTCAAGCACTCACGGCAATTTTTACCAGTCAATCTATTGGTATTCCTGCCAGGGTTGCGGGAAAGTCCGAAAGGGATACCGGGACCTTGGCAATAGGCAACTGAAGGAACACGGGCGGGTTTTAGTCAGTAAAAGTCAGATACGCCCTTCCGCTCCGCCCAGAGCGGGAGAAGTCATTTGATGATTTCCCACCCTCTTCCTGCCCTTGTCCCATGTTTTTTGGGGTTGGCGCAACACGTTTTCTTTTTCCATTCTCCCCAGTCAACCGTCACGCTATCATTCACTCCCTTCTCTTTCATATCATTCCTCACACAATCCATCCATCTTTTCTTTGGCCTTCCTCTCCCACTCCATCCAACACTTATATTCATCACTTTTTTATCATTATCCATAACTGGTTTAAAGAATCTCTTGAAGTATGACGGTTGCAACGCTAAGGCCTGTAAAGCACTTTCCTTATGAATGTAATGACCGTGCTACTCGAATGGCCGTTCTGAAACTGGGTACGATTTGAAGAAAAAAATAAGGTTTTTTAGAGTACCTTACTCTGATTTGATTTTCGACAGTCATACCTCATTCCAAACTATTTCCACAGCTTCTGGTAGCGCTAGGAGTAGTCTGCTACCGCAAAGCAACAAACCTGAAGCGTGCGGTCGTACAGAAGCAGCACCAGGACGCCGACCCCGACCGCTCCGACTCCACCGTCTACTTCCAGGACATGATACTGTGCTCCGAGGACTCGGAGACTGACGACGGTATAAAAAAATGTCTATTTTTGTTATAACAGCCCATGTTGGTGGCACCTGCTAATATTTATGTCAAGTGCCAATTTCTGTGGCAACTTACAATATTTTTGGACATTCCAACGTTTGTGACAAACGACAATATTTGTGGCAACAAAAATGTTTGTGGCAACTGGCAATATTTGTGGCTACAGCCAATAGTTGTGGCAACTGCCGATTTGATGGCAACCTCCAATGTTTTTTTGAATTCTTCAAAAAACTTGCCAAAATATCACCATTATTTTATAGCTCAGAATGATTTCTAATTTAACCATTGTTACCAAGTGATAAATACTTTAAATTTTTGTCTAGAAGATAGCGAACCACTTTTCGGACTGTGGTTCGAATCGACCCTTGTGGCTCCCGATATGACCGACAACAGCGGACTCGTGCGTGCGTCGGGCAACACCGACAGTAATGACAATACTGACGCGCCGCAACGACCGCATCAGGCCATCGTGCCTGATAAGGCTGAGCCTTATTCTGTAAGTATTTAGAGTTGAAAGTCCTTTGACATCTTTTAAAGGTATTCTTATTGACAGTAAGACTCGAACTAGCTGGTACTCAACATTAGACAGACAGTTCAAGGCGATGGAGTTTAAAAATAAAAATTGTTTAATAAGCAAGCTGAAGTAGCATTGGTTGGGACTTATAGTAAATTAAAGCCGTCGAGGTTTTGAGACCAGAGGGCCTAGACAAGTGACAATCGCCTCGAAAGCGTTTCGTATTTGTACAACGACTTTCAAGATTGACATAAAGCTTTTCGATAGCATGTCAGTCCTATAATACATTTTTTCCTTTTCCATCATCATTATCGCTGATAGAATGTCACTTTGTCTAGGGCCTCAGATCTTCGACCAGCAAATCTAGTTTAATCGACCTCAAGAAGTGCGAGATTTCTAGTGAAATCCAGTCGTTCTGATTGAGTTGTTTAATATTTCTTTCTTGAGAGAAAAATGCATTTTCGCCATTCAAACACTTCGAAGCTTTAAAATACGGCCGTTATAACTTGGCAGGTCTGAGGCCCTAGACAAAGTAACATTCTATCAGAGATAACGATGATGGAAAAGGCAAAAATGTCCCATACATTTTTGCCTTTTCCATCATCGTTATCTGACCTGAGCTATCGAAAAGCTTATGTCGATTCTGTTGAAAGTCGCTGTAGAAAAACGTAATGCTTTCGAAGCGATTGTCACTTGTCTACGCCCTCTGAACAAACCGCGCCTAGCATATAACTTTCGCACAATCATGTTCTCTCACTCACACTCGTCTCATGTCACCATTTGGTTCTAACGTCCATACCCTTGTTCGCAGTACATAACTCTAGCAACAGAGGTTTTCACACTGCTAACTGAAGAGATCATCAGCGAGGGTTCGGAGCGTTTAGGACAGCACTCACTTCAGCTACACGATGCACACCAAGCTTTACTCGCAGCATTAGCTAAGGATTTGGATAGGGAGACCGCGCGTACTGATACTGGTAAGTCCTCGTCCTTTTATTTCTAAGCGTTTCTTATTCCAGCTTTCTCTGAATTGACTTAAAGTTTGGCATAAACTGAACTCTTTTTACGGACTTCTGAGGTTTATGTGTTCTCATTGAATTTCGGTATTAGTCAAATAGTATATTTTTATTATCCTTACATCCTTATATAATATAAAACAAAGTCCTCCACCCTGTCAGTCTGTCGTCCTGTTCGATAAACTCAAAAACTACTGCACCGATTTTCATGCTGTTTTCACCAATGGATAGAGTGGTTCTCGAGGAAGGTTGTGTTGTATGTATGTTGTTGTATGTTATGTTGTTATGTTTGAATATAAAATTAGTTCCCATGAACACTTGAAGTTCTCCTGGAGAGCCAATAAAACAGCTAGTAACACATCTTTTTTCTACCACTCAGGTACAATCTCAACATGCTTCGGTCCTCGTCTAGGAGCGCTCTACGGATCGTTCAGCTCATCTCTAGTGCGATACTTGCACAATTTGAGCGGAGCGCCTGCGTTCGCGTCACTGCAGCCCGCTTTACATCAACAGCTGATATCTGCTGGCTCTGAGAGGACCAATATGACTCCGTTACAGGTTTGTAACGGCTTAATTTTTATTTTATTTAGCAATGTGGTTGACAGACTTTGAAAGGAAAATGTGAACATAAAAAAAGTCTCGTGGACTCTGATAAAATAAATGTTAGAGACGGCTCTCAAATAACGCGCGATTTGACTGTTGTTATGTCCGTTAAAACCTTGTATTATTCTAATTTAATGAGCCTTTTCGAGTCACAGTGATTGCTACTATTACTACTACTTCTATTTAAAAGCATAAGGTCTACATCTTCATGTTCTATGTTAATAGGTTTGATTTCCGCACTTAGTACTAAAGATGGACCATTGTGTGTGGGCCATGGTGGCCGTCGGTGGTTATTCCAACCAGCCACCTCCCTCCAGAAGTTAATTAAATCTCCTGGTCTGTTAAGAACATCTGTGAAAGATGTAGGTGACCCGAAGGCATTCTGTTCTAATCTGAGTCACGCCCGTGCATTCAAAGAAAGAAAGAAAGAAACAAAAATTCGTTTATTGGCATTGTCACAGAAAAATAAACCTTAAAACTAAAAAAAAACAGAAAACAGTCATAACAATGCCAAAATGGCCTCAGCTCAGCATATTGTCAGTTGGCAACACACAGTGTACCACCTGACGCTGATTTTCAGCTGCAACCCACGAGTGTCATACGCTAGAATAATAATATAATACATTAAAACTTATTGAAAAGATAAAATAAATACAATAAATAAAATACCTAATAATTGTGAAGATAAAAATATATATAAAGTATAGAGAGACAAAGAGTGCGCGACGTTTTCTTCGGCCTCCAAACACGCCCTGCCCAGAGGACTGTCCGTTATGCCTATTATGTGGAAGTGTTTAGCGACAGTTTAGTGTCATCATCTTCATTTATGTTCCCAGTTGCCTAAGAAGAAGTGTACCTAATGCTTTTATGTATTTTGCAACAGGTCGGACCCCGCGTAGTAAAACTGCTCGGCGGCATGGTACTCAGCAAGCAAGCCGCTGAGCGCGAGAACAGTATACTAGCTATGTGGCACAAGATCGTTAATACCCTGCAAGAGTGCGCGTTACAAGCACAGCCTTCACAGGACCATGATTATGAAGGTATGTAGGAGTAAATACTCAAATGTAGCGTTAAACCGCACGTGACCGTTAACATTTGACATCAGCGTCTTTATTACGTAGTTATAAGGGTGGTTTTCCTTTTTCACGTGTTAGTATTGAAGCGGCGTTGACGGTTCTTGTAAATGACCGGACGAGAGCGTCTACAAGGAGGCAGGGATATGGACGCGCAACCTGTTACCATGGATTCAGTACATGATTCTGGAATACCGTTGAAATTTTCCGTAGGTTATTTAAAAAAAAATGCTATTCCATACATTCTGAACTCGTAGTTATTGCACTTTTGTATGAAACGGCTGTTTTTTTTTATAACGCTTGAAACATTTCTATGCTAGGAGTCTATGATAATGTGCTGAATTCATGGTTACAGTTAGCGCGTTGATGTGCCACCCTGTATAGACTTCATTGTTTTTGTAAACTGTTCTCTCTTCATTGAGTTCAGAGATTCGGATGCCTTGTGATATGTTGTACTGTAATTCTTTTTACAATCTGGGCCGACTTAGACCTGACGAAGCGTGTTTGGCTGTGAAAACTACGCTGCGCTGTATTTCACTAAGGCTGCCATCAGACGGACTGCATTTCAACTGTTTCAAACCGCACTCCAACTGCATATTTGCAGTTTGAATGCAGTTACCAGTACATTACGAGTATTGCAGTTGTACTAAACTGCAAGAATGCAGTCCGTCTGATGGCAGCTTTAGTTTGCGCCGCACTCACTTTGTAGTCTGCCTTTTTATGGCCAAAATACTTCATAAATGTCAGGCACCATAAGAGGCTCAAGTAGTCATGTAGTCTGTAGATGGTAGTTTTTTGATGATTCTTCATCTTATCATCGTATCATTCCATAAGAAACAGACTCTTGATGGGAATATAAAAAAAGAAATGTAATAATCCATCTAGCTACCGCTCTAATTAGACCTATTTCGTCGCGCATAGTTTTATTTCATGTATATTAACTTTGTATGCTTTTTTTAACGTTGGCTATCCGGTTATCTGCAGGCTTTGCTAATATAGGTATGCTACCCATTTCATTATAATATTGTACATATAATATCACTAGTTATTATCATACATATAAAACACATTTTTACTGTTGACGTAGTTGTTAAATTTAGCTGTAGGTTTATATGATGCCAGTAACTGGACCCAGTGACTCGGAATTTCGGACCCAGTTAGTGGGCGGGGGAATTTACTGGGCCCGAAAATAGACGGGAAGGTTAGTCAACTGGACTGACTTGAGGTTGCGCGGTTGCAGGTCAGCGCTGAACTGACTTACTGTACTGTCAGATTACTGGGCTCGTATAAATCTGGCCTTGACGTCAAATACATTTAAAAAAATATATAAGACACAGACATTAGATTAATTAAAAGAGTTATTAATGTTTGTTTCAGACTTAAATGTTGAGCATGCTCAACTATTGGTATATCTCTTCCATTCTTTGACGCTCATGCAGAAGAAGTCAGTTTTACTTATGACATCCAATGCCATCATCAAGGTAAGTTAATGGTCGTCGTGTGTTTATTTCTATAAACTGCTTCCCCTTGCAATAGATAATTGAAAAACGACCTTTTAGTTCTGTAGCATACAGTATATTCTGCTTAAAATATAAGCTACTCGAGGACTCGCGCTCAGTATCAATGTTTGGGAGCCGAGGCGAAGATGTTTCGAGGGGGTGCAGGCTGCTCATTGGTCAACGCTCCCGGCGTTCACGCGCGCTCTTGATTAGTAACAACTATCATTATCAAGATTGTTACATCTTTCTGATCTCATCTTCTCATCTCAAACATTTATAACTAACGGTGAATGTCATTGCAGGTGGTTGAAACCCTGGCCATCAGTGACAGGAAGCGAGCAATGAACTTAGCACCTCATCAGCTGATGTTGACTACCAGGCTGATGCTGTTGCTGGAGTACTTGATGAGGCATCTCTATGATGCACCACAGACGTTGTTGCAACAGGTAATATTTCCTTCACACAAACTGTTTTTACTTTTAGACTTTTGTATGGGTCCATTTTCTGTATACAACCATAGAAGCATAACAATTTGCCAAGCCGAGGAAATTGTGTTTTAGTTTTTTTACAAATATACAGTGACAAAAAGTAGCCAAGGTAAACAAAGACTTACGACGGAAAATTTTACTTAACGTATAAGTTGAGATTTGGTGCACCATCTATTCATTTAAAGTCAAATAATTTATTTCAAGTAGGCACAATACATAGAAATGGAAGTGATTCTAGTTGCCCCTTCCAAAAGGTAGTTTTCGTTTGGAGAAGAATGGGCAAGAAATTCCACCGTTACTCTTTTAAAGACTGGTTTACCAGTATTTGGTATACATAAATTATATAATTACATGTGAAGACGATGCAGCGAGAATACAATTACTGTACCACAATAGGTAAAAAAGAATTAAAAATGGAGTAATGACAAATAAATAAATAAAGTATGTGATAGATACATGGTGCTCACATGTTTACAAACATTAAAGATATACGATATCACAATACGATATACGATATCACAATATTCCTACAAACTTTTCGTCTTTAACATTTAGTATTCACTACAAAACATCTCCCTAACTTCTTTCCATCTTCCCAGATCGAATGGAACCTGGTAATAGCGCCAGGCTTAGCGCAGCCATCTACCGAAGCTAATGCCAACGGCAACAAGACTACCAACGGCCAACCGAAGTCCCGCATATATTGTGAAGTGCCCTACATAGAACAGGCCTACAGACGACTGTCGCAGGATGAGAGCTCTATGAGGCCTAAGTTCTACGCTTTGACTAATGCCGAGATTAATAATCAGGTAAGAAGATATATAATCCAGTTATTGTAAACTCCTTTCGCAAATCAATCAATCTACCTAGCCTTTTCCCAACTATATTGGGGTCGGCTTCCATTCTAACCGGATGCAGCTGAATACCAGTATTTTACATGGAGCGACTGCCTATCTGACCTCCACAACCCAGTAACTGGGTGATACGATACCCCTTGGTAAGACTGGTTGTCAGACTTTCGGGCTTCTGACGACCCATAACGACTGTCAAAGATCCGCGAATGACAGCCGGGACCAACGGTTTAAGGTGCTTTCCGAGGCACGGAGGAGTCTCAATATGTAAGGATGGTCACCCATCCATCGACCAACCCCGGCAAGCGTAGCTTAACCTGATGGGTCGACCCGTGCGGCAGTTATTACTTAGCCACGAGCTCCTCCTTTCGCAAATCATGGGGAGTTAATCTAAGTGGAATGTTAAAAATTAAGTCCATCTACATGTTTATTTTCATTTTCAGTCTAGAATCATCCTATAACTATTATTTTTGTCTCGGTATCTGCTGGGAATCAGGGGGCTGACTATGAAGTATTAATGCCGTCATTATTCCACTGCGAAAAAAGGATGGTGCTAGTGGCCTTGTATATCTCCGTCTCTCACTAACACTGGAAAAATGGTGGCATTAATACGTCGTAGTATAGGTGCAGGTCTTTCGAACCACAAATTCACATTCTGTCATATAATCAGCCTATAATGTTCCCACTGCTGGGAAACAGGCCTCCTCTCTGTGAGAGGGAGTGGGCCGTAATCCACCACGCGGGCCCAGTGCGGGTTGGTAGATGTTACATGTCTTCGAATTTTTGGTTCTAAAACATGCCGGTTTCCTCACGATGTTTTCCTTCACCGTTTTGAGAGCAGTAGTGATGAAATTATTTACACAAAGTAAAGCGCCTGTCAGGGTTCGAACCTACGACCTACAACTCTGTGGCATAGTATAGGTGCAGGTCTTTCGAACCACAAATTTACATTCTGTCATTAACGACAAAGTTACAACACTATCTTTCATAAAAAATATTTTAAAACAGGAAAACCCCAAATTCGACGGCCTCGCATGCAACTTCGTTCTCGGCACGCCGCACAAGCTCAAGTACCCGCTCCTGCTGGATGCGCTGCTGGCGCTGCTCAACTCTGCGTGCGTGTGCGATAACTCGCAGTATCATGGATCACCGGCTGCGTTGGCAGCTGCGCATTACTGTTTCCAGACTTCTTGGAGGTGAGTCACAACATGATACACCAGCTGCGCCCCGCGGTTTCACCCGCGTAAGTCTCGATCCCGTGGAAATATCGGGATAAAAAGTATCCTATGTGTTAATCCAGGTTATAAACTATATCTGTTTGCCAAATTTCATCCAATCCATTCAGTAGTTTTTACGCGAAAGAGTAACAAACATCCATCCATCCATACTTACAAACTTTCGCGTTTATAATATTAGTAGGATTGTGAATCTATTCTAAAATATTGTCTTTTATAATATTGCAACTCTCGAATTTCGGGCTTTCATACCCGGGTATCATTTCGTACCGTCCGTGTCGTTAGCGCTATACTTAGAAATAAATCGCGTCGAAAATAACTGTCCTGAGGGCCTAGACAAATGGCATTCGCTTCGGAGCGAATCTATTTCTAAAAACGCTATCGCTTCAACGGTAACGAAGTTCTATTGGCACATAAAGTACACTACCTTTCGCTAACGTCTCATTGATCATTTGTTCGATAAAAATTACATTTTGTTTATGGTTTTTCGTCAGAAAACATCAAACGCGCTGTCGCTGTCAATTCTTATTGTCATTTGAACTCCGATAGTACGAGAGCCCACGACCAAACCTGTGTCGCATCGTTTTACGGCCAAAACCGTATAAAATCGTTAGTTTAGATGATTCTGAAGCCGACTTGGTCAGCAGTACCGGTCAGAAACGTCACAGTTTTATGGGAGCCCATTTCTGCTATGTCAAAAAAAGACAGTTTAATCACAATACGTCTGATATTTAAAATGTATGGTTTCGTAATTTTAGTACGAAAAATATTGTTATACTTATGTCAAAAAAAATAACCGAACTGTCGCATAGCAACGTAGTTAAATTAAAGAAAATATTTTTATAGTTACTGAGGTTACTAAAAACATGTTTTCTGAAACTTTAAATTGCACCTATAATTCCAAAAACCAACAGTTTTCAGACAGAATGCTATATTACTGATCAGTAAAATTTTTCAACACGTTCAAAATGGTTTCAACACATAAGATCCACTTCCTTCTGAAAAACGATTTATTCGCATCAACTGATCAACGTTCAACTGAATACATTTTCAGACGGGTTGTTATGGGTTTTATTTTTTTGGCTCATTCTTAAATTTCCCGAATGGTCTCCTCCGTAAGCTACTGGTTTCTGAAAATTATGTTTTCGGTATCCGAAATCTATCATTCAACTACATTCTGAAAATCAGACAGATTGCTATGAAACAAGTCAGTATTTTTTTTTTCATATTTAAAAATGACGCGGAAAATTTCTGACATTAGGATTTTTGGATTTAAAACTAAATTTGAATCTATCCATTATATTATATGGTTTTGTTCGTAAAACGATAAGGCAAAAATTTGGGCATGGGCTCTCGTACCACGATTCTTACAATGAGCTCCGGGACGAAAATTCAAAAGTGATAAAATTCTATTACTAGTAATGCTTCTAGCATTTTGTCGAGACTTTCCAATAGGGATGATAACTATATTTTTTAAGATTATTAACAATTATTGGACCGTATTTTTTCTTTTTTTCCGTAATCAAAATATTACGGTGATACATTGAGTTAAAAATGTGGGAAGCCGTCACGCCTATGTAAATTTTATACTTAGTTGTGACGTAGCGAGCCCCCACAACCCCTTTTATTTCAAAACAAACAACGCAACTGAAACACCGACTGCTTAAAGTAACCACTTTGTTTCGTTTTCTACAGGGTCTTGGCTTTCGCTAATGTTTCCATCACACGAATCGAAAACTAGCGATAACGCTTTTCAAAAAGTGCCACTTGGCTACGCATCCCGTGGAAGTTCTCGTTCGACGTCGTCGATTCGTTTCATGGAATCGAATGATGTGTTCTAATTTCTATTCGTCACCTATGATCACGTGACATTTTGATAGCTTATGTCAACCCTATATATTTTTTTACTTTTCTACTAGCGTTATCGCTAATCGAATGTTACTTTGTCTAGGCCCTCTTGTCAAAAGGTGCCACTTGGATACGCATGTCTGTGGAAGTTATCGTTCGAGGCTGTCGATTCGTTTCATGGAATCGAATGATGTTAACATTGTCTAGCTAATTTCTATTCGTTGACCTATGATCACGTGACATTTCAATAGCATAAGTCAACCCCATACATTTTTTGACTTTTCTACTAGCGTTATCGCTAATCGAATGTTACTTTGTCTAGGCCCTCTGATCTTTTTGACTAAGGCCGGCCACACATACGGAATTCCGTTTCGAAATATCGATTCGGAATTTCGAAGGTATCAAATCCATACAAAAAGCCGGCCACATATAGGCGGAATTCCGTTTCGGAATAGAAGAGAGGCACTACTGTACGTGTGTCATAGAACTCTACGTGTCTAGCTCAAAGCGCTTAAATGTCACTTAAACTTGCGTTAAAAGTAATAAGCCCCGGTTTGCGTTTCAGTCCAAGCCTAGCCCTGTATGTCATTCAGGGTAACCAATGAGCCTGCCAGGGTTGCGGGAAAGTCCGAAAGGGATACCGGGACCTTGGCAATAGGCAACTGAAAAAACACGGGTGGGTTTTAGTCAGTAAAAGTCTGACACGCCCTCTCCGCCTAGAGCGGGAGAAGTCATTTGAAGATTTCCCACCCTCAAAAAAATAAAAAAAGTGGTAACCAATGAAATATTTCTTGAATCCCCCCAGGCTAGTGATCAGCATGCCGCCGGCCACCCCGCACATGGACAAGCTGCAGCTGGGCACGGCGGCCGAGCTGCCCTCGCCGCTGCCGCTGCACGCGGTCGTGTGGGCGCCGCGCGCTGACAACAAGAAGGTGTTCAACCCCTGGCTGAAGGACGCGCTGGTTAAACAGGGGATGTATACACAGGTATGTTGTGACATGACTGATCTAAACTGTGTTTGGGATTTCGTTTTTGGGAAAACAAATCTAAAACCTACACTAAAAGATCAGTAGGCGCTATCAATCAAATAAAAAATAGTCATTTAATAGTAATTTTGAAATCTAAGCGGTAATATCATCAATTCGAAACAAGGATTTGATTACTGACTTGACTTTATAAACCTTGATACTTGTCAGTTCATGGACATCGCAACTTGTTCCAATCCGATACAAAAATGTACTCTAGTGCAGAAATCTCAACTCTCAATTTTTACTGTATTTGATTTTAAAATATAGAATAGAATAGTATAACATTGCAGTTACACTGTATTAACTATAGCATAGAATAAATTGCATAGCTTGGGATCTTTCCACCAATAAGACCTGATTTTTTTGCACAGTATGCAGAAAATCTACTCGCCGGCGTAAGCGCATCGTGCGACAACATCAAATACACAGCGTGGTTGGCTTCTGAAACAATCAAACATCTGAAACTCAACGTCACCAGTAAGTTAACAAATGCCTACACAACCCTTTTTAAGCTTGACATCATACTTATCCCCATGAATCGACACTTTTCTATATCTCTACCTCTTTCTGTCACTTACGAAACGTTATTCGCTAGAGTGAGGAGTCCGCCCGCAAGCATTCGTAGTCATTTGCGTCTGATGCACTTCTCGCTCTAGTAAATTATACTTCTGGGCGATAGAAAGAGATAGAGAAGAAAGATAATGCTTATCTGTGTGTATAAATATGATTTCAACCTAATAAAGAACATAAGCCTAAGTACGCACGTGCGATTTTCATTCGCGCACTGAATTTTCAACTCTCGGTATTAAGCCGAGCATTGATAATCTTATAGAGCGTGTCAAGAAAACACACTATTGGATTTTCGACTCTCGGCGCTAAGTAGAGCGTTGAATATTCAGTGCGCGAAAAAAATCGCCGCGATAACGAAACCTCTGTGCGTACAGTTACGGACTTTAATTGATGAGCCACCTGGCACTGTTCGTATTCATATTTCAACTGTCACTGTCTTCAGTTATGTTTTCATAATTATCGAGTTAATGAGCTATGATTCAAAGGAGGTCGGTATCAAATAGATTGGATAAACTTAATGCAACATTGTATTTATTTTTATCATTGAGAACTTATTAGTCAACCTCTATGGATATTTCCGATTAAAAGTAATTTATTTGTCATCTCGATATTTCAACTGTCACTGTCTTCAGTTATGTTTTCATAATAGGGAATATGCTGCATGTATTTTTTTAATATTTTTATTCGATAGTTTACATCGTCAAATAATAGTAAAAAGAAATTCGACGGCAAAAAAGCAATTTAAAGTAGTTAAAAAAATGTTTAAAAATATCCAACCGATCCGGGCTATTTAAACGCCCTGCATTTGGCGCACTTGGTGTGGTGACGTCACAGACCGTGAAAACAGACAAGCAACTGTCAAGTCAACGTCAAACACTCCTTTTTCTATGAGCGTTTGACATTGACTTGACACTTGTTGATTGACTTGACATTGACATTTTGATTGTTATCCCAGATTGTTACGTCACATCCGCTCTTAACCTTTTCAAGTATTTGAATTACCCACAGTTTTTTGGGACTTTTAAAAAAATAATTTCTCTCTCAAAAAGAAATTTTATTCAAAGATATTGATGGAAGCATCATTCTGAAGTAACATAGTTTATAAAAAAAAATATTTGACCCATATTTGAATCACATGCATATTCCCTATTATCGAGTTAATGAGCTATGATTCTAAGGAGGTCGGTATCAAATAGATTGGATAAACTTAATGCAACATTGTATTTATGTTTATCATTAAGAACTTATTAGTCAACCTCTATGGATAAGACTATTTCCGATTAAAAGTAATTTATTTGTCATCTTGTTTACGAGCTTGCGATTTGAGTTCGTGTTTAATCGTATAATCTCGTGAATGTATGAAACTGCAAAATTGAAATGCTTGAAGGTGGCTCATCAATTAAAGTCCGTGACTGTACCTGGGGTAAGTCTTATGTAAAACTATATGAATATTTCATTCTACAGCGAATGGACTACCATCTCTCTTGGACGTGATATCGTGCGACTCGGCACTGGTTAGGTTCAAAGTGTGTCTGGCGGATTCTTCAACGCCATCCGAAGCTCATCAGTTCATGCCTGATTTATTGGACTTGCTGGAGACAGTACTTGATTGTTGTCGGTAAGTTATTTTTGACATTATTAGTGACCCGCACTCCTCCTTTGTACGGCTGCTATTTCAGAATCACCGACATTTCTGCGCTATATTAAGTAAAATATTCATGTTTTATACACATAAACCTGCTGTATTAAATTCTCTAAATGATGGTGAAAGTCGCAAGAAAATCCATTGTCTAGTTTAGAAGATAAGCAGTCACACAGACAGACACGAGTTTGTTTAATAATATGTATAAATATAGTAAGTTATGTATTCATGAAAAATATCTGGCAATAAATCTGTGTCTTGAAAAACCTTCCCGATTCACGATCTAAATTCAATTCTAAGGATAAGATGTTTTTATGGCTTATAATCACAAAATATAATTATAGAGGTTTAAGGAACAGCCGAACAGGGTGTAAAGTTCACTCATCCTCTATAGAAAAGGGAGGATCCTCCGACCAGACGTGTCGTGTCTGGTGGGCAACTGCCCGACAATTGATGTCGGGTGTTGTATATATACTCGTGTGATGCGTAGTTCGTATGTGGCGTTGTAAGCAGTATCACCGCATAGTCCGCATATAAATCTGTAAAGCCGTTTTCTTTTCGAAATTCATGTATGTTTAAATTTTTATGTCAGCGCGCAAGTAAATAGTTATATTTCTCGGTTTACTCGGCTTATTGGCTGATTCAAAATTAAACTATCATCCTTTCTAGTCTCAGTGCCGGTCTTGAGCTGGAAGGCTTAATGGAGAGTTCGAACAACGCCTCAGAAGCCGCCGTAAGCAAGGCTCGCCTGCAAGTATGCGGCACTTCCGGTCCGGTCGGGAATGCGGCCGGAAGTACCCCGCCGCCGGCTTTAGGCACTTGGCTGAGGGCACATCTGCCGTCCAATGCGGCAACTGCTTTAGACAGACTGTCTTCACCGCCACCACTCGCCTGCATCAATTTGGTAAGTTTTTTGTCTATGCAATGTTAAAAATATTATATTCGTATGGAAGCCGCAACCACAAATTGAAATCTGAGCTACAGTTTTTATGATAACGGGCGTTATAAAAATCTGTCATTTTCACCAGTATTTGACAATAAGATGTTTTTAAAATCTAGCCAGATATTTGACGCGCTAGTATTCATTCAATGTTATCTAACAATCGGCAAGCGTAAGCCCACCGCTGAGTGTACAGCGTTTACAAGCCAGCGTCATGCACTTATAGTTGTCTGACATTTTTGCTGAACTGGTCCTTTTTGGTGCAGTCGTGAGGCACACTCCCCTGATAATGTCCTACATCGCATTTTTACACTTTTTTAAATTTATTTCTATATTTTATTTTGTTATCTGCTGTATATTATATATATTGTGTTCCTTTCAGTCTGTGCTCAATAAATGTATTTTCTTTCTTTTCTTTCTTTACAAGACGCCCTTGGTACAGTCACGGACTTTAATTGATGAGCCACCTGGTACTGTTCGCATTTTAGCCGTGTAATGCAAATCGGGTTTATTCGGTTTCCGACACGCAAAGTCATATGTCTTCGTATTAGAAGAAGAAAATTATATTTCATATCTTTACCGGTTGGCTAACCTGAGAGCAGAACTACAAACTTGACAGCAGTAACTACTCAAAGTCAACCAATTGCAGGTCTAGCAACAGTTAGGTTACTGTTGCTAGACCTGCAATTGGTTGACTGGCAATGATAAACAATTGTTGCTAGGTTACTGCTGCATAGTAACGTTAGCGTACGGAGAAATTCTCTGACATCGATATTTCAACTGTCACTGTCTTCAGTTAAGTTTTCAGAATTATTGAGTTAATGAGCTATGATTCAAAGGAGGTCAGTATCAAATAGATTGGATAAACTTAATGCAACATTGTATTTATTTTTATCATTAAGAACTTATTAGTCAAACTCTATGGATAAGACTATTTCCGATTAAAAGTAATTTATTTGTCATCTTGATATTTCAACTGTCACTGTCTTCAGTTATGTTTTCATAATTATCGAGTTAATGAGCTATGATTCAAAGGAGGTCGGTATCAAATAGACTGGATAAACTTAACGCAACATTGTATTTATTTTTATCATTGAGAACTTATTAGTCAACCTCTATGGATATTTCCGATTAAAAGTAATTTATTTGTCATCTTGATATTTCAACTGTCACTGTCTTCAGTGTTTTCATAATTATCGAGTTAATGAGCTATGATTCAAAGGAGGTCGGTATCAAATAGATTGGATAAACTTAATGCAACATTGTATTTATTTTTATCATTGAGAACATATTAGTCAACCTCTATGGATATTTCCGATTAAAAGTAATTTATTTGTCATCTTGTTTACGAGCGTGCGATTTGAGTTCGTGTTTAATCGTGTAATCTCGTGAATGTATGAAACTGCAAAATTGAAAAGTTTGAAGGTCATCAATTAAAGTCCGTGACTGTACATAAAAATCTAACAATATGTATTATTTGCAGGCTTTCTACGCAGCCCACATAATACCATCAGAAAGCGCAGTTCTAAACCTAGTATCATCTCACTGCGAGTTAATCACTGCTAACACGAAGTACTCGCTCGGTCCGTCGTTGATGATGCTCGCGTACTCTGCGGCGAAACTTCTAGAAGTTGGAGCAAGCAAGCTCGCTGACAATCCTGAACTAATGAAGAAGACGCTTGATCTGATTATACCGGCTTTGGTAAGTGAAGGAATATGTGGAGATACTTACATTTGAGCCAAATTAAAAATAAATTGTGTCATAATGTTGATAGACTTTAAGACATTGCGGACTCTATGAATAAAATACATGAAATCTGCGTTCTATGGTCTTATCAAACTATAGTTATGTAATTGCACGCACTGCGAACAATAAACCACAAACGGATTTGTATACCAAAAAAAAAATGGTTTTTTTATTCGAAATGCGTGGTAGGTCCAACAGAGCTATATTTTTCTTTGGATCTCTCTAATAACTGTTATAAAAGTCTCTTATAAAAGTTTTCCGTAATCTTAGTAGCTACCATTCCATACTAGGGTCAGTTCACACCGAAACGCGACGCGACGCGCACTTTTTTATGATCCGATATAATATCGAATTTATTTTCTACACAATAAAGTTCACGCGCTGCGCAGCACCGCGCATCTCAGCGTACTTTGACACGTGCCAATCCTCGCACTGAAATTATACCTTTTCGTGCAGAAAATAAGTTCTGTAATTGTTAAAAAGTATGCGTAGCGTCGCGTCGTTTCAAGTCTAGGTCTGAACTGACCTAGTACACCACACCCTAGATTATTACTGATGATGAATTCATTACAGTATTTTCTAATCTTTTTTGTTCAACAGACTGATGGCCGTCTAGAGTTCATGTCTGAACCGTTAGCGGCAACCTTGAACACGCTAGTACCACAAGTGCAGAAGGCCGAACAATTGATACACGAACACATTATAAAGACTACCTACAGCGTGCTCGTTGACCATCTACAACCGTCTACGGAGAAGACCTTGAGGCATATGGTAAGTGAAATGATTTCTTTAGAATCTCAATAAACTTATACCTTATTACCACAAAACCGTGTTTATCATTTGTTTAGCCTAAACACCTTTTAAACATGACATTTCTGTATGGAGTTTGACATAAAACTGACCTCTGAAGCTGCGCGCTATCAAAACTTAGTTATGGGCGCAGGTACCGGACCCCCCCCCCGCTGAGCGGCGGGCGCGCTAGCGCTCGCACAAAAAGCATAAAAACTTGAGAAATACTACACGCACTTCATTATCGTTAATTGGTTTGGGTTCTTGAATAAATAGACCACATACTTATGTATAAACAATAAGCGGGTAACTAAAATAGAACTTACAAATAGAGAATGTTACGTAGTGGGCTTTGTTTTTTGTTTTGACCGTATCTCTAAAACTACTGGATCATACAATAAGAGATTATGACATTAACAGAAAAAAATAAATAGATGTCACGGCAATTTTGACGTGATACACGCGTCAAACTTCAACAATAAAAAAAAAAAAAAAAAAAAAATTGGTTTTTAATGAGTAAGTTGACTAGAATATCTATCTGCCCATAGACTTAAATTGCCACAGACGATAAAAACCCTTATTTATAAGTAGAAATAGAGATTTAAACCGCGCGAAACGCGCGAACCCGCTGGTACGATTTTGTACCAGCGGGGCTTTACGCCGATTGCCGTTGTGCAGCTCTTTGTACCAACCGCATTCTTACAAGTAACACGCGTTGAACAAGTGTCTTTTGTGGTAAGGCTCCTAGTATTTTAGGAAAAGTCCCTTTGCGAAAAATCTGGGCTAACTAGTGTATAACTCTCTTTGTCAAATGGCTGGATTGAGTCTTGAGTTCAAAGTTCAAATTCATAGGTTTGTCATTCACATGAAGACCGAAATCTAAGTGGCCTGGCGATATAATCATCATTGCCCAGATGTATGGGAAATTTACGCATCATTCTAATGGTTTTCTAAGCTGCTATGCATCAAATTATTTCATGGTGAAATGTTCAGGTAAAATACTGGGAAAAGATACTGGACCGTCCCGCAGGCAGACTGGCGTATGAGAAAGTATTCGCGGACAACTCAGGGTATTCTCTCGGCAAGATTCTTTTGTCGGCGCCGAATGCTAGAAACCCTTATGCTGAGAGAGTTATCAAGTAAGTGTGGCATTTTTAATACTGAATTAAAGTTATACTTACCTATATTCTGCTCTAATCTCATAACAGTTTCTCTGATGAGGCTGATTCCACCCGCCTTTTATATTCTTCGCCCCATGATTTCACGAACGCGCGTCAATCATTGCAATTTATACCTTATTATAATGAAATAAGGATCACATGACTAATTATGTTAATTCCTATTCTCATTTCTCAGGCTCTTCATCAAGATATTCACTGGTTGCGAGAATGATCTGAATGGCAACCTGTGCGTGTCTGTATGCAAGTTTATTGGAGTCGCCGATCAGCAGAGGCTTTCAATTCTATTGGCTCACATCTGTCTAGGTGCACCGAGTAAGTCTTATATATTTACTAGCTTCCGCCCGCGGCTTCGCCCGCGTGGTATGTCGATAAAAAGTAGCCTATGTCCTTTCCCGAGATGCCATCTATCTCCTTGCAAATTTTATTGAAATCCGTTCTATGGTTTAGGCGTGAAAAGGTAACATATAGACAGACAGAGTTACTTTCGAATTTATAATATAAGTATGGATTATTATTGTTGAGCCACATCTGCTCACTATCTCACCTGTTGGTAAGCTATGATATGGTCGACGATGGAGCTTGCTGTCTTGTAGAAGTAACCTATTCACTCTCTACTTGAAAATACCCAGGTTATAGCTGGATAGTGCTATCCACGTAGACGCGTCCCACTCCGAAATTACTGTACTGTAAGCTGTACTTCAGTAAGGAGGGGAGTGGGGTACTGTCGTCGTGGATGGCACTATCTTTAACAGGAAACTCAGACTCCGGCAGGAGGGAATTCCAGCTTTTAGCTGTACGCATAATAAAAGTTTATATAATGGGCTCTTTGTTTCGTTATTCTATATGAACTTGATCGGTGTATAATAGGTGGCCAGCATCATGTCTATTGAATACATTAGACGTTGATGGACGCTCTATTGATGAGTCCCTATACTTAAAATCTAGAGCAGTCGTTATTTACATAATCTTGGATGTTGGATCAATTTCTATGAAAGCAAATTCGTTCAGACTTATAAATTACCTACGGAGCGTTCATTATAACATGTCCCGTGACGCCATTAGTAGCACAGTTCTGTCAGTCGCTATTTTGAACTCTATGAGTATTGAAACTAAGCTTGACAAGCAATGGTGCGAACATGACGGCAAGGGACAAGTTATAGCGAACTGCTGCTAACCAGCTCGGCCAGCAGGTGGCGCGCCGGGCACGGCCAACGGCAGCCCCACGGAGACCGAGCTGCCGACGCCCACGTCGTCGGCGCCGGAGGCGGGCGCCAACCCCGCGTCGCTGGCGCTGCGCAACGCTCTGCGCAACGTGTTCCGCACCGAGAGCGATGCGGCCACAAGGAATGATTCTAATGCGCAGAGAAATGATTCGGATCTGCCTGTTTTTGATGCGCCGTGAGTTTTATATTTTTTGCTTTTAAAAATATCACTGTTTTGTACTTAAATATTGATTATAAATTGCAGTAACATAAATCGTAATTAATTTAGTTTTAAGGTATATCTATAACACCTGGAAACCTTACAAATGCTTTTTTTATACCTACAACTTTTACAATTCCTAATCCAGTGTTATTATTGCAGCTTATAATCAACATTTTAGGGCAAAACAACAATATATTTTCATAATTGCATTTAGTAATATAGATTATTTAAGATAGTTGATTGATTCATGCGTGACTTTGCCGAAATCCATTATAAAATACAGTAGACGTAGATATATTTAGTAACCTACTCTGCTTAACTATTCTTCAAGAGTCATAAAAAACCTGCGTCCAGCGCTCGGTGTGGCAACACGTCGTGTTCTGGTTTGCGACTGGTCAATCGTCATCCTGAGGATGCCTCGTTGAGAGGTGGAACACGTTTCGATTTCTTATAGGGTTTTTTATCACTCTTGAAGAATAGTTAAGTGGAATAGGTTACTAAATATATCTAGGTCTATTGTATTTTAAATCATTTTATGAAAACTGCGATTTATTTCGCAGCTTTTTGCGACATTGGCAACTTCCAGAATGCCTTGAAAAAAACAACACTTTTGTATGTAAAAAATATTAAAAGAATCCTTTTCTTCCAGCTCACCAGCTCCTAGGGCCCAATCAGAAACCGCACAACAATCTGCTAATTCAGGTAACATTCTTAGTTATTTGACCCTTTTATTTACCTTCTGGGCCTAATTGGTGATATATACATGAATAAAATCGTAGCGAAGTTAAAAGTGTGCATATTTGAGGAAAGTAATTGCTACGATGCGACGTCTGGGAACGATACTAACGCAGTTATTTTTTTTAACCTGGCTCTTTATATTTTGGCTGTTTTGGCGTTTGTTTTAAAGTAAAATAATACCATTTGTGGTAATCCCATACAGAAAGCTGCAGCTGGTCAGACGGCAGTAAGGACAGCGGCGGCGCGGGGCCCACGCCGGCCGCGCCGGCCGAGCCCGCGCCCGCGCCGCGCGCCGACGCCGCCGACGACAACGCGGCGCTACTGTCGGCGCTGTGCAAGCATGTGGTGCTACACTGGTGCGTGGGACCTATGATAATTAGGCGTTGCAAACTATGAACGTGCATTATTTGAATTACATGACTATTGCACTAAGGCTATGATTCTAATTATATTGATACACGCTCGTCAAATGCGATGACAGCACATAACATATTACTTTGACGAATTTGAGTGCTCTGCATATATTATTTACTTAACTTTTGCTATGCGCACATGCAGTTTGCATATGTGCGCAAATGCAGTGGAGAGCCGTGCAATTTTAGTTCATATTTAACAAAGGTATTCAATTCTGAAAACCACTTACATTTTAAGAGATCTTGTGAATGTGAGCCCTCAATAAGAGCTGATTGAAATTGAAAAATTAAATAAAACAATATTACTTTTCTTGAACCAGTGAAAAATTTAATAATACACTATTACTTTTGTTGAACCAGTGGTGAGGAGGTCAGTGAACGCATGCTGACGACATTAATCGGTGTGTGCGGAGAGAGTGCGTGCTCCCCGCTCCTGCTGCGTGAGATGTGTCGCCTGGCCGACGCGCACGCCGGCGGGGACCATCGACAGCTTTTCCCTGCTGCAGTGGGCTGGCTGTCTGCTTGGTAAGTTAAAAAAAACTGGTATTAGCTTTTAATATCGACATTTTCTTCGTGACTTTAGGCCATCTAGAGCACATTCTATAATGTTTATAACCATTGGATAGTTTATACGCGTGCCAAATTCTATCTAAATCTAATTAACATCATCTGCCTAGCCTTTTCCCAACTATGTTGGGGTCGGCTTCCAGTTTAACCGGATACAGCTGAATACCAGTATTTTACATGGAGCGACTGCCTATATGACCTCCATAACCCAGTAACTGGGTATTACGATACCCCTTGGCAAGACTGTTTGTCAGAATTTCGAGCTTCTACCGACCCGTAACCACTAAATCTATTTGCCTCTAAACAACTGGCTGTAGCGCGCGCGCAACCAATTAACTAATTAGTTGTTTAACATAGTTGTTTACCGGTCATGAGGTGTAAAACTACAGTATTTACCTAGAATGGATGAGATGTTAATTTCCGTTTCTCCAGTGTGTCTTAATGTTATGTTCTTTGTAACAGTGTGGACAATCTGAGCAGTCAAGAAGTATTGGACAAATTGGAGGAGGGACAAGTAGACGGTACCTTAGCGCCTCAGATCGAGTCCGCTTGCGTCCTGCTGTCCTATCTCGCGGACGCTTTGCACGCTATAAATACTACGCAGCCGCATAGTAAGTACAATACTCATACATTTACAGAACAGCCGAAGTAACTCACTGTAGAACTTAGACCCGGAGAAACCGGTTGGTATTTAGTTAGAAGGATTACTAACTGAATACCAGTCGGTTTGCTGCAGCTAAACAAAATCACGAGTTAAAAGTGTAAAAATATAAGTACTTGTGAACTAAATAATGACACTTGGTAATACAAGGCTTGTAACTTTTGATAAACAGGGCCCTGATCAGTAGAAACTGCTGTCTAACCTTATGTTACCTGTTGTTATTGGTCGAACGAAGCAATAATCAGAAATAGTCTCACAAAGCGTAATTTAGAAGCAAGAATTAACGCCTATATTATTTTGTAGCATGGCGCTCAGTGAGTCCTACATGGGAGTCACCGTCGGATCTCGGATTCGACCTAGATTATACAGACGAACAACAAGACGATGACGATACGAGTGCTGATGATTCTGTAAGTAAATTACCTACCAATATTTTTTACTTTATATCAATCTTCTCTTATTTCGTAACGACATATTTTCGAATAGCTCATGTCTTGGTAAAAAGATTTTAAACGGCAGAGTTATAGCAAGACTGAGAGTTCACCAGCACGCTTAGCATGACCACAATAGAAACGGGTTTTGTCGACGGAAGAATAGACAAAATAACAGATAAACAATCACAATCTGTCATTTTGTCTATTCTTCCGTCGACAAAACGTGTAGACAACCCGTTTCTATGGTTGTTATGCTACGCGTGCTGATGTAATAAAGCATCGTAAGTCGTAACACATGGAGGCTATTGTAGTTTTCCGCAATTTGTACTAATAATAATATAATCTAAAACAAATCAAGTATCTTGACTTGGCTCACGAGGTTGTCGACATGTGGGATGTGGACTCTGCGATCATTGTGCCGATAGTCGTATCAGCCAATGGCTTAATTGCCAAGAGCCTCGACCAACACCTAAGGAGGCTCTCGTTGGGCAGCTGGATTAAGGGCTTGATTCAGAAAGCTGTACTCCTGGACACGGCTCGCATCGTTAGGAGGTTCCTCTCTCTGGAGCCCTGACCGCCGGTAGCTTGGACCCTGTTCCCGATACCGGTGGGCTACTATTTTTTATATTTTTAAATGTTTTATATAATTTTTTTATTCTAATATTTAAAAATATAATTTATAAGTATGGAAAATGAAATAAAAGAATATAATCTACTTTAATCTAATCTTTACTCTGAAGTGTTATATTTCAAAGACATTAAAATATAGTTCCTTCAATCTCTTTGCATAATTCATATATTTTCCTCCACAGGATGAAGACGCTATGCTCCAATACAAGCTCTGTACATTCACGGTAACTCAACGCGAGTTCATGAACCAGCACTGGTACCACTGCCACACTTGTAAGATGGTCGATGGCGTCGGAGTATGTACGGTGTGCGCGAGAGTCTGCCATCGCGGACATGACGTGTCTTACGCCAAGTTCGGCAACTTCTTCTGCGACTGCGGCGCTAAGCCTGACTCCAGGTGAGAAAAATACTGAGGGCCTGTTTCAACACCAACAAACTGTTTTACTGCTGGCGTAGCATGGCGCTTTTAGACATAGCTTTTTCTATACAAAGTGACTGTTCGTTTCTTCATTTTTGACATCCACCGTAGAAATCTTTCTACAATCTGTCATTTTGTCTTTCATTTCTAACGAACTTTGTCTAGGTCTTTATAGATGTAGACTATTTCGGAAGAAAGTTTTCGATCCTTACTGTCAAAATCACACTGACAACCGATAAATCCTATGATATAACAAAGAATTCTGAGTCGAATTATGTAAAAGAGTGAATTTCGTAAAAAGTGCAGTTGTCTCTTTCTATTTTGCTGCCGTCTCGTACTGTCTACTGTCTACAGGAAACGTCATTTTTGTCTTCTCTTCCGTCGACAAAACGGTGCTCATGCTACGCCTGCTGGGCAGATAATTTCAAACAAATTCTGTTCCACTTTTGACTTCAGTCGATGAGTAGTAGTGCTATTAGTATTAGTTGTGGTAGTGGCTATTCGGACATGCTAAACAGGCCTAGTAACTAAAATCAGACTTTTTAATTGAATGTTTTTTTAGTTGGTGTAACAAAGTTATATCAAGAGTAATTTCCACTTTGCCACCACGTTGGTTCTTTACCTAACTTATCTTTATTCCGCTTTCAGCATCATTTATTCACCCACTTTAATGAAACGAAATTGTTTATTCTGTAAATAGGATATAGGAATCACTTTTACACGTCATATTAAAAAAAAAATTGTTATAAGTATCATAATTTAGCATCAGTAACAAGAAATTGCATTATTCTTGTTTGAATATTTGAAATTCTTTTACTTTCTCTGTAGTTGCCAAGCACTAGTGAAGCGCTCGGTGACTTTGGGCGGAGCTCGCGGCGCCGGCGCAGAAGAGACCGCGCCCGCGCCCTCGCTGCGCAGGCGACCGTCCAGCCCCGCGCCGCCCGCCGTACTGGCGCCGCCCAGGCGACCTGTGTTGGCAACTAATATTCAAGGTACGTGAATGAAACTGTTACATAGTGTAGAAACAGATGTAAGCCTCATAGCAGTTTGTACTACAACTAGGGATTACCTAAGTTAACATAACAACAACAACACCTAAGTAAAGCAAGCTCAAGGAATGATTTCAACCATTTACAGGCACTTTTGTCAAGGAGTTGGTCAGTCAGAAACATAAAGCTATTTGTCCATTCCAAAGCATAGTAGGTTCCTATGCAGAAGAATGGGCAAGAAACTCTGCGCACACTCTTGTAAATAAAAATATTGGTTCTTCATGTTTGACCATTATTTACCTGATACCATGTGAAGATAAGATCGATAATGGTGAACAATTGCATAGAAGTAACTTATTGTAGAAACTACCTTTTTCGTTAAAATGAAGTTTTTAACTTTGACTAATGCAAATGAGCTTTAGCATGTCCGCTATTTTGAATCTCTTTAGGATTTCATTACAATATTGTGTTAATTTATACTATGTTAATCCAGGCTGCCGCCAATACCTGTCGTCGTACGCCGGCTGGGGCGCGTGCATGGAGCGCGTGCGGCGCCTGCTGGAGGCGCTGGGCGCGCCCGTGCGGGCCGCGTGCGAGCGCGCCGCGCCCACGGGCGCGCACGGCCGCGCGCAGCGGGCGCTGGCGCAGCTGCATCTGGGGGAGAAGAAGTTCACGCACACTGATCACCTCATGCTGCCTACTCTTGGTAAGTGTTGTCATATCTAGCTGAGCGGCAGAGGTACGCATGGGGCGGTTTGTGACAAGAATCGCAGTGGAAATCATGCGCAGCGGGTGTATAAAAGTTAACTTGATCGATTGACAATAAGATACTACTAGATCTATCTAGCTAAATTATAAAAACCTTTCATATCCTAACTAAGCGAGCTTTAAATATGAGTTCGAGTGAGAGTTTAATTATGACTACTTCATAAACACGTTCCACCGCAACGAACTCGATATAAATCCTCTTATTATGTTTTCCTCAATTCCACAGGTTCACAAGAAGGCGCATTCGAGAACGTACGTATGTCGTACACGGGCGAGACTGGCCAGACGATCCGCCAGCTGATGTCCGCGCACAAGCTGCGTCGTGTCGCCATGTGCTGCCTCGCGTCGCCGCAAGGTCGCAGGCAACACCTCGCTGTGTCGCATGAGAAAGGTATTAATAGGATTAAGATGGTATAATCCAAGATGTCACATATGAAAGACCAATACCTGTCGCCCTGTTACGGATGGGATCTTTTTTTTTTGAATGACTCGGTTTTTACTGACATCTGTCATAAATGTCATAATAAGGTTTTAATTTACAAGTAAATCACGTGGATTGTAACCGCAACGTTTGTTACTGCAAATATTAGGGGCGGGGGTTTTTTTTTTTAATGACTCGGTTTTTTACTGCCAACTGTCATAAATATTCGTCGCTTATGCAATATACCACGCGCCAGCAGAAAATCGCTACGCACCCTTCCCTCGTCCAGGATATTGAATACTTCATCATATTGCTTTGACATAAATATTATGATACAAACCCGTCCACCATCGAAGTCAAAGTCAAATAATTTATTTCAAATAGGCACTTAAATGGCACTTTTGAACGTCAAAACAAAGAAATAGAATTGATTCTAGTTGCCCCTTCCAAAAGGTAGTTTTCGTATGGAGAAGAATGGGCAAGAAACTCCACCGTTACTCTTTTAAAAATGTTTTACAATATTTTGTATACATGAATTATATAATTATATGTGAAGACATCTGATCGTCTTTTATCTTTCACAGGAAAAATCACAGTCCTCCAATTATCAGCGCTACTGAAACAAGCAGACTCGTCTAAACACAAGCTCACTCTAACTCGTCTATCGTCCGCTCCCATACCGTTCATGGTACTCAGTCTGAGCGGCAACCCGTGGAACGAGGATCTGTTAGCTGTGTGCGGGCTAAAGGAATGTCATGTGCTTACCTTCAATAGTGGCGGTAAGTGGGATAAAGTTATGATTTTATTTCCTTCATTTGTTTTGAAATGTTGCAGCTGACGATTGAGAAACATTTGTTCATAAAACATCTGAAATTCATAAAACAAATGTAAAATTTGGCTTTAGAAGATAGTCTCTGTCGGTTTATATCAGAAATGTTGACTAAAACTTTCGTTTTATTCTTTAAAATGTACTGGTAACTGCGAATCGGCGCGATGCGAATTCTCAACGCCGAAGCTTTTTTAAGAAAATCTTAGGGTACCGTCGCTGATTTTTGCGATGTGACGTCGGAACGCAGTTTTGTGTACAAGCGCTTAATAAATAAGGGATTGCACTCACGTTTCACAAACATAAAATGACGTGACGTAGTATTTATAAAGCATGTTACACCGTCAAGTTTTTGGTCAGGAAAAGAGAATAACGTACTTTTTTTTTAACACACATATTCCCCAAAAAGTTGTGTAGAGGTAACACCTACATTCCGCCTATTCTGTTAAAGTCCAATGTAATAGGGGGCCAGCCTATGGGGACCTAACCTTACTTCCTAATGGAAAAACCTTGCTGGACCTGGGAATCGAGCTCAGGGAATAATATTTTAAAATCTTTTCTTTTTCTCAGGTGCCGTGGCCGACCACCTAGTCCTAAACACCGGTTTGGAAGGCAACAACTACGTCATCAAAGCAATATGGCTGCCCGGCTCTCAGACACAACTCGCCCTCGTCACGTCAGACTTCGTCAAGATATACGACCTGAGCAAAGATCTCAATAATCCCATGCATCACTTCCTCGTACCGAGTGGAAAGGTAAAAGTATTTGTTCATTTTAGAACTGAAGTTTGGTGAAATGCCTAAATAAGTAGGTAGTTGTACGTGGTAGGTTCGAACCCAGCCATGCGCTATACTTTGTGTAAATAATTTCATCTCCACTGCTCTCAAAACTGTGAAGGAAAACATCGTGAGGAAATCGGCATGTCCTAGAACCAAAAATTCGAAGACATGTGACATCTACCAACCCGCACTGGGCCCGCGTGGTGGATTACGGCCCACTCCCTCTCACAGAGAGGAGGCCTGTGTCCCAGCAGTGGGAACATTATAGGCTGATTATGTTATGTAAGTAGGTTAGGCCTGTCTTACCATGAATAAATGCCGGAAATCTTATCTTCCCGATAATTCCATACAAATTGTACTTCAGTTTTTCATTGATTTGGTAGATAGGGCCTTTACTCTGTGGAACAAGCCCATAACACAGGGACGGAAAGTTGGATACTAGTTGCATTCAAGAATTTACAAAATGTTAAACTACATGAATACTGTAATAACGTTCTATTTGTCAGGTCCGCGACGTGACATTCGTGAACCAGGACGGCGTTATGCACATGCTATGCATGAGCTCCGCCGGCCATATTTACTGGCAACCAATGAGCGAAGAGTCTCGCGCCACGCTAGGAACGTTCTACGTCACAAACACGCTAGAGGTGCTCCATCCGGAAATACAGGTAAGCTGAAATTGTTATTTAAGTTCTCGATATAACTCTTGTGAACCAGGCTGGTATTATGCACACGCTATGCATGAGCCCGAACGGCCACATCTACTGGAAGCCGATAAGCAAGAAGCTGGAGGACTCGCAGAGCCCATACTACGTCACCAACGTGCTCCAGATTGAGCACCCGGAGATACAGGCAAGTTGCGGTAACCGGTTATCTAAGTTAGTCTTGAAATCAAAGAAATAGCATCTTCGTCTGAATTATGGTTTCTTTATTCTTGTTACAAAATACTTTTTTGTTTAATTTTGTTGTTAGGCAAATAAAACACTGGACGGTTCTGCAGATATAAGGCGATGTGACCAGCTTTTGGATAATTTATTTATAAAGAATGAAAATACATGTATTTAGTAGCACACAAGCCTAGCCTAAAATACTCATAACATATTTTGCAAAATAATATAAAAAGTATTCCATTGTAAGGAATTACACGCTTTTCGGCTGCGCGAAATAGGGCCAGCAAAAACATACTATCTTGTGGGTTATTTGCATTGTCTTTGTGACCACAAAGCATGCGGTGTGGCATTGTATAGTCACACACGTGTGGTATAGTTTAACCGAGACCGCTGTTCCGCGTGTTAGGTATGTGTGAGGCGAGACAGGGGGTAGTGCAGGCCGCTCATTCGTCAAAGCGGCCTCCCGCGACTCCGCGCATTCCTAAGGCATGGAACAGCGGTATCAGTCAAACTATAGTCGCCTAGACGCGGATCAGATTTAAATTTCTTCCTGTGTCGACCCTATGCATGCAATATAATTCACTGTTTCACATTGTACTCCATCCGCTTGTATGTGTTTATACATTTGTATACAGTTATCAACCTTTACGCAGGAAGAAATTTAGCCTTTCACTCAGCAGACCGACAGCAACACACTGAAAAATTCATTTTATTAACACCAGTATAAAGTCTAAAGTTGAACGAATATCGACGCAGACATCAAACGGCTCTTCGGGCGGCCTCAAGCATGGTTTAATTTCATCATAAAATCATCTGCTTTCGGTTTGCGCTAAGCCTAAAGCGGTCCATAGACGTTCATGCGTCATGACCTGCAATTATTGGAATTGCATGTCATGCAAAGATTGTCAATCAACATCCACATCATGAAATACAGCTAAATGGTCATTCATGCATGACAGCGCGGCATGACACGATATTCCAAGAATTGCAAATCATGCCACATGATCGTCTAGTATATCTATATGGAGCGCTTTAGAGGATGTTGGACTTTAACATAAAAACAAAGTGCCCTTTTAATGCCTAACCAAAAAAAAGGAGCATAACCCAACGTCCGAAATATCTTTGTATTTAAAAATAAAAACGTGTGTCCCCAATGTCCTCTACACATTTCCCGTAGTGATTCAAAATTCCGTAGTTACAGTACCGTATACGTATCAATTGGCTGAATGTTGTCATACATTTTTATAACTTCCTCACACTTGGTCGCCATACTTTATGGTTGTATTTCCGTCTTCCTAGGATGTTGCGGGCTTGGTGGGAGGCGGCGGTGTGTCCATCTACTACTCGCATACGCTGAAAATGTTGTTCTTCTCGTATGCGCAAGGCAAGAGCTTCCTGGCACCTCTTAACACGGTTGAAGAGAGCCTCAAAGGTAAACACAGCAAGACGTAGAAAATGCCTTTTCATTTTCAGTTCTAAGAGTTAAAACGAAACCTGATGAAAATATATTTAAACTCTATAACGGTAAAGCATTGTGTTCAATCTCCAAAGACGACAAAACAATTCCACCGTCACCATAATTAGTTGAAATTTGTTCAGTATTTAAATAGTAATAGGATCTCACATAGCCTTGTCTTTGTCGTATTTGCATCAAGAACAACACAAAATACTTCAAAACCTTATCTTAGATCATTTACATGAATCGCCAGTCGCCACTTAATCAACTATCTACTTTAGCTTTACGTAGTTTAAGTTGATTTTTGACTGACTCATGGTAATAAAAAGTATAAAAAAAATCGCTTGCTATGGAACTTGAATTTGAAAATCCGAGATTCTGAATTCAAATATAGAAAAGGAATCAAGTAAAGTATTATTTCTTCCCAAACAGGCACAGCAATGATAACGCTAACAGCCTCATCAGCGCAAAAGGAAGGTGGTCGCGGTGGCGGCAAGCAAGGAGGCGTACAGTCCTTATGTCAGTGGGCTGAAGTGCCTGGACACCCTGGTTTAGTGACAGCTGTCATGCAGGCTTCCAATAACCCGGTCGTACTCATGTTGACACCTACTAACATATTCGTACAAGAAATAAAGGTGAGACAGGTAATGGGGCGTTGATAAACCTAAATAGAAATGGCTATTTAAGTCACTTCCGTTTTGAGAGAAAACAGGTATTGTTTTGAGCTGCTTCTTAGCTTTGACTTGCGGTTTTATCCAGGGCCCTTATAAAGAAGTGTTAAAGTTTTAGTACGAAAAATGAACCCACTCTCTCTCGTACTGGAACAATGATGATTTAAGTGCTAGTCACCATTTTTGCAGTTCAAAAGGGGATGGCGCTGTTCATCCTATAGCCCCATCTCTTTCTCGCACTGGAAAGGCTGCCCTTGGAAGCCAAAGTCAATAATCGCTAAAAAAAATCTTCAATTAATCATAAAGGCATGTGTCAAATAAAGTTTCTGATTGAATAATCAAATGATCTATACTTTGGCATGAGCTTTAAAAGTAGATCTTGCCCGAGATTAATTTGACTCCTTTCCTAAAACCAACTACATATTTCGTAGGTTGTACCCGCAAAAGCGAAGATAACCGACATGGTAGCGGTCCGTCATTGGTGTGGCGGCGGCGGCGAACAGAAGAGTACTCTGATACTACTCTGTGAAGACGGAAGTCTTCGTATGTATGCGGCTAGTAATGACCACACTGGCTACTGGTTGTCGCCTGCTATACAGCCGACGCATGCGCCAAGAAGACGGCCTAGACTGCTGACGCATCATTCCAAGGGAAAAGCGCAGCAGGTTAGTACCGAGGTAATTTTGGGCATAGAAAAGAGACTGGGCAAAATTGATTCATAGACCGACTCTTCAATTTTGCCCAGTTTACTTTCATAGATTATTTATTATTATAGTTTTTGTCGCTGATCTGAGGTCTCTGAACATTATTTCAAATAATAATTATTTAAGATCTTATGTTCCATCATATCCTTAGACATCTGTTATTGTTTACTATAATTATATAGCCAACAGATCAGTAGATGGCAAACTAATTTATGAATGCAGTTCACTTGTGAATTAAGGTAGCTATAACAATAACACAACTATCTTTCACAGGTGGTAACGAAATCCAACGCAAACGGAGCTCCTCAGTTCCCGATCGATTTCTTCGAACATTGCGTTGCGATGAACGACATCGAGTTTGGCGGAAACGATCTGTTGCAAGTGTACAACACTGCACAGATAAAACACCGACTCAATACCACTGGTAAGTAGCCGGAAAATTATTTTTATTGTTATAAAAAGTAAAATCTTCGAACATTAGTACTTCGGGAATCCAAGGCGTGTCGTAAATTCGTCTTAGTTAAAATTCTAAATTTGAATTAGCATACTTTGAAAGTTACGACTTCGAAAATGCCTCTCTACTTCCTAGTGATCGAAATTCTACCAATGCGTCTATTATATTTTTGAGTCGTTGAAAATCGTCTTGTTTGTAAGCTTTTGTTATTCTTCATAGGTTTGTACGTGGTATCAACAAAAATGAGTGGTTTCGCGATGGAGGTCGCTAACTCTGACCCTAACATGGTCATCTGCGGCATAAGGGTACTCCTGGGCAGTCAAGATGTCGCCAGAACGCCTTCATTCGTTGAAGTGAGTAGAAATGTCTATTAAAACATTTTTTACCAAGTTTTTTTCTGTACATACGATTAGTGGATGAATTCTCAAATGCAGTCAATTTTGTATCACTTTAAGGTGTATTGTAGCGATAGAAAAAGTTTTAAATGCGTCTTATAACCTTTTAAGTGCCGTTAGAGAATTATTTCTAATCTATCTCTTTCGTAGGTGTACGGCAGATCAATTCAAACAATAGTGGTGCGCAACCGTTGGTTCGACATACCGCTGACTCGAGAGGAATCTCTGCAATCTGACAAGAAACTATCCATCAACTTCGGACCTTCACAAGACCCTGATGGCGTCACTATGGTTGATTCTGTAAAAGTAAGAAATAAGACTAATTCATTTTTATTTCTAATCTTGTTTTTTTTACATTGTTATTGCAGAGTAATTAATCTCATTTTTATTACTGCATAAAATATTTTTGAGGGCTATGTCCAGCAGTGGACGTCTTTCGGCTGAAATGAAAATATTAAAGTAAAAAATAATAATGATGTGGTATTTTAGGTATATGGAAAGAACAAAGAGCAATTCGGATGGCCTGAAGATAATGAAGACCCATCTGCTTGTCCATCATCTAGCAAGGTTGCTACAGTAAGTGTTAATAATGTTATTTTCGTTTAATAATTTAATTCGAAGCGTGAAATTCCAATTTATTTTTCACGAAAATTGAATAAACCTGTCAATGCAAGTCTTACATTTTTATATATTTTTTTGTTTTATTTGTTGAAGTTTTGTTACATATTTTTGTTGTTAATTTTAACTCATCATTAGTTTCGTAGCCAGTGAATGGCTTCAAGAGTAGTCTTCTAGCTGAATTTATTAGAAATCTTTTATATAGGGTTCTACGTTCTAATACCCAGTTTTAATTTCTATACAGGAGGGCGAAGGCGCCGGCGGAGCCTGGAAACCAAGTCCACTAGAGCGCCTCGCATGCGCAGCCCTGGAAGCGTTAGAGCTAGGCGCGGGCGCGGCGGCGGCGGGCGCGCACGCGGCCGGCGAGCCCGCGCGCCGCCTGCTGTGCGCGCCCGCGCCGCCGCACCTGCACGCGCGCGCGCAGTGCCTGCTGAGGGCCTTGCATCACACGCATTATCATCAGTATAAGGTATGCTCTGATATCCTTATGGCACACAAAAGCTCCAACGGTTTATGATTATAGATAATGCAACTCACGAGCACGCGTCATATGACTCGTTATGTCATTGTAGTTAGGTATAAACTAGAATGATTGTCGCGCGTTCGTGATCAGCAGGCGTAGCATGAGCACCGTTTTGTCGACGGAAGAGTAGACAAAAATGACGTTTCCTGTAGACAGTAGACAGTACGAGACGGCAGCAAAGTAGAAAGATTCAACTGCACTTTTTACGAAATTCACTCTTTTACATAATTCGACTCAGAATTCTTTGTTTTATCATAGGATTTATCGGTTGTCAGTATGATTTTGACAGAATAGAAAACTTTCTTCCGAAATAGTCTACCTACAAAAAGACGTAGACAAACATCGTTAGAAATGAAAGACAAAATGACAGATTGTAGAAACATTTCTACGGTGGATGTCAAAAATGAAGAAACGAACTGTCACTTTGTATAGAAAAAGCTATGTCTATTCTTCGTAGAGATAGAAAGCGCCATGCTACGCCTGCTGCTGTCAACCTTGTAGAATGGCTAATATTCTCATCACGATAAGAGATATTCTTCTGTAGATCGTGCCGAACAATAGAAGGAATTAAAGGGCTTTTGACACAGTATTTATTTGCTGCGTGTATGCTCTGCCACAATTGAAAAAATAATATCTAACAATGTCTGCCTTCTCAGATACTGCCTTCATTAAGTTAAGCAAAGTACTAATCATTATTTCCACAGGACCAAGCCATCCTCAAATACGTGTGCACGTCACTGCGCGAACTTCGCGACACAGCTGACCCGCACAACATCGACCCTGAAGCGTACTTCAGACTGGTGCTGTTGGCGCGAGGCGTCGCTGTTGCCAGGCCGAACCATCTCGTGAAGTACAGCGCTCCTACGCCGCAGAGACCGCCGAATGGTAAAGAAATAACGCTCAAATATTATAAATACTAGTCTTTAGCTGCAGCTAAGGTGTGAAAGTCATCGGTTGGCGCTGTTCAATAACAACAAAGTAATAAACGAACCCATAAAATTTTGGTTTGCAAATCTATTCTGTATAATCATCAGCCCGCTGGACATAGGCCTCTCCAATCGCAGATCATTCAATTGGATCCTCGCTTTTTGCGCGGTTCTCTGCGCTAGCACTACTTCTTCGCGCAAAAAATAGTTATTTATGCAACTGTTATATAATAAAGGGTATTAAAACACGAATGTTGGTTTGGAATACTATCACATGAATGTTTTAATACCTAATCTTCTATAAAAGTTTCAACATTATAACACCCGTTTGGATGACATTATAGTTACTATGACACTGGATGTTTTAATGTTGGCTATAAGCTAACTGTTTCAGAAACTTTTTGAGAGGATTTATAGCATGGGTGTAGATAAAACTATTTATGTAATTTTATTCCTCCTATTCTTATTGCAAAAGTTTCTCTACTGCCATCTCACTTTATTGACATAAAATAAGACAAAAGAACTCGAATGTCACGTTTTAATTATGTTATATCTATTCAATCAACAGGAGATTGGTCAGTCTTCTGGAAGGGCGACAACCAAGACGAGAAAGAGAAAGAGCCACATCTATGCGCGTTACTAACCAGCGTGCTATGGCGCTTAGCCGCGTGTCGATCATCTACTGCGCAGCCGCCTGGTATACTGTCCTATGGGTTGAGACATCCGGAACATACGATGCATGCACTCGCTGACACAGTGCATGCTTTCCAACTGCATGCGGAGCCTGAATGTGTAAGTACTAATTTGTTGTTGAAATGTTTGTTTTGTCTTCTGTCGACTTTTGTCTGGGGAATAAATATGACAGACATTTTCTTGTCAAACTGCAGTATTTATTCATTATTTAAATTAAAAGTTATTAGACTATTGGCAAATGCTCTATTATTATCAAATGCTCCCCAGCCCTTAAAATGCTGATCTAGCTTTGGTTGCCTATCGGTGTACGACAATGTTCTGATGTTAACTGGCGGTATTATTTATTAATTTACAAGTAATTTGCCCAGTGACCATACATAGAAAAAAATCAAAAATACGTTATTATTACTACTACTAGCTGCATTCCAAATGTGGCGGCTTAGGGTGCGTTTTCACTGAAGCGGAGCTGAGCGGAGACGTGCAGGAATCAGCCGATCACAGACGCCATGAGAATTTCAACCATTGTGATTGGTTGATTCCTACAGGTATTCGCTCGTCTCCGCTTCAGTGGAAACGCACCCTAAGGAACGAACCGCGGTTGTCTATTTCTGAATGACCTAGTAACGTTCTGTCTTATCTACAGATTGAATTCGGTAATCAAATCTACCTATCGCTCCTACTGGCTGAGGATCAAAGCATAAGTTTTGGAGCCAAGGCTGCTCTAATGAGAGTGCTCCGACCCAGAGTGAAGAGGCGTCGCGTCTACATACCATCGCCACCGAACACTCCTGGAACAGGTAAAATAAACAATATTTCGTTTCTTTGATGTGTCAGGAATCAGGGTGAACATTTTGAGTACGTACAGTATGATATCGGTGAGGTTCTAAGGGCGTTCGCTACGTTAAGCGTGCGCTCGCGGCGGGTGCACGGAGCGGGCGCCCGCAAAACGTACTAACTCGTCGCACGCGTCCGCGCCTGAGAGTGCTGCTCTTATTATCTTTCAATACAAACAGACGAGGCACCTGGCGCGTGCGCACGCTTAACGTAGCGAACGCTAAAACGCAACTCCCGCGCCGCATCGTGTCGCCTCGCCTCGCCCTCGCCGCTCGCCTCTTGTGTATGTCCCGTGCCTTAGCTACAAATATTTTATATACCTTCAATTATTTTATAACTTCTCAACAAATACTTCGTATGTCGTTTTTTTTTTTTTAAGCTCTGAAACCATGGGGTTTCGCCTACAACTTTTGAATTTATATATGTAATTTTTTTGTAATAAATCTCTTTGTAACGCAGGCGCAGGGTCATCAGTAACGACAGCGCAACCAACGAGCTCTATAACCGAAGCCGTCGTATCGGAGTCGGACTTGAGCGCCAACCGTGACGACAATCAAGAGAACCAGTTCATGGATGTTGATGATTCCTTGGAACCCATGGTGCTGTTGGCTCCTGATGGAGGTAAGACAGACTCGTATTTTTTATGCATTTCAACTGTATCGTTAAGCAGCAGTGATGGCTTAGGCCACTATCCCGCTGGCGTTTTACGTGGGTTGGCGCTTCTCCGACGTCTGCGCAGCGCCAACTTTGCGCTAACGTCGCGAGATTCTTGCGTTTTTTAGCAACGGATGCATTTGTGCGACTTTAACGATGCGTTCAGCGGATGTAACGCTTGCCACTAGAAACTCGCCAACCCTCGTAAAACGCCAGTGGGATAGCGGCCTTAGTGCTGTGACCGTCGGACTGCCAAGTCATAGGTCTCGAGTACGAACCCAAGGCACGCACCTCTGACTTTTCGGATTCATGTGCGTATTGTATAATTATCACTTGCTTCAAAAATGGTGGAGGAAACACCGTGAGTAAACCGGCACGCCTGAGATATATTTCTCGACGGCATGTGAAGCCAAGTCAGACGCCCATGGGCGGCTTTAAAACTATGACACCATGTTAATCACTAACACGAAAGAGAGAGAGAACTGTATCGTTTACGAAAATTGCATTGAATTATGAAAATTGTCACATTATGGGCAGGCTCTCGTTAGTTTCATCCACGATTATTCTTTAACTTTTAAGAGTCCCTATCAATTTCGGCGCGCTACGAGTTTAGGTAACTATCGGAGCGCAGTATGTCTGTGTGCGGTCGACGTATCGCTGACAGTCGTAGTGTGCGCTGTGCGCACGGTGCAGCGCGAACTAATAATCTTGGTCCGTAACTGCTATTATTAGGAGTTTTTACTTACTGGGTTCCGTAATACTGGATGGATTTTATTTTGTGATTATGACGTGCTATGTTTAGATACCCTATAAAAATATGGTTACCTAGTATGGCATTCACTGAAGTAAAAGCAAGCTATAAAGTGTGACCAGCGTATATAAGGTAAGTCTGAAACGAATTACACGTGTTATTGTAGTCCTTTATTATTTAGATTAATTAGTCCTTTATTATTTACATTTATGTAACTATAATTATTACTATTTAAAAAATAAAAGTAAAATACAAAAGACGTAGATATATTTAGTTACCTATTCCGCTTGACTATTCTCCAAGAGTCATAAAAACCCCGTAAGAAATCGACACGTGTTTCACCTCTCAACGAGGCATCCTCAGGATGACGATTGACCAATTGCAAACCAGAACACGACGTGTTACCACACCGAGCGCTGGACGCAAAGTGAAAACTTAAGTTAAAGTCACTTTGGTTCCAGCGCTCGAGTGGTTTAGAAGATAGGAGCAGATGAACATACATACATATATACCGATCAAAATCATAACCCTCCTTTTTTCTTCGCCGTAGTCGGGTAAAAAAGAATTACCGTGTGTCCCGATCCTTTTCCCTCATCGATGATGTTCCACGTAATATTTGATTTTCGGCAGATTTCTGCCTATTTAATTCTCTACAAATATAATTAACACGTTATTAGATTAAAGAAATAATAGTAAACTACACCATTTTTCTTAATTAGTAAGATGATGGCAAAAATTATTATTTACCTAAGAACTGCACGTGCCTTCCGTGTTCTTTTAACTTTTTTCTTTTTATTACCTTTCATTCTTGCGTGATAATAAAGTTCACTTATTCGACCCATTTTCTAAAAATTAAACACTATTTTACTGTAAGTATAATACAAAACATTAATATGTATAAATATCATTAGCAAATCACAAAGTGTTACACCATACATTATATAGGTACTCACAGTCTCAAAACTTGTTAGCTCTAGTACAAAAGTACGCTCGATTCCGCGAATTACGTCGGGAACGGTGGCAGCGGCGAACGTCACAGGCGACACAGGTCCGACGTCGAGAAGCCCTCGGGCGCGACTGATTGCCTCGAGCGAGCGCATCGGTTTATAAGGCATTATTTAGATATTTTATTATAATTAAATTAGTAGTCAAAAATAAAATATAAAAACTGAATTTGGTACATAAATAACTAAAATTTTAAAATATTTAAGACTTATTGTTAATATGTAACAAATTCTTAAACTCAAACTCAAAAACTCAAACTCAAAGCATTTATTTCAAATAAACCAATTACAGGCACTTTTGAATTGTCAAAGGGTCGGTCAGTCAGAAAATATGAAGCTAGATGCCCATTCCAAAGCGTAGTAGGTTCCTATGGAGAAGAACGGGCAAGAAACTCCACGGACACTCTTTTAAATCAGAATATTGTTACAATATGTTGTTTACATCATTCATGTTGGAATCATACATGTGAGTACAATGTAGAAAAACGTGCAGGTTAAAAGAGTCCGTAAATAAAAGATAAAACGATACAAAACAATTCAAAAATTAAAATAAATCAAAATAAGCCGTGGCAGCTAAGAGATGACCAGTCCCTACTGATGGCGCCCGTTCACGAACATGACGCATGGATCAGCACCATTCAGCTCAACCATTTTGAAGGGAACTTAATGATCCAACACACACGCCACCACCAGCGAGACATTAAAGTGAGCATGACATGCTTTCAGCCGCCAGGGCACATTCAAGTCAATGAAAGACGTACCTAGTAAATGGTAGCTTTAAAGTACTTAGGTAAGTACATAGTGCTCACACACATGTGCTATGCAGTTATACAATACTAGGAGATTGAATTTATACAATGTAAAGATAGTTTTTACAATCTTCAGCAGCTCCAACAATATTTTCGTATGCTAATCAATTACTTGTTGCGCCCTGTGGCAAGCATTTTTGTCAGTGATGTAATCCCCCAATTTATAATATGCTTGGCGGCATAGTGTGCGTTTTATACAAGATTTAAATTTTGTTTCATTCAGTTGGAGTATGTGGGGAGGTATTTTATTGTAACATTTTAAACAGTACCCCATGAAGGATGAGTCTACTTTAGCCAGTCTGAAGCCCGGTTGAACTAATTGGTCCCTATTCCTAGTCCTATAATTGTGTTTTTCACCTCTTTTACTAAAAAGACTTAGATTTTTCCTTACGTACATGATGTTTTCGTAGATATATTGACAAGGTACCGTCATGATGTTAATATCTTTAAACAGTTCCCTTAGAGAATCGCGCATACGGAGGCCATATATTGCTCTGATAGCTCTTTTCTGCAGAATAAAAATAGACTCGATATCTGCAGCCCGTCCCCATAGTAAAATACCGTAAGACATGATACTATGAAAGTAACTGAAATAGACTAGCCTCGCAGTATCTACATCAGTGAATTGACGGATTTTTCTCACAGCATATGCTGCTGAACTTAGCCGTCCTGCAAGAGATGTTAAATGAGGACCCCATTGCAGCCTTGAGTCGAGTGTGATCCCCAGGAAAACAGTCTTATCGACGAATTCTAGTTTCTCCCTATTCAATATTATGTCACAATCACTACTTTTAACATTCGGTAAAGCAAATCTCATGCATTTAGTTTTTTTCCCATTTAATACTAAATTATTAGCAGTGAACCAATTTTGGACCTGCAATAGGGCGTTATTTACGTCGTCAAGATTTGATGCACGTCTATTTATTTTAAAAATTAAGGAAGTATCGTCAGCAAATAACACCATTTGTGGTTGGTTTTTTAATAAATGGGGTAGATCATTAATATATACTAAAAAGAGGAAAGGACCCAATATCGAGCCTTGTGGAACACCCATTTTTACATTTAAACCGAGTGAATTGACACCATTTATTTGAACTTGCTGTTGTCTATCATTTAAATAAGATTTTACTAAACTGAGCGCAAGTTTACCTAGTCCGTAATGCTCAAGTTTTAAGAGTAAGGTTTTGTGATTTACGCAGTCAAATGCCTTGGAGAGGTCACAAAAAATTCCTATGGCATCTTGGGCCTCCTCCCACGCAGTAAAAATGTGTTTTAATAAGGTGACACCGGCGTCAGTCGTACAACGTCCTTTGGTGAAACCATACTGCTGATCGTGTAAGATTTGGTTGGTGTTAAAATGATTAAGCATTTGATTGAGCATTACCTTTTCGAAGACCTTGCTGAACACCGGCAGAACAGACACTGGTCTATAATTGTTGGTGTCTTTACTGTCTCCAGATTTAAAAAGTGGTATAACCTTACTGTATTTCATTAAATCCGGAAAGACTCCTTTAATATTTAATTTATGTGTGGAACATAAATTAAATATTAAAGCCAAGTATGGTGCTATAGTCTCGATTATGGATGTACAAACTTTGATAGATAATCCCCATAGATCTTCGGTTAATTTTATTTTGATTTGTCGAAAAGCTTTTATAACTATCATAGGGTTTATATGCTTAAATTGAAATTCAACCGGGCAGACTGGAACGTTCGCTCTTAATAAATCAATTGAGACGTCGGGTGAGGAATTTAAAACTTCCGTCGTTTTAGCTGGTATGTTAGTAAAGAAGTGTACAAATTCTTGAGCTACTTCTAAATTAGAGCTTATGGCACCACGTGAAGTGTCCAATGTGTAATCATTGTTTCTTATTTTGTTCTTATTAGTTTCACTATTTATAACTTTCCAAACTGATTTTATTTTATTTTCTGCTGATTTGATCTTGTTGCTAATAAAAAGGGCTTTAGCTTTCTTGCAGGTATTTCGAAAAATTTTGGAATATGTAGCAACATACATATTGAAAGTTCCAGTGTTAATGTAAGGCTTAAGGCCATACAGCTCGAACAGTCTTTCCCTACTTATCCTAATACCTCTAGTTGCCCAGTCACTAAAAATAAAATTAGGGCAAATATTTTTTGTTTTCTTTTCAAAAGTTTTATTGAATTCAGTGTGCACTACTGAAAAGAAATCCTCATACAATTTGTTTGCATCGTCCATATTCTGGCCCAGGGCATTTAACTTATTATTTAGGGTACTATTGAATCTACCTTACGCGTAGACGACGATTTTGCACATGGTATTATTGCGTTTTTTCAGCGTGGTACACATTTTTTTTTCAAGTACTAATTCAATAAACTTTGGAAAAATGATCAGTCGCCTTACTAATATACTATATGTCCAGTATTTAGGATTTTTCTCAGATTGATATTTGCTACCAGTAAGAAAGCAATTGAAAAACCAAGCGTTTCACGCTTACGTAAAAACGAGTTTTAGATTTTTATTTTTCGTAATTTATATTGAGTAGTTAGTTTTAATTTTATTAGTCGACTTACTAGTTAAATAGGTGATGAATAATTTTGCATTTAAAAACAAAACAAATATCTTAAGGATATTGAGACATTGGCTCCAAAAAAACTTGAATTTTCTGTTTTTAGACCGCGAAATTGATAGGGGCTCTTAAAACGCATTTTTTTAGTATGAGATTGTACACGACCTTTTCGAAATTGGTTCCCCACAAGGATATTGGGGTATGCTGTTAGCCAACTGAAGAGACAATGGCTAAGTCTTAATGTGCAGCAGACACAAGATTTCACAACCAACCATTTGTCTAGCGATATGAATATGTAGCAGAATTACTAACTTTTTTTACACACTGTATCTTTATTACGTCCTGTTTCATTCTAACAGGTCTAGAAGCGCTACTAGACATCCCACCGGACGCAGACGACGAGACGATGGTGGAGCTGGCCATAGCATTATCACTACAGGAACAGCCGCGCAGGGCTCCGCCCGCGCCCTCGGCGCCTCCGCCACCCGCGCCGGGCTTTAGCGATGCTACTGCCTCGCCTCCTGGGTATGTCACTATCTTTTATAGAAAACTAGGCACACACGGATGCTATCTACTGATGTGGCCACATGTTGTCAAAAAATTGAGATTTCTGTGCTTTATCTGAGTTAAACTTCTGCAATGAAATCTTTTGAATGAATGCTCTAGCTGATGGTGAAAATCGCAACCTAAAATCCAATGTGTAGTGTAGAAGAACTAAGCGCACACACAGACAGACACGAAAAGTGACTTGCACCATTTATATATTTGGTTAACAGATAGTTCTCTAACAAAAAGAGATTTTTTTTTTAATGTTTGTTTTACATTACTTAATCTTACAATACACAGTTAGATATGCTGGTATTTAAGACATTTATAAAGATCTCGATATTTGCACAAACACGTCTGTATTTACTTATTACGTGCGTTTTAACAGAGATAGCTGTCAATTTTCGAACTCAAATGTCGAGCGAGATCGTGCACAAAACTGTTCTACTCTCGAACTCATACTCGTTTGTATTAGATAAAAAAACCTATTAATACAAATTACATACCAACAACTTACATGTAGCAATAACTCCGTCAGCTCCGACGACGAGGGCAGCACGGCCGCCACGGACGGCAGCACGCTGCGCACGTCGCCGGCCGAGCCGCCCGGCTCCGCCGGCTCCGAGTCGGGCGGCAGCGGCGCCGACAGCATCGGGGGCGTGTCGGGACGCAGCAGCGCTTACGGTAGGGGACACACATGCGATAGGGTGAATTTTCTTTGTGTAGTTTTTTTTTTTAAGTGTATGTGGACGGCCAAATACGAAACCATACAAAATAGGAGAAAATACTCGATGGAGGCCGATTTTGATGCTAAAACGGTACCAGTATATTTTTGAAAAATTCACTGTAAAATATCGGATGGATTGTGTGAAAGATGATCAGCACGCGTAGCATCACAATTATAGAAACGGGTTTTATCGACGGAAGAATAGACAAAATGACAGATTGTGATTGTTTTATCTGTCCTTTTGTCTATTCTTCGCCGGCGCCGGCCGCTTGCAAAAGTGCACGCGCTTTATAAGTGATATGGCAAAATTAAGCGGAGACGGCGCGGCGCGGTGACAGAGCGCGGCTCTGTGGCGGTGCCGAGCCCTAAATCAGCAAGCATTTTAAATTATGTAGACAGACTTTCATGAAAAATGCTGTTCAACTACTGAATCAAAACAAAGTATTATTAAAATGCTATCGCTTGACATGGGTGCTTATAAAAGCGTTAAAATTCTGTCAGCATGTGTGTGACAGTGCTTCTAGGTATATTTTGTATTGATTTGATCGCTTATGGGCAGCCATCTTGTATTATAGTATGTATGCATTACAACTGACGGAATGTTCTAGGAGAAATGGTGTCGGCTCCGTCTGCCGGGGCGATGCCTGCCTCCAATATCATCGCTGCGCCTGTTGCTATCACAGGCTAGTAAACTAATATATTGTATTGTTATTTTTTTTATTTTTCGTAACTAAAAACTGCTTGAATAGGTATATCTAGAGGGTAGCACAAAAAATTGTATATCCATCACAGTGAATGTGGACAACACATTCAATTATACCATTTTCATTATGGCTTGCTTTTATAATTTTAACTTGAATGCACATGATAAGTAAGTATGTCAATATGAAACTTGAGCTTGCTTCGATAGTACATATATTATATGATATTCCTATTAGATTTTTTAAAGCTTACCATCTGTAAATTAAGAATTGGTTTTGGCCAAAGTTAAATTGAACAGACTTTCACACCGGAGATTTGTGTTCCTTTTGTACTCACAAAACCTTATTTTAAGTTAATCATGTTAGTAATTTTATATTTTTGCGTTGTTTGGTTAGTCACAATAAAATTAACTTGATAATATCAAACATACAATAGAAAAATAAAACTAAACATGCTATTCCGTCATCAGCTGGCCCCTCAACGTCATCCAACCAAGCAGTGGCCTCCACATCGCGTACTATGGAGGCGGAGAGCGAGACGCGCAAGTTGCATGCGCTCCGTCTCTCTCTACTATCGGCCGCATTGGACGCACTGCCTTCACTAAGATACTTGCCAGGAGTCAGGGCTATACCCTTCGTACAGGTACGTACACATACATCAGCATAAGTAAGCGTTTCGGTAAAATTGTTGTTGAATTAATTTATGAATTAGTACGAACGTTGCGCCACAGTACGACACCACACATACAAAACAAAACATACAGAGGCAAACACACACACAGGCAAAGCTTCTAACAAAGGCACATCCATTCAGGCCCCATAAATTTTAGGGCTACAGGAGATCATTCCAAACAAAAAGATATATTCCGTTCGAACATGTTATTCTCTTCACTTTCTCACTATTGGACCAAATCTGTAGGGATGTGAAAATTACAAAATTGAGACATTTATTCGGCAACTGCTTCTTAACATCATCCAACCAATTCATTTAACTATCTTTCCTCCCTTGACAGGTGGTCCTAATGCTCGCTGGAGACCTCGACTCGAGCGTCGAAGGCGACCGTACAGTCCTAGATCGACTCCTAGAACTACTCGTCTCAGAACTCGACATTCAAACCGACGAGAACCCCGAAGAACGTACGGACCGACGGGAGTTACAGCTGGCTATTATGAGACTAGAGTTACTTGTGTCGGAGTTGGATATGCATGGAGATGAGACCCCGCCCCCGATACATGAGAGAACCAATAGGAGGGAGCTGCAGTTGGTTATTATGAGACTGCTTAGTAAGTATAATTGAAATTGAAATTGAAATATTCTTTATTCAGATAACTAAGATCCAATGTGTTATTAATTACAAAAACATGACTTACAACTATTGTTAGTAAAACGACACGATATTGGTGATTCAGTAAAATACATTTAACTATATTACATTTTACTATCAGTATAACTTTTTGATATTTTTTTCTGATCGAGATCGTCATTTGCAAATTTTGAACGTGCGTTCGCTTCGTCCCGGTGACAGTTACAAATACGCAAAGTGTGACTTTAAACTGTGGTTATTTGAGTTTAAACACATATTTTAACCGAAATATTTTTCTTTATTTTTGAAGCTATTCCCGGCGATAGCTCTAAGCTACCAGTTTGGTACCGAGTAGTTTTGTCGGTCTGTTCAAAATATTATTGATCGATAACTCAAGGGTTACAGTTTGCACAAACCTATTGTTTTTCAGACTACACTTGTGTAAATATCTTTACATTCATCTTAAGGGCCACCGTTTCAAACTCTTTCTTATCTACTAGGTGTCCTAATGGCTCGTTGGAAGACATCAGCGTCGGGCGGCCCCGTGCCCCGCGCCGAAGTGACGGGCGGCGCGTGCGCAGCGCACGTGTCGCGCCTGGCAGCCGCCGCGCTGGTGCGTGCGGGCGCGCCTGCGCACTGCTTCAGAGTGCTGTCTGCGCTGCTGCCGTATTGGAAGGAGAAGACCTCTAGTAAGTAAACATGCCTAAAATTTAATATACAGCAAGAAACTACATAATTTTTATCGCCAATAATCAAAAGCAGCCCGAAGTTGGGATTTGTACCTTGTTGATGGTAAATGCTCGCCCCCTATTACATGAGACTTAATCACAACTGGTGAAATGAGGAAGTACTATAAGTTCAACTCTGCGTAACCCTTGAGGGGGAACAGGAGTGAAGTAATGTATGTCGGGGTTGATCTAAAAAAAAAAGAAATCTCCTTGTAAGAGCCACGATTCATAAGCGTGTTCTTCTCTTTGCGAATCTCTGTGGATCTTACAGTCTGTCAAATCCGGTTATATAATTTACTCTCGTTGTTTCAGGTTCTGGAACGGCTACTACTGCCCAGACGTTGCTCAAACCGCTACCGCCTCAGCCTTTGCCCGACATGCAGCCTTTCTTCGTCAAAGAATACGTCAAAAGTAAGTACTCATTTATCATTACATTGTGATGTGAATGTCTATTCATCACAGACATATGTTTTAGATAAGGCTTATATCGGTTTGTACTTAACTTTGCGTCATTAACAATTTACTACCTTACTAATGTTAATGTTTTTACCACCAGGCCATGCTTTAGACGTGTTTGACAACTACCCACAACTTCTAATGGAGATGGCGCTCCGTCTGCCGTGTCAAATACACAAGCATTGCGACCCGGCGCACTTCGACCAGCGCTGGCGCACGTTACTGTGTGAATATATGATGAACCAACAGACGCCGCTCCGGTAAATACAAAATGGATAAATATAATCATTTATTTAAAAAAGCATACATTGTTTTGTAGTTATGATACAAAATACAATAGACGCTGATATATTTAGTAACTTATTCCGCTTGACTATTCTTCAAGAGTCATAAAAACCCTGTAAGAAATCGACACGTGTTTCACCTCTCAACTCTGCGTCCAGCGCTCGGTGTGGTAACACGTCGCGTTCTGGTTTGCAATTAGTCAATCGTCATCCTGAAGATGCCTCGTTGAGAGGTGAAACACGTGTCGATTTCTTACAGGGTTTTTATGACTCTTGAAGAATAGTCAAGCGGAATAAGTTACTAAATATATCTGCGTCTATTGTATTTTATAATGGATTTCCGCAAAGTCACGCCTGAATCAATTAACTACGATACAAAAAAAAACCACTCAATTTGAAGCCATAAGCAAAAGTACCTAACTCAAAATCACTCCAAGCGTCTTACCAACAAACCATCCTATAAATCGAGATCTCTTCATATCTCTCTAAGCATAAGCTCATACTAAACCCACTTTCTTATCTAGGAAACAAGTCCGCAAACTCCTCCTTCTACTGTGCGGTACCCGCGAACGTTACCGTCAACTACGCGACGTGCACGCACTCGACACGCATCTAAACGCAGCGCGCGCTTTGCTCGCTACCGATCCTGCGTATGACAAGCTTGTACAGCTTATGGACCATTTGAAGGTAAGTAGAATTTGATGAGAAGGGATGACAAAATATAATTTTGATTTTCGACTACTTTTCAAGTACTGCCTTTGCGCATGATTATGGATGCGATGCTAAAACTTGGCAAACTTGTACCACTGCTCACTGTTGCACAACTATCGCACAAATGCAGTGCAAAATTGCCCTATCATAGCGCTATAGTGGCCAACAGTTGCGCGGTATCTTCGACTAATACCGAAATCCCGCGATCCGCGATTTTGCGGACGAACACCGTCGAGCCCGGACGACGGACCGTGGGAAGGTGACGGACGTGCGGGGTATCGCAAACATCGGAAGTTCCTTGGTGCGCGGCGCGTGGCGGTCTGTGGTCGTCTGCCGTGCGTATCCGTCTGCAATATTTCCGATCGTGGAATTCCACTATTACGTAGCTTTGGCGTGGCACGATTTTTTATCAATCTCGGCCCGAATAAACCCTAACAAATAAATGTTTATCCCCAGGCTTGTGCAGAGATAGTAAGCGCTCGCACGGGTAACTGGCAGCACACGTGCGCGACAGAGCGGCGCGAGGCATTAGCGTGGTTGGTGACAGTAGCCCGGCGCGTACACCCGCACGTGGCGCCCACGGTACTGCAGCTGCTGCAGGCGGCTTTGTGTGCGCCGCCTCATCACCAGCGAGCTGTGGAGAACAAGGTATGTAACGAACCTCTATTGGACGTGACTGTCAAGAATAGTAATAAACATACCCGTAGAATAACTAGAGTTTTACACATTCACAATAATGGACTTTCTAGACCAAATTCGCCAAAACATGATCAGTAAAATAATATTGAATTTTTTACTTTCCAAAATGTTGATTTAGATTTCTGCGTTTACTTCTTGTCATATTCATAATCTTATGTTTCAACCTACAAACGAGGTCTGTACACGTTGGGTGAGCCGTAAAATATACGCAAATTAAACAGCAAATCACGCAAAAAGGTCCAGTATACGTTGGCCGAGTGACTGGATCGCCCAACGAGTACTGTTTGTATCGGATAGCACTTAATATGTCCGATTAAAACAAATGAATATACAGTGGACATGTCTACAAAATAATAAATATTCACAGCAACAAAACCCAGCCGACTGGCCTGATCGCGAACGTAGCGCAGAAAACGACAACTTCACCACCGATGGATCAAAGTTCCAGGAGCAGAGAGTTGGACCACTCGTCCAACAGATCTTGAAACAGGTAACTATTAGCGGCAAACATTTAACGTTGGGAGAGCGAGATAGCGGTCCGTACTCCAGCGGTCAATACTTGGCATTATTTAGGCAACACAAAATATAGCCTATTTCAATTGGAAAAAAGTTTATTTTGTAATAGCCAAATTGACGCGAATATTTATTCAAATATGGAAAACATGTAAATGTCTCCGGATTCTTTTTTGTGGTTACCGTAATTAATCATTTTATGTTTGTTTTTAGGTGTCTCAAGAAGAATTGAGGATGTTCGTGAAAGCGTTCTTACTCGAGACCAACTCAACGGCTGTCCGTTGGCAAGCCCATGCTTTGCTTCTCGCTATTTACAAGTAAGTTTCTTCCTAATACAATTTGTCCTCCGTCAAGGAGCAGCTGAAGATGCCATAATTGCGTTTCTTGTAAAAAGTATTTAAACATGCCTATGTTTTGTTGAATGAAAAAAACTTATTTGGTAACATATCTATATATATATAAATAAATCCCTATTTCCCTTGGTCACGCCATCACGCGTGAACGGCTAGACCGATTTCGCTAATTCTTTTTCTGTTGTGTTTGTTGTTGTCAGAAGGTTCTTATGAAAGAAAAAAATAAGAAAATTGCGCGGAAAATTATAAAATGTAAGAATAATTAACCACCATATAAAATTATTTCTAATCGCGCTATACCTTAGCGCTTTGACAATATAAACTTTTTTAATGTAACATTATAAGTTTGACATAAGAATTCAATATTCATAATTAAGACAGGATAATGTCTGTCGGGTCTGCTAGTTCGTAAATAAAAACCACATTTATTTGAAGTAAGTAAGTGATATTTTACATGGCAACTTGAACTCATAACTAGCCACTTTTTAAATCCTAAATCTATGGCATGGTTAGATATTAAATCTCCCTTCATTTGTTTAGCAACTCTGGTCAGGCCGACCAGTCTTCATTGGTGTCACTCCTGTGGGCCATCTGGCCAGCTCTGCCGCAGTACGGTCGCAAAGCCGCGCAGTTCGTTGACCTCCTCGGGTACTTCACACTCAAGACGCCCAATATTGATACTGAGGTAAGATATGCCAAGAGAAGATGTATTTCATTTCAATCCTATCCACTTTTAAGAAAGGTCTTTTTTATAACGTTTGGCTGCTCATCGGCTGGGGCCAGGGTTGTCTAGATTCACCGCTGAACGCCTTTCTTTACAGGTAACGATGACTTTCTGGCCCCAGATAAATGTCTTCTCTTTACCGATTCATTTTGTTTTAGCTTGGAAAAGCGAGTGGTGCATTATATTTATGATGACAAAAGCACTATGTGATTTGTCATACGATTTTTTGGTTTTCAAAGCACCTACTTATTTATTGATTGAATACTTCAAGCACAGAAATGTAGAGAGGCGGACATCCTTACTAATATTATAAATGCGAAAGTACCTCTGTCTGTCTGTCGGTCTGCCTGTCTGTCTGTCGCGCTTTCACGCCAAAACTACTGAACCGATTTAAATGAAATTTGATACACAGATAGTCTAGAGCCTGAGAAAGGACATAGGCTACTTTTTATCGACATACCACGCGGGCGAAGCCGCGGGCGGAAGCTAGTAATCCTATAAATCCTCTTCATCGAAAGCCGAATCATCTTTCATGCTCTAGTCTACAACTATATATATTATTTTAATACTATAAATGTGAAAGCGAGTTTGTTTTTTGGTTTAATTGTTTGTTACGCCTTGACGCTAAAACGCCTGAACACATTTACGTGAAATTTGGCCAGGGTAGAGCATGACCTGGAATAAGACATAGGATACTTTTTATCCCGATATTCCCACGGGATCGAGAATTACGCGGGTAAAACCGTGGTGCGTAGATAGTAAGTAAATAAAGTTACATTTATATTCTTTCTCCTATACAGAAATATGTAGGCAGTGCAGTAGAGTTACTCCGCAACCAGAACCAGCTGCTCTCTTCACACGGCAACGCAGCTTTGTATGCGGCCCTCGGTTCTTATGTAGAACTAGATGGGTATTACCTCGAGTCGGAGCCCTGCCTCGTCTGCAATAACCCTGAGGTTCCCATGGCGACTATAAAGTTACCTACTATAAAGGTTGGTTTAGATTGCATATGTTTGTTTTATGTCGTTTTGTGGATAAGTTTTTTTTTCTGTGCAATTCTTAATTTATACTTTTTATTATTAATCTATATTAGGCCACTGTGGCCATATGAAATGTTAAGTACGACAAAGTTAAGTTATGGGCGTAGATTTGTTTACGTATTTGACCCTGTGACAAATCAATTGTTGTCATAAAAAAAAAAACACAATCGAACATAGCTCCTTTATGAAGAAGTCGGTTAGTCAAAGTCAAAGTCAAATAATTTATTTCAATTATGCACATAAAATACACTTTTGAATGTCAAAAACAAAGAAATAGAACTGATTCTGGTTGCCCCTTCTAAAAGGTAGTTTTCGTATGGAGAAGAATGAGCAAGAAACTCTACCGGTACTCTTTTAAAAATGTTTTACAATATTTTGTATACATGAATTATATAATTATATGTGAAGACGATGCACCGTAATAAGATTTCTGTGTCACAAAAGGTAAAAAAATATAAATGGAGCAAAATATATATGGGTTAAAAATAGTCAATTTGTCTGTGCTAAATAAATGAAATGCAAGATTTCGGCAGTTCGTTATCTGAAACATTATTTTTATACTCGTGTCTTTGGTCTCTAACCATGCAAAAATAAACCTTAACCCATCTAAATAAGAGCTGAACACACTACTGTACGCAGATCGACTCGAAGTTCACGACGACCACTCAGATCGTCAAGCTGGTGAACAGTCACATGATAAGCCGTATCAACCTGCGTATCAGCGACATTAAGAGGAGCAAAATGGTGCGAACCATCAACTTCTATTATAATAATAGAACTGTTCAAGCGGTTCAGGAGTTGAAAAATAGACCGGGTGAGTGGATTTTGTGTTCTATTTTGTAGAAATTATAGTCGTTATTGACTTGGCTGTGATAAACTATATTGCATTGCTTAGATGAGACAAACCAAAGATAAAGAAGTATCTGTAGTCATCAAAGATCAGGACGATGAGCAAGATTATCTTCTTTATAGTACACATGGCTACACATCAAGCTACACATTTCCAGTATAAGCTGACCTCGCATTGTACGGCAATCCTATACGATGCGAGATCAGCTTAAACTGGAAATGTATAGCTTGATGTGTAGCCGTATGTACAGTAATTGCAAACACGGACTTGAATTGATGAGCCACATTCAAACTTTTCAATTTTGCAGTTTCATACATTCACGAGATTACACGATTAAACACGAACTCAAATCGCACGCTCGTAAACAAGATGACAAATAAATTACTTTTAATTAGAAATAGTCTTATCCATTGAGGATAGTCTTATCCATTGAGGTTGACTAATAAGTTCTCAATGATAAAAATTAAAAATAAATACAATGTTGCATTAAGTTTGTCAAATCTATTTGATGGTCCTTTGAATCATAGCTCATTGATAATTCTGAAAACTTAACTGAAGGCAGTGACAGTTGAAATATCGATGTCAGAGACGTTACTTTCGAACTTGTCGAAATGACTATTAATATTTCTCCGTACGCTAACGTTACTATCGCAACAGTAACCTAGCAACGATTGTTTATCGTTGCTAGGTTACTGTTGCTAGAGCTGCAATTGGTTTACTTTGGGCAGTTACTCGGCTGTCAAGTTTGTAGTTCTGGCTCCCAGGTTAGCCAACCGGTAAAGTTATGAAATATAATTTTCTTCTTCTAATACGAAGACACATGACTTTGCGTGTCGGGAACCGAATAAACCCGATTTGCATTTGATTTGCATTATGGATTGCAATAAACAATTTGATTTGATTTGATTTGCATTACACGGCTAAAATACGAACAGTGGCAGGTGGCTCATCAATTAAAGTCCGTGACTGTACATTACTATCGCGGCCAGCAATAAGGGGATTGATTTTTTTCACGATCGTCCATCAATCTGTTAAATGAAAAAAAAAAAAAAATCTCCTTACCTGCTGGCCGCGACAGTAATGTACTATTTATTGTTGGTATCTCTGCCTAACCCTTCGGGGAACATAGGCGTGATGTGTATAAGAGGCTTATTTGTTTGTCATTCAATAATGCCTGAAAATTATCTGCCTATTTCTACAAAAACTTTTCGCAAACGTAGCTCATAAATTTGTTTACATTCTTTAGGAATGTGGCACAAAGCGAAACGCGTTCAGCTCCAGTCCGGTCAGTCGGAAGTGCGCGTCGACTTCCCTCTGCCCATCGTGGCGTGCAACCTCATGATGGAGTACGCCGACTTCTACGAGAACCAACAGGCTACTGGTACGTAAAATAATTCTTAAACTATGTTGAACTCGTATCAATCGGCGTGCCAAATCCTTACTTTAATACCATAAATGCGAAAGTAACTCTGTCTGTCCGTCTGTCGCGCTTTCACGCCAAAACTACTGAACCGATTTAAATGAAATTTGGTACACAGATACTCTAGAGCCTTAGAAAGGATATAGGCTACTTTTTATTGACATACCACGCGGGCGAAGCTGCGGGCGGAAGCTAGTTCTATCTAAATCTATTTAACAACATCTGCCTAGCCTTTTCCCAACTATGTTGGGGCCGACCCCAGTCTAACCGGATGCAGCTAAATACCAGTATTTTACATGGAGCGACTGCCTATCTGACCTCCACAACCCAGTAACTGGGTAATACGATACACCTTGGTAAGACTGGTTGTCAGAGTTTCGGGCTTCTGACGACCCGTAACGACTGCATAAGATCCACGAATGACAGCCGGGATCAACGGCTTAACTTGCTTTCCGAGTCACGAAGAAGTCTCGGTATGTAAAGATAGTCACCCATCCACGGACCAACCCCGGCAAGCGTAGCTTAACCTGATGAATCGACCCGTGCGGCTGTTATTACTTAGCCACGAACTCCTCACTATGTTGAACCCCTAACAACATAAACTGCTTGTTTTGCAAAGATACACTCCGTATTCAAGTAAATTTGTCTTCTTGAAATTTTTAGCATGAAAAATGAAAGTAACTACTTTAATTTTTCATGTTAACACTTTCGGAATTACGTTCTTGTATGTCTTTGCTTGGTTTTCAAAATTTTCTTGGGGTTTTAATTAGATCTATTGTGATGTTTCAATAAAATTATTGTTGTGTTGTAGGTGAATCTCTGCAATGCCCTCGCTGCTCTCAATCTGTTCCCGCAAATCCTGGTGTTTGCGCAAACTGCGGAGAAAACGTCTTCCAATGTCACAAGTGTCGGTACGTAAAACATAAAGCTACATATATTGTAATTTATTTTGTAATTAATTGTATTTATTCAACAATTCTAAAAGGCTTTCAATTCAAACTGATGTCGAGTAATTCGGTCAATCATTAGTCATTTTCATGCGAGAAAGAGATGTGAGCTATACGTCCTGCAGGCGTAGCATGGCGCTTTCTATCTCTACGAAGAATAGACATAGCTTTTTCTATACAAAGTGACAGTTCGTTTCTTCATTTTTGACATCCACCGTAGAAATCTTTCTACAATCTGTCATTTTGTCTTTCATTTCTAACGATCTTTGTCTAGGTCTTTTTATATGTAGACTATTTCGGAAGAAAGTTTTCTATCCTTACTGTCAAAATCACACTGACAACCGATAAATCCTATGATAAAATAAAGAATTCTGAGTCGAATTATATAAAAGAGTGAATTTCGTAAAAAGTGCAGTTGACTCTTTCTATTTTGCTGCCGTCTCGTACTGTCTACTGTCTACAGGAAACGTCATATTTGTCTACTCTTCCGTCGACAAAACGGTGCTCATGCTACGCCTGCTGTACTTGTATAGCTCCATCTCTCTTGCACGGCAACAATAATGACTTTAACAATCTCTCTCGCCTTGAGGTTTGATCAGGCTTCAAAAAACGGGGCTCTACAGGTTTACTGTGTGCGAAGTAGACAATTAAACAATCAGTACACACCAAATGTGGTCTGTGGGGACTTTGACAGCCAGCTGCAGAAACGAACATTAACTGTTAAAACTGTCATTAAATACTAATCTTCCATTAACTTGTTTTAAGTTGTTGCAGAAAGCAACTCGAGTTTAATGGTTCTTTGATAAAATTAATGAAATCATTAGCGTAATGGGGCATTAACATTTGTTTTGAGCAACTGAGTGTGAACCATTTAAGGCATAATAATCAAAATGCTGGCTAATCCACCTTTTTAGCAAATTAAAATAATTATATTTTAATCTCAGTGCCATAAACTACGACGAGAAAGATCCCTTCCTCTGCCACGCATGCGGCTTCTGCAAGTACGCTAAGTTCGACTACACGCTGACGGCGCGCCCGTGCTGCGCCGTTGATACTATTGAGAATGATGAGGAACGGAAGAAGATGGTGCAGACTATCGGCGCGCTGTTGGATAAGGCGGATCGGGTCTATCGGCAGTTGACGTCTAATAAGCCTGTGTTGGAGGTAAGCTTTGCTGATAATCTATATTTATCCAAATGAATCCTTATTTCCCTTGGTCACGCCATCACGCGTGAACGGCTAGACCGATTTCACTAATTCTTTTTCTGTTGTGTTTGTTATTGTCAGGAGAAGGTTCTTATGAAAGAAAAAATTAAGAAAATTGCGCGGAAAATTAGAAAATTTCAGAATAATTAACCACCATATAAAATTATTTCTAATCTAACCTTAGCGCTTTGACAATATAAACTTTGACAGGACAACGTCTGTCGGGTCAGCGTAGTAGAGTTATATTTCTTCTTATTATTGTATGTTTCCATTTTGGTAATAGGCGCGTCTTCTATCACTTGGGAGTTGAACATAACATACAAAATCTGGATATACTAAACAAGCCTGTCCCTTTTGGGAATATCAGCGTTATATTTATATGTTGCCTGTTTTATAAGTAAGCAAGTTTTGACGTCTTCATTTTGCTGTGAAGGTGTGTTATGACTTATGAATGTCCCACAGAAAAACATGTTATAAGCTAATCCATACTAATATTATAAATTCGAAAGTAACTCTGTCTGTATGTTACCTTTTGACGCCTAAACCATTAAACGGATTTCGATAAAATTTGGCTAGGAGATAGATGGCATCCCGGGGAAGGACATCGACATACCACGCGGCCGAAGCCGCGGGCGGAAGCTAGTTTCTTATAATCGCAAGCTATTTGATGATAGAGCTTGAAGTATGATGATAATAATATACTATTTCCTCAAGATCGCACAAAAAATCATTATGCCGTTTCCCACAGTCTCTACTACACAAGATAAGTGAGCATCGTCTCGAAGGCCGCACTGCAGACGAGAACAGCAACGCAAGCAACACGTCGTTCAGCGGCGCGCAGATCAACCGCGTCATACAGACTCTTGCGCATAAGTACTGCGTCGATAGCAAGGGACACTTTGAGGACCTCTCCAAGATCATACAGAAGGTGCTGGCTTGCAGGTCAGTAGATATATCGATGAACATTTAATGGAATATTAGATAAAGTCTGGACCTAAGCATCTATGACAGTTCCTGTGTTTTCACTGGGAAATTTTTGACAATCCATGTGATTCTAAAATTTTTTGACATCCATGTGATTCGAAAAATCTAAGCGTCCTTGTTTTAATTACATAAAAGCGGAGACTGACTTGTAACATTTGTTTGTAATGTATCAGTAATGTATCATTCGCGCCAAGTTTGGTTAAATTGTAACCACCACCTTGTGTACCACTGGTGGTACGCAAGACGCGGCGAACGCTCGCTTCGAGCACATGAAATTTTCGTTTCTCATATTTCCGTTCAAAGGAATTCACGAATCGGCTGACAGTCGAGTGATGGAGGATCGCGCTCGTATCACTCGCTGCACTGACTACTGTAACGTGTTACAAAAACTCGATACATTACAAACAAATGTTACAAGTCAGTCTCCGCTTTTAGATATCCACACAAATGCATAATATTGCGATAATGTGTCACCAAGCAACCATCGCTAAATAACCGTGTTTTGTTTTTAGAAAAGAGTTAGTGGCGTTCGATAGATCACAGAGTGAATTGACGAAAGGCGATACTTTGCCTGTGTACGCTGGACTGCTGCAGAATTATGATGGTGATGTTACCAAAGGTAACGAAATTATACATATTGTATTGTTTTTGTCTAGATTCTCATTCAGCTATTTATTGTTGTGAGATGTAATACCGTCATATTTGAAAAAATTCTTCATGTGTATATTTCATCTATAAATCTATTTATTTTACACCCACTTGGGCTTCTTTAACTTATTATTTTCTACCTAAATCTCCAAATATACTATTGATTGTGTCACAATCAGGTGGCGGCTGCTACGGCTGCGCGCTAGCCTGCGCGGAGCACTGCCTCACTCTACTGCGAGCGCTCGCGTCTCAAGCGGACCATCGCACTCGTCTGTGCCGCTTCGGACTAGTACAGGAACTTGTGCAGCATAACCTGCATCGTGGTACTCCGCAGGTAAGATAAAATGCTACAATATACTACAAAAAAACAGTCTCACCATCTCAATATCAGTCTCACATTATCCGTGTTACCTAGTAACTGGGTTGTGCAGGTCAGATAGGTCAGATACGCATAGACTAAAACTCTGGAAAGCGACCCTAACATAATTGGAAAAACGCTAGGCAAATAATGCCTTAGGCAAAAAAATCCTAAATGACCGAGGCAAGAATGCCATTGTAAATGTTCTAAACTTATGTTTTCAAGTACCTTAAAGTTATGACAAGTTTTATTACAAGAATATAAAATTTGCTTTAGTGCCAAGAAGAAGTACGTGCATTGATCTGTTTGGTTACCCGGGACAATCTCCCAGCGACCGAACAATTGTGCAACTTACTGTCGCAACGAATAAGTCTCTCACTCATGGGACATGCTGCATCACAAGATCATAACAACTCCGTAAGTGTTTTACGACATTAAACCTCATTTGAATTCAGATAAAGTTCATTTTTAAAATGTGATGTTTCAATAAAGGGCAGTTTAACTTACGAGTACGAATTGGTTTTAGGTGCGTCCATTGGTGCTTCTACTGGGCTCGCTTGTCAAAGTACAAGATTCGGTTGAATGTTGGGAGGCAAGACTTCGCTGTATCGTGAAACTATGGGTTTGGTACGTATTTTATTACGGTTTTTTTCTTGATCACTATTAAATCTGTTTAGCTACGAATAACTACAGTACTAAACTAGCGCATTAACCAAATCACGTCCACTTGTGGACCCGCGTGGTGGATTGTGGCCCATTCCCTCTAAAGTGGGTGATAGACTTGCGTACTTAAAGTACGCGATTTTTAGGTTCGCGACCTTACTCGGCTCGCCGTCAGTGACACACGTGAAGGTTGTTCAAAAGTTTTGGATCGCCGACGAACTTACTCGGCGGTTTTAATGTCCGCGTACTTAGCATGACACACGGGCGAGAAAGTTCGCCGAGCCATAAGTACGCGGACTTGCTCGCACGTCTATCACCCCTTTATTCACAGAGGGAAGGCCTGTGTCCCAGCAGTGGGAACATTATAGGCTGATTATGCTATGGTAATAATCTTTTCAAGTAAATCAGCCTCTATTTATGTTTTATCGGTTTCTTTATCGAAATATTCTTGTTATCAGGTGTTGCCCTCAGCTGACGGAAGTAGCTGGTATAATGCCGGCAGCCAACACAATCTTGAACGCAGAAACTTTAGCAGGCATACCTGGCATCAACTCATCTTCGCCGAACTGTAAGTATTTACCTAGATATTTATGAAATCAATGAAATTAGTCTAAATATCAGTAGATTTATCATGCCCTACTGATAACCTAATTACATAGAACTTTAATAACCATGAGAACTGCTGCAGTATTATGTGGGAGACGCCAAAGAGGTGTGTTTATATATAAGTTACAAGTTCTTTTACATAATGAATAATCATAGATGTAGATAAGTTTTTTTTTAATTTTTTTAATTTACTTATATTTTTGCTTCTTTTTAGAGATCATTCATCTCCATTTGGGGGATATAAACATTTGTCCTTCATATCAAAACGTGATTAAACGATAGTCCATAGTTTGCGTGTTGCAAACAAAATTTATACCTGGATTATACGTATTGACTGTACTATTGTACTGTCCTGCCACTGTAATGTAACGTATAATCAAGGTATAAGTGTATTATGTTCACGTGTCGTAAACAAAAGACACGTTAAACCTCGTTTGATGACTAGGAGCAACAAGTCAAAGAAAAATCGCTTCATAGAAAACTAGACTTTATTTAGCAATAGAAACCGTAAAGAAAAACAACATCTATATGAGGAGTAGTCTTGAATTGTCACACAGCGCACCAGTTCGCGCTGCAGCAGGTGGCGCTGCCGTGCCTGCGCTACATGCAGCAGCTCATGGCGCCCGCGCCGCCTGCGCCCGCGCAGCCCGCGCCGCCCGGGGAGCCCGCCAAGGACGCTGCCAAGGTGAGGGTTGACACACTCTATTGTAAAACAGATGACCGAAGGCTAATTCTCGCAATCTCACGTCAGCGACAATCAATATAAAAAAAAAATGATAAAATGAGACAGATAAGAATTTGAAGATTCTTAGAAATTTTTGATTTAAAAACAGGGAAATTCTCCTCAAATGGTGTTGTCAACCATGTGCGTGTACAGTTGAAAAAACATACATAAGTGTCGGTACACAACGTATTTTAGGCCATAACGTAGTCACGATAATTCTAAACCAATACTTCTTTTGTCTCAGGAAACCGTACCAATCACAATATCAGTCGGTAGCACTGCAGCAGCTTCATCTACAGGCAACGTGGTCGTGGACCTGGCGGCCTGGCTGGCGGGCCGCGTGCCTCACGCGCAGTGGCGCCGCCTGGCCAGCGCGCGCGTCACCGTGGCGCCCGTGCCCGCGCCCGGCCTGCGCGACCTGCACCTGGCCAGCAAGTACCTGGCCAAGTGGCGCGAGAGGGTGAGGGTGATACTCTTATAAACGTTTCATAGGATTTTAATGACAACTACAAACGACCTCTCATAAAAGTCAACGACTATAACAACTTTATTGTTGACCACAGACAATGCTGTCCCACGGCATGCGTCCTCTCGCTCTGGAAGACGGCGGCTGGCTGCGACCCGTCATGTTCGACCCGAGCTCGCGCATCGCACGCGACACCGCCTGCCAAATGGTCAAGTCACTCTGCGACTCCTATGAGAGGACTAAAGCTGTGAGTATAGAATATCATGTTTAATGGTTGTAATAACTGTCTTTCAGTTGTCTAAATTGTCCAATTTCGAGTACTGTGTCATGAAAATTTGAATGGGAATGGCTTTGACTCGGACTGAACCACCTTCACTGCTGTAGCATTATAAAATGTCAAAAAGTACGGCGTTTCGCAGCGAAATAAAGCCTCAGTTTGTGAAAGTTGCTCTTACCCAATGTGAAAGTTTGAACTTTGACAGCTTCTATGGCGAAATACCATTCCTATTACTCTTTGATTGCGAAAAAGATCTAATTTGTTGTTTGTTTACAGGTATTGATTCTCCTAACCAGTTTCTTGCCTGAAGTTGGAAGTGCCGGAGAAGCCAGCGAACAGTTCTTACAACTTTATCAAAGTAAGTTTTACTCATTATGGAGGGCATACAGCTTAGCAATTACTTCGGTAACCCAGGTAAGGTTGGTGGCCAAGGCGTTGCTGGCCTTCTTAAAGGAGCTGGGTTGGATCGAATTAGCGATTTCCCACCCGTCCGCAAAATACGCGCTTTGACGTGAAGTTGCAGATATCAGCCCGTATTTATTACTTATTATGGAGCCACGTTTTCTTGATATCTCTTACAATTTCTAATACAATAATTCTGTGATTTATCTTTAGCACTGGCATCCGAAGCACCATGGAAGCAATTCCTAGCTTTGCGTGGAGTTCTGCAACTGATAGCCGATCTGATGACCAAAGAGATCGAACAGCTGCATCGCCTGGAAGAGACTACACTCACTTCGGATTTGGCACAAGGTATGACATGGCAATGCACAAAACAAAAATAAATTAAGAGCGTTTAAAAATAAATATTCGGTGTTACGATATTATTTATTGCATTTCATAATCAATATTTTAGACAACTAGTCAGCCATATTTCATATTTCCATACAGTAATATTGCCAAATTAATCAAAATAGCGAAATATTTGTCATATATTTGCGACGTTTCAGAATAAACGCTCTTAATGAATGTTTACTCATTATTTTTTTTTTTGTGTTTAATATAGAATGAGGAGCTTCATGAAAGAAAAAAAAAACAATTGATAAAGTAATCTGCTCATGCGTTTCTTCTGGCGTTGAATTTGATTTCGTATCTCTGAAAACATACGCATTCATCATTAGCATTTGAATGAGCGATATATTTTTATTGCGTTTGCTTTCGCTAGAATGATTTGTGCTAAGCTTATTTCGAAATAAAAAACAAACAGCACACGCGGTTTTGTTCAAACAACATTATTTCCACGTTCGCATCGCCAGGCTGTCTCAAGAGGCGAAATGGGCTCCACGTACAGTCACGGACTTTAATTGATGAGCCACCTTCAAACTTTTCAATTTTGCAGTTTCATACATTCACGAGATTACACGATTAAACACGAACTCAAATCGCACGCTCGTAAACAAGATGACAAATAAATTACTTTTAATCGGAAATATCCATAGAGGTTGACTAATATGTTCTCAATGATAAAAATAAATACAATGTTGCATTAAGTTTATCCAATCTATTTGATACCGACCTCCTTTGAATCATAGCTCATTAACTCGATAATTATGAAAACACTGAAGACAGTGACAGTTGAAATATCAAGATGACAAATAAATTACTTTTAATCGGAAATATCCATAGAGGTTGACTAATAAGTTCTCAATGATAAAAATAAATACAATGTTGCGTTATGTTTATCCAGTCTATTTGATACCGACCTCCTTTGAATCATAGCTCATTAACTCGATAATTATGAAAACATAACTGAAGACAGTGACAGTTGAAATATCAAGATGACAAATAAATTACTTTTAATCGGAAATAGTCTTATCCATAGAGGTTGACTAATAAGTTCTTAATGATAAAAATAAATACAATGTTGCATTAAGTTTATCCAATCTATTTGATACTGACCTCCTTTGAATCATAGCTCATTAACTCAATAATTCTGAAAACTTAACTGAAGACAGTGACAGTTGAAATATCGATGTCAGAGAATTTCTCCGTACGCTAACGTTACTATGCAGCAGTAACCTAGCAACAATTGTTTATCATTGCCAGTCAACCAATTGCAGGTCTAGCAACAGTAACCTAACTGTTGCTAGACCTGCAATTGGTTGACTTTGAGTAGTCACTGCTGTCAAGTTTGTAGTTCTGCTCTCAGGTTAGCCAACCGGTAAAGATATGAAATATAATTTTCTTCTTCTAATACGAAGACATATGACTTTGCGTGTCGGAAACCGAATAAACCCGATTTGCATTACACGGCTAAAATGCGAACAGTACCAGGTGGCTCATCAATTAAAGTCCGTGACTGTACCTATTTCGTCCAAGCGATGGTCTCGTGAGCTAGCATAGCAAGGCTGATGATTGACCGGATTTTGACGTTCATGTCACCCTAACTTTCTTTCTCCTCCACAGGCTACGCTCTAAAGCGTCTGACAGAACTCCTAGCCATGTTCCTGGAAGAGAGCGGCGCCCGACGCACGTACAAGGGCCGGCTGGTGGGCGCCGTGCTGGGCGGCTACCTGTCGCTGCGGCGCCTCGTGGTGCAGCGCACGCGCCTCACGGACGACACGCAGGAGAAGCTGCTGGAGCTGCTGGAGGAGATGACCACGGGTAAGAGTTACAGGACTGAAAGAGTTGCCTAGTTACCCATATATTGGCCATCAAGTATCCACCACTGAATTTCTGGCAGCCGAAGCATGTGAAAAAGAGTTAACAGATGTCCGATTATAATAACTGTGTACAATGCAGACGATCTGCTGCGCAAACTGAAAAAAAAAAAAGGATTAAAAGCGTTTACGCGTTTTCCAAATGCCTTTTTTACACCTAAAACTAAATATTCGGTGATACGATATTATTTATTGCATTTCATAATCAATATTTTAAACAGTTAGCAAGCCATATTTCATATTTCCATACAGTCATATTGCCAAATTAATCAAAACAACGAAATATTTGACATCTTTTTGCGACGTTGCCTTACTGCGTAAATGCTCTTAATATTTCGCGAAAACTTTTATCTCTATATTGCATAATTCTGGCATACAACGAGTAGGAAGAGCTAGGCATAGCTCGATTCACTCCGCAAAATAAAGTGAACAGTCTATCATATTGCTGATTTTCCGCAGGCACCGAAACCGAAACAGCGGAGTTCATGGCAGTATGCATAGAGACGGTGCAGAAGTATCCTCTCCACGACTACCGTACTCCAGTGTTCATCTTCGAGAGACTTTGTTCTATCATCTACCCTGAGGAGAACGATGTCGGAGAGTTCTTCCTGACGTTGGAGAAGGATCCGCAGCAGGAAGACTTCTTGCAGGTAAGCTCTGACCACTTCTGGATAAAAGCACAGGGTGTTAGGGTAAACACCGTTATACTTGAAACCAGTGGTTTGGTTTCATTTATAGAACGTAAAATCAATGGAAAATTAAAACTTTTTTTTTATAAAGAAAATCTACATTTTACCACAAGAGTATCACCATACGCGCTAGGACAACGAACTTAAGTCTCAACACGGGCGGGGGGCGCGGGTCGTGACCGACCGGCCGCGAGTGCGACCCCTATTGTGTATTTATTCATGTGTTGTGTAGGTAGGTAAGAGGGGCGGCGACATCGGGCGCATCTCTTTTTAAAATGTTTTAATTAAAATTTCATTTTTTTATATATAATTCAACTACCCATGGTTTGAGTGACAACGGTGTTTACCCTTACACCTTGTATAAAGCTATGTGTGAAAAACTTCCCAACTTTTTGATTCGAGTAGTTTTACTGTGACATTGATAAGCTTGAATCGTTTTTTTCGAGTGGAACGTTAATGCGATGTTTCGTTGTCTGTTTTGGGTGATATACAACCTGTGCTGTAGCTGTGGTGGTTTATCCAACCCCATTGCAATTTGAACTGTAGAAACTAGATTCCAAGGTCTAGTTTTCAGGAGTTATGGCATAAGTTTTGCTTCCTGAACAGCTTTAAACTATGTTAATATTGTAACATCTAGACGCAATTTGAACAGTTCTGTTGATTTCACAGATTCACAAGGTCTTATTGAACTATTAAAATCTCTTGTCTCCAGGGCCGCATGTTAGGCAACCCTTACTCCTCACTGGAACCAGGCATGGGTCCTCTAATGCGCGACGTGAAGAACAAGATATGTACCGACTGCGAGCTGGTCGCGCTGTTGGAAGACGACAACGGCATGGAACTACTTGTGTGCAACAAGATCATGTCGCTAGACTTGCCTGTCAAGGATGTGTATAAGAAGGTAAGTACAGTCACGGACTTTAATTGATGAGCCACCTTCAAACTTTTCAATTTTGCAGTTTCATACATTCACGAGATTACACGATTAACCACGAACTCAAATCGCACGCTCGTAAACAAGATGACAAATAAATTACTTTTAATCGGAAATATCCATAGAGGTTGACTTTATTAGTTAACCTCTATGGATATTTCTAATTTATTAGTCACCTTGTTTACTTTCATACATTCACGAGATTACACGATTAAACACGAACTCAAATCGCGAGCTCGTAAACAAGATGACAAATAAATTACTTTTAATCGGAAATATTCATAGAGGTTGACTAATAAGTTCTCAATGATAAAAATAAATACAATGTTGCATTAAGTTTATCCAATCTATTTGATACCGACCTCCTTTGAATCATAGCTCATTAACTCGATAATTATGAAAACATAACTGAAGACAGTGACAGTTGAAATATCAAGATGACAAATAAATTACTTTTAATCGGAAATATCCATAGAGGTTGACTAATAAGTTCTCAATGGTAAAAATAAATACAATGTTGCGTTAAGTTTATCCAATCTATTTGATACCGACCTCCTTTGAATCATAGCTCATTAACTCGATAATTATGAAAACATAACTGAAGACAGTGACAGTTGAAATATCAAGATGACAAATAAATTACTTTAAATCGGAAATAGTCTTATCCATAGAGGTTGACTAATAAGTTCTTAATGATAAAAATAAATACAATAATGTTGCATTAAGTTTATCCAATCTATTTGATACTGACCTCCTTTGAATCATAGCTCATTAACTCAATAATTCTGAAAACTTAACTGAAGACTGACAGTTGAAATATCGATGTCAGATAATTTCTCCGTACGCTAACGTTACTATGCAGCAGTAACCTAGCAACAATTGTTTATCGTTGCTAGGTTACTGTTGCTAGACCTGCAATTGGTTGACTTTGAGTAGTCACTGCTGTCAAGTTTGTAGTTCTGCTCTCAGGTTAGCCAACCGGTAAAGATATGAAATATAATTTTCTTCTTCTGATACGAAGACATATGACTTTGCGTTTCGGGAACCGAATAAACCCGATTTGTATTACACGGCTAAAATGCGAACAGTACCAGGTGGCTCATCAATTAAAGTCCGTGACTGTACATCTTGAACTAAACAAATAGAGTCGCCACAGGTGCGGTCATAGAACGTGTGAGTAGGACGGCGAATATACGGTTGTCTTGCTCCCACGTATTATGACCGCGCCAGCCATGAATGCTGACAGTTTGTGTTTTAACTTTCGTGTCTCTAGAGGTGGGTGAGAACCATTAATTCATAAAGCATATATCATCAAAAAAGCAAAAATTTCGTTTATCTGAATAACTATAAAAATGTTAAATGCTTTTTGCATTAGGTTTGGTGCACATCTGGCGAAGGCGTAGACGCGATGCGTGTAGTATATCGTATGCGAGGCTTACTCGGCGACGCCACTGAAGAGTTCGTCGAACGACTGACACAAGCTAACGCCGAAGCCGTTGACGACGAACAACTGTACCGAATGGCGAACGTGCTTGCTGATTGTGGTATGTGTAATACCTACTTTTATAAACACTTATAAAAAATATGTAGTAAGTTTCGTTATGCAGAATTCTGCCTAAATACGACTTGCTAGTTGGACGCTGTAAGTTTTAACGATTTACATCATCAGTGGACTTGACAAGTAGTTTTATTTGCTCAAATTGGACTTGCTTATTATTTTTACGAATTAAGAGATGTCTTAAAAGCCCATCATTATATTCGGAACCTTAAAAAAAAATTATAAAGTCATCGGAGATTTCGTTATGACGGATCCAGGCCGGCCTCGCCACCTCGCGAGGCGTCTGTGGCCAATACCCGCGCTTGCCATGCAACAAAGCCGTACCGCTTGCTGCACACGTTCGTTGCCCCCTTAGAGACGGCCCCGCGAGGCTGGTCGGTCGGAATGCTTTACTTTGGAGTTCCCATTTATCAACAAATCATTCCCAAATCAGGTGGTATAGAAGTAATGCTGCAGCGTCTAGCAGCCATCCAGCGAGTGGGCGCGGCGCGCGCGTTGTGTTCCACGCTGCTGCGCCTGGTGTCGCTGTGCACGCGCGTGCGGCGCTGCGTGCGCGTGCTCACGCGCGCCGAGACGCGCGCGCTGCCCGTACTGCTGCACGCGCTGCATCTAGCGGCCATAGAGGAGAAGGACATGGCGCGTGCTCAGCTGGTGTATCAGTTACTGGAGGTTTGTGTGCACGACATGTTTGGCAACGTAGCACAAAGAGTGGGCGACTTTGCCAGATAACTCTAACAATACCACAGGGTGCAACGTTGCCGGATAACTCTATTATTCAGGCTTTCTGTTTGGTTACCTGCAAGTGTTAAATAAGTAATTCTACCCGTCATACTAAAAAACATTGTGAAACTTTTAGGGGTATGAGGAACAGGGTGTAAAGTTCACTCATCCCCCATAGAAAATGGAGGATCCTCCGACCAGACGGGTGTTGTGTCTGGCGGGCAACTGCCCAATGATTGATATTGGGTTTTTGTATATATGTTCACTGCACGGTAAACTCTAATTGCGCGATGCAGGATTTATGTGACGTCAGGATTTTTGTATGACGTCGGGTCTTCGATGCGTAGTTCGCATATGGCGATGTAGATACCGCCACAAACTCAAACCTGAGCTCTTAGACAAGTGACAATCGCTTCGAAAGCGTTTACTATTTCTACAACGACTTTCAACAGGATTGACATAAGCTTTTCGATAGCTTATGTCAGTCCTATACATTTTTGCCTTTTCCATCATCGTTATCGCTGATAGAATTATGTCACTTTGTCTAGGGCCTCTGATTCGCGAAAAAGAAACACTAAACCATGAAAAATAACGTTTTGAAAATAACTTTTGTGAACGGGAACAATAGTCTGTAAATAACAAAATTATGTTTGTAGATCATGGAGCGTATCCTATCCGTGGCCGCGAGTGAAAGCCTGGAGTCGTTCCTACAGTTCTCACTCACTTTTGGAGGACCGGAGTACGTGCAAGCTTTACTCAACTGTACTGAATGTCCAGGTAAGCAACCTTCAAAAAACAACATTTAAAAAGAATTATTAAAATGACCATATTTCAGGCCAACCTCCAGTAAAAAAAATATTACTAATTTAGCTGTTATGATTCTTCTTTTCGTATGGTTAGTGACTATACTGATGTCAGAGTTTTAAAGCCGCCCAAGGGCCTCTGACTTGGCTTCACATACCGTCGAGAAATATCTCTCTGGCATGCCAGTTTCCTCACGATGTTTTCCTTCACCGTTTCTAAAGCAAGTGATAGTTATGATTGATTAGCTGTTATGATTGATTGACCAAAAGCATCATACAATCAAGAACCATTCAAAAATGGATACAAGATTTTGACTATCCGTCAAAATAGAACGGAAATTCAATTTATAGAGGTTAGGATAACTTATAACAAAATTGAATGTAGGGTGTTAGGGTAAACACCGTTATCCTTGAAAACAGTGATTGGGTGTCATTTATAGAACGTAAAATCAATGGAAAATTACATCTTTTTCACCCTTACACCCTATGCACTAGGACAAAGAACTTGCGTCTCAACACAGGTGGAGGGCGCGAGACGTGACCTGACCGGCCGCGAGCGCGACCCTTTCCTCAGTCAGTCAGCTGTTTCGCTACCGAGTACGGTCGGATAGAAACTTTTTAATTTTTTTAATGAAAATGACTTTTCTTTTGTTGTTAGTCGGTCATTTATTTTTATATTTCAGTTAACTACCCATGGTTTGAGTGACAACGGTGTTTACCCTGACACCCTGTATATGATCATCATAATGGCTTTCTCTACATTTCCTTTTTAGCAAATGACACTTTCAACTGCTTATTCCTACAGGCATCCGCAACAACTCAGTGGCTCTCGGCCACTTGACGCGAGTTCTCGCCGCGCTGGTCTACGGCAACGACCTCAAGATGGCCATGTTAGTGGACCACTTTAAGCCAGTGTTAGACTTCGACCGCCTTGACTCTGAACAGTGGACCGAAGAGGAGTTCCGTATGGAACTGTTTTGTGTGTTCTGTGCGAATATTGAGAGGAATTCTATCGGAGGGACGCTGAAGGACTATCTGATCTCGCTTGGTGTTGTGCGAGATGCGCTTGAGTATATTGTGGTAAGTCTTTTATCAAATGTTTACTTTTCTTAGGAAATAAGAAAAAAGGAGCTCGTAAGGAGCTCGTGGCTAAGTAATAACAGCCGCCCGGGTCGATCCATCAGGTTAAGCTACGCTTGCCGGGGTTGGTCCGTGGATGGGTGACCATTTTCACATATCGAGACTCCTCCGTGCCTCGGAAAGCATGTTAAGCCGTTGGTCCCGGCTGTCATTTGTGGATCTTTGACAGTCGTTACGAGTCGTCAGAAGCACGAAAGTGACAACCAGTCTAACCAAGGGGTATCGTATTACCCAGTTACTGGGTTGTGGAGGTCAGATAGGCAGTTGCTCCATGTAAAATACTGGTATTCAGCTGCATCCGGTTAGACTGGAAGCCGACCCCAACATAGTTGGGAAAAGGCTAGGCAGATTGATTGAGGAAATAAGAAAAAAAAAAAAAAACTAATTCTTAAGGCCTGATAAAGTTTCCGATTAGTAAACTGTAAAACTGTCGACTGTCACATTATTTTCTTAAGGTTCCATAGTCAACAAGGAACCCTTATAGTTTCGCCATTTACTTATGTATGTGTGTCTGCCTGTCTGTCTGTTTTTATTTTGTAAAGGAAAACAAACTAGTATATAAAAAAATAAGCAGAAATAAATAAACAAATATAACAATTTAAACATTTTGATCCCACCATGGTTGGTGGACTAAATAAATTCAACCAGTTGACAAAAATTTACAACTAATAAAATTGGCTTTCAGAACCTGAAAGGTGACTAAAGTTAATGTTGATGCAAAATTGGACAATCCTACTACTTTCTTAACTCCTTGTATTTTACCTCATCGGTTTGATTTCTGCCCGTGTTTATAAAGATCAAAATCGCCTAACATTAAATATCTTTTTTTTTAACAGAAACACGCGCCGTGTGTGAAGCCGACACTGGTGTGCACGGACTCTGACGAGCTTAAGGAGTTCATCAGTCGTCCTGCACTCAAGTACATACTGCGCTTCCTCACCGGGCTAGCTGCGGATCACGAACCGACACAGGTATGGAGAAAACTTTACGTAAAGGAATAATGAAACTCTTTGAAAATTTTATTATGAGCTGTCAATAATATTAATCAACATAGCTATTGGAGTAGAAAAGTGGTCTGCTTATATCGTCTTGGCTTATCTTATAAACTGAGGTATACTACTCTCTGATAAATATTTGAACAATACTGTAACATACTTCTAATTTTAACAAGAGTAACTGGGTTGTAGAGGTCAGATAAGCAGTCGCCCCTTGTAAAATTCTGGTATTTAGGCTGAATTTAGTGCTAGACTGAAGGTCAGCGCTGATATCGGTCGCATAACGATTTATATGGACTCGCGCTCGCCGACCGTCGGTCACGCGTACTAAGACGCCGACCATCGGTGCTACGGGAGGTCACTACAGTGATAGGAATCGCGCACTTGGTCGCAACGGCAAACTAGCCGACCAAGTGCGCGGTTTCTATAGTTTATTTGGTCGGTGCCGCCTAGTGCGCGAGATCTCTAAATCCAACCTCATAGTTGGGAAAAAAAAGCCTAAACGGATGATGATGACTGTAAGATACTGAATTAGGTTTCAGTAAATTAAAGTCGATCGAGTCGCAACAAAAACGGTTGTACACAAATTAAAAAACCAGACTAATGAACAGCTCAATGGCAAGCAGACTTAAAAGGTCGTGAAGGAATGCGAGACACGTCAGTTGCTATCATTCTTTCGAACAGCATACATTTTCTATTTCACGGGATTATTTCTTCTTCTAGATGTTAGTATGCGAGAAAGTGATTCCCATCGTCCACCGGCTGGAACAAGTATCTTCAGGTGAACACGTGGGCTCGTTGGCCGAGAACCTTCTGGAAGCTCTGCGGTCGCAGCCGCAGTGCGCCGCCAAGGTGCAGCAAGTCAGGGACTTTACTAGACAGGTAAGAATACTTTTCAGTAACTGCATCAAAATAATACTTTTACAAAAATTACTCTCAAAAACAGTAAAGAAAAACACCTTGAGGAATGTTCTAAAAACAAAAATTCGAAGATATATGTTATGTCACATCCACCAGACCGTACTGGGCCCATTTTGGATTACTGCCCACTCTCTCATAGGAAGGCGGTTTGTGTCCCAGTAGGGGAAACATTATAGGTTGATTAAGCTTATGCTCAAAAATCGATTATTCTGGTTGGTCACCGCTCGAATTTGGCTGTAAATCGCGCGCAAGACATGGGCCCTCGTTTTATCAAAATGTGCATTCATCTTTTTCTGTCCTTCTATAATTTTTTCATCCATAGATTTCCTCAACTACATTCCAGTGTCCATTACAGCCAATTTTCTAATCTGAATCACATTTTTCTACCCAACAGGAGAAGAAACGCCTAGCAATGGCGGTGCGGGAGCGTCAACTAGGTGCTTTAGGCATGCGCAGTAACGAACGTGGACAAGTGACTGCACAATGTTCACTCACTCAGCAAGTAGCCGACCTGGCCGAGGAGAACGGAGCCGTCTGCTGCATCTGTCGCGAGGGATACAAGTACCAGCCCACTAAGGTAAACTGAACCTTTAGTTTTGATGTTATGCAATAATTTATTTAAAGTCGTCACTTTATTCTTATAGTGTAGAAATTTATAAAATACAGTATGTATCGGTTTTTATATTCACTTTGCCCCAACATCGAAAGATCTACTAAATATTGACTGAACTGGGGCCCTAAACCGGCCACATTAGCAACTCCTCTAAAAGCAGTTCATTTCCTGAATCCCAGCTGTCATTAGCAATTCCTCTAATTTGACATAAAAGAAATTCATAATTTGTGGACCATTTTACGAATCTCCATAGAAAACTGTCAAACAGATGAATTATTTCGTAATATGAATTACGCAGATCATATTATGAATTGTCAGTTTGTGACATTTTACGATGATTGATAATGTTTTCATATTATGATTCTGCTAAAGTGACCGTTTTAAGCCCCCTGGTATCAATTTTTCATACAGGTGCTGGGTATCTACACGTTCACGAAGCGTTGCCCGGTGGAAGAGTACGAGGTGCGCGCGCGCAAGACGCTCGGCTACACCACGGTGTCGCACTACAACATCGTGCACGTCGAGTGTCACATGGCCGCTGTCAGGCTCGCTCGCGCCAGGTAACCCTAATAAATATAACAATATTATTCTACAACGAGACAATAGCACCTACCAGTTTACACCAGTGAAATAATGATTACAGCATAATTACAAAATATGTATACACACCACCATAATATAACCCATAATAGAAAATGTCTTAAAAACATTTATCAATACATAATCCTACTAATATTATAAATGTGAAAGTTTGTGTGTTTGGATGTTTGTTACTCAATCACGCAAAAAACGGCTGAAAGGATTTGATGAAATTTGTAAACAGATAGTTTATAACCTGGATTAAAACATAGGATACTTTTTATCCTGATATTCCCACGGGATAAAGACTTACGCGGGGCGCAGCTAGTCGCACATAGATTAATATAAACTTGTTATAAGAAAATCATAGGTTTATCTAACGATATCGTTTGATTTACAGAGACGAATGGGAGAGCGCGGCGCTGCAGAACGCGTCCACTCGCTGCAACGGGCTGTTGCCGCTGTGGGGCCCGCACGTGCCGGAGTCGGCCTTCGCTAGCTGTCTGGCTAGACACACCACTTATTTGCAGGTCGGTAGCGATGCTATAGCCCAAGAAACGATGAATGAATATGTGGTGAACAGGGGGCCTACCACCACCGTTTACAGCAGTATTATTTTAATATTACTTCAATGTAGGAAAGAAATGATGCTCTACAGGACGTATAGCTCCATCTCTTTCCCCCGCGAAGTAAGATTAAAATAATACTGTTGTATGCGATGGTAAGCCGCCTGGATGATGGCGAGCCGTACTATGACGTTTTGTAACTGAAATGAGCGCGCGACAAATTCTTGTCCTCTTTATTTTCTTGTGCGAAATGAGGCAACGAAAGGCTGTTGTCAAAATAAAGTTATCCAAGACGTGTGACACCATTCCTTTTCTGCAACGGAACAGATGTGTGTGCCGTTTCAATTTATTTCCTGTTAGTACTCAAGTTTCTTGTACTTGGTTCAGGAATGCACCGGTCACCGCGACATCGGGCACACGTGCACTCTGCACGACCTGAAGCTCCTGCTGCTCCGCTTCGCGCGCGGCCGCACGTTCCACGACGACACGGGCGGCGGCGGCCCGCTGTCCAACATGCAGCTGGTGCCCGCGCTCATACATATGGCGCTATATGTCATCAATACGTGAGTGCTACATTACATAAAGCAGAATTTTTAAAAGGGTCGAATATCACATCTTTGAAGTTTCGCCAACTATGTCCTTTAATTTGACTTTGAACAGCTTTTGACTTGCATCTTTGTACCGTAAGGATGGACATCACAGATGGTCTATCCGATCCAACCCTGTACAGTGTATCGTATAGAAAAGTCACCAAAAAGGTGTAATTTGTTTACTATGGTAAACAATTTTGTTAATTGGTTGCGCGTGCGCGCCGGTCAGTGGCTGACCGCTTACTTAGTAAACCTCTTTTCCAATACTAATATAACTTGTATTCCCCAGGAGCCGCGTATCAGCTCGCGAGGTGTCGGCCTTAGAGGCCGCGTTGGCGTGGGCGCCCGCGCGCCTGCTGGAGTCTGCGCACGACGCCGAGGGGCCGCTGTACTTCGTCACGCTCATGCTCATGCTGTACCCGCACGCCAAGTTAGTATACAATATAAACAGTGTTGATAAATTGATGCTACGGTAGGCGCTAATTGAACTGACTATAAATGCCGTCTTACAATTCTATATCACTGAGTCGTGCGACTTGTCCCGCAGATGGCGCGGCGTGAAGGTGGACATGTTGCGGCGCGTGCTGGTGCTGGCGCAGGCGCGCGCGGCGGCGCCGGGCGGGCCGGCCGCGCGCGCGCTGGCGCCCGACCAGCGCGCCGTGCGCCCGTGGAACGACTACAAGCCCTACGCCTTCTTTATAGCCATCGTCGACCAGCTTTATACTGTCATGTTCAAGGTAAGTCTTCAATTTTTACCTACGTGACAAAAACATGCGGGGGGACTGCAGATAGAAGTGAAAACTAAGCAACAATTCGTAACCTCACCGTAATTCAAACGGTAGACTTTTGTTTAGCTAATATTAGATATGAACGATTACATAGACGAAGATTATACATTAATAAAGGTATAATAAATTTTATACCTTCAATAAGATTATGATGATTTTTATTAATGTCTTCTAATATAGCTGGGTAGATGGCGCAAAAAAACAAATCACTTCAAGCGTGATGATGTCGCGAGTTCCATGATTTTTGTTCACCCAAAAAGTGCTCAACGCGCCTAAAGAAGTTTTCACTTCAAAAATGTTGTAGTTACTCAGTTGCAAGCTAATACCCGACTCGCATGTGACAGATTACGATGTGAACAGACTGCGAGTATCTGGATTGCAATAACTGACTAGGCCAGCTCACACTGTGTGACCTAGCTTTTAGAATCGGCGGCGCAACATGTCTTCCAGAAAATAATAAACAACAACACTAAAGCATGATTTTCAACTTGATCTAAAACACAACCACAACAGAGATTGTGCCTCATTTAAGATCTCCTTTCTGCACAGAGCGTCAGCGCGACAACAGTAGACCAGTGGCCAATCAAACTAGCCGAATACATTCGTCACAACGACGAAGCGAACGGGAAAGCCGCCGAGCGCATAGTAACGACTCTAACAGACGAGATACTGCCCTGCGCGTCGTTCGCCGAGTTCTGTGACGCCGCCGGCTTTCTGGAAGACATTCCAGAGCCCGACGCGTTCCTACAGGCGCTTATAGACGAGCAACCTTGAGATAGACCCTTCGTGGTGCACTGCCTCAGTTATAACGGGTGTATGGCCAGCTAGCTAATCATTTATCTAGTTTGTAGACAAATAAAAAAAAAATAGCTTGTGTAATCGTTATAAAAACCCAGATTTTTTACTTATAAAAATATCTTAATCCTATCTTGACCTCTATAACAATATCTATACGCATTAACACCATTTCGCGACATAAAGATCTCATCCACGCTATGTCGAAAGATGTAATGCTTTGATAAAGTGTTGTCGTGAGATGGCACATGAAATAGTTCAGTACGCAAGGCCATGTCACTCGGGTGACGCGAACATCCCTTCACTGGCTCGAGGCTCTTATAACAAACTTTATAATATTATTATTATCACACTATATTTAATCCAAAAGTGTAACACATTTCTATGCTTATAGACTGTTAAATTATTCAGTATTGTATCCAGTTAATTCTGTGCTTCGCTTGTAATTTCTGTCTTTGGTTTTTCTTTAATAAAATTGTTTCTGCTTCATTTCGGAGTTTTAATTTTATTTTCCTATCCTCTAAAAAACTTCCAAAAGTTCGAAGGGAGCGTTCAAGTATAACGTAACGAATTTGGGGGAGGGGGGGGTCTTGTAAAACCATAAAACATTACGATGCGTTACAGGGGCGGGAGTGGGGGTTTGAACTACGCGTTACGTAACATTGAATTAGAAATTATATATTGATATTCAAAATGCACTGTTTTCTATGTGTGAGATTTTCTCTCATCACAACAGTAATGATTGTGGTACGAAAATCTCCAAAAATTGCGTTATGTAATACTTGAACGCTCCCAAATACTCATCCTTATCCTGTCTCGGTGCCAGAGCTGACGGTCTACAAAGGCGAAGTATTTCTATAACTGTTTGTACGGAATTTGGGCCGTACATAAATGTTTTGGAGCGGCAAGAAAGACGAACGCTCAGGTACAGTCCTGTAGCTGAGCGTTTGTGAGAGTCCATTTACCATTTTCTTTATGAGTACCTCCTTTCAAGTGAAGGTGAACAAATTCTAAAACTAATATTTTCTTAAAAGCTTGAGGCTTATGCGTCTCGAATTGCGGTTTGATTACATTCTGCGTATCCAAATTGCTGCGAGCTCGAAAGCACTGCGCTACCGAATAAACTAATCTAGCGATCTTTTATAGGCATATAACTTCATAAACATCGCAACAACCAACAACATTATCGAAAGAGGGCCGTTATCGATACCTACTATGAGAAGAGCTTTCTATGTCATGTGCACGAATTCTGAAGCATGTAGGTTAGTGCAGTACCCGCCTGTCCCACGCCATGCGCCATGACAGTGCTCATCGCATGCCCCGCCCTTGACCCCGCGGCACATTTTTAACTGCGCCGGCGCTCAACCGCCTGATTAGCGATCCACAGTCACGACACTTGTGTAACTAAATGAAGATTAGTTCACATTGTCAGGTGATTGTGTTATAACGAAAATACACTTAAGATCAACATAAAAACAGTCAAGTACGCAGTATTAGTTAAAATAAGTATACAATCCCAGTACGTATTGGGTCGGCATGATTCGGTGAGTAATTAGTCAACTCGTCCTGAATACCTACGGCCCATTTAAGACGTTCTTTTGATTTTCTGCAAGTCGTCTTAAATGCGCCGTAGGCATTCAGGACGAGTTGACGAATTACTCGATTCGGTACAGCCGGGCGGCAGGATATACCTACATATTCGATTTTTCCGCCCGGAAACAAAATAATTACGAACCATCATACTAATATTTTGTTCTTTTATATCTGCTAATTCCCTATTTGTTAACCTAATACAACAGTTTTAACAGAACAGAACACTGAGATGACGGGCGATAAAGCTAGAGAAATAAAACAGGTGACTGTTGCTCTTTCAGAGAATACCTACCAACGCCGTGAAGTTATGTAACTCAACCTAATGCGCTCTAGTGCGGCTCCCTAGCTCTTGTACTAGTACTAGGTAACCGCCTGGCCACGGGATATTCCGCTGCAAGTTTCGCGCGGTGCGTTTCGAACGGCGTAGCGTTTTGCGACTAAAACAAATGAATAAAAATGTACTGCCCGCCGCACCAGCGTTCGCGCCGCCCGCCCCGTGGCTAGGCGGTAGGATAGCTATTCATACTTATGCATACCTACTCATATTGTTAATTAATGATGGGTACAAATTCCAGATCCTAATCTTGGGCACTAACGTTAATTATCAATTGCATATGTTCATTAAGCTCGCAATACGTTTCTGACACCCTAATAACATTTCATTAGTTCGCTCTTTGTGCGATAATCACTGATAATGCTCGTGGACTTGCTCAGTACAGCGCCTGCAGTAATTACGATTGTAAATGAGGTGTTAAACGCAACAGTTACTCGCGCCAGGCGAGCTTTGTATTAATTTAATCTATTTGTGATATTTAGTATGTAAAGGTTAATTTGCGAGTGTTGTCATGCTGTCGGGTCAATGTTTATTTAATGCATATTAGTTGTTCAATGTTAATTTATATGGAACACATAGTAGATGTACCTACTATTGTATTTATGACCGTTGGGTTGGATCCTGGAAGACGACTGTTCACCCCTCCGTGCCTCGTTGCTCCCGGCTGTCATTTGTAGATCTTTGACAGTAGTTACAGACTACCCTGTAGAAGCCCGGAAGTCTGACAACCAGTCTGTCAAGGTCTAACATCTGGGTTGTGGGGGTCAAATACGCTGCAGTCGCTCCATGTAAAATACTGGTATTCAGCTGCATCCGGTTAGACTGGAATCCGACCCCAACATACAGGTACATACTTAGTTGGGAAAAGGCAAGGCAGATACAAATCCATACTAACATTATAAATTCGAAAGTAACTCTGTCTGTCTGTATGTTACCTTTTCTCTCCTAAACTACTGAACGGATTTCGATAAAATTTGGCAAGGAGATAGATGGCATCCCGGGGAAGGACATAGGCAGACAGGAGGCAGAAGGACAGAAGGACATACTTTTTATCGACATACCACGCGGGCGAAGCCGCGGGCGGAAGCTAGTACAAAAGTAAAATACAATTGATGATGTACAGATGATAATGTAGGTAAACACGGCTACATATCAAGCTATAAATTTTCAGTATAAGCTGACCTCTCATCGTACGGAACTCCTATGCAATGCGAGATCAGCTTATACTGGATACGTATGTATAACATGATTTGTAGCCGTGTATATGGCACATGTATTTAAGTAACTATTCATCACGCACCCTTTTTAAAAATAAGTATTTATGACAGTTGGGATGGATTCATTAACGAAACAACTTTAATAATAATTATATTTATTTCATAATTTTCATTTTGTGTGAGAAGTTTCGATGTGAATACCCTTTAAAGTTAACTCACAGTATTTATATTTATAATTAATCACATAACTAGCACAGGCACTCGAGTATGGACATGTTATAATCATCCACCTAAACATACTTTATTCACATAATATAAATAAACTTAATACCTTTATTTATATAACTATAACTTAAATTAGATATCTTACTCCGACATAACGGTTTCGAATCGGTATTTTTATATTTTTTCGAAGAACAATAACAATATTTTTGAAGTAAGCCTTTGGATTTTTCGTCGAGCATATTGACAGACTAATCATTAATAACATAACAAGTATAAGCCCATTGACAATGTCCTTTATCAATTTGGTCCAACATATGAACTGGTTATATCAATAAGCTAATACTATCGCCTCGCACATACTAATACTTGCTTTTAATAGGAAACTCGTCTTTGAAGAATAGAAAGTTCTTATGAGAGTTCGAGTAAATTAAGTCGATTTTTGGTTATTACAAATAAATAGGTGCAAATAACAATATATCACGATAATTTGGACCCATTTTTGGCAATTTTACAAATGACAGTGTGTAGAGTAGGCGCGAGGCGGGGTTAGAGTATAGGCACGGTTTAGTGTCGGCCGCGGGACGCTGTCGTCACGCAGTCACCACGCAGTCGTCATGCAGTCGTCTAGAAGTCGTAGGATCCGCTCTCGCCGGTTTTGCCGATACGGAAGATGAACTTGTACACGAGGCCGGCAATCACACCGCCGACGATGGGGCCCACCCAGTAAACCTGCACAACAAACGTTAATATTAACTTCATGATCAAACCTGAAGCAGCGTCGTATGGACACTGGATAGTCTATCATCCTGGCCTAGTAAAAAAATGCAGTTGTGGAGGCTAGGATAATCAAACGGTAACACAATATTTATAAACATTGTTTAAAGTGACGTTCAAACGTCAAAAATGTATGGTTAAACAGTCGCTATATTAATCATTACTTATTTAAAACGTTTATAAATAAACCCCATAGTGTATCGATCATAGAGTTACATAGAGTGCGCGTATTGCACAAATCGCTTAGTGCGCATCGTAGACAAGTGAGCTATAGACATACAAGAGGCACTTCAAATGTCCCATATAAAATTATTGAATGTCCCAACACCTCAAAATAACATTTTGTACCGCTTCACTGTGACATAAAAATGAATGAATCTCGAACTGACTAGTGAGTGAGAGAGTGTGGTGAGGAACGTCGTGTTGTTCAAACCCGTGTGTACTGTTCATAGTTTGTTGCGCGCACTCTATACAATAATTATATGTCTATGGTCTCGATGATACCGAAGCCAAAGCGTTTTATATTGGCATTAACGCCCATGTATCATAGCTAAGTGCTGTAAGTAAATGATTCACGTTACTGCAAAACTAAAAGAATGGAAGAACCACAAAAACAACAATGAAAACCGAATAAGTTTCTCCAGCGAGACTGATGAGGGTGCTATTTACAAAGATCTGTAGGTCCTATAAAAAGCGATCGTTTTTCCTCAAGTGTTGTAATGGTTTGGTAACACCTCCGTGACAGGCTACCTTTATTATATTGTTGCGAGGTTCAAAGTCATTGGCACGCAAGTTAGCGTCGATTATAACTAAGGCGTGAAGGTGTTAATTGGTATTACATAAAAGTCGGAAGGGCCTAGAAAATATAACACTTCGCCGTACATTGAGTAATTTAAGTAGAGTAGGTATTGATTGCACTTTTCTTCTAAGCGAACATTCGAAAGGCATATGATTTAATACTTATGGTTACATTGAACTTTTTTGTATTGTGAAATATACATAATATACGTTTTAAGAATGATTGATTGATTTGTAAGCCTATCTCGGTTAGGCGATGTGTAGATAAAGCGCGATCGCGATCATCGCTAGTTCGTACGAACTAATGTCACGTTAATGAAGTAGTTAACTAAGACTCGCGAGCATATCGTATGTCTAGGTTAAGGTATTTTTCTATGGGCCTGTGTCGCCTGAAATAAATGGTATTATAAATGGTATTATATCGCAAATTAGAACACAAACTTAGCTGGTTTTTCGTGGATATAACAAATAGCGATGAACGTGGAATCGCATTCGCGTAGGTAAAAAAAAAAATGTATATATCTAGATTATATGGTAATGTGTGTTGCCACAGATAAGTAGTAGATAGACATAGGTAGGGTCCTATGTATTTAGTAGCCAAATCCCATACTAAGTATAACAAAATAATAACCTTTGAAACTATACGTACACTCTTACTATTCGTGAGAGAATATTCTGTCACAGACATGTGTTTCTAATTCGAATGTTCTGTCATCGTAATGGACATATAACTCTGATATACCTTCACTTCCTGTGGTTGAGTAACCATGGCAACCTCCATTTATTTATGTTATGGTACCAAAGCAATAAAATCATAGGCATGCATGTATAAGGGCTATTATAGTTAAGTACAATGTTCACGCTCGCTTTCCCTTGTAATTGTAAGTGAACCGGAAAATGATATGGTATCACGACTAAAAGGCTTACAGAAGTTGATATAACTATTGAATCTATGACATAACATCACGCCTTTATTCCCCGAAGGGATAGGCAGAGATGCATCTCTAGTACACATACATTTCGCCAGTTATGTTTAAGTCCTATGCAATAGAGGGCGCACCTAGTTCATATTTTGAGATGAAAAACCCACAAGGAAGATTTTTATTTGAATATTTTTAAATTATTAGGGTGAAGGTTCGAAAAAGATAGGTCGGCGCGGCGGCTCTGACACGGAATGCGGTTCACCATTTGGTGACTCTTGCTTTAAGTCCTCTAGATATACAGGATGTCACTGGAAGTATGGATCATGAGCATGTCGGTGCAATCTTTTACGGTTCAAAAGTTATAACCAACTATTTCTATCAGGGCTCAATTTTTTTTTTTTCAGGGCTTTACCTGTATAGGAGTCGCCCTTTCCTGTGGTAATACTTTTACGCAGCTAGAAAACATGTGTTCAATAAGAAAAAAACATTTACTGCAAAAGCTTTGATCTGTCAAAAATTTTATTCAATTTTCGAGCGATTTTGGTGGGAAAAAGTTTCACTAGAAAAAAACAATTCCCAGGGTTACAAAGTGTGGAAATGACCTTGCCCACACCCCTATTCGATTTGGTCCATACTTCCAGGGACACCCTGTATATTGCTTTATCATCAGGTATTGGTACCCTCTAATGTTTATGCTAGTTTATGTCTCAGTTTGTATAAGCTTTATATAGAGCTAGATAGAGATTAGTAAATCAATTCTTTTTGACAAAACACAGAGGCGTTTTATATTTATGTACCTAAGTATAATAAATTAATAACCTTTTTATTTCATACAATAAAATAATAAGTGTTAATTTGTAAACAGTTCGATAGCTTGATGATGTAATACATAGTAACTCTGTGATAGGCACTCAACGTTATTGTGTCTATTTAATTTGTTAATAAATATGTACTAAGATACCTATTTTAGGTCAATGTTAAAGGTGGTAACTTGGTAAGTAAACCTAACTTACTTAACTAAGTACCTATAAAAGTCTAAGCTGCTGCTGAGAAAACTTCAATACCTAATGATTTTATGATAAACAGCACCCTAATTTCGTAATACACGATCAATCAGAGTTGGAATCGGTTAGAAACAAAAATGTCGAATACATTGCACCATAGGTTCAAAAAAAAATTTGCTCGACAACGTAAATAATGCAATGAATGTTGTTGAACTGTCAAAATGAAACAAATTAGACGTAATCGGTTACGAAAATAAGTTACGCAGTTAGATAGCAGTTCAGCTCGAGGTTCTTATGCCTCTTTGGTGGTCACTTTCCTAAGTTGCTCTAACTTGGATTTCCAACGCTTTACAAGACATAACATCACATCTGTAATCAGAGGTGTAGCTATAGTGCACCCACATTTCGCCAGTTATGTTTAAGTCCCATGTAATAGGGGGCGAGCCTACTGCCATCTACACACGATCAACGCTGTAATTGGTCCTTTATACAAAGGGGAAACCTATTCTAACGCAAATTCTAACATATTCTAATGAAAATTATTTGGAAAAACTAAAATTTTATCAGTCTAGGAACATATTTAAAGTATAGTCCTCCAGGCCGAACCTATTTCGGCCATGGCAGCCAATCTCATCGGAGACTTGCCTTCGGCGCGGGAGATATTATACTTAGTGCATAAGTGTGTGCACTCTCTCTTTCCTCACTCTCATAGTCCGATGGGTCGGCAATCCGACACGACCGGAGAGAAATCAGGCGCAGGGCTACGCACCAAGGCACGGGGGTATCACACTGCCAAATTCCAAACTCCGGGCTGTTACCAAGAATTCCTAATCAGCCCAGGAACATATGGATAGCGTGTAGGAACATGTATTTCACTACGTACTATATTAGGTGCCATAGTGTTTATGATATTTCCCGTCTTGGCTTTATTTGCAGGCGTTGAAAAACAATTTAGCTCATAGCATGTTAACTAGTTCAACCTTGTAAATTATTTGCACTCAAACCAGTATTAATGGCATAAACTAATATCTACAAGCCTGCAAGGGGTAGGGTAACATTTGCGAATATTATCGCTAATTTTCATTTCTTTAGAACAATCCTATGTTGATTTAGGCCGTGTAAAATTAAACCATAGCTAGTATATTTTGGTGTTTTTTTCCTAAAATATCCTAAATACAAACAAAAGTTAAAACAATGACACTGATTTATTTCTTACAAATATTATAAAGATGTAAAGTTTGTAAGTTTGGATGTAGGACGTAATATCCGAAACTACAAAGCCGATTTAAAAAATCTGTCGCTGATAGTAATCTATTACCGAGTGCTTTATGATATATTTTATGGTAGGATGGCTTCCACGCGGACGGAGTCGCTGGCAAAAGCTAGTTATCCATTAACTTTAATTACTTAGAACAGATGCTACAAAAGTAACTAGAGATGGGCCGAATGTGGTTTGAACCGAATCCGAACTTCGGTTTAAATGAAAAGTTCGGCCGAACACCGGTTAAAAAAAATATCCTTTGTTTTATTGAAAAAATACCCTTTAATTGTAATAAAAAATACTTGATGTTAATGAATGTTTCGTTTGTGAACCAAAGGCGTGATTTTTTTTATTCAATTTACGATTCGTAATCCAGATGTTTATTAGAAGAATACTAAGCTTATTTCATTTTTGTAATAGTACGTCTAATTTTTATGTCTAATTAAAGGCAGAGATTTTCAAGACTAATAAGAAGAACTGATTTAATGTAAGGTTTACATTTACCGAACTAAAATAAATGACCACGAGTGAGTAAAAGACATAATTTTATTTTACAGAGTTGTTATTCAAATTCTATTAAATTTCAGTCAAAATAGTGCAAGCAGGTATTATTTTTCTTATGCCGAATGTTCGGCATCTGAACCGAATTTCGGCCGAATACCGAAGTTCGGTTCAAGCTGCCGAAATTCGGTTGAACCGAATGTGAACTGAATTTCGGCCCATCCCTAACAGTAACCCAATCATGTTTTCGAACAATAGTTACTTTTACTTTGTTATCAATACAAACTCCAATCAGTAACTTTACTTTCATTTTAACGAAAGTTCCTACTCATTACTTAGAAAGGAAGACTGCAAGCCATTTAACTTAATCAACTTAATATGTTGTTTACAATAAGACGCTAGACAAGCTAAGATTCATGCTTCGGGTTCACGTGTGATCGGAAAGTTACATCTAATACGTCGGAGATGCAAACCCGTTTGATAGGATGTCGTGGTCGGCGCCGGCGGCGAAAGTGTACTCAATAATTAGTTATAGATATACCTACTCGCATTTACAAGAACTAAACTCCTTTTTTTTATAAAACAACACTAGGTATTTACTAATGTTACAGAAACAACAAGACGAACAGTAAAGGTCCTCCTACAGAGAATGATTCAGTGGTCCTTGGTGAGAGTCACACCTATATACAGTATGTAAACTAAAAAAGGGCGTTCCCGTTAACCTGCAATAGTACAGCGTCTATACATGCTAAAAAAAATATTACCGTTAAAAAAAAAAAGTTTTTTTTATTTTTGTATAGTAAAAAATTCACAAAAAATATTAAATTGTAACGGAAAATAAACTCTCTGTACACGCCCACTTGTCACACTTATTTTTCTACGTTGAAATACAAGTGTGCGTGTACAGAGTGTTTCTTTTACGTTTAAATTTAATCTTTTTGTGAACATTTCAATAAATAAATTTTTTTTTTTTTTTTTTTTGAGTTGTAATATATTTTTTTGCATGTATACACGCTATACTATTGCAGGTTAACGGGAACGCCCTTTGTTAGTTAACATACTGTATAAAAGTACTCTGAGGACACTCGGTAACTAGATTTTGATGTCGACACCAAACGTCATTTTAGTCTAGCAAATTAATAATCAGACTATAGTCATAATGATTATCTATGAGAGTTGTCTAACAACAATTTAAATGGGAAAATCTAATAAGTTGGATGACTTTGAAAGAAACTGTTATTTAGACAATGGATAAACTACATGTGACCATAGACTACAGGAAACCATTGGATGCCAGCGACCCAAAATCATTCAACTGCAGTATCGCAGTCCACTGCTGGACATAGACCTCTCCCAAGCTGCGCCACAACACCCTGTCCTCCGCCTTCCGCTTCCAGTCCGTCGCAGCCACTTTCGTAAGCTCATCGGTAAATCTAACTGGGGGGCGTCTCACGCTACGCTTGCCGATACACCGTCTGAGGGTCTCCACTCTAGGACTTGTCTATTCCACCGGCCAGCGGCCCAAAATAGCTGAGGGGAGGCCTACCACGTCTTCATGCTGATAAGGTAATGCAGAAAGAAACCTACATAAACCTACCTATGTTAATATATGCCTAATGCCTATACAGGATGTAAGGGTAAACACTCTTGTCATTCAAACCATGGGTAGTTGACTTAAATATAAAAACATATGACCGAACACAACAAAAAAAAAACGTTATTTTCATTAAAAGATTTTAAAAAGTTTCTATCTGACACCGTGCTTGCTAGCGAAACAGCTGACTGACTAAGGGAGGGATCGCGCTCGCTGCCGGTCAGGTCACATCCCGTACCCCTCGCCCGTGTTGAGACGCAAGTTCGTTGCCCTAGCGCATACGGCAACGAACTTGCGTCTCTTGTGGTAAAATTTAGACCTAAAAAAAATTTAAAAAAAGTTGTAATTTTCCATTGTTTTTACGTTCTATAAATGAAACCAAACTACTGGTTGCAAGGATAACGGTGTTTACCCTAACACCCTGTATACGTTCTAAGAAGAGTATAATACCCTTTATTATGTACACCATGTGGATTACAGATATAAATGTTGAAATTTTACATAAGGTGACATAATGGCCGTTACTTCATAGTATGGTATTTATTATAGAAAACGGCACGGTTGAATGTCCGTTCTTACGATTTCTAGATCGAATCCATTAAGTCACACTCACGTGTTTCTAACATATCGTGACCGATCCGAGCTTTCCTTAAGCATTAGCTAAAGGTAGGTCCACATAATCGATTGCTACTGTGCCTACTGATTTGACACTATGAAAAATCATTTGACGGATATTTTTCCATAGAGAACCTAATAATTATTACGATAAAGTCGAATTTCGAAATGCTAAATAATGTTACTTACCCATTGTGAAGTCCAGTCGCCCATGACGAGGGCGGGTCCGAAGGAACGAGCGGGGTTCATGCTGGAGCCAGTGAAGGGAATCTGTTGACAGAACACAAGGTTTAATGACATATTCATAAGAGTGTCGCTTTGGAATGGGCAACTAGATTCATCTTCCTGATTGACCGACTACTTGACAATTCAGAAGTGCCTGTAATTGGTTTAATAGGAATAAATGTTTCGGGTTTATTGCACAGTAGGTACAAGCCCTAGAGGTTACTATGACATATCGAGCTTTTGATACAGATCAATAGAGACTATCACAAGCTACTTATAATGATAGAGACTGAGAGACGATGACGCTCTATAGAAGGCGAAATTTTTCTAAACTCGATGTGCGATAATCATTTCCCTGAATGTACTTTAGCTTGAGTTTAGTATAAGACTAACGACATGACTCTACTTCGCACGGTTCTTACAACTTGACAAAACATAGAGAATTCTTTATTATATGTAAGTTTAATATGTATTATAAATCCTTCCGGAATCAATTCTCTCTAACTAATGGTGAAAAAAAAATCGTTACCGACTAAAAGAACGGACAGATACGAAAATCGACTTTTATAATGATTATGTATAAAAGTACTATTTTTGTCATTAGAAATGTCAGATGGTACCTAAAAGAAATATTTTATGGTTTAAAGATTCGCTCATTAGTATCCGACCATAAGACCTATCGCTTTCAACATAGATGATTTACAGCACCCAGTGCAGTAATACTTACCTCGTTGAGTTTTACATTTCTTTTTAATAAATTGATTAATTTTGTATTAAAAATGTTAAAATTCATGGTCTTCCTTTTATTTGTGACACTATGTTATTGAGCCAAAAATAATCCTTATGATGAAGCCTATCGATCCGTATGTTAAAGCTACAGAGTGATTATTTTTCTCATGTAACGGGTTCGATTCGGTTGAACCCCGGTTCAACCATGTAATTATTTAAATATCTATGAATGCAGTTTAAATTGTTTTTTAAATTCAAATAATGTCTTCTTTCAGTAAAATGTTCCACCTACAATATTCAAGGTACTTTCCCTCCATGTGGCATATCCGTGTGACGCCCTGTATATCGTCAAGGATTCTAGCATAGTCTTGAGCTTTAAAAATTATTCGGTTTTAGATCAATATAGGTACTTACGAAAGCAGCATGGCAGGCAGTGATCGTGAGGCCGATGGCGAGGGGAGCCGATCCCTTGACGTCGTTGCGGCGCCCGTCACACACGCCGTGCACGACCAGCACCAGCAAGAATGTGATCAGAGCCTCGACCAGCACAGCCTGGGGAACCACGGGGAACATAAGCTTCTGCATACTAAGACTAACTCATCAACATCTGCCTAGCCTTTTCTCAACTATGTTGGGGTCGGCTTCCAGTCTAACCGGATGCAGCTGAATACCAGTATTTTACATGGAGCGACTGCCTATCTGACCTCCACAACCCAGTAACTGGGTAATACGATACCCCTTGGTTAGACTAGTTGTCAGACTTTCGTGCTTCTGACGACTCGTAACGACTGTCAAAGATCCACAAATGACAGCCGGGACCAACGGCTTAACGTGCTTTCCGAGGCTCGGAGGAGTCTCGATATGTGAAAATACTTACTAAGACTAACTGTGGATACCTAAATCTTACGTCCGGTTTCTGATACCTTAATGAATGGGGTCTAAACACGGTGGAAAGTGACATTGTCGCACACTGTTACCACGAATTTAGCGTAACTTTTCGTTTTCATACAAAAGTCACCATCTGCCTAGCCTTTTCCCAACTATGTTGGGGTCGGCTTCCAGTCTAACTGGATGCAGCTGAATACCAGTATTTTACATGGAGCTACTGCCTATCCGACCTCCACAACCCAGTAACTGTTTTCATACAAAAGTACATTGTCAAAATGTGTGGAACAGCTGATTTCAACACTGTTGGGTCTAGAATTATAAGTTACTGAATTCATGGTACAGCGATCGGTTTGAGCGTCGTAGTCACTGCATTCATCACAAGCGATATCTACTAATAGTATTACAAAGAGGTCAAATTCTTTGTATGTTTGTAAATGGATCTCTGGAAATGCTGATCCGATTACAAAAAATATTTTAGTGAATGAAAGCACACTATTTCCGAGTAACATGGAATAGGTTTATGCCGGAAAAATGCACCGTTACGGAAACCGCGGGTAAAACCCCGGGGGGCAGATAGTTATTATAATTAATGATATTGTTAAACAATCCCAATTTTCTTTTACTTGTCACTATAATCCATACTTATATTATAAATATGAACATTACTCTGTCCGTTACCTTTTCACGCCTAAACGGCTGAACAGATTTGGATGAACTGTGGCACACGTATAGACTATGACCTGGGTTTGGACATAGGATACTTTTTATCTCACAGGAATAAAGTAGGTAACCATCATAAAAATAATGTTCAACATTATCCCACCTGAGCATCAGTGACTCCAGCGCCGGGCAGCGTCATTCCGAAACCGCCCACATGGGTCTCCGGCACAGCCAACTGCAACACACATAATATATCAATTAAATAACTTAACTATTTATGTACAGATTAAACGCTTTTCCACGAAACATACTGTCTCTCGAAGTCTTGACATTTTAATTTATGTAAACTGCATTAATGACATTTATCTACACTCTGAGAAATTCAAGAGATTAAGTGAATTTTTTCGTAGACAACGTAAAGTTATGAAAATTTTGTTAAATTTTATGGTCGATTAATGTTAACCGTATCTTGATTACTGAAATTTATTACAGAATGGAATTTTATGTCAGATTATAAAAAAAATATTATCTTTTTCTTGTATCTCTATAAGGTCTATATATAAAGATAGATCGCGTGTACTTGGTCAGTTTTTTATAGAGGTCTTCGTATCTCGTTCAGCCTAGCGTACCATATTGCGTATTTGGAAAATCTAGTCCACTTTTTGCTATATCAAAGTACAAGTGACACGAAAAGTGCTTTTTAATAAAATATATCTTAGGTAATACTTATAAGATTATACCTTGTTTCCCCAAAGGGTGCAGCAGAGGTGTACCTATAGTTACGCCCACATTTCGAAGTCCCATTAATAGGGGGGAGCCTATTGCCATCAACCGGGCACAAATCTAGTCAGTAGTAACCTGGAGTCTCCGGGTTGCTACTGAGGAATTCCATATGGTGAAACCCAACAACACGGTATCCGACTTGAGAATCGAACCCAGGCCCTCATGCGCTTGCGACCACTCGATCAACGAGACAGTCTTAGGTAATATAATTATACTAAATACACATGACTCATGCATAACTTAATGTAGTAATATAAAATCGTGTCTTGTTTTACGTGATTATCGTTGTTCACTGGTAAGTACAGTACGACACAACTTAGATGTATCATAAACATTCAATAATTTCAATTTTACAAATGTAATTGGCTTTACAAGTTATTGCGTTTGTGTAAAGATCATTTTCACCTAACGCAGTAAAGATTGGAAATTTTGAAGGCGCACACAGTTCGGATGGTGATCGGTTTTACGAATTTTGCCGATGCTACATCAAAGGTTTTATCGTACCTACTGTTTGAAGGCAGTGAAATGTCGCAGGAAGGCCGCTGTCGTGTGAACGTTATAAATTACGCGACCAACTATGTATTAGCAACGTGCCAATATTTTACTTACCTACATTAAATTACATTTACATGCTGAACTTTGTGTGCATAAATCGCTAAGTCTGACATTAGAAATATTGTCTAACTTCAGATATCGAAGATAGACAGCCTCTATCGAAATTCTTTTGTAATATCGTTTAGAGTAATTATGAGTGTGTTTGCAAAATCTTCCTGTCATGTTATGCAAGTTAGCCTTCAAGTTAGATCCCTAGATTTTAATTGGTTTTTGCAGCACTCTATGTTTTGTGCTTTGTATGAAATAATATTTTATCCTCACACATGAAATTCATAAACCATTATCTATATTATTTAATGCCTGCCTTGTTAGTGGCTGCACGTGCTACTGCTGAGCATGAGGCTTGGGTTCGGTTCCCGGGTCTGGCAAAGTGGTATTAGGTGTTCCATCTGAAATTTCTCATTAGCAGCCTGGGGACTTAAACATAACTGGCGAAAGAACATCTCTGTCTAACACTTCGGGGAATATAGGCGTGACGTTTTATGTATTATTTTAACTCAATGTCGTAAAGTTAATCAAGAGCTTACTTGAAGCATAACGCCATATATCAAACATGTGACCTTTTCAAGTACTCATATCCAAAAAGCTTTATAGCAGAGTGTTCAATTAGTTCCACGAGCACACTGAAGGTCGCTCCACTTGGTTCTTTATACTAAGATCATCAGTGTCACGGTGAACGAGACACTTTTTTTACCGAGCGTACACATACGGCGATTAGAATGTCGATACGATGACTGCGCCTGTTTAAGACCAGGATAATTACGAGAAATTGTTTGTTTATGTCTGGCTGCTTGTTTTTTATAACACTCTCCTTATTTGGCTTTTAGCATACGATTACTAGGGTATTGGAACGATAGAAAAAATCTACACAACCTTAAATTAAGACTACAAAAATAGACTTTACAACCTTGGATTAAAGCTTTTGCGTATTCGATTATTATCAATTAAAATAAAGTCGACTTGATTAACTGACGGTCTGTCAGATAATCAGACGGTTCAGAGCTAATAACCACGATTAAAAGTTAATTGAAGATGTATTTATTAATATCAAATCGAATCATACGCACTGCTCATGATCGCAAACTAATTAACTCATTACAGTCAAGAGCATTTACAACTGCATTTAATAACATTAAATAATTATTTCTTCATTAACTTGTATATGTAATTAATATATAGGTCGATCGTGATTTCGTCTGTCTAATTATAGAAATAAAGAACTAAATGCGCATATGATGAGCTCCAACTAATTTGATAGTATTTTAATTGAATTCCTAGCAATTATTAGTATCTTGTTTCAATTACGATAGCCCAAATATTAAATAATATAAATTATAATTTCGAAAGTCATTCTCATCCCGAGTGTGAATGACGACCGTCTGCCAGTTGCCAGATGTCTTATAATCACTTACCCTGATGAAGGCAGCTCCTGCAATGGCCCCGAGGGTCTGGACAATGATGTAGCAGGCAGCCTTCAGGAGTTTGACGTCACCTGCGGCGAAAAGCCCCATTGTGACCGCGGGGTTGATGTGGCCGCCCGAAACATGGCCGATAGCCTGTGGACAAGAGGAAGGAGTGATTTAGTTTATGTTACTTTCCCGCCCGAGCGCGAACGTAATTCTGACCACAGATTAGAAATGTATATTTCAAGCAGGCAAAGGTCTTGATAACTTACAGCCTGTGTTTATTTTTTTGACAGATGACGTTTTATTAAAGGTTCCGTTAGTCTCAAAAATATGTAAAAAAAAATATATAATACATTATTTATTAAACTTATACATTCCTTACTTATATATACTTACCTACCGATATTGGTCATATATTGTATGAAGCTATTGTACCTTTTAAGCGTAACTCTATTCTCTTAAATGATTTTAACCTTTACTACTTAAATAATGTTTATTAAATCTGATATCGAATCTAACATCAAAGCTAGCCCTTTAATGAATATGTATTACCCACGTACGACAGGTATATTACTTAATATTATTTACAACTCACGATCGATCTGTGATATAACTGAAACCAAATGTTAAGAGTGAGGGCAAATCCGCAAGTATCGTGAGTTAACTGCATGTGGATAGATTTATAAACATATAAAGTATACAACATTATTTTTTGTGCTAAACCCGAAAACTATGTGACTATGTGTTCCATATGATGTACTCATCATATGGAACAACTTTTTCTATGGGACCCAACTTGAATTCGCGAAAAAAAAATCAGCTGTTCCATACATTTTGTCGATTTAAGTGAACACAAATGTATGGAACAGCTGATTTTTTGTATGATGTGCTTTAGAACATTGTAATGAATAACTTTTACTATGTGAAATCGCGAAAAAAAAGTGTCCTATACAGTTTAGAACAATAGGTATTTTATTATGGAACAGATCAACCGAAAAGTTTTTGAAACAGACGCACAGACGGTCATGGTGAAACTATAAGGGTCCCTTGCTGACTACGGAACCCTAAAAAGAAGACACCTCCCGCACTGGGCTCGTATGGTAGATTACAGCCCACTCCCTCTCGAAGGGAGGAGGACTGTGTCCCAGCAGTGGGAACATTATAGGCTGATTATGCTAACGCTTTGATTTCCTGGTTCACGTGGCACAGAATGGCATGAATAAACTTGTTAGCATATATCATAAAGGCAACTGATGAATCATGCCCGTAGGATGGGCAGCAGCGTCCTCCTTTCTGCCAATAACAACACCGCGATAATTAATCAATCAGCCAATAGATGATCGTATCGCTCATTGAGAGGCACTTCAGTTTTACTGAACATATTGTGTCGACGTTGAAATTTACGAGCTGATATCGATCAATTATTCAGCCTATCGCAATACATTGCAGGACTTACCTAGGTAATCAATTAGGTAACTACCTATCTATTCTAACTAATATTATAAATGCAATAATGAGTTTGTTACGCTGTCACGCTAAAACGGCTGAACGGATTTTGATGAAATTTGGCACATGGGTAAACCATGACCTGCAGGCGTAGCATGGCGCTTTCTATCTCTACGAAGAATAGACATAGCTTTTTCTATACAAAGTGACGGTTCGTTTCTTCATTTTTGACATCCACCGTAGAAATCTTTCTACAATCTGTCATTTGTCTTTCATTTCTAACGATCTTTGTCTAGGTCTTTTTATATGTAGACTATTTCGGAAGAAAGTTTTCTATCCTTACTGTCAAAATCACACTGACAACCGATAAATCCTATGATAAAACAAAGAATTCTGAGTCGAATTATGTAAAAGAGTGAATTTCGTAAAAAGTGCAGTTGACTCTTTCTATTTTGCTGCCGTCTCGTACTGTCTACTGTCCACAGGAAACGTAATTTGTGTCTACTCTTCCGTCGACAAAACTGTGCTCATGCTACGCCTGCTGGAGAAGGATATAGGATATAGGATCGCAGACAAAGTCGCGGGAACAGCTAGTAATAATATATTCTTAAACTATATTACATGGGATCTAAATACATAACTGGCAATAGGTAGGTAGGTACCTACTAGACAACCTCTGCCATTCCTTTCGGGAAATAATTGGTGATATAGGAATCAATCTAGCCTTTTCCCAACCATGCTGGGGTCAGAATACCAGTATTATTTATAATGTGGGAATATAGTTCCTTAATTCACCAGCTGCCAAGATAAAATGGTTAACTGTGCGGCTATCGCCTAATAAATCTCAATTATTCGCTCAAACGAACTTTAATTGTAATTGGATGTATTGCCTCGTAATCGGCGAACATCTGAACACTGTAAAGTGCCTTTATTGTTTTATAATTGTGCCTTTATATTGTCATTAAACGGCGTATTATGTAGTGATGTAGATATGCCTATTTCTTTAACACGTTTTTGGGACCGCGTTTGCTGGATGCAAAGCGAAGCCTACAAAGTTTTAAAAATAAATGTATGCTTTGAAAATTTGAGGGTCATTAGCAAGAATAAATGTCATTAGCAAGAATAATCAGCCTATAATGTTCCCACTACTGGAACACAGACCTCCTCTCAGTGAGAGGGAGTGGGCCGTAATCCACTACGCGAGCCCAGTGAGGGTTAGTAGATGTCACATGTCTTAGAATTTTTAGGTTCTAACGATGTTTTCCTGCACCGTTTTGAGAGCAGTGGTAGCAATATCTTATCTAAGTCTATTTGCCTGTTTCTTGCTAAGTTCAGTAGTTAAGTATATAAAGTAAAGGATAGGAAATATAAGTAAAGGAAAGCTTAGCTTTCCTTTACTCATATACTTATGATAAGTAATATTTTGTAGAGATATCGCTTTTTATGAAATATATTAGTACTGTCCAGAATGTCTAGATCATTCATAATACATTGCTAGTTTATCTCAACAATGAGCTAAGCATACATCATTAATTGCTGGTTTCGTGAGCGGGGTGCGCACACGCAGATCACTACAACCTCCGAAGCTCTGAATCATCCGCTGCACTCTGACGTCACAGGTCAACTCTATATCTCTAGTCGCAATTAACATTTTTAACACACATTATGTCATCTAGCGTTTAGTATGTGGGTCAGGGTAATGCGAGCTTTCAATTAGTACAAATTAACTTTATTTTGCAATTATATCATTTTTTTAAGCGAAGGTTTATTGGTCGTTTATTTTTTTCTGTTTTAATTTGTGTACCTACTTATTTTTTTTTATTGCTGTTCGAAATTAAATTTTTTTCATGCACACAAAATGGTTAGGTATGCCCCGGTCAATCTTTTCTGGGGGCCTAAACCGGCTACATTAGCAATTCCTCTAAAAACAGTTCATTTCCTGAATCCCAGCTGTCTTTAGCAATTCCTCTAATTTGACATAAAAGCAATTCATAATTTTTGGACCATTTTACGAATCTCCATAGAAAACTGTCGAACAGATGAATTATTTCGTAATATGAATTACACGCAGATCATATTATGAATTGTCAGGTTGTGACATTTTCCGATGATTCATAATTTTGGGCAAACGAACGTTTTGCCCACCACCGAAGAAAAGGTAGGTGTTCATAGAATAATTGTTATATGAAATACCTTTGTGACTATCCTTCAAGTCTTTATTTTCAAAACATGGAATAATTGATAATAGTGCAGTGACTGTAAGTATTTCTAGAATGTAAACTGCAATAGCTTATTATAACTCCCACGCATGTTATGGGTTAGCTAAGGACAATGGGTTGTTATCGAGCAGATGTGCAATTAGGCAATTCATGACAAAGGCATGAGTCGACACTCTGACACGTGCAACATCTATCAATCTTCACAAAAAGTATCTTGTAGGTAAGCAATATTATTGTAGCACGCACCTATAAATATACCATATGCCTATAAATATTAGAGCGATATTATACTACGTAGCAATATATAAATCTTCTTCTCTATAAGCAGTGAGTTCAGTGACAGACAGACAGGCAAGCCTTGGTACTGTAATGCCTAGGGGCGGTAGCTGAATGTGTGAGGGTGTGTGGTGGAGGTAATTGCAAAGAAAAGGAGATTTCACTAAGGGTTTATTGATTACAAGGCACGGGTACACATTTCGGAGGCCTTGAACTGGCACTCCCTAAACAAAATAGCACACCTATCATCTTTGGACTAAATTGTTGGAACGTTCGAAAGCTATGGCTGCAGTCTTACCAGCCAGCATCACATGAGGTTCAGTATCGCATAAAACCTCACAGTACCCATAAAGACATAAGATGATTTGTTCCTTAGAATGTGAAAAACAGTTCATTTCCTGAATCCCAGCTGTCTTTAGCAATTCCTCTAATTTGACATAAAAGCAATTCATAATTTTTGGACCATTTTACGAATCTCCATAGAAAACTGTCGAACAGATGAATTATTTCGTAATATGAATTACACGCAGATCATATTATGAATTGTCAGGTTGTGACATTTTCCGATGATTCATAATTTTGGGCAAACGAACGTTTTGCCCACCACCGAAGAAAAGGTAGGTGTTCATAGAATAATTGTTATATGAAATACCTTTGTGACTATCCTTCAAGTCTTTATTTTCAAAACATGGAATAATTGATAATAGTGCAGTGACTGTAAGTATTTCTAGAATGTAAACTGCAATAGCTTATTATAACTCCCACGCATGTTATGGGTTAGCTAAGGACAATGGGTTGTTATCGAGCAGATGTGCAATTAGGCAATTCATGACATAGGCATGAGTCGACACTCTGACACGTGCAACATCTATCAATCTTCACAAAAAGTATCTTGTAGGTAAGCAATATTATTGTAGCACGCACCTATAAATATACCATATGCCTATAAATATTAGAGCGATATTATACTACGTAGCAATATATAAATCTTCTTCTCTATAAGCAGTGAGTTCAGTGACAGACAGACAGGCAAGCCTTGGTACTGTAATGCCTAGGGGCGGTAGCTGAATGTGTGAGGGTGTGTGGTGGAGGTAACTGCAAAGAAAAGAAGATTTCACAAGGGTTTATTGATTAGAAGCCACGGATATACATTTCGGAGGCCTTGAAATGGCACTCCACAAAATAGCACACCTATTATATTTGAACTAAATTGTTGGAACGTTCGAAAGCTATGGCTGCAGTCTTACCAGCCGGCATCACATGAGGTTTAGTATCGCATAAAACCTCACAGTACCCATAAAGACATAAGATGAAGATTTTGTTCCTTAGAATGTGTACAGGTTGCCCTAAATGGATCTAAAGCTAGCAACAGACTACGACACTATGTATAGTGTCAACAGACACTCGATAGTATACACTCATTGTTCCTATACATCGAGTGTCTATGTGTGGTATCTCTAATTGTTACAGGGGCTGTGACATTTACAGTGGCTTTAAAGCTTATAAGCACAGGAAGTCACAGGCAAAAATTTGTTAAAAACAAATGACTGAAAATGCAAAGACTAGGTTATGATGTCAGCAACATTGAACTGTCCTGTACAAGATTCGAATTTATTGCTCAAAATAATTGTATAATCGCCGTATTCATTCAATTAAATCCGATATGAAGATCAGTCTACTATGCTAATGTAGCGGTAAAACGACCCTGACTTTGAGAAATATATTCTAATTTATAAACAAAATAGTTTAATTACTGATATGATTCATAAAAACCTTGAACGAGAATCAATTATGGAGGTAAAACGACCAATTAAAAGAAACGGCATCATTTGCTGTGAAAAATATTATAAAGATATCAAAGTCCTTACCATTTTAACTGATCGTAATTTATCACCTGTGTAATATTGAGTGTGAACAATAATAAAAGACACTTGTACTAATAGTTACACATTAACTTGGAATGCAAGAGTGACGAACACGATAAATTATTCGTTACTAAATAAATAGTGATGAGTCGAAGACAAGCCTTTTTCATAAGTTTTAACACATTATTGATTAAATAATATAATTATAGTTATATTATATTATATAAATTCTACCTACCTATATGTACCAAATAGGTATAATGATTTTTTGATGATACAAATTACCTAATTTCGTGATAGCAACTGATTATATTCGAAAACCAACCAACCCGGTTATTCCTGCCTGATAATCAAGTCGCTAACGATTTATTTAATTTAGTCTCGTGTTGACACAACAGATGCCAACAAAATTAATTCTCATGCAAATATATTACTTATAATTTATATATTTTCCGGCTAGTTTGACGAATGTGTGTAATAAAGAAAATTATAGATTCATCTGCTTGATGAAATAATATCTAAACACGCGAATGAAGCGATATAATACAAACCCATATTTTGCCTGCTACTTATCAAATAATAATCATAGTGAAGCTTGATCCAAAGCTCAAAGCTCAGACGAAGAATCTTCTAGTTCTAACTCAGTCAAAAGTAGAGCTTATCAAGATGCCAGAATAACATTAAATGCACCAACGCTTTTTAGCATAAATTACGCATTTCGTAATTAAAGCGACGTTCAGCGGTGGACAGGTGTGCATTAACCATTAACAAATTACTCAACTTGTGAACATAAAGTTCAATGTTGGTAGTAATGGCGGCGTGTCACGGTCCCGGCTCGTCACGGTCCGGACCGGTTTAGGCACGGTTAGGACACGGATATACGACGGGGAATCTTTCAGTGGAAGTTATAATTCATTAGGATGGAACCGGTGAAACGGAGATCAATGTTCGCATGCTTTGAAACGATAGGGAAAATTCTTATCCAAATAGTAGAAATTGAAAGAAGTTATACCTATGTAGTTATAGAACAACACAACTTACATTTAGCATATAGAAAATTTGCATAAATTAATTTCAATTTTACGAATGTATTTGGTTATATGACTTTACAAGTTATTGCGTTTGCGTAAAGATCATTTTCACCTAAAGCAGTACCTACCTGGTAAAGATTGGAGATGTTGAAGGCGCACTCAGTTCGGATGGTGATCGGTTTTACGAATTTTGCCGGTGCTATACCTAAGTTGTGTCGTTGGTACTGTACTTATAATATAGAATACCCTAAACAACATATCATGTTATTATGGCTTTGGAGACTGTATGTACAATAATTAACTACTCACAAGTGGCAAATTAATTATTAGGTTTAATTACATAATGATACGTTTTATCAATTACTGGTGGCAAAAAGGTTAACTTACGAAAAAAAGTTTCGACAATTTGTTAAAACGTTAATTAATGTCGAAAGTCGAGGTCGAAATTTAAAAAAGTAGGAGAAATCAATTAAGTGATAACAGATTACAACTTATTCACTGTTACATTATCTGTATGAGAAATTCGCGAAGCGAAATAAAAAGTTGAATAAGCCATTAATTTATTAACTGACATAAGTTGACACTGCAATCCAAAATTAATGACCTCCTTATATGGTTCGTTTCAAATAAAAAATATAGATTTCGTCTATCGCTCGAGATATAATTAATGTCCGGACTCCGGATACCGCACCTAGGACATAGACACATGTAACAGCTCATTATTACATTTTCCTTGATCTTAATAGTTTATTTATATCAATATTTCTTATTAATGTGATCGAATTGACGTTAAATTATTGACAACGTATTTTTAATTATCGGTGGTACTTTTAAATGTCGTCTTTTATTTTTGTAGCTGATAAAAAATGATTTAAATATACGGTTTTATATGCCATTGAGTTTCCTCATTATGTGTGAAAATTATTTTTTATTGCCTGTCATAAATTATGCGTCACGTTCAAAGTTACTCTTGCCACAGTAGGTAAGTACTTACCTATAAATATTTAAAAAAATACCCACTTAACAAATTTTTATTTTATTTACATTCGGAGTGAGGTGGATCGCCACATCTGAACATTTCAATTCTGACGAAATATTTTCAATCGTTCTAGTACTTCATATTTAGTAGTTTAACCTAAGCCCTTTAAATCAGTTACACGGAACATGGTCATAAAACATATTTATCTATCGACCTACTTAGTGAATAGCAACAGTATCACACCCTACGCGCACATTCGGCAACACTCGGTCGGTATGTGTCTACCGTGAACGCGAGGGCGGTGCGCACGCACGGTGCATTGACCACGCACGGCGCAAGCGCACCATGCGTGCGCACGGTCACCGCGCTACCAAGGGCGCCTACAATCCCTAACATGGTCGCGGAACAAGACATAGGCTTTGGGAAAAATCAGAAGTATTTTTTGCGAAAATTAGGGAATGCATGTGAAGTAGAGCGAAAGTCTCCTAAGATGCTTAAACTGCAATAAAAACACACTATTTGTTTTTTTTGCGACATCAAAAGTAAAAAAAAACTGCGCCATATAGAACAAGCTAAAATCACACTATTGGTGAAGTTCTCCAGATTTTACCAAAATATTTTACAGATCATTAATGTTATATAAAAAAATAAGAACCTACCCAAAATATTGTCAAGGTTTTAACTTGCACCAAACCATAACGGTAACACGCGCATAATATCAACACATACTCGTTCTCCATACAAGCCGACACAAGCCGACACGACACACACCGGATATTTTTTACATTCGGATACTTTATCAATTTAATTGCTTCGGACAAATCGGCTCCCTTCTATATCAGTAAATTGGGTCAGTAATTACCTTTTACGATATACTTACCACTCTAAATTTAAATATTTTTACGGTTTATTGGATTAACTTATTTGAAAAAACCGATGATCCTTCACGGTTTCCGTTAAAAGGAGTTCAGTTTTAATTGGTCCGTGGAAAAAAAACACTGTGTTTTATCTCTCAACAATATATTAACAACAATTTCGATAATGACCATTTAGAAACCACTCTTAGATAAACGAATGATTTTTAAATATTCAATCCACAAAAATGTTGGCATCCAATTATTTAGCTATTTGAATTGGTTCCATTTCCATTATGCCGTGGGAACTGTAATCGTACGGAGTGGACAAGCGCTCTTTGCTCTATGCAACCCATAAAGTAAGCCGAACCCTACGCATTACCTCCAGTTCACGTGTCGATTGTGATTGGCTGCTGATTTATAGTAACCAGGTCACATGATATCATTCTTTACACATCTGCGTTTATAATACACAATTGCAAACTCACTGGATCTTCAATATCAGCTTGCAAAGGTAATTTTTTTTACCTGAGCCTTACTAATGAGTACTAGTACAGGGGGCTTAAAACAGTCACTTTGGCAGAATCATAATAGGAAAATATTGAATCATCGTAAAATGTCACAAACTGACGATTCATAATATGATCTGCGTGCGATTTATATTACGAAATCATTCATCTGTTTGACAGTTTTCTATGGAGATTCGTAAAATGGTCCACAAATTACGAATTGCTTTTGTGTCAAATTAGAGGAATTGCTAATAAGCTGGAAATTCAAGGAAATTAATTGCTTTTAGAGGAATTGATAATGTGGTCTTTTAGGACCCCATCGGTCATTCATAATCATCACGCTTGCCAGATTTATGAGAGCAGCAGACAGGACATGGTTGGCCAAGTTACCGACCCAAGTCGCCTTTATAACCCTCTCGGATGGAATGGAACTGGATGTAGTCTTTCGTTTCGTTTACAAAGAGTTGGTTTAAACCTAACTTATTCAAATGATAGGATATAGATGCTAAAATAGCGATAACAACATATGTATTCGACGACACGGTTGGCGCAGTGGCTGAGCGATGGACTGCTGCGCAACGTGTCGCGGGTTCGATCCCCGCACGGAACAAATATTTGTATGATCTGCAAGTAGTTGTTCCGGTTCTGGGTGTTAGTGTATGTGAGTTTCTATGTTTGTAAACGCACCCACGATACAAGAAGAAATTCTTAGTGTGGGGCAACGTTTTTAAAAAAAAAAAAAAAAAAAAAAAAAAAAAAATGTATTCTACAGGCTTGCTACAAAACCCACATACCGTGAGAAACATCTAAAAGTAGCGCGCAATAACTTCGCAAATATACCGAATCGGATTCTTTTAAAAGTAAATGCACTTTGCGATCTGCATTACGACCCAGTTGATAAGGAATGTTACACCGTTATTTGTACATTGTACCTCTTATGTGTTTAACTGTACACCGAGTTCAATGAGGCTTGGCATCAAGCAAACTGCAAATATTTGGGTATTTACCTACTCGTCTAGAGTTGTTTGCAAATAGTAGCCGACAAAGATGTCTCATACACATATGTGTATATACATTCAATTTAACCGAGGACCATGCATAGTTTGAAAGATAATTTTGTTCCTTAAAGAGTGAAAAGGAAATGATTTTCAAAGCTGATCCCTTGAATTGATCTAACCGCTGAAGTTTGAATGCAAAACCAATATACGAACGATGTCGCCAGCTCGTTTACATAAATCAAGCTGTTCAACGATCCAATCTGTTTTCATAAAGACATAGATTTTCCCGTAGCACATACATCTTCCTACGCATGCATAATGAGGATTTATGCTCGAATACCTTGAATTATGAATGCGTACCAGTCCTAAAGCGGTGCTTGATGGATGGATGTCCGAGGGTTAGGCGTAGTTAGGTCGTATAGGTCAGTATAGTTAGCGCTGACAGGTATAATGAGCGCTCCAATTTGTTGAGCGTGACTACCTGTAAGGGCATGATGATTGCGGGAAACATTCACTTTGCCCTATATTTTATAATTCTGCTTAATGTTATACCTAGTGACTGATTATAGAATAGTTCACCTCTGATTATTACTGTTTTGCCTGAGCCGACCGCCATTGCATATAATTTGTTATAATATTTCTTGTTTCGATTTTTATTTGTATCTATTGAAAGTTCTCCATTACCGATAATGTATCCATTATTATTCATATTTTCGTTCTGTTCTTAACTAGTTCTATAGACCCTTAATTAAAATATATCTGCACAAGCATCAACTGCATTCCCGTTTTGCATGGCACTTATTTTCTATCCAGCAGTAAAATTAACCTTATCCACTATCTAGCTTTAATTAGAAGCTCTTACGCCGTCCTATCCTTTACTCCATACATATTCATGGGCTATTACGCAAGAGTCATTTATATGTAATTTTACGACTTCAATCCGTTATGATAATACATTTCTCCCGTGTCATTGCGCCCGCGCATTCCTTCCTATATTTACGGCTAACGAATGTAAATTAGATGTAATCGTATAAAAGTATCGAATAAGCCTATAAGTGTTTTCTTGTATGTGATCTCGGGTAGCGATACCAGTTTTTCTTGTAATTCTCGGGTTTAAGGAACTGTGGATTATGTAATGAAGACTGCTTGTTTTGTAACTCACTTGAGGTCGATTCTATTATCTCTGGATTAATATATTGTATGCTTTCTTTTTTCAAAATCACAATGATTGAACAATAAAGCAATGATTTAACAATATTTTGATTTAAAAGAGTGTCCGTGGAGTTTCTTGCCCGTTCTTCTCCATAGGTACCTACTACGCATTGGAATGGGCAACTAGCTTCATATTTCTGACTGACCGACTACTTGACAATTCAAAAGTGCCTGTAAATGGTTTAATTGAAATAAATGCTTTGAGTTTGAGTTTGAGTTTGAATGGAGTCTCTCTCTGTATATAACAAATGCGAATCTAACCTCGCAATTTGAATTACGAATCGCATAAAGCATTTCACGACTGACTGGCATCGCGCGTCTAATTAGGCATACTAATGTTACACAGCTCTTAGCCGGCTTGTCGCCAGTTCAATTACTAGTATTACGTGTATTTTAACGAACAAGTCACTCGATAATTTATCATGTTTGCGTATCCGTCTGCAGTCCTATCTGCATATGGCTCAAAAACAATTAATTTTATCGGTTGATGTAACTGATTGATTTGTGAAAGGTAATACTAATATCTGCCAAAATTATATTCAAGACGTTAATTTATTTGTGTAAGTTATTGAGACATCGATAAAGACGCCTGATATTAAAAAAATAATGTAATTAATTATATTGGCATTAGTTCATTACCGGAAATAAAATTACGATATATCTAGGACATGAACGTAGTAATAAAATGAATGTTAGAAAAAAATAAGTATTACCAGTTCACCTTAACAAAACATCAGCAATTTAAATCTGTAGGTATCTGTTTACTTACCAAGTTCAGCCTACATGTAATAAAGAGCACTTCAAGTAACAGTACTGGCCGCAAATAAATCCGTCAGTGTCGCCGCCTCGTTTGTAACAGTTCGCAATAAGAGTGCGCGCACGCACGGCTGGCGCCGATAAATTAGCAGAATTAAGTCGCGCGAGCTTTCGGAGCGTGGTGCAAGCGATGAGGGGCGAGCGATTATAAATTACTCTGGCATTGTTGTTATGTATATGGAATACATATTTTGTTCTATTCTACTATAACAAACCAATAAAAAAATTTAACTATAGAATAAAGTAGTGTGTTTTGGAAGCTTAGTTGCAGTTTTATTAAAATTTTACATGTAGTTTTAGCTTTCTTTTTTGTTTGAACGCGACTTTCTCTGGATGCAGGAAATCTTACACTGTGTTGACATCTAAGATTTAACAATCAAACAAAACATTTACCTTTTCCAGAAAACCGAAAGCCCTTGAGATTAAACCCTTTATAATAAGTCGAAATCGAGTCGAAACAAATAATTAATTCAAATTCGAAATTATGCTCAATGTACAAGTGATCTGCAATGTGAAGTCACTAGGTAACTATCCACTCATGTAGTGCATACAAACTTGCCATCAAGTACAAGAAGTACATACAAAATAGATAACCGAACCGGTTCACATGAGCTTAGTAGTTCACATAGTGCTTAGCATTCAGAGACACAGCCTAACGGTATTAGATAACTTTGGAAAATCTCCTGGATGAATAGGTACAATTCCGTGTTATTTCCTTGGGTTACGTAAAACTGTGTACAATTCTGTGTGCATTATTGTGCGTAAGTCGTTGGCTATATTATATGGTTGGACAACAACCTGAGAATGTTTCGTGGGAAATTTTTCCGACTTGCATTTTCCGTGTCCTATGTGTCCATATGTTGACAGTTTTTTATGGTTCGGTGTTGGAGTTGTTGGTAGACTCTTTTTAATTATGTAATAATAAAGATACCTACTTTAAGGTACAATTTGTATCGTTATTTTTTGACGCAGAGGTTCGTGAACATTTTAGTTGAAATAAAATAATGTAATATTTAAAAAGCTCATTCTTATGGTAAGAAAGGCTATATAAATTATAAAAACAATACCGGTGGGCTAAAAAAAATTTGAATATAAAAACATTTAAAAATATAACAAATAGTTTGTTATATTTTTAAATGTTTTTATATTCTAATATTTAAAAATGTAATTTATAATTGTCTTTAAGAAGTAAAGGACATAAAAATAAATAATAATAATGAAATATTTAAAAATGCAATCATAATATAAGATAAAAGATACACGAAATACAATAATATATTGTTTTGTCAATATTATTATTTGTCTTATAAGTTCCTAGTCCTAAAGTACCAAGTTCTACTCTACTCTATAAAAATATATCCCTAAGACATGCTACAAATTCAGAAAGTACATTTGTTGGGTACATAAGCAAGCCTCCCAACGTGTGTATTATATGTATAGCGATTACGATTATGACACATTTCATTCATGAAAAGTTTCACATAGTTCTGCTAACGAGGTAGTAAGGTGAACGCAGATCAAATGTTAATAGCATTTTAATTAGTTGTAGCAAACATGGCGACGAGGAAATAATTACAAGTAAAGTAAAAGTGAAAACTTGAAGTGGGAAAATTTCTCTTTTTCATTACCTACGACTAATTAAACGAAGGTTTAAAATTAAAACTGAGTTTTTCTTTAACTTGTTATTAAGTGAATAATAATAACAAAGAAAGTAAAATATTTAAAAATGCATATGGATGGTATAAATTAATAAATATTATACAAATTGTAAATAAGTAAGGCCCGTTTTAAATAATGGAAAAGCATGCATGGAACGCATTCATTTGTTTTAATTTAGAAAGGTTTATTTCTCGGTAATGTGGTTTGCCGATTATTTATAAGGGCCACAGCTCTTCATAATTTGCTAATGTAGGTAGATAATGCTTTAACTTATTTTACGCTTAGTTAATTGGTTTAGTTTGGCAAACCGTTACATCCTGTGTACCACCGTAAAAAAGTTTTCTTGCACGAAAAATTATGTAATGGCAACATAACCCTACAATTATTTACTCCAAACAAATTACAAATTCATACAAAATAAATCATTAAAACAAATCTACTTTTAATAAGCGGTTCATTCATTACGTAAGAACGAGTCGTGATCAAACGTTCATTCAATGCCATGTTTTCGTTCGTCGTAAGTGAATCTTTTATGCACGCTAACATTATAGTTGTATATAGTTACTTTATATACTACACGATCGGCTCTAATATATGGCTAATTAAACGCTCATGATCATGTATTGGCTGTAAATTATTCATTGGTTGTGCTTAGAATTTAAACTTTAGCAATAGCTTTTAGATATATTTATTTATCAAAACGGTCAAGTATTTTTTAAATACATAAAGGAGGTGCTAATGACCTGCTGATCTAAGTATTCCGTAACAATCTCACCGTGAAAACTCAGGTGAAGTAAGCTGTCAATCCCAGACATTAATGACAGCTCACTTCACTATTCACTTTTACACAGAAGACCGGCTGTTATTAATTCCATGGACAACTATATTTTTCAGTTTTTTTTTTTAAAGTCTCTATAAGCTATATCTTTTCATACACGAAATCTCTTAAGGGGTCATTGTACTCATCATTATGAATAACTTTCACGATGGGACCAAAAATGAAATCGCGAAAAAAAAATCAGTTTGTCCCTACATGTTGACGAGCTATGCGAACTTAAATGTAGGGCAAATTACTTTGCTTGAATAAGAGGCTTTTGGCTGCTCTGTATGTGCGTCTTTAGGTATTATTTTTTTGTAATGTGCGTTTTGTTTGTGCAGAATAAACAATTTTTCTTTCTTTCTTTCTAGGGAACAGCAGATTGTTTTTTAGATAATAAAATTCGTAGATGAAGAATTAAGAGATTTCGTGTATGAAAACATACACCTTATATATTAGTTGAAAAGCATAACATTTTCTTCTTAAACGTCATTCGAAAGTGGTTTACTGACCGAGTGACCACTGCAATTGTTAGACGGATGATGAATTGTGTTAAACACGATTTAAATACATAACATAATGATTATTAATAACGTATTTACGACCTGACGACACGTGTAAGAATATATTAAAAAGCTAATAATATAAATTAATAAAATTCAAATTAATACGATTAATGTTTCCGCTAGCCATGTCTTTGAGCGTGCGATGTTTCCTGTCATACAATATGTCAGTTTATGGTTTACTCTTAATAAATCAAAGCTTATCTTTGACTTATTATGTAACCTATGTTAGTAACTGCCAAATGGCGTTTTACCCAGTAAGACAACACTTGTGTACTGGGGTATTTTACGGGTAGGAACCTGTTATACCTACTGGAACATGTCGTTCGATTTAATTTGTTTTCTATATCACCTCTAAAGGTACCATTCCGTAGCCAACCGCAAGCGGCAGCAGCCGGCGACGTGTCGCCGCGACACGTCTGGTTTCTATGTATTTCTATAAAATACCTTCCGTAGCAAGTCGGTTTCATAGAAATATATAGAAAACAGTCGTGTCGCGGCGACATGTTGCCGGTTGCGGCCGCTTGCTGTTGGCTATGAAATTGTACCTTAATAAGATCGACTGCACCTTTATGTGTACCACCAAAAGGAACTAATCTTAGATTATAAAAGCAACATACTCAGTTCACGCATAATTGACCTTTCATGAAACGACCTTCACATATAAAGCAAAATAAATGGATACCAAATAGAAAACTGATGATCGCCATCATTCATTGTGAAAAATACAATACATACCAACGCCTAAAACAATACAATAGATAAATATTAATTTACATGTTAATCGATCGTCTTAGATACCTGAGGCCACCTCTACGACACCTCTACGTTATGCGTAGATGCAATACAAAGGATAAACAACCCTAAATTTAAATTCATAAAGACTAGAATCATTTACGGTGAGCTTGTAGGTACTACAATTGCTATTGTACATTCACAAGCCGTTTGTCAATAGACAATTCATCTCGAGTGATAGCCGATTAATGATCGATTGTATCGATTCACATACACACGTCAGGACAAACATTTCATGGGATAAAACGATCGTGACTGAACTGACACTGAGTCGATTCTTTAACAAGGCGATTAAGGATCGAGTTATTAATTTTTAGTCGATTAAAATATTTAATTCAACTGGACTTCAGATTTAATCTGTAGGAGATAAGATGGTGTCGTGACTTGGTTTAAAATATGTTGCAGTACAGCTTTGTGAAGTCTATCATCACGTGTTCGGATGTGCTAACTATTACTAAGGAGGCACTATTATTAAAAAATCAATCTGCCTAGCCTTTTTCCAACTACGTTGGGGTCGGCTTCCAGTCTAAACGGATGCAGCTGAATACCGGTATTTTAGAGGGAGAGCCTACCTATCTGCCCCCACCGTTACTGGTTAACTTAACACGGTACCTTTTGGTTAGATTGGTTGTCAAACTGTTGAGCTTCTAACTACCCGTAACGAGTGTCAAAGATCTACGAATGACAGTCGGGACTAACGGCTTAATGTGCCTTCCGAGGCACCAAGGAGTTTCGATATGTAATAGATAGTTACCCATCCACGAACCGACCGCGGGAAGAGTTCCTTAGCCTTCTATCGACCCGTGTGACTCTTATCAGCTCTATGTAGGTGCAAGATATATTATTTTAAGCATGTAAGTACTTAATAAGTTTGGACTGGGTACTGGACTTATTCCACGTACGATTTCGAAATTTTCCGCTATTACTTAATTGAACGGTCGAATAGAATAAAAATAACAAGAAAACAATTCGCTAATTGATCGATTTTATTTTACAAATGGAGAAAGTGTCACAGTAGCACTACTTTCACTGGCTTGAAAATAGGTGCGTTCTTTAATAGAAGTAACTTTCCTCCAGTACTGGCCTGTCGGATTGTAATTACACTAGCATCACTCGCCTCGACGCCCATTGACTGAACTGTGAAAGTCGGCTGACGGCTGATGTATTTTCCTATATCTACAATACTTAGGTAGTTAGACACTTTTTGTTTGATGTGTAAAGATGATTGATGATGGATAAATGTATTTTCTAGTAATATACTTTTCGTCTGCATTAGATATTAATTGACACAGATTCTACGAAGTTTTTTTGTCCTATTAGTCGTTGGTTGCTTCAAACATAAGAATATTGGCTACCTTTCTAAGTAGGTACTGGTTAAATTCTGTTAATCAAGTGCCTACGGATACTTGGGTTTTATAACTAGGGCGTCATCTCTCTTTATGCTCTATAACGGCGCGTACGCAGGAACGATCAAGAACATGGTGAACATGAAAATCGAACACTTTTTTCACATGTGCGTACCACTAACGAACATCAAACACTGTTCGTGAAAAATGTACGTTGCGATCCAATTTTGAATCCATGGCTACTAAAGAGAACGGGGCGGTTGAGCGCGAACTGTGTTCGTATGGGGTTCGTGTTCACTTTGTTAATTTACGTCCACTCGTACGAACCAAATGTTCCGTCCGTACACGTCTTTATTTGACCCCTTGCCAACTAAAGCCGGATTCACACTCGACCAGTGAACGTAGGAAGAGTTCCGTCCGACTGTCCGACTGGTGGCAAGTGTGTCAAGTGCACACTTACTTGTTGCATGTTACGTCAATGCTCTCACCTCAATCGTTTGTATAAATAGAATAATAATTAATGCATAGAAACTTACTTCGCATCTTGACAACTATTTATAGCAAGTTAACTGTATCATAAATGTATTTTCCAATACCTATAGGGGAAAATATAGATATAGGGAAAAATTGTGTTTGATCAATTACAAAAGAGTCATTAGAATACAATAATAGCAAAATAATGATGTACTATGTACATAAATACCCTTCCGCTTCATTAAAAAATAATTACAGCATTCATTGATAAAAAACGACTTAAAAATCTATAATGATCTCTGTACACAAATGATTATTTCCCAGAAAAAAAAACCATTTTGCAATAACATACCTACATGGAAAAAAATGGCAAACTTATCTGGCTCTATCATAGAATTTTAATAGTAAATTGTGTATAGTAGTCTTAGGGCGCCTTCAAATTTGCCGCAAAGTGCCGCGCGGTGGCAGCGCGGCAGCAGCGCTGCCACCGCGCTGCTTTCTTAATCCATATAAATAAAAAACGCGCGACTGCAGCGCGGCTGCCGCGCTGCCGCCGCGCATCAGTGCATCGATCGACTAGTGACGATGCGTACGTAGTTTTTGTACAAAACGTCAACGAAAATCAGGTTGAAGAATTTATCGATGAGGTCGAAACTAATGTACTATGATGCTCGAACCTAGCGGTTGCAGCGCGGCTCTTTGCGGCAAATTTGAAGGCGCCCTTAGATCCCACACCGTATGATCAAGTAAATCAAGTTACGATATAACTTGAACACTCGAACTTTTGCGATCGAAGGCTGTACTCCACAAATGATAATTGTAACGAGCCAGTTTTGCACGTGTTACTTTTGTGCTGCATACAGCCTCTCACAGCCTGCCCAGTGCCCATTCATCTCATTCAATACGGACAAATTACCATATTTAATCATACACTAGCTTTTGCGCGCGGTTACTCGTGGATGTCGCAAAATATCCCATGGGAACGTACTACCGGGATGAAAAGTAGGTTATAAACTATCTGTGTGCCAAATTTCATCGAAATCCCTTCAGCCGTTTTTGCACCAATTCGGATCGTACATTTATAGTAGAAATAGACAAATGGACAAAAATTCTTCGTTACTATTTTATTATTTAATCATACATATTGCACTTTTAGCTCTTGCCAATAAAGATGCCTGAAGCGATTTAAAAGTAAATTAATTTCTAATGTTAGGCTGCAGTGATCTTTGATATATCACATTCCTAGTATTGCTAAAGTAATAATTTAAAAGATATGTCTTGATAACCGCAAAACGTTATTCAAAATGTTATTTTTATTTTTTGATGAAAGTGTTTTTACCTTCACCTGTAGTATTTCGTGCCTATGATGGATCAGTTTCGTTCCTGATCGATCAGATATTACGATATTTCCATATGCCAATGCCAAACTATTCATTTTTTTGCATTTCTTTCATAACCAGAATTTAGTTACTGAAACTTTTGGTGGCTCTTATCTTAATCCCGGAAAATATGATAACTTATTGATCATCATAAACTATAATTTTTCAGTTGGGATCATTCACGTACTCACGTACAGTAACAAATTAAGCTTGCAAAGTCAAGACCACACGTAGTCAAGTGTTAAATGATATTCTTATAACATCGTTAATTTTCCTTTATGTTCCACAGAAGGCAGCAAAATGGCAACAAACAACAGCTAATAGAATCCAGTCGAAAGTCAGGGTTGTCTCTGTCAAATGAACCGACATAAAATGATAAACGTATATAATTCACTTTTGAGAGCCGGCGAAGCGTGAAATATGTTGATTGATGGCACAGTGCGGGTCATTCCCAAGGAGGTCTGCGGTTCAATGTTCGGATATTCTTATACTTTTACTTGTTTTTATGATGTATCTTTGACGCCATCTACGACAGGAGAAGGACTTTGTTTATTCGAAAAATGTTTAACAAAATATTAAAGGCTTTTTTTTTTCTTAATATGTTTTTAGGGGCTTTTACGCATAGCGTATGTCAGTATCATCGTATCCCAAACAATTATACTTTCACAAGACGTCAAAGTATAATAGTTTAGTTATAGGATAGTTTGGATACAAAGAAACTATTAAACACTAACTTTGGAAATATAACGTAACTTTATATAAAACATACATAAACTCACGCCTTCTTCCCACGAGGGTAGGCAGAAACTACAGGACTCCATCTGCTACGATCCTTACATACTCCTTGCTTCGTTTACGCTGGTCTTACACGCACGCGCCGGTTGCGGGTACTACGCAACCGTATCTTTCTATTCATCAAACATATCATGTAATTCCACAGACACCCGAAAACTGTGTTAATACGGAAATGCAATACGTTGCATCATATCGGTAATTTTTATTGAGCAGCCATACGAGATGGTAATAGACGCAGATCTCGGCCATCTTGCGACTGCGGAAGCCATCCAAGTTGAAATAAGTTATTATAAAGCACGTTACTTTGGCTACTTGCGTTAGAAAACATATTGTACATACTACACGCCCACTGCATTGCAATTTAACACGTTAATGTTTAGAGGCTGTTGATAAACATTCGTGAACTTAATACCTTGATCGGCATTGTGATTTCTTTTACAATAATCTGCACATTTTTTTTTGTGGTAAATTGTCAAATAAATTCTCCCGCTCTGAGCGGAGCGAAAGGGCATGTCAGACTCTTACTGATTAAAACACACCCGTGTTCCTTCAGTTGCCTGTATGTTGACACAATATTCGTATAAATATTGTGTTAATCTAGATTCCTAACTTGTAACTTTAATTAAAGTAAGACTATTCATAATACTTACGAATAATTACAGTCAGAGTTGTTACAGTGAATGAACTCAACAATCAAATTATGAATGAACAAGTAAAATTAAGTAAATTATAACACAAGGACCTGTTGGCCTGATTTAGGGCGGGCGAAGTAACTTATAAAGGTACAATCATTAAGAAAAGTGTCGAAATCGGAGCGCAAAATAATAATAATTCGCGTTTTTGATATTTACAAGTTTTCGAGTGTGTCTTGCGTAATTTTAAGGAAAATGTCATGGTCAGTGCTTCGAGATGTAAAGGGTTATTTTTACTACACCACAGCAAAGCCCTTGCACATAAGAAAGAGCTATGACGAAGAAAACAAATTATTTAAAGAAAAGTATAGCAACACACTTCGTTTTGCATGGGATTTCCCATCGCCAAAAATAAAGCTTTCCATACTAACTTGTACCGGGAGACCCCTCTGCCCTCTGCTAGCTCGCTTAGTGAGGGTCTCACCGGACAACGTTGAATAATGAGGTACACAGTAGACGATAGGAGGAACGGTTTATTAACACGACACACACGATTATAAGTATAGTAATAATTATTATGACAGTATTTAGAATATTGGTTATATAAAAATTGCAGACAGTAACACGCTCGGTCAAGTCCAAAGATGAAGTGTCGAAGACTGGAAAAATACTGCACGGGAGTTTGTGGCTTTCTGAATTCAAATTGAAAATGGAATGATGATGTGGCCAGCCATAAAGGATTGCCAGTAATAAATGATAGAATGAGTATGGATGAGAAGGACTTCGTCACAAACTTTCATCCCTTAACCCCTTTAGGAGATGATTATTGTTCATGTGTTGTCTGTCAGTGAATTTAAATTTTAGATTTTACAAAAATACCTTAATACCTACCCATAAAATGCGAATAAAAAAAATAACACCCTGACCAGACAGTCAAAGGTTGCAATGGGTACTAATAAATAATGTGTCCGCTGATTTGATCTTTAAAAAAGTCTAATATATTAGTTTAATCATTTTTATTGACAATAACGCATGATTGATAGACGGGTTAAAATATATGTATGAACAGAATGCAAATTAAAAGGCCAATGATATGTTTAATTAAAACGTAATGTAATTCAATATGGGCGTAGGGCAGACCAGTGCTTGCTCAATAGCCGACAAATGGCTCCAAGCAGTCTGTCACAAGACTTTATAAGGAGAATTTTATTCCTTTCATTAATACCTGCTTATTATTCGATATATTTTACACATTTTTATCCTCAGACACTGTAAACTGTGTGAACAAGTGTCGAAATAAATATTCTAGAAATTTTGAAGGTGACTGTAATCTGTAAACAATTTTTGAAGGAAACTTAACATACTCAAAGTAGGTATCAGAAAAATAATACTTATTTCCGCTCTTTATTTTTTACTGTTTTAATAGCAAAACTAATTTGTTTATTTACAAACTAAACATTAAAAATAGCCATTAAAGCCATTAATTTAGATAAAGTATATTTTTTGTCGTAATATTATGATCAGCAACGGTCTCATGACCTACGAACAGTCACGAAGTGTTCCGAACAACTCCGAACAGGTTAACGCCAATCAGAGTCAAGGTCGCCGTGATCTACGGGTGCGTATCGATCAATGATCTATGATAGCCGTGCGCACGATTGACGCGCGACAAAGAAAAATTTGCTAATTGTAAAAATTTACGTGAAACTAATCGATTTTTCTTTTTTGCTTACGCTTTGACGTTGTTGAAGACATTCTAATTTTTTTTTAATTGATTCATTTTAAAATGTCAAAATAACTATATTTTTGTTAGCAGAAGAGCTCTCTGAACTGAACAAATTAAAATGCTACTTTATGTATGTAGTTTTATAGAGGAGCCATAGAAATGACTTGCAATAGACGGCACTTTCAAATGTCGAAACAATAGCAGCGAGCTTCCATTATTGCGGAGTTACAACTGACCATATTTCACATAAATTAGGCAAGAAATAAGTGCCTGTAGTCGTAAGCTTTACATGTAAGTAACCAATATTTACGTAAAACTTCATGGCAACAAGAAATTAGGTTCACGAAAAACATTTTTTGATGAAATATAATTTTGTTTTGTATGTTTTCTTCCTCATTCATAATACCATTACAAATAATGACAATGAAAAAAAAAAACATAAGGTGTCACGAAACAGAAATTACATCCACTACTGTTGACGTGATGTCACTTATTTTTACGTTTACATTCAAATAATTTTAAACGTTTTCGCCGTTTTATAAAGTCACATTTGCTTTGGACTGAAGCTTCGCTTTAATGTGATTTTTAAGCGACTTATCATTCAACTTTGAACGTAAAGCTTCATAATCATACGGTTTCATTTTAATAAAAATATGTAGGAACAGTCAGGTTGAGTCTGGAGAATGGATTTTCTTTATTTCGTAGTGTCACTGTAAAACAATCACAGACACGACATTTTTACGACGCACCTCATTGCGTTGAACAGTGTGTATCATTGAACTCTCCTTTTAATTACAATATGGCCGGATATTTCGACATATTAACGGAGGTATAACATAACTGTCATATCACATCGCTAAACTTCTATAGTAATTATGTTTGTTGATAGTAATTTGTGGTAAGGTGAATGGTTAATCATTGGGTCGGCTAATGCATTTTTCGTGGACTTTTAAAATTAATTTATTGACAGATACACGAATGTTGTCAGTTTTAACTTGCCTTTCTTCATTTAGTTGTGCAATGAGATGCAAGAGAACATATTACTCGACATTGAAAGGGTATATAATTGTAACATTAATTTATTGTTATGGGTGTTAAAGATAACTCTATGGTGATTCTTTATGGTGTCTAGTCAATTAAGTTTAAAATGAAAAGTGTTTGACGTAAAAAATATTGGTACTTAGTATTTTAATCCGTAACAAACGAGGTCGTATGTTAATTTTTATGTATGCTTAGTGATAATAAATATCAGTAAAAATATTCAATTAGAATTTTGTATATTGGGACTTGGTGCCTTAGTAAATAAATCAATAAAATTGTTAATGTAAAGTTAGGTAATAGGTGACTTCGCTTCATTTTTTGTTATTGTTATTTATTATTGCATAATAAATAATTTTTGTTATTGTTATTTATTTTGTTATTGTTATTAATTTTTTGTTATTGTTATTTATTATTGCATAATTAATATTTATTATTGCATAATTAATATTTATTATTGCATAATAAATATTAGAGTAGTTAAAAGTGTATTAGTCAAGTTTGTGATAACAAATAGATCATTAAAGTATAATTATCGATGCAGACCAGATTATACTTGAATGACTTACTTTATAGCTAAGGAATTTTTTTAAATAACTACCTCATGTATAAATTACTATTGATATTAAGAAATAGGTACAATTTAACACAGATTATTAAACTTTTAATTTTAAAATAAACCAAAAAAATGATGAATGAAATTTAAAAATGTAACCTGTAATATTGAGTGTGCGTTACAGATTAACGTATTTACTACACAAGTTTTATTATTGTAAAAGATAATTGTAAATGTATCTCGTTGATAATCCTTAAATAAATAAATAGAAATAGAAAAAAAATCGCTTTTGAATGTTGCGTAAATGACTGTAGTTACCTACACCTCGGAAACATTAAGCGGCCGTATCGTATCGTATTTTTTGTCCACCATAATGATTATAGTTTTTTTTTCTTCAGTTCGGTAAACGATCAAAGCGTGAGATTATGTAGATATTGTTTGTTTAAACGAGATATTATGAGCTATTTTGCGTAGTCAATGATGCGCTCATCAATCATGATTATTATAATATACTTTAAATCATTTAAGTGTTCCGTTCCGCATAGTGCATAATAATAATAAGAAATATATAAATATCGGAATACTAAAAGATGAGAATGGAAAATCTACTATCAACAAAATAAAATTGAATGAAAGTAAAACTAATTTAGATTCAAAAGCATCATGTTTTAACTAAAGTCCATTTTTTATTCTCGTAGACTAATTTGACATGTCAAATTCCAAATTGAAAAAACAAACAACAATTATATATAATTATTACTTGAAATGTCAAATTAGTCCACGAGATTTAAAAAAAGAGACTTTAGTCAATTGATATACTTATTTCCATTCATAATTAGCCACTTCTCGGTATTTTCCCAAACACAGGTACCTAATTGTTATGTTCAAACGAAAATATACAGCGATTATTTTCAGATTTGTCTGATTCATTTCAGGGAATCCCTCAATATTATTCCTATGTATTAAAATTTACAAAAACAACAAACTGGCTAGATAATTAATAGAAAAACTATTTCAACCTGACTTTTGGTCAGTTCATTAGTTCACAATTGAGACACTTCATGCCATTTTTTGTTCTTCTGTGGAACAAAAAACTGCAAAGTGGCACATATTTGAATTTTTTGATTCATTATTCTTCTGTCAAAGGTCATACTAATAGTAAATTCCGTTATTGTTGTAAAAACTAACACAGTTTATTTGCTTTGATGTTGTTTAAATATTATTTCCTGTTCTCTGTTAATATTTATGGTTCCATTGTTATTTGCATATTTATGTCGGTTTCGTAATACTTGTACTAGTCTGATATATTTTGTACGTATAGCGAATAATATATAACCCTACAATATCATACGTTTTGTAAATGATAAATGATGTTTATTTCTGTAGGTAGGTTAGCAAACAGTTTTCAATAACATTTACAAAATATAAAATAATAAGGTGGAGACGACAATACGACAAAAAATGAAACTCCGTATATCTAATGACGTTCTCGGTCTACAAATATATCCAATAGTTTAGTTACGATAGCTAGTCAAAGATCGGCAAACCCCATAGTCGAACCATCACTACTATTTAGTTTGTTTGAAAAAGTGACTTTTTTAATTTCGATGTTATGATTATTTTGATAGTTCCAAAAGACTCTTATGCATTAGTATTGCCAGTGTTTTCATTTATTGTTGTATTGTCGTCTCCACATTGTATATATTTTTTAAATAATAATTATGAGGTCGGTGTTTCCTATCCGACTACTCTGAGAAAAAACACTGAAACAAACTCAGAGTCTCAGTCTATTTTAAAGTCTAGACATTATCTTGATCGTATGAGAACCATGTAGATTATTGTCTGGAATGGTCTTTTGAGGAAAGAACCACACAGATTTAAAAGTGGAACTGTCCAGTCAGCTCAGTACACGCATTCGTCAGTAATCTCAACTCAGAACTTAGTACCTGTTTATACGTCGCTTTATATCCCTTTCTCAAAATTAAAACAGCAAATAGGTACACTTCCTTCTTAAGATCATTGCCCGCAAAAATGTTCTATTAATATTTCCACATAAGCTATCTTATAAAAAAATTAATTGCACTACATTCTGTGTAGTTAGCAGTACCGTTATTCGCGTTAACAGATCGACAATAACCCCCCGGCTGCGACTGTTTGATCGCATTGAACTAGAGTTCATTTGTTTTTTGTCGCACTCCTTATTTGGCAATCAAAGATTTGAGAATACCGTTGGGTATAGAAAGGAGGATTTGTCCAAATAGTTAGTCTCTTGTATGTATAGTTTAGCTCTAAGGAATGTCTAATTCATTCAAGCGATAAAAATAATAATAATATATAAGTACTTCTTGATTGGCTTTTCTTTGCACAAGACTGTCGGGTAAAGTTTTACTTACTGTCTTAGATCACCAATAACTGGTGGAAATATAATCTGTAACACTGTTTTTGAAACAATAAAATTATTATTGAAATGTCTTCGACATATCTCGTGAACCTGGGGTCCCGGACCTTTGGAAGGCGTACGAGGGGCCGAAGCCAAGTCGCAGAGGCCCCTTAGACTTTTTTAAGTGTGGAGGCACCAACCGATTATTGTGTTGAGGCACCAACCGATGTTGAGGCATTACTATTAAGATTAAAAAAAAGAAAAGCTTTTAGGGGTATGAGGAACAGGGTGTAAAGTTAACTCATCCCCCATAGAAAAGGGAGGATCCTCCTACCAGACGGTTGTTGTGTCTGGCGGGCAACTGCCCAATGATTGATATTGGGTTTTTGTATATATGTTCACTGCACGGTAAACTCTAATTGCGCGATGCAGGATTTATGTGACGTCAGGTCTTCGATGCGTAGTTCGCATGTGGCGATGTAGATACCGCCACATCACTCCCCTCCGGAGACCGGAGGTCGATAGTGGGCTGAGTCTTGTATCTTGCGATGCTTGCCAGTGCCAGTTGTGGTTCCAGTGAGTCGGAACCGGGTGCCGCATTGTTCGCGGTGGGTCGGAACTGTTTGCGGCGATTGTGGTGATTGATGTGATTGCGGTGATTCCCCAGTGGCTCATGGTGATGAGGTTGAGGTGATTGAGGTGAGTCCCCAGTGGGTCGGGGTGATGAGGCTGAGGGTGGTGACCAGGAATGCGCGTTCGCTGCATGCTGGTGGTCAGGATACCCGTTGACGCCTCGGGTGTTGGCTTGGCTGTGTGACTCGCCTCACTGAACGCTTGCGGGAGTGATGATGATGACGTCACGCTGGAGTAGTTGCACGAAGGCTGCGTTGACGTTCATATTCGGGGTCACCAATTTAGGGGTATGAGGAACAGGGTGTAAAGTTAACTCATCCCCCATAGAAAAGGGAGGATCCTCCAACCAGACGGTTGTTGTGTCTGGCGGGCAACTGCCCAACGATTGATATTGGGTTTTTGTATATATGTTCACTGCACGGTAAACTCTAATTGCGCGATGCAGGATTTATGTGACGTCAGGTCTTCGATGCGTAGTTCGCATGTGGCGATGTAGATACCGCCACAAGCTTTAGATTTTTCTACACACAAAGACATTTTCGTGTCTTTAGTAAAGCCGTTACGTATAATAGGATCATTTTGTTTTTCCTCACATCTATGGGCAGAATCTAAACATTGTCGTCTCTAAACATCAAATTGACAGTATTAAAACAATAAATTGTTTGTAAATAATATGGACGTTTCCAAACTCGATCATCAATCGATTCTCTACTCGATTGTCAGTCTTTGTGTATGCGTGCAATATAGTAAATAAACTAAACGATTCGAAGCTTGTTAGTAAACAAAGCTTGATTCGACGGCCTATCGTAAAAATCGTATCCGTCAATTCTAACAGCCCGGTTTATGTTAATTCAGATAATTTAACAACTGGGCAAACAAAATCCTTTGTTGTTAGCAAATGGCAACAAATAGCAAATTGGAAGAGGCGTTAATTGCCTATTAACTATTTAACATATTTCAATAAACTTGGGTTGGTGTGAAGGCTTTGTTAAAATGCGTCAAAGTCCGAAATGTTAAATGAATTAAATGCTAAGACCAAAGTTTGTCAGCGCTGTCGTCCTCAGTTTTGGTTTCCTAGGAAAGCCGTTTCGTTATATTATAACGGCCAAATCTGCCATCACCAGTGACATTATGCGGTGTCAAAAAACGCTCTGTATTCGGACAGCTGTTATTTTGTGACCGTTCAGAATTTTCTTAGGAAATCAAAGCTTAAGTTGCAGTTTTTATTTCAATTTATAAAATCAATCTGCCTAGCCTTTTCCCAACTATGTTGGGGTCGGCTTCCAGTCTAACCGGATACAGCTGAATACCAATATTTTATATGGAGCGACTATCTGACCTCCACAACTCAGTAATTGGGTAATACGATACCCCTTGGTAAGACTTGTTGTCAGACTTTCGGGCTTCTGACGACCCGTAACGACTGTCAAAGATCTACGAATGACAGCCGGGACCAACAGCTTAACGTGCTTTCTAAAGCACGGAGGAGTCTCGGTATGTAAAGATGGTCACCCATCCGCTGACCAACCCGAGCAAGCGTCGACGCGAAGCGAAGCGATCGACTCGTGCGGCTGTTATTACTTACTTAGCCACGAGTTTCAATTTCAGTTTATAAAGGCTGGGTTAATTCTATTCAGTTAGGAGAACCTTGTAACTTGTGGACACAGCTAACGTATCACTAGTACCACAGTAGCTTTAGCAATGTAGATTTATCCCAAATAAAGGTAAATTAACATAACCCTTAATTGCTAAGACAACGCCATAAAACAAAACCTCTTTACTTCACCATAAACAATAAAGTACTTAAGTGTCAAATATGCAGACACCCACGTATCAATAGACAACCGATGTACATTGTACAAAGCTCTCTATAACTCGGAAGATAGGGTACAAATTACGTCAAAACCTTTTCCAGGATGGTGTTATCCTAGTAAGTAGTCAAATGGCAGGATTGCATTATGCAACGTTTGTGGCAATAATTGAGTAAATTGATGATGCTGGTTATAGCTATTGGTTCGGTTAAGTACTGTTTTTCTTGATTAGTGTGGAGATGAGGTTTTTGATGCTTCTGCGTAATCCTGATGTAATGCCTCCAAGCCTCCAGGGTGATGCGACTAGAAATTCCCTTCTAGACGAATAAAAACGTCCAATCTGTACCTAAGTAACCAGAATGAAAAAGAAAAAAAAAATTTTTATAAATGCGAAATTGAGTTTATTTGTAACGCTTTCACGCGAAAACGGCTGAACAGATTTGGATGAAATTTGGCACATGGGTAGACCATAAACTGGAGAAGCATATAGGCTAGTTTTCATCTTAGATCGCATACGGAGTCGCGGGCAAAAGCTAGTATAAAAATAATTCTATATCGCGAGCGGATATCGAACATTAAAATTAATTAAAAACGTAATGACTGTTGCAATCTACATCTTCATTTTTCAAGCCTCAAAATTTAAATTGCCTAAGATTTATTCGAGGTCTCCCCTCATAGGTAACGGTGCTCGCTATTAATCATGCTTTGTATCAACATATCACAACTGTGAGTAGATGCTATTCAATTCTTTACAATAAACCTGTCAAAGCCACTGACATTGTTGGGGCGACAACGCGACGTCTCGTGACACGACGTCGTCGGTTCGTCGTGAATGTTTAGATCTGTCGAGTTACCATGTTTTCTGTTATGGAAGGATATTGAGATACAATATTATTCTGGAAATCTGGATGGACGATGATAGGATAGAGAAGAAAATTGATTTTTACTTCTCACTTTTGTAAAAGACCTTTCTTTAAGAAGGTTTAATTTTAAACTGTGAGCTTCTGAAACATATTTTTTTTAAGCAATACCTCTCCCTTTTTTTACAGTATGAACCTGAACCCATGTTTCTTAATATAACAAAAAAGTCAAGCTATGTGGAACTGATATTTTGAACTGACTTATCCGAATGACTGTATTCTATGGAAATATTACGAAAAAGACAAAATTGCCATCATTCAGTTCTAGATCCATATCCCCAAGTAAGTTTACACATGGCAACCATGCGCATAGGACTCATTGTTCCATTGTCATGCTAATCCATGCGAGCGATTGACAGATGACGAAGTTGCGCAGGCGCTGGATTGCGCAATACCAGCCGTGGATTGAACCAGTTTGCGCACCTAGCAGTGCAAAGTAGCTGCAAAGGTCATGTGTGAACTTGTCAACGGTTTAATAGTGGGTATCACATATGTAGATGTACCTAGCTACATTCATATGTCAACCCGTAGGTAGGTATACGTTCGCAGCTGGACAAGAGTCCCCAAATTTAACCGAGAGCAAAATAACTTTGTGCTATTGTCTACCTACAGCACTATCCTTGTCAAAGAGTAATCTATAGTTATACTTCTAAACTAATATAATAAAGCTGAACAGTTTGTTTGTTTGTTTGAACACGCTGGCTAATCTTTGGAACTAGCAGTCCGATTTGAAAAAATCTTTTTTGAATTTGATAGCCCAATTGTTGAGGAAGGTTATATGCTATACATCAAGCTACGACCTTTAACGGCGGGTGAAACCGCGGGGCTAGCCTACCCTGATATAAGCCATAATGTAGTAATATTCTTTCTTTATACGTTACAGCAAAGAATTGTCTTTTACTTGTCAGGAAATGACGTAGTATTGACGCAGATGTTTTCAGAAAAAAGTTTAATAATTGCTTTATTTTTAGTTCATACCTATTTCTGCTAAAGAAGATGAAGAAAAAAACTCCGACTTATTACAAGTTAAATTAAATTTAAAAAACATAGCATCTAATAAACGTTATAATAGCTAAGAAAATTAAATAAAAAATTAAAAAAACAAAGCATCTAAAAAACGTTTTTTTTTTATAGCTAAGAACACTCTCGATCAAGTCACCTTTCAAACAAAACCAATAAAATCAAAATCGGTTCAGCCGTTTGGCAGCTACGATGGCGCAGACAGATACACACGTTCAACTTATAACATCCCTCTTTTTCCCTCGGGGGTTAAAAATAAAAAGGTGAATAGGACTAACATTTTGTAATAAGTAATTAAAAATTTCTCAATATCAGCTCTGCACCCTAATTGCGTAATACACGATCAATCAGAATTGGAATCGGTTCGAAACAAATATCTAATTCATTGCTTCATAAGTTCCCAAGTTACGTTTTAGAGCAGATTTTTTTTCGAACTTTTAAAGCAATAGATTAGACATTTGTTTCGAACCGATTCCAATTCTGACCGATCGTGCATTACGCCATTAGGGTGCTGATACCTCTCTAAATATAATAAGTGTTTGTTAGATCTAATTTAATTTAAGTGCCTATCTATAAATGTTTTATTTTCATACCTTTATATCCTTTAAAAAACTTTTTATTTTTTTTGCCAAATTCTACCTACTAAGTATTAATGTTTTAATTTTGTTACCTTAGTTTTTAACTTTATTGTGCATGCTGTGGTCTCCTATAAGTGAAGGAGTACACCTACCTAATACCTGATATTTCCCTTTATTTATGTGTCATGTATTGTGTATATCTTTTGTTGGAGATCCTAAATCAATAAATAAATAAATAAATACTGTAGTTGTGCCCGGTTGATGGCAATAGGCTCGTCCCTATTACATGAAACTTAAACATAGGTGTATTATAGGTACACCTCTGCCTAACCCTTGGGGGATTACAGACATGATGTTAAGTTATTTTTAATAATTTAGTGCCCGAAATTAATCACAATATTTCACCAGAGAAGTTAACGCACTTACAGCTTGGCAAAAAAGAGTATGATGCGGTGACAGATGAAACTAAATATTTTATTTAGGTAATGCAGACCTATGATGTTGGCACTACTTTGCCGACAAGTGCTAGTAGGTTTTTGAGTCAGTACAAGCAGCGTTTTTAACTATTTTTTTCTATTCTTTTACTCATTTCCCATTTAAAGTGACCTATATGCGGTAGTGTCGCCCTAATTTTTTCCAAACTCTTTTTTTTCCAAGCTGTACAAGCTTTTACCTTTTTTTAGCTTTTTGTTCAGTCATTCTCAGAAGTTAGTCTATGGTAAGCAACCATTGACTAACTTCTGAAAATGACTGATTATTTCATCAGAAGTTTGTATATCTTGATAAGTACGATGTGAAGGCGTTTAAATCAATGCAATTTGGCAAATACGAATGACATGGTACCTATATGCATGGGTACTTAAGTAGGGCTTAATCATAAATGTAATTACGTTCCTTTGATACAAGACTCAAGATGTTTATCTAAACTTTAGATTCTAAAGAGAAGCTTTGAATCCCATATTGATTAAATGTCCCAATTATCGATTTGAAGTTATTCGGTAACGTTGTTATTGATTAAATTGTGGAAATTCATATTGAAGGCAAAGCTTGTTGAGTACTTTACTAATGATGAAATTGCGAAATAGGTAAAGTTTGAGGTCTTGAGAGATGCCTATACTAAACTGTGAACTAAGAAAGGATAAGTTGATTGATTGACCGTTTGAGAGTTAACAGTTTAATATTAAAAGAGTATGTAAGGATCGTAGCAGCTAGCATTCTGTAGTTTCTGCCTACCCCCATGGGATAAATTCATGAGTTTATGTATGTATGTGTATTTGAGTAGCTAATCGACCGCCCTAAGTTCAAATTCCTCCAATCCATGAAAAATGTTTTTATTGATGCAGCTATAGCTGCATTATAAAACCGTATTTTAATTCAAAATAATTGTAATTATGACTTATGTAATAACTAATATTATACTTACATTAAAATAATTGTAGGTAATTGTCTTGTTATATAGGGTAATAAATGTTTTCAGCAAGCATGTCGCAGGCAATTGGTAAAATTGTCACGTACCTATGTTTAGGCAAATAATTCTCGTTATTTTTGAGTAATAAAGGCTTAAAAGGCAATCCATCAAATATGGTTCCTAAATGATATCACAAACTGAAATACAAGTTACTGTCGATTGGTGACAAAGGTGCTAAAATCGAAACACACGACTGTATCTTATTATGACATGGTGTTAATTTATAGAAAATGGTATAAAAGAGTTATAATATTAATGACGTAACAAATAATTGCAAAATATTTAATGGCACCATTTAATTTGATTGAACGGCAGTTCTTGTTTATTTTTCTCTCAACCAGAAGCAAGCAAGCATCAACTTTGCTCCTCTCTCCTTGTCTGTGTATATGTGTGTACGTAAATGGTTAATGGAGTCCCAATTGTTCAGTAACATTCACCTTGAACCAATCCAACCAATTACTTGTATCGTTAATATTTGTCACAATAATATCGACATATCAACAACTACCTACTAAGTGTAGTAGACCATGTTACAATTAATCATTAACAAATTGAATGTTATCAACATCTCTAAGAGTCACATGACATATCTTAATTTATCATTTTTGTTCGATTGATCGGAATAATTTAATGCACCTTTATAAATCTATCACTTGACCTCGTATGATTAGCAATCGTAAATAATATAATAATATTTCAAAAGTCCCACTTATGTCATTTCAATTTTAATTTGCTTCGTCAAAATACTTCAAATTTTATTTTGTTTAAATTCGTATTTAGTTAAGATTCGGAAAGTTTAATATTTTTCTACCTATCAAATTATCATTTAACCGTAAACGTTATATTCACCTTGATGCAAGTGAAGAGACATTTAACAGAACAAAACGACACGCCTATAGTTTCGACACTATTGTTAGTGAAAACAAAATATCGTTAAAGTACAGATCAAGTTTGATTTGCATATCACTCATGTTACTTATAATTCCACCTCTACTTACTCACAATTTCATGGTCAACGATACATCAAATTTAGTATCATAATCACAATCATAATATCGAGAAGGTGATACATAACATTTTATAATTCATATAAAACACTTACTTATAGTTACATATGTACGTAGCTGTCAAAAGTTCGAGGTTAAAACTATTAAAAATTATAAAAAGAAAATCACACATTTCATGTTACCGTTATGTTGGCAATATGACTAGTTCCCAAACCGCCTGAGGGTAAGTAAATGCGTGACGAATAGATACCGTATTCGTGACCACTTGGCTATCTCAATTACACTCTCGTTCAATTTGTTTAAACTACCTATATATGGCGACAGTAGAAAAATATCGACATATGGGTCATGGAAATATGAATTGTGTTTGTTTAATTTTCACTCAATCATTGTAGATACAAGTGTTGCGTAGCGATCCAAATATAAAGATAATTATTTTATCACATACTTATTTTTAAATGACATTTAAAAGCGACCAAAACGAAATTCAGTTTGAAACAAAATAACCTGACCCTATGTTCTATAAATTAAATCTAATTTGATTTTGTACTTAAATTGGATGATATTTATGTTCAAAAACCAAAGGTACCGCTTTAAAAAATCCAAAAGCCGCTACTTGATCGCTAACCAGTCCGTATGTCAAGGTTAATGTATTGACTGTTTTGCATATTGGCCTTTTAACGATATTGAATGTAATGTGTGATACATATTACGCGCGACCGCTCGCGGGTCTGCGACCGCGTGGGAAAGGCCGGACGTACCGCGAATTGTCCGATTTCATGTTATTGTAAGCTACATTATGTTATTGCAATGTTCTATTGTTATCGCGAAGTGAGATCGTTTGAGATCGCTTATTATCTCGCCGACGATGTTTGTACAAGCAGATTAGATGGCTCCAGGCAAGTTAGTTTTAGATAGCTACTGGTTACGATATCATTTAATGTGTCAACTTTATTTAAGTTGATATTATGAGACAAGCTCGAGGAAATTGTTATCTAGCGAGAGCGGTTTATGGATATTAATATTAATTAAGAGGTCGCAATTTACAAGCACTTGTCTATGTGTGCATTTTTCTGTCTGACTGTACCTTTTTTGGTTAAATTTCAAAGGAAATGCCGCAAGGGGCGAATCAGTACACCAAAATAATTAAAAAGGGGCGAGTGGGACATTTTAATCAAAGGGGCAAGATCCAAGGGGCGAGCGGGGCCCACACCTCTTGTTAAAGTGAGTAAGATGTTTCGGAACATCATTAGAACTAAAGAGATTCTGTGGCTTTTCATAAAAGGCGAGTAAAACATATAACAGAAAGTACTTGATATAAATGGGTAACTACATATGTATTTATGTATGTCACGTTATCGCAATGCTACTAACAGACATCACAAAAGCTTTCGGATGCAACAGCTACAATGGTATTGTGACAAAGTAGGTACCCTCATGTGGAGAGACACAATGACCTGCTGGGTGGACCAGATTCATTGTATGAAACGTTTGAATTTTTTGTTAAATGAGTACCTATGAATTTACGTCGTATACTTTTATAATGAACTAGCGACTCAATTCTGCTTCGCACTTTTTTACGACTTGACAAAACATCGAGATTTCTTAGTTTTATGTAACTTTAATATTAACTTAAGTCATCATCGGCCTAGCCTTTTCCCAACTATGTTGGGGTCAGCTTCCAGACTTACCGGATGCAGCTGAATACCAGTATTTTACATGGAGCGACTGCCTATCTGACCTGCACAACCCAGTAATTGGGTAATACCCTTGGTAAGATTGGTTGTCAGACTTTCGGGCTTCTGACGACCCGTAACGACTGTCAAAGATCCACAAATGGCAGCCGGGACTAACGGCTTAACGTGCTTAACATAAACCTTCCGGTATAAATTCTCTATACGATGGTGAAAACCTCATCGAAATCTGTTGCGTGGTTTAGAAGAACAACGCGGACATACAAATAAACACGAAAAGCAACTTTAATGTATAAATTATGTATAGATGACATCAATGACATTATGTTCGTAAACGTATTGAAAAAACAATATAGCAGTATTGTCCACGAGCCAAATAATCCTTGTAAAACTACTTATATACCATTTCAGCTCGGGTGTTCAATTTTAAAACCTAACAACTGACATTTCTCAAAAATCGTTTTTTTTATAGAGTAGCTATTTGTCAAGTCAAAATATGCAAAAACACCGATATTTTTAAAAAGGTCAGTTGCTAGGTTTTGAATTGCACAGCCGAGCTGTTACCGCATATCGTCTCAAGATAAATAACAATCTCTCTCAATCTCCCTTGTTGTTGTAAGGCTACTGAAACTCGAAAAAAGGTGAAAATGATTTATGTGAATCAGACCAGTGAAAGCGAAAAGATAGAATAAATCTTCGAAAGAATGCTTTATTAGTTACTTGAAAGTTACATCTAGAGAGTAAGAGTATCATATAATGGCCAATGAGGTAACAAGAATTGTCGTAATGTTCCTTAAAATCGGGATTTTCTTCAGTCGTAACGGGCTACGACAGAAGAAATGAGAAGATTTATGGACATAACTGAGACGCATTCTGCGTGCATTCATCTAGACATAATCTAGAACGCGAGATATCTACTTTCTTTACCAACATCCTAGTGTGAGAGTAGCTTGATTGAGCTGCGCATCCGTTATTACGGACATAGGAATATAGAATACCATTTTTATCGGAAACAAGAAATAAATCTAACGATTTTTTTTTCTAATCAACGACATCCTCATACATCAATCAATTACTCTGCCAAGTCTTTTCCCAACTATGTTAGGGTCGGTTAGACTAGAGTCTAACCGGACATCCTCATACAAAATTATATTTAAAAAATACAGTGTACGTGAATTTCAACATTCTTCTGCACTATCAGAATTCAGAATTTCTTTTTGTTTGAAATGTCATAAAACTCAGTTTTTAATTCACTACAATTTCATAGTTTTACGCCACTGAATCGGAAACATAAACAGTTGGTACAAGAATGAATATGAAACGTATTATAATTTATAATCCGTTTTATTACCTTTCGCTTTTCGGGTCGTTAAAACATGCAAATTATTTACATAAGAAATCCTATTTTTAAGATAAACTTTATAATTTGAATAATAAGCATGCAGTATTTTCATTTTCTATAAAAGAATCCGATTAATATTCGGAAATATTATAAGCAGAAGAGAACGCTTAAACTTGACCAGACATTTGTTACGAAATAATGATGTCAGAAAAATATATAAATAGATTCTCATAGGCACGTGAATTTGTTAGTAAACATTCACAATTTTCTTCTAAAACAATTATATTGATTATTATTATCTTTTCACTGTGATCCTTTCACTGTGATTTTTCCGTAAAAAAAAGATATTAACATAAGTATTCAAAAGTCGTATTTTTCTTTTCAGTCCTAACTCCTAACCTACTTATAGAATCACGTGATCAGTCAACTCTTATCAGACTAGTAACTTACCTGCACAATAGATCCGACGAGTAGACCGAAGCATAACGCGATGCTGGTAATCACAGGGGCGTTGGAGTCCGTGATGGTGATGCAGGCAGCCACGCCGATGGACGTCAGCACGAAGGTTCCCAGCAGCTCAGCGATCAGCTGCCTCCAGATCAGCTTGTTGTCGGTCACATCTGAGAGACCGATGATGGAGGAGGTTCCTAGGGAGAAAAGAAAACACAGTTAGTTTAGACACAGTTTGGCAGCCGTCTGACTAGGTCATGTAAAGGACAGACCCAAATTTTGTTTGTTGATAAGACAGGGGTGTGATTCACCGGTTCCTAAAAACACATATTTGGTTGGGCTTTAAAGTTTTAAATGGAGTTGGGTCTATGTTGAAAGCCGATTAGGTACCAGCTAAGAATAGACAGTAAATCTTAATCCAACAGTAGATGTGAAGATGATTGTGATCGTATTAAATCATACAACAATTGATAGAGACGTTTCATAAGTGCCCATGTAGGTTAATGTGAATTTTTTTTTTTTTTTTTGCCATTTTTCCACAATATTCTTGTTTTAGAGTAGAGAGGGTAAAACGGGACCCTATTACTAAGACTCCGCTGTCTGTCTGTCCGTCTGTCACCAGGCTGTATCTCATGAACTGTGATAGTTAGACAGTTGTTTTCACAGATGATGCTATTGCCGCTAACAACAAATTCTAAAAAACAGAATAAAAAAAATATTTAAGGGCTCACATACAACAAACGTGTTTTTTTTTTTGCTCGTTTTTGCTCAATATTGATAACGGCAACAGGTCGACGCTTGAAATATTCACAGAATATTTAGAATATATTCACTTTAAAAATAAATAATTAAATCAAAGAAAAACATTTTTTTTTTATTGCTAGAGTAAGGATGGTAAATGCAGATTTCGAAATAAGATTTTGCATAGGTACCTTACCTATGCAAAATCTTATTTCGAAATCTAGGCATTATACAATTTTATAATTTCAAAAACTAGGCATTATACAATTTCATTACAATGAATTTATAGTCTAACTTTACACGTCAAAACACGAAGATCAATCCATTACACCGTATCGATCGATCAACGAACGTTTCGATATAATTCTGCGGTTAAACGAGAGACGCCGTCACAATCCAATCTCGCGATACAAATGCAATTTATTTGCAATTTAACGAAACATTCACTACATGAAATAATAGGAACCGTACAAGGAAGCAGCCATAATATTTTTTGTACCAAAAAACCAGAACGGTCTATACTAAGCCCTTGAATTTAAAATGGTTCAATTAAGAAAAAAAAAAGTACTACAAACCACAATGTGTCATGTAATGAATTAACAAAAGTAAGCGATGAATAGGCTTTAATTAACTATAGAAAAAATATTTCTTCCATCAACAAGTCGCCAGTCACCGCCTGGTAACATTATTTACAAGTAAGACACATAAAAGTAAGTACGATATAAAGCTACCAACTGTGTAAATAAAATTCTAACAATGTCAAGAATCCATTTATCTGCGATCGCAACAAAAGTGTCCTAGTTATTAGCAGTCTTTATAACACAATTTATCATTGTGACTTTTACACCACAGACATCAGTTTTAAAAATGAATCTACACCTCCAACTGCCACTAAAGAGACACAATAGAATTATAATTGTTATCGGCCAATCAACAGTTGAGGGGCTACGGGAAAAGAGCTGGCCATTTATTAAGCCCTTATTATATTTCTGAAGCCGTAACTTATTTCCTTTTATATAATTTTCCCCTTAAAGAATATTGATAGTTTATATTTTGTGATTTTCGCGTTCAAGGATGACCCAGATATATATCTTGATTTCTAGTATATCTTCCTAGTGGTGGCTTATAAACTGATTGAAAAAGTTACACTTGATAGAGCCGCAACTACATAACGTTTAGATGACGATAAGTTTTCAAGAACAAGTTTTATTTCTTCAAAAGCCAGCATAGGACGTATGGCTAATCCAGAGTAGGTAGAAGCTGCTCATCCTGTCGACTTATGTAAAGAGGATGGGCAGCAAACAGCAATATGCTATACAGAAGATACCACGGAATAAATAAAAAGAGATTTATGTGTTCCGTGGGAGACATCACATCGAAAAACAAATGCAATTGCAATTTATTTGTCTACTGATAGTGTACCAATGCGATCATGTCAATACATATTCTATAACTACTACATGATAGTGATCTATGGGGAAGCTAAAGTTTACATTGATAACATTGATCTTTTGAGTATATCAATGATTGATAAGTATCATGATACTGATGATGCTCAATGTGATCATATTTCCTTTTGATTAACCTAATAATATTATGATAAATCCGAACCGCTCTTTTCAAGTTTACGTTTATAAAATACTACGTGTTTCTTAAAACGACTTCCAAAATGTGTAATTAAAAGTTATTTTAGAAAAATATTAATATGAGGAAATGATTATTTTTGCAACATTAATTATTGAAAAAAACTTGTCTGAGACAGGTGTTTTTTTAATATAAACGATGTGTGATCTGAAACGTGTATTATGAACGGGCTCATTACGAATTCATCGTGATAAGGATGGACATACATAAAGTTTTTTTTTTTTCATATATGATTTAGGTACGTATGTGTAGGTAGTGTGTTGGAATCATGTGGGTCATTAATTCATACTGTTAAATTTGCAAATTGTGTCACTGGGTCCTTGCTAAGATTTATTAGATAAATGTGTCATGAAAATATTTGGTGGAAATATAATTTAAAAATATTTTGAGTGCTTTTAAATATTACTAAAAATAGAGATAATGATAGGGTTAAGTGTTTTTAAAAGCTAAACAATATTTGTTTTTTTTTCAACTTTTGAATGGTACTTAAAACATTAGTATTCATCTTAAACAGTCATTGTGATACGCAAACCATCGCACTAATTTTATTACACTAGGTACGTTGAATTTAAATTATTCTTTTGTACTTAGGGTAGGTTAAATTGAAGATATTATGCATTCGTACATATATGCACACATATAAAAGTAAATACGCGGATACGCCGATGACGATTGCGCACTTTACTTAGCGTTTGTTTACTAGCAAAAGATGTTCTAGATCTCAATGTATATTTTATTTGGCACTTTATTTACGTAAATAAACATATTATTATCTACTTAGATTCATGTTTTAAATGGCATGACACTTATTAATATGCGCACGCGCAACATTGAGCTAAGAATCACAGACTATCGTAAAAAAATTCTCACTGAATATTCACGTTTTGAAAATAGAACTTACTCTTCTGCATCTCATCCATAGCGTAATCCGTTTTCATTTTGTCGGCTAAAATAACTTTTCTTTGAAATAAGCACTTTCGAGTTCAGTCCCCGCTGTTATAACTTCACCGACCGCACTATTTTGAAATATGAATTAAATAAAACACCGTGAAAGTGTAATTTGATTTGTAATTGAAAAATTCCGAAGACGCTCGCGGAGAACTGTTGTGTTTCGTAAGGTGTGCGTATGAGACTACCTTCCGTTGTGGCTACATACACTTGAGTGTGGCGAGATCTCGCTCGGGGATGACAGGTACAGCCGCCGGGCGGCGAGTGCACCTTACTTTTTATTCTGTGTATCGTGAACCGAGATGTTTGCGAATTAATGCAAAATTGGTCGTTGTTTCTGACCGAGTCTGACGTCATAATTGCGGAAACAAAAAAAGTTGCGGAATAATATATCAGATAAATTATATCTGTCTGCTTATTCATAGTTCTTAATATAACATTAGGCATCAAAATGGGAATTTCGTGAATGGAATAACTTTACTGTTCTCGAAATTTATTGTTATTTGTAAATCCGAACAACTTTGTTAAATTATAAACTTGAATATATAGACTTTTTATATGAGCTATAATATCAGTCGAGAACGTTTAAAGTTAATAGTGCATGCTTTATAGAACGCATAGAAACTAGGGCAGTGATAACTTAGCGTAAAACAATAAAATAAGGACTGGCAAACTAGCTCAAGTAGGTATGAGTACTAACTGTAAACAGAAAAAAGTACCTGGTCCAAATATAATCCCTTGCAGGCACCCTGCGATGCAATATCACAACTTTGTATAGTATTATCAAATTAGAAAAATATCTCAATGCCTGAGTAATTTTATCTCAAACTGAATATTGCCTAACATTATTTACATTACAAAAAGTTAAACAATTTGTGGCTAACCAACCTATTACAGACTCGGCTTAACTACATTGTTTGATCAAACCTGTATCAAACGCGTCATTTATAACTTTGTGGACAATTGCATTGATTGCCCATCCATGCTCCATTGCGTTTGCATGAATAAATTCAACCTAAAATCAATCAATTTTGTCTATCACAATCCACTAGATTCTGGACAAACACATCGACCAAATATCACGTATGGCCTGCGTTCACCACACTTGCCTAGCAGGTTGGTGACCCCAGACCAGCTTTCTCCTACCTCACATGCGTTGACGGTCACCTGCCTTCGTTATGAGGCTGGCAAGTTCATCGAGATCATCAGTAGCAGTCGTCGTGACGGATTCAAGCGCTTTGTGTAACGATACGATCAGGGGTTAACGCAGGAACGTACCTATCCCTCTTTAAACCATAAAGTTGGCTTATTAAAGACGATACCATTACCAATTAATCGTTGTCTATTAAAATGCAACCTGTATCACCTTGCACAAGAGCCATCACAGCCATAAAATTTATTTAATTTCTTGATACGGAGAAGACAGTTAACATAATCGTGTTACTTTGTCAAATGTCTTTGGGATACCGACACCAGGTGCGTCGGTTTCTTCCCTGTGTTGCATTCGACTTAGCTTTATTACCTCGCTAATAAAATGAGAATAGAGGCAAGCAACATTAGCAAGGTCTTCATTGCAAGGTACTTTAAAGTTCGCAGACGATTGGCAAGTGGCCTACGCACGTTCTACGAGATTGATATTTTGAATTCAATCAATAAACTTTCTGAAGCTTTGGGACTATTGTGACGTTACTTTCGATTCTAAGCAATTATTTTGCGTTCGGAAGTCACAACTTCAGACGCTACAGTTTGAATATCGTCAGGATTGATGGCAAAGTTTCCGTAGAGCCCGATTCTACGAAATTGATACTACTAATCATTAGATAGTTATGTGTTACAGTTATTTTTTATTATACTTAACAGGCACTCAACTGAAGCATTAAGTTAACTTTTTTAGGATTTTAGTCAACTCCGACTATAAGGTACGCACACACCTGCTATCCAGTTTTCCGTACATTACCCGGTTTCACATGAATCTTAATAAAACTCTGTTTATAGAAACGTTATCAGCGTCATAAAAATTCAGTAGTTGTACCGTGTGCCGTAGATAAGTGGCCGTGGTCACATAAGAAAACATTTGATGTTTGTTCGACTGAGATAACTGTAATACACACTGCTGGTAAATTAACGTCTTTATTTTAACGGTGTTATAAAAGTATGACATGGTTTTATGATACGTTTTATTATACCTAGGTGGACTGGTAGAGGAAACTTGAGTCTTGGGTGACATTATGACCGGAAAAACTATTGTTATGGCTTGTAGTAGTAAACTGAACTGGCTATAAATTCTTTACTATGAAGATAGTCTTTAAATAGCCAAGATTGGTCTTGCTTATTTTACTCGCTATACAGTCATAGACGGGTATAAAAAGAAAATGGTTGATAAAGCTTACGGCTGCAAAAACAGGATAGACGGGTTGGTAATTGCTGGTTACTTTAGTCCGATCCCGTTTTTGCAAATGACATTAGCATTGGAATATCTTTATGAACTTGATATGAGTGCGATGGATCCTCGACACATCTAGATAAGTGTTCCAAGATTCGCATTCATATTCCTACCTAAATTTTAATAGTAAATGAATAATCTTAATTCAAACCTTGTTTTTTTAATTTATTTATTTTTAATTCATCTGATTTATTTATTTTTATTTAATTTAAATTCATTGTATGTTATAGGAACCAAAAATGTCCTAGAACCGAAAAATTTGAAGACATGTGACTTCTACCAACCCACACTGGGCCCGCGTAGTGGATTACGGGCCACTCCCTCTCGCCGAGAGAAGGCCTGTGTCCCAGCAGTGGGAACATTATAGGCTGATTATGTTATGTTTGTGTGTATGTTATTTTATATTTGGAAAGTGAACCTTTCAGCGTCATTCCAACCTCGACAGACATTAAAACTTATTCGAAAACATAAGCAAACTAAGGAACTACGGAAATTAATAAATACACTCCATCCTGGCTATAATGGCTGGAACCAATTTCTAATGACTATAATTAAAGTTTATTTGTGATATAGATTCTTGATAGAGATCGTTAGTTCTCAGGTCATGTTTCCGGCACTACATTTAGCTCTTAGACTTGTATTACTGACTCAAAAACACAGGTTATTCTGTAGTTTTTTTTTGTGGTAAATTGTCTTAGGCAGTGTATTGTAATGATTAATTAATCTATGACTATAATGACTCAATTTAAAGTTTATCCAGGTAAGTAAGTATATCTGGCAAGTGCTGCACTGACACAAGCATATATTAAAGAAGAGGAAGAAGAATAATATCACTTTTATTGTAACCTCAACTTTATCAAGGAAGACTTTAGCTATGTTTTGGTCTGACATAATTTAGATTGTAATTAAGGCTAAGAAGAAGGAAGACATCATGTTTTGTTTAGTTGATTAGTCAAAGGGTGTTAATCCCGAAAATTAGGCTATTGTTGCATTGTATTAAATTGGACATTAACTTTTTTATTTTGAATAAGAATATGTGAGGTCGATAAATGTTACAGCCCCCTAATTGTATAATACTCGATTAATCACAATCTGAATTTGTTTCAAAAACAAATTTCTAATCCACTGCTTCATAAGTTAGAAAAAAAAATCTGCTCAACAACGTAAATACGCAATGAATGTTGTTGAACTGTCAAAATTAAACAGATTAGTCTCAATCGGTTACGAAAATAAGTTACGTAATTAGATAACTGGTTAGGGATACCCAACATTAATCAGGAAAAGTTTTATTTAAATGTCCACATTTCAATTTCGCGCATGAAATTCCCTGATTGAGTCATTAAAAGAACCTGGCGACGACGACGTGTAAGGTTGTCTACAAAAGTTGTTACAAAATTCTATTTCCGAGATACTAGTGAAAGGTGGATTTCTCTGCAAAATATTGGAAAATCAGAACAAGATATTCCATTACGAATAACAAATTAGATTCAGTGGAAGCTGTGACTAATCATTTATCTGCATAACATTACTCATAATTCTACATGCTTTTAAAGACACGAGTGCACGGTAATTTCAAAATTAATATGCACCTTCGTCTTTTAACTGATGATGATACACCTAAGTACCTACATCGTGGTACAAAAAGTAAATTAAACTGAGCAAGGTATTTTAGAATTAATATTCAAGATAAACAAATCGGATTTTACAATATTTACGGTTTTTATCAGGTTTTTTCTATGTTTTCGTAGGCTTAATTGCAGGTTATTGTGATTTATAATGTATGAATTATAGTTTTGGAAGCGTTGTTTATTTTATAATAAAATAATGATTGCAATCAATGTGACCTTTGACTTTGACCGCACTGCTTTAGATATTCGTGCCAAAATTAAACGGGTGTAGAATCTATTTTGATTTTTTGTATTGTCTATTTCATGAAGACCTAAACATTAATTTAATTTTAATGGTATCCAATTAGTATTTGGCGTGATTATTTTTTATGTCACGTCTTTATATTGAGATACAATAGAGGCGATTACCGAAATTGATTCATAGAGAATTAAGTTCACAATTTTGACAGGTTGTGAGAACGAGAAATATTTGAATTGATCATTAATATTTATATGTTCCGTGTTGCAAAAAACCAAACCATTGTTTTTGTTGTAGGTAAGTAATGTAGTTGAGAAATAAGTATTGATCAATATCTTGGCACGATTTAACCATAGGTTTGTGAACTATTATGTACTTTACCTACATAACAAAAAAACCTAAAACCTACCCAATAACATCTTTGACAGTTGATATCAGAGATGTCTACTTGTCTAGGCACAAAAGGAGATATTATAAATCGGAGATGCGATCCGGTTTTGGTCTCAATATAATAATTATCTATCTATCTATTATAAAATTTAAAGTAATTACACAGTCCCTTATCTACTAACTCATTCAACATAAAATTGCTCTAAAAACATTAATATTTATAATATTTTTAGAGTACGAGCTTGACACGGTTGCCAAGTACTCAGCCTATCAGAGTGCAAACTCGGTTAATGATGATGGCACCAAATTTGGGTGACCGTTATCACTCCATATAGACTGATAACACCCACGCTACTGGCAACACCATAGAACTAGGTACATCGCTCATTATTACGTGGGAATCTAAAAAACAATAGAACAACAAAAGCTTCCTGAAACACGCTATATATTTACAGATAGACCGACTTTGTTCCTTCTTCCTTGAGAAATAAAAATAATATAGTGTGCAAGTTAGAAACAAGATATGCAAATAGGCTCTCAGAATAAGTTTACATAGTCTCACAGTCTTTTAGATAAAGAAAAACTAGTTTGTCTATGGTAGTTGAAAGTGCCAGTTAAATGTTTATGTAGAAGTTCATATTCATATTTCTTAGTAAGACTCGCTCGCTAACTTTCTTATGTGCACCATAATCTGATCTCACTAGTAATTGACGAACAGATAAATCTAGAAATAGACGCCTATTTATAAAACCAGCCTGCACGAATATTATATTAAGAGTTATTTAAAGATTTCCTGCTTCGGACTAAATTATGTATTTCAACGATAAAGGAAAATGTTGGACTAAGGCTATATTTAAAAATGATTGATGGTAATGCCTCTCAAAGTGCTCAGAACATCAAATCACGTATCGCTTGAAAATTACAGCAGCCCGGTGACTTTGCGCGTGCGCAGCCATGACAACGATTATCTAGGGATAAAATAAATTAGTACCTGCGACGCGGAGTGACGTTAATTTTATTAACGCGTTAATAATACATGATTTAGTATAGTCCGTGTGATGCATGCTCATTGTCTAGTACTTTAGATACGGACAGTCGTAAACATCGACTAGAGAGGTAATTTTAAATCAGGTAATTTATAAGTGTTTGGAATATAGATAGAACTGATAGACATAAAGATCGCTATTATGAATTTTGTAAGCACGTATACTGAGCTTGAAAGAAACGATAAAAAAAATAACATGAAAGTGTTTGTCGATGCACAACGAAAAATAATTTAGAATGTTATAAATGCAATCTATCTAATCCTCCGTTTATCAACACGTCTTTCAATTAAAATAGTTTGTGAGAGGAATTCTAGCAGAAAAATCAGCCAACATAAATCAAGCGAACAGTTTAAAAAAAATACAGTTCACAGACCAAATCTCTCCGTTCATATTTCAATATTAGGCCACAGCAAAAGTGTACTTATCTAATCTAATTAACATTGTCTGACGTTCTGTAAATGTATCTGCAAATTGCTCCGTCACGGGCAATAAGTATAGTAACAGAAAATATAAACAAACCTAGGAAAAATATGGCCGGCCGTGACAATGACAGCTAAGATGGCGCCAACTTGTCAAATTACGCGACACGATTCGCGCGTAAAAATAAAATAATTATTTATTAGTTGCCAGCTACATTGTGGCTAGGATTTCATTTACAATTTGGTGTTATGTTAATGTAATGTTCTTTTTTTTCAGAATGTAATGTAAATACTTCAGCTATTTTAGGCGGGTAAAAAACCGGGAAGTATTGAAAACATTAATTTATCAGATTACAATAATAGGAAAATCGAATCTTAGCAAAATTACTTAATGCTTTGACAACTACTATAATTATGCCCTTTGCATGCAAATTTTAAAATCTTCCTGTCGGATCGAGAATTATGTAATGATGACATAGGAACTACGTCATAGGTCATAGAGTATAGGAAGGTAAGATTTTAATCTGAGCATTTTAGGAAGCGCCTGCATCTTTATGACATCAGGAAGGAAATTCGCATCTATTTGATTTATGAATGCTTAGTAGCAACCATGTCGCCTGTCGATGTTCGTGTCAAGTTACGGCGAGTAAAAAACCTATCGCAGCATTTGCCGCGGTGTCTGCGATTCCGATTTCCCTAATATTTTTTATCTGATACGGAGATTAACAATAGATCTGACACATAAGTCTTACATCATCGGTTTTTGTTGTGTTCGACTTTCGTAGTCAAAAAACAGTAGCTTTTATTACATAAAGTTAAAATTGTAAGATCGCAAAATCTCACGAAGAGTGTGACACGATGTTTACGGTATTTAAAAAATAAGAAATTATTCAAATTCAATTAACTTATTCTGTAGAACACGACGTATTTACATTTATAAAGTTGCTTAAATAAACTTTTTATTATAATAGTAATAAATGCGCAGAAGCATCTTGGCCGTGACAATGAACTGCGCGCGCGCACCGGGCGCTAAACATTTGAATTAAATCATAGTTGTAACTTTTTTATACAATATCACAAATATACTTGACATTGTAAAGTTCAGCCACTCGTGGAAATTGAGCTTCTTGACAATAACTATGTGTGTGAAAAAAGACAAGTGTTGCGCACGAATAGGCCTTTTATGTTTTTTTAAAACGATCGACCATCGCTATTTTCTATTTATAATAATTAAAAAACCGACCTGTATTTTATTTTTTATTGAATTGTGAAAATGAACAATGCTATGAAATTTTTCCCGTAAAAGGATGGCAAAAGGCCACTTTTATCCAAGTAGACAGCTAGTTATCGATACCCAGAGACTGTAGAACGATTGGTAGCTTACTACCAACAACCGATGGTAACCTAAACCTTCACGGTTGGCAGTGGCGAGTAGTGTGGCGAACAAGGTAACGCGTAGCCTTGAGACTGACGGATGGTACAAGTTACTAACCGTTATCGTTTAACTTTAAAATATCGCGGTTTCTGAAGAAATGTTTGTATTTTACACACGGTGTCTACATCTCTTATCTACTTTCCTATCGCAGGTGTGCTGGAAGAGATTTCTTTAGAAATAAGCATCACCTTTGTACGTTTTTTTTCTGTTCTTTTCTTCTTGTCTGTTTATTATGTGTGTACATAAATAGTTAAATAAATAAATAAATAAGAAAATATTTGTAACGCGATGCCTAAAAACTAATTATGGTACTTTCGTTAAGATCTTTTATCTTAACGAAAGTACCATAATTAGTTTTACGTATCAAATTAATGATTAATACGATATATATATTTTTAAACTACATATTTTCATTTAAAAAATATATACATAGTTATGTATAAAGATATGTCAAACTTATAATAAAGAATTAAAAAATAAAATGAGCAGAAACTGGTAGGTTGCGACTACATAAATGATTACGTAATCGTGCGGCTACGCGCCACAGGCTACGGGTACGCGTAGCTCAGACCGCTACACGCGTAGCGGATAGCCTACGCCCGCTACTACGCGCCCTTTTATTGCTACTACGTCATTTGTCGTATTATTTCTACCTGAATCTTACTGAAATCCCTTCGTAGATGTCTCGTACAACCTACAGCTAAATACATACTTTATGCTGATTTTGTATTGCTCTATTTGGAGCCAGTTTAAGAGAAAATAAAGCGGAAATTATATCCGTGCATGCTGCAATAGATACAAAATAATAAGATAAATATCAATATAAAAGCTATGGGTCAGTGACCAAAAAAATGGTCCGAACACCGCTTTGGCAGCTCATTCAAGTCGCTACAGCTTCTGCGTCCGCCTATACATTACACCAGCGACAGTAATAACGAAACATTCGGCGTTCGTCGCATGCATCTGTACAACCGAGCACAACAGTGATACACGCAAACAGAATAACAACGCGTTATTTCCTACCAGTTTGTTCTGCTGCGGAGAAAATTAAGCTATTATCGTGTCAATCGCTATTCGCCACCATAATGGATGCAATAAATTGTTACATGACAGGATGCCTCGTGAATACTTCGCGTTGACATCAAACGCGACGTCAAGGCGCGTATACAAAGCAATAAGTGAGGAATTTGACAGAATTGATAGCGTGGACAATTGGGAATCAGGATGGCGCCGAAACGGCGCGTGCGCAACGAATTCATAGAGGAAATTTTTAATATTAGGCGACCAACAAATCTAGCAATGAGAACTATGTAGTTATTCATCTAAATACTAGGAATGTATTCTAGAATGTCACCACAAACCGAAGTCACGAATTTAGAAATGACAGCGGGTTCCTTGACCTTTAGAAAGCATTTACTAGAAACAAAATAAAAAGTATATCTTTTGCGTATTCAGTCGATAGCATCGGAGATCGTACAAAGACAATTAAGAACAATAAAAAAATTGTTATTTGAAAGAACAGTTCAGTAATTACAATTTAAAAATAGTAAAAGAAAAGTTACATAAGACAAATTACCGGCGTGTGTGTTATATAAGAAACCTATGATTAACCAAGCACGAACTAAATTAGAAAGAAGTATACAATGTACGAATAAGCAATGGAGGATTTAGATAATGCCACTGAATGAAAATTTGCAGAAGGTAGCACGGTAGAGCAAATTAATAACGCAATGTGGGAAAAAGAAAGCAGTTTTGACTTTTCTTAGTGGGAAATCATCCAATGACTTCTCCCGCTCTGGGCGGAGCGGAAGGGCGTGTCAGACTTTTACTGACTAAAACCCACCCGTGTTCCTTCAGTTGCTTGTTGCCAAGGTCCCGGTATCCCTTTCGGACTAACCCGCAACCCCGGCAGGAGCGATGGTACCCTAAGATTTTCTTAAGAAAGCTTGTGTGTTGTGAATTCACATCGCGCCGATTCACAGTTTTGTGTACAAGCCCATAAGTAGCTAGACGACCCTCTTATTCATAAACGCTGCTTAAAGTTAAGAGAAGTTTAAACGCCAAAACTGTTTGGTGAAACATGCGCTTAATCATTACTTATCTTTAAGCAGCGTTTATGAATAAGGAGGGTGTTTAAGATACCGATATACACTAAAGGCTCTTACATACTGGGGCGATTCGCCGCGCGACGCGAATTTTAACAAAACAAATTTCTGAGAAAACTACACGGCGAACAATGCGGTGGCGTCGAGTCGCGCGACGAATCGCCCCAGTATGTAAGAGCCTTTATACAGTAAAGCCAGAAATCTTATAATCTCGAAAGTTATACAGCATTGTTTTTTTTTACTTTCGCTTGGTTGCAAGCGCTTTAACCGATTTTTTGCATGCTACACAATGCAGGTTTACAGCGCCGTGTGATGTGGGTCTTCTACATTTTAGTACTCTGTGATAACATTTTATATAACAATGAAACATCTCGAAGACGCAAATAACAGGCGTTGACCCACTCATTAGCATGGCATTACGATTCAGTCTTCGATACCGGCCAAACAAAGACCCGCTAAAAAACTAAAACAATGACAAATTACGCCTACTGTAACATCCTGTATACGCGTAATACGTAGTGTTGTTTTTATCGGAGATGATAACACGGGGTATTGATAATGTCGTTAATTAATTGTTACCGTGACCTAGTTCGGAGATTTTCTTAGTTTTTATAATTTTCGTAATGATTAGTGATTGGAGAATTAACCTAATCTCTTGTTCACTAAGATAAACCATTACCTATAACGTTCCTGATGAACAATAATTTGTCAAATGAAAAGATGTTGGAGATGGATTGAGATTGGAGAGATGTTGGAGAAAAAACAGCCAGGCTGAAGTGGGAGTGAGCCGGCCACGTCACACGAATGCACCCGGAGAGGGGCAAAGATCGTCACTCACTGGACGCCTGAAGGAGGACATCGCCGTCGAGGTAGACCGCGGCGAAGGTGGTGTGACGATCTCATCATGTTTGCGGAGCCAACATGGCCAGAAATCGCACAAAATAGAGAGATTTGGAAGGAAAAGGGGGAGGTCTTTGCCCAGCAGTAGGACACACTATAGGCCAAGGAAAAAAATAAAAAAAATAATGAGAAGACAGTGCATGGGACTCATCAATGACAACGAACTCGTTAATACCCAAAAATCAACCAGTTCCAAAAAATATTCAACATCGAAACATTAAATTAATAAAACTTCTAAGAACAAATTACTCCAAAGGTTAGTCCCCCAAAAAAGATCAAAACTTCTCATCTCGCGTACCCTCGTTTACAAATACATTCTAAGAATGCAGAATGTTTAAAGATTTCGTTTCATGCAGAATTAACCTCACGACGACTTTTTACATTACCAACATAACTTTTCAGTTTATCAAACACATTGACCACTTACTTCACCTTTCTATAAGGTTCAATGTCGTGTAAATAAAAGTTTGGCGACAGTAAATAACATGTTTTGTTTATGTTTCTTTTCTGCCGATCGCGCTGTCCGATTACACTTGGCACGGTCGTCGGTGGACTTTCCAGCAACACGTGATTGACTCACTCAAGGTCACCACAAAACATATGTGTTGCCTCTAAAACGATGACAGAAGACACCATTATAATTGTTACCTAGAAAAGTCTTAGGTAAGGTTGTAAAGATAGCATCGTTTTCTCAGATTTTCTTGCGGCTGGCTAGAATTTGTCAAAGCCGAGATTTATAAGCTAAGTTATTTTGGGCAAGCTGCCAGCCGAATAAGAGTCATCAAAGTCTAGTAAACATTAGTAGTTTATACATTACTAGCTGATGCCCGCGGCTTGGCCCGCGTGGATGTCGGTCGTTATATACTAAAACCTTCCTCGAGGACCACTCTATCCATTGGTGAAAACCGCATCAAAATCCGTTGCATAGTTTTAAAGATTTAAGCATACATAGGGATATAGGGACAGAGAAAGCGACTTTGTAGTGATACTGTCATGGATGATAGCCATGTGCAGAGACCTAAATGTACTATAAAGTACCTATTTACTGACAACATAAAAGAAACGCCGCTTACTTACTCAATACTCAGAACAGGACCCAGATTTATGTCCATTCATCAAATAGGAAAGTTAACACATTTCAACACTCCATTAAAATCCGATACATTATCTAACTATTATACATTCAAGATATTTGCGATTCTAAGTTTCATTTATGCTGTCTGTGTGTGTCTGTTTGGCATACATTCATTCATCGAGTTTTCATTGGACTCTATCAATATTTACAAGTCATTAAAAACTGTTTTAAATCAGATATTAGTTTTACGTATACTTTGCTTGAACGACAGATTTTAGATCCAAATGACTGGTCAAACTTTGCATTGGATTTTTAAATTCGGAGCAACCACGACATAGTTGTCCAGAATAGAATAGAATACCCCTTATAATGGTGCACCAAGAAAAATACAGTCCAAAATAAACAATGTTAATCAGGATACCGGGGGTACCTCACTAGTTGCATATACCTACTGGGTGTATATTGTAGGGTAAATTGCACCCCTCTTCGCACGGGCTGCTACTGATGTGGCGCCTGGCGACATGTCATAACTAGGTATCTCTCTCCCGTCCTGGCTATAAATCCCACATACCTAGTATATCTAAGTTAAATGTTATTAAGTAATGTACGTTTAATAGTCATGGACCTTCCGGAATAAATTCTCTAAATGATAGTGAAAACCGCATCAAAATTCATTGTGTAGTTTAGAAGAACTAAGCGGTCAGACACGTATAGATTATGATACTTTAGTAATAGGTATACATACTTAGGTACCTACTGTACCACAAATATGAAAGAAACAGATTTCTTTGTGCCAACAAAGCGTGGGACTTAAATATCGAAGTATCAATTTATAGCTAAACATAGACGTATAAAAATATCTATGACTTACATTTGATAATACATTTTTATTTTGAACTAAATGATAACGACTTTCTTTTCCGGCAGACAGACATCACCGTCTAGCCAGTTTTATTACTGACCGGTTATTCTACATAATTATACCTATTTTATATGATACCTATCTTTGATTGTTGACAATCATAAATAGAATAAAAGCCGTAATTAACGGTTTACAACTTCAATGACGGTCTGCGAAAAAAATCTATTGACAGTTGACGCCATCGTGTGAAAATATAGGATTTATGTTCTTTAGTATCAAAGGGAAATTATGAGAGTAATTCTAATTACGGTTGCGTTCGTTCGGTATAAAAATAGAGATGCCTTGTAATTTCTTGGCAATAAAAACATATCTAACTCGAAAAAAGCTTATCTTGGGATGGTAATGTGTTAGGTAGGAATGTCAAGCTCCACTATGATAGTTACTGATATTAGTCTTATTTGTTTGTTGCGACTACATAATATTAAACACATTAGAAATATATGTAAGTATATTAAGTGCAAGAACATGAATCATTATAAACAACTGCGTAGCGCATAGCGTTTTTGTCTTTTAAAAACATGCACAACAAGAAATATTTTTAGGTACAAAACGCAGCGAAGAATTTTATAAGACAGAGCATAACCATATACCCATTTATTATATTATAGATAGTAATATTGATAACATTCCTACATAAATTAGGCAGACACTTTTACACCTTGTCTGCATATCAATAATGGATTACGGATGGATTACATTAAGGTACATAGGTTTTTTATGATAACATACTTTCAAAATTATCATATTTATTATCATTGTGAGTACATGTTTTACTGTATATTTCAGTATCATATCTTGTGCTAACAACCGTGCCTATGTCCAGTGAAAAGTAGATTAAAAGTTTCTAAACTGCATTGTTGACTTGTACACTCTGCAACATTTTCTTCAAAGATTAACTCTATGAAAGATATCTATATCTTAGAAGTCTACTTCTACTACTTGTAATTCAGACAATCTTCGTCGCGATCGACGCGATCGTCGCGATCGTATTAAAGCACATAAATAATACACCATGTTTCCATAAACTGCCTGACCATCAAAACGATATAATATCTATATAAAAAAATAGTTTTAAAGGTTATCAAGTACTCGCGAGAATAACATAAACACTCTAAGTCATTCCTTCTATTTTCGAGGCACGTCGGGCCATTGGCCCATTTTTTGTGGCCTGCAATACATTACCTCAAGTGTTCCTATTAACTATGATATTACACTGTAGTGAGTCACTGGATTTTTTGCGAGTACATTAAATACGTCTAAAATCGGCGCTAGTAATTAATTTCAAGAGTTATCAACCGTTAGGATGTCAATCATAGTGATGGGATGTCGTATGGACTGATAAACTTGATTTGATACCGTTGACATTTGAATGGTTTGTCAAGTAGAAATGTTGGCTACGATTAATTGGATTTAAAGCTGCGTACCCACAGTTCTGCCAGGAATTTATTCGAAAAAGCCTGATATATAGAACATACTAAAATGTACCTACACCAAAAGCCACCACTTGCTTTACTCGGCCACCACTGCTCTACTGGGCCACCACTGCTCTACTGGGCCACCACTGCTCTACTGGGCCACCACTGCTCTACTGGGCCACCACTGCTCTACTGGGCCAGCACTGCTCTACTGGGCCACCACTGCTCCACTGGGCCACCACTGGTCCACTGGGCCACCACTGCTTCACTGGGCTACCACTGCTCTACTGGGCCACCACTGCTCTACTGGGCCACCACTGCTCTACTGGGCCACTACTGCTCACACAAGTCCGATGATTGTATCCTAATCTCCCTGCGCTTGATGACATGACGGTAGCCCTATCCCATTCTACCCTCGTTGAACTAACAGGCAAGAGTTTTTGGTACCATTAGGAGCTAGTGAAATAGGTAGGTACCCTATGGTTTCACACTCAAAACTACATATTATGGTGTACATAATAAAGAGTATTCTATTCTATTCTATTATATTCTATGTATGTACTTATACGGCAAAGGTACTTACGTTGTACAGTATACATCTTGCAGTAGTCGCAACTAGCAGGTTGACTTACGGGCACTAAGGTATTTTATGTGAAGCTTTTGTACTTTTAGGTATCTACGGGTCTGCGACTAACTAACTAATGTTTCAAAATAGGTACTAACAATGGATTTGGTTCTGCAGCTTGGCCGTCAAAAATTTCATGAATACGGAAATCTAGTTTAACAATAATCGCATCTGTTTGCAGAACAAAGTAAAGGAAATATTAAAAAACGAGGCATCAAATATCAACATTGTCAACTTTGTCGTCATGTCACTAATTACTATTTATTTGACATTCTATCTAATCGTGTTAACTAAAAATAGGTTCTTTAATTAAACTAGTGGGTCTAATGACTTCAATCAGTAACCTTTAGAAATGCCCGGTACGTGTGGACGTGCCAAAACCGCGTGACGAAATGATAATCCACGCGTTCCCAGGCGCTTTCGAGCCTGCATTTTTGAAATACATCGATCATTTCTTTTTTTTTTCTCTTTTTAAAATCAACATTTGGAATCCAATTTCGAATTGGCGATTACAAACTCTTTTTTGTGCGCATGACGTGCCAGTCCGTCATTCTTAATTATTTTCTGTAGAATGAGCTGTCACCTATGAATCCTTTATTGAGATAGAATTTGAATGATCACAAATTGAATTGCCAAAGACGATATTGTTAAATGCCTTTGTTTCACTATCTATTATTTGGATAACTATTCAGAAGTTTGACAGAACATATATTTTCATCCGTCATTTATGTCTCCATCATAAACCGAGTCGGAGTTAATGCAAAGAACCCTGTAGTCATGTAGTAAAGGCGTCTATTCATAGTCGGGCTAACATCATTCCAATTGAAACAATAAACACCGAGTCAGTATAATGTAATAACCAACACCCAGGAAATATCACCCAGTAGATTTTAACAGTAAAGCTCGGTGGGTGGTCTTTGAAAAGGATGTGTCAAACTATATTCTGTTTACAGATCCATGGAACGCAATTGGGTATATTAAATTATTCCGTGGGAGGCAGATCCCACAGTTTCCTTTTGCTATAAATAAACAATGACGGACTGGACAAAGCTGATTAATGGATTGTAAAATTGAGGCCCCAAAACGTCAGTTGCTTACCCGTATTGTTGGTTTATCGTGAACATTTTGAGCTTGGATAAAGCTCAGCAAAAAGCTATTCAATCTAATGCGACTCCATTATAGCGGATAGTGGTGCCTGTTCCTCTAGAGATTTATCCGCCTCAGGGCTCTTTTGAGTTATCAGATTCTAATATTCTATGCCCTACCAACGAGGTTCGGTGTCAAAGATTAACAGATACAAAGTTATATTTATAAACCGTGAACTGGATAGAGCGAATTGAAAGAAAATAAAAATACTAAGTACTTTAATAATTAGTTGCTTAAAACCTACAAACATTTAGGGGTTTATTTATAAACGTTGCTTCAAGTTAATAATGATTAGCGACTATTAAGCCATATTTTTGACATTTGAACGTCACCTAACTTTAAGCAACGTAATAAATACCCCATGGTGTTTGACACTTGGACGTAAATTGATAATCTCCTTTCCATAATCTGCTTAAGTACTAGGTCTACATAAGTATCACAGTAGTGCATCTGTCTCATGTACTCATGACATAACAACTTATACAATGAGCATAAATAATAAGAAGGTACCGAAATAACTCAAAGTATACAGCGAAAGGGAGACAGGAGGCTTTCACGACCGATAGTCCTTTCACTCATCTAAACAAATCACAGCAACAAAACTAACATTGAAAAACTAACCTTAATCTGTAAAAACTACAGTTGAATTTAGATTGTGGGATTTTAATTCGAATTCGATCTGTCAAAATGTTTCTCGATGGTCAAAAATAAAAGATGGACGCTAACTTCAACCGTAATAGATTAATTGATGGTTGTTAGTAGAAAGTTATTCGTGTGAACGTAATTACTGTGAGGTGTGTACAATAGAACTTATTTTATTTTTTATTCAAGTGTTATTGTAGTTCCTACCAGCTTTTATTCAAGAGAACTGTCATTTCTGAACAAGAAGATGTTACCCATTTGATAGGATAAGAGCGTTTGCGCTGAATGTGGGCAACGTCGCAAATAGCTGTCAAATATTTCGCTGTTTTGATTAATTTGGCAATATTACTGTATGGAAATATGAAATATGGCTAGACAACTGTCTAAAATATTGATTATGAAATGCAATAAATCGACACCGAATATTTAGTTTTAGTTGTAAAAAAAGGATTTGGAAACTTTCCAAATGCCTTTTTACACCTGAAAACGGTTACTAAAATTCAGTGTTGTAATTGCATTGCCAAATTAATCAAAACAGGTAAATAGCGTAAACGCTTTTAAGCTAAAGATACAGTAAAGGAAGTGAAGCGCTACCAAGAACTAAAGTCCGCGTCACCACTCAAGTCCGATAGACGCGGCGCTAGTGTCTATGTCATTGCATCGAATTGGATTTAATAAAATCTACCTAGTTCCACAATTTTCCGCCGGACTTTAGTGGTGGCGCGGGTAATGAAGGATCGGAAATGTCGTTGAGAGCCAACTTATCTGTCAAAGATAAGTAAGAACGAAGAAGGATTTGCAAAACAAAATATAATAAGAAATCAGGCAGCCTACCACCACCGCTTACAGCAGTATTATTTTAATCTTACTTCGTGGGGGAAAGAGATGGAGCTATATGTCCTGTAGAGCTTCATTTCTTACCTACACTGAAGTAATATTGTGGGGGTAGGCCCCCAGTAAGTAACCTGTAGAAAAGATTGTGCAAGCTACATTAGTCGAGGAAATAAAACAAATAATTGCAGCTACTAAGTCATCTGCCTAGCCTTTTCCCAACTATGTTAGGGTCGGCTTCCAGTCTAACCGGATACAGCTGAATACCAGTATTTTACATGGAGCGACTGCCCATCTGACCTCCACAACCCAGTAACTGGGTAATACGATACCCCTTGGTAAGACTGGTTGTCAGACTTTCGAGCTTCTGACGACCCGTAACGACTGTCAAAGATCCACAAATGACAGCTGGGACCAACGGCTTAACGTGCTTTCCGAGTTACGGAGGAGTTTCGGTATGTAAAGATGGTCACCCATCCACCGACCAACCCCGGCAAGCGTAGCTTAACCTGATGGATCGACCCGGTGCGGCTGTTATTACTTAGCCACGAGCTCCTTCATCTCTTTCCTACACTGAAGTAATATTGTGGTGGTAGGCCCCCAGTACCTAAGTAGTAACCTGTAGAAAAGATTGTGCAAGCTACATTAGTCGAGGAAATAAAACAAATAATTGCAGCTACTAAGTACATACTTATAAATAGATTCCGATAAACCCATCCATGACTCTAGTTACAGTTTCCATAAAAGGAAAAACAATTTATTAAATGACGTTTATCTTGTAACAGTTAATAAAATAAATAAACAACTGCACATATAAATCAATAACAAAGAACTTTAATATACTTAATATTTAAATGAAGTGGGAAAAATTAATGAGAGAAGATGACATATTGGCTCTAGAACATTCAGGCAGCATTGTTGCTAATGAAAAGATTTATATTGTATACGTAATGTATGTAAAGTCGGTACGGATAGTTTAATAACATTAGCAGCATGTATCAGTTTTCCCAGTGATATCATTGTTTTGAATGCGCGGCGCATGCGATCTTTACATATTATTGATATAAATCGTTCTTCTTTACCTAAGGTACCTATTCTACCTACAGTTTGTTAGATACCTAATTTGGTATACTATCTTTGATGCAATGTCTTTTAATCAGGCTGAAAACATACCTAAGATCTTAAATTTTCAGGGCGATACTCTACGTTACTATAGTCCGTACGCGACCGCTAGTCACCGTTTGAGTTATGTGTGCGGTGAGACGGGGAGGTATACAAAGTCCAAGTTATCTCAGTCTGCCAATTTTTTCAATGGCGCCCTCACTGCTCACATAGCTCAGGCCGTGACTAGCAGTCGCGCTCGGACTTTAGTAGGGTTCATTTTCTTCTCAAGTGGAGAATAAAATAAACCCTATTATAGTCCATGCTTGTAATGCATTATTTATTTGGTGTTTAACTTCTATTTTTAAACCTTGCTTCGAATCATCATCAACAATGCAATAATGTGAGATTTCTTGAAAATCATATTTTTAACTTTGTTTGATAATGCTACTGAAATGATGATCTTAATACCTACTACAACTAACATAATTCTTAAGTAGTTAGAGTCAACCTTTAAATATAGATAATCCATTTCAACTACTGAAGACAAATTAAACATCAATGTGAAAATTGAAAAGTGAAATTGAATGCTAAATTTGTGAAAGCTCTACTGAAGATTTGAATTATAGTCTGAAAACACAAGTTACTTAAACATATTCTAATAGTACCCAATACGGACAGACACAATAAAAACACGACAGCACAAATTACCAAAATCAAAATAATAAACACCTGTGATAATAAACCAAAAATATCGTGAAGAACATAAATAGAAGTGCGAGCGACATACATGACATGAAAAGCAACCTAACCAGTTTAATATAGTGAGGTGCTCAAATGTATATGAAGAAGTGATTTCCCATGCTAGACCATCATAGAGGGCACCACATGCCAATTACATACTAGATGGCGCTGATAACACGACAGTCAAAGATATCAAGGATTTTATAATACTTTCTACGACTATACACAACACACGTATTATAAAGTTATGTTTTAGTATGACTATTTTTGTTAAGTTGTGTGAAAATAAAGATCATTTTGGCTCATGTCAAATCCACAGACTTACCAAAATTGTATAATCTTGATGTGGAAAAAAATCTGGAACTTGAAATAGATATTCAACTTTTGTGTTTAGTCATAGAACGCATCATAGAGGTGATATCACTTACTATCAGATCACCACCGCAACCAATTTTTTTTTTATTACATTCTCTAAATTCAAATTCCTATCTAGTGTGAATTTGTGACGTCACAGTGTGGTAAGCCCCTCGTGCCATGCGTGGCGCTTACCCTGTGGAGGCGGTCGCCGGGTGACAGGCGGTACGGGCACATCTCCCTTGGCATCAGGCGCCGCTTCGCCGGATTCTACATCTGCAATCACACTTGGAACTGAATACTGCGTTCTCTAAACGATATCTTACAACCCTCACTTATTTTGAGAACCTGTCTGGAATGGCACATATCTACTAATACATTCAAAAATGGAACAAAATTTGTGTAAAAAAATCTGCCTGAAATGATAACCGAAACTTAATCGGAGGTGGTAAATAAGGCTATTGATGTATACGAATTAAGAAATAAGGCTATTGAAGTGGAAATAATGGCTATTGATATACAAGGTGGAGACGACAATACAACAAAAAAAAATGAATCTCCTTATATCTAATGACGTTCTTGGTCTACATACAAAAAATTAATCAAATATATCCAATAGTTAGCACTAGTCAAAGATCGGCAAACCCCATAGTCGGCCCATCACTACTATTTAGTTTGTTTGAAAAAATGACTTTTTTAATTTCGATGTTAGGATTTATTTGTTAGTTCCAAAATACTCTTATGCATTAGTATTGCCAGTGTTTTCATTTATTGTTGTATTGTCGTCTCCACCTTGTATACGTATCGCGCTATAAACATTATGAAAATTATGCATCCTCATATGAAACAAATATTTTGCTCTATCATTATTTCAATACGGTGCCTATACTTATAAACAAAAGTGTAAATAATTTCTGCATTGTTTCATTTTTGGCCGTCTTTTGTTTTTAATGTGTTTGCTCTATCAAACAAATTAACTCATCCGGAATAAAAACATCTGTTACATTTACATAGCAGTATAATTGATGCACACTTTCTTTACTAAAGATAGGTAATAACAAACATTGAGAGTTTATTACTCGATTATTAAAATACCATCGAGTACAATAATATCGTTTTCAAAATAGAAAGTAGAATGGATGCGAAGAATACAAAGTCCTAAATAAACCAACAGTATTATTTTTAGTCTATTGAATCTATATTTTAGTTAGTCACTGTTACCCAGTTACTGGGTTATGGAGGCCAGATAGGCAGTCGCTCTATGTAAAATACTGGTATTCAGTTGCATCCGGTAAGACTCGAAGCCGACCCCAACATAGTTGGGAAAAGACTAGGCAGATTGATTGATTAAATCTTTATTTTAGTTTCATACTTGAAACTTTGATATCGGCCTTTCATTCAGTTCAATATAACTTATCAATGAATTGATTGATGTGAGCTAATCCAGTCCAAACCTTGTGATAAATCAATGTAACCAACTGAGCAGAACTTCAGATTTCGGTACTTCAATTCGCATTTGTGTAATTTTACAAGGCATCCTCCATTAAATAGTGGTATGTGGTTTATTTCCTACTGTCCCTGAGATGAATTGTTCATCTTAGTTGAAATTGTAATGACAAGTGCATAGATGTCTGTTTGATTATATTATAGTTTCAAGGTTCTTCTCAGAAAAAAGAACATTCATTTTTTTTTGAATTTGTAAATTTTCCGGGAAACTTTTTCAATTTTTCTTTACATAAAAACCTAATTTAGACTATTACGAATATTTTTAACCAAAAAATTGCCAAATGGGTCCAGCCGTTCTCAAAGTGATGCGCATACCAACGAACAGTATTTAATTTTTAGCCTGAAAATGATCGCGGAAAGCGACAAGGCCGCCCATTGTATATTTTGTAGTGTTTTATTTATTTTTTGTAATTTATTTTTGTGGTGTACACTAAAGTATATATAAATAAATATGAAATAATATGCTTTATCAGCACAGTCACACACATGTTTTTGGCGTGAATTATCTGATAAAATTCTCCAAATATTTTTTTGGCTAGCTCTATAGAAATACCCAAAAGTGACTGTACAAACAACATAAGCAGTCATTAAACTCATTATGTTTTATTTTTCTCGAAGATTTGTAGAAGCAATTACTAACTAAAAATAGTCACGTCAGTAACGTCGACGTCGGTCAGTGAACACACAGAGAACCGACGGGATTCCCAACCATTATTAATTAGCTAAAATTACAGACCTGAACAATTTCGAATAAAAATACTACATCATTACATGAATGATTATGTGTTTTTTTATAATTACTCTAGTCACACTTTAGCGTTATTAACCCTACCTAATTTAATCTTAGGTTTTTACGGACCAACTTTTTACCGCTTCAACTTGTACGATTTTAGTAGTTGTTTGTTAATATTCTGACATTGGGATTCTGATTAGATGCACGCACGTTTTTCTTGCCGTGAAAAACTACGGTTTATTCGCCGTGTGTAGGCACAGTCGTCAATGTTGTATGGATCACTAAGGAAGCTTGTTTACAGACACGTTTTTTCTATGGCGCGGTTTATATGCCGTGATATATATAAAGAAACCGTGCCGTGTACAAAGGGCCTTACTCTTTCAATAATCAGAAAATAGCAAATTGGCTCCTGCTGCTACAAGAGCTGTAACTGTTTTTAATTACGTATCGTAATCATTAGTATTTTGGCAAATAAACGGGTGCAAGTCTACAAATGCTTATTTTTTAGATCTTCAACTTGCTTTTACAAATAAATGTCAAAACACGTCGATTTAGCGTATAGCCTAAAATCAAAAACCATTATCTAATACCGATTATTATTTCCATGTAACTTTTTTCAGACTGACTAGGCAAAAAATATTGGTAACTAGCTGACGTGTATAAAAATCCAATAGAAAAACGGTCGACGAGTAGGTACTTCCCAAATTTAAAAAAAATCCATTGGTACCTAATTTGGACTACTACCAACATAAAAAAAATTTGTCAAATCGGTCTAGCCGTTCTCAAGTGATGCGCTTGCCAACAAACAGTATTTCATTCTTATTATTAATTTTAAGATTAAATATTTTGTAACTCGTTTTATGTTACAATAAAAAATCTATGGGTCATTCTGCAAAAAATTACATCAATCTCCATCAGTAATAAGTACCTTTATGGAAAATACGTCTCACAAAAATAGGTGGAAAAAACTGCATACGAAATTATTTTGAGAATACTAATTGTATTTCAGTAATTAAACCTATTAGCTATTGTTTGGTGGTTATTATTTGATACTCAGATAAGTGTATTTTATGCCAACACGGAGATGGAACAGGCCATATCATTTATTAGATTTGTAGTTTCAAAGAAGTCATTACATTCCATGGCTGGTGCACACACTCATCACAACAAGATAAATTCAATTATGCGATTTTAATTAAATGCTCTAATTAGCCTGCCGCTTAAATAAATTCAATTATGCCATTTCAATTAAATGCTTTAATTTCCCTGCCGCTTAAATAAATTCAATTATGCCATTTCAATTTAATGCTCTAATTTCCCTGCCGCTTAAATAAATTCAATTATGCCATTTCAATTAAATGCTCTAATTTCCCTGCCGCTTAAATCTCAAGCCTTATTTTAATGTAGCAAACAAATTTATTATTTTTAAATGATTTTTTATCATCGCAACTAAATTTAATCTCCATTGTGATAATTTGTATGTTTTTTTTATAGTTATGTAGGGTTGGAATTACATGTGTTCGTACACGTAGGTTAGGTATAATTGATAGTAGATTTTATCACATAATTAGATCAGCTTTAACTTACTTATAATACATGAGGATTATGCGTGTTTCTTACAACTATCGCTGTAGGTAAATAATTAGTGAATTTCCAAACAATTCGTGTTTCGAAACTATTGCTAACTTCATTTACAATAGTTTCCTTTCTTGGATTTGAATATTAACACGATGACAATGTTGGAGATACCATGTTTTCCTATATTTCACTCAAACTTAAACTACAAACACTTAAACTCAAAGCATTTATTTCAATTAAACCATTTACGGGCACTTTTGAACTGTCCAAGAGTCGGTCAGTTAATCAGAAAGTTGAAGCTAGTCCGCCATTCTTAAATCTCTATGGAGAAGAACGGGCAAGAAACTCCAAGGACACTCTATCTATTCCCTTTCGTAGCCGATTGAAAAACTCATTGCAATAAAATCATAGCCATTCTGTGTGGCAAAGTTTATTTCGCATAAGGAAGATTGCGACAAATAGAATTCATTAACGAAACACATTTGATCAATTGGAATCCAAATATATTTGTGCTTCAAGATCGCACGGAACTTTTACGTTTTGTTGATTGGCTCTCATTGATTAAAATTGTCTTGTGCATTTATTTTATAGCAGTCGCTCTTATTATAATCAGCCTTTGCAATGTTCCCACTGCTGGGATACAGTTCCCACTGTTGGCCGTAATCCACCACACAGGCCCAGCGCACTGCGCCTGCGTGGTTTGTGGATTACGGCCAACACCCTCTCACAGAGAGAAGGCCTGTGTCCCAGCAGTGGGAACATTTCATCCAAAAATTCGGAGACATGTGAAATCCAAGTGGATGTCACATGTCTCCGAATTTTTGGTTCTGGGACATGCCGGTTTCCTCACGATGTTTTCCTTCACCGTTTCGAGAGCTGTGCAGGTAATGAAATAATTTACACAAATTATAGTGCCTGACTGGGTTCGAACCTACAACCTACAACTCGTACCTCGCAGCGGTTTCCACTGAGCCACCACTACTGCACCCTTGCTTCGCACGAGTGCAATTTAGTAATGTGGCAACATGACAATTTTCTGTACTTTAATTAACTTAAATACCGTAGGTAAACACATGAACCTTCAGGAATAAATTCTATGACTGGGGAAACCAACTCAAAATTCGTTATGAAGAACTGAGCGGACTTAAAAACAGATATGAAAACGGACTTTGTTTTATACTACCTCTTTATAAATTTAGTTATAGATTTACCAGAGCTTTTTGAATTCGATTGATTCATTAACACAGAATTGTCACTGCAGTTATTTATTGGCATAACGCCCGAGTCTTCATGAGCAAGTGTTTTACATGACACTTTATTTCCTTTAATTTTATCCATAACACGTTGAAATTCCCGATCCCTGATAAAGACTTTCCGAAAAAGGATGGAATGAAAGAAAATCTTGAAAAAAAGCCGTACAATATCTCAGACCGTCGTCCGTCGCGTCGGCGTCGCGTCGTCGGAAAAACTTAGAAGACTTATTTCAGTAGTAACTTGGCTGGTAGGTATGTATAAGTATTCAAAAGGACTAAACCAATGTTTGATCAAGTAAATAAGCCCCATTTTCCAACTAAGTACCTACTTTACTGAAGTAGTGTAGTTCAATATTAGTTCTGCGGTCGCGAGTTACGCAGTACAATGGATTACACTGTGTGCTTATGCTTGCGTATGTAAGAATTCAACACTGTGTTTGTATAACAGCAACCAAATGTAGATACCGATTTTCTAAATCACTTTGTTCAAATAAATTAGGTCAGACTTGGATACTAAGTTTTGAAGGTGCAAAGGAATCTAAACTTTTTATAAGTAGTTAGGTAAATACTTAAGTAAATCAATTTGTGAAAATCTCCCCGGAATTAATAAATAAACAAGCAACAATGAGTTTAACAAAAGTACTACTAAGTGACAAAAGTTAATGCGTTAAAACAAAATGTCGCTTATACAGGGTGCAGACAGTTGAACATACGAAAATGGCGGATCCGTGGGGCCGTCTGCTACGTGTTTAGGTCCATTTTTTTTTTTAATGTTTAAAAAAAGGAAAATCCTAATTCGTCGTTGCTCAAATTTCAAACGTCAAGAATATCATTTAAAAATAAAATAACAAACTGGCAACTTTACGCATACGTAGAATAGGTACGCATACGTTACGTTCAGCCGCCGATTGTGAGCAGGCTCACTAATAGCGAATTAGTTCGTAATAGCGTATTATCGGTTCGATGTGAACTTGTGTGTGTGTATTTTAAGTATTTTTTTGTAATTTGTGTCTTGTGTGTGTAGAATAAACAATTTTTCTTTCTATTCTTTTCATTTTATTAAAGTTGAATAAATGTATAAACTCCTGACACCTGCGAAAGACCTTTTTTAAAAAATAACAAGAAAAATTATTAATATTATGGACAACAGTGAAGGTGATTCAGTTGTCCTTGATGAGAGTTGCTCGGTAACCAGATTATTTTTTAATCTACACCAAATGTAATTTTAGTCTAGCGAATTAGAAATCAGGGTATAGAAAAACAGCAAACTGCATAACGGTCACAGTCGGCGTCTGACAACAAATTTGGTGTGAACGCGGCCTTATACCGCATTAATCATAGCTAATAACTAATAAGTAACAATAACAAGTGGTCCGATACAAAACAGGTATCTTATAAAACCATCACGTTAGCCGCATGATCTTCAAGTTATGAACAACAGTGGATTGGACACAGTCCGTCATTCCACACGTCAGGTATTGTAACTCAGGCAGCCATAACGTAACCACAGACAAATAGACTTTGTTCTTACTCTACCGATAAAAGGACTTTTGACTAACATGTCTGTCGATGTCCAGCCAGTGTCATGTGACATAATATGGTGCGTGTCTTTGTCTCATTATACAGCGTGCTGCTTTAATGGCGACATTAATTTAACACACAATACGGTTTCACGTTTTTGTTTTATGAAGATATTTTAATGTCATCACCACAATTTTCTAAAATTGCATCTTGGAGCAACCTGTACTTAAAGAAATGCAGCGCAGAGGTCATTTGCCGGGATCACGGATCATCGCATCAATGAAATTAAAACGAATAACGTAAAAAGAGTAGGTAAATTGACGGAAAGAGAGAGCTCAAAGTCGGCGAGAGTTAGTTTTTTTTTTGTTTCACTTTACTAATGATTTTATCTTAATATAATTTTTATGAAGACTGGCCACTAGCCCTACCCGATTGTTAAATTAATGTCGCCGTTGTAGCGGCACGTTGTATGATGCGATTGACTGATAGGTGTCAATGTAGGTTGTTTTAATTGAAGCTATTTGTAGAACTGTCTTTGATTAAAACCGCGACGCCGATGCCGGTTTTTTTTTTAAAGTAGAATCTTCTTTATGTGCGTTAAGCGTTTTTTTTTATGTTTTGATGTTTGGGTTATTGCTTTAAGGGTTAATCGTTAAAAGTAAATTCATGCAAAACAACGCAACTCAAAATAAATTTTAACCTAGTGACTACCTTACCCACCTCAACAGAAATATCAAATGCATGTAATGCTAACAGGGGGCTGACTATGAAGTATTAATGCCATGATTATCCACTGCGAAAAAAGGATGGTGCTAGCGGCCTTTGTATAGCTACGTCTCTCACTAACACTGGAAAAATGGTGGCATTAACACGTCGTAGTATAGACATCTAATCAATCCGCTCAATTGTTGATTGGCCTTTAGAAGGCCGATAACAATTAAAATTCTATTGTGTCTCGTTTTGGAGGTTTATACAGGTTGTATCAGAAAAGTGTGGTCAGTACAGACCATTAAACTCAACAACTATCTCCATGGGACTAAAATCGAAATCGCGAAAAAAATATTAACTGTCCCATACAAAACCTACCTATGCAATATAATTATTTAACCTAGATTTAAGTTACTTATTATTACATAATTAAGTATACTTGCTGCGCCCTAACAGGGTCATGTACTCATAAGTTTTAGCCTAGCCTGCAATGATATTATATTTAACAGATATGTTATAAACGCGCAATGGTGAAGACTCGAAAACATTCCAATTGTAACGTTTTTACTTGTAGTGAAATGTAAAATGAATGAAACGTGGGTATGTGTGCCGCTGCTGCGCGGAACACTTTTTTCGGTTGTTTTGTGAGTGTATAACATATCTGTTAATATAATATCATTGCTAGCCTGTAACTGAGTGTACATTGTGCAAATAAACAAATAAATAAACTTAATACCTGCTCGACCCAAATGTATGAGACAGCTGATGATTTTTCGCGATTACGATGTAGGCCCTATGGAGTTGTTTAGATTGATAGTCTGTACCACACCCTCAAATATGACCACACTTTTTTGATACACCCTGTATAATAATGGTGCTTTATTGTTATGTGTTATACAGCGAGTAAATACAGGCATCGCACCTTTTGCTTAAAAGTATAATGTATCTTTAAAGTATCTTTTTAGCGCCAAAAGATACATATTTTTCTGCTGCCATGTTGTTGCCTAATCATGTTAAGATTACAATAGATATTAACCCTCTTATAAACCGACTGTGTCACGACACGTCACGTATAAATAGGTACCTGATAAATGGATTTTAACAAAATATATTTGACCACACTTTTCTGATACACCATGTATAATAATGGTGCTTTATTGTTATGTCTTATACAGCTAGTAAATATAGACATCGCACCTTTTGCTTTAAAAGCATAATGTATCTTTAAAGTATCTTTTTAGCGCCAATAGATACATTTGTCTGTTACCATGCTGTTAGCTGATCATGTTAAGATTACAATAGATAATAACCCTCATTTATATCGACTCAGTGTCACGACACGTCACGTATAAATTACCTGATAAATGGATTTTAACAAAATATTTGTGATAAAATAATCTTGAACATTGCGATTATTTACTGACATCAAAATTCAATAAAAATTAATTGGTTTCGATGGTGAGGCGATCAACATTCCGTTGGAGAATATTATTTCTAACACATATTTGAAGAATTTCTGCAAAAATATACATTCAGAAGTGAGTATCGGAAATAGCGTAGGTATTTGATACCGACGAAACGAACAGTTTGTCAACATAATATACATACCACCACGCCTGTATTCACAGTAGGGTTAAGCAGAGGTGTAACTACCTATAGTACACACACACATTTCTCCAGTTATGTTTAAGTCCCATTGTAATACTAGGCAAGCCTATTGCCATCAACCGGGCACAAATCCAGACTCCGGGCTACTACTGAGTAATTCCAAATGGAAAAACCCAATAACACTGCCCGACCTGAGAATCAAACCCAGGACCTCATGCTAATAATTAAAAACTTAAGAGTGCTGATTGTACTTATAACCTACTAACAATCGGGGGCGAGTGGGGCCATCTAATATTCGAAGGGGCGAGTCGGTACACTTAGATAATTAGGGGCAAGATCCAAGGGGCGAGCGGGGCCTACACCCTCATGGTCTGTCATCTCTAAATATTAGGTAGGTACTGTTTTATGTCCCTAAATTGTTCGACGTCAAAGAGAGAGACTATATAGTCATTGTTCTACCTTATGGCGCCCTAAAACGAATCTCAATTTCATACGGATTGAAGTCACGACTTATATACCAATTTCGCAACAATCGGGTCAAAAACAAATGAGCGAAATAATCGGTTTGAATGTCAAACGTTTAAACAAACACGTGAAAATGTAAAATATAAATGTATATAACTCGGTGAGGACGCGACCTACATTAAAGTATAATTTTAGATTTTCTTGTTTATTTTTGCGACAATTCCTTCAATATAATAGTTGTTTACACTTTACTTGAGTATTGTACACGTTGACCATTTACACGTTAAAGACAAAGCCAAAAGTTAAGTTTAAACTATTGATCCATACTAATATTATAAATTCGAAAGTAACTCTGTCTGTCTGTCTGTATGTTACCTTTTCACGCCCAAACCACTGAACGGATTTCGATAAAATTTGGCAAGGAGATAGATGGCATCCCGGGGAAGGACAGAGGCTACTTTTTGTCGACACACCACGCGGGCGGAAGCTAGTATTAAATAAATCCTTATCCTAACTAATATTATAAATACGAAAGTGAGTTTGTTTGTTTGTTACGCTTTCAAGCTAAAACGGCTGAACGGTTTTAGATGAAATTTGGCACTGGGGTAGACCATGACCTGGAATAGGACATAGGATACTTTTTATCCCGGTAGTACGTTCCCGTGGGCTAATTTTCGACCTCCATGTGGGCGAAAGCCGCGAAGCCGCGGGTAAAAGTTAGTAAATAATATTTCACAATCAAATATCATACAATTACAGATAACATTAACAATAAATTCAACAAATATTTTTTTTAGATTTCAATTTAAATGAGATTGAGAAAAGTGAAATTATTTCAACTTTTAACACACTAAAATGTTATTTCATTTTAATCATAATATCGAAATATTCTTTAATAATTAGATCAAATTTATATACATTTGGTAACATAATATACTAAATTAACTAAAAGGACTAAATTAATTGAAATTAATAAACATAATATACTATGGATAGCAGCTGATATTTCTTGTTGCTATTTTTTGTGAAAGTATGCTTTTTCCGAAGGTTTTCAGAGGTTTCATGAAACGTACAGAACCTATTTAAAAAAACAGAAAAACAGAACAAGGGTTTCAACTGGGTGTTTCAATAGTCTTCGCAAAACACAAATGATAAATTATTTTATTAAAAACATTTTTACACGTCAATCATCAATCAATCTGCCAAGTCTTTTCCCAACTATGTTGGGCTCGGCTTCTCAGTCTAACCGGATGCAGCTGAATACCAGTATTTTACATGGAGCGACTGCCTATCTGACCTCCACAACCCAGTAACTGGGGTTATACGATGCCCTTGGTAACACTGGTTGTCAGACTTTCGGGCTTGACGATGACGACCACAGGTCAATGATATTGTTTTTTAAACTAGATGATGTCGGTCGTTTCCTATCCGTCTATTCTGAGAAGAAAGGCCGACACAAACTCAGAGGTCACAGTCCAGACATTATTTTGGTCTTTTGAGGAAAGAACCACACAGATTTAAGTGGACCTGTCGAGTCACTGTAACTGGCTACCTAATCTAATCTTACTACTGAAAAAATACTGCCATAGGTAAGCAATAATATAAAAGCAGGCTGAAAAGGATTTCAAAACGATTAGATACAGAGAGGTATTCTTTATGAGATATTATTAATTCCTTTACCCACTATCTATAATATTTAGGACGTCATCAGAATGCACTCCTCATTAGTGAAACACCAGCTTATGATAACATTGTTATCAAATTATTGTCTTAGATAATAATAATGTCGGTTTGGTATTATATATTATTAATTTGTATGTTGTATTAATATTAGCCCGACAATGGACTTTGAAGAGTGTGCATAACATTTAGTGTAATCTACAAGGATTACAGGCAAAATAAAAGTTTTGTAGACAAATTACTGAGATAATAAAAGTCATCATCTGCCTAGCCTTTTCCCAACTATGTTGGGGTCGGCTTCCAGTCTAACCGGATGCCGCTGAATACCAGTATTTTATATGGAGCGACTGCCTATCTGACCTCCACAACCCAATTACTGGGTAATGTTGTCAGACTTTCGGGTTTCTGACGACCCGTAACAACCGTCAAAGATCCACGAATGACAGCCGGGACCAACGGCTTAACGTGCTTTCCGAGGCACGGTGGAGTCTCGGTATGTAAAGATGGTCACCCATCCACGGACCAGCCCCGGCAAGCGTAGCTTAACCTGATGGATCGACCCGTGCGGCTGTTATTACTTAGCCACGAGCTCTAAAATGAGATAATAAAAGTATTATGTAAAATACTGGCCGGTTATAAGCTTGCCCGCGTGATGGATGTTGGAAAATATCCCACGGGAACGTATTATAAATCCATTTAGCTGTTTTGCGTAAAAAAACAAACCAACAGTCAAACTCACTTTCGCATTTATAATAAGGATTAACGAATGTAATGAAATATTTGGATTTTATCGATTAGACATCAACAGTATAGGCACAGCCACATGTACCAGTCAACCTTTGAATGACGCATAGACAAAAATTTCACCTAACATAAGTGTAAATAATAATATAATGGTTATTATACCTACCTTAGATTGAAATAAAAATTTCTCTACCGATCACAAGGGACATTTTTCAACCTGAACAACAAATGCTATAAACAAAAGGTGTTTATTTGTTTTTGTTTTATTTAACCATATAAACATAAGAATTATGCAGCCCATTGTCACAGCTTGCATTGGTTTACAGTAGCTGCATACGATGTCTTCCTACTATAGTATTCCGTTTCTAGATTAGGTATAAACATGAAAGTTTGTTTGTTTGTTACTCAATCACGCAAAAATGGCTGAACGGATTTCGATGAAAAGCACACGGGTAGACCGTGACCCGAGTTAGGGGTAGACATGGGATAGTTTTTTATCCCTATAGAACTTGCCCATGGGTTATTTTTCGACATCCACGAAAATAACGATATAGTGAAATTAACCAAACTCATGAATGAGCAAAATGTCAAAATTGTATGCCGAGGGACCATCTACAATTAGTTTTGAAAATTCGAAATTCAAAGTTGTTCAAATACTCGGGCATTTGAACAACTTTGAATTTCGAATTTCAGTGTCATCATTGATGTGGAATATTGACACTGACAGCTCTTGAACGTGGTTTCTATGAGCTGATCGCGTTCAGATTCATTATTTAAATCACCCTTTAGCCAAACTAAACACTGCAATACATAGGTATTTAGAACACCTACCGCTACACAGGGGCTAGTCCATTTTCAGCCCGGAATAATAAAACATTCACGTGAATTATTTCTAGAAGTGTTAGTATTTCTTATATCATACGATATTATTATACTTTACCGACTACTGTGTACTTCGTAGGTTATCTCAGATAATGCACAGAAGCACCAGTTAATCCCACTCTCCTCAACAATAGGGCAATAAATAGTTTTAAGGCCATATCACACTGACGATTAACAGCGTGTTACCGGCGCGTTGTCGGAATGAGAGCAATTGACGTGAGTGTACAAGAGAGAACGAGACAAGCGACTGAAAACGAAGAGAACGCGTCGCGTGATCGCGCTTAGTTCGCTTTGCACCTGCAGAGAGCACGCTCACATATCGCCTCCCTGGAAAAACGCTCACAAATTGCCAATGTGATAGATAACACTCATATTTCAAACCTGTTCTCCTCTTAATAAAGCAAAACAGTAGAGAGAAAACTGCTGCCTATTTTAGTAAAATCACACAAAAGAACATAACACCTCTGCCCAACCCTTCGGGGAAACGAGCCGTGATGTTACGTTATGTAATCCCTAACATTTCAACGGGATCATCTCATAATCCAGGCTTGAAAGACGTATTGTTGACACGTTTACTCGTTCATTCACACAGTCAGTCGTGTGACATAATCTAGTCGCAGCATGCCGGTTGTGTAATTTGTTGGCGCTGACAGACACACGATGTTCCCTGTTGACAGCTCTAAAATAGATCTCTACATTCAAGTCGTTGCTCCATCGCATGGTATCGCTGTCTGTGTACGACAACCGTATGGCGCCGCGCGAGTTTGAAGTTATGTATTATTTTTAATGTGGTTTATGTGTGAATTATCGCAGAACTACATTATTATTTCAAATAAATTTTTACACATTTACACATTAAATTAGTTTTAGAACGAAGTTCCTTATCGAACCGAAAAAATTGTAACATTTTAACCGTCAAAACGATTTAGCTATAGTAGGTGTTCGTGTGTTTCGTGAATCATTATTTTAATTCATGCAAGCATGCATGCATGTCTTGTGTTGTATTAATTTGATGCAGTGATTAATTATTTTTATAATAATTAATAATAAAATGTTAATTTTTATGATATAAAAAATAAGTTACTATTTTATTACCATTAGTTCATTATTTTTTTCATTTAGTTACTCTCGAACGTTGTTATAACTTTTTTAGTTGATGGTTAGTGGCTGAAAACTGTATCCTGAACAATTAACACCAAAACGCTTTTCAAGTTATACTAGTTTTCCATTGATACCACTGTAATAAACAAGAAAAGTCAGTTTCTTTTTCACATATATATAATTTACAGCCAATTGATCGCACGTTAACCTGCATTACTTAAGTATCAATAAACAGTATCAAAATGGCACATTACGGTAATAAACAAAATTCGATGTTCAAGGTGAGCAAGATTACAAAAGTAACAAGTGAACAACGCTTTCACGGGAAAAATAAAAAATATCTTATCATTGTGTTAGAAATGGTAATGAAAATGTCACGATTCAATAACATAAGACGACACGAACACGAACAATTTTTATGAAAACTGCACGGAAATTGTTACTCAATACTCAATCTTTTATTGCATTCCTTAGTCTGTTACAGTAAAAAAATTCGTAAAACCGATCACCATCCGAACTGAGTGCGCCTTCAACATCTCCAATCTTTATTTCTCCTTTAGGTGAATGATCTTTATACAAACGTAGTAACTTGTTAAGTTATATAAGCAAATACATTCGTAAAATTGAAATGAATGAGTGCAAATTTTTAAATTTATGCTACATCTAAGTAGTGTCGTACTGTACATAGATGGTACAATAAGTAAAAAGATCACTACGGACCCTGTCGGGCACAGCAAAATTAGGAGAGTGAATGTTCTACCGGTGGCGGGTCGCGCCTGTCTGCGGGAGCCTTTAATCGTAAGTGAAGTTCTTTATTAACTCTTACGTTATAGAACGTGAGAATATTGCTTATTTTGTAACTTAATTATTTCTGTCAGACATCTACGTATGTTTATATCCAGGCAAGAACCTCGCTGACGCATGATAATTATTTTACAGAAATATCATAGTGGTACCTAAATTTAATTTGAAGGAAATGGATATGCCATTTCCTTCAAATTAAATTTAAGACTACGTTACATTTCATTAGTAGCCAGCTCAGAGTCCGAAATTGCGGCCGGGTTAGGCTCGCCCCCTATTACATGGGACATAAACATAACTTGGGAAATGTGGGTGTACTATAGGTACACCTCTGCCTAACCCTTTGGGGAAGCAAGGTGTGATTTTATGTTATAAGTTAGTCGAACAAATCGTTATATTTGTGACTAAACATCAAATAAAAATGCGAGAGCGTGATGTGTATTGTTGACTACGTTACATTTAAGGTCTATCTAAATCCTTGTTTCCAATATTGATGTTATTTGAGTTATTTCCACTTAAACTTTATGTCAGTATAATTATTTATACTGACATAAAGTTTACTTTTGAATTTAGACTGACAACTAGCGTTGAAAAAGTCATAAAAATATGAAGTTATAGCGCAAAGACCTTATGTGTGCATTACAGTTGTTTTTCCTAATTCACGTGTTTGTTTACATGTTTGGCAAATAAATTGCGAACGCAGAATAGGTTCAACGTAAAATTAGACGAGATGAACTCAATCATCATACAAGCTTTTATTTTTGTCTAATGCTTTAGTGAATAAGCTAGACTAATACTGTTCGCAATTTCCACTCAGGAGTCGATACAACATGTCTGTAACCCGTCTCTCGCTATCAACCATTAGCTACGTCATTTGGAACATTCAATTCATTCAAAACAACACTCGTATCGTAAACATTAAGTGAAGTTCACAATATTTAAAAAAAGAATATCGTGTATAAATAACTTTCGTATTTCACTCAGTGTATGTTGAGCCACTGCATCCGGAATACGGGTGTTGCCCAATTTAATTTTTGACAAACTGATAGTAATTAATTAATTATAGCTAATCTATAGACCAGTGATAATGATGATAGTAAGATTGTTTGGTATGAGTAATTTTTGTCTGTTATTTCTTCAAAAAAATCTGATATTTGGTTTTCCGTCTTTTCAAAGTAAAAAAAACCGATGGTTAATGATTTGATCTATTTATGATAATGTTTATAAAACATTATTTGATAACATCTATTAATTAGATTCCGTTATAATATTATCTTTATCATTTAATAGGACCAGTGCCCTGTTTATCAAAACTTACAAGCCTTGTATTACCAAATGTCATTATTTAGTTCACAAGTACTTATATTTTGACACTTTTATTAGTGATTTTGTTTAGCAAAAAAATATTTGTAAGTTACAACTTGTAGAAAATCATAACAAATCGAGAGTGTCCGGCGACTCTCTATTCCGTCTTACAAGTTTACAAGTGTCGTGCTTAGTACCGCAATAAATGTTTAAATTCAATTTTCTTTTTAAAATGTAGTCAAAAGAGAGAGATGACCTGATGCCCGTGTCCCAACAGTGGGAACATTACGGCTGACTATGAATATGGAGATGAACTATGAATTTAGCGAAAATTAACATTCTAGGTAACTTGTGAACGTGTAGACTTGTAACTTTTGATAAACAGGGCCCAGGTCTATTAGAAACCTTCCTTATACAATAAAACAATTTCACCTATCTTACAAAGCAATTTGTTATTCCAATTATTTAGGACAGCGTTTTCCTGTAAAGAAACGAAACTGAATTTCTGAATATCTTACTAACAAATCACCTCACATTTTATAGGTACTAGCGACCCATCCCTGCTTTGCACGATTTTTACGACTTGACAAAAAATCATGATATCTTTATTATATTTAAGTTTAATATTAATGTTTTTTACACATAAATCTTCAGGAATAAATTTTCTAAATGATAGTGAAAACCGCATCAGAATCTATTGTGTAGTTTAGAAGAACATTGTCATAATAGGCAGACACGAAAACTTACTTTAATGTATGACCCACGTATCTATGACCTATACATTAAAGTCGCGTTTCGTATATAGAAATAGAAGTACAATTACTTTCCTGTTAGGTAATTAAATTGAATACACCTATGAATACTTGTTTAATGGATATGACAAACTAACCAAAAGGGAAATAAAGTAGTGGACGAGGAACAATTACTAGGAAATTGTTTTACTATTCAATTTTCAGTATCGTAGGTTCATACCTACTTAATTGCCTTTAATGGAAGTACCTAATACTTTTATGTTAATTGAAAATTGAGTAATAGTCATTTTTATAAATAAATATTTTAATTAATGTTATTTTTTTTTTTTATTCTGGGCTCTTTAGCAACGGTGCTTCCGAAAGACATCGTTAAGTCGAACCAAAGAAACGGTAAACTTTTCAGGAATTTTCAGACACATAACAGAAGGAAAGGAAGTACAGAAAGCCTCGGCCTCCATCCATGGAACAGCAGTGATTTGGAAACAATCAAAGCAATTTTCATTCCTTTTTGTTTTTTTTTTAATAACCAAATTAGCTTCCTCTCGCGGCTTCGTCCGCGTGGTATGTCTATAAAACGTAGCCTATATCCTTCTCCAGGTCATGGTCTACCCCTGTGCCAAATTTCATCCAAATCTGTTCAGCCGTTTTAGCGTGAAAGCGTAACAAACAAACAAACTCATTTTCGCATTTATAATATTAAGTTACACGTGTAGATTTTCTTCTCATTTCCAGTTTCAATATTTTTTAAGCAAATCAGGGCGTGTGATGATAGTATGCGTTATCGTTAAATCTAATTGCTATTAATTTTAACTTTGTGATAACATTGTGAACTGTTAATTATTGTGAAGGCAGTTGGTATTAAGATTTAATCTCCACTTTAGATTTTAATCACACAGTTTTAACACTTTCTTTGTTAACTATTAAGACCGACATATAATGTCCTTTAACTAAATCTTTTTAATTTAGATATATTTAATTATGAATTGCGACTATCCTACTACTATGCAATAATTGATTAATTACTATCTATAATAGGACCTATTTCATAATGAATTTGCGATGAATAAATTCCAGTTTTCTTGTATAAAATAATTATGATAAATTGATTTGATTAATAAAAAGACGAACTCAACAAATAAAAACAGTTTTCACTAAGTAACCAGTTCTTAGTGAAAACTTTTTGCTTGGGAGATTTTCTTTATGTAAATGTAACTTAACAACCGCAATTAAGTAACCGAAGAACCGCAAGTTCTTTTATAAAGCATACCAGCAATTTTGCCTCACCTTGTGACTGAAAATGGACCCAAACATTGTCGGGAAAACGCAACCTGCTTGACGTTCTACCCTTTAAAACTTCGAAGACACCTCCATATTTACTTGAATTAGTTTTTTTTTTTTTGTAACTATAATAACATAAACTACTTACTGTTGACGGTTTTGCTTGCCATTGTTCTTCAGTAGAATCGAAGAGGGCACAAAAATTAAACGATCGGTCGTTTTTCGGAGCACTGAACGAACGTACGCAACGCCTCGTAGACAACTGCTACGCCTGATACGAAACTCGTACGCAGCTAATAATAATACGATTATTATTATCGGATTATTAACCGCACTGAAAATGCTCTGGTTGTATTAGTTAAGGCGCGTGCGTACCGCGCGATGTGCGAACTATGAGTGGTACTGATCCCGACCAATTTTGTTGGCAGGGTGCTGATAAAGTGGCAAATTATAGAATAAACAGTGTCACTTTATGTAGATGGATCAGGCTTAGTTCACAGCCTGGAATATACACGGTAGTAAGGCACCGGGCACATTAACGCTAAGCGCGTCTCCGCCTGCCATTTATGTACGATCAGAGGTATGTACCGCATATGGCACGCGTGCATGCATCAGTAACTACATACTAGATATGCATTCGTACAAAGTAAATAACGTTCTTATCAATGCATACACAAAACGGCTATTAATTTAAATTAGATTAGAATTTCGTTATGTTACTCAACATGTAAAATGTTTAATTGAATTGTGTAGTTCAAGGTGATGTAGAAATAAATACAACAAAAATTGTAGTTGATGATGCCTCCTCTTGCTTCCGAGTTACCCCTTTGCTGCCGCATCTACATCAACATTTTCATTTACCTATTAATTGTCTTGGCGCTAAAACATTACAAAATCTCTGAGTGGAGCCGATTCTCGCAGAGTAGCCTCATTCTTGTTAATGAAGTAGAAGACCCGAGGGATGAGAGTTTTTCAATAAACTCTATGTTCTTGTCTTCGACATTTTATTGTTATATTTACACAAAAATGACAACACTTTAAACACTTTTCAAAATAATTATTCGGTTAAATTAGGGGTACACAACTCACTTTTAAAATCAATTTTAAGTTCAAATACTTCAAAAATAAACCAAATATAAATGACTGAAACGAAATAATATTGTTGGGACTGCATAAAATTCGAACATAATATTCAAATTGACAACCCATTCGTTTAAGTTTGTGAATCCAAGGACATAAAAAATATGTCTGCAGTCTGAGTTGGTAGAGAGCCTAGTGCTCATAAGTCATCGCAGAATGACTGATTAATCCAAATGATTGTTAACTACACGTAGCTAATTAAAACCAACATACTTATCATCTTAATTACGGTGATCCGATGTGCTTAACAAATCAGTACGAAACCTGTCATTGTTCTGTTAAGTCATGCTTGATGTCGTAGTTTTAATTATGATGACAGATTGCTAATTAGGGTTCCTTATTTTCATAATGACACCAGTGTAAGCGATATAACCCGAAGAATTGCCAAACTTAAGTAGCAGTGGGCAGGGGACATTGCTGGCAGAACAGATGGCCGATGGGGCCGAAAGGTTCTGAGGTGGCGTACCGGAAGACGTAGCGTTAGAAACTTGGAACGATGGTCGATGACTTCGTGAAGGCCGCAGGAATCCACTGGATGTGAGAAACACAGAACCGGTCTAAGTGGCGATGCTTGGGGGAGGCCTGTGTCCAGCAGTGGACGTTTTTCGACTGAGACGATGATGATGAATTTCATAACGACAAGCCGTTGTCAGGCCCAAAAAGTGACAAACCCTCTCGCTTCTGTACTGCTTGTCGATATAAGAACTCATGCCATAATAACCTAATTGGTATCCAGACCTCCTCAGTTGCGGACTACTTTCGCGCATGCGACGTTCTCAGTTATGGACGTCAAATCGTTCTAGCCGATGAAAGGCTCTGTTGGTGCTCAGCTTCACTCCCTCCGCAGCACAAATGTACGAGCACATGAGGTCTGCATGGGAGACTGAAAGATCTATCCTACCTACGAGTTGGCAAATGCGCAAGTTCACCAACAACTTTTACTTTCCTTTTGATAAATTATTGAAGTATTTTATAATTACTTTAACACCAGGAAATGCTTCTGAAATACCCAAGTTATTATTGAATTATCCGGTGTCATAATTATATATCACTAGCTGTCCCCGCGGTTTCACCCACGTAAGTCTCGATCCCGTGGGAATATCGGGATAGAAAGTATCCTATATCCTATTCCTGGTAATGGTCTACTCATGTGCCGAATTTCATTCAGATACGTTCTACCGTTTTAGCGTACCAAACAAAGAAACTCACTTTAGTATTTATAATATTAAAGTTAGGATAATATTATACACTTAATTTATCAAACAATGCACTCCTATCCTTATCCTATCAAAATGATGTGTTTTTTTTGTAATCGATTCTTAATTAGCTACCTGAGTTACTAATCTTTGACACACCTCAAACAAATAAAAATAACGTACTGATTTAAAAAAAAAGCTAACTATATCATAAAATTCAGCCCTTGGTCCGAATTAAACTTTCTAGTTGGTCTAGGGGTCGCAAGCGCTAGTACTGAGCATGAGGGTTTGATTCCCAGGTCGGGCAAATTGTTATTGTGTTTTTCCATCTGTTTCTTAGTAGCAGCCCGGAGTCCGGATTTGTGCCCGGAGATTGGCAATAGGCTCGCCCCCTATTACATGGCACTTAAACATAACTGGCGAAATGTGGCTGAACTATAGATGCACCTCTGCCTAACCCTAGGGGAATATAGGCGTGATGTTATGTTATTCAGCCCTTCTATAGTCTTCATCGCTTCGGGTACCTACTGGTAAAACTATGTAACAAGCGAACCGCCACCAAATTCAACCACAGAGGGCCTAGACAAGTGACAATCGCTTCGAAAGCGTTTCGTATTTCTACAAAGACTTTGACATAAGCTTCTTGATAGATTGTCAGTTTTATACATTTTTGCCTTTTTCATCATCGTTATCGCTGATAGAATGTCACATTGTCTCTGGCCTCAGATTACTAAAATTGGAGTGTCGCGTAGGAAGGGTAGCTAAAACAATAATAAGTATGTGTTAGCGCTGACTTTTTCGCGGCAATGTCTTTTCATATCTGATTAATTAATAACAAATTAATTATCGCACAATCACTAGAGATAAAGCTAAATTTATTTTAAAAATCAAGATAAGAATTAGTCAGGTGATTGACATTCGAAGTGTAATTTTATTCTGCTCCTGTTGACAGCGATGCGGACGAATTTTTTGATGCCCTTTGATAATTTTCCCTTGTACATAATTATTATTATAGATATTGTAAACCAATTGGCTGGCAGCGTTTTGGGCACTTTTCCCACTGACAGCGATGCGGAAGAATTTTTTGACGCCCTATGAGCCCTACTTTCTATAATAATTTTTATTTCGCTTTGTATATAATTTTAGTGTTAGATTGTATATAAAAACATATAATACGAACAATAAAAAACTAATTTTTTTTTTTTTTTTAATATATTTTTAATTTATTCTGCACGAAAATAATGTCCATCGATTGAATCAATAAACCTTAAAAACTGAAACAACAAAAATACTGAAAAAACCGTGACAAATTACTAGAAGAGATTAACAATAACCGAATATGAAAAAAGTTTTTAGTTGTCATTTGCGACACGCATTTTTTTCCCTTTTATTATGATAGCTAGCTGTTGCCCGCGACTTCATCAGCGATCCAGCAGGCGTAGCATGGCGCTTTCTATCTCTACGAAGAATAGACATAGCTTTTTCTATACAAAGTGACAGTTCGTTTCTTCATTTTTGACATCCACCGTAGAAATCTTTCTACAATCTGTCATTTTGTCTTTCATTTCTAACGATCTTTGTCTACGTCTTTTTATATGTAGACTATTTCGGAAGAAAGTTTTCTATCCTTACTCTCAAAATCACACTGACAACCAATAAATCCTATTACAAAACAAAGAATTCTGAGTAGAATTATGTAAAAGAGTGAATTTCGTAAAAAGTGCAGTTGACTCTTTCTACTTTGCTGCCGTCTCGTACTGTCTACTGTCTACAGGAAACGTCATTTTTGTCTACTCTTCCGTCGACAAAACGGTGCTCATGCTACGCCTGCAGAGTGAAAGGCAAAAAAAAAATATCCTATGTCCTATTCCAGGTCATGGTCTACCCATGTGCCAAATTTCATCCAAATCCGTTCAGCCGTTTTAGCGTGAAACGTAACAAACAAACTCACTTACGCATTTATTAGGATACCTAAGGTATTGCTTTTCATGTTCCATCAAACACGCTTAAAATATCCAAGACGAGACAGTAAAGGTCGATTAAAAGGCAGTTTTTAGCAATTTCTAGAACTTCTTCCATTTTTACACTGAAGAAACAAAAAAATGAATAATGACATCGTTGCGCGTGCGCAAAAACGCGCGGTTTTTTATCCGTTGTTGATGGGGGCTTCCCATTCAATTCACAAATTCTTGCTGAGGTCGCTAAACCCATGGCTTCTACTAGGGGTTTGAGAGATCGAATCAAAACTAACATTATTTTAAATTGGATTTTTTAGAGAAATGGTAACTGGTGGAGTGTTGGAGCTACAGCGGCTTTTAACAATCAATGAATGACCAGCAAGGCTTCAAAAAAATTTTTGTTTGAGGTTGGGAAATCATCCAATGACTTCACCCGCTCAGGCGGAGCGGGAGGGCGTGTCAGACTTTTACTGACTACAACCCACCCGTGTTCCTCTAGTTGCCTGTTACCATGGGTCCCGGTATCCCTTTCGGACTTTCCCACAACCCTGGCAGCAGTGCTTCACCTAACGTCAGAATTCCAGTAAATTAATAAGATCTAATCAATGTTACCTATTCAAACCTGAAATTAGGTCACATTGACCGGTATTTTAAGTATAAATTAAGAAAAAATACTTGTTGTATTTTCTCGAGGTCACAGCTCTAAAAACGGCCTAAACAAAGCAATGTAAAGCAAGGTATACATAGACTTAAAACCAATTAGATTGTATTTATCAATTATATTTTCCTCATCCGTTGTTGTTAAGTTTATTCAGTAGGTATGAACCTGTTGAAAACGACAGGCTATCTGCTCGCAGTTACCGCTACAAAGTAACCTTCGGAACCCTGGTTCGAACAAGCCTTAAAATATAGTGAACTAGCTAATGCCTGCAGCTTCGCCCGCGTGAAGGTCGGAAATTATCCCACGGGAACGTACCACCAGGATAAAAGTATCCTATGTCCTAACCCAGGTCTTTGTCTGCGTCAGCGTAACAGACAAAAAGATTCACTTTCGCATTTATAATAATATACTAACAGTTGCCCGCGACTTCATCTGCAATCCCGGATGAAAAGTAGCCTATGTCCTTCTCCAAGTCATGGTCTACCTATGTACCAAATTTCATCCAAATCCGTTTAGCCGTTTTAGCGTGAAAGCGTAACAAACAAGCAAATTCACTTTCGCATTTTTAATAATAAATTATAAATAATAATAAATTTTAATAATATTAGTTAGGTTATCCCACCAGCTGGGGGCACCACTTGTAGCATAACATAACATAATCAGCCTATAAAGTTTCCAATGCTGGGATACAGGATACAGGCCTCCTCTCTGTGAGAGGCAATGGGCCATGCGGCACCGTCTGTGACTGTTCCTAAATTACCTACCCTAACTTAATAAATTCCTAATAATTATGTTAAATTAGTGATAAGGTCGGCTTCCCCCTGAACCCAGGATATTATTCAACAAAGGTGGGCACAATCTTAAAATCTTGCACCCAGCCTCGGATTTTATTACCTACTCAGTCTCAGCCAAAAACCTGTTCCTTTTTCTCACGTAAAGTAAAATATTAAGTGACTCACACTGTATTTTATAGTAAGGGTTATTCGAATCTAGAAGATATTTCCATACATTTTTTTTGTCTGTTTTTACGTTGCAAAAAATCTTTAGGTACGGGCGAAGGTGAGATTGCAAAACAAAATAAAGGGCGGAAGCAGTAATTACAAGCATGTATCAACTATTAGTCATGTCATCGGCGTCGGCGCAGGAATACAAATGAAGGATTTGGTGCCACTTAATAGCTGTCTGATTTTTTTATCGTTGTTTTCCTGATCCTATTTGATCACTCCATAGATGATCACTACCTTCCATACTGTGATGAGGAGCATCTTATAAGAACAATATTATTAACTAGCTTTAGCTCGCGGCTTCGCGTGGAGGACGGAAATTATCTCAGGGGAACGTACTACCGGGATAAAAAAGTATCCTATATCCTATTCTAGGTCATGGTCTACCCATGTGCCAAATTTCATCCAAATCCGTTCAGCCGTTTTAGCGTGAAAGCGTAAAAAAACAAACTCACTTTAGCTTTTAAAATATTAGTTAGGATTAGGATGTAGGTAGTATTAATTACGTAGGTAACTACTGCGCCGATCCCAAATAAATTGAGATACCTAAGGTTAGGACGATATTATTCGAAAAAGTAGTTTAAGTATTGGCGCTGAGTAGTATTAAGGACTTCTTCAAAAAAATATAATCATCAAATATAATCAGGTCGGTACCATTAACTTTTAATGCCATGCAAATAAGTCATGGTGTTGCAAAGATAGGAAAACGACCAGAACGCTATAAAATCTCGGCATTATAATCAGCTTGGACATCAGCAGAACAGCAGCTTATAATGTTATCGATCTTAATGGCGGCACGGTCGCTGAAATGCAAAGATATCGACAATTAATGTCTTATTGTTACACCCTTGACGGATTTCGCACGAGTTCGCTTTGTGGCTACTAAGTTTTGTTCATGGAGTATGGATTAAACTGTGGAGGTGCTGGGAGGTCTGTTGTTCGAAAAACGTGGCTATAAACTATCAGTCGATTCAGTTTATTTGGAAAGCACTAAATCGATTGCGTGCCCAAGTAGGCCGCTGCAAACCTAATCTTGCGAAATGGGGTAAGTATTATTGATGTATCCCACACCCAGTGTGAGTGCGGTGCATTCTATCAGCGATAACGATGATGGAAAAGGCAAAAATGTATAGAACTGACTTAAGCTATCGAAAAGCTTATGTCAATCCTGTTGAAAGTCGTTGTAGAAGTGATTGTCACTTGTCTAGGCCTTCTGAACAGAATCTGTCTCATTTGCTTCAGTGTTCCAAATGTCCGTTCACCTGCATCCTTCATGATCTGAACAACGCCACAGTTGATATTGATACTGCAATAAACGTGACCACCTATTGGGCCCAAAGAGTATAATTACTACGGCGCAGCAAGTGGCGCCGCGCCGGTTTGTTACGAACTTACTGGAATCACCGAAAAGGTCGGATAAGAGTGACACTGGCTGCTAACACTCACTAGCAGAGCGTCGCATCAAAGTCAAAGTCAAATAATTTATTTCAAGTAGGCACATTAAAGGCACTTTTGAACGTCAAATACATAGAAATAGAACTGATTCTAGTTCCCCTTCCAAAAGGTAGTTTTCGTATGGAGAAGAATGGGCAAGAAACTCCACCGTTACTCTTTTAAAAAAATGTTTTGCAATATTTGGTATACATCAAATATATAATTACATGTGAAGACGATGCACCGAGAATACAATTACAATAGGTAAAAAGAATTAAAAATTAAAAATGGAGCAATGACAAATAAATAAATTAAGTATGTGATAGATACATGGTGCTCAAATATTTACAAACATTAAAGTATACGATATCACAATATTCCTACAAACTTGCAAGTAATACTAATAGGACAGTGTGTGAGATTAATTATCATAAAATGTAAAAAAATCGATGATATAAAAATAATAAATCATCATCGATGGTTGCGTGGCGACCTCCGCAGGAGTAATAGAGGTCTGTAGTGGCCTCGCCTTAATGTGAGTATAAGTTCCTTGGCGGCTATCTTCTAATGACAGAAGATGATGTCAAGGAACCTGCTGTCGCACCACATTCACGACGAACTGCTATATTTCGGCACAATCTTGATGATATTGAAACTGCTGAACAACTAATACGATGACCACTCCTGGTATCCTTCACCGTTATATAGCTTTCCCGTTAAAACCCAATGGAGAAGAAGAAAGAAGATCAATTGAAAAGCTTTGGACAAAGTCGAAGATCAATTGAAAAAGACAAAGTCTCATGTGCCCGTAATATATCCATCATGTCCAAACCGATACGTGGTGTGCTACCAATGCTGCCTTTTATTTTATTTTTTTGAAGGAATCATTAATTGACTTCTCTCGCTCTGGGCGGAGCGGGAGGGCGTGTCAGACTTAGACTGACTAAAATCCACCCGTGTTCCTTCAGTTGCCTGTTGCCAAGGTCCCGGTATCCCTTTCGGACTTTCCCGCAACCCTGGCAGGCATGCTAGGTAGGTAATCGTGGCTCTGTTTGGTTTTCAATTTATAACAGCCTGCACCAAGACTCGTATTTTTACTAGAGCTATTCCACGGCTGGATGTGTGTATCCTGCTCTTTTGTATTTCACAACAGTGCTTACTATATTATCCAATTGTGCGTACCTAAATAACATTCCGTGATTGTCACCCACGGAATGTTACTATAGAAAGATGTGTTCACATCCTGTCGTAACATAGGTACGCCTACTGATTTGTTTATTTGGGCCATTATTCAGATAAGCGTAAATGTTTCTGAGCTTCCTTTAAGCTACTATAATACAATCTATCATTCAGTGTAATAGACTTAGGCGTTGCAACATCTGTATTGTTCTAATGTGGTGTGAATTTCGAGACGACAAGTTACTTCCAGCAGTGGGGTCCATCATCAACATTATCCCAATTCATTTGGGGCCGGCGCATCATACCTATCTTCTTCTCCGAGATAGAATCTATAGGCTAATAGAGATGTATCTATTAGCTTGTCTCTATAAATTCTATATCTAATAAGTAGATTATCTCAGAAGTCACCCCCTTTCTAGCCATTTCATCTTGAACACCATTCATCCATCGTTTCTTCAGCCTTCACGTAATAACACAGCCACCAAAATTCATACTCGAAACTTTCTAGATTACTTACACAGTTATAATATAATTCAGAGGAGGAGGAGGAGGAGAGGAGCACAGGAGTCAGAGAATTCTATAGATCACTGTAAAAAAAAAATTATGTCTATAAATATTTTTTCATTTATTCTTCATTTTTTTTTTCATTTTGCTTATCAATTGTAAAATCCAGTAAGTTCACTCACTTCTCTTCTGAACGTGAATCACAACTGTGGTGTTCGTGACCATTTCAACGTATTCTGGAAGCTAGGTCAAAGCTCTTCTTAGATCATTCTGAATTAAGTACTAAAGTTGGTGACTTAGCATTGTCACCGATGCGAAAACTCCCTTTGCCATTTGACTAAAAGGGTTTTACCTTATAAGGTGCACTTTACCTTAATTGTTACGAAACCTAAGAAAGAAGCCTTTTTCCTTTGAGTAATTTTGTAAGTCACTGACCTTTATTTTTTTATCCTGTTGATTCATTTTATTATTTGGGAAAACAAACAATTGTACAATATGTGTTACAATAAAATATGGTATGACGTATGAGTAAATGTACAATCCACAGCGTTTCCACAGATTACTAGTGTAGGTAAATTATTAAATTAGGTAGGTGAGTACAATTACACTTAAATACTATCTTAATTATGTAGCTTTAAGAGGAATCTGTTATGCAGATCATTGTTATTTTTAAAGGGGACGCCCTATGAGGACACTTTTATTATTATCGATCTGTTTGACCAGCAAGATCATTGAGCCGGCCATCAAAACAAGTTCTGTTATCGATATTTTTTCTGCTTGAAGAAAAAATATCGATATATCGAAATATCGATATTTTTTGTTCGATATATCGATATTTTCAGGCGATATTTATTATTTCGATATATC